>JAQFVV010006213.1:4871260-7433760 GCA_028023455.1 Epiperipatus broadwayi | reverse complement strand
ATGATATGAGGAAGACCAACAACAGTTTTTGAAGATGATGATCTCACAGGAATGTATAAATTTCCATGAGTAGAAATAGGTACTAGTTGAATAATAGACTGTGGCAAATCATTGGAATATTGATGACTTTTGGAACATTTTCATTTCCCTGTTGACAAAATTTTGAAGGGAAATCCTTAACTGTATGAGTTTTTGCTATGCAAAAGAAACACTGAAATGATATTCCTCTAAATGTTATCATGAAATGAGAATAATCAGTGGTGTAAAAAGTTAGGATTTCAGTTACCAAAATTCCTTTCTTTAAGGTAATACTGAATGTGACTGTGTTGATTAATACTGAAGTACTAGCTTTTTTCTTTAGAAAATATAAAAAAGTTGACATGGTTTCAAACTTATTCTGCAGAATCTGCGGTATCTATATCATTGAAGTCAATATAACAGTTTATAATTTGTTCAGTAAGCAACAGAAGCCTATTAGAATCAATATAACACTGCAATTTATCATTTAAAAATTAAAAAAAAAATTCTTTTGAATAGCATTGGCGAATTCTATACAGATGTATCTGTTGTTTAGATGATGTAAACCTTTGTATTATTTTTTCCAGTAAACATTGTATAAAATTCTTCTAATGGAAACTTAAAAAGCTCACTTTCTTCATCTGTAACTGTAATAATGAGCATCTTAGCATTATGAAACTTTTTAAAAAATTTTAAAAAAAAGAGGGGGGCGCTGTTATTAATTTTTTTGTACATTCTTGATATAGTTATTGATCAATGGGTATAAGAACCAGAATTAGATTTATTTATATGTAAAATTTCATTTAAATCATCGTTTAACAAATTAAACACATCATTTTCATAGATTTACTTGAGGCCTCAAATCGCGAATTCACAATGCATTCATCTAACAATTTTTGCTTTTTTTTTTTGAATTCCTATAAGAATTTTAGCATTTAGCGCAGTTCTATTATTGCCGATTTATTTGGCAGATTTTTATTATTAACAAATGATGATCAGATTTAGCAGAATTATTTAAATTAACATTGCTAGTTATCGATACTACTCACGAATTAATTATAATTTTTTTAGAAGGTTCGGATGACTTCTTCCTATTAGCTAAAATCTTGGCATAAATAATAGTTCTATGCTTTAGTAAAGGTAATCCGTAGCATATAATGGTAATATAAATACTTCACCATCATTTGAAAGTGATAGTAATAAATCTTTCACAATGGCGGTTTGTCAGTGCTGCTAACAGCCATAAAAAAGAAGAAAAATAACTTTGCAGATATTTATTTGTTTAGTTCACTTTAGATACTATCAGAAAGTGGGGAGCATCACTTGCTGTAAGTTTTAGCAAACAGTGATAGATGTCAACCAACATGCTTAGTAAAGTCCTATTCTTTGCTTTCTTATCCAAAATTCCCAGACTATTTTCAAGATTATGGTTGGCCACTGATGGAAATGCTTATGATTAATAAATAATTAAGAATACAAAAATATATTGGAACAGAACTGGATTCAGATTTATATAAATAAATAATCAAATTGACTCAACTTTATATGTATTCCAGTTTGGATTGATAGCTTGATAGTGTAACATATATATAGATAGTTGATAGTAGTTGGAAAGAATGTGCTTTAGATTGTAAAAGTCCAGTTGCACTACTCTAAGATCCAAAGCTTCTTACTGATAAAAGCCATAAGCTTGAAAGTAGCCTGGGAAGTTTGGATAAGAAAACACATGATATAAACTTATTAAAGATGGTCATCTGATATTAATCATTGCTTACTAAATCTTACATTAGATGATATAAGAGAAACAAAAAAGAATGCCACATATCTCATCACAGCTGCAAATTGTTGATATGCTTCTATTTCTATGGTGTAAATGAATTGTAGAATTAAATAGTCAAAATAAGAGGCATAGATCACATGACCCAATTCTCTTAAGCTTGTAAGATATAAACAATGAGTACTGTCAATTGCTCAACAAGCTTTGTTAGCCAGAGAAAGCATTTAAAATATCTCTGTCAGGAAATGTCCCCAAACCTCTGACCAATGTTTCATGCTTTGACACTCCTCAGAGAGGTGCTATGGTAGCTAGATTCCGACAATTTATCTAAAAATACAACCTAAAGCCAGCATTTATCTGAAAGTTATCTACTGAGTGGAAAATCTGACATTTTCAGTCAACTAAATGTCTTCAAACCCAGCTATCTAACTCAAATAGCTAGATGGGATGAGAGATCTTCAGCCATATCATATATTAGTAGTCTTAGCAATATAACATTTTAAATGCTTTCTTTGGCTAAGCATTTATCACAAAGCTTCTTGAGCAATTGGCAATGCTCATTGTTTAATTATAGAATTGTTTCTATTTTTAGTTTTTTGTTATTAAAAACACTAAAAAATGTTGATTTTTATAGTTTTTATTTACTATATTTTTAAACATTTTTTCTCTTTATGTTATCTTCATGGTTTTAATACATATATTAAATATATGTACATCTTATAAAATAAATGTGTCCAATAGAATAAATTAAAATATTGACAATATAAAAGTTAAATTTTTATTATTTTTACAAACACTACAACCAAATTTATATTTATTATATATTTAAAATGTGAAATTTTTAACCATAACTATCATTATTGTTAATTGTATTGCTTTTTCTTTTTTATACAATTAAATCTAATTAAATATTGAATAATAATAGTAATCTTTCTTTTTATCCTTATTTTAATACAAAATAAATATATACAAAATGTATATAATAAAAAGCTTACTATAATACTTTAACAGCATGATATGCTAAGTGTGCTTTGGACTAAGTGGTAGTCATATTCATAATAATTATCCAGGAAGCTTATGAATTTTATAAAAGAAAAAATAAAAGTGGGGATTTGCTTAAATTTCAATAGGATGTAAATAAGTTAATTTAAATGAGTCATTTCTTAGGTAGGGGAATATAGGATTCTTTTTTGTTGATTGCATTATATTGTTGGCAATATGCCAGGTCTCTTTAACTTTATGTTTAGCATTACTTCTTTCAGAATAGACAGTGCTGGTGGATATAGGCTTGAAGCTGTGGCCATAGTTAGACACATGTTTGAAAAAAAAGGATTTCATCTCAGTAATAGTCTTACCTTAATAGTATTGGTATTTGTGCTGTGCAATTCTCATAGAAAATATTGGCATGTAAAATGGCATGGCAGTTTGTGTTGCTGCACATATGTATACAACTTGGAAATTCTGCTCTGAGAGCAGCTTGTTTTTAGAATTGTTAATAAGGGAATTAAGAGCCTAAAAATGTAAATAATGATTCTGTATGTTCTAGAAAAAATTATGTTTAAACAGTGGGTAGCCCCGGGTATGTATGGAAGTGATATTCAAATTTTTAAACTAGCTTGAATAGATCTGTTCCTAGTTTAGTATAAAACTTTTTACCAATTTAAATAAGAACTGAATCTTTGTATCTGATGTTACATAAATCATTGATATAGGTTTTAATATTAGTTTTTTATGGGATTCAAATTTACTAAGATTATAGTTTCTGTATAAAAATGCTTTGAGGCCAGCAATGTTTTGAGCATTGGCTGCTAATAATTGAGGGTATATGATCCCTCAAACTCAAAACATATTTATATGGAAACTATACTCTCTGTAAAATTAAATCCGATCAAAAAACTAACATTGAAACAAATATTACTCCATTTACATAACACCAGATACAAATTTTCAGGTATTATTCAAATTGTGAATGGTTTTATCTTAAAACTTGGAATAGACCTATCCAAGTTAGTGAAAAAACCTTGCATACCCATTACATAAATAAGATTTGCACTAAAACATACAAAATTGGTCTTCACACCCCTCCTGTCCTGAATCATTTTATTAACAATTTGAAAGACAAGTTGTCCCAAGAATAAAATTCCCCAAGTTGTATACAAAGTAAATGTACAACAACACAAATTGTCATGCAGTTTGTTATAGGAAATTGCATGCCATTCTGTCTATGATAATTGCACAGCACAGATACCAATACAATTGAGCTAAAACCAATACCAAGCTCAAATCCAATTTCCTCGAACATGAGTCTAAACATCGTTCCAGCTTCAAACCTACATCTACCAACATTGCCTTCTCTAAAAGAAATGATGCTAAACATAATGTTAAAGAGGCCTGGCATATTGTCAACAATAAACATGCAATCAACAAAAAAGAATCCTACATCTGCCTATCAAAAATGTGGTTCATTTAAACTAACTTATTCACATCCTGTTCAAATTTTATGCAAATCCCCACTCTCATTTTTTTCTTTTATAAAAGCCACAGGCTTTTATTTATATACATTTTGCATGTATTTATTTTGAATTACATTTTCTGCTGAAAAGTTTTTTAAAAGGTTTTGACTTCGTTTTAATAATAAATAAATCAAAATGAATCAATCACTAATTGAATTTAAAATGTCCTAAATGTTACTTATTTAAAATTATACTGAGTTGGCAAATAAAGGATACTGCTTTATAAAACATTCGTAGTCTTTAAAAAATCAGTATAATTTGAATGTTTAATATTTGGAATGTTTTAAATAAGATTAGCAATTGTTTATTTTGTTTTATTTATTATTAAAAATAACACAGAAATAAAGGATTATTTCTATTAAATACTTAATTAATTTTAATTGTATAACATGAAATGTTCTAATATTGACAATAATAATAATTGTTAAATTAGATTTTTATAATTTATAATAAATATGGATGTGTATTGATATTAGAATAACAATGAAAATTATTTGTTAATATTTGCAATGTTTTAATTAATTATTATGAAATATACATTAAACCATGACGTTCACTTATATGTGTAATATGATAAAGCTTTTGGAAACTTAGTAAGTAAATACTATTAAAAAAAGTCCATGCTTATGATAATAGAACAGAAAAGTGTACTTACAGAAATAAAATTATATATATATATATATATATATATATATATATATATATATATACACTTATATATATATATATATATATAAGTGTCCATATATATTCAATGAACCATTAGTAAGAATGGATTTCCATTCTTGCTATTAAAAAGGTGAGAAGGTTGCCTTGAAAGCAGTGAGAATTATTGATTACTATATTTACTGTTAATGTTTAGGTGGTGACTGGTTGGTATCTAATTATATATATATATCCTTTATTAAAAATCATAGATATAATAATCTAAGAGGCCACATTCATCATCAATCTAATACACCTAATATGTACAAGCTGGCAGGCCTAAAAATATTTTTGAAGAGAAATGCCAGATTGTGTAGTTTTGAGACTGATAAGAATAAGAATATTCAAAGTGTTAGCGATGATTTGATAATTGACAAATATAACAAAAGAACAATAGACAAGATAATCAGGCAGTTTAAAGACACTACTAATCCGGGGTGGGATAGACTGAACAAAACCAGGATTTCATTACCATACATTAAAACATATATACAAATTTACAAACATTTTTTTGCAAAGACTTTAGTATATGTTACAGATCTCCTCTTAATTTCAATAGACGTATCAACAATACCAAGGATAAACTACCTCCAATAAATACCCAGCAGGCCATGTATAAAATAATTTGCCCCAAAAATAATTGTCATGCTGCATATTATGGGGAAACTAAAGCTTCTGTTTATACGAGGTTGCTACAGCATAAATATGCGTACAATAAAGTGCTCACAGATCCTTCCCACTTTTCAATTTTTGCACAGCATAAAAGCACTACAGCTCACTTATGTATACCAGACCATCTGCAAGTGATGTGCAGTGAGTGACATGAGATGAGAAGAAAAATTAAGGAGACATTTCATTAATTTAGATGCAAACTTGTTAAATAAAGGAGACACATTTTACGCAATCTCGAAGAAATGGCAGACCTGATTTGAATAATTTACATCTGTTGGTTTTAAATAAATAAATAAATTGAACATTGTTATTAGAATTATCTATCTATAGCTTTGAAAATGAAGGCCTCATTCCTTTGAAAGTTCTAAGGATAGAAATAAATAGAATAATATAAACAAAGATATTGACTTTTAATGTGGAGATATTACCGTAAAATATCTTATCTTATTATATATACTCATTAACATATTGTTTACATATATTTAATACATAAACACATGCACATATATAAATATTTTAATTAGTAAAGGTTTAATCTCTTACTTTCTAATTTTGTCAATGAAAATGTAATTAAAACCGGCAAAACTCTTCATACAGTAGTGCCACTGAATGCTAGCCAGAGTAATCAATGGATGCCAGAAGGTTTTTGCATAAAATCACTATCTAGTGCCTACTCATCCAATATCCCAAGACTAGTTTCTAGCTTGTGGCTTTTGTCAGTGAGAAGCCTTGGATCTGAGAGCACTGTACCTAGATTTTAGGATCTAATGCAACCCTCCAGCAGCCACCTTTTAGCTCTAGACTACAAAATTTTGAAAATAAAATTGAAAACACGCAATCCAAGATCATTAGCTTATATAGTCATATAGGTTGAACTCAGTTTAGTACCCATACATTTTTGGTATATTTTTTCTTTAATAACCATAGCAAACACTATCCTATTAGGCAGGTTTCGTATTAAACCACTAAATATCACATAATCACTATTTCTTATGCTTGCTCATAACTATTATTAAAAGAGGCAAAACTCTCCATACAGTAGTCCACTCAGTACACGCTAGAATAATCAATGGATTTCAGAAGGTTTGTGCATAAAATCCCTATTTCGTGCCTACTCATTGTGCATAAAATCTCTATCTAGTGCCTACTCATCCAATATTATCTGACTAGTTTTTAGCTTGTGGCTTTCATCAGTGAGGAGCTTTGGATCTGAGAGCACTAGATAAGGATTTTATGCACAAGCCTTCTGGCATACATTGCTTACTCTGGCTTGCACTGAATGACACTACTGTATGGAGAGTTTTTGCCTCTTTTAATAACAGTTATGAGCAATCATAAGAAATGGTGATTATGTGATGTTTAGTGGTTTAATACCAATCCTGCATAATAGGATACTGGTTGTTATTTTTATTAAAGAACTAATACCCCAAAATGTATGGGTACTAAACTGAGTTCAGACCTATACAACTATACAAGCTAATGAGCTTGGATTGAAAATTATTGTGTTGTCAATTTTATTCTCATGGTTTTGTAGTTAAGTAGAAATAAAAGGTGGCTGCTGGAGGGATGCATTAGATACTAAGACCTAGGTGCAGTGCTCTCAGATCCAAGGTTTCATCGATGAAAGCCACAAACTAAAAATTAGTCTGGGGATATTGGATGAGTAGATACTAGATAAGGATTTTATGCACAAGTCTTCTGGCATCCTTTGAGTACTCTGGATTGCACAGAGTGTCATTACTGTATAGAAAGTTTTGCCTGTTTTAATAACAGTTATGAGCAAGCATAAGAAATGGTGATCATGTGATATAATGTAATTAACTATCTTTATTATATTAAAAGACTGAAAGCTAGAAATAGCTAATAATTTATTTTAAATTAAATTATTAGATATTCCATAATAGCTAACTTTTGAATTTTAAACATTTATGATATAAACATCACGGAATGATTTACAAAGAAACTCTTTTAAAAAATAATTTAATATCTTAAGCACTATTAATCTCAAAGTAGGATTATACAGATTCATATTTTGAATAAAATATATTTTTCATTGTTAAATTACACTGTTCTAAATTTAGAGGCCTTTTTTTTTTTTTGGAAATAATGACAGTATTATTATATCAATAACAGAGAATTACTGATTTATTATAGAATTGATTATAGAATCAAATTAGTAAACTTTTTAGCTTTTTATGTATTATTTACTAAATTTTTCTATATTCACTTTTTATTGCATTGTAAAAACTATGTAAATATATAATCAATGCATAATGAATCAAAAAGTGAAGAGAAATTATAAAAATTTTCAGCAATTAAAAAAAAAATAAGCATGTAATTAATAGATATAATCAAGCATACATAATAACATGTCAATATGCCTTTTTCTTTGGTATCCAATCTTTTTTGTATCACTTACATAATTTTTAAAGTGAGTGGTCACCTTCAAAACAATAACGTTGAATTAATTTTTGAACTAATAATATTAAACTCATTTTCTCTCATTTTTTCATAGTTTGAATATTTACTATCTTAATATAAACTGAGCACTGATTGTTTGTATGTGTGGGAGATCAACTGATGAGTGTTAGTTTATCATGAAATACATATATTGGAAATCATTTACTATTTTCACATGTATGTAGTTATGTGTATCAGGCTTAAAAATATGAGTTCAAGTGTCTTTTAATTATATATATATATATATATATATATATAAATTAAAAGACACTTGATATTTGATATATATATATATATATATATATATATATATATATATCAAAGGTAAACAAAGCATAATGCTAACTGAAATTTCAACAAAACGTAGAATTCAACATTTATAGGGAGCATGGGACTAAAATAATATAGCTGTGGGATGTGGGGTGCATAATTAAGCTTTTCCTTATTATAAAGGAGTGTGGCTAAAATAATATAAATGTGGGGAGTTTAAAGTATTATATGTATGTGTATGTATGTTTGTGTAATCATTGAGATGAAATCTCATAAGCAATCGTGATTATTTTAATTGACATGCCCTCTAGCCACGATAAAATACAATAGCTTTTACAAATAAATGTCACTGATAAATTGACAATAGCAACAATTGCTTATGAGATTTAATTTCCAAAATTATATTTCTATTTGACATTGTAATTTTCTAATTTTACATATTTGATAGTTTAACTTTTTTTGACAATGTTTAAAAATGATAGAAAATCTCTGTCTTTTTAATTACATTATCAATCATGTTAAAATTAACATATTTTTGATTAACTTAAAAAAAGTACACCTCTTCCATAAAGATTCTAAATATTCTTCTGCATATGTAAGATGTAATGAAAAATGGTCAATTTTTATCAATAAAAATTGTTTTCCTATACTCTAACTAAAGATACACCAATTATCAGTTGCTTATGATATTTAATCTCAAATGCTACATATAGGTTTGGCATTATAATTGTCTAATTGTGTGTATATATATATATGAAAAACAAAAAAAAACAAGTTAAAAAACTTGCAAACGCTTGTATTTATGATAACAGATGGTGTTCTACCAAAAACACCATCAAGCGTAGTGTTCTGTTTACATAAACGTCAGAGTGAGTATTCACTATCTCTAACTTTAATTCCACTTTCAGATCATGATTTCAAGCTATTTTCTATCGTCAGTGAAAGATTGGAATAAGAAACTAGATCTAAACACAAACTCTGAGCATTTATGAAACAGTTTCTATTCAGCTTGCAGGCGTGCATCTTTTAGACACGTTAATGTCTTCAAACTCAGCATAGCAAGCCAGATATCTGCATGGGTCTGATCTCAGTTCAGCATCACCACATAATAGAAGCCTCTGCAATATACATCATTGCAAGAAAGGCCTCAAAGGTACATTTATGAAAAACAAAAAAACACAAGTTAAAAAACTTGCTAATGCTTGTATTTATGATAACAGATGCAAAGAGAGTATTCACTATCTCTAACTTTAATTCCACTTTCAGATCATGATTTCAAGCTATTTTCTATCATCAGTGAAAGACAGGAATAAGAAACTAGATCTAAACACAAACTCTGAGCATTTATGAAACAGTTTCTATTCAGGTTACAAGCATGAATCTTTTAGCCATGTTAATGTCTTCAAACTCAGCATAGCAAGCCAGATAGCTACATGGGTCTTATCTCAGTTCAGCATCACCACATAGTAGAAGCCTCTGCAATATACATCATTGCAAAAAAGACCTCAAAGGTACATTTATGAAAAACAAAAAAACACAAGTTAAAAAACTTGCTAACGCTTGTATTTATGATAACAGATGGCGTTCTACCAAAAACACCATCAGGCATAGTTTTCTGTTTACATAAACGTCAGAGCGAGTATTCACTATCTCTAACTTTAATTCCACTTTCAGATCATGATTTCAAGCTATTTGCTATCGTCAGTGAAAGACAGGAATAAGAAACTAGATCTAAACACAAACTCTGAGCATTTATGAAACAGTTTCTATTCAGCTTGCAAGCGTGAATCTTTTAGACACGTTAATGTCTTCAAACTCAGCATAGCAAGCCAGATAGCTACATGGGTCTGATCTCAGTTCAGCATCACCACATAGTAGAAGCCTCTGCAATATACATCATTGCAAGAAAGACCTCAAAGGTACATTTATGAAAAACAAAAAAACACAAGTTAAAAAACTTGCTAATGCTTGTATTTATGATAACAGATGGCATTCTACCAAAAACACTGTCAAGCGTAGTTTTCTGTTTACTTAATCATCAGAGCGAGTATTCACTATCTCTAACTTTATTTCCACTTTCAGATCATGATTTCAAGCTATTTTCTATCATCAGTGAAAGACAGGAATAAGAAACTAGATCTAAACACAACCCCTGAGCATTTATGAAACAGTTTCTATTCAGCTTGCAAGCGTGAATCTTTTAGACACGTTAATGTCTTCAAACTCAGCATAGCAAGCCAGATAGCTACATGGGTTTGATCTCAGTTCAGCATCACCACATAGTAGAAGCCTCTGCAATATACATCATTGCAAGAAAGACCTCAAAGGTACATTTATGAAAAACAAAAAAACACAAGTTAAAAAACTTGCTAAAACTTGTATTTATGATAACAGATGGCGTTCTACCAAAAACACCATCAAGCATAGTTTTCTGTTTACATAAATGTCAGAGTGAGTATTCACTATCTCTAACTTTAATTCCACTTTCAGATCATGATTTCAAACTATTTGCTATCGTCAGGGAAAGACAGGAATAAGAAACTAGATCTAAACACAAACTCTGGGCATTTATGAAACAGTTTCTATTCAGCTTACAAGCGTGAATTTACTATGTGGGGATGCTGAACTGAGATCAGACCCATGTAGCTATCTGGCTTGCTATGCTGAGTTTGAAGACATTAATGTGTCTAAAACTTTCACACTTGTAAGCTGAATAGAAACTGTTTCATAAATGCTCAGAGTTTGTGTTTAGATCTAGTTTCTTATTCCTGTCTTTCACTGACGATAGCAAATAGCTTGAAATCATGATCTGAAAGTGGAATTAAAGTTAGAGATAGTGAATACTCACTCTGATGTTTATGTAAACAGAAAACTACGCTTGACGGTGTTTTTGGTAGAACGCCATCTGTTATCATAAATACAAGCGTTAGCAAGTTTTTTAACTTGTGTTTTTTTGTTTTTCATAAATGTACCTTTGAGGTCTTTCTTGCAATGATGTATATTGCAGAGGCTTCTACTATGTGGTGATGCTGAACTGAGATCAGACCCATGTAGCTATCTGGCTTGCTATGCTGAGTTTGAAGACATTAACATGTCTAAAAGATTCACGCTTGCAAGCTGAATAGAAACTGTTTCATAAATGCTCAGAGTTTGTGTTTAGATCTAGTTTCTTATTCCTGTCTTTCACTGACGATAGCAAATAGCTTGAAATCATGATCTGAAAGTGGAATTAAAGTTAGAGATAGTGAATACTCGCTCTGACGTTTATGTAAACAGAAAACTACGCTTGATGGTGTTTTTGGTAGAACGCCATCTGTTATCATAAATACAAGCGTTAGCAAGTTTTTTAACTTGTGTTTTTTTGTTTTTCATAAATGTACCTTTGAGGTCTTTCTTGCAATGATGTATATTGCAGAGGCTTCTACTATGTGGTGATGCTGAACTGAGATCAGACCCATGTAGCTATCTGGCTTGCTATGCTGAGTTTGAAGACATTAACGTGTCTAAAAGATTCACACTTGCAAACTGAATAGAAACTGTTTCATAAATGCTCAGAGTTTGTGTTTAGATCTAGTTTCTTATTCCTGTCTTTCACTGATGATAGCAAATAGCTTGAAATCATGATCTGAAAGTGGAATTAAAGTTAGAGATAGTGAATACTCTCACTGACGTTTATGTAAACAGAAAACTACGCTTGACTGTGTTTTTGGTAGAACGCCATCTGTTATCATATATATATATATATATATATATATATATATATATATATATATATAAATGTATATATATATATATATATATATATATATATATATATACGTCTGTGTATGTCAGCATATTAATAAAATTATAAAATATATTTTTCCAATTATTTATAACAGAAAATAATAACCCTAATATTATTTCAAATTGTCAAGACTAGACTTTTCAGACCTTTTGAACAGAAAAATATAAATGCCTTTACTCAAGCTGAGAATGATATTTAGCTTAAATGATGCTAATTTATGATTAATAATTAAATATTTGTTGCCTCAAAAGTGCTGAATTAAAAATGGGGTCACAGATTCTGATCTTTATTATTTATTTAAAGCTTTTAAGCTAAAATTTAGTTCTCCATCTAATTATTTTTTTTTTGTAATTATCTTGTTTAAATGTGGTTATTCTTTTCCCCTAAAGGTAGGTTTTATTGCAGTTCTAAAATCCTTGAAAGCTTTTGTTTTCTTTAAAAAATGGTTTTCTTATTCAAATCTATTATTACAATTAATCTTATAATATAATTTTTAAGAAAAAAAACTATGCCAAAATATAAGAAACAGTTTTTTCCTACTTAAATCAATCTTGTAATTTTGTATTATATAATTTACACTTTAATAAACATATATTTTTTGAACAATAAAAAACATTTAAGTGTTATATATTGTAACTCCCTAAACATACAGCTCACATGAAAATCACCTAAGGATAATTTGCATAAAATCTGCACTGTCTGATATCACAAAATATATAACCTTTTCTTTTTATAACGTGCTAAGATCAGCTAGATACATGAGTGATATGGCTACATAGTGAGATGCAATTACAGTCATTCTGGATGCATATCAACAACATATCTATTTCAATTAAATTCACAAGAAATCAGAAGAAGAACAAAAAATTGCATTTTTGGATGTCCTTGTGACAAGACTTCCTCAGAATGTAGGAAAAACAACAATGTATGGAAATATAAACACACTTAGTATTTGGAATATACATCCAATCATAGCAGAAGCACTAAATATGAAATTATACTGTCACTATGAAACATATCAAATGAAGTTTGTGTGAAAACCAGTGATTTAAAAAAATAAAAACATCCACATAAGACAAACTCTCATCAAGAATGGTTATCCATCAGTGGTCATCAAGAAAACTAATAGACAACAAAAAGAGACAAAAAAATTATTGGTACTATAGTGTACTAGTACATACCAAGAATGTCAGACAAAAATGAAAGGACATCTGCATCAATATAACATGAGAACAGCTTTCCAAAGCCATATAACACTTTGAGAAATTTTTACTTTTACTAAGCTTAAACTTGAAATGCTGAAGAACAAAATCTGAATCCATGAAATACCATGTGAATGTGGAAAGAAGTATATTCTGAGACCTGTCACCCTATTAAACAGCCATCAAAAGAAAATTAACTAATAGTTAAAAGAGAAAAAACAGATGTGTCTTCAGTAGCTGACCATATGTATTAATGACTATATGTTTAATAGGGAAAATACAAAAATATTGGATAGAGAAAAAAATGTGCAAAGAAAAAATTCAAGGAAGCTGCTCATATGACGATGGGAACTAATGTTATAAATTAACTCAGTGTGGCAATACACAATTTATGGAAGCCTCTAAGTAGCCTTACTCTTAGAAAAAAATGAAGAACTCCAGAGGATTTCAACCAACTCTCATATATAAATATATGGAATTTCTATTATCTTTTGCCTTTGATAAATATGCATTAGAGTGTTTTCTGTAAATTCAATGTTCATGGACCTAAAGGTGCAAGTTTGGTTCCTATACTTATACTGTCATTGGTCAGACCAGCAACATTGAAGAAGAGTGGAGAAAGATTCTATTTGGAACATTATCATTACTAACCCGTGTTGCCTGTATGTAAGACATTATTAACATGTTGTGTATGAAAAATTTAAATAAAGTTTAAATTTTTCCTATACATTCAACATTTAATGATAGATGATGGAAATAGTCCAACATATTATCACTTCTAATATATATATATATTCACATTAGCTTTCAAGCAAATAATAACTATAATTTATAAAATACTTTCAGGATAGTAGAAATAATTACTTAATGTTAGTATTAGATATGTATAATAATGTATATTAAAGTTCATACATATTCCCTTTCATCCAAAGAGTTCAAGCTTGGACTTTAAGTATTGGTATATTTATAGTGGGCTTTGTTATATGGTTGTAGTAGGTTTTAATCATACTGTTCTTAATTTTGCAGGAAGCATTGGATGGTAGTTTATTGGTTGAATGACGGCTGTTTTCTTCCCAATGCAGTAGTCTCATAAAATTTAGGCATATAAGGGACACAATGCTCCTTAAGATGTTTCTACATTAGCTGAAGACTCTTTTTATGGACTTTCAGCCTGCACTCTGACAAATTGCAGAGTAAAACTGATGGTGGATTCTCTACTCTTGCATAATACTTCAATATCAAGAACAATAAATATAAGGGAATCACAATCAAAGACTAATCAGCAGCATAAACTTCTACCAAAGCAATTCAGTAATAAGCATTCACCAGTAAGCAATCGTAATTACAAGAATTTATAATCTTTATTTATAGTTCCTGGTGTTGACTTATCAGCAAAATTGGATCCATCAGCAGCCATTTCAATCCATTGATCTATTGGTGGTATATAAGTTTAAAATTGCATTCTGGTCTGCATTTATTTATCCAATCATGATATTCACAGAAATTTTATCTTCAAGAGACATTATGTGACTAAATTACTTCAGATATTTATCTTTTTAATTAATCAATACATTTGCAAGAATTTTAATTACATTTTCTAAGATAATGCCATTTCCACTTTACAATTATAACAATACCCTACAAATGTTAATAAAAGCATATCTTGCTTTCAATAACTTTTAAAGTAAACTTCTAGCCAATCATAACATATATATTTTATCTGTGCATAATATATAATTTTTTATTATTAAAATTGTTGAAAATCTTCACTTTTAAAAATTATTTTGAATATTTAAATTATTGTCATGAAGCACATATGATTGTATATATATATATTGAATCAAAGATTTTCCTGGCCTAAAAATGAAAACAAAAAATTATTCAGGTACATCTATGTAACCTAATGCAACAGTCTATTCCATTTTCATGAAATAATATTAAATAAGAAATCATTACCCCGAAAATGTGCAGATTCCAAATGATATGGATTTTAATGTTTTCGTAAAAGTTTTATCATTCTTTAATTAAAAATAAATATAATATTCTGATCAACATTATCTAGTTATCTGATTACCAATGTTAAATCGTAAGCTTAATTAAAACTCCAAAAAGTTCCATTTGATAACCAATATTACAAAAATATGTATATTTTTTATCTTTATATAAAAAGCAAAGTAACTTATCATATTTATTGTTTTTATTTTACAATCATATCTCACATGCTTTTTTTGTAACAATAAAATGATAGATTCAAGAGTTAAAAATCCCTAGACTGAAATTTCATTCTAATGTATCCAGTAATAGAATTAAGTTTGTGTAACAATAAATGTCAATTTTACGTTTACTGCATTTATATATATATATATATATATTGTAACGATATATAAATATGTCGTTACATTAATTTAAAATAAAAACTTAATAAAAGTTCACAAATAAAAGTAAAAAACTAAACGCTAAAATTAAAATATTGTTAAACGTATATATTCGCACAGATGCTAAACTTTAAAAATATTTTTTTCATAAACAAAAAAAAAAAAAGTTTTTGAACGTATTTTTTTTAATAAAAAAATACAAGATTGAAATATAAAAATATTTTAATAAAACAATAACGTAAGTTAAAATAAAAACAGGTATTAATTAATTCCTGTAATCTGTAAATGGAAATGATTGTTTATTAATTATCTAAAAGCTGTTTAATTAAAAAGTCAGATGAAAGGTTAGATAAGAGAAGAAAGAGATTTTAGCTTGACCAATGGAAGCAAATAAAGGCCCGAACCATAACGAAAAAACAGAACAGTGACGTTTTTGTTCATGGAATCCATAGGAGGACTATAAAAAGAAAAAATATTGAGTTCCAGGGTTTTTTCCAACTTGATTTGATGACAACGGTAAGATGCACTTGCCGTTCTCTCTCATTTTTTTTGTTTGTTTTAAAAAAAATAAAATGAAAAGACTGTGATACCAGAATGGAACCAGCTAATGCTACCTCCAGAACATTTTCTTCCAATGGAGACGCCGTGGGAATTGCCAATGGGCCTGGACTCTTCTACCATAAGCTATATGAAATGAACAATTGTTAAAATCAATTAAGAACTTTCGTCAAGTTTTACAAATTGATAAACAAGCCAACTGAAATGTTAAAACGGACTCTTATCTGACTTTTGTAAGTTTTTAAATCAAATTAATAATGTTCAATTTTATATGTTTTCCGATTGATAAACGTCATTTCCATATTTTTTTTCTTATTGTAAAGATTATTTAAATGTATGAAATTTAAGTTGTTTATAGACGCTTGCATGGATTCGTTTGCGGTTAATTATATTTTGGTTTTCATATTTGATCAAAATATATAGACATTCGATAAATAATGATACCTTACGGTGAGTATCTAAAATGTATTTATTCGGATGTCTTTAAGTTATTGGTGACAACGCAAGTATCTTATGGTGAATACTATTGGGTTACTTATAAGTTTCCCTCTGCGATTGTCGGTATCAATAATTTTGTATTTTGATCGTTTATGTTTATTTTGAAATGTTTTTGACCGTGGAATCTATGTAATCGATCTATACCCAACATTTTTAAACAAATCTGTGCGAACGTATTTAAATGTTAAAATTAAGTCGGGCATGAATGGCTATATAGTTTTGTAAAGTTGTATTAAGGGAGGGTAATCTTAGGTTATTCATTTCATAGTTGAATTGGTTCAATGGATTGGATATATTTGTGTAATAGTAGATGTAGTATGAGGTCCGCTACGGGCAGGATTATAGATATACACCACACACCCTCTGTTTGCCTATGGATGGGTTTGTAAGTCAGCAGAAGACCGCAGTCCATTCCTATGGAGTTTTTTGTCTATTGTTCTACTTGCCAACAGATGTCACATTCCTGTTGGTGGAGAGTCAATGTCTTCTCTATTTCTACTTATTGTTCAGATGTACATTCCTGACAATATAGTATTTTGTGTTGTCGTATCATGCTACATTGAATACATGAATGTATCACATGGATTGGCGCCAATTTGGTTGCGAAATTTGTTGCCTAAGGTTAAATCAGGGAAGAATATTTTCTTTTCAAATGCAGATCTATGTAGTCTATTCATACTTGACTATCTAAATAATAATTAAATCATTGAAACTTAGTTAAATGTAAAATTAAAAGTTAATATAAAAATCTAAAATGTTAAACTTATTCCTCAAAATTTAAATATTATTTTATATGTGCGTAAATAAATATTTTTATATGTTAATTTCTGGCAGTGGCTTTTACTCTTTGAGATTTAAGATATAAATTAAGATATAGATTTTTATCTCTGTGTCTCCACTGAGCTAGTGACTTGGGCTAACGATCGGAATATTTAAATAAAGTGGAATCTTAACAGCGCGTATCTGCCTACTTTATAAATTTTTCTAGGCTCAAATGCCTAGATGGCGCCCTTGTAGTGCAGATATTGTTTTTGCGGTTAGATTCGATCTCCACTTTCATTCCGATTGGTACAATATATATATATATTATAATCCACCCTATCCCCACTTAACACAGATCCTACACATTATATGAAAAAATACCCAGGCACCAATTCTATTAATGAATAAAATAAATTAGCAACTTTATTTTGCTTTCAATTAGGATTGAGACTCTTCTACTTGTGCCTAACTTATAGCTTAACTCAGTGGAGAACTATAGAAAGTTAAGAATATAGAATATAAATAAATGAAGGAAGAAATACTATTGGTCATTAAAATAAGATACATGCTTCATTTGTTAATCAACCAAATGACAGAAATCAATAAAGTTTCATTTATTCCAGCTAATAAACTATAATTTCAATTTGATCTCTTCCATCATCCAAATACACTTTTATATTAGCTACAATATAACTTTAACAGAAAAACATGATATTGAATAACTCCATTATCTAGCATATCTTAATCTAAATAGTTAAATTAATATTAATTTGGAACTATGAAATCAGATCTCAGGGAATCTTTAATACAATTTTATTAAAGAAATTCTATTACACAATAACTTATAACTATTGTAATAAAAAATAATAATAATGGAACGAGTTGAATGATGTGTCCACTGAACTAGCAATTACATAATGAAGGAAATAGGGTACCTTTTAATCTCACATCATTCTCTAAATAATAAACTGAGTATACAACCTTTTTTCATAAGTTTATCCAATGGTAAAATATTTCACATAATGTTTGGATCAAGAGAACAATATTATCAGATTTAAGTATGTTCATTATCAAATTTATAAAGTAGTGCATTTATGTTGTAATAGATATGTGGAATGTGGAAACTAGAATATGAATACATATAAGAATAACTCAAGAGAAAGTTTAAAATAAATAAATAAACCATTTATTTACATTTTGCAATCAAAATAAATATAGTTGTTTCATACTGAGAGTGTTTGTCCTAATTACTAAATTTACAAATACATTTGCTAATCTGGATTTGATATCTTTTTTATTACACACTTTATCATTTATTGATTAGACATTTTCAAGACATGAATTAACAAAAAAAGTAATGCCCTCATATTCTAACTTCGAATATATTTAAGCTGTTAATTAACACTAACATCTTTTATTAGTAAACAACACTGGACAAATAAATTTATTATGGTACCAAATATACAAGTTGGAGAGATCACACTATTAATTATTGGCATAAAACAAATTAATAACTTTGGCTGTCAAAAGAGTAACCTTAAATAGCTCAATCAAATAATCCCTTTAAATATCGATACTTTTCACACATTCAAAATAAAAGCAATCATTCTGATGATTTGATGATTTAAAGGTTGCGGTAAATTAACATGATATAATTCAAAATATTTAATTCTTGATGTATAAATTTAATAGTATTATAATCTCATGTCTGCAAGATTATTTGCATTACGTGTGTGTTACATATTATGCTATAAGTAAGATAAAACCATTTTTTTACATCTTGTTGGTTTACTTATGAGTTACCAAATAAGTGTCATAATATGGATAATGCCATGGACCAACCAACAAATATAACACTATTTCTGCTTTAGTATTCCCTAAGAATTTAATCTTATCATTTATTTAACATTACATAACATTACATATAGCTATGATTCTATGATAAACAAAAATAAATATTCAAAAAAAATTTAAGCATACGAGGAATAAACAAGCTTCTTGGCTAATAAATCTAAACAAATAATGATTCCCCACCTAAACTTGAAGTATACTATTGGTGTGGAACTCAGTCTCACCACCAGAATAAAGGGAAATATACTATTCAACTTCATAAAATATCATTTTTATAATGCATATGTACGCAATCTGGAAATATACTTCACTTATGGCAAATACTTAGATATATTAAGGGAGAGAATTCTCAATCCCAATCAACATAGAATATATCATGAATAACTTTCTTTCTCATAGCTACTTAATACTTTCATTCTATACATTGGAAAATAAATACACATACAGATAGGTCACCAATTCTTTCAATTCTTTTAGCATACAACAATATCCGAAAATATAATGGAGAGAAACAGTCATAAAACTAAATATTTACTAATTATATGAAATAACTGCATAAGACAGACACACATACATATGAATAAGAGTATGTGAATAACCTCAAATTATATAATATGCAAATGTTATGGTAAAGTAAATGGTAAACTGAAAATAAAAACTTTTAGTTTATGACTAACTCTTAGCTGCTTCAAAATATTAAATGGCAATAATTATTGTCAACAAGGTTTCACCATTTCTGATAACAATATTTATCTTTCATACCTTTATTACTCTCTAAGCCAAATGCTCACTTCAAGACATTGAATATATATATATATATATATATATATATATGTTTATTGAATATATATATATATATATATATATATATATATCTTCAATAAAGCACACAAAAATGTACATATAACCTACATAAGAAATTCTATTTAAATAACAATTATATACTGGCATATTGCAACTTGCAATATGCTATCTGAGATGTTCTTAAAGTCAATGAAATATCATGAATTAAATAAGCAAATACATGAATAATAAACCTGTCTATCTATCTATGGTATATCAATAGCAACAAACAAAAAATCATTCTTCTTTAACTTAAAAAAAATTCACTTGCAAAGTTTTTAACATAAAGTTTCCTGAACAATGAGAAGACAGGAATGATGATTCCAAATGAGTATGTGTTAGTAAAAATAAAGACAAACTTCTATAGGATAAACATTCACAATTCAGATTTAATTCAGTAATCTCAAATGTTCTTAGCAATAGCTAATTGAGTTCACTAATACAATGTGTGAGTAATAAACTTTTATAATAACAGATAATGGATAGATAATTTCAGCTATGTATTTGTTTAGTGTTCACCATTGAATTAATTCTGGAAATTTTACAATTTAGCAGTAACTTTAGCAGGTTTCCAAAAAGATCATTAGCATGAATACACTTATTTTGGTCTGTTGCTAATTAATTATTCACATAAAATCTGCAATTCCTTAAGCAATAATATTTTTATTTTATAATTAGCCCAGATACTGAGGAGAACAAGATATATATATATATATATATATATATATATATATATATATATATATATATATATATATATATAATATATATATATATATATATATATATATATATATAATATTAATGTCCTTCTACTTGACTTAAATCATGTAGCATTAAATAAATGCTAGTAATTAGTTAATTATTCACAAACCATGCATTCACATCTTTAATAAAATATTTTATAAGCATGAATAATAAATATAGTTATTATCATGTAGTAGTTCAAAATATAGCACAATAAATTATACTCACATACTTCCATTTTAACTTCACTTTTATATAATTAAAAGAGACTTTAAATTTAGAGTCTATGGTAGGTTTTGTTAAGCAGTTCTGCATAAATTTCCTTAAAAGATTATCAAGTTCACACAATTTTATTTTTTCTTAATAATAATAGAAGACATAGTTAAATAAAGTATATTTAAGTTATAAGCATATAAATACACATCAAATGATAGTGTTAATTTAAAGTCTAATTGAGGGAAGAAATAAAAAAAATATACCTTATGAATAAATTAGCCTGACATCATTTCTTAAAGCTGTCTGGTAGTTAGAATTCCCATACTGAATTCTATAAAATAATAATGTTTAAATATTACACATTTGGTGTTGACCAATCTGATTTTTGGAAAAGATTGAATGAATCATGTATGTAGAAGAAGTGGCAGAAGCAGAATGAATAAAATAATGGATAATAATAAATAACTTCTATTACTGACTATCACTTAAATACATCTCCTTTTCATCAATCAAGAGTTCATCTTATTCTCCAAAGGTTAGCTCTACCCTTTGCACTCAGTTAATTAAGGAACAAATATTCAAGAAGACTTTTCTTGAAAACAAAAATTATTTTGATTTTTTAAATTAAATCAAACTGTGTAAAACAAAAATAATAATTTTTACACAATTGAAAGAAATGAATATTAATTAACTAGTAAATAAAGGCGTTGATAACACAATTTAGTTTATCAAATAATTCACTAATCCATAAACTCATTAATCACTCAAAATAAACTTGCACCTGTTATCAGAGATATTTACTGTAATTTTAAATGTTTTATTGTAAAATGTAAAATTCTATACTGTAATTAAATATGAAAAATGAAATTGGAAGATGTTACAGATATACATGCACACACATATGTTACTATATGAATACTAAATTATCCTGACTAAAATATAACTGATATGGCTATGGGTTAAACATATTTCACTGATTACATTACTTATACATGGATATGTGTGCCAATGAATAAACAGATCAGAAAACCATCTAAACAAATATCAACCACTATTCTACAAATGAATAAAACAAATTTGCATCAACTTAAATTATGTATCAACAATTCCTGTAATAATCCACCATCTTTTTTGCATTAAATATTTCATCAAGTATGATAATAATACTAAATGCTTATAAAACTCCCAACTAACATTCATAAGCAACTCTCACATAAGATTTTAGACCATTAACATATTTTTTTAAAATTTTAGTGCTATTTCATCTTTTTTTAGTTAAATTCAGTTACTCACCATTACCACAGTATGTTTTAATTAAAGTTTGTTTCTTGTGCCCATTCAGAAGGTCACTATAGATAGATAGATAGATAGATAGATAGATAGATAGATAGATAGATAGATAGATAGATAGATAGATAGATAGATAGATAGATAGATAGATAGATAGATAGATAGATAGATAGATAGATAGATAGATAGATAGATAGATAGATAGATAGATAGATAGATAGATAGATAGATAGATAGATAGATAGATAGATAGATAGATAGATAGATAGATAGATAGATAGATAGATAGATAGATAGATAGATAGATAGATAGATAGATAGATAGATAGATAGATAGATAGATAGATAGATAGATAGATAGATAGATAGATAGATAGATAGATAGATAGATAGATAGATAGATAGATAGATAGATAGATAGATAGATAGATAGATAGATAGATAGATAGATAGATAGATAGATAGATAGATAGATAGATAGATAGATAGATAGATAGATAGATAGATAGATAGATAGATAGATAGATAGATAGATAGATAGATAGATAGATAGATAGATAGATAGATAGATAGATAGATAGATAGATAGATAGATAGATAGATAGATAGATAGATAGATAGATAGATAGATAGATAGATAGATAGATAGATAGATAGATAGATAGATAGATAGATAGATAGATAGATAGATAGATAGATAGATAGATAGATAGATAGATAGATAGATAGATAGATATTAAAATAACCTTTAAATAATCTATCGCAACATTTCCTCTTTTCATAAAAGAATAATGAATAAAATCTATTGTTTACAGGCTTACTGATTTACAAGTGATAATGATTTGAATAAGATTCCATAAGTATTTTATTTACTTTAGATAAAAGTAGCTATATACAATTTATTGGTAAGCATTGGCTAGTTAATTGAGTTATCTAAGGGATCATTACCCAAATGTTAAATTATAAATCTAATTTGAACTAAAAACATTATTTGATAATTAAATATATCACAAATAAATATATGTGAGAAATAAGAAGATTCAATTATAACAAACCTGAAACACAATAAATTAGATAATAAATCTATTATTCTTACTTATGCTAAAAAACTCATCATAAATTGAAAAATAAAGTTATGAAGATGATATATTATACTAATAGCAACAGAGAAAAAAAAATTAACATTGCTCTAATAATTTAAAAAATGACCCAATATAAATAAGGATTATAAAAATGTAATTGTTTTAATAGTTCTTGAATAAATGAATAGTTATTAAGATATATAATATACTAAATAACATGTTAATAGAAAATAAAATATTAGAATTTTATATTTCATTTTTGTTGTTGTTTTTATAATAATAATATTGGAATCCACATATAGTGTACATACTTGCACTAGATATAATAAAAAGGGAGTTGAATAGACTTTCAAACCCCCTTCAAGCATTCACTCCATCTTATATATCTAATACACCTGACCACATAAATGAGACAAAAATAAATAATTTCCAATATATGCATTTTGTGCTAAATCAGAACTCAGCAGTCGGTCTGGATCATCATCTCTCACACAAGTTTAAAATCAGCGTTCAGTTTATATTAAGATAGCAAATCTTCAAACTTTAATGGGTAGACTTCAGTCCTCTCCCTCTCCAACTCTTTAGCCATCCATGTCATTGAAAATATGTTGATAGAATGCTCAAAGCCCTTGTCAATTTACTTAAAATAAATACAAAAGAATAATTTAGCAAAATAAAATTTAATTTTTCATTCCTACATATTAAAAAAGGTTAATAAATTCAATTTATATATATATATATATATATATATATATATATAACCTTTTTATATATATATATATATATATATATATATATATATATATATATATATATATATATATATATATATGGTTGGTATCTAATTACATCATTATCCCATTTAGCTTTAAGCACTATTTCACTTATTACTTCTAAATAATACATGAGCAATTTAAAGGTAATGCAGTTTGTAATGTTATAGTTGACTATTTATTAGTATGCATTACAGTAACATGTTTATTTCGTGTTTAAAGAGGTTTATTTAAACTTCAGTGTATCAATATTTCATACTCTGTAGTCAAGTTGCAATGTTTAAGCGTCCATATATATTCAATGGACCATTACTAAGAATGGATTTTCATTCTTGCTATTAAAAGGTGTGAAGGTTGACTTGACAGCAGTGAGAGATATTGATTACTATTTTTACTGTGAATGTTTAGGTGGTTACTGGTTGGCATCTAATTATATATATATATTTAATTTATCATTTAATGATTAATGTAATAATATTTAAAAGTAGTGTTTTAAAATTATACGAAATATTTAATGCAATAATATATATTGTAATAAATATAAATACCAATATAATTTAAACTGATTATTTAAAATCAATTACAATTAGAACTAAATATTTAATCACAATTAATTTTATATAAATATGTAAAAATATCAGTTTGTATTAAAGGATAAATTTGATAAGAATTTTTTTTGATATATATATATAAAATTTGTTTTCATTTGCTTTATTATATTTATATATAATATAATATTTATATGTATTATATTTATGAATATACTGTGTTTATTAGTCAAACCTGCAATTTCCATTATATAAAATGCAAAAGAAATGTTTATTTATTTATTACACAATTTAATGCATCATACACTTAGTTATATTTTAGAAACATCATCATCATCATCATATTATTATTATTATTATTATTATTATTATTATTATTATTATTATTATTATTATTATTATTATTATTATTATTATTATTATTATTATTATTATTATTATTATTATTATTATTATTATTATATTACTACTACCACTACTATTACTAATACTACTATTACTAAGATGATGATAATGTTCTGCATGTCTTTGTATCAATGAAATGATAAATTCCAAGATTCAAAAAGTCTTAAATTAAAGCTGGGTTCTGTTATCTTTAGTACCAAATGGTGTGTAACCTCTAAAGTAACGATAAATAATTATTTAATTTTTAACATTTACTGCACTGATTCCTTGGGAAAAACCAGACAAAGATTATCATTTTCTAAAATATATCACATCATCATTCTTCTCAAGACTGGGATCAGATTATCTCAAAATATTTGTTTTTTAGCTTAGAATTGTTTGATACTATGATTTTGTTGACGTTCAAAAAATTTTATGATTGACCAAAACTATTCAATTACTTACAAAAAAATGTTAAGTTCTTGAGCTATGATCGTGGCTTTCATGCTCATGTGTTTATCGGGTGAGCTCAATAAAAATAAGGCATTTCAAATTATGGCTTAAAGCATTTAAATTGTGCAAAATATGTACAAATGATTTATATATCGTTATTTATTAAAATATTTTATAAAATAATATTTGTTTAGTAGTTAGTTTGTTTCGTAGCTAGCCAATATATTTCAGCAATTTGAAATATCTATATATAGATTTTTGAAATAATAAGGTTTTGTATCATTTTTTTCAATATGAGACATTCAATGCTTGATATTAAAAAATAATGAAACATTTGCAATTCAAATCCTTCAATCATCTCTCTTATGAAGGTCATAATAATTAAAATGTTTTCTATCTTGAAAATATGCAGTTACTAAAGAATCGCGGGTGTAAGGTTAAAATCACAAATTAATCCCCGAAGATTTAATTATAATGAGGTGAAAAAAATTCTGATATAAATAAAAAAAAATCTTATCAATAGAAAATAAGATACATAAATTTTAAATAAGCTTTCATAATAAAGTAATTTCTTTTCAAATATAAATCTTATATATATATATATATCAGTAAAAACCAATAAACATTTAGGCAATTCCAATAACAATAACAATCAACATTTTCAAACTGTTGTCTAGGCAACATCCTTTTAACAATACTGTCTAACGCTATACTACTAATAAAACGTAAATTAAAAATTCATATAACATTATAATATTAACCAAAAAACAAACTTTACTAAAATTCTTTCACAACTATGGTTTATTTGTCAAGCGTTTTTAGCCGAGAGGTCATCGCAGCCACCTTGCAAACAAGTAGTTGGTTGCAGACGGTTGTGGGTTCGCCTTCCGACCGATGCTATGGCATATGGAAAAAAAACTATGGTTGATTTGTTAATAGATGAAACCATGGTTGTGGAAGAATTTTAGTAAAGTTTTTTTTTGGACAGTATTATATTATATGAACGTTTATTTTATATAAAAATGGTCTCAATGGCATTCATTTCCATAGCTGGGATTCAAATGTGGGCCTCATAAAACTTTTTTTCATTTTCAATAAAGCTGAGAATATTTCTTTCAGATTGCTGATTCCATAGCTACCAAACTAAACATTCTATATTGATCAATAAATTAGTATCTAGCATTTATTAAGTTAAATTGAAGACAATGAAACTCCAGATTCAAATACTTTCCAAAAAAATTTGTGAAATATATATTTAACTAAAATAAGGCACCATAATGTGGTACCAATTTACTATTTCCTCTCTACCATTTTCACATCAGATGGATCCACAAAACACTGCTGACACAATCAAATGATAAAGGATGTGAGATGATATGCATTATTCACAACAAAGTAATCTAGACATTTTGTCCACTCCACATAAAAACATGCAATTTCATGGTAATAAACATAATCATGTGACTAAAAATATTTAAATCGGAAAAAAATATTAAACAAGTATTAGTAATTAAAAAATTATAAGCAAAAATAGTGTAATAAAAACATTAAAAAGAATATTAAAGTATTTTACTTTTAAAATGTAGCATATCAAAAAATAATTTTTAGCAAATTTTAGTAATTGTTGGAAATCAAATATCAAAAATATTAGTCATTAAAATTGAAAAAAAACATTAGCACAATAAAAATTAAAAACAATATTAAATTATTTTTATGTTGGATAATTTCCATCATCTAATAAGAGTATTGAATGTCATTAGAAAAAATTAACTTTTATTTAAATATTCCAAATACATTCGACTGTTAATAATAGCACATCAAACAGGTTAGTATATGCCTATTTAATGTGCTATTATTAACAGTTGAATGTATTTGGAAAATTTAACTAAAAGTCAAAGTTTTCGAAAGACATTCAATACTCATATAAGATGATGGAAATAGTCCAATATAAATATAAAACTAGAACATCATCATTAGAAACGTTCAGGAAAATATTAAATTATTTTATTTTTGAAATGGCATATGTCAAATATGTGAGGGTAAATGAAAAAAAAAAAAACTTTTGCACAACAAAAAAACTGCAAGGAGTGGAAAATCCCAAAAGAATAAATATTTTAGCAAATAACATTTAATCTAAAAAAAAATCAAATTAAGAAACATAAACCATGCATAATAAATATTAAAATTAATTTTATCATTAATAAATTATATATATATATACATATATACTGTGTATGTGAGAAAACATATGCAAATTACTTTTAGAGTTAAATAAACATGGTAAAATATTATTAAACTAATAATCTATGAATGAATAAAACGTACATAGATGTCACAACAGAATAGAATTTTATATTACATAAAAATATTTTTAAACAATGTTCATTTTATAGTGTTCATCAGTAAATAGATATATTATCTGTAATGATTAAATAAATACAAAACATTATGGATATTTTCTCAATAATAAAAAACAATGTTCAAGAGCTTTTGCGGGACAAAAAAAACATACGGTGCTGAAAAATTCAAAAACAATTATTAGCATCTGTTAATGAAATACAAGTTGCATATAATAAATAAATTATAAAAACATATTCCACAATATTTAAAACATTTTTATTATCTCAAAGTATGCAAAATTACTTCCAAACTACCAAACACATGCAGAATAATAATAAAGAATTGAAAGGTTATTCTTGACATTAACAGGGATTCACCTTTGACTAAATGTTGTCAGTTGAGAACCAAAATAACAAGTTTTGACCACATCCTTTATATTAATCAAGTAAAAAAAATTAAAGCAGTAAAAGTTAAGAACATTTATATATTTAACTAACTAATCACCCATACATTTATTCAACTATTAGATATCTACCCATCCAATACTTATTTATTGATCTACCTTTCACTTGTCTATCTGTTTATCTATATGTATGTATTTATCTTTTACCTATCTCTTTATTATATGTTTCTATATGTTTATTTACAGATCTCTCTATCTGTTTTTTACATACATATCTATTGTTCTTTTACCTGTCTCTGTATTTACTTATATATTTATATACTTACTGCCTCTCTATCTATTTATCTATACATCTATCTGTCTCTCTATATATCTGCTTACCCATTTTTATGTGGTTTTATACATAGCTAATTATTTATGGATCCAACCAACCAATTAATTATGTAGTCACCCACCAATCACTTATTTATCTATTTTTGGTCTCACTGTCTACCTACCTACATGTGTCTATTTTAACATCCATCTATGTTTATCTATCAGTATACCTTCCTATCTCTCTATTTATTTCTGATTTTATAAACTCATCCATCTATTTATCCATTTAGCCAAATATCAATTTTCTCTGTTTATTTACTTGACTATCTATGTGCCTATTTATCTTCATCTTTTTTATCTATTAATATTCTATACATCTCTTGGCCTATCTACTGACCTATCTCATTTTCAAAGTATTTACTTCTAAATCCAGCCATTCATTTTACAATGTAGCCACTCATCAATATATTTTCTATACATTTATCTGACAACCTATCTATCTATATTCATACTTATCTATCTATCTCTTTTTGATAATATATCCATCAGCTTATCTGCCTATTTATCTAGCTATCTGTTTATCTGAATTTATACCCACTTACTTATTTATGCATCCAGCTATCCATTTAACTATCTTGCAGATAGATAGATAGATAGATAGATAGATAGATAGATAGATAGATAGATAGATAGATAGATAGATAGATAGATAGATAGATAGATAGATAGATAGATAGATAGATAGATAGATAGATAGATAGATAGATAGATAGATAGATAGATAGATAGATAGATAGATAGATAGATAGATAGATAGATAGATAGATAGATAGATAGATAGATAGATAGATAGATAGATAGATAGATAGATAGATAGATAGATAGATAGATAGATAGATAGATAGATAGATAGATAGATAGATAGATAGATAGATAGATAGATAGATAGATAGATAGATAGATAGATAGATAGATAGATAGATAGATAGATAGATAGATAGATAGATAGATAGATAGATAGATAGATAGATAGATAGATAGATAGATAGATAGATAGATAGATAGATAGATAGATAGATAGATAGATAGATAGATAGATAGATAGATAGATAGATAGATAGATAGATAGATAGATAGATAATCATAAAGAGAGACAGGTTCATAGGTAAGCATGTAGTTAAATAGGTAGATAAATTATAAAATAGATAAATAAGGCATGAGTAGGTGGTTTCATCAGTGAGAGGCCTTGGATCTAAGGGAACTGCAACTAGATGTTAGGATCTAATATAACCCTCCATCAGCCACCATTTACCTTATTATATAAAGTTTTGAGTTCAAAATGAAAACCCAATAATATTTTCGATTCAATATCATTAGCTTGTATAGTCAAAAAAATCTGAACTCATTTCAACATCCATACTTTTTGTTTGTTTTTGGTAATTCAATAACTACAGTCATCATAAACCTATTGGGAAGGCTTGGTATTAACCCACTAAACAGAGGCAAAACTCTCCATACAGCAGTGTAACTCACTTCCATCCAGAATAATCAATGAGAATACAGAAAGGTTTGTGCATAACATCACTATATAGTATCTACTCATACAATATCCCCAGACTAGTTTTTATCTTGTAACTTTTATCATTGAGAAGTCTTGGATAGGATTATGGTGACTGCATTATTAAAAAACCAAAGACATCAAAAAGTATGGATGCTGAGCTGAGTTCAAAACTATATGACTATAAAATTGCTAATAAGCTTAAATTGAAAATATTATTGTGTTTTCATTTTAGACTCAAAGCTTTACAGTTAGGTAATAAGGTAATTGGTTGCTGTTGGAGGGTTGCATTAGATCCTATGATCTAGGGGCAGTGCTCTCACATCCAAGACTCCTCACTGATGAAAGCCACAAGGTACGGATTTTATACCCAAACCTTCTTGCATCCATTGATTACTCTGGTTTGTATTGAGTTGTGCTACTATATAGAGAGATTTGCTACTGTGTTATAATAACATTTTATTAGTATATTTAAAATTAATATAATATTATATTATTCTTGTTTTTATTATTAATTATTATATTATAAATATGTTTCTATGAATGGTGTTAAAGAAATGGAATGAGTAAGTTATACAGTGGAAGATTATTTATAAGTTAATTTACTTTTCGTAAATTTTTGAATGATTATTTAAAATTATAATGTATCGAGAGGTATTATAGGCTTTTGTATATTTACGAAAAGTATTTTATGAATAAAAATGTTATAAATATCAGTATGTGAATGAGAATTTTAAGTAGTTTATACATAAAGTGTTGTTACTGTTAGGCAATAACAGATTTGTCAGTATACATTTAATCTTAAGCCCAAGTGAATGAATAAAATGCCTTTTGTATGTGTTTGTGACATGGACAATCATTCATGTGATTATTATTATTATTAGCTACATGCCTTTTATTATTAGTAGTATTTTAAGGCAATTTTAAGTGGGTGTTCAGTCATATTTTTGCTATTTTATATTTCTTTTGTCCACTATGTCTAGGATTTTAATGTTAGAATATATTTTGGTATACACACCCAAGCTTGTTCAACTTTGCAATTTATTTATTACTTCCACTGTAATGGGTTTTTTTACTTTAAATATATGATTAGGGTCAAGCATTGTTATTTCCTGGCCTTTAAATAGATATTGTTCATGTAATAAATGTTTTTATATTGTATAATATTTGTTGCTACTGTATTAATATTTGTTAAGCATCTCTATACTGATATTTTGATACTATTGTGATTAAGTAAAGTGTATAATATCTTCTAGTAGTCTGGATGAAGATATAGAGGTATAATGTTTTATGTTATGGATATTGGATTTGAAAACAAAGATTGTATTTGATGAATAAGAAAATTATTGGGTAGTAAATATCACTTATATGATAAAATTGTAGAAATGGTTTTAAGAAAGTTGCACCAATGTATCAGTTAATAATATCTATAAATTATATATAGTGAATTAGAAGAAATAATAATAATTATTATAAATAAATATTTTATTATATATATATATATATATATATATATATATATATAATAAAATATTTATTTATAATAATTATTATATGATGTAAATAAATATTTTATTATTAATTGAATACACCTGAGTTTCATTGGCATTAAAACATCATAGCATAAGCACATCTACTTATCATAAAATTTTATGTGAATAAAGTTTGCATTAATAATTGTTTTTTAAGAGTGAATTTCGATAGTTACATAGTATTTATATATATTCATTTTGCTTAATAATTATTTCATTATTTTAGCTTCATTATTAGAAGATAAATGTTGTATTATTAGCTTCATTTCAAATTCACTTGTTATGTAGTGGGCAGCATAAAATATGTTTTTACTGCCGTCTACATTATTTTGATATTGATCATTTAAATATACATGAGAAAATATAAGATTTTTGTATTTTATAATCAGTAGAAATGAAATCATTATATTTTAATAACTGCAAAGTATTTAAATGTTTTTCATGTTATCAATTATATATTACTTCAGTATTATAGTATTCTATTTTTTTGTAATTTCATTTGTATGCTCTTAAAAGACTAAGATTTCAAACTAAAATAATAAAAAAATATCAACAGTTTCAAATTTAGTTTAAATAATAATCATATTTTCATTAAGAAGTTAAAGTATTACCACTGACATTTTGTACCCATATGCATTTGATCCTAAATTTGAAACCTGAGACCAAGATATCCTAAATCTTGCAAAAGAACTCATTTTAAGATTAAGATATTTAAAAACATAAGATGTGATAAACAATGACGATTGCCAATTCCTCTACAAGCTTTATGATAAATGCTTAGCCAGAACCAGCACTTAAAATATCTCTGTCAGGAACCTCTCCCCAAACCCCTGACCATGGTTTTGTATTTTGGCACTCCTCAGAGACATATCAGGTTAGGTTCAGACACTAGATCTAAAAATACCAACCCAAAGCCAAGCACTTATCTAAAAGTTGTCTATTGAGTGGAAAATCTGAAATTTTCAGACATATACATATCTTCAAACCCAGTTATCTCTCTTACACCTCTCTGAGGAGTGCCAAAACACAAAACCATGATCAGGGGTTTGGGTAGGGGTTCCTGACACAGATATTTTAAGTGCTGGCTCTGGCTAAGCATTTATCATAAAGCTTGTAGAGGAATTGGCAATCCTCATTGTATATAACTTACAAGCTTAAGAGATAGAGTCATGTAATATATGACTCTTATTTTAACTATGTATAGTCTCTGCCATAAGTCTTATACAATTTTATATTGCTAAGACTACTAATGTATGGTATAGATGAAGATATATCAGCCCCATATAGGTATTTGAGTTGGACAGCTGGGTGTGAAAACATGTAGATGTCTGAAAATTTCAGATTTTCCACACAATAGATTACTTTTAGATAAGTGCTTGGCTTTGGGTTGGTATTTTTAGATCTAGTGTCTGAACCTAGCCTGAAACCTCATTGAGGAGTGCCAAAGCATGAAACCATGGTCAGGGGTTTGGGGAGGGATTCCTGACAGAGATATTTTAAGTGCTGGCTCTGGCTAAGCATTTATCATAAAGCTTGTAGAGGAATTGACAATCTTCACTGTTTATAACTTACAAGCTTAAGAGATAGAGTCATGTAATATATGACACTTATTTTGACAATAAGATGTGATAATCTAAACTTGTAAAAAAATCTATATTTGAAAGAAAGATATTTTAAAACTAAAAAAACATATTTTTGTTTTGAATTTGTATTTAGTCATGGTATTATCTACAAAAAACTTATAATCTGGTGTTTTCAAAATTCATGTTATAGAATGTACATGAATGTAACATTTAATTGCTCAGCTGGCCTGTGACCTCCTTATGTATTTTCATAATGTTATAATGTGTTTTCAGTGACCAATATAGTGGGATTGATCATAAGGCTTTTCATGTGTTTCCATCACCCTTTGATTAGTTGGTCATTAGGTTACATATTGGTTTTGAGTGCACCAAAGTGCCTAACAGAGTTATGGTTTAGCTATAGTATTAGTATAAATTTTAATCTCAAAACATCAATTTTTTTGGAAATTTTCTTTATATCCATGAAACTAGTTTTGCAGGTGTTATTCTTTCAATTATGTTAATTAAATCTTGTATTATACTTATGAGGCCTGTACTCTTTAATGGTAGATATTATTAAAAAATTGGTAAATATCTATCATTATCTTAATATTACAATAAATTTTAAGGAAAATAATCATTCATATATTTTTGATTATAATGGCAACATATTAAGTAATCACATTATAGAATTAATACTGTTTTAGTTTTATAATATGCATTATTTATTAAGGATATATTATTACTATTTTTTCTGGGGAGATTCAAGTGGTTGGTATAGCTGTGTAAAATAGATATCTAATTTGCTTTGAGAGAACAGTTAAAAATACTAGAATTATTAGAATTAAACATTTTTTGATGGTGGTTGTACTATGTTTTGATGGATGCAATATTGTGTGAATGACATATTTATATGTTAATTTTTGGAAACTGTGTTAAAGAAGTTTTGGTGTAAAATATTGATATTAGTTATTTTATTGTTAAAAATAAAAGATATAGAAGAAACTAAGTATATAAGTGAGGTTCAAAATGTAGCTCCTCTTAATATGCAAGATCCCAATTTATTATTAATATTACAAAAAGTAGAATAAATAAATGAAACATCATCTGAAGTGAAAATAGAAATAAAAGAAATGAGATTAGAATTTCAATAATGATTTAAAGAATTATGAACTAAAATGAAATAAATAAATAAAAGATTAAAATATAAAATTAATAATCAATCTAGAGAGATGAAAGAATCTCAAGACAGTCAGTGAAAGTGATTGAAAACAATTTCAGAGAGCAGAACATTTGAAGTAATAGGGTCTTGGATAGAATCCCTAGTAAAAATAGAAAAAGGTTAGGAGATCCAGTTAATTGATTCAAAAAAATTAATAGAAAAACCAGACAATAATTTTTGAGAGATAGGAAGTATAAAGGAAAATAAACAGAGAGGAGTATTTAAAAAGTCTAATTGAATTTAAGTTATTAGAGATTAATTATATGCAAGTAGAAGAGCTTTTGGGTAAAATTTTTAAAGTTGAGCAGAAAAATAAATTAAAAATATATAGAGCAGAAGAATCTTAAGACATGTCAGAAAGATTAAAAAGCAAATTTAGAAAAAACAAATAAAAAACAGTAACTATCATAAAAGACGTTTGCATAATATTAAGTGAATCTATACCTAATTGAAACAGAATATGAACATATTGGAGTTAAGCTAATAAAAATTTTAAGTAGGTTTGAATTAGAGATAAAGTATTTAGAAATGTTCCTATCAAAATAAAAATTGATGTGGAAAAAATATCAGAAATGGTAAAAATAAGAGCATTTAATTCCCATCAGTGTATAAAACTGGATGTTGAAGAACAATTATATGTTTTAGACAAGTTAAATGGTTTTAAATTTAAACTTGGCAATATAATGAAGTTAATCAATCATTCAATTTTAGCTAAATCATTTTCATAAATGCAAAATGAAAACTATTTTTAAAAAACGATTCTCATTTAACCAATTTGATGTTAGTAAGGTAATGTTATTTGATATTAAAGATAAGTGTAAAATGAAAACAGTGAATTATAAAGTTATAATTTAAATTTAAGCAAATTGTCTAAGAAAAAATTAAGAATTAATATAAGTATTAAGCAATCAGTTTAGATAGAGTTTTGTGTATGTATAAGTGTATATGTGTAAAATATATGGTCAATTTTAATTATAGAATTAATTAGTAATCAATAGAAATAGTGTGGGATCTTGATGGAAAGCTTTTTTTTTTAAGAATTATTATTTTGTTTCAATATCTCATACATAGCAGTCAATTCTGATTCAAAATTCTGGGTTTAAAGTCAGGTTGCTGTGCAGTATTTATTTTTTATTAAAATGTCTATTTTCATTTTTTCAGGGGGATTTCCATGAATGGGAAATTTTTAACAAAACCATGTGATATTTGTAAAAAGTGTGAATAAATAACTGTAAAACAATAGTAATCAACCAGTTAAAATTTAGATATAATTAGATTGGCAAGTCAATCATTCAGAAATTGAAGGGGGGAATCCAGAGAGTGTAAAAACTCAATCCGTCCTTAAGGAGTGGCTCTCTTCACCATCAGTCTATCTAGAGGAACCTCATCAGGTTAAATTATCAATTTTAATACTAAAATTTTAAGTCTTATATTATTTTTCTGTTTTTTTTTTTTCTGAATGAAAAACTTCCATGAAAAATTTTGTAATATTGTAAGAAATGATCAGTGAGTAAATTTTTATATTAGGCATGTACCTGTTTCTCCTGAAGTTGACCAATTTTATGATTTTTTTTCTATACAACTATAAGTAATTTTAATAACTGGCAAACAATGAAGCTTAACTTGCAGAGAAGACTTTGCTGGAGAAAAATTGAGGAAACACTGTATTGTATGAATCTGTATTTCAAACTTGTATTTATTAAATCAAAAATTCTGAAAAAAGATCATTTTTAATTTTATTAAAAATAAGTGTGGAACTGATTTCCAATACTTATGTTATATTTTAAATCCTATTTAAAATACTTATGGTATCATTGTGAATTAAAGGAACCATTCATCAATGAAAATTAATGTCTAATAAAGGAAAAGAAATATAATTAGTGACTAAATAAAGATGCTACCGAACTATGACAAAATTAAAAGAATATTTTGAGAGTTCATGGAGAAATATAGACTTCTTTCAGTGAAGCCACATTAAACCAATGTATATGTCTAAACAGAAAGCTGGTTATCTTCCACTATGAAATGCAATTTAATGCAAGAACCCAAATATGAATAAAGAATTTAATATGAATTGAAAAAATATTGTGTTTAATCATACGGATTACCAATATCAAATGATTTAAGAAAAACAAGGCTCTGGATTAATATTTTACACATTTCAAAAGATAAATGGATTATGTGCTAAAACTTCAAACAGAGATCACAAACCTTGAGGATTAATTTACTAAAATTAATGAGAGTTTCCCAATGGATTATGCAGTCCAATATGTGTGCACACAGAACAAAACAAAATAAAATGAAACACAAAATAAATGAGATTTTCAAGAGCAGCAAAATGTAAGAAAGGTTCAGAGGACAATTTAGGAAGACTGTTTAAGTATAATTTTATTACTTATTATTATTATTTTTCTAGTTTTAAATTTAAATCGATTAGCAAAAGAGTAATCATATGCCTAAGTTTGAATTTAACTTATATTAAAAGTTTTTATTAGTTGAGTTAGTGGAAGATTTTAAAATATGCCTTATTCAAATATTAAATTGATGCTTTACCTTTAATTAAAAGAGTGAGAGATATAAGTAGGAATGTTTATTACAGGAAGTGTTTTTAAAGAATCAGGAATTATTATTAAATAAGTATGCATATAAATATTATGTTTTAAGATGGAATGCATGTTGTGATAAAATGCAATCACTATATTCCAAAAGTGCAGAAAAATGATTTTGCAAATGATATGCATTTCTTATTTTATTATTATTATCATAAAAGTTGAATTAAGATAGATGTAAGCTGATAGATGCTTAGAAAATTGCTGGCTTGTGTGTCAGTGCAATATTTTGTGGAAGTAGTTTCAGTGTAAAATTTTATATGTTTACAAATTAGTGTGAAACCTTTGTGTATGTGGTTGGTTAAAGAATCACCACCTAGCTAGTGAAGTTGTAGTATAGCTCACTCACTAAGATATTTTGTAAAATTTTTATGAAGTATTTAAATGTAGTGGATGAGTTTACCACTTTGTTATTTCTGCACCATAAGATGATTTTTTTATTGATGACCAGAGCATGTTAGGCATTCCCATGTATTCCTGTATCACTAGCGATAAATCCTAGCATACCTTAGCCTTAATGAAAAGGTACTTTTCTCTTATTTGAGTGTTTGTCAACTCTCACATTAATGCTGACATCGTTTTCTTATGGGTGTATGTTATTCAGAGCACAGAAAAGTATAAGTTATAAATGTTGTTTACAGGGTCGATGAGTGTGGAGTAAATATGTGGCTTATTGTACTGAGGCACTGTGTTATTTGAATGCTTTATTTCACTAATAAGAGCCAAGAATAATGATTAATTTAAATATTGAATTTAAGAATTAAAACACAGAAAGTAACAATGGTAAGCAGTATATATTCAAAGTTCTATTTACAACGAGCTGAGAACTTTCCTGGAATGATAAGACAACAAAGGTATTATTATTGTAGGAACACTTGTATGTAATTGTATGCATGTAAGAGAATGATCAATCCGAGTACTGATTCTTAAACACTTGAATAGTAGTTTAATTAATGAGAGGGTAAGCAAAGCATAAAATATCTTCAATTTAAAGCATATAGTTGAAGCATATTGTAAACTAATTAGTTTAAATTACTAGCTTCATATTATATGGAGAGTTATCTTCACAAACAATATTTTTAATTGTAAAATAAATCATTCATTTGAAATCATAAAAATATAGGGAGAATTTTGATATTCATTATAGCTCAAAATTAAGAATTGTTAAAAGTAATATAGCTCAAAATTAAGAATTGTTAAAAGTAAATAGTATTATCGTTTTTCTAGCTCATAGAAATTGTAAATCCCAGTTCAGTAAGGATTAAATAATATTTGTTATTTCATCATGTAGCAATATTAGCTATTTATTTTATAATTTTTTTTATATACGGTTGAAGAACAGGGGAAAACCATGTGAAACTTTGTACATAATGTAGATTTTTTTTATTTTATCTTTGTTAATAAAATTATTTGTTTTAAAATAAACTTTTGTCTATGTCTCACTGTTTGTGGTCTAAGAAATTCTAGAAATCCTTGTCATGCATCGATAGACTATAGTTTAAATTTGAAATACAATTTACTTATTAAATCATACCAGGTAAAATTTATTTAAAGATTATTTTATAAAATTATTTGAACACTGCACAATTCCATTCACAATTGAAGAATGTTAATAGAATAATTCAGCATATTTAGATTAAAGATATATAATATGCAGTAGGATTATTGCGTGATATATATAGTGCAGTGAGTGGACATGAAATTCTTTATCCATCTGCTGTATTTAAATACCTTCCCAGGTGAACTTGTTAATAATAATTTTAATTATCAAAGTGTTTACAATACATTATTTTTAAAATTTATATTTAGAAACTTAATCTTAATTATTGGAAATTTAGAGTAAGTGGACATTGGCTATGATAGATTCAGCCTAGATCAGCTAGAAATGTAATCACTGGGATAGTATTTATTTATCACCAATAATTCATAACAGATTGTATGATTCTTTGTCCTTACTATTCTTAAGCCCTGAGGAAAAATTATCAGAGGGTAAAGAGAGCTAGCAAGATGGAAAATGTAGAATGAAATAAAATAGTAGTACTGATGTCCTAACAATGTAAGTGTGATTGAGGAATGGATTGAGAGGATGATGATAGGCATTGAAATATTTTAATTCCTTTAAAAATTTTAATTGTGACTTTGATGATAAATAGATTGGAGTGTGCTGAGAGATGTAAATTACAGTGGGGAGTTGATCTTAAATATTCCTCCTCTCCAATAAATATAAAAATGTATAGGTTTATTAGTATTGTGTATTAATGCTCTCAGTGTTTTATTTCTTCAGTAATTATTGATTCACCCATTCATTAGGTATTCTTTTAATTATTAAACCACTAAACATCACATGATCACCATCTCTATACTAGCACATAATTGTTGTAAACAAAGGCAAAACTCTCCATACAATAGTGCCACCCTGTGCCAAACAGAGTAATCAATGGATGCCAGAAGGCTTGTGCATAAAATCCCCATCTAGTGCCTATTTATCCAATATCCTCAGACTAGTTTCTGGCTTGTGGCCATCATCAGTGAGGAGCCTTGGATCTGAGAGCACTGCATCTAGATTTTAGGTTCTAATGCAACCCTCCAGCAGCCACCTTTTAACTCTACTTTACTACAAAACTATGAGAATGAAATTGAAAACACAATAATATTTTCGATCTAAGCTCAATAGCTTATATAGTCATATGGGTCTGAACTCAATTCAGCAACTATACATTTTGTAGCCTTTGGGTCTTAAAAAAACCATAGAGATGGTGATTGTGTGATGTTTAGTGGTTTAACACCAATCTTGCCTAATAGAATAGTGGTGTCTATGGTTGTTTCAGAGCCAAAGATAACAAAATGTATGGGTGCTAAATTGAGTTCAGACCCATATGACTATATAAGCTATTGAGCTTAGATTAAAAATATTATTGTGTTTTCAATTTCATTCTCATAGTTTTGTAGTAAAGTAGAGTTAAAAGGTGGCTGCTGGAGGGTTGTATTAATCCTAAGATTTAGGTGCAGTGCTCTCAGATCCAAGGCTCCTCATGATAATGGCCACAAGCCAGAAACTAATCTGGGGATATTAGATGAGTAGGCACTAGATAGGGATTTTATGCACAAACCTTCTGGAATCCATTGATTACTCTGTTTGGTACAGGGTGGCTCTACTGTATGGAGAGTTTTACCTCTGTTTCTTTTAATTATTAAATAAATTATTGATAAAGAATGATTGGCATAAGTAACTTTCTTAAGGTTGCAATTTGGTACCCTGGCAACTATTGTTATTAATTTGCAAGCTCATCATGTTCAATCCTGAGGTGGTTCATGCCCAAGGTGTAAGGGCGTATATGTTATTGGTTGTTTTGGCTAGGTTATATATATATATATATATATATATATATATATATATATATATATATATATATATATATATATATATATATATATATATATATGAAAAACAAAAAACACGCCATCTATAGTCATATATATATATATATATATTGTTACAGTCATATCTGTACATTCATGCAACAAAATCCATAGTTCTGCAAAATTATACCAAGGCTGATCTATATGAGGGGTTGGGACTTTTGATCTGATCACACATCAGCTTCTCCACCAACACTCCATGACATGAGGCTACAATAGGCATTTATTAGTTTGTGTGCCAGAATTAGCAAATTGTGGAGCAAGAGACTCAGGGGATATTAACTAAATTACTATTAATTTAACTACACACATCTATAGCTGGCTAGATAATGCACATATTAATACTAATATTAGAAAACTTAACTAAGATTTAGAATTAAGAGATTTAACTAAAATTTGGGATGGATTACAAATGAAACTCAAGACACTGGTTATAATTCACCATATTTTAATCAATAAATATAAATAAAAACATAAGAGTGCATTGAAGGACATAGATAGGTATAAACAATGAAGAGCAAGTTTGAACACAGTATATCATCTGATGCACTATATTTCAAAAAGTTTATTACAATTTTTAGAATCTACGGTTTAATTACACCTTAATTTTACTATGCCCACTCTATTAGGCTAGCCACAGTGAAGTCGGTGCAAGAATGATTATTTATCTCTATAACATTTAATAAAAGTCATTTACTAACACTTAACAAGCTGCAATAAGCTTTCTATGCAGATCATATATGTAGAAATCAGATTACATATTCAGATCAACACAGAAATATTACATAACATTATGGAGGGATGAACTTGATCTTTGAAGTATGACTTCAGATACTACGGCATTATATATATATATATATATATATATATATATATATATAGAAAAGGGTACAATATATATATATATATATATATATATGCCGTACCCTTTTCTATAGGCCAGTAATATTTCATAACAGTCAATTACTAAAAATTTTAAATTTAGAATATGTTCTTTTAATACATTAATTATATTAAGTCAATTACATCTTTAAAGTACAATTTGAAGCTAAAGAGAATACATAGTATATAAAATCATTTAAAAATAGTTATGTAAAGTTTAAAATATTGTTTCATATGGTTGTAAAAGCTGGCCATATTAAATAACACAGCTATAAATAATTAAAAGTATATTTAAAAATTCGATTTTAATAGTTTAAAAAACGTATAATTTAATAAATGATATGTTTAAATTTGTAATCATATTTAAATACTCAAAATTAATATAGTATATTTTAAAATAAACTTTATGATGGTGAAAATTATATCTAGTTCTATATTTTCTAAACAGTTCTTCCAAATTTTATAATTATATTATATAATATAATAAGTGTATCAATTATATAAATCTAGGCAGAGAAATAGATTAAAAAAATCATCTGTCAAAGTTATTAATCATGTGACTTGTATACTATATACTTTCACACATTGCTTGTTTGAATTAATAATAAAGTTTAAAATATTTTGAAATAGCATTATAGAATTGGATGTAATTATTACCTATCATAAAAGCAAATAATAATAAATATTAAGTTAACTATCGTATGTAATGTTTTAAGTAATGTAATAAAGACGAATACAGATATAATAAAAATTAAATATTTTGTTTAAATAGAAATTGCTAAATGGAATAGGTTATTAAGGTTATTTTAAAAGTTATTTTAAATGTTTAAATAATTTTAATAAAATAATAATTGATTCAAAAGTAATATTTTAAATAATATTTTAAATAATATTTTTAAATTTTATTACATCATAATTTCTAATTTTGAAATTCAATTCTACTTGAAATTGGAAATATGTAAATTTGTTCTCAAGCTAAAGTAAGAATTAACCAATAGGAATAGGTATTCTTACAGACTATAAATATGAATTGCACGGGGGTATAGGGGGAGATTAATAATGTATTGAAACCGGAGAAAGGCAATTTTTTTTTGGTATTTTCTTATATTTTATTTTGCAAAAACTAATTGATAATTTTAAAGTGTTTTGCAAAAGAAAGTTTTAGAAAAAAATTATATATTTAGAAACTTCATGGAGATGATTTTCTAATTTTTTAAAGTACTTACCAGTCGTATTTTATCTAGAAGTTTAACCTAAACTACGCAATAAAAAATGGATATACTACAAAATAAAATGGATATAAATTGTAATACTGAAAAAATATTTGAAATATTTATTGATACAGCTTTATTTATGCATAACCGGAGAACTTTTTTGGTACATAAAAAAAAACCACAGCACGGACATCATACGGAGTCTAAAGAAAAAATTGGAGATGCATTATTATTTATAAGCCTATCCAAGATTTATTTTTTAAATAGTAATAAGACAATTGTATATTGCATGAATTATTTTATATAATATTATATCAAAAGGAGTAAAATGTTATATCCTTTCTGAAGGTAACATTTTTTTATTTATTTTTAAAAGTGATATATAAAAATACTAAACGAAAGTTTAAATGTATCAAGAAGGAAACATGTATAAAAAAGTGAATACATAGTTGAATAAAAGATGGATCCATGGAAATACAAATAGTACTTAAAAGTTTATCGAATATTTTTAAAGTTAAATTAGATGGATTGATGCATCAGATACACAGAGAATATTGATAGAGAAGATTAAGAAGCTTCACGGGATTAATTAATATTATCGTCCTAAAAATTAAAACCAAGAATTATTTTCTAAATTTTACTAAATGGATTAATAATTATTTTTATTTTAAACTTTAACATGCTTTGAGGAGAATATTTTTGGAAAACTCTAGAGAAAATAATAAGCATTTTGGACTTATCAGGGACTATCGTCAAGAAAATATGTAACTATAGTTTTGATTCTTTTTATTTTGTTAACCTAGTTTAAATCTAAATTTTTATATAAGATTAGAAAAAACATAAAAACTTTAATTTATTAATATTAAAATTTTATAATATAACAATCTAATAATTTAGCTAAAAATATTTTAATATAAAGTGTATGGGTGTGAAATTTTTTTATATATCTGCAATGCTCAAGTGGATAAAGGAAGCCTACTGAACACGATGACTAGATAAAGGTTAATGGTAATAATAATAACTATTGATAATTTATAAGGTATATTTTTTTTGTTTTCTTTAGATCATCCATAAATTGGAAGAATGAAGTGTAAAAGTTTTTTTTTTTTTTTAATTACATGTAACACATTTTATACAACATTTTAAAAACATTATGAGATAGGATTGATTTGAAAATATGCATATGATGATTTTTTTTTATTAGTGATATAATCCAACATAACAAATAATTATGTGATTCTTTTAAAATTTTCATGTTATGGGATATTCAAATATTGTCTAAGTAGATTGTGTATGATTAAACATACAGAGCAATGAAGTAAGCAACTTTTCTTATGGGATAGTAAGATTGTTTAACTATTAATGAATTTTATTTATTGTTTTGTAAATGCAGATAGTTATTTATCGATGTAATATGTGGAAAATCTTGAGAAATAATGTTGAGATAGTGGCTTGGAAGTACTTAGTGAACAGGAAACCAAGATGATGTTTTAAGAAATAGGATGTTATAAGGAATGGAAATAATATTTAGTCTTTATGTGAATATCAGCATAGTTAACAAAGCCCTATGACTGATACACATTTTATTTGGACAGTGTTTATATTTCTTTAAATATTTGATGTTCTAATAAAGCTGAAGTAATAGCTTTAACATCGTCCCTGTACTAGAGGATATTAGGCAGGTAAATGTCATACCTCTTCACACTGTACCATGATTTTGAGATATGTTAAGAGTAATACTCTAGCTTTCTTCCTTAATCCTATGCATCTGTTTTCGCTATCTTTATTTCATGTAACTGCATTGTTTAGTAAGATATGTTTAAGAGAAATGATAAATAATTTAGAACTAAGGTTATGCTATTGTTTTTTGGATAAGATTAGTTTATTTGCTTATAAGGAGCAGAATATTATAACTTAAAATTGAAGATCCAAAGTATCCTAAGGAAAGAAAAGAATCATAGAATATATTTTGAATTTTATTTCGGAAATGAAATATAAACATTTTTTAAAATAAAGTATCTAAACAAAGATATTTTCTTTAAAGTGATAATAATTTTAAATGCTTTAGTATTATTTTCTTTAAGAGAAAAATAAGTATTGCATATTTTTTAAATACAATAGTACAAAGTAAATTATGTAAACATTATGCATAGTATATTTTTTGTTTATTGATTAACAGAAATATATTGATGATTATACTTATATCATACTAAAGTAAAGCTTAAAGAATAATATATTATGATTAGTAAACATTGTGTGATAAATACTAAAATCTAGTACTGAATTTTGGATAATATTTTGTGTAACATCTTTGACTTTGCAAGATGAAATTTTTTTTAATATTTTGAGAAATCCATACTCATTATAAAATTTTGTTTTCTATAGAATGTTTTCTAAGTATGAATTTTTAAAATAATATAGTTTAATAATATTAAGGATAAAATGCTGTTGCTAATAAAGTAGATAAATATATTTGTAATGGGTTAACCATAATGTGAAACCAAATAGTAACATTTTTTTTTAAATTTTGTCCTAAATCTAAATAAAGATATAATTGAAATATAAATTATTTTTTTTATAACCCGGTAGATCAAATTGTAAAGTAAAATGGTTAAGGATATCCACTGTAAATAATGTAAATAAATTGTTTATTTATTTGTTGTTAGTAATAAACTTTGTTAAATTTTGTTATTTCAAGAATTTTGTGTCTGAGTTATTTATTTCTCCACATCGCTGCATGAAAACATGATATATGCATAATAATCGAAACAAATATATAATTTTGCACAAAAGATAAATAGAGAATTATTTTAAGAATTTTAAATATTTTATTGGTATTCATTATAATTAAATAATCATAATCTTGCGTTATTTATTGGTCATAAATCAGTTATCACAATATTATATTAAAATATATGCTATCAGTTGCCACACATATTTTGTTTATCAGATTATTAAAATGCTACCACGTATTTATTATATCATTACATGAAGATATAAGATCATATTATATTATTTCATTATATTATTATGGTAATAAAATTATAGTAAAAGAAAAGATATACAGAATTAGTTAAACAATGAAGAATATTATTACTGTTATTTATTATTATTAGTTTCAGTGTAGTAGATTATGACATAAAATCCCTTCTCATATTTTACTACCGTATTTTAAAATTAACTCAGAATAAACTTTATGAACCTGAGATTATTTTATTTGAGCTAGATTGTTATTAAATAGAAGATTAAGATTTAATTATTAGTTCAATCTTAGTGAGTAGAAGTTATTAAAGTCGTAAGAATACTACGAGTTTGTTATTTGAAATAGTAATAAAAGGGGAGATAGTGTTCTTATGCCATTGAGGTAGTATCCTGTGGGATATTGGCTCAATGTAATCTATCTTGTCACCTGTATTTTCACTTCATGTCTCATGAAAATATTAAATATTTATTTAATTTATTTTATAAACTGAACATTATTCGTATTTTAAATTTGAGCTAGTGAAACATTTTAATTTTAATGCTAAATATTTTATTTATTAATTATTAACTGAGCTAGAACCTGTTTTATTTTATATCATATATTCTGAAGTGAGGATGCATGAGAGACAGGCAGATTATGGTGCGCCAACTTTAGGGGCTAGATATGTGTTCGTAAGGGCATCAGATTCAACCAACAGAAGGTTAGATTTTGCTCATCCAATGTGACTGCACGATGTGTAGTTGGGAATACAATTGACAGGTCAGAATATATATATATATTACTAAAGATGTGTGCATCTTAAATGTGTAGTTACTCAGGGGATTCAATACCAAGTACTTGGTCCTCATGGACTATATGACTTGCTGTGAATAATTTGAACACATAGTTCAGTGATTGGAGCAGCTTATAAAAGCAATCTGGACCTTCATATTCCAGTTCTAAAGAAGAGCTGTCTGAATTAATGACATGGAGTGACCATTAAAACCAGAAGTCCATTCATATAAAAACATGCAGCAAGGCATATATGTGTGTATGTGCTTCCTATAGACACAATTACCATGCTAAACATAATATTAATTAAAAACTTAAAAGTACACAAAATTCTATAGTTTCATTCCATGAAACTACCATAAGCTAGTTCATAATTAGCATTGTTAAAACATGCTAAAAATGAATACTTAACGAAATCTATTTTATTAGTAAATCTGCACAGTTTATAATATAACTAAAAAAAAGCTAAAGCATGTCTGGGACTTAAATAATATGTATAATATGCTTTCTAAATCATTCTTGCATTTATTAAATAATTACTTTATTATTTGAAAACCTAAATTTAATGACAATAATAATAATAATAATAATAATAATAATAATAATAATAATAATAATAATAATAATAATAATAATAATAATAATAATAATAATAATAATAATAATAATAATAATAATAATAATAATAATAATAATAATAATAATAATAATAATAAGCTAAACATGATAGTTTAATGGGTATATTTAGGATTTCAGAACAGAGATTTGTGTGTGTGTTTTAAAGAGCACATTACTTAATATTGGAGTCCTACTAATTATCCCTCCTCCTCAAACTTTTTTCATAGAATCAATCTCTGTTCTGAACTGGGCATAGCATAAATTATAAAATAAATAAATATAAAACAAATAATGATGGCATGACTGCAGATTAAAACATAGAATAATAACTGAATAAGTTATTATTAACAAGCCCTTAAAATTTTATATTTAAGTTCATAATAGACAAGTTAAGGGTATTATTTTAAAAGTTAATTTGTAATTTTAAATCATAATTTACAGCTAGAAATTAGCTTTTAGCTTATTAAAATATTATTACAGCTTAAGTTTGTGCATGATTAATATTAGCTAACATAGAGTTTCAGATAATTTTTTAGAATTAATTTTAAAAAGCTCTGTGGGAAAATTGTTGCTGCATCTTTTTTGTTAAGGCTTCTGTAGCTCATCACCATACTTCTTGGCTGGGCTGATTCATCTCTGATGCTTTCTTGGCAGTTTAACTGGGACTTGAACTCAATCTTGAGCATGTACAATTCTCCCAATAATGTAGGGGGAGCAGTTGCTTTTATCCAAAGAATCTCATGGTATAAAACTTAATAAGAGAACCCTGTTAACTGAATTTTGGGTTTTTTTATCAAATCTTTCTTATCTCCCCCCATGAGTCATTAAGATATTTATAATCTTTTTTAGTTTCCAATTCTTAAATTTAAATAGCACACATTAATTTTAACAAAGACAAAAGATCCAACTGTAATTATTGACAATCAGGACTGAGTTAATGTGTTTGTCTTTTTTTAACATTATTTTAAAACATATTTTAAAATTTTGTTCTCAGATTACCATTTAATGAAAAATAATTCTGAGAAATCTATAACCTTTGATTTTTTTTTTTAAAAAAAAGAGATTTAAGTTGTCAACATACTAAAATATACATAAGACTGACACCTATAATTTAAGAATTATATGTGAATACCAGTGAATCTGTAAATTAAATATAATTTAGAAAGAATTTAGAAAATCTGCAATGTTTACTAAATCTATTACACTACAGTTCCCTTCACATGTATACATAGGTGTGCTTCTACACATACAATGATGTTTACAAATTAAATTAATTTTATTAAATTTTAAAATTATAAATGTGTATACATTATACACATGCAAACATTAACATTATTATTAGGTGTGTGTGCAGATACAAATATGTACACATACACAAAATTATACACTATTACATATTAAAACAAATTATTGTAAGCTTATAGACCTGAACTGTGAGGGTTGAACTGGGGATAAAGATATTACTATGGCACATACTAGGTGAAACAGAATGATGGACAAAGAATACTGTTTTAATATATATATATATATATATATATATATATATATATATATATATATATATATATATATATATATATATATATATATATATATATATATATATATATATATATATATATATATATATATATAATGATATCCCTATGTTAGATTTATATGCGAGCAAATAAAAAATTTTATCTCATTATTTCATTTCACACAAATTTAAATTTTGGTGTTTATTTATTTGTCAAAAAATATTTTTGAAGTGTTTATATTAAAATAAATTATAAATTAAACCTCAAGAGAAATTTTATCACAATTCAAATTTTAATATATATATACACCTGGGTCTCTTTTTACGTGGACTTATTTAACATGATTTTGAAGTTACGCGATTCATGTTTCACCAAAAGTTGGACTCTGATAATGCGCTATTACTTCAAATAATAAATTTTGCCCACTTACATTATATAGAAAGTAATAGCACATTATTGGAATTTGACTTTCATCTTAGTAATTTCAATATTTTCAGTGCTTTATAATAGTAAGATTTTATGCAATAATGAACTTAAAATCATGATTTCCACATTTTATGTATACACACATTAAATTTTACAAGATTATAATGTAAATTTGTTCAAACACTGTGCGTGTTAATTTTTCATTTTAAACCACATTCTGTTTTTGCTTTATAAAAAAGAACATAATCAATTATTAATCATTTAGTGTCCGCAAGTTTATTTTTAATTATTTTCTTATTAATGACACTAATCACAAACATGCTCTTAAATTTCAAGAGCTAAATGGTTATATGTCTGGATATCACAAGCTTCATAAACAATTAATAAAATCATCATCTCAAAGATTAATTACTAATTACACTATCACCAGAAAATAATTAACATAACATGAAAGTGAAGTTGGCACTAGTTGTATTTCCCATGTAAAGAATCTGATTTTTTTACCAGTTTGCAAATGAACCTGTTTGTCAGCAAATATCAATAATAATTAAAATGTGTATAAAAAAATGTAAATTACTGTACTGTAAATTATGCATAAAAATATATTATTTTGAATAAAATTAAATATTATAGTTAAAAAAAGTTTGTCTTGTATCAATTTTTTTCAAATTTGAAATTTTTTATTAGTCATATTTTATTTCCTTATATTTTTTTGCACAAATTTTAATGTAATTTTACGTTGGTGCTTTGCTTTTACACAACTTTTGAAAAATCACAGTCTGTATCCCCCCTTTTTCAAGGTAAGTTACATCTATTTTTGTGCGATTTTATTTGTGCGTGTTTTCTGAGGAACCTATCTATCACGTAAAACAAGACCCAGGTGTGTATATATATATATATACTTATTTTAATTTTATAGTGTACTAATACTATTATTAGATTTTTTTGGCTGATACCAATGACCATATTCTGGGTGGATCTGAATACCAATGTTTGGAAAGTTATCTTAGAAGGGCTTGCTACAATAGAACCAAAAATGGATAATAAATCTAAAGTGTTAAAAGATGCTAATTTAAAAAATAATAAGGAATTAAAAACCAAATTAAATGCTAGTTCAAATTGTCTGGAAGTTAAAATTGGTATTAAATCTAACAAACTAGAAGCCAAATTTCACAATTAATTGAAAAAGTCTAGAGATAAAGAAATCATTCTGAGAAAAGAATCAAAAGATGAAGTTATTTCTCTAAAAGCCAAAATCGAAAAATTAAAAAAAAAATGAAAGTTGATGCTTGGACAATTAGTACCAAACTTGAGGAGACATGAACAAAATGTCAGAATTTCCATAGACATGCTACCAAAGATTATTGGAAACTTAGTGATGTGTTCAAGAGTTTCAAAGGTGAAACAGAGTGTGTGCTACAAGACATAGAAATAGAGATAAGGAGAGAAATGGAAGATGCTCTGAAAATTAAAATATATATATATTGTTAAGGCAAGACAAGAATATTGCTAATTTATGGTTAAAGAAATGGGGGGGGGGGGATTTACCAGAAGTCCAGGAGTAATTTCAAAATATGAGCACTAACATGTCTTGTCATTTTCATGAGACAGATACTAAGTTAAAACAAATTAACTTAAAAATGGATAAATCTATTGAAGATAAAATATTAGAGGATAGAAGAAAATATATTTTTTTCTGAAAGTAGATGTAATGAAGTAACATTTAAGAAAGAAAGTAAAACAAATAGCAGTAAAACTAATAAGGAACCCCCACTTAAGTTTATTTATTTCTTCTTGTTTTTATGTTCACATATTTTTTCTGCCAAGTGAAAAAGAACATATTAATATTCCTATCTTAGATTTACATGTGAACAAACATTTTTATATATCTTATTATTTCATTTCCCACAAATTTAAATTTGGATGTTTATTAGTTTGTCAATAAAGGTTTTTAGAGTGTTTATATTAAAGTATACAAATAAGTTACGAATTAAATATGAGAATTTTTTTCATAATCCAAGTTTTAATCAAACTAAGCTGAATTATGTTATTAATATATGTAGTTATCTAGCTAGAATATTAAATAAAACAGCAAAACCTCGGGAGTGAGTTGTAGAAAATATTCATATAAATTCTGCATAAATTTATTTAACTTATTTTAAAAGTATTTCACCTAATCCAGTGAGCTATAAATATTATTTTTTGAAGGTGTGTGTTTCTTTTCTATAAATTTTATATGAAAGCAATCAAATAACATGAGATATTACTTCTTCTAGAAGCCCTACAACAATTCTTACATATGCACTTGATAAAAAATAGGTTAATATATCAAAGAAATAAGGGGTTTAAAATATTTGTAATCTAAATAATGTGCATTTCAATTTCCCATTCAGTTTTAAAGATATATTACATTAGGAACGATAAAACATAAATAATGTCTGACTATTAAGTTAATGGAATAAATAAGGATATCAACTTCTTGATCCTTTACAAGGCCATGCCAATGCTATTGATATTCAACCTCTACACAGTAAAATAATTCTCATCATAACAATTATATATATATATATATCACTTTTATTCAGAACAAGCCTATCTACAAAGGAAGCTCATGGAAATAGTTGTTTACTTTTTCACATATCAATCAAGCTTAATCTTCTCAGAAGTATTGCATCATTCCACTAAAAGCACAAGGCCAATAAAGCCCATCAATATCAAATCACAATCTTTAAAATAATTTTGATTGTCTTTAATGTCAAGGTACTACCCCAAAGATTGGAACAAAGAACTTTGACATAGATTTTTTTTTAAAAAAAACTTGGACTTTAGTGAATAATAATAGAGAACTTGAGTTTGTTTGTTTTTTATTTATTATAATTATATATGTACTTTTTACAATATTTAGAACTCCTATTAGTCAGCCAGGTAATTTTAATTTTATAAAAAATATTTTGTGATCTGTGCACTGACATAAACAATAGCATGCATAATAAAGTAGATCATATATATATATATATATATATATATATATATATATATATATATATATATGTGTGTGTGTGTCTTTTTACAGCAAATCTCAGGATTAGTAATCATTAAAACTAGAAATAAAGACAGCTTACAAGATTCTTTTGTTTGCTTTCTCTTCTTTTCAAGATTTATCCGGACTTATGACAAGATTAACTTGATATTTACATTGGTCAGTTTTGTAAATAATTTTTATAAACCTATCTTTATGTTTTAATTGAAGTTAATAAATTCTAAAAGGCATATCTTTATATTTTGTTCATGTACCAGACTATTGTAAATAAAATGTGAACTTAATTCGCATATATTTTTCCCTATTCACTTATTAAAATAGATTCAACTACATATCAAGCTTAAATAAATATTATAATCACTTTGATAATATAAAACAATTATTTATTAGAATGAGAATTAATAAAATTGCCATTTGATTTTTCAATATATTATTCTTGTTTCTCTCCTTTGCATCTCTCCATTTATAAAGAGGTAAAATAAGATTGAAATGTTCTAAAAGTCTGAGTACATATTATGTAAAACATTTTTACCACAGATTAAAATCAATTTCATTGTTTAATCAACACCATGTATTATTAAGTATTATATATATATATATATATATATATATATATATATACTTAATAATACATGGTGTTGATATATTGATCATATATATATATATATATATATATGATCAATAGATGGAAGCAATAGCAAGTTATGTGTTTTATAACTTGTTTTTTTTTTTTGTTTTCATATATATATAAAGATTAGCCCCAGTCAAGTTTTTAAAATATGTGATCCAGAGCCAGAAAAAAGATCATCAGTGCCCTTATGAAAAACAGTGATTAACACACACATCCCCTTCAAAAAAGTTTTAATGTTTTATTAAAGATAACAATGAAAAAAATCATTATTACATAATTTAAATACAAGTATGTTATATATACTGAACTTTAGATGTAATTAGAGAGGGTTTGAACAAAGACTTTCAAGTTCCATTCAGCTATCCATTCCATTTTATATAATAGATATACATGACCACATCCACATAAAATATAAATGATCTCCAATATACATATTTCATTCTGAATCAGCACTCATCAGATTGTCTAGATCATCATCTCCCATATATATAAAATAATTCCAGTGCATAATGCTATACTGAAATAAATACCCAAATATTAAGCATTAAATCATCCCACATGGTCAAGAAATACAGTACCGCCCTCTCTGAACTAATATATCAACACATTAGAGTTCGTATTTCAAAATAACCAGCTCAAAATGGCTTTTTTGAAATATGAACTCTAATGTTATTTATATACTAATTCACAGAGAGTGGTACTGGATTTCTTAACCATGTGGGGTGATTTAATGCTTTATATATATATATATATATATATATATATAAATATTAAATCATATATATATATAGAGCACAGATTGTTTATATATATATATATATATATATATATATAAACAATCTGTGCTCAATATATAATAAGAGAGCAAATCTTCAAACTTTAATGGACAGGCTTTAATCTTTCCACTCTCCAATTCATCAACTCTATATGACAAAATGCTCAAAGCCCATGTTGACACCAATATTTTTATCATACCCATGTTGATTTTAAGTCACTCTGACCCTTCATATATAAGGTCTTAATATGTCCATTTGAAATACACAAAAGAGAGTTGAGCAGAATTCAGACAGAACTGGTAATGTTTTAAATAAAAATATATTACATATACTGAACTTGCCAATCTCCATTTAGCTATCCACCCCACCCTATATAATCAATACAAGAATTAGAGAGTGAAGTAAATTAAAGTATGTTAATTAAAGTTTGAAGATTTGTTATATTAATATAAACTGAGCACTGATTGCAGATATATGTAGAAGATGATGATCAGGACCAGCTGATGAATTCTAGTTCAGCATGAATTATGTATATTGAAGATCTTTTTTTTTCACAAGGATGCGATTAAGTATATTGGTTATATAACATTGAGTGGATAGCTGAAAGGATCTGTGTTTAAATTTTTTCTAATTATTACATTATTATAAAATTAGTTTCCAAGCTTTTATAGAACTACATTTAGATATGATATCATTACCATTTAGAGTGTTGCATATATTGTTCTCTGTCGCTATTATTCACAAATTTACCAATCAACTTGTATCATTGTCCAACTTAAATAATTTTTTATGATTTTTAACTTTGAAAATAATCTTTCTTCACTAACTATGATTGTATGAAAAATTAATAATAATCTTAATGATATGCTCAAATTTCGAAATAAAATGGTCTAATCATTTTTATGAATATAACTTAAAATATCCAATGGATTTTTGAATTGAGATAATTCCTTTGAAAATAAGTGTTTAACCAGAGACAGTTCTTCATACAATTCGTCTCCATTTATGTCATTATTATTACCACTGCTACTTAAATAAATTTGTAGATTGGAACATTTTTTAATTTTTTTTTTAAAAATAAGTTTCACCGAGTTTATTTATAGTTGACAATAGTAATTATTACATAAATATTCATCATATAATCTTTAATGTACCTACATTAACATTAGTTAACAATCTCTCGCCAAAATTAATTACACCCATACTAAGTTATCAATATTGAAATAATAATAATATATATATAATTTAAATTATATTACCTGTTGAACCTCTTTTTTTACTTCAGCTTTTCTCTTGTAAGATCTTTAAAGCAATTACATTATATAGTCTATACATAATAAGTAAAAACAAATATCCTTTATATTCTAAAGTTCACTTAAAGTCCTTAAAAGTTTCAATTATTTTTATCCTAGTAAATTTTTTTAGAATGTGTTTTTATTTTTAAAAAAAAAGATGGTTGAAAACCTTAGGCGCTTTAATTGTAAACTCACAGAGAAGTGAAAAGATTAATTTCTGTTAGAAAAATAAATGATGATGAAATTTTATCTTTTAAATCCACAATTTATTAGGAGTTTTTTTTTCCATTTTTAAAAATGTTAAAAAGATAATAATTAGTGATTTTCTAAAAAATGAAATTTGCTAGTTTTAGTCATTTCTTACTTAATTGTTCTTAGACTAATTCAATTAATTAATTTTAAAACTGTAGGTCACATTTTAAATAACTCCAATCTAAATATTTTTAAATGGTATTGTTTTATATTTAAATATATTAGAGAAACATAAACATTCTTACACTTAACAATACATTTAATTACTACACTAATAGTTTGTCACTATTAAGATTTACCTTTATGTGTACACTAATATAAATATTTATTTAACTGATTCTATTTTAACTAATTGGTCAACATATATACAACATTATGCATTTTATTAGTGTATTGTCCTTTTTATTTTTTTTTACATATGTGTGTTTTTAAACTAAACCAAAATTGCTACAAGAATTTCAAATGCTATAAAAATATGAGCAGACATCGTGCATTTTTTTTTAAATTTTGTTTGATATGGTAAATTTAAAATATTGTTTTATAAAAAGTCAATAAAAAAAGTCAAGCATCAGTGATCGAGAGGTCAGTGACAACTGCTTTACAAGCAGTTGTCCCACGTTAGCGGGTTAGCTTCCTGGCTGATGCTATGACACATGAGAAAAATCAATAAAAAAATTTGAAGTTGTGTTTGTTATTATTATTTTACATATACCAAATAACAATCACTATATATATATATATATATATTAAATCAAAACTACCCCAAAGTCAAAATTAAACCAGACCAGCATAAAAATAATATTAAAACACAACCTAAGGTTTCACTGCTACAATCAGACTTCTCAAGTGCAAAGAACTACCAAAAACTACACAATATATATAATATTAAAAACTATCCACAAATCCATTCACTTCCCATCCACCCTTAATATTAAAAGAACTCTTAAATAAGTTACTTGCTTCAGAATAATAAATTTTCAATAATAAAAACTCTTTAATTCTTCTTTTGATTTCATTTCTCTCAAAGAAGACAACCTTAGCTTCATCAAAATCAATAGTGTGGCCTGTATCTTTTTCATGGACATACAAAGCAGAACTAAGATATCTATTTTTAACTCTACTTTTATGAACCTTTATTCTTTCATTTAAACTCAAACTACTCTGACCTATGTAAACCTTCTTACAAAATAAACAAGGGATAAAATATACTACACCAGGAATAGTCTTTCTATCAAATACTTCTTTTGTATTATTTAATAAATTATTCAATGTAACACCCCTTTTCCAAGCAATTTTCTTATTTCCAAAGAATTTACTATTTCTACACACAATTTTATAAGAAGACAATTTAAATGGCAAAGAAATAAAATCATATTTTTCTTTAACCTTTACATGCTTACAAATATTACTATTAAATAAAATACTTTTAACAAATTTATCAGAGTATCCAAGACTCAAGTAATCTTTATAAAATTGATATTTCTGAAACAAAGCTACCCCACTAGAATTATTTAATTTAATATTCCTATGACAATAATTCCTTAAAGCAGCTACTTTATGAGATACAGACTGATAGCTATCAGGTTTATTGTCATAGGACTATTAAATTAAATAATTCTAGTGGGGTAGCTTTGTTTCAGAAATATCAATTTTATAAAGATTACTTGAGTGTTGGATACTCTGATAAATTTGTTAAAAGTATTTTATTTAATAGTAATATTTGTAAGGATGTAAAGGTTAAAGAAAACTATGATTTTATTTCTTTGTCATTTAAATTGTCTTCTTATAAAATTGTGTGTAGAAATAGTAAATTGTTTGGAAATAAGAAAATTGCTTGGAAAAGGGGTGTTATATTGAATAATTTATTAAATAATACAAAAGAAGTTTTTGATAGAAAGACTATTCCTGGTATAGTATATTTTATCTCTTGTTTATTTTGTAAGAAGGTTTACATAGGTCAGAGTAGTTTGAGTTTAAATGAAAGAATAAAGGTTCATAAAAGTAGAGTTAAAAATAGATATCTTAGTTCTGCTTTGTATGTCCATGAAAAAGATACAGGCCACACTAGTGATTTTGATGAAGCTAAGGTTGTCTTCTTTGAGAGAAATGAAATCAAAAGAAGAATTAAAGTCTTTATTATTGAAAATTTATTATTCTGAAGCAATTAACTTATTTAAGAGTTCTTTTAATATTAAGGGTGGATGGGAAGTGAATGGATTTGTGGGTAGTTTTTAATATTATATATATTGTGTAGTTTTTGGTAGTTCTTTACACTTGAGAAGTCTGCTTGTCACAGTAAAACCTTAGGTTGTGTTTTAATATTATGTTTATGCTGGTCTGGTTTAATTTTGGATTTGGGGTAGTTTTGATTTTATATTGACTATATATATATATATATATATATATATATATAGTCAATATTAATATTCATGTCATATATATATATATATATATATATGACATGAATATTAATATTAAAACAGACTGTATCATTTTTGCATCACATAGCAACATGATTTGAAATACACATCATATAAATCCATCATAAGCATTCATAACTGAGAATATCATAAGAGAAAAACAAACCTTAGAAAATTATAATTGACAAATCCTATTTCAATAAGTGATTATTTATTTTAATATGTTTATATTTCCTTTCTTTATAGAAATAATGAATCAAGTTGCAATAATTAATATTCATAACAGAACAAATGTATTCTTAATTTTTCACCACTTGCATATCCCTCTTGTATTGGAACCCTCATACCTTTCTTATGTTGCTTACTGCTTTCTTCCAGCCCTGATGTGATCTCTAAAAAAAGGAGAACTTTCTTTTCTAAGAATTGGAAATAATTATCTTATAACTTCACATATTTGCAGTCCTATGTATAGTTTTAAAAGATGTAACAATTTAATTTTGCACTTTGATTTGTTTTTTAAAATGTTATTATTTTTTTATTGTTGTTTGCCAGACTTAATATTTTATTACATTTAAATATTTTAAATACAACATAAACCTAACATGGTGATTATAATAATAACAATAGAATGTATAAACATGGATATATGTTGTAAAATATAAATAAACGCTTTATTCGTTTTATAAAATTACTTATTTTATTTTTCTTTACATATAAATATTTTGATGTTTTATTTAAACACAGTAACGTTCGAAAGAATTAGCACTGAATATGTGTGCAATTCTTTGTTTAGAACAATAGACTATTACACAACACATAAAGATCAGTCTATATGTTCAAAGGATAACATAAAGATGTTTATGTAAAAGCAAGATTAGATAGAAATAAAAATATATATTCAAAGGGGGGGGTACTTAGTTTTTTACTTGTATCATTGGCCATTCAGCTAGCTATTTTACGATTTTTCTACTGAATTATAAAAGTTATTATGATGTATAAACAAATAATAAACATGAAAAAGTAAAAGAGCTAAAGTTCTACTAAACCCTTTATTGACTGCTTTTCTAATACTATTGGGCATAAGAAAATATTTTCAAGATGTATTTCTTTTTTAAAAAAAAAAGAGAAAAATAGCAATCTATCCAAATATCTCTAAGAGAAATATGTCAACACCTCAAATGATTTAAATTCCTATGCCTTTCCAAGAACTGTAGTGCCCTGAACAATAGACTATTCAGTTTAAAACTATTCATCTTTTAATTTAATAAATCTTTTTTTTTTACAAACTTCCCATCTTTTCAATTATTTCCCTATACTGCGGCGGAGATGAATATCTTAAAACAATTTTATAAATTTTATTTATGTAAAACGTTTTCAAAACCAGAAAAAGGTTAATATGTTGTTGTTGTTATTATTATTATTATTATTATTATTATTATTATTATTATTATTATTATTATTATTATTATTATTATTATTATTATTATTATTATTATTATTATTATTATTATTATTATTATTATTATTATTATTATTATTATTATTATTATTATTGTTATTGTTATTATTATTATTATTATTATTATTATTATTATTATTATTATTATTATTATTATGATTATTATTATTATTATTTGTATATGTTTTAATTTAGCATTCTCCAAATAAAGTATGTAAAAATGAAGAGCATGTACTTATATTTTTTAATATAGACATGATCTATTTCACATACAACATACACTTTTATTTATGCACATGGATGAATTAATCTTATGCGCGTGTATAATTATTAACACAAAGGTTACATAGAATATATATATATATATATATATATATATATATATATATATATATATATATATATATATATATATATATATATATATATATATATATATTGTGCCCTTTTGTATGGGTCTCCATAAATTGTTGTATCAATCTATTTAAAAAATTTTAAATTTAAGATATATTTAGCTATATGATGTTAATTTTGTTTATAACAATCTTTTTAAAAGTGTAATTAAAGTAATTCATGAGTATTTGATATGTGAAAATTGTGCTGATGTTTGAGAGAGACGTTTCAATGGGAATGATAATAGTATATGGTTGGGAAAACTGGCCATAATCAATACTGCATTAATAAATTTAATAAATAAATGTTTAAAGTTAAAAGTTTTAAAAAGACAAGTTAAAATTAAATGCATATATTTATTGTTGATAAAAATTAATATTTAATAAATGAATATAAATATTTTAATTATTAGTAGTACATAATAGAAGATTAATATTTGATTTTAATAATATCGAATTATTATTTTAAAAATTGTTATAAGATATTATTTATTTTAAAAATATTTATTTTTAAAAAATGAATTGTTAGTTTATTTTTAGATTATTACAAGCGTCTGTAGCTCTGTTGTAAAACAGATGTTAGTTAGACACATACACACATGCTTGGGAGTTTTTTTTAGTAAAGTTGCAAAGCTATTTTAAAAATTCTGTTATAAAATTTATAAATATTATATTGGCTATCATGAGATAAAAATAAAGATAATTAATGTGAAATATTAAATCTGATTTTTAAAATACTGCTTAAAAACATAACGAATAAAAATAGACTTAGTTTGTTTATAAAAATAATCTTATAAAAGTTAAAAGTGAAATAAAGTAAGAAAGTATATTTTAAAAAAATGTTTAATGGATTTAAATAAATGATAAAGATTAATTTAAGAATTTAATAATGTGATAAATAATAAATATTAAATAAGTCATTATTTATTTTTAATTCTGTCTTGTTGGTAAAATATGTAAATAAGCTAGCAAGTCGATTGTTTAACTCACCAATCAAGTGGGAGTTTTCTTCCGGTATAAAACCAAGGTTCAATTGTTCGGAGGGGACTTGTGATTGAAATTCTTAAAGTAAAGTGTGCTATTAGAAATAGCTAAGTAATTATAGACGCTCTCAAAATCGTTTTAAAATTATAAGAGAGTAATTTTTAAAAATAATTTATAAAAGTTTATCGATAAATATGCAGTGTTAATTTTAATTATAATTTCCTATCGTCTTGATCAAAGCTCAATTTACTATCAAATAATCATGAAGACATCGTATAAGGATAAAATGTATTGGAGACTTTATACTAAAAATTTAACAAACGCTGGATTAACTAGGAGAGTTACTAGATGCACAAAAGTAATACGTTGGACTTTGTATAAATTTAAAAGCTAATGGTAATTAATTTTATAAAATAGATATTTAAAAGAATGAGAAATACTTCTTTATGAAGAAAGTATTTGTGAATTGTAAATCTAAGTATATAACTTAGTAAAGATGGTAAATAATAATGATTACCTAAATACTTGCCTTGTTAAGTCTTTATGGTTTAAAAGACTACATTTTTGATAGTTTTAAAAGGCAAATAAATTGAAAATTTAATTGGCAGAAAAGTACTTATAAGTAAAAATTATAATATTAAAAAGTCTGAACGCTGGTCGTACAGAAGAATCTAAAAGTTAATCTTACCTAAATATTTGTTAAGGAATGCGCAAATAAATTACATGTGGATATCCAAGTAAAGTTAAAATAATTAAATAAGAACTTTATAAATTATAGACTAATGCTAAAAATAATAACTTTTAAATAATATTTTTTCATCTTTAAAAGAAATGAATCCGGATTCCATAAACTATTTTAATTATTATTTTATTCTTATGATGGAACTGACTTTTTCTTTATTTTTTAAAAAAAGAACGTTTTCATTTTTTTCATAAAAACTTTTAAAAAACACGTGATGTACCGGAAAAGGAAGTAATGTTTGGTGAAAATTTGTGCCTAGGAAAAAGAACAATATAGTGAAAGAAGACACCGTTGGATGTTATGTAATATGTTTTATTTATTAACTAACATAAATATTTAATTAATTATTAATTTATTGAAAGATAGGAAAGGTACATTTACATTTTTTTTAAAGTAATAACTAAATATTAATATAATTTTTATTTGCATAAAGTTTATTTTATAATTATACAACACGTAATATTTTAAAGAATAATTGTTGAGTGTAAATGTGAAATTATTTTGTAAAACTGAAATCTTGGAGGACATCGTGTGACGGACTGTACATTGAAGTATCATTTATGGTAAAAATTGTGTAATAATAATAATAATTTGATGTATTTACTATGTTTTCTTTAGATCAACCAAATGTTATATGATTATTGAATGAATGTATTAATATTTAAATAATATACACGCATAAGATTAATAATAGCAGTTTTATTTTAATATGCATACTTTAAATTGATGATGTAAATTTAGTACAACGTAATATGAGAACCTAGAAATAATTATATGATTCTTTCGTGAATAAATTTTAATGTTTCTGTTACAATATTAGGAATTAGATTTATTATTAGTGTAAGTTATTTATTTTTCTTTTCAAGTTAGTAAGAGATGTATAAAAATCTATATTTTATTTTTATTTTTATTATTAGATAAGTAAGTTAATTTTACATAGAAATTTATATCTTGATTGAAGGCTTATTGTATATAGAGGATGAGGTATAAGAGAGTTTGGATCGTTATTATTTTTGTTTTGAAATTGGTCATTTGTTTTTCTGAAATTAAATAAGGTTAAAATGACTTTTGTAGATAGAAGTTTATTAGGAAGGAATAAGAATAACAAGTAAAAAAGAGTAATAATTTATATGAAAAGAATCATAGAATTTTATTTGATATAATACTTTATAAAAGTTGAAATTATTGAATAATTTAAAATATTATTTTTAAAAGTACATATACGTATTGCATATTTTGATAAGACATGTAATATAACATTATATCGGAATGAAATAAATGGTTATAATATAATAATTGTTGTTATATTACAAAGTTACATCAGTTTATACAGTAATTAATATTTGAGTAATACTGATGGTAAATGTAATACATCCTAATACATTATAATATAAATAACAGTAAGACTTAAGTGAAATAGCATTTTTAATTATTAAAGTTTGTTTATTTACATACATGCTACATGAATGATATCTCACATAAAACCTTTTCTTGTATTAACTGAGGACAAATGATGTTTATTAAAATTTAAAGTCATAAACTTAATTAAATGTTATTGATAGAACATTTTAAGAAATGTATAAATTATCTATTTATGATTATGGAAATAGTAACAGTGTAAAAATCTTGTATTATTATTTTTCTTATTTTTGTTTTATTTTCTTTAGTTCCATTTGTAAATGTAAATAGTGTAAATAAGTTATTTGTTAAAGTTGATGTAAATAAATTTGTTTAAGTTGTTTTAAAAGTGTGTCGAATTCATTATTTTACACCACAGCATTTGACAACAGATAATTTGAATGTACATAATATTTGCACAATATGAATTTATTATTTTATTATTTGAGAAAGAAACACAATATTTTCTTAATATAATTTATAGAAATTGATTGACATTAACATATAATATTACAATGGTCATAAAGTAATTATAATGCACAATATAAGAGTATAATATTATTTATTGCCACAAATTGTTAAATTATAAGATTTTGGTCTATTTTAAAATTAAGATACTATATGGAAATGAAAGACATGTATATGATTTACTTATTTTCTTAATGATTAAAAGTATAATCAAATAGATAAGATTAAGCTATACACTAAAGATTATTATTGTTAGTTATTGTTATTAGAATAAGTTAGGTGTATTTAGGTTTGATATTAAATCCCTTATCATTCCTATCTACATGAATTATTATTACTTTAAGATAATTAGAAGAACCTGAGATCATTTAATTATATTTCCTTAACAAAAGATTGAGATTTATTTATCTATTATTATTAAAGATAATTCATTTATAAAAGTCATAAGAGTGCTGTAGAGTTAGTAATGAGATAATAAAGAGGTAATAGTATTCTTATGCCATTGAGACAGTGTCTTGGAAAGACATTGATTCAATGTAAATCTAATTACCAATTGTAACTTCACTTCACAGTCTCATGATTTTAGTAAATATTTATTTAATTAGTACATAATATTGAACTATATTAATTTTTGATAAGTTTGTAATAAATCTGATAAGTTATAATATTATAAAAATATATTAAAGATAGTTGTACATATTTTAGCTGAGCATAATGATTTAATTGAGCTAGTCATATTTTAAATTATATCATATATCGAGAAGTGAGGGTACAATATATATATATATATATATATTATTATAATATTATATAAAATATATATATATATATATTTTATATAATTTATAATAATGTAGTTTGATTATTTATAATATGTATTCAAAGGTGAAATGGATTTTGCAGTAGTTGTTTCATATTCAGATAGCATAGATAAAGTATCTATAAACTTATATAAATATTATTTTCAGATTTATATATAGTGGATTAGTTTTAGTTGCATTATAAGATGCATTTACAATATATTTATAGTGAAGCATATGCATGTATTTATATAATAATTTTATATTTCAGCCACTCGATAAAAATGACTCATAAGTTTCCTAAAAGTAGTGCTTGTAGATATTGTATATTCAGGATTAGATAGAAAAAAAAAACATATTCAGAAATGTTAGGTGTTAATTATTAAATCCATTCATCTGAAAAAAAACATGCCCATGATTTTATTTTAAAGTTCTTCTTTTATATGTATTCTATACTAAGTAATTTTTTTTAATATTAGTAAAGGGATAATCTTTGATAACACTTTACAAGTCGGGAATAACATAAGTGTTGGATTAGAAGAATACTACTTACATAAATACCATAAACTAGTTATTATCTATAGTAAATTGAATATATTAAAGAAATAAACAGATGGAAAACAATAAATCACTATTTCTATCTTGTCATTTAATGAAAATAAAATATAATTTTATTTATTTATTTGTCTTCATATTTTCCTTTATTATTTACAAGATTATATCACTTATCAAATTTTGATCACATATTTATAAAATTTAATACAAATATTTAATTTACTCTGAGATACTGAAATAATATTTAAATATATTTCAAACCTAATTAGAATATACTTTATTTTAAAAATATATTTATTGACATTATAAAATTGTACAGATGCATAATAAAAACACTTTGTTAATGTTGGCTCATCCATTGCTGGCGTTGATCTGGAAAAAGTATGCAAGAGCCATTCCCCGCACTAGCAGGTTATAATATGAGCAAATACGTACTATTTAGTTGGTATTGCCCACCCCTGCCAGTGCAGAGAATGACCCAATAATGCTAACTTATCAGCTGGGATACATGCAGTGTGAAATCAATGCCCCTCTAGTAGAATCCGACATGTTGCAACACAGACTACTTCTTCTACGATACACTACAATGTGGATATATCAGGTCCAAAATTCATGTAGAGTCTGTGGGCCATACTAGTAGGCTCCATGTATTATTAAACAAAAATCTAGAGGATAGTATCTTATCCTTGTCTTGAAGAGCTTTGAGCTTATCGCAAAATATAGCATTGGGATCCGGTGTTGGTTGTGTGAACTTTGTCCTGCACCTTGTGTACCAAAAAGCATATGTCAGGAAGATTGATAACCTGATTACTGTAAAGTCTCCAGAGAAGAGACAACCCCTGATGTCCAGGATTTTATCCACTGCTATAATGCAGTGTTGAGAGATAATTCTTCGAATACTGTTATAGCCTGGACATATATTTAACAGATGATTAAAGGACTCCTCTCCTCTAGAACAGGCATGACAAATAGGGTCTATTTTATTTAGAAACCACTTGTAGTATAAGAATGTATTAGTTGGCATGGAATCCATATTCACCTTGATCAGATAATCCAAAAGTTTGGGCTCCAGTAGCAGATATTTAAATATTGAGGTGATTTTATGATTGCTGCACCCTAGGTGAGCATAAATAACTGTATTAACAGGATTCAGCAGGCAATGTGCCTGCCAGATGTTGATTTTATTATTAAACTCTGTTATTGAGTGCCCGATGTATAGAGATTGTTGTTTAATAATGGTGTCAAGCCATGTGTGTTTACTGGGGGGAGGTCTGTCAGTAGGTATTACAGTCTCTATAATATTTGATAGAGGGTATTTTTCCCCAGGTTTACTAAAAGTGAATGCCCTTTTTGGAAATTGATTGTCTGTATTGAATGGAGACCCATACCGTTCTGTTTCCTGTGAAACTGAAGTCTGCGGATGCTAATTGCAGTGGTCCGACCTCTCCATAAGAGCTGACCACAGAGCCTCTGAATCTGTAAGGTGAATGATTTGGTAACTGTCATTATTGGCAGGTAGTAATTTATGCTCGCCATAATCTTCATATTAATAAGAGCAATCTTCCCTTGTAGGGACAGGTATGTCCTTGACAGCGACTGAACCACCTTAGTAGCATTGCTTATGATGGATTTTTGTAGGCAGACAGACATAGCAGTCTGTGACTTGAAGATAGGAAACCCCAGAAAACACTGAGGTTCCGCTAAAAAATTGGATAGTATTTTCCTACCAGTGTTGATGCACCAGGATGATGACTTGTGAGGATTGATGGATAATTTATAATCTTTAGTATAATTGGTAATTATGGAATGAAGTGTCTTCAGATATTTACGGGATGGAAGAATCACAAGTATGTCATCCATGTATGCAAAAACCTTGATGTTTTTCTTAAGCCGGGGCACATATATACCTGGAAGCTGATCTAGCTCTTTAATCAGAGGGTCGATGTACTTTATGAACAATAGACCACTCAATGGTGAACCTTGTGGTATGGATCTTGAAGGGCCAAATCCATCTGAGTAATGTCCATTTATGGAAATATGAATATGCCTATTATTCAGGAGATTGTCCAATATCTGAATTATCTGTTTTGATATGTCCAACTGAGATAGCAATTCAAGAAGAATGTTGACATCTACTGTATCAAAAGCATTGGACACATCCAGCTGGACTGCCACAGGCCGGGATTTTCTGTTAGATCTAATGTGATCAAGCAGAATTTTCACTTCACCAATTGCAGTCAGCGCCGATGATCCCTTCCTTGCATATTGAGAGGCCGATATATCCTGTAGAATGGCATTCTGAATTTTTTCTTTTATTATACCCTCCATGACTTTGAACAAAATTGGTGTCATCGATATTGGTCTGATACTGCTAAGAGAGGTAGGATCCCGGTTCTTTTTAATGAATGGAACCATGGCGATTGGATATAGGTTAGGAATTACTCTCCTTTCAATGGCGAGGTAGGTTAACATGTTTAATATAATCCTCACAGTAAAAAAAATTGAGTGAACACAAACTTCGGGATAGCATGAATCCCAGGATGAACACTGTCTGGGAGACCCTGCAACCTACTGGTGATGTCTTGGAGTGTAATACCATGATCTGCCTCTCCGGTTGTGCCCACCCACTCCAAGGCAGGGTTTGTGCGGTGACCTAAGAGAAGGTTTTGAAAGTGGTTCTCTATGTGTAAAATCATATTCGCACCAGTAAGGCTGCCACCATTGATGAGCAATGAAGTAGGAACCTCCTGTTTCTTTCTGGCCCCCAGAGCCCACCTGAGATAGCCCCGGGTCCAGCAATGTTGAGCTGGCAGGTAATTCTTTGCATTTTTTGTAGCTATTATCTCTGCTACTGCTGATTGTTTTGATCTGTATGAAGCTTTTAGCTCAAGTAAGTATTCAATGTTGTGATCCTGACCATTGAAGTTTTTAATTTTCCAATTCAGGCTGTCCAATTCACGCATCAGTGTGGTTGTTCCCTTAAGCTTGAAGGTGTATTGAGTAATCAGCGACTGAATAATGCCTATAAATGTAGTCCAGGCCTCGACCGGGTGTAGGTATATGAGGTTCACCTTGTGAAAAAGAATGTAGGCCTCTGAGAAGAATGCCTCAGTGGCGTTGGTTTTAGTGAACATTCTGAGACTCCGGTTGACTTTAATTTGTTGAAAGTTGTTCAGCTCTATGGATGCCATAATCGCAAAATGATCCGAAAAGGCTGTCGGTTGCAGTCTAGCCTCTATCCCATAGTGCAATTCGGCCGAGTAGAACATTAGATCAATGAGTGTGCGACTATTTTTTGTATAGAATGAAAATGCATCAGGTGGAAAGAATCCCCTCCCGTTGAGAAATACTTTGTTGAGTAGGGGTAAATATTTCTTTGTGAAGGATTCATAGGAGATGTTAAAGTCACCGAGCAGAATGGTAGGTGCATTATTATTATTAGTAATTAGGTTAATTGTGTGGACTATTTTCAGCAGTGTTGCATGAACATTGGCGCTGTATACATAAATCACATTGAAAGTATTCAAGGAGAAGGTAAACTCCAAGGCAATTAGGTTCTGATCTAGATAAATTGTTCTGAAGGAGGTTGGAGCCAGAAGATTATTTATTATTACCCCAACTCCTCCCCTAGCCGCATGACCTGTAGATAAATGGGTGAATCCTATTTTACTAAGTTCTGATTTTATGAAGTAGTTTGAGTTTAGGTGATATTTTGTTTCACCTATGAACAACATATGTGGTGAGTTTTGCCTAAAGAAATGCCTGATGGCATTAATACGACCGAGGGAATTAATACCTCGGACATTGACAGCAGAGATTAAACATTTATTGTTATCCATTGCAAGGTGGCCCGCTAGATTCCACCGCAGGCGGTTTCAATGAAGCATCAGCAGACTCTTTTTTTTATTAATTTCCTTGCGGATGTTTGGAGGGATGTTTAAATCTGAAGTGGGGAGGTCCACAGGCAAACCATTGGTAGGATAACCAGTTAACAAATCAGATGGAAGATTAATCTTGCGTTTCTTTTCTGTGGCTCCTTTATGCTTATTGTTCGTTGCATTTGATATTGTGGGTTTAGACTTTTGCCTCACTGGGAATGCCATCTCTTCTTCTCCTGAGCTAGGACTAGATACAACCCATGGTTTTCTTTTATGACTGGTGCTAGGAGTGATGAATCTCTCCATCTCATCTGCAGACCAGGAAGCGGCAGAATCTACCGGTGTTTGGCAAGGATTGATATTTTCATTAGCCACAGCTATCAGTGTATCACTAGGACTTGGTGAGATGTTATATTTACCTTGGATGGAGTTAGGTTTAGGTATTTCCATCTTTTTTTTTGTTTGGTTTGATCATCGTCTATATTGTTTTCACCAGCTCTATTACTAGATGCTGTAACTGAGCTAAAGCCTAGGCCTTCATGCAAACTCCTAGGTCCAGAATTGTGTGAATCTTTTGGTTTTGATTCCAATGGCCTTTGATTACTGTTTTGGTGACTATAGTTATGCGATGTGTTATGTTTGTAATCCTGATTACTGTTAATTAAGGAGGGCTGATTCCTTTCATGTATTAGGATACTTTTTTTTATTTGTATACTTTAAGTTGAGTTCATCCTGCTGTTCTACATTGTAGTGTTGTGCACTCGGTTGTTGTGAAGCATGTTGTACCTCCAGAACTGAATGTGAAGTCTGTTGTTGCCTACATCTGTGAGTGCGACCTTTTTTTTGACCACAAGATGTACATATACGATTCAAACACTCCTTAATCAGGTGAGTTCTTTGTCCGCAGTAGAAGCACTGTGGCCTAACACCTGAAAAAGATAATATCATGGGACAGCCTCTAGCCGACAACACTGTTGGAATATCTGTTGGCACTATTCCCTTTTTTAGGAGCAGTCTAAATGTTGCTTTGTTCGAGAGAATGTTGTTAAATGTTTTGTCAATTGGAAGGTAGGTGAAACTTGTCACCTTGCCAAAGGGTTCCAATATCTCTTGTAAATAAGATTCATCTATTCCTGTAATGCAATCTTTTATTGACCCATTTAGAGTGGATGATCTGTTTATATCTACAGTTACTATGATCTTATCATCCAATACTTTAAATTTGCTTTTAAAGTTATTCCTGCCAGCCCAGGTCTTGAATTCGACTGCTATATAGTGGTCATTCGGATGGGTAGAAATCCTATGAATTTCGTTTGCAATATTTGCTCTTCTAATTAACTCAAATAAGGCATTCATTGGAAATTTAAACAGAGCACACTTTAGGTCCGTTACCGCTAGTATAATGCTCTTATCATTGCTATAGTTAGCCAGCGATTTCAGAAGCATGTTTGGAATAGTCAGGTTAAAATTTGAGACAATAGTATCCATTTGCTCCACTGAAAGTTGATTTAGTGTAATATTGCTTTCAATTGGATCCACTTGAACCAGATCATCTTCATAGTGTGATTGCTGTTCTATCAACTCAAGAATGTCCATTCCCACAGTTTTTTGATTTGTATTGCTGCCTTGGTGATCAGTATTGTGACCTGCAGGAAGAAAGGGTTGGCCATTGCTAGAGTGGTTAACTGACCCAGATTGTGTCATTCCAGCCCGAGCTGCACTAGCATATGACATAGGAAGTGTGAAACATTTAGTTTCATCAGCAGGGTTAGTTTGTAGTTTAGTAAAATTTGCATTATTTGCTTGTGTGAGATTTAACAAATTATGATCAAGTTCATCTTGTTTTCCCATCAATAAGGTATGTTTTGAAGTGACAGGAGGGGAGACATTATTGTGACAAGTGCTGAGTGGTGGATGACCAGCTATGGAATGAGATTCTAACGGATATTCAAACGATTGTGTTTGTAAATTATTTTTATTTCTATTTGGATAGTATATTTCTTTGAGCCATCCCGTGTTATTTCTAGTGCTGTTATGAAAAATTAAACTGGGAAATGATTCACTATCTATTTGACTATGATTAGATAGTAATTTTGTGCTTGGATGCTTATCTTCCAGGCTTAATGCAAGGGGATTTGTATATACAGTATTATTAGCTTTTGGCCTATATGTGTTTATAATGTTCGTTCTGTCTTCTGATGTGGAAGAAAAACAGTCAGCATCATTGGCTAGCACCCTCTGTTCACCAAAAATGGGTTGATTTTGAGTTAGCTGGTATGTTAGTATATTTTGGGGCAGGATTTTGGATGTTTGATGACTCAAACTGGGATTAGATTTAGGTGTATTGTGTGACTCCCGGTTATTAAGTTTGGTTTTGCAGCCATTGGCAGTGCCATCCGCCTTCACGTGTGCAATTGACATATTCTCAGATATTGATGTATTAAGAATGGAATGGTTTTTTTTTCTTATTTCCTTTTTCCTTTTGATTAGATTCCGGATTATTCCTATTATGACCTGATTTATTGAGATTGTCCGATTTACTATCATTATCCTGACAGTTATGCTCATCAGGAGTCTTGTAATTGATATATAATGTTGGCGTAATTACGTTAGTCCCAGAGCACAAAATATCGGCATTATCGGAATTGAGATTTATATTTATTTCAACTCTGTCTTCTATTGTGAGTTCATTACTATTAATGGGGGTTGCCTCATCAGATAGAACTTTAGTTTTATTTTGTTTTGAAATATTAGGTGCTGTTTTATAATTGCTCTCACTGTTTTCAATTAATTGTATAATATGTTGTGTGTCTCTGCTATCACTATTACATTTATTAAGAGCCTTAGACTTAAGCTTTACGTTTGAATTTTTATTCGCACTGTTAATTCTATTGCTTCTACGTTTTGTCACTTCGACTGCAGCGCCAGTTATATCAAAGCATGGCGAGCAGTAATCTAAAGTGATGCAGTCATTAATCATTTCATTTGACTTTCCGGTGTCTATTTCTAGAGGTTTTTTATCAGTGTGTTTTTTTTTTTTATCAATACCATTATTATTAATTTTGTAGCAGGTTTTTTTATTAGATTTTTTAAATAATCTGTAAGTAAATCTTTGATTTCTTTAATTTTGGGGGAGTTTGAACAATTGTAACTTTTAATTAATTTTAGACATTTGTTATAGTTAGTCTTAATATTACATGAGCTTCTCATGGAATGTATATCGAGACTATTTGTTTGCTCTTCTGCAACAGGCCCTGTTTTACCGCAATCAAAGTGCTCAGCATTTTGTGCAAAGCCTAGGTTCATGTTATAGTGTGGGCTTGTGGTTACGTTCATATTTACGTTATCTTGCAACTCGTTGCTTTTATTTATTTTTCCTCGTGGAGAGATTACAGTTTATCATATTACTTATTTATTGAATGTAGTTTGAATTCAATGAAATTTCGTTTGACTTCTAATTACATTAACAATCTCAATATTTAGATTACTTTATTTATAGTTACATTTGGAAAACTTTTTAATGTATTTTAGCTATTTTTAATTAATTCCTCTTATACCATTACAATATATGTATGTATAAATTGTTTTCGATGATTTATTAAACCACCATATTGAGAATACAACACCCATTGAAATATTATAAAGATAAAAACCGAAAAATTTAATAAATTCTGATGATACTCAATACACTATCATAAAAATGTTATACTAAACATTAATTTACAGGTTTATGCATTATTATACTAATTAACTTCCAAGTCAGTGATGATGATTTAACTAAACACATTGCAATATTTTAAAATTATTTCCTTAGTAATGTCTTTTTTAGAGTAGTAGTTATATTTCCAAATGCATTATCTAAACCCTGAATGGTGTGTAAAAAATACACTCTGGTAAAAAGTTTCTTCTTTTCTAATTAACACTTGAAAATATTATAGTACTATATGACACTCTGAGAATAAAGGGCTAAGTTGGAGACTTTAGTTCAATTCTTCTGCATTTTTATTAACTTTTTCTCTTATTGCTTCTTGGTTCTATGTGGCAAAAAGAATAGACACAGAGAATAATAATGGAACCCTCTAACTATTCTTAACTTGATCATGGATAAAATACAAACATATACATATATGAAAATGAAAATAACTATCCATCTGGTTTAATTAACTGTCAACAAATTTATTAAACAAAGAAATAAAATTGCACTACAATTATATATGATATGTGCATATATGTGGTTTTTTTCTTCTTTATAATCTAAGTTGAATGCACATTGCAGACAAATAAATTTATGCAAATTTGAATTACGAATAAAAACGAATAGAAAAATTGATTATATATGCATTAAGTGGTTTGAATGCATGTGTTTCACAGATGTATGTAAATATTAGTAATTAATGGCATAACTGATTAGGATTCTTTGGTTTGGTTTCATACATAGAAACCACAGCATCAAAACAGTTCAAATATAAGTGTGGACAGCACATCTTTTTGCATAGTACACAAAAGTTTTAAACATGCAACTCTAAACTATTTCTTAAAATCTAATCTATTCTTGATGAGTCAATGCATGTTTGGATCCTTTAGTTGATCATCATGAGAAAGTATTATTACTGAAGTGTACTTTTGCAAGTTAGTACTTACTCCCTTATTTTTATAGGTAAATTGATATGGTTTTTCCCTATTGATGCAATTTGGGCTTGTTATTAAAAATAGCTAACATTTTTGCTATTCCTAGATAAACTAATTCACTATGAAGTTTTCATTCTGACCTTTGTAATCAGTAAACAGTCTAAAAAACTAATGCCTTTTAGAAACTTATTATCCCACTGCCAATCTGCTTAACGAAACTTGCTTTTCAAAATTCATAAACTGAGTTGTGCAGAATGTTATTCAAATATTCTAATTGACTTTTCACTTTTAAATCCTTAATTTCTTATGGTTTCCATGGACAATATGTTGCTTACCAAATTATAGTTTTTAATATTTGTTTAATTTTACACAAATTTAAAATTTATGAATTAAATGTTTGTTTTATATCAAAGTTTATCAAAAATAAAGTTTCTAAACAAAACATTCAGATAGGAAATGTCAATCCACTTATAACACATTTAACTTCTTTATTATAAACTAATGCTCAGACAATCATTTCTTGATCTTTTTACAGTTTTGATTGCCCCTGCAATCTTCCTCAGAACTTATATCTATATCTATCTTTCTTCTTCTATCCCCCAAAAAATTGTATTTTCTTATCATCTTTAATGAATTATTTAATTCCAATTTTTTTTTTTGCATTGTCTTATTAATCAATCTACTTTTAACACATTTAACTTCTTTATTATTAACCAATGCTCAGACAATCATGTCTTGATCTTTTTATAGTTTTGATTGCCCCTGCAATAAAAAAGTTAAATGTGTTAAAAGTGGATTGATTAATAAGACAATGCAAAAAAGTAGAAATTGGAAACAAATAATTGGTTAAAGGATAGGAAATGATGATTTTTGTTGTCACTTCAATACTTTTACATATATATATATATATATATATATATGTAAAAGTATTGAAGTATTAATAATTATATATATATATATATATATATATATATATATATATATATAAATTATTAATCATTGTCTGTATTCCAATTATAATAAAATATATATGATTATTCAAAACAATACAATAATTAATACAGTAACAATATTTTAAACAAATATATACCAATTTAATAGAAGTACTTTCAACTATCTATGTAGTCGTTGTCAACTAGACTCAAATTGTATTAGAAAAAACCGTTACAAATGTAAACAAAAGTAAAAGTAAAATTGATGTATGACGTATTACTTTTGTTTACATTTGTAACGGTTTTTTCTAATACAATTTGAGTCTAGTTGACAACGACTACATAGATAATTGAAAGTACTTCTATTAAATTGGTATATATTTGTTTAAAATATTGTTACTGTATTAATTATTGTATTGTTTTGAATATATATATATATATATATATATATTATCTAATGAGCATGCCAATAGCTCTTAACAATCTCATTTTGTAATGTAAGCTTACTAAATTACATCATGTGCCTTGATTTCTTTGCATATATATATATATATATATATATATATATATATATATATATATATATATATATATATATATATATATATATATATATATATATATATATATATATATATATATAAAAAGTAAATAATAATATTTCAGCATCCATTTTTTACGAGCATAATAAGTCATATATTTATGGTTTTAACTTCAATTATAATAATGAAAAACATATTGCCAATTGAAAAAAATAATAACGAAAGGAAAATAAAGTAAGCTATGCTAATATACAAATACAAACAAGAAAGACTTAATTAAGAGATGGGCAGCAAACATTAAGATCACAGAATTGTGGGAAGGTTAGTATTTCAATGTGTTAGCTGTTAAAGACTATGAGGATAGTAGAAAGCGCTCCTAATTGGATAAAAAAAAAATAAAGTTATATTTTACATATATCTAATTACTGTATTTATAAATATTCAATTATAAGATTATCTATGTATATATAGCATTTACAATAAACTAAGCTTATTCTCCAAATTTAACCTTCCTGTATACTATGATGAAAAATGAAAATTTATCCCTGTGATCTGTGAACATAAACACATGCTACAAAATTTTTATATTTTGTAATGCTCATGCAAATATTGAATATGAAAATTATTTTAATTTCCAGTCCTGAACAATTTGCTGAGCTGTTTATACAATCCTCTTACCTTTCTTTTATGAGATAAAATCCTTCATGCAATTAATTATATGAGCAAAGGAAAATACTTAATATCATAAATTTGCCATTTGTGCATACATATTTTGGGGACACATAGCCTTTCTATGCAATGAAAGGATATTTATTTCTTTTTTCTCTATTTTGTTTAACCTTTTATGATCTCAATACCATACCTCAAAATTTTTATTTTTAATTTGCTTTTATAATTTATACAAAAAATAACCTGACACTGTCATTGCAATATATATAATGCTCCTAAGTGAAATACTATGGGGGAGAATATTTACCACCTCCACCTCATTTTTTTTTTAAAATTACAATTTATATATTTAAAAAAAACTAGGGTTTGATCTATTTAAAATAATTATTTTATTTTCTAGTATAACTAAAATCAACTCTAAAGTATAAATATTTTGTTCTGGTGTAATACTGTACTTTGTTTGTATCGAGGTGACATACAATTTTTTTAATATCTATAGTTAGATGTTCTGAGAAATATTTTTTTAGTTGTTATATTTATACAATCTCCCTTATGGCAGTTTATGAAATTAGGCAATCTATAGCTAACGTGTGATCGTAAATGATAATTTTTCTTTACCTGTTCTGCTTTAACATAATTAGTTTTAGCATTATCACTATATAAAGCTATATTATAATATTTAATTTACATATTACTTTTAAGTTTTGTAGAAATTAATATCGACATTACCATTTCAAAATGCCATATTTTTAAATTTCAACGTAAAATTAGTATCATTAATATCTCCGTATGAAAACTCATTATTATTTTATATTAAAGAGTATCCTAATTCATAAATTATTAAATTTTCAAATTTTTGCTCTAATTAGCAAATGTCAGAATAAATTATACTGAAAAAATGAAATAACAAATTACTATATTTATAATGAAAGTAATCTTTAACTCCTATACCATGTTGTTCAAACTCTTCTTTAAGCAAAAAATTAAATATAAATACAAAATAAAATTTAAAAAATCTGAAAAAAAGTTTTTGTTAATAAAATATTTTTGATGTAAAAAGTTCTACAAGTCTAGCGACTTTTTTTTTCTGTAAATAAATTTAGAATTGGAATAAAATTGCTACTTTTAATATTGTACAAATAATAAAACATAGATATTTTTTATTGCTAAATATTTCAATAATCAGAAAATACCGCAGTTTAAAAAAAGTAATTTCTATTTCATTTTGAAATCCAGCAAACAGCAACGAAATGTCAGCACGTTTATTTAAAATTAATGTGACATCAAATATTTCTAAATATATGCTGCATTTGATTGAAAATAATCACCTTTTTTTAAATAAAAATAGTCGAAATTATTAAACTGAATCTATATCTTTTTTCAAGAAACTATGTATATGTGGAGAAAAAATAGATAAATTTAAATGAAGACACATACAAGAGCATGCAATATTTAATTTACAAAGCAATAAACTAGTTAGAGATACAAAACAATAAATCAGGTTATCTTTTATAGGTTTTATATTTTTCGATGAGTTATCGCAAAAAATAATACATCTATGTAAAAAATTATATATTTTATTGCTTGGTGATCATGTCACATTCAACTACAAAAACAATATAATAAAGACTACCTGAAAATAAATCATAAACTATTTGCTTTAGATTTTACGAAATATTAATCCAAATAATGTATCCAAGTATACCATATATTAAAGTTTACCTTTTTCCATAATTCTTCCACATTTCAGGACAATTTAAAACTACTTTCATCAATAGATTCTACACATTCCATGAAGAAAAGTGTGACATTTAGATATTAAAATAAAGAAACAGTAATGCACTATTTTGTTGCACAATAATAATGATATTATGGTTGAAAAAGGAACAACATTGGCTATATGTTTAAATAGCTACTTTTTAAAAATTCTTAAAAAATAATTTTTATCTCAGCCAATGATATTATTCATAAAAACTGTTGATAAAAAGAGCAGTAGAAATAATACATTAGTTAGTATTGGTGTCAAATATTTTTGAAATAAAAGTACTACTTAAAATTTTGATTTGCTATAAAGTTCTGCTACATTTTGTGTTTAACAATTCTCATTGATAGTCAAAATCATAGTGCAAACTATTGAAAAATTTAATCTACCTTTTCTAAAATGTGAGTCATTTTCTGATGAGTTATGCATATTTTTGTGATAGATGTGATTTAACCCATCAAATAGTGAATTATTTTCTCAATTTTACAAATGTTTATATTGTCTAGAATAGCATTTATATGAAATTTGAAAGAATTCTGGCATTTTCTTGTTCTAATATTTGCTTTCCTATAAATATAGTATTGCTACTTAATGTATAACTATTTTATGAATCATGAGTCTTTTGTTTTCCAAAATATTTTCTTTAGTTTAAATATTTATATTATTTATATTTGTTACATTAATTACAGAATCTTATTTATTAAGAAACAATAATATTATTAAAAACATTTGAAAAAATGCATATATCAGATAAAAGTTATTTATAAAATTTTGGGAAACATTGTGTACTTAAGGTAATATCACATTTTGTACAGTAAGTCAAAGGTTTCCCTTTGCAATTAGTGAACTGAGACCTTCTTTGTTTTTCTCTTATCCAAATCAAGTGTCCTTTTCCATGTAACCTCATGCTATTTGATATTTTTGTGCAAAAAATATCATGGACTATCTCAGAAAGCTTTTCAAAATTTTGTTCCCACACTTCACCTGTTCTTCTGAAATTATAAGTTATATTTGTTTTCATCCATTAAGCTTTCTGATTCTCTTTAGATATTTTATTGACATTTGGGAAATTGTTTTAGAACATTTAGTTGTTTTCCTCCCAGATGAGGCTCTATAAACTTATCTCTGGGGAAATATAATTATTAGAACTTGAACAGTTTTCCTCATCAATAACTAAGGTTATATTATTTGCTGATTCCTCATCTGTTAAATTTATTTCCACCTCTCTTGGAACATCAACTAGGAAAACTACCAGTTCCTTATCATCAAATCCCTCCTCATTTGTTAACTCATCAACCTTTGGATGTACAGTCAGAATATCTGCTTCTATTTCCTTTGAAAATAAGTATTCTATAGCTTCTTCAGTAGTATCATGCCATGCTCTAAATCAGACAGTGGAAATAAAAACTTGATAATACCATATTGTAGCTGAGTCCTATTTATAGGACAGCAAGTTTAGTTGCATGCATTGTTGAGGAAGATATTTTATTTCTTAGCAAATTTTATTTGTTTTCTCTAAAAATATAGTAATGTGTAAAATAATAATGAAAATAGTGATTACAATGTAAAATTGATGACATAGAATAACAAAAAATGATAACTTGATGAAGAGCATAAAATCATCCAAGTTGACTGAATGACATCTTTTTTGAAGAATTCACAAAATAACAGTCTTTTTTGAATGCCATTATTAAAAAAAATAACTTAACACACATTAAGAACTGGACCATGTGAGCTACATTATTACTTTCATCCAATTGTAAAGTGAATTTTAGTCAAGAAATTAATGTTTCCATTAATTATTTTTTATATCTTCAGCATTTATTTCTATCTGCCTTCCAACAGTATTTGAAAATAATTGTCTTAAGGTTTGATTTAACTCTTCTGTTATTTTTATTGAATCAATAAAAACCAAAGATTCACCAATGATGTGTGACTTCTTATCTTTAGCAATAAAATAAGAAAATTCCAAAGGCACCTGCAAATATTAGTCATTTTGTTTTGTAAAATTTGTAAAACAAATGCAATAGTCTGACTGAAGAATATCAAATGTTTATAAAAAAATTTATTTGATTTGTTTTGATACTGTGGGTGTTTAATTTTTAAGTATCATGTTGATTGAGTGAGTGTCATATTATCATTCACTAAAATCTCAAAATATAATACAAATTTTGGTCTTGGTTTGTTATAGATAATATGTGTAAATTCACATTTTAACAATTCTTGTTGATATTTTTGAATTTTTGTGTGAATATTCCTGTTTAAAATTAAATTTGCATCATCTTTATTTCCAGATGTGATTGGACTAGTAACAACATCTGTATTGATTTTGATATGTATTTTATTCTTCTACTGAAGTATTAATTGGAAATTTTCTGTATTTATTATATTTAGCTACTTGTCCATTTTATAGGGTATCTAAACATTTCATTAAATAATTTAGTAATTTAACATTAGTTTTATAATTAATTTATAATTTTTAAAATTATAAAAAAAATTTAACATAAATAATAAACTAATCTAATTATTAAATTAAATAAAAAATATAATAAATTAAATACTTTGTTAATAAAATTTTAATGAGAACAAAATTATTATAAATAAAAATTTTGAATGTAAATATAATTTTTTGAAAAATAAAGGATTATCAAACAAATGTTTGAGAACAAGTTAAAACAATGTTCAAATTAAAAAACAATATTTATTTATTTAATTTTTTGACTATTTTATTAACTCTATTTTTTTATTTTTAAAAGTTTAAATATACATTTTAATACTTTTATTTATATTTTTTTTTATTTATAATCATAATATAAATTCAAAAATTGTAACAATAAATTTTAACAAGAGTGATTTAATAGTCTTAATATACTGTACCGGTCGAAATCCACCACCACCGCAAATCAAATCGGATTCTAACTCAGCTTAACCAAAACTGAATTCAAACCCAACTCAACAGCTCAGATAGCAGAAATCGACGGCACAGTGCTATGCGCCAAGAACTAGTTCAACGGTTGTGAGGACTAGAGACCCTTGCACTGACATGAATATCTAATAATTAATTACTTTGAATACTTTTTAAATCAAATCATATGTATGTTCGGGTTGCCAACACAGATAGCGGGTATGAACATTTAAATAATTATAAAAAGAATGATGAACTAAGAAACCAAGTATGTTAGAAATATTTAATAATAATAATAATTTGTTTTGTTCAATAAAATATAGATTGCATTAGTTACCTCTAGTCTTTAAAAGAATTTATAAATATAATAAGAGTGGCGGTCCTTATCATATGCCAACAAGTATTACACAACATGGGATTCTATGTCTATGCCCCCAACGAGAAATATAAAGGCAGATAAAGGTATTCATTAAGAACGGAAATGATTGTTCTAATTTTATTACGGGGGAATGTGAGATTTATTTTCACATTCGGAAATCCATTCATGAAGAGCAAAACGTATTTTAAGGCATAACTCTAATCTTGATTTGAAAACTGATTTAAACTAAATATATTTGAGAATTGGTTCGACTTTAATTTAAATCACTTCACGAATTACGAGCACGGAGAGGGTTTTACCGGAACAAAGATGCAATGGTACTGACGAATTACAAGGCAGAGAGTAAAATTGAAAGATGATCGCTAGTCGATGATCGAAGTCCTATGGCGGCTTGCATTTGGCAAGTCTTATGCCCTTTGACTAATGAATCGGAAAGGAAGTACTTTCTTCCTCGAGAAATTTAAATAAGAGAATATGATCACCGACCAGCCTAACAGAGCGGAAGATGGCCCTACGTCAGCAACATTTGATGATGATGACTTGATAGTCATCGTTGAAAAATAAAACCCATGTAGAATGCTCTACGTGATGACTTGACCAATTAATTAAAGTCAAACGAGCTTTTATCGAACTATTTTAAAACATTTATAAACTATATTAATTATGCCCTAACATCGTGCCCTTCCTGAATATTAATTTAAAATAACAAAAGTGGAATTAAAATACATTTAACCCTTTATCGACCCTTTTTGGCAATAAAAACATTGAAGGTTATATTCGAATAAATATATATTAGTAGAACAAGAAATCAATATACGTGAGTATATAAACACTTGTAACTTAGGAGCTGGGGACATAGGTGAAAAATGGAGCTAATAGTTTATTATTAGCCAATTATAAAAATAATAAACATGTAATATTTTCTTTCGACTCGATGATTAATAGAACTTTCAAATTTAGTTCTAATGGGCGAGAATTACTATTTGAAATTAATATTATAATATTTGCATGAGGCAAATAGAACAGAGGAGCTCATCGAGTTGAAAGATTATTGGCATATAATTTTTAAATAGCATTAATAAATCACACGATAAATACATATATATATATAATATGTTAAACGAACCGCCAGGTAAGAAAAGGAAAAGTTTAAAGACTAGAGATTGAAAGAATTACAATATAAATTTATAGTAGCATTTTATAAAGGTTTTTACATTAAATAATAAAGAGCTCTTAAATAGGAGGAGAGTAAAATAAAGTTCGAACTGGCCAGAAAGTTTAACGTTCATCATAGAAATATATTACCCTCCGTGCTTGTCCTTAAGTTACTCCTCCAAGTTGTTGAAAACGTAGGCGTCATTGGTTAACTACTGGAGTAGTATTTTAGTAGCTTTCATTATTTTAGCAGAATGATCGATCCGGAAAAACGGTTCAGCAGCTCCAGTGAAGATTCCTCGGGACTTTAGGAACCGTAGCCAGATCCCTGATGTTCTAGCCCTCTATCATGATGAAATACAATTTTTATACACACAGAGTTCACTGCACCACTCTACAACCAAAACTAGTCTTTTCTTTACTTTTCAGGGCTATATATCTCTTGTTCACTGATGCCTCCGGCTAGCACTCATTTTATTATCAATCTCTTTTTTTTATAATTAGTTGTTTTCAGAAACATTCCTTCGATAAGGCTTTCAAACTAATTTTTGAATTCCTTTCCTAATTAGAAAATGAATTCTTAAAGTCTGAAATGATTTTAATTAAAAATTGAATTCTTATCTTTTCTTTTATTAATAAAACTTTACTGTTGTTTTTGAGAATTTGAAAGCCTTTGGAAGGAATGTAGCTTTTAATCGCAAAACTTTACAAATTATTTTAAAGTAAAAAAACAAGTATTCCCGACGCAATGAAACTTTCGAACAATTATATATATTTAATATTTACAAACATATATACGCACAATCCAGGCAATTTAATATATGTAAATTCATGAACATTTTATCATGAATTTATTTAGAGAATTGATCCAATTTAAACTAAACTAATTAATTTTACTACGTATTTGAAACAAGTTATTCATTATGGAAATTAGCGTGGATTGAACGTATAAAGCCCCATTGCATCGGAAATTTAAAGTTAGTATTAGGGTAAATAACATGAAGCTAGGATCGAACTCCGATCCGACTGCTTCAATACATACCACCTTATTTAAAAAGTACATGGAATAAAATTCTCAATTTCAAAATACAAATTTTAATATAACAAATATGTCAATGCCAGTATATGTGTTATTATATGACTATCACCCAATTTAATAAAGACAGTATTTAAATGTCACAAATAATAACATGTAAAACACAAAATATACATTAAATCACAAAACATTTTTTTAACAAAATTCTTATGCTATACTATGTTCATGCCATATTCTCATTATATACACTTTGTATATTTATTTGACTGAGAAATTGTTCACTAGAATAGAAGTAAGCAATTTCAAAATAAGAGACACAATTGCATTGTGAATCAATTATAAGCATCTTTTATTTAAGATACATTTCATTGAGTAAATTTTACTACAGCAAAAATTGTATAGTTGAAGTAAAGATTAAAAATGTTAGCAAAAATTTGTAAGCATAAATATGCTTTAAATCAAATATTTTTAAAGCTGAGTGATACTTTGGTAGTATAAATTATTAGTAAAATACATTATTATTACAAATTAACTCTAGTGCCCACTTTCAAAACCACAGCTTTAATTTATTTGTTATTTTTGTTAAAATGCTAATATTAGTGCTTTGTTAATAATCCAATCAATTTTTTAAACATACCCACTTGCTCTTATGTTCAACAATATTTACTATGATTTAAATTATTGTTAATTTTAATTATATATATATATATATATATATAATATATAATATATATTATATATATATATATATATATATATATATATATTGTAATGGAAACTATATGGTGGCTTACAATTGGACAAGCCAAATATAATGGAACGTCTATTAGGTATTCCATTAAAATTAAAGAATGAAGAAAAACAAAATTATTCCAGTTATATTTAAATAAATTGTTTAAATGCCCTTCCAGCTAGCTATACATAAAACAAATCTAAAATCATGTAAAGCAATGAGACCTATCTTTATAATTTATTTTTAAGGTTGATGTGACTAACTAATCAAATATATATATTAGAAACAATAGGACTTTTACTAAATTCAAATATACACATCTAACTATGTAAATTTATGTACCTCTAAATATATAAATGAATAATAATATGTGTAAGTGACCTACAAACCAAATAATAAATGAAATATGAAATTATCTTTTATTATTTATAAATTCAATTAATTTCATAATAACTTTGGCATTAAAAGAAAATAAGAATAATATAGTATCGCTCTTTTAAATAATTACAAAGGCATTATTTATAAAAACAAATAGTACATCCTTTATTTTATGTTATAGTTCAACTTTAAATAATATTGATGTTTTAAATATAAATACAAAGAATAACTATATGTATATACTTGTAATAAGTATATATAGATTAAATATATATAAAGACATATTTTTGCCTAACCATTATAATATAAATATAACAATTCATATATAACTTCAACCTATAAATTACATTTTAAGATTTTTAAATTATTTAAGATAATTATCTGAACATCTGTTATACGTCTAATATTATTATAAAACAAGATGCTTAAATTGACCACTTATAAAACGTTGTATTTTATAATAAAAAAATAAATAAATAAATAAATAAATAAAAATATATCAATCTCAAAAATATATTTATATATTACTCATACATATATAAAATTATTAAATACCTTTTTAAAGTTCATTTAGCTAATTTTCCTTTCCAAAAAGTTAATTTATTCCATGAGTTCTTTTATCCGTTTACTTTTGATTATTAGAATGCATTCTATTGAAAGGCGAAGAAATTATTATATTAAAGAAAATTGTTAATCCTTAGATATATGCATATTTTATCCGTTTTAAAATTTCCTTCCTTTTTAAAAAATAAATAAACCAATTAAAATGTTAAATCCAGCATGTTAATTCCAATTACTTCCAAATTATGATTAAATTGATGATTATACATTTAAGATAACTATATCTAGTTTCAACTCCAGACGCGACGAAATTTATACATTGAATTTTTTTTATTTAGTTGTTCCATTGAAAATTGCCTTGGAATAAATGAAAGCGATGATGCAGCCTCCTGGCTGCGATTCTTGATTAGCCTGCCATAATTTATGTATTTACCATAAGATATATATATATTATTTCAGTATTTTGAAGAATAGTAAATTTTATAAAAATAGAGTGTAACAAAATTTTATCCTTCAGTTGTTTGTTCTATATCTATTCCAATAAAAATATATAATAATAATGGCTTCCTTATTGTTGTTGCTATCGTTCCATGCGCCAGCAGATACTATTTTAAAACTCATGTTATATATGTTCTCTTTTAAAACAATTAACATTAAAATAAAAATAAAATATCAAGTATATATATATAAAATATTAAATTGAAAATTTGACATCTTTAAAAATATACATAAATAATTATTTATTACATTTAGTAATCATTGCAAATAAAATAATTTTTTTAATCAACAATTTATATGTCCTTATTTATTTTAATAATTAAATGTTCATATTGATGTACTATCAATATATATAAATAAAATAATAACTTCAAATAATAACTATATTTAATAAACATAAAAGAAAAATTTAAATATTTCATATGTAAACTTCAACTTAAAGATTTTTTTTTTTTTTAACAAATAACAAATTTTTAAAATATAAATATCGACTTATCGATATTTACAATACCCTCTAATCCACCGAAAAAAAAAAAAAATATCTTTGCAAATAACTAATTAATTAATTAATCATAATGTATGGGCCGAAGACTTCTAGCATTATAGGTCCCCTTTGAACCATCATGCATATGAACCACATAAGCATTTGTTTCAACTTTTTTATCGATCCGATATGGTCCTTCATAAATATTAAAAAATTTCTTAAATTTGTGGTCTTGTGGATTACTAACATGAGGTGTACGAATTAACACCATATCTCCTTCCTTGAATTGACTGGGATGTTGTGGACCTTGTAATCCCCGTTTGTCTCCCATTTTTGTCATATTTTCTTTAGCTTTAATGATATCATTATTGTGATCTGGCTCCTCCACTATAACAGGTAATAAAGTTTTAATTATACTTTGCTCTTCCTTTCCAAAATGCAACCGCATAGGTGTAAAACCTGTAGATTCATTTCTAGTCATATTAATGTATAACAATACCTGCTTTAATTGGTTTACCCAACCACGATGATTTCCTTCAAGATATACCCTAAATAACCAACTTAATTCTCTCATAACCCTCTCACATGGGTTAGATTGAGGGTTATGAATAGAAATCAGTACAGGTTTAATGTTTTGCCTACATAACCAATTTTTCCATTCTTCAGACATAAATGAAGTAGCATGATCGGTCAAAATTGATTCTGGTTTTCCAACTATTGGGAATTGAAAGTTTGTCATTACTTTGATGACGTCATTAGCTGCAGCTTTTCTCACTGGATAAGCAGTAACATATTTTGTAAATAAACCATATGTCACTAACAAAAATTTGTATTGCTGATAAGAGGGTAAAGGACCATAAAAATCAATGGCCAAAATTTCATTAGGCTTGTTTGGTAATATAGGCTGCCATTTTCCCGCATACGACCTATTCAGATACTTTGTTTTAAGACAAATTTCACACAATTGTAAAGTATCCAGTATAGATGTATACATTCGAGGCCAATAAAATAATTTACGTAAAGCATATTCTATTTTTCTAGGACCATAATGTCCACACAAACAATGTACATAATTTATAAGTCTTTTCCTAATATTGCTAGGAACATAAACTTTCCATGATCCAGAATTTGTAATATCTACTTGATACATTAATATACATACCTTTTGACAATTGATACCTTATTAATTCTCCGTTAGTTAGTGGCTCTGCCATTCCCATTGCAATAGTATTGTCATTCAATTGGGATATTATAGGCCCCAATTTAGGATCCTGTAATTGAAGTTCACTAATATTGGTTAAATCTTTTTCTACAGAGTCGTCGATTACTAAAGTAATAGCTGTCAAAACTAAGTTTCCTGTATAATTCATAGGTTGATCTGGGCATTCCATTGGGTTTCGACTAAGAATATCAGGTACTATATTATTTTTACCTTGACAGTATTGCACAGTGTAGTTAAATTGTTGCAAAAATAAACTCCATCTCACCAAGCGGTCATTATTTAGATATCCCTTATTTAAAAATTCCAAACTCTTATGGTCTGTTATCACTACCACTTGGGATCCCAACAAAAATTGCTTAAGTTTAGTGAAAGCCCAAACTACTGCCAGAGCTTCTTTCTCTGTTGTGGAATAATGCATTTCAGCCCCTTTTAACCTACGGCTTAAAAATATAATATTAATGGTTTACCTTCTACATTCATTTGAAATAGCACCACTCCAAGTCCATACCCACTGCTATCTGTTTGAACATAAAATGGCTGTTGAAAATTTGGATAATGTAAAATTACTGTTTCCAAAAATCTTGCTTTCACATGCTCTAATTCTACTTGATGAATATCTAACCATTTCCATTTAACATCCTTTTTCAACAATTGTGACATGTGAATTGTATCTAAAGCAAAATTTTTATAAAAGCGATGGTAAAAATTGCATAATCCAAAGAATGAACGCAGTTGCTTTTTATTTTCAGGTTGTGGAAAATCAGAAGATCTTTTAGATTCCATTAAATTTGTTCCATTATTAACTTTATCTAAACAACACTTACAATTTTCTTTATTTATCAATTCCTTAACAAATGTCTCATCCTTAAGATAATCTCTGTCTATAATATTATCTTTCATTTTATTTATATCTATCTTTATTTCATATTCTTTCCATTGTTTTTGCAAATTTGTTATATATTCACAATTTTCTAACGTAATGGTTTTTATTTGCTCAATTTTTACATCCATTTCTGCCACATCCTTTCGTACCTCTATTTCGTAATTTTTACAGGTTTCAATTTCATTATTATTTATATATTCTGAAAGGGGTCTTAATTTTCCTTGAATTTGATCTAATTTAACATCTATTTCTTGTATACGATTAGAAGTAACATCATTTACTACATTAATACGTTCATTTATATCTTGTAATTTATTAATATCAATCAACTGTTCCTCTTGCTGCAATCCCACAGCAATTTTAACTTCAGCAGAGATAGTCGTATATAGGTTTTTAAATGAAGATTCATTATCAATTTTCAATGCTTGGAACTTATCCCATAATACTTTATTATCATTAATAATCTTTTCCTCAAATTCCCCATGTTCTTTCTTAGACTCTTCTAATCTGGCCATAATTCCTTGATTTTCTTCCTTCATTTCATTATTTATTTCTTCAATTTTTGCTTTTAAAGAATTAGCTTCAACCATTGTCTCTTCTCTATATTTTTCTATCTTTTCATCAAATTTTACTTCTACTCTTCTAACACTATTATCTACCAAAGCTTTTAATTCATTAGAATTGATTTTCATTTCTGCTCTAAGATCTTCTTTTAATTCATTAGAGTTTATTTTCATTTCAGCTCTAAGATCTTTTAATTCATTAGAGTTAGTTTTTAAACCAATTTCTAGTTTCTGGGAAAGTTCATCAGAATTTGTTTTTAAGTTAGATTCTAGTTTCTTAGAATTTGTGTTCATCTCATCTCTAAGATCTTTTAATTCTGCTCTAAAATTTTCCATAAATTCTCTTAAATCAAAATCACCACTAACTGACATTTCACTACTGTTGTCCATTATTATTAGAACTATAATATTATATACAAAAAAAAAATAAAATCCAAGATATATATATATTTATTTCTATATAGTAATTATCACAGATCAAGGGCTCACCATCTCCAATCATTATTCCAACAAGCAATTATTTAACTAAAAAAAAAAAAATACAAGCCTTTTTAATCTTATAATACATAATAGCTATCCAACAATCTAAATTTCAGTTATTTGAACTCATGAACTTCTTGGCTTAAAAAAAAAAAATCTCATCTATCACCATAACATCAACAAATTTCTCTAAAATATATATATATGTAGAGAGTAACAACTGATATCACTAAATAACATTTATTTATATTTAATGATAATAAATATTCCACACTTATACAATATTAAAATGTGGAAATTTCATATCAAATTCAATATAACCTTGAAATATTTAAAATACAACTAAATGTTCACATGCCTTGAAAACCACCAATTCAATAATATAGTGAGACTACTTTCTCATTCAAAATAATGGTAGTTAAATATAAAATGCTTAAATTGATGCTTATAAATTTTCTGGACCTTAAAACTTAATAACATTTTATATACAAAAAAAAAAAAATTAACTTCACTAATTATTTACTTTTGTGCCCGAAACACTATTTTACTAAAATTGTACTAATGCAATTTATTATCAACAAACATTCACTAATTGAACTTCATGTTTAAAAGTCACTTATAATAGAAAATATAACATTAATATACTTGTTTTCAAACCCTAATTGATAATCAATGTAATAGATTATTTGTCATCCAGAATAGTCAATTAACCAAGCCCTTAAGTTTGGTGTTATATATTTAAGTTATATACTTATCTATTCCTCCAAAGATCTGATAGATACTGACAACCAAAAGATTGATTAGCACTTTACAACTTTGATGTAGATAAAAGAATTCAATCATTATTCCCAAAGCATACAATGTTTCATAAACACTTAGATGATTATCACATTTCATTCTATCCAATTTACTACAACCCATAATAATTTTCTGAAAACACTATTACACTACCCTGCTTATATTTAAGTCTTAGGGGCTATTATTTATAAAATATTTCCTTGCTCATCTTTAGGAGACTTAGAGGCAAATATTATACATACATCAAAATAATTATACCTTACTCTCTCTGGAGTTTTAAAGATAAAATCATGGCAGGACCACTGTTAACTGCTTCATGATAAATAATAATAATAATAAACATCAAAATTTGGGTTGGAGCAATGAATGAGATTAATCAATCACAAATGACATGAATGCACTACATCCCTAAGACAATGACAAAAATTCCCCATCCAACATCAATACCTGCAACAGAACCAACCAAACTCCAACAATCAAATATCCCATCCAACCTTCAAAATTATAGATTTTCTACAACATAAACTTTCCAAATATGGACAAAATTATTATGCCGTACTTTAACACCATCATTAAAAAAAAATAATACAATAATATTAACCATCACCATCTAAACATAAGGCTAAAATATTTCCATTTATATAAAAAAAATTAAACACACAAAAATGCTTCTCTTTCTTTAAATTATACATCTCATATTAATATATATACTACACATCTCTCAGGTATGTGGGGTATTTCAAGTCCTAATTAGCTTATTTTGAGCCCTAGTTGTTGCGCCAAATGTAATGGAAACTATATGGTGGCTTACAATTGGACAAGCCAAATATAATGGAACGTCTATTAGGTATTCCATTAAAATTAAAGAATGAAGAAAAACAAAATTATTCCAGTTATATTTAAATAAATTGTTTAAATGCCCTTCCAGCTAGCTATACATAAAACAAATCTAAAATCATGTAAAGCAATGAGACCTATCTTTATAATTTATTTTTAAGGTTGATGTGACTAACTAATCAAATATATATATATTAGAAACAATAGGACTTTTACTAAATTCAAATATACACATCTAACTATGTAAATTTATGTACCTCTAAATATATAAATGAATAATAATATGTGTAAGTGACCTACAAACCAAATAATAAATGAAATATGAAATTATCTTTTATTATTTATAAATTCAATTAATTTCATAATAACTTTGGCATTAAAAGAAAATAAGAATAATATAGTATCGCTCTTTTAAATAATTACAAAGGCATTATTTATAAAAACAAATAGTACATCCTTTATTTTATGTTATAGTTCAACTTTAAATAATATTGATGTTTTAAATATAAATACAAAGAATAACTATATGTATATACTTGTAATAAGTATATATAGATTAAATATATATAAAGACATATTTTTGCCTAACCATTATAATATAAATATAACAATTCATATATAACTTCAACCTATAAATTACATTTTAAGATTTTTAAATTATTTAAGATAATTATCTGAACATCTGTTATACGTCTAATATTATTATAAAACAAGATGCTTAAATTGACCACTTATAAAACGTTGTATTTTATAATAAAAAAAAAAAAAATAAATAAATAAATAAATAAATAAAAATATATCAATCTCAAAAATATATTTATATATTACTCATACATATATAAAATTATTAAATACCTTTTTAAAGTTCATTTAGCTAATTTTCCTTTCCAAAAAGTTAATTTATTCCATGAGTTCTTTTATCCGTTTACTTTTGATTATTAGAATGCATTCTATTGAAAGGCGAAGAAATTATTATATTAAAGAAAATTGTTAATCCTTAGATATATGCATATTTTATCCGTTTTAAAATTTCCTTCCTTTTTAAAAAATAAATAAACCAATTAAAATGTTAAATCCAGCATGTTAATTCCAATTACTTCCAAATTATGATTAAATTGATGATTATACATTTAAGATAACTATATCTAGTTTCAACTCCAGACGCGACGAAATTTATACATTGAATTTTTTTATTTAGTTGTTCCATTGAAAATTGCCTTGGAATAAATGAAAGCGATGATGCAGCCTCCTGGCTGCGATTCTTGATTAGCCTGCCATAATTTATGTATTTACCATAAGATATATATATATTATTTCAGTATTTTGAAGAATAGTAAATTTTATAAAAATAGAGTGTAACAAAATTTTATCCTTCAGTTGTTTGTTCTATATCTATTCCAATAAAAAAAAATATAATAATAATGGCTTCCTTATTGTTGTTGCTATCGTTCCATGCGCCAGCAGATACTATTTTAAAACTCATGTTATATATGTTCTCTTTTAAAACAATTAACATTAAAATAAAAATAAAATATCAAGTATATATATATAAAATATTAAATTGAAAATTTGACATCTTTAAAAATATACATAAATAATTATTTATTACATTTAATAATCATTGCAAATAAAATAATTTTTTTATCAACAATTTATATGTCCTTATTTATTTTAATAATTAAATGTTCATATTGATGTACTATCAATATATATAAATAAAATAATAACTTCAAATAATAACTATATTTAATAAACATAAAAGAAAAATTTAAATATTTCATATGTAAACTTCAACTTAAAGATTTTTTTTTTTTTTAACAAATAACAAATTTTTAAAATATAAATATCGACTTATCGATATTTACAATATATATGACAAATTGTTGACTAGTAAGCAAACCTGGGCTGCCTGCTTGGAAGGCAGCTATGCTAACCAATAGATCACCAATGCTTGACTGTTTTAATTTGGAGTGTGAAATGTAATGTGAGAGAGCATTGTTGAAATAAAAAGACTCAGCAGCAAATTTCTATAGATAACTGATCCAAATTTATATTTTTATGCTATCTTTTGCAGAGGATATCTAACAATGGTATTTATCCCTGCAATACATGAATCTCTTTTAAATATTGTAATAATTTTTGTGAACTGTATATATAATCCAAATAACCCACATGCATCCAATCCATAATTTTTAAAGTAAATCATTTCATGGTTATTTTTAGTTGAAAGCCCATATCACCAGATCAACATTAATAAAATAAATAAAAGCACATACAATTTATTTAAAAGAATTATGAAGCATATTTTTTAAAAAAATTAAACATTTACAATTATTAATTTTATTATATTTTGAAATATTTTTAATTTAACACTACTGAGAATTTATTATTTTGTATAAAATTAATTATTAATTTAAAACTAATTTGTGTTACTAGTGAAAATATATTAATAATATGTAGATTTGAATGTTAAAAATACTCCACAAAAGAGCTTTTATCAATAGATTATCTGAAAATCTTACATTTAATTGATTTATATATTTGAACCAAATTAATAAGAAATTTAATAATTAAAAAATGATTTTTTAAACTTTAACACTGGTTATTACATATAGATAAATTTTATTTGAATGAAGTTAATGCTTTTCAGCATTTTAATTTCAATAATTAAAATAAACAAAAAAAATATTTTTTTTATTTAAAAACTTATCTATGATTTTAAAGCATTCATAACTTTTTTTATTCCTATTTACAAAATATATAAAGAAGTAAAATGAAGATTTTGAGTTGCTAACTTGGCTGTTACTTCCAAAGTGTTTTTAAATTCATGCCACCCATTTCAGGAAAAAAAAGACATTTCAAATAAATGTTAATTATTTATTGCACTATTTCCATCATCTAACATGAAATATTGAATATCTTTAAAAAAATAAAGTTTACTCCAATACATTCACATAGCATAGATATAAGACAACACTTTAATAATATACCTCTCCTCTTATTCTCTTCTTCAAGTATAGTTGATCTGACAAAGGTCAGAGCTAGCATGGAAATTGAACCAGGATCTTTTGATGTGTGAATATTGAATTTTAGATCTACCAAAGGCAACAGACAATAAAAATTTCATATATTTATGTATGAGGGTGATCTGGATTTTTTTTTACTTTTTTTTCAAGAACAAGATCAAGTAATGGTTTTTATTCTTTAGCAAACTGGGTTGATTTATGTATGGCATTATTTGCTATTGTCATGTGAGCAATTCTTTGAATATTCTTCTTTGAACTTTTTTCTCTTTATCAAATATTTTTGAATTTCACCAATTGAATATATGTTCATTGATACATACATGGTATGCTATTTTAGATATGGAAGTAATATAATTTCCTACTTCTTCTTTTCTTATGTATTGATTTCTATTATAATATATAATACCATTTACATCTTCTTATACACTTTATCAATACTTTTATTTGTTTTATTTGTATTACACTAACAGTTTTGACTGTCCTGCAGTCATCATCAGAGCTACAATATTCAAATATATAATCATATAATTATTTCATTTATACACATATTTATATACATAATTAATACACAATATATAAACAAAAATAACTAAAGAAAAATAAGTATACATTTTAATATGACCTTTATAAATAAGCATTTTCCATTTTATTACCTTATTTTCTAAATAATTTTACTAATTTTATATTAATTTATTTTATAACACTTTATTTTATTTTATTTTTTAAATATTATCTAATGTAATATTTTTGTTTATATATTGTATATTAATTAGATATATAAATATGTGGATAAATGAAATAATTATATGATTATTTATTTGAATATTGTAGCTCTGATGACGACTGCAGGACAGTCAAAACTGTTAGTGTAATACAAATAAAAGTATTATAAAATGTATAAGAAGGTGTAAATGGTATGATATACTATTTTAGATATGTTAATTTTGTTTTCTAAGCAGCAGTTAATGCTCTTCCAATTGGTGGTTCCAGTGAAAAATTGATTTTACCAATATACATCCTACTACATTTTTATAGTACTCCATAAATACAGTTTTTGTTTTTCAATATTTCAAGTTTACATTTTTTTGAATGTTGGCGAAAGAGTCCTCAGAATAACATAATAGATAATTTGTACCTAATTTATATTATTGATATATATATATATATATATATATATATATATATATATATATATATATATATATATATATTGTACCCTCACTTCTAGGAAATATGTAATTATAATAAATAGATCTAGCTCAGATAAATAATTATGTTCATCTAAAATGCATCTAAATCAACAATAACTATATTCTTTAATAATATCAATTATCAAATTAGCTTAACTAATAAATAATAATATAATTATGTTTTATAAAATTAAATAAATGAATATCTAATAAAATCATGAGACTATGAAGTGAGTTTACAAGTGGCAGAGTGAATACATTAAGCCAATATCCTACAGGATATCACCTTAATGGCATAAGAATACTATCCCTATTCCTAATACTTAAATATTACATTTATAGTACTCTTACGTCTTTAATCAAAATTAGTTAAGTAAATAACTCTTAATAAATTAATCTAACTATCTTCATAAAATTGATTTAACTCAAATTATCTCAGGTTCTCTTAAATTATTTCTAAACTAATTATAATTCTTGTAATTAGGTATAACAAGGGATTTAATATCATTCCTAACTACAAATAAATAATAATAATAATAATAATAACAATACTACTCATACTAATCTTTAATCTATAATTTAATCTTATATCTTTTCTACTAGTAACATTACTTATGTATAACAAATAATAACAATGTAATATAATCTTCTATTATCCATCTGGCATCTTAAGTAAACATATATAATATAATATTATAATCTGAGAATATGTGGTAATCATTATTAAAATAATTTAATGTAAATCTTTGGTAATTATTCCATGACCATTAGAATAATGTAATAAGTAAAACTTCTTAAATAAAATATATCAATAAAATATTATAACTATTAAATAACAATTTTATTTATGATGTGCAAATATTATGTCTTCATTATAATTATCTGTGATTATGTAATTGTGATGTGAAGAAATTGAGTCGACATCAAGATTTATAACAAAACTTAACAAATTTATTAATACACTTTAACAATAAATTATATACAGTATGTACAATATGCATGCACTTTGTCTTATTCTCTTTTAGTTAATTTTACAAAAAAAATGAATTACATAAAAATATTAGATACAAAAAAATTGCTTTATCAAATTCTTATTGCTGAAATATTAACATCACGTCTTTATGGCCTTCATTAATTTTTAAAATTATTATATTACAAAAGTATTATCTAAATTATTAATTCACTTTGAATTTATCTTTTATTATTTAGTTTTAAAACCCTTTTATTATATCCTATAATTATTCTTAACTTACTCATAGTGTAAATAATATTAATTAATAATATATCCATTAATTTAAATGCTTATTATTCCTCAATATGATGTCAAATAAATGTAAACATTGATGTGTATTATTCTAAAATAATAATAATATAAACTCTTCAAGTGTGATTTATGTATATTTCTTTTACTTGTAAAAATATGCATTAACATTGAATTTTTTCAAAACTTAATGATTAAATAATATTTTTTTATAAAACATATTGCATTCATCATTTATTTATTTGTAATAAATAATAATGAGTCCCAAACAAAAAAAATGTATGATTCTTTATTAACAAGTTACCATATTGTATTCTTTACCTTCAATCATCTTTACTTTTAAACAATATAACCCATCTTATCTTTTAAACAACAATTCTGCATTTTAAACTTATTCATCATTTCATATTTTAAAATACTAGCCTTAATGATACCATTCAAGCAATACCGATAGTAAATACGCATAGGTATATGGAATAAATCAGATTTTAATTTAATAACACTTCTATTAAATTACCATCATGGTCACAGTATATCATAAATAAGGTATGACTATTTTAGTTCATCACCTTTACCAATAAACATAATGTCCAAGCTATCTATTCAGTTCTATGGAACATTACAACTTCAACATACAGAAAATAACACTATCATAAACAAATACAAGTTATAGGGCTAAGTTATCTATACTTGCATAATAATCACTATCATCTATACTTATTCCAATATAAACAAATCTTCCCTAAAAATATTATCTTAATTCTACTTAACTTAATACCAAGCTTACATCGCTAAAATCTATTTTTACATTCTTATAATAATAAATAAATTCATGTCTGAAATAACTATCTAACCAATCAATAAGAAAGGATTATTTTATCCATTAGTAAATTTACACATAAATACAAACAATCAGTATCGATATCCGGTTTATTATTTTGATCACTTAAAATAAACATTAAATTCCGTTATAATAGAATCATATACTTATATTTCCCTTATATTAAAATGTACTTATAATATTATTAAAAGTATGCATATTTTTTAACGTGAATAAACAAATTAAAAAAAAAAAAAACTATGTGTATGTATTGTGTTTTTTTTTATAATCATTTCGTACATCCACACTAAAATATACAATAATAAAATACATAAGAAAATGATCAATACTTTTATAATTGTTACCATCAATAATATGTATTCCTTGTCAATTATTCCATTAATATCTCTGGATCACGAACTAAATAAAACATTATTTAAATATCACTCATTCCATATCATACTTTAAAATATTAAATTTTTTTTAAAAAATTATTAAAGACTTTTTTATTTTATTTTATAATAACTAATTTCTAGGTTAGTAAATAGTTTAGTGTTTTTATGTTCCTTCACTTTTCTACTTTTAAATATTATAAAAAGTTAGTAAAAATAAAATTTAAAGTTCATATTTACAAAAATTTCAATAAAGCTCTTTATAGAAATGTCCTTTCCTTCTGCAGCATTTGTTGACAAAAAAATCTTCCTTTAATGCAAACAAAACTACACATGCTCCGATCATTTTTTTTTTATGATTTGTCCGATGATTCTTTTAAGAATAAAGAAAATAAACAAAGATAAGTCGACTTGTGAAATCTCCTATTGCCATACAAATAGTTCAGGTTCTTCTTTTATTTTCAACAGTAATTATTAAATGCATTTTTTAATCCTCTATTATGACATATCTTTTCTAAAACTTCACTTCTTTCAGCTAAATTTCCTATAGGTCAATGTTTTTGAGTACAACACAATGTTTGATAGTATATATTCTTGTAGTTTTAAATATTCTTATAAATATTTTTCCGAATATATTCTGTATGTCCTGCATACAACACCATTATTTTAAAGACTTTCCCAGTGTAATATCAATTATTTTACTAATAATCTTCACTTTTTTAAACTTTTTTTAAAACTTATATTTTTCAAAAATCAATTTTAATATTTCTTTACAAAGAAATATTTTAATGTCTTAAATAATGGTTATTTCACATTAACAGTTTAAAAAAAAAAACTATTCTATTTTAAAATAGCTTTCAGAATAAAAATGTCATATTTTCCTCTCCCTCTCTGACGAGCATATTTTTTCCACAAAGTTTTGTGTATTAAATTGACTATTATGTCAGCATGAATGCTTAACATAGGCAAAATTATGTGCCTAGTAAAACAATAATAATTTGATATTTTCTTACATAAATTTAAGTTCATTGATGACTCCTCCATGTCTAAGTTGATGATAAATTGAATAAAAATAGATCAGCTAGTAGGAAATATTTATTTTTTAGCCTTGCATATCTATATCACAACCTTATAACAATAAATTACTGTACTTTTAGAATTTTTTAAAAAATGATAAAATTGACTATTAAGCTATTAATTAATTTACTGAGGTTGTAGAAAACTTGAAGATGGTATTACGGTATAATAGGATAACAGTGACCCTGGAATTCCTGCACAGCTCTTTTATAGCTGTCCAAAATACACATTTTCATTGGTCAATTTCAACAATGTTTGCTTCACAACCTGGATAATGAACACCAGATAAAATTTAAAACTAATAATAATCTATTAAATATTTATTTTTTATTATATTATTCAATTCTTAATTAATTTTCATATTTTATTTAAACTGATTAAATACTTCAAAATAACTTTTAAAAATCATATTTTAATATTTATTACTATTTCTACCTTTATTTTAAACAAAATGTATTTATTTTCAATAAAAAAAACATAAATCTAATTTCATCTATTAAATCTATTTTTAAAACTTAATCTAATATTTATAACAGATGACATCATTTTATTTTCAAAAACAGGTGTAAATATTATACGTCACTTGATTTATAAAACTAAAATGAGATGCTAATAATTTAAAGAAAACTAAAATAAATAATTTACTTTATTAAGATATTACATAAATCAATATGATAGCACAATTTTAAAATAATTATTTTAATATTATAAGATCGAATATGCACTTTTCTTTCAACATTATTACTTCTAATTAAATGATTTAAAATATAACTACTAAATACAACCATTATTATTAAATAATCTATTTGTTTACCTTTAAAGTATTACTTTTACAATTTATCTTAATAATTTATCTATAATACTTATTAAATCAATATTTATTCTGGCCAGTTCTCCCAATCATACAAGCTTATAATGATTTTTAGCTAACTACTTTTTTACAAATACCAACACAATATTATACATCAATTATTTTACTTGCCTTAACTAAATTATTCAAAGATCATCAACACATAACATACATCATCTCTTACTTAACTTTAAAATTTAAAATTTTCTAGTAAATTGTTAGAAATAATCCATTCTAACCTGAACAAAAGGGCAGAATATATTGTACCTATATTGATATAGGCACATATAATTTTATCTAAAATTATATTATTAAAATAATCGTTCATAAAAGAAAAACATAAAATTAAACGTTGAAGAGTTTATTGCAGTTTGTTTTAGAAAAAAGATAAAAAATTAAATAGTTTTCTAGCGTTAGTTTTTGAAATAAAAAAAGCTACAATTAATTAATCAAAAGGGGGGAGGGGGGTCTTGGTTTGAGAAATGAAACTAAGGGTTATAAAAGGAAGTAAAGAGTTTTTATTAGTATTCGTAAAAATATAATTTAAAAAGTTAAAACATACAAATCTCTTTTCATTCAAGTTTAATTAAAGAAAAAAATAATGTTAAAACTAAATAGTAAATTGTATTAAAAATATGTGTGCGTATATATGTGCAATTTGTAAATAAATAAAAATGTATGCGAAATAAAAGAAGATTATCATTAAAAACATGGAAATGATTATTAATAAAATAAAACAACATGTTTATCAAATGATTATCACTGGAATTTTGACAACATATCATTGAAGGAGATATTACAATGACAACACGTCGCAGGTATAAATAGACTTTTTTTATCGGACAGTTAGTCAGTTCACAAATTAGTTGAGTCAATCAGTTCACAAATTTATTGAGTGAGTGCAGTTCAGAAATTAATTGAGCAGTTAACAAACAAAATGCAGTGTTGAGAAGATCTTAGAAATGCATGTTTATCTCCAGCCCAGATGTCCTAGAAAACAGCAGATCCGCCCGTGAAATAATGTCAGCTTAACATCTTGAAAAATCTCCATCAGTATCTAATTGTCTCCGATAGTAATAATCGTGAAAATCAGGAAACTCAGCAAGGAAACATCCCAGCCGGCTGGTAAGCATTCATAATGGAAACATTTTCACCGAAAGCAGCCTCCAAAGAACAAAATTCTACATCAACATTCAAAAGCCTAGGTAAAACATTTGCTTATTTCATTTGTACTGTAATAGCCATTGCATTGCATTAATTCATACGAATCTTTCAAGAGTCTAATTATATGAACTCTATATCATACATAAATGAACTATTAATGTGTGTGATTAAATTTCAAATGCTACATAGTCCTTTCTTATCATTATTATGTGTGTGCATGAGTTAATATGTGCGTGATCCTTATATCAATATTACTAGTCAAAGTAGATAAATTCCCAGTGTTCTGTTATGAAAATATTCAAGAATATTTAAACTATTTAGAATGTTAATTTAAAATATGCGTGTGTTTTATTAGAAGGATAAAATGTTTAAATTTAATAAATAAATGTTAGTTAATAAATTATCTTTAAAATTAAACTTTATTTGTCGGTCTATTCTTTTTATCAATTCTTTTTATCAAATTCTTTTATCAACTCCTTTTACAATTCTTTTATCAAGTCTTTTAACCACTAATTAAGTATAATCTATTAGTGATTACAAACAACCGAGCTAGTCGTGGATTTAGGCATTGAGTTAGTGGCCACTGTTCAAAGTGGGTTGTCTATTCTTTTAGTATTCTTTTAGAATAAACAGCTGATGCCCGTGTTTATACACAAACAAAAAAGTGCTTTGGATTTGGTGTTGAACTCAACAGCCGAGAAGAAGCTATGTCCTGGAAATGTATTGCTAGTTATATACTTTATAGCTATCGTTTGGGCATACATACTCTCCGAGTATGTTCTTCTCTGCCTAAGAGACCGATGTTTCAAATGAACATATTCAAACCCGGTTCAATATATATATATATGTATATTATAATGATCCAGAGAATAGGAGACTTAACATATCCACACTACAGGGTGCCACTAGGCATTTGAACCTAGAAAATTTATAAAGTAGGCAAATACGTAAGTCAAAAAAATTTTTTTTTTTTATTTTATATATTTTGATTCCGGTAATTAGCCCATTGTCACTAGCTCAGTGGAATAGCATAGATTTATATTTTATAATAAATTCTTATCTAAGAATATATAAAAAAGAATAAAATAAGCCACTGCCAGTAATTATACACACAAACATTTATTTACACACATATATAATTTTTAAAATAGTTTTAGTATTAGTTTTACATTTTTAAATTTAATTTACATTTTTAACTTTGATTTTTGATTTTAATTTACATTTAATTTTTATAAATTTACATTTTAATTTTTATAAGTTCGCACAGATGGGCTTATAAAAGTTTGTTTTATAATGTTGAGTATAGATCGGTTACATAAATTACATGATTAAAAACATTTCAAATTAAACATCACCGACCAAAATACAAAGTCATTGATAATGTCAATTGCAGAGGGAATACAAGAAACTCAATGGCATTCATCATAAGATGACATCGATGACTTATATATTCCAATCGAATATGAAAACCACAAACATAAGTAACCGATAATGAATCCATGCAACGTCCATACCCAACTTAAATTTAATGCATTTTTATTTAGAGTGTCGAGTATGAATAGACTACATAGATTTGCATTTGAAAAGAAAATATTCTATTCTTATTTAACCTTAGGCCAAAAGTTTGCAGTCAAACCAACATCAATCCATCTGATATATCGATGCATTCAATGTAACACGAATACGGCAGCACAAAAGGTTAAGAGAAAAAATTGCCTCTTGTCAGATAGAAATACTACATCTATCTGACAAGAAGAGCAATAAAAAAACTCCATAGGAAAGGACTTCAGTCATTTTACCGACTTACAATTGCATTCCATAGGCAAAAAGAAAATGTGCAGTGTATAAAGTGATTCTGCCCATAGTGAATCTCGTACTACATTTACTAATTACACCAATATATCCAATCCATTGACCTAATTCAACTACGAAATGAATAACCTAAGATTACCCTCCCTTAATAAAACTTTACAAATCTATATAGCCATTCATGCCCGACTTAAGTTTAACATTTATATAATATTAAATTAGCAAAAAAACAAAAATCATAAATAAAACTTAAAAGAACCAAAAAAAATGGAAATGATTAAAAAAAAAGAAATACATCAATAAAAGGAATTAATAAAGAATTTAGCTTGGTCAGATAGAATTCTATTTCTATTTTTTTAAAATACTGGGAAGGTTTAGATTTTACAGTTCTTAGTGTTTTCAAATTAATATTCATTTAAGTTCATAACATGCTTAGGGTTTTAGAAATGTTCATTAGTTATCCATTGCTTGCCATTTGGAATCCAGCATTAAAATCCCTCGATGATACTGTGGTCCTCAATATAGGAAAAGCGATGTTTTATTTTCTTTTTTTTATAACAACTGAAGGAATTGAAAGTGCGTCTTTCAATCCCTTCACCTCCGACTCTCCAACTTAACACATCTCAGTCTTCTCTTATATTTTCTTCATTCACTAAAAATTTTATTATCAAACTTTTTCTTTTATATGTAACTTTAGGATCCAATGGACATTACATCATCAATGATGATGATTCTTCCATTGAGGTCCGATTCACCGATGGATCTCTTTTATTGGCCATTAGTTTCTATTGTTTTCCTATCTGACCATTGCTTATACATTTAAATGCCCAAGGGCTAGCTCACCTGGACTAATTAAAATAATCATTTCCATTTTTTCAACAACATTAATTAATTGGTTTTGTACAAACTTAGATATATTTTTATCTTTAAATCTTTTTAAGTTTTTGCTTTTAAAATACTTTTTCTATTTTTAATAAAGTTTCTTTTTTTAATAATTTTTTTCATTGGTGCGATTATATATATATATGAGTTTAGTATATAATTTTAATTTTCAATTTTTAATTCTTAAAAAAAAAGTTTTATTTGCGAACTTTTATTTTTTTCATGTTTACTAATAAAAAAATAATGTAACGTCATATGAGCCCGTTACAATATATATATACTTATTAAAATTTAAACATACGTATTCCTTTACATTTAATTATGTAAAAGCATATATGTAGTCTCTCTAAAAACTCATAGAATAATTTAATCAGTAAGACAGAATGACTAAGCAATGCTTCTGATTAATATAGGGCCCTAACATTATAAAATAACTAATGAATTCCAGTTTGGCCAGCAAAATATATACATTGTGAGCATTTGGACTATTCAAGTGAAATTAGTTTGAATTTCTTTATAACTACTGAGATGTTAAAATAAATCTTTCATCTTTTGTTATACATCCCTTAATACAAACACTTTTTATTCTATTAATTTATAAAACAAAAATATTTTAATATAAATTATTGTATGTTTTTTGTAGTTCATTTCAAAATACAAAGTTTTTAAATACTTTAAAAAAAAAAAACAAGCACATAATTTATCAAAAATATCAAATTAAAATGTTTGAATAATTTACCATCTTTTTTCCTTATTAAATAATCAAGAGAATATATATAAATAATTAAATAGTTTTTTTTTTATTTTAATATAATCATAACTATAATGTGAATTTTTGAAATGAAATGAAAATCACTTTCATCTTATTTTAATATATATATATATATATATATATATATATATATATATATATTATATATATATATATATATATATATATAATTAATAATATTATGAGATCTAATAAGAGTGAATTTAATTTGAAGTATACGTTATTAAAAAATAAATAAAATATAGAATAGAATTTTATAAAGTTATAAACAATTGAAAGTTTCAACAGTGATGATGATTGAGTATTGTTATATAGTTGTGTTTCTCTGTTATTTGATTACTCAATCTCTCTGGAATAAAAAAATTATTATATAGCTTTTATTCCCCATTATTCATTAAAAATATATACAATCAACATTATTCCTTCAATGATATAATTGCTCAATACAATAGTGCTCCTAGTTCATGCTCCAGTAATCAATAGTTGCTAGAAAGTTGTACATTATAATTCTTACCTGGTGCCTTTCTATTCAATACTCACAGAATACTTGGACCTAGGAGCAGTGCACTTGAATTTTCAATCTACTGCAACCCTTCAGTACTTACTTTTTATCTTTTTGTATAATTATAAATATATTAGCTCAAACTGAAAATGCAATAATGATGTTTATTCAAGCCAGTTCACTTGTGTAATCAAATAGATCTGAATCCAGTTCAATATCTACAAATTTTGGTGTCTGCATTTTTTGTGATAATCATAGTCACTATTATTCTTTGGCTAGGATTGATATTAAACCATTAAAACATTACATGATAATCTTGTTTATGTTTACATATGCTGTTAAAATAGCAAATTTATTTTCATGCAATAGTGTCATCTAATGTCAACTTTCTACCATCTATTAATTTCTAGAACTTGCATTGAGATACTATCATGTGGAAAACTTTAACAGCTGGTATAAGTGTAAGAAAAGATGATCATCTGATGTTTTTATGGTTTAATACCATTTCAAGATGTGAGTTGATAGTGTAACTAAGGTTATTAACAACAAACACAATCAAAATACATAGCATTCAGATCTGTGTAGCTATACAAGTGAATTGGTTTGGATTTAAAACTTTATGCTTTCAACATGGGATAATAGCTTTGTAATTAACTAAAAAGTAAATGGTAGATGCTGAAGGGTGCATTAGATCTAAATATCCAAGTACACTACTCCCAAATCCCAAATTCCTTACTGAATAAAATCCATAAACTAAAACCTCATATGAGATATTGGATAGATAATCACTGGATGTATATTGTATGAACAACCTTCTAATATTGATTGAATATTAGAGTTTGCACTAGAAGCATTATTGTGTGGAAAAATTTGCTATGTCTTTTATATTTTGTTGATGACCATATGATGTTTTAATGGTGTAATTGCTGAGAAAATTATGCTTACACCATATCAAAAATTGAGAATTAAATTAATATTCCAATTAATACTAATAAAAGTTTACATTGAAATTATTATTTTTGTTCCAGAATAAAGACTTTTTTAATTATCAAAGATAATATTTTAAATACATGAAGAATTAAAAGTAAAAAGTACATGAACAAAGAAACAACGTTTTAATTTAAAACTTTTGAAGATGCAATGGGTCAAGGGATGGATGTCCAAATTTTAAATATAGCTATAAATAATAGTAATAATTATTAGTTAATTAAATTTAAAAATCAATAGACTAAAAATATATCATAAATAAGTTTATTTAATTATCTGTGATATTTATTCTACACTCTTTTTTTATTTTGACTATAAATATAAATCACTGGCAACATTTTTGACATGATTTTCTTGTATTTACTTATATATTATTAATGTGGTGCATTATTTATTTTTAAGTTAGACTGTAAAAAAGTCCTAGTTATTTTTATGATAACAATATATGTTATATTGATAGTTATTTTTATTATTATAAAAACGTAAAGTATTTTTTCTGCTTCATAATTATATTGAAATAAATGAAAGAATGGTAAAAGACATTGTATAACTATTGTGATTTTCATATTTAGTAAAACTAAATATCCTTAGATAATAAGTGCTTCCTATCCAATTTAAACATTTCTTTAATTTGGGTTATAATTCAAAGGATTTATAACTGGTTTTGTACTAAATATTTTTTTCTGAAGCCATTCAGTTTAAAGCAGATCATTCAATATAAATTTATTTATAAATAAAGTTGTTTGTGTACTATTAATTATATTTCTATTATGTTATCCTTTATGCTATATTATGGTATTCTTGTACGCATTTTTACAAAATATTAATACAATTGTTCTTATAGAAGAAGACAATGTTTTGATTCTTAAAAGTCTAATGCTTAATGTGTGATTTTATATCATTTATTGATTTTTTTAAATATATAATCTGTTTAGGGTTTTTTTTTATTTTTGCTTTTTGCAAGATGTGTAACCAGAAGAAAAAACAGTTATTAATATCAAGAAAACATGTTGTTTTTTTTTTTGTTTAAACAAAAATCCATAATGTTTTCCTTCTCTATTTTAATAACATTATTTGCATGTGCACTGTTTATTTAATATACTTATTACTTGAACAAAGCTTCTTATTAGATTTTTCCAGCATTCTCCGGCTCTTTATTTTTTTGTTTATTTGGTATTTAACTTTTCTTCGTAACAGTAAAAGTCTACAATTGTTTGTAACTGTCAGTTAAGTATATAATTCATTCTTAGACATAATCTTATTTAAATTCCCCTCCAGGCATGAATCAGAATTTTCTCTATTGGGTTTGTTTATTTCAGCTAGATGTTCTAGCTTAAAGACTTTTTTTATTAGTTATTCAATGGATTAATTGCTTTTAGTTTGGGTTTTTTTTTTATATCAGGTTTGTTTTAAATATTTACTTTTTTGTTATTACTAGATGTTTTCTGTTTATTGTGAAACAATTTCCTTTCCTAAAATATATAAATTTTTCCTTCATTGTCTCTATTTTTGAGGTTAATATAATCACAAAATTCACATTTTTTTGATAAATATGATTTTTTTTATATTTTCAGAGTTTTCAAAATATTATGACTATTACTTATATAGTTTTTAATTCTATAAGGTATAACTACATCTATTTCAGAGTATATATTTTCCCCACATTTATTGATTATAAATGAACATGGTGATATTAAACTGATCTTTAGTTTAGGATTTAACAAATGATTGAGTGTTTTGTTTACTCACCATAAATCTTACTTATGTGAATTTTTTTATATACAACTTATTTTATAATTAAAATGAAAATACAAACAAAAATGTTCTGAGATTAACTTATAGCAGCTACTTTTATAATATAATTGAATAGCCTCCAACTTCATCAAATAACAATCAGGTTTAAATATATTTAGCAATAAATTTTTGATTAATTAAAAAATCCTTTCTTTTAGTAATAGTATTGTAAAAAAAATTACTGATATATGAAGAAATTCAAAGTTAAAAAGTTATATTTTTCATTTGAAAATTTACTGACAATCACTGAAACTGGAGGGTTATGCAATTATATCTAAAATTAAACAGTTGTAATGAGTTAATCTCAAAACATTACATATAAATATTAACATTGTAAGTTATATATATATGTGTGTGTGCGTGTGTGATTTTATGCATGCATTGAAAGCAAGTAAGGTAACCAACCAAATCATTTTGCAGTGATCTTAAAACTGCAATCCTTAATTTCATGAACAAAAAGTATTTATAATATAAATTATAAGATATAAATTTATTGGAACCAATTATTATGATACTACAGTATACATAATTAAAAGTGCAGAAAATAATAGTCACAAGCTTTTATGAAGCATTTGTTAAAACTATAATCACTCTCCCTTAAAATGTAAAAGGATTTTTTTTTTGTTTCTTACTCGTTCAACTTTCTCTTCTATTAAAACTAATTTATAAAGGTGCAAAATGAACATTTACTTATCAATTAAATATAAAGTTAAAGATACTTAAAATAATTATTTTATACAGAGGAAATCTTTTTTTAAAAAAATAACTCAAAATCATACGGTGTTAAAATATAATAATCACTTTATTCAAAGATGTCTCAATTCTATCAATGTAATATAATGTAAATATTACTCATGAAAAATAATTAATACATAGATAGACAGAACTAAATTTAACCAGTACAATATTGTATTACTGTATAATATATTGATAGCTATTAAAACTAAAAAATGAGTCTTTTTGAGCATAAGTATAAAATAAGTAGACTCAATAAATATGTAAAAAAGAGCATAAAGTCAGATCAGAAAAAACAACATTTATTATTAGAAGCGAATAGAATTACATAAATGTTCAAACACTGTATTAAAAAATTTTACAGTGATAATTATGAGAAGAGTACATCCAATCCATTGTCTGTTCGAAATAACTCAATTTTTACATTTTTTTCTCACAGTTTATATTTCTTTACTGTACCACATTACTATATTTTGAGTCTAGAAAATTAAAATCAATGATAAAAAAACGTCTTTAGAATATGTGTTATATGTTAAAAAGTAGACTAATATTTTAATTTCTATTTCGAAATCTATATACATATCTTAACAAAATTATTCTGCTATACTAAATAATGTGTGTAATTAACCATATATGTATATGTGAGTATAAAATATGTGTGTAAAGATATAATAATAATAAAGATTTATCTTTATATACAGACATGGAATATTTAATGAATGAAATCATGTCATAAATACATACTTAATCTTTTGGCAATCAATAATAGAAAAACTTTTCTCTGGCATGTGCAATACATGACATTTTAATTGATTTCCTTTTTATATAAAAAATCTGTGGTAAAACAAAATTAAAGTATTTTAAGAAATTTAAAAATGTATTATTTTAAACAAATATAGAAACAGTAAAATGTTAGTGCTACTAAAAATATTATATTTCATATTTGAAAACCATTTTAGATAATAAATATAACAGCATAATAGGTTCTGATCCACCATAGAGACATATGGGCTTGAGAGTATTCTTTTTCCACTGCAAAAGTATTAATCAAGAAAAAGATCTATGTTAAAGCAAAAAAAAATGTATTAAAATAAATATAGACTTTCTTGCTTGAAGAAATACTATATGTAGAGTTTTATACATCAATGATGAAAACAAAAGAGTGAGCAAAGTCAACATCATTGTAAACAATACACCCATCTTAATATTCATGACCTTTATTACCTATAATGCAACAAATTTATGGATAAGTAAGATTTCACTTTCACCCACTTTTAACCATCTTTGAAATTTTATTAAAAGTTTTTTTTGGAAAAAAAAATTTAACCATAAAAATTATGATAACTTTAAGTTAAAACATTTGTGCATGCTTAGCATATAAATAATTCTTATCAGTCATTTATTAGACTCAAGATTATTCAATAATTAATAATATTTCTGTAGTGTAATTTTCAGTAGACTATTCTAACACAAGATAGAATCTGTTTCTATTCTCTTTTAACACCTTATGATTACATCCCTCCACAAGATGTTAAAAGCAAAAAAAAAAACAGTCCCCATCTTGGATGTGAGTAGTGCACTTAGTATTAATTCATTTTTTTATTTAGATTACTTTTTTTTTAAAAAAATGAGAATAATACTTACACTACTCTTGTTAAAATGTAAGGCTTTTAAAAATAACAATTCTTAATTAATAATATTTCTTACTCTTTTTTTTTCTTCTTAGGATTTTTTTTTCATTGTATTTGTTTACTTACTTTTAGAAAGAGTAGGAGTTTGCTATTAACTGAAAGGAGACCCTTTGATTCCTCTTGGAGGCCTTAAAGGAACCGAGCAGGGCAAATTCCTAATGTCCACTCCATACGTTCTTGTCATTGCAGCTGTTATTACTATGTGTTTATTCATATAATATATAAACATGTATGGGCTGCTCACCAACACACATTAGCCAGCGTGGAGAGTTGATTGGCTTTTTATCTCTGAGTTTAAGATCAAGAAACACCATGGTCTGTCTTCTCAATGCCTGATAGGGCAGAATGAATGTCTGTGTAAATGATAAATATTTTTCCAATACATATACACAATTATGATAGACAAAAATAAAGTATAGCCCTTATTCCCAGGAGGCTGTAAAATCACCAACCAAGGCAGCGATTGGTGGCCGAAGGCAGAGGGTGCTAAGAATCCCATGATTGCATACCCAGGCTGCCATTTGATGACAACTTTTTATTTAGGTACTTACAACTGAAGATCACTTTCAAGTGAAGGAAGATTGCAAGAATTAGAAGAAGAACTCTCTTATATTAAATGGGATATTATTGGACTTTGTGAAGTTAGAAGAAAAGGTGAAGAGACAATTGATTTAAAAAGTGGACATATATTCTATTATAAAGGCACAAATATTGGAAATACAAGTGGAGTAGGATTCATTATAAATAAAAAGTGGAAGAACAATATTGTGGAGATTGATGGTGTATCAGACAGAGTGGCAAGATTAGTTATACAACTTAATAGCAGATACCAAATGCAGATAATTCAGGTTTATGCCCCAACAAGTTCTCATAGTGATGAAGTAGTAGAAGATTTTTATATGGATGTACAAAAGGCTTTTGATCAGAGTAAACAACATTTTAAAATTGTTATGGGAGACTTTAATGCTAGAATTGGTAAACAAATGAAAGATGAAAGTGCTGTAGGTAATTTTGGTTATGGAAATAGAAATGAGAGAGGACATAGACTTGTGGAGTTTGCAGAAAAAGAAAAACTTTATATTATGAATTCTTTTTTTGAGAAAAATGCTAAAAGAAAATGGACATGGAAGCATCCAAATGAAGGTACAGCAGAATTGGATTATATTTTGACTAACAGGAAAAACATATTTCAAGATTGTAATGTTCTTAAAAATTTAACACAGGAAGTGATCATCGATTAGTAAGATGTAAGATATGTGTTAATGTAAAACTAGAGAGACAAAAATTATTAAGAAAAACAATATTTAACAGTTGATATTCCTAATCTTCAGAAACATTCTAATGAATTTAAATTAGAACTTACAAATCGGTTTCAAGTATTAGTAGATTTTGAACATGATTCAGATTTGAATGAAATTAATATGAAAATAACTGATACACTTTTAAAAACTGCAACAAAGATAGCTGGTAGAAAAAAGCAGCAATTGACCAATAAAATTTCTACTGAGACTAGAGAATTTATGAAGAAAAGAAGAAATATGAAGATATACAAAAATGATGCATTAAAAAGAATTGAATATCTTGAATTTTGTAAAATGGTGTGGAAAAGAGTTGAAAATGATATAAGAAAGTATAACTGTGAACTAGCAAGAAAAGCTGTAGAAGAAAATAAAAGTCTTAAGAATGTAAAACAACATTTTGGTATTGGTAGGAAATTTATATCTGCAATAAGAAAAAAAGATGGAATTATTACTAAAAAGAGAGATGACATCATGAAATTGGTAGAAAATTTTTATCAAGAATTATATAGTAATAAAGAACAAGTACCTCCTATATCTATTACATCTTCCAAATTGCCCAGAATTTTAAATGAAGAAGTGAGAAATGCAATTAAATGTATGAAGAAAGGAAAGGCTCCAGGTAATGATGGAATTATAATTGATATATTAAAAGAAGCAGGTGAAGAAACAGAAAATTTTTTAGCAAAGTTATATACTAAATGTCTAAATGATAAAGATGTACCGGATGATTGGAAGAATGCAGTAATAATATTAATATTTAAAAAAGGTGATAAAGAAGATATTAGAAATTACAGACCTATCAGCCTTTTATCAGTTTTATATAAAAATTTTACCAAGATAATTACAACTCCTCTACAGAGAACATTGGATTTCCACCAACCAAGAGAACAAGCTGGATTTAAAAGTGGTTTTAGTACAGTAGATCATATTCAGGTATTGAGAGAAGTTATAGAAAGGACAAATGAATATGAGTTGTCATTATGTTTTGGATTTGTAGATTATGAAAAGGCATTTGATTCTATAAACATTTCTTCAGTGATTAAAGCATTGGATCATCAAGGTATAGATCCAGGATATTGTCATATTTTAAAGAATATTTATAAAAATGCAACAGCAACAATTAGATTACATAATGATACTGGGAAAGTCAACATTGAGAAAGGTGTAAGACAAGGTGACTCCATATCTCCAAAACTTTTTACAGCAGTGCTGCAAGAAGTATTTTGTGGATTAAAATGGGAAACTAAAGGAGTGAAAGTAAATGGAGATTATTTAAGTCATTTAGATTTCGCAGATGATGTAGTTGTTTTTGCAAATAATGCTTCAGAGCTGCAGGAAATGTTGCAGGAGTTATCAGATGAAAGTAGGAAAGTAGGACTAAAGATAAATGTTAAAAAGACTAAAGTAATGTTTAATCGATTTGCTCAAAATATGAAAATAAAGATTGATTATGATGAATTAGAAGAAGTTAACAGTTACAAATACCTTGGTCAGATTATTAATACAGATGGAAACATAATGGAGGAAATTAATCATAGAATTAAACTTGGTTGGAGTGCTTTTGGTAGAAATAACTTGATACTAAAAGGAAATATGCCTATGTGTTTGAAAAGGAAGGTTTTTAACAAATGTGTTTTACCAGTTCTTACTTATGGATCTGAGACTTGGACACTTAATAGAAGAGCAATACAGAGACTTCAGACCACTCAAAGAAGTATGGAGAGATGTATGTTGGGAGTAACAAGAAGAGATCGAAAACGCAATGTATGGGTAAGAGAACAAACAGGTGTTACTGACCTCATTGAAAAAATTAAAAGATTGAAGTGGAGTTGGGCTGGGCATATTGCTAGAAGAGATGATAATAGATGGACAATTGAAATTTTAAACTGGATTCCAAGAGATTGTAAAAGACCCAGAAAGAGACCACATGTGAGATGGATGGATGAAATAAGAAAGTGTGCAGGGGTGATGTGGAGAAGAGAAGCTAAAGATCGAAGAAGATGGATTAAACTTGGAGAGACCTTCATCCTGCAGTGGATTGATAATGGTTGATAATATATATATATATATATATATATATATATTATCAACCATATATCAATATATATATATATATATATTTTTTAGATTATAGTATATATATATATATATAAACTAAAATCGAAAAAATAATATTTTTCAGGAAGGCAAAAAATTTCAAAACTCATTTTCAGAAGTTACTGTTTTAGTCACGATTAGTACACATGTTCAGTTAATAAATGTGAAAAGATCTTTAAAGCCTTTTTAATAAATACAAAAAACTTTGGAAAAATTTGGAAATGTATCTTAATTATAAGGAAAATAATTAAATTGATGCATATAACTGTATTTCATCAATATTTACCATTCATGGTTTTTATATTTATGACGATCTATTAAAAAAAATAGATCATGATAAAATTCATAAAATCATACAAATGTGTACAATAAATCTGTTTTTTCAATTGACTTTATTATTATTATTATTATTATTATTATTATTATTATTATTATTATTATTATTATTATTATTATTATTATTATTATTATTATTATTATTATTATTATTATTATTATTATTATTATTATTATTATTATTATTATTATTATTATAATTATTATTATTATTATTATTATTATTATTATTATTATTATTATTATTATTATTATTATTATTATGTTTCAGAGGATAAGCTTTATTAGTATTCTAAAAGGTTATACAAGTTACATTTGACAACATAGTTCTTATATATAATTTGGTTGACAAAACAACATATGTACAATGATTTTATCAGTGATTTCATGGGTTATCAAGTATTTAAGAAAAAAACAGTTCAACAAAGTCAATGATGATCACTCAATCATATGATTATATACAATTAGATATACTTCAATTAAACAAAGCAGGAATGCATCTAATTTGTGTCAGTTGACTTCAGACCTGGCACATGGGTCCATGTTAGATATGGTTTTTCTGTTAGTGCTTTTATATAAGTTCTTGTATATTCCAGGTGTCAATGTACTTAGTATAATCTGTAATCTTCATGTCTCTTTCATGTATGGTTTACAGATTATTTCTGAATGTGTTTGGATGTTTTCTGGGGTTATAATTGTAAATGAATTTACACTTTGTACACCATAAGGCATAGAGTAAAAATGTGCAGATTCTTATTTCAGCAAAGATACCCATTTTAAAAGAGTCAAAAAGGGTTTTCCTATTGATTTTTTCATCCTTGAGTGAAGTGCTAATAATTTCACAAATGTTTTCTAGACTTGGGCATGAGAAAAAAAGGTGGTTTTGTGTCTTGGAGTCCCTATGGCAAAGATTACATATATCATCTATATCTTTATAGTTTCCTTGATATTTCAAAAAGTGTTGCATAGGTAGTGAGTCCAGATTTATCTATAGGAGAAAATCAAAATATTTTAGTTCAAGTAACCATAGTTTGAATTTGTGATATAATTGTTTGTTAGTGATATGAAGTTGAGTTTGTATATCATCTTGACTTGGATGTAGAAGTTGATAAACTTCCAATATTTATATTTGGCTTGCGGTGGTTTGAAGTTAAGAGTGTGGATTGTTAGTAATGGTGTAAGTAGTGTGTTCAGATATCCCTGGAGAGGAGATGGTCTATCTGTTGGGGTAATCTTGGCAAAAATTTCTAAGTTTGAGAATTTTTGTGCACATGTAAATATTATGTTCAATGTTTTTTGTATCCTGAAGACATGTATTGAGTGAAGGCCTAGGCCATTTTGTGAAAGGGTTTTTCTTACATGTTTTACTGATATTGAGATAATTTTTTTCCCCAGAATAATTTCCTGCATAAGAAGTCTTATCTTATCTATAAATGCCTTGGTATAAATTATTGTTGAAGTAAAATAAGATATTTTTGTAATCACTAGCATGTTAAGCAAAGCCATTTTTTGTATATATAGAGAGGTAGGCTTTGGGAAGTAAATTGACAGTCTTTTCTACTTTCTCTATTAAATTTTTTTGTATGAGGATCTTATAGGTGAATGACGTAAATAGAAGTTGAACCCTAGAAATACACTTGATCTACTTTTGAAAACTTTAATAATGTTATTAACAGTGAAAATCTGCCATGCACACGATTTCTCCATATTAAATGTTAGCTTATATTTTTTTGTAAAAATTGTTAAGTATCTTAAGAAGTTTGGGAATTTGCTTTGGGGATGATAAAAATAATGCTATATCATCCATATATGCAATGCATGAGGTGTTGTCATTGATGGTATGCATGTAGACTCCTGAAAATTCATTTTCTATTATTTTTATAGGAGGGTTGATATAGGCAGTGAACAATAAAGCACTGAGAGATGAGCCCTGAGGAATGGACTGATGTGGCACTATTGGAGGTGAAGTTTTCCCATTTAGGAAAACATAAATCTCACAGTGTAAAAGTAACTTAGCAAGCAAGCTTAGATAAGCATTGGGAACAGAGTATATTTGCAGAGTTTTAAGGAGAGTACTGATGGAAATCATATCAAAAGTGGCTTCAATATCTAGTTAAATATCAATTGGACTGTATTTTTATTGTCTCTAACAGTTTCTATAGTTGACTTGAATAAAAAGGTTGCCTGCCCTGTTGATGATTTTTTTTTTGGAAAATTGCATTTTTGATAGGTTTGGCAAAATGAATGGCTCTATTTTATCTTTTATCACTGATTCTATTATCTTTTTGCCAAAGGAGCACTTTGAAATTGGACATAGGTTGTTGTTGTTGTTGTTGTTGTTGTTGTTGTTGTTGTTGTTACTATTATTATTATTATTATTATTATTATTATTATTATTATTATTATTATTATTATTATTATTATTATTATTGTTGTTGTTGTTGTTGTTGTTGTTGTTGTTGTTGTTGTTGTTATTATTATTATTATTATTATTATTATTATTATTATTATTATTATTATTATTATTGTTTCAAAAAGCCTTTATTGTTTCAAAAAAATACAATATTAGTGGTTACATAGTAAATTAACTGCTACAAGTTGATTACAAATTTTAACATTTACATTATCATTTTGATAGAGTTCTTTCTGAATTTACATGAGCTTAACACATAGTTTTTGTCTACATATAATATACTGGATTGTCCATTATTTATAACTTTGCTGTTTGTTTGAGCAGGGACCAAGTAGTTGCATAAATATCTGGGCTGGTGATCTGTTTGTCTCTAACTTGAATTTTAATTAATTTATTGTCAAATGTGGCTGGATGCCTTCTGGAGTTATTACCAAATACGAATGCACACCTAGTCCACCAAAGTGCATATAAGACAATCATTGAGGCCCTTATGGCTGGTACAGACCTACCTTTGTAAGTTGACATAATTTGTATCATTGTAGTGTTTTGTTTTCTATATTTTCTCTGCAGAATGCATCTAGTCTGCTCCATGACCTTACAGTTAAAAATTATATGTTGTAAAATCTCCTCAGCCATATGGCAAAGGCCACAGAAAGGATCAACTGACCTGTACATTCTTTTGTGATGTAAAAAATATTTAGTAGGTAAAGCATTCAAATTCATTTTGATTATAAAATCTAGGAACTTAGGTTCTATTTGCCATCTTTTGTATTGCTTGATCAGATATTTGTTTCCTATTTCTAGTATTGATGGGATCTCCTCATTGAGATTATTTTGATGTTTAAACTTATATATTTCCCAATATATATACTTTTGTTCAAATTGATCCAGGATTGTTTTTTTCTCTTCTGCATTGGTAGATGGTGACTGCCAAAAACCAATCTTTTGGAGGAGGCCTATCTGTATGTGTTATCTGCTCTAAGTGTCTTAATTTAGGAAATTGAATGAGTATAGCAATTATAGCATTCCTTGTTTTGAATGTTTGAAATATTTGTAAGCTATGCAACCCCAGTCCATTTGCTGTAAGAGGGCGATTCAGTTTTGCCATTGAAATTGTCACCATCTTTTTCTTCCAGATGAGCTTGCAACATATGGAATTAATAGATGCCATAATTTTTTTTGAAAATTCAACTACAGACATATAATATGTTATCTTGGTTATTATAAGTTTGTTAATCAGTTGCACCTTTGCATATATGGACAAATATGCCTTTGATAGTGATTCAGCTATGCTTTTGACTTCTTTTTTGAGCTTGGTTTTGATCTGACATCTCATTCCAGTGGTTCCTAGAAAAAAAGAAAGCCTAAAAATGGAGTGGGTCTTGCTTGATACATTGGCCCGCATGGCCTTCCAGTGAGTAGTGTCAATGCTGCAGTCTTTTCTAGGTATATTCTCATTCCATATTGTTTTGAGAGTTGTTCAAGCACTGCCTGAAGCTGTGGTATTTGCTTCTTGGATGTCCAGTGACTGTGATATCATCCATGCATGTGAGATATGCAATCTTCTGTGTTGTATCAGGTATTTGAACTCCAATGAATGTGCTATTGATTTTTTCAATAAGTGGATTGATATAGTAAATAAACATTAATGCACTCAGAGGAGACCCCTGGGATAGTGATTGTGTTGAGATTATTATTATTATTATTATTATTATTATTATTATTATTATTATTATTATTATTATTATTATTATTATTATTATTATTATCATCATCATCATCATCATCATCATCATCATCAACCCAAATAATCTGTAAAATCAGTCAGTTTATCAAACTTTATAAACATTTATGTTTACATATTGCGAAGCTGTCTTCTCTTTTATGCTTAAAATTCATATCAAATAGTTCTTAAGCAATCAAATTGAGTTTGAAATTACAAAATCCAAATAAAATACACTCTTGTTTACTATATATTTTGCATAATTTTAAATAAGTAAAATAATTATTATACACTGCTACAATTTAGATAAATCCGCTCATTTATAATCCTTGTTTTTGATTATATTGCTTTTAAAATAGCACGTGGTGAAAAAAAAAATCCATTTAGAAAAAATTATTTAAATATTATTAAATAAAAGTATTCATGTAAAAAATGATAAAATTTTTAATAGAAATTTTATTTTCAATTTTTTTTATATAAAACTATAGAAAGTAAATAAAATCGTACTAATTGTACTGCCACAACTCTTGTGAAAGTAAAAAAATAGTATCAATTTCTTTACCAGTATCTTTATTGTTTGCATCAATAATCTTTGAAAATAGAAATACTTTAAACAAGCCATTTGTTTTAAATATAAATAAATTTCATAAACGCCTTCACTGATATTTTTAATGGTTTACTTCTTAAAGTCAATAAATGTTTCAAAAAACTTAATGTATGTCATGTGTTTATAGATAACAAAATATATACATTTGTGTATGTGTTGATGCAATAATATACATATTTTTGTGATAGGATTGCATTTAAAAATATAAATGAATTTGATTATATTTTCTTTTGGAATTTTGATTTATTTTATTTCTTAGTTTATTTACTTTTATGAAATTTACAGAATTAATAAGAAACAACATATGTATATTCTAATGAGATCGAAATTTAATTTCTTTTTAAATAAACCTCATTAATTGAATTAAATATGTATATAATATAATCTCTTTCATAATTAGTACTTAACTTAGCTAAAACTTAGATTACTGTTATAAATAATTAAATTTAAGTATTTATATTAGCTCAGCGTTAAATACAAATAATGAAATGATTTTTTCTTCAATATAATGAGCTAACAGAATAATATATAATTGATAAACAATATTTTAAGAATTAATTATGAATTAAAGCACAAACTAAAAGAGTCCTTAAATATTTACATTAGATTAGTATGTGTGCGATCAGATAGGTCAGCAATGTGAGATGGCACTGAGAGTAGTGGGTCGTGTAAAAGTCTGAGTTCGAATTCTGCATATATTATATATATAAATGCAGATTTATGCATGTACAATGTATTAATTAGATTAATATGGTAAAATAATGTTTTGGCATTATAATTTTATACAATTTTTAATTTAAATATATTTACACTTCCACATATATGCAGTGCATGCCAGTGAAAGAATAATTGGTTCTTTCTCCAAGCTGGGTGCTATCTTTAAATCAATTTATATGTTATATTTTGATATGATGTTGCTATTCACCACAAATATTTTAAGATGCTCATGTATCTACATCATGAATACAAGATAAAATGTGACAGTGTGTTTCATACTTTAATCAATAATGGAACAACATGCTAGCATTAGATTATGTTCAATTTTGAAAAACTGTTACTGAAATGTTTGAAATTTAAACAATGTATGGAAATAAAGTCATTCGATGTAAGAATATTTTCAAGTAGTTTTCAAAATGTTATAATGAAGGAGAAAGAATTGAAGGCAATTGGAAATAAAGAAAACATGCAAAATGTTACCAAAATTCTTTTAAATGACCACTGTCTATTTATCAGGTATTTTAAAAACATTACTGGTATTTCTAAAACTACTATATATTGCATCTTAAGAGAATATTTGAAAAAAAAATAGATGATTCCACATCTTGCTCTCTCATTTGTTGATAATTGTCCAAAAAGATACTGAATGGAACAATGCAGAATCATGTGAAGATTCATGACCATGCATCCAAAATTCTTGTTAAATCCTGTAGAGAAAATAACATGTGATATTTCTAAAATAAGCCATTAACAAGATGCCAGAATGTTGAATACAGATAACATGGAAAAGAAAAAACAAAAACAATATGAATTCAAAAAAATTGAATCAAAACGTTGTTTAGTGTTTTTTTATTCTAAAGGTATTATTCACCACACATACACTTCTAAATAATAGATAGTCATTTATAACTACTATTTGACTTTTGAATCATTTATGGGCCAAACATTTGCACAAGCAATCTGAATACTATCAACTATCTCTTGGTCATTATTGTATCATAATGTAACAGCCTACATTGCTCACATTTGTGTGATTTTTGGCTAACAAAAGATTGTTGTCTTGAATATTCATCTTATTTTGTTGATTTAGGTCCTATTGATTTTTTTATTTCCATAATTAATATTGGCCCAAAAAGAGATATGCTAGTGTCTTAAGTCAGTTACATTTTTACTGTATCACAATGTATAAATGACTCGGGAATTTGCCATAACAATCATTATCTATTTGTGTCTATTCTTTTGATTTATTCAATTTTAGCAATCCTCAAAAAAGTCTTACACATTTTGTAAGATTATTGATATGTTGTAAGATTCTGAATTCATCAAAACAAAGTCAACTTTTTAAGTTAAAATAGCAAGTTCCATCCAAGATAATATGCACTTTATAAAATTTAGTAATTAAGTAATTAAAAACAACATAGACACTATACAATAATAAAATACTTTTAAATAAGTACAAAATATAACTTATTAAATATTTATTCAATATGTTTGCATTGTAGACTGGAATAGAATTTTTATTACAAGGAATGTGAAAAAAATTACATTGCAAACATAAAAAAATATTTGCAAAAATATATAATTTAATTTATCATGTAATTAAAAATAAATAAAATAAAAGTGCCTAGTGAATAATTTTTCATTTTCTCTGATTCTCTATAAAAGGTTGTTAGAAAGACTTTAACTCTGCAGTGATCTTTAAAAATTGGTTGTTTTATCTTATATATATATATAAAATACATATTTTGCGGGTTCATCCGTGTTAAAAACTTTTAATATCAATATACTGACGTTTCGACTTGGTCACACAAGCCATCCACAGAGTTATAAAAAGGTAGAAAGACAGTTGTAGAGGCGCTACAATCACTGGTTTGAATAAAACATTAAAAATCCCACCAATAGCAAAAATGTTAAATTTAAGAATGTTTTTTAAAGAAATCTTTCCAAATAGGAGGAAGTTTGCACGTATCATCTCGCTTATTGATACAATCTGGCCTTTTAAGTATCTCAATGGCTTCTCTGATTTTGCATTGGTAGAGATTATCACATCTGGATATGATCCTAGTACTAGAAAAATCTATTTTATGACCTGAATCTATAGTATGGAGTGAGAGTGCTGATGATGATGAGTGTTGTTTAACTGCATTAGCATGCTCATCTCTCCTAACACTGATGCGATGATTACTCATACCTATGTAAGAAGCTTTACAATTTTTACATGAGATTTGATAGACACCATGAGATTCAAGAGGGATTGAATCCTTAGGCTTGGTTATTATATTGCTGATCTTTTGATGAGCAGAAAATGCTGTATCTATGTTATAGCGTTTTAATATACGTCCGATACTGTCTGTAGTTCCTTTTACATATGGAACACAAATCCTAATAGCTGACTTATCATCTTTTTGTTTCCTATTTTGTCTATTTTGGGCTTGAAATAAGGCTTTTTTTATAAATTTGTAATTATAACTATTTGCTAATAAAACACTATTAATATGATTTATTTCTTCTTTCAGATGTGTGTCATCTGAAAGGTTAATTGCTCTATTTAAAAGAGTTTTGGCTACAGAAACTATCTGAGTTGGGTGATGATGAGAATGGAAATGTAAATATCTGTCTGTGTGTGTATCCTTTCTGTAAATAGAAAAAGATAAACTATTTGGTGTTCTGGTGACTAGAACATCAAGAAAAGGGAGTTTTCCATCAGACTCTGTCTCCATTGTAAATTTAATATGAGGATGCATATTATTTAAATGTAAGAAAAAATACATTAGATGATTTTTTCTTACATTTAAATAATATGCATCCTCATATTAAATTTACAATGGAGACAGAGTCTGATGGAAAACTCCCTTTTCTTGATGTTCTAGTCACCAGAACACCAAATAGTTTATCTTTTTCTATTTACAGAAAGGATACACACACAGACAGATATTTACATTTCCATTTTCATCATCACCCAACTCAGATAGTTTCTGTAGCCAAAACTCTTTTAAATAGAGCAATTAACCTTTCAGATGACACACATCTGAAAGAAGAAATAAATCATATTAATAGTGTTTTATTAGCAAATAGTTATAATTACAAATTTATAAAAAAAGCCTTATTTCAAGCCCAAAATAGACAAAATAGGAAACAAAAAGATGATAAATCAGCTATTAGGATTTGTGTTCCATATGTAAAAAGAACTACAGACAGTATCGGACGTATATCAAAACGCTATAACATAGATACAGCATTTTCTGCTCATCAAAAGATCAGCAATATAATAACCAAGCCTAAGGATTCAATCCCTCTTGAATCTCATGGTGTCTATCAAATCTCATGTAAAAATTGTAAAGCTTCTTACATAGGTATGAGTAATCGTCGCATCAGTGTTAGGAGAGATGAGCATGCTAATGCAGTTAAACAACACTCATCATCATCAGCACTCTCACTCCATACTATAGATTCAGGTCATAAAATAGATTTTTCTAGTACTAGGATCATATCCAGATGTGATAATCTCTACCAATGCAAAATCAGAGAAGCCATTGAGATACTTAAAAGGCCAGATTGTATCAATAAGCGAGATGATATGTGCAAACTTCCTCCTATTTGGAAAGATTTCTTTAAAAAACATTCTTAAATTTAACATTTTTGCTATTGGTGGGATTTTTAATGTTTTATTCAAACCAGTGATTGTAGCGCCTCTACAACCGTCTTTCTACCTTTTTATAACTCTGTGGATGGCTTGTGTGACCAAGTTGAAACGTCAGTATATTGATATTAAAAGTTTTTAACACGGATGAACCCGCAAAATATGTATTTTATATATTTAACCCGTGCAAATCTTCGTTTTAACATATATATATATATATATAACACATATATATTTAAATTTAATAATTTTAACTTAATATATATAAAAATTAATTAGTAATGAGATGACAGTTATATATACAAAGTTAAATCCATAACCAAAATATTCTGATGTGCAAAAACTAATCAGATGTGTTTCAGCAAGCTGAATCGAAACAATAGCAAACCTGAGCTGTTAGTTAATAGTAGCTTGGATTCATTTGCTATCATTTTCATTCAACTGCAAAACTTCATCTGATTGGTTGCTGCACATCAATACATCTTGGCTGTGGATTTAATTTTGTATATGTAATGATCATCCTCTATACCAATAAAATTATATATAATGTTTACCCCATATCGTGAGACAATTTGTGATCCAAAACTCATTGTTAATCAAGGTTATAATAAACAAAACAAGAAGTTATAATGGTTGAAAAAATTGACTGGTTATTCCAGTTAAAAAAATACATTATAAGTTTAAAATAAAGCAAAACTCTCCATAGAGTAGTGACACCCTGTGCCAACCAGAGTAATCAATGGATGTCAGAAGGCTTGTGCATAAAATTCCTATCTAATGCCTACTCATCCAATATCCCCAGACTAGTTTCTGGCTTGTGGCCTTTGTCCATGAGGAACTTTGGATCTGAGAGCAGTGCACTGTGATCAGAGGATCTAATGCAAACCTTCAGCAACCACCTTTTATCTCTATTTAACTATAAAACTATGAGAATGAAATTGAAAACACAAAAATATTTTCAATCTAAGCTCAATAGCTTATATAGTCATATAGGTCTGAACTCATTTCAGCACCCATACAATTTGGTGTCTTTGGCTCTTTAACAACCATAGCCACTACTATCCAATTAAACAGGATTGGTGTTAAACCATTAAGCATCACATGATCACCATCTCTTATACTAGCACATAATTGTTTATAAACAAGGCAAACTCACCATAAAGTAGTGCCACTCTGTGCCAACCAAAGTAATCAATAGATGCTATTGAGCATAGATTGAAAATATTTTTGTGTTTTCAATTTCATTCTCATAGTTTTATAGTTAAGTAGAGATAAAAGGTGGTTGCTGGAGGGTTGCATTAGAACCTAGATTTAGGTGCAGTACTCTCAGATCCAAAGCTCATCACTGATGAAGGCCACAAGCCAGAAACTAGTCTGGGAATATTGGATGAATAGGAATTAGATAGGAATTTTATGCACAAGCCTTCTGGCATCCATTGATTACTCTGGTAGGCACAGGGTGGCACTACCATATGGAGAGTTTTGCCTTGTTTATAAACAATTATGTGCTAGTATAAGAGATGGTGATCATGTGATGCTTAATAAGTCTAAAGTAGATGTTTAACATGCTTTATGAATTTTCTTTTCATATGGGAAGCTGAATTTTTATAATCTTGGAAAGTTTTGATACACCTATGATGGTTTGAGAATTTTGTTCTGTTTTGCATTTGATTTTAAAAATAGTGGCAACAGTAAATGTGGATAAACTTATAGTCAATGACAAAAGATATTCACTTCAGTTTCCAAGCTCATAGATGTTTTCATGATTATATTAATTGCTGCTATGATTTTAGTTGATAAGGTATGTAGCTATAAACTTAATCATTATGGAAAAAAATGTGTTTTAATTGTTCAAAAGTAAAGCAAAATAAATGAAAAAGTGAAAGAACTCTAGCAGTTATCATTTAGTGCAACTATTTTTCATTATGCTGAAAAAAAATTAATATTGAAGTTTTGTATTTTTTAAATTTGTAAAAGTTATTTAGAATTTTAAAAAAAATGTTTTAAAATAACTTAATTGATTGTAAAAACTTAATATTTATTACTAGTGTAAGAGTAGAAAAATTAGCATACTATACATTATCAAAATTTCATCACAGTTAACTTTAAAAAATATTCTGATGCACTAAAAAATTGTATCTAATGTATTCTGTACTTGCTGTTGTAATCAAAATTTAAGGCTTTTTTAAAAAATATATGTACTATGCATATCTAAATAATAGCACTTCATATACAAATATGTTAACTGTGGCATATTTTTTACCATGAGATGTCACATTTTATTAAATGTGATAACCATTTTTTTTAAATGACTTTAAATTTTTTTTTAGTTGGTTCAGTGTATTTGTGATGGCAGAGATATAAACTATTTAAATAAATATTAAAGATATGAAGCTTTTTCAGATGATTTTGTATTTCATTTTTATCATGAAAAATTTACTATTAAATACATAAGGCTAAGGCAGGTAATTTTTCTTAGTTTTTTTAATTGAAAATACATTTATGTTAACAATTTCATTCCAATGAATAATTTAGTTAATATTTGCACCATACACAACTTAAAATTAAATATTAATAGTATATGACCAAAATTTATTTTTAGTTTTATGCTGAATAAAATTTTCATTTTTTTATTTCTATATTTGCATAATGTTCACTAAAAACAAATTCCAAGTTCTTTTAAAATTAAGAAAATAGGTCAAGTGTTATTTTAAATTGGATTTAGTAATTTTTGATTAAACAGAGTCCATTATTATGAAATCATTTCTTTTTTGAAATAACAATTACAATAACTAAATTGCAATAATACTGTTAGTAAAAATTTTAATTCATAAAAATGATTAAATATAGTGTACAGGTTTTAAACTAATGTACACATTTTAAAATTTATTACTGTATTAATATATTTTTGATTGTTGTATGTTATTAAAATATGATTTTGATTATTTACTATACAAAATGAAACACTTCTTATTTTATTTTGTAATTATTAATGATGAAAATCTTTATTTTTGATATGTCATTTATGAAGTACTGGTTGACTTGCAAGGATTTTGGATGAAAATTAAATAAAATGCTATACTTGAACATTCATTTATTATATTTTAAGTGTATAATCAAAATAGTGTATTTAGCATTAATATTGTGTATTGTGTATTATGAATAAACTCTGTACTGAACAATTTCAGCATAACAGTTGCTATTTTGCTTTTCAAAGACATGACATTAATAACTATTTAATAACTATTCTTTGACATTACTAGTCTTACAAAATGATCATAAAAAAATGTCTTGAATTTTATTAAAATCATTATAATGAATAATTAATTATAAATCAATACAATAGGCAAAAATTGATGATGATTGCTACTGTAAATCCTTGCATAAAGGACAAACACTAAATGGGGTATATATATATATATATATATATATATATATATATACCCTATATATATATATATATTTCTCTCTCTATTATATATATATATATATATATATATATATATAATAAAGAGAGAGAAAGGGTGAAAAAGAGGGGAAAGCATTTAAAATTTTAATACGTAGTACATTAAAAATATTAAACTAATTAAAGATATATACATATAAATAAATAAAATTACAGGTCTCTATACAGCTGTTTTTATATTTTTACCTGAAGTCTGGTTTTCATAAGAAAATGCAGTTAAATAAAATTATCCAAAATTAAATCATTCCAAATCTGATTATACAAATAGTTTCCATAGATTAACAATTCTTTTTTTAAAAGGCATTTAGTCAATCATCTGTTAATCTATTATAATAAATACGTTACCTTTTTTCTTCCTGAAAATATCTTATCAAAACTTTAATAATATTGTTAAACAATTAATCCGTTAATTAAAACATTAATTACAAAATACATGTAGCAACAATTGTGTGTACAAAAATTATTGTGTATTCATAATAAATCTCAAACGTTAAAAATATATATTATTTCTAATATATTAAATAATAAATAATAAATATTAACAAATAAACTTTAATCTTAATGAGATAGAAAAAAAGTGTTAATGGAAATGTCTTCATGTGTATTCATAGTAAAACTAAACAAATTAACGCACTTTATATATACATAACTGTAAACCTATAATAATAAACAAACATACATGATTTTTGATAAAATATTTTAATATATCTTTTACTTAAATAAATATATAAATTATGTGAAATATCCAGGTCATGAATTAATTATCGAAACAAAAATTATTTTTAATATCAAGTTTTTTTAAGATGTAAACCCGAGGATCGAAGTTCTACAGGTGTTACAAATTTATATATAAATGTTTCTGAACATAGTTATGCCAAATATAAAAGAATGTGACTTTAATATTTTATAATCATATTTATTTAAGAGGAAAAAATAAAAATAATATATTCCTAGATAACAATTGATAAATAGTATTGGTATAATCGCATAGTTGTAAGAAAACTTTTATCATTTAAAGTTACTGCAATATGGAATAAGCTTAAAGCAATTTGTTTTACAATCTGTTTCAGAGACACAGATTGTTTGTAAATATAAATCAGCTAGACCATGTGGTTCTCAAATCAACAGATTTAGAAATTCAGAAATTATACCAAATAGTAAAAAAAAAAAAAAACTGTTGATACACAAAAAAGTGGCCTTCCAAAATTTATATTCATAGATAAAATTGTTTTTAAAAAATTATAAAAATTATTTTTATTCAAAAATTGTATATATATATATTTCTAAACTTATTTCTTAATACATTTATTTATTATAAATAATATAACACTATCTATCTATTATCTATCTATTTGTCTATCTATCTATCTATCTATCTATCTATCTATCTATCTCTCTGTCTGTTTACCTATATAAAAAATAGAAAAGATATTCATAAGATGAAGAGAAGACATGATGGAATGGTTAATGAATAGTTGGTAGAAAATATAAAATACAGAGAGAATTAAAAGTAAGAAAAAAGGCAAAGTAAAATTATTATAAGTTACGAATACAGCAAATGATTTTTTTTTAATTTAAATTTAGGTTTGGCAATTATGAAGACAATCAGAGAATCAACAAGAACACAATTTTATACTATCATGGACATAATATATGTGTAAACATGTATGTAATTAAATTAATCACACAATTTAAAAATAAGACATTAATTAATACTGACATTACAATGATTAAATAAAACAATAAATTCAGGGAGTAAAAACATTTTGATATACTAAAATATAAAGCATGGATGAAGTTTTCACAATCATTATATAATAAACTATTATGAATAATTTTGAAGCAAGATTAATTGCCATAAATAATAAAGATCATAAAATATTTATCCAATTAATAGTTAAAATTCAATTGTCATTGACTTGGAAGGTCCTGGCAATAGATATGAAAATGTTAAGTAAATGAAAAATGAGTGGTAATATAGCAGCCATGAATTTGTAAAAGTCTATGGAAATATTTTAAACAATGTATCTTCAGAGAAAAATGCAAAATCCAGCTAACACATCTCATTAAGTTTTCAGTTTGTTTTTACAGTGTGGAATGTCTGAAGTCAGATTATAAATCTACCTAATACAAATGATTCCTGAATCAATAATTTTTTTTAACATATACACATCTTACTAATGGATTTTTATGTAAAGTTCCATAACATGTTAAAATTTACTGCAGTGGTATCTGTTTCCTAGATTAATAATCACACGAAAAGAAAATGAGTTAGTATTGTTGCATTCTAGTCATTTAAATTTTCATATATAGATAAATACCATAAGAATGCTAGTGAATGCTTTTATTCAGATAGTATACCCAATAATTATGCAACACTACTCCAATGCTAGAACCTGCAAGTTACTTTATTTAACATTAAAACTACTAAACAGATCATCCCAAAGAAGTAATGCTAATAAAAATTAAATTTGCAATATAACTAAAATATAATGTCTAAAAAAGTTAAAAATAAAACTAAACAAAATATGCATATAAAGAACATTGTGTGAGTGGAAATTATATTTATCCATGCCATGATCATAAAATAGTTCATGTGCATAGTTAAAATTTTACCATTGTTAAAAATGCCAAAATGTGAAACCTTTGACTAAATTACAAAAGCAAGCTTGTTTTATCTCGTATATTTTTAAAGCTGTAAATATTAAGAATCTAAAGGTAATCTCTATCATTAAAGTTGAATATATATTTGCCACTATCAGATACCACATATGATGCATTACTGCCTATTTGCATTTATTTACATTAAAAAATACATTTTTTTTAAATGCAGCTATTTTAATTGTCAAATATTAAGATTGACTAAGTATAAATAATTTCCAAAAAAGGAGGAATTCAAATAATAGGGATGGCTATAAATAGATCAATAATATAAAGAAATAATAACATGAAAGAATGAGTACAAATGTTTTAATAATAGTAATCATGTCATAGAAAAAGAATGAGTGATTTTGAGTATATAAATATGTCTATGTACAAATGTAATAGTTACAGTACTTATGAGAGATAAGCATGAATTAAACTGGTAAAAAAATAAATGGTTTAACATATTCAAGAATTAGATGATGATGAATTCTATTATTGTCATATGAGAAAGGCAATGATAATTATGTTATATCTATATATGGTGTAAAAGGCTACATAAAAGAGGATTTTCTAATTAACAAAAGAAGATAATTTGGAGCTGATATGAATTGGGAGGGACTTTGCTCACTATGTATTTAGCAATTATTGAAGGAAAAAATATACAACTAATATCATCAATAGGTTAAAATATAGTAAAAGAACAGAGTATGGCTAAAAGTGTAATTTGTAATGCCTTGGGTGACATAATTAATAAAAATGTATCAAATGTCCATACAGAGTTTTAAGGATAGGTGTGGAGTGGCAATGCCTGAGAGTGTAACCCCATTTATAAAGGAAGATATAAATAGTTTCACTTCTGAAATAATCTCACTTGTATTCACAGATACTTTCAGGGACTGGATATCATTAATCTTTTCTGATGGTGAGCTTATGATTTATTAATAGAGATTCGAAACTTGTCTATAACTGAAATTGTTTTAAATAAATATAAACTCTTAAGTTAAACTTAAGAACAGAAGTTTAAGTATTAAAATAATTATAGTCAACACATATTCCATGAATGCACTCATTTGTATTAGCACACATACTTTAATCTATACTTGTTATTGTCTGGTCTAATGACATGAGAGATTCTTACTTTGAGTACAATTATGTTATAGAAATAATATAAGCTAAAAGAAAATGGTTTTGCCTTCTAATAAAATTATATAATCTACTCAGATTATTTAATCTGTGATAATTTACAAACCCAATAATATCAATAAATATAGGAATATAATATTAGATAATGTGCACATATAGTGTAAGAAAAATAGATTGACCAATATGATTTATTATTAAACAATTAAAACCATATAACAAAAGAAAAATAAAATAAAACTTATTTTACATAAAAATAGTAAGTTAGTAGAAGTAATAATGATGGAATTTGTAAATCATATAGGTGTAATAATAATAGGTTAATTAAAGAATCATGTTAAAATTTTGCTAGTAACAATATTGTGTATTCAAACCACTATCACAAAGAGATTTCATTGAAATTTTGTTTACATTAATATTAATTTGTTTAATATTATATTTGTTTAATTAGAGTAATTTTCTGTTTAATTTTATATTGCTTTTTTCCAGTGCACTTGCTACTTAACTTTGGAATCAGTGTTGGCTGAAAAATATTCAGCAAAAGAGAAAAATACTTCTGATTAAACTTGATTTATATTTGATTGATGTGTGGTAAGAGAAAAGATATTAGAGATGGATTCAACCAAACAGCACCAAGTGTGAATAATTAAATCTATTGCTTATATTTTTGATATATCAATAATACAAACAATATAATTTAAAACAACATTTTCAAATGTCTTCAATATAAGTATCTTTTTATGTAACATATATTTATTATATATAAACATAACTTGATCGATCATTGTTAATATCAAAATTAAAATGATATTGTTTCAGATCATACCTATAATTATGTTTATAAAAAAATCATCCAGTCAGTGTAAGGTGTTTACTGCAACTCTTAAGTGATTTTTCTTATCCAAATAGTGGTAGATATGACCTATTAAAAATATTAATAAATATAAATGTTAAAAATGAGCAATAATATTCTTGGATATTCATATAATATTTATTTTTATTTATATAAATTCTTACTTTAAATTATATGTATATGTAAAAAATAAATATCTCAGATTATATGTAACTGAACAGGAAGTAACCGAAATTTTCAATTAGTTATATAACATAGATAAATTCTCAAAAGACAGCTGATACCAACTGTGTTTTAGCATTTGTTCTTATACATGTTTAGTTTATTTACAAATTTTTAAGTGAGGGAAATGTATTTTGTTCTATTGTTTATACACATTTATAGAATAAATGATAAGAATAATCACTTAAATATTGAGAAGATTAAAGCAGAGATTTAATTTAAACAATCTCTAAATATGAAATGAAAACTCAGTTTTTATATTTGTTTTTTATATTGGTATATAATAAATAATTCAGATTATATGCAGTTAAACAGAATGTAACTAAAATTTCCAATGAGTTATATAATGTAAATAATCTTTTCAAAACCAATGATACCATCTGTCTCTTAGCATTTGTTCTTATATATGTTTAGATTATTTACATAATGTTAAGTGAGGGAGTAAATTCACTCTATTATATATATATAGAATAAATGATTAAAATCACCATTTAGAGGGTTTATTTACATTACATAACTCATTGAAAATTTAATTACTGCCTCTTCACTTGTATATTCTGAGTTATTTATTATTTACAGATGTTAAAATTGAGTTTTCATTTTATATTTAGTATTTGTTAAAATTAAAGGTTGGTTTTGATTCTTTGAATATTTAAATGATGGTTCTTACTATTCATTCTATAAATACATATAATCAATAGATCAATTTCACTCCCTCATTTAAAATAACATAAATAAACTAAACATAAATAACAAGTGATGAAAGATAGTTGGTATTATGTTATCATCAGTCATTTAACAGTTTGCTTCAGTTAATTCCAAATCAGTTACACACACACACACACACACACATATATATATATATATATATATATATATATATATATATATATTGCAACTATATATTTGCCATATGGTCTAAATATATATTCTATTATGTATTAAATAATTATTAACTTATATCAAAAAGTTTATTTCATGATGTTGAATTTTGAACTCTTAGTTTAGTATTTGAATATTATTGATTAAAATAATTTATTTAGCATATGTAAATACTAATTACTTAACAAATACCAATCAGATTATTAAATGTTTGATTAAAAATCCCAATTGATAGTTTAGATCTAAATAAGAATTAGTTTAAAGCCTGTTATGTTTTAGGTATAGACAGTTAATAAAATTGTATTTTTCTTTCTGTAAAATATAGTTATTTAATAATCATTAGGATCTTTGTTAGTTTTTAAATAAATGGGTTTAAAATAATAATTTATAAAATGTTGTCATGTAAGAGTTATTTAAAGCCAGAGTTTAGAGTAATTGGGTTTAAATATGATTAACTGGGATAAGTTTCAATTTATATAAGTTTTGATTTAACTAGGTTTTGGATTGATGAAAGGTTGACTTTATTTATTTTAGAATAATGATTATATCAAATACATATGTGTGTAAATATTGGTGTGCACGTTGAATAATTCTAAAAGATAATTATTAAAGATTATATTTTTAAATGGATATTTTGAATAAATGTAATTTTAAAAAGACTCTGAAAATAAAATAAGAAATATAATTTGTTTAGAAAGTGTGTAATTTAAAAATGTAAGTAAATAAGCTTAAATCAATTAAATAAATTATTTGTTTAATAACTAAACTGCAATTAATAAAGTTTGTTATCAATCTAGACATCACATGAACAGATCTTTGGATTAAAAAATTCAAGGTCAAGTTAATTAGTTATGAAATTTAAAATTACACTAGTAAGTTAAATATTCTTCCTCTCTGCATAAATGTGATTGATTAAGCTAGATCATCTAATAGAAACTGGTGAGAACAGTCATGTACCGGTGTCTGGATATAAAAAGAAATACCAAAAAATAATTATTAGGGTCTGCATTGAAACTGTTACTGAAAGAGAAAGGCTTTAACCTTTGTCCATGTCTGCCTTACACATTTGTATATTAACCAAACAATATAATTTTTGGCTATGTTTAAAGTACATGTAGAAAAATATAAAAACATTTCCCTTGCTAATGAAATTATTTTGATTGATTATATTTTGTTTCACTATTTTAAATCAGATTAAAAGTTTTTAATAGATTTTTTTATTATTTCAAATATCTGAATCAAAGAGTTAAAAATTATACATTGCAATATTACCTTTAGGTATATATTTAACTGGATTATCAAGCAGTAAATCACAGAACAATGCTAAGATCATCTTAAGTTTTAAAGAAAGTCAATTGAGATTAACTTCACATTGAAAGTGTATATTTATTTGTTCTTTATTTAAAATCATTAATTAATTTGAACTTTGGTTGTAATAATTGCTATCAATATTTTAAATCATTATTGACACTAATTTTAGTTATTAATGAAGTACTTATTACACATTTAATAAAACTCTGATTCTAAAAGATGAATAATTGATGAATAATTTTATGGAAGACTATTTTGGAAATGATTTTAAAAGTCATTACATTTGTTTTAAATTAAAATATACTAATGACAAAATTAGCTTAGAGGCCTTAATTGTATTAAAAATAAAAGAATTTTTAATGACTTGAAAATTTTAAAGAAAGAAAAAGTCATAAAAATTAGCTTCTTCAAATCTTTGGACAAAAGCCTTCATTCATTTAATTTTTTATTAATTCAGATTTATTTAGAATATGTCCTAAATTGCTTATTTGTTTTTGAAATATATATTACTTTATTTTAAAGAAAGAATAAATGATTTAAGCTTAAGTCATATTTAATATTATTAAAATGTATGAACTTTACAATATGAAACTTTACAAAAAACTATTATTATTTAGTATATTCTATTTGCTCATATTTTTTTGAATGTTTGCTTTAATCATAAACATTATTTAAAGGAAGTCTTTCTCTTAATTATAATATGTGTATTTTTATCTGCTAGAAGGAAAGGTGAGCCATAATCTTGAAACCAATTGGTCTGGAGGTAGGGTTTTAATGATAGAGATTTTGAATTCTTTCTCTTTCAGCACTTATAAAAATAAAGTTTGTTTAGAACTATTGGTAAGCGCCATCTAGTGATCACTTAAATTCAAGCTTAAAAGCAAGTTACAAAATTTATAACTTGTTTTATTCATTAATATAAGTGTACCTTTGATGGCTTTTGTAATGCTATATTGCAAATGCTATTACTATATGGTGAAACTCAGCTGAATTCAGACCCATATAGCTGTCTGGTTTGCATAGCTGGATTTGAAGACATTTACATGGCACATCTATTATATGGCTTAAGCAACCCTACACAGTTATGTTATATAGATAAAAAAAATTTGATAAAGAAAATTACTCCTTGCTTAATTGGAGATCCATTCCATAGGTCTTACATATATAAAGAAATATTGATACAACAGTCCAGCAATTGTAAGGTTAAATTTAAATTATATTAAAAGTTGTATAGAATCAAACTATTGTATCTATAATTTACATATATTTGTCTCCTTTTAAAATAAAGTTTTAACTTTAACATCTTAATACTTGATTTTAATTTTTAAAAATTGAAAGTTATTTATAAATCATTCATAATTGTGTTTAAATGACAACTTTAAAATAAAAGATTTTAAATAGGCAAGTTTAAAATAGCAAACAAAAAAACACAAATTAGAGTGGATGAGAGGAGGGATTTAAATGTTTGCTTTATTTAATTAATGGAGTTTTCTTTAGATAACAGCAGAATATTTTAGTCATAGAAATATATTTACTATTTTTTTACCTTCATCTGATTTATAATTAATAGGTCTATCATGCTCAAGATGGATCAAATATTGTAATATATTTGATCCCTCTTTAAATATCAAATTAATTAAGGTTATATGTTACAATAAGAAAACATATTTAATAATACAATATGAATACATATTTTCAAGAAAGATGAATAAATAAATTATACTAGTAAAGGGAGAGGGATATTAAATGTGGACTTATTTACCAGTAAATTGCATATTTTATAAAGTTAACAGACCTTCTTGAAGGATTTAAACAAATAGTAGAAAAACTATGCTGGACCTCGTGATACAATTTATTGGTCTTATGGAGCAATGTTCTTGGCTATTGGCTGTCTGGTCACTCAATGGCGTTATACTAAGGGCTTCCTCTTGATGGTAATGGTGTGGTATGTCAGCAACGTCGATCATCAATTGTAGGAAGAGACTTTAGTGGCATTACATTTTATAAGAACTGTAGGGACTCCATACTCATGCTTCTGGAGAGGGTCAAAGATAATGATGCATTTTAGTCACTGGTTATAATATGACTTAATCTATAACAGCTCATCAAAAAAAAAAAAAAGACTAGAACTACAAACTCTTTCTTCCCTGCCCATATATATATATATTGAGCCGGATTGATTTCCAATTCAATTGTTTTATTACTAAAATTAAAAAGGGAAAACAACTTCATTTTCATTAAATGTCTAATGCTCAATTTTTTTATTATTATTTAAAACACATACGCATTTATATTTTAAAATAGATTATTTAATGTATATAAAATGGATTTTAAAATAGTTTACTTTAACCACCTGTTTTAATCAATTTGATTAAAAACAGACAAGCTTTCTAATTATATATTCCTGTTGCTTTTATTTTAGTCATATTTTTAAAGTTAATTCTAAAAAAAAAGTGGAGATTTAGTTTTGTATTTGTCATTTTTGTTTCAATTATCCCTGGTTGGAAGTCTTAAATTAGATTGAGTGGGAAATTAATATTTGCCCTGCCTGGAATATAGAGTGGACACTAATGAAAGTTTTGCATGGGAAATGTAGCAAAGCAAGGATAGCCTGCCAATTTTTGGAGAGAGAAGAGATTCATTATTAGATACACACTGGGATTATGGCAATCAAAGAGATACCATTGTGAGTAGCTGTTCGGACATTTAATTCCTACTAAAAACTTAAATAATTATTGACAAACTTCATTGCTGTGCAAGATGTCAAAATCCACCGTTATGAGTTTTGCCATCAATATAATGTCTGGCTAATTTAAACAAAGGATGGACCCATGCCTACCAGCTCTCCTTCAGTCATGCCATGAACTTCTAAAATAAACACTGCCTCTACCTTGCCACTGTCAAAGGACCTGAAAGATGAACTATTATCAAAAGTGCACCCTCGTCACTAAATCACTAAAACTCTGCCTTACTGTAAGCTAAACTTTTTCCTATTCTAGCCAGAGTAAATAAATTGTGTTTAGTTAAATCTCCACTCAATCTAATGATAAATATGTTTTAAAATGGCATTGATTGTTTTTTTTAATTATTTATTATCTGTATGTACTCTTTTCTAGTATTTAAAGTGTGTCTTGGAATCTTAGTTTTAAGATTCCAAGTTTGTTTGCAATTTTTGTTTATCAGAGGGTGCATTAGGAGATTGTATTTTATATGTTTGATATATACCTGATTATTTCATTAACTATTACAAAATGCATTGGCAGTTTTCGTAGTCTTTATTTATTTACCTGCCCTTAGTTGTAAAATAAGGAATCTTTAAGCATGTTTCATTTGTGCTTTTTGTGCAAACAACAAAATCTTTTTGCTGGCTATTTGTTAAGTTATTTCTTTGGGTTGTCTGAAAGTAGTCTTTTCTTTCTGGATTATGTAAGATCGTAATCAAATATCTTTTGCTGTCTTGTAAGTGAGATCAACCATGTTTACTTTGAATGTAGTATTATGTGCAGCAGTCCTGCAGCATTTTAATGACAGTGATTAGAATATTACTGCTCGGACTTTCGCACTGGGTACATTGATTTCTGGCAGGACAGTAACTGTTTTATTATCCCTGATTCAGGAAGCTAAAGTTGTTGTTTGTTTTGTAATTTTGCAACTGGCCAGCAAGAAGATATTTTCCTAACCATTTCTTCTATTTTAAGTGAGATAATTTTGCTGCCAAAATGTTTTATGCCTTCATGTTTGTCATACTCTTGTGCACTCTCTGGTAAATATGCATATGTTAACATAAGTCACTTTTATATTCATGGCTAGATGTCTTCACTCTATTGCACAACTTTTAATAAAATTAATAAATTGTTTAAACTTACTTTGGCAGACGTTTGTCTTTGTGCTTTGATTTCTCAACTGTCTAAATAATATTTAAGATATCTTGTTCCTCCCTGAGTGTAGTTCAGTGCCTTTTGATTCGCATATCCTGTACACCCTAAAATAAATGTCTAGTTCCTATTTTCAGACTAGTGGCACCCCCGAGTCAGTATATGCGAATCTCAAAGATCTTTCTCCTGTTACAATATATATATATATATATATATATATATATATATATATATATATATATATATATATATATATATATTCAAAACAAAGGCATCTGGATGTTCTTTAAATTAATTAATTTTAAAACTCAAAATTATTTTCTTTATTATTTAAAAAAAATATTATTGACCATAATCTTGATTTAGTTCAATTTTAAAACTTTACTAATTGCATTTTTTTTTAATTCCTATTACCTTGGGTTTTATCTTTTCTCTGTACAGTAATTACACATTTCTTGTCACCTTTTACTGTAATAACAATGATACACTAAAATATAAATTCCAAAATTAGATTTTAATTCATACATTCCTTTGAACATCACTTGATTTTAATTAATTAGTTAAATTTTCTTTGCTAACTTGAATGCCTCCTCTTTACTCCCATATAACATTCAATTTCATAATAAAATTAAATTTTTTAATACATGTTTTTTTTTAAAAAGGCCTTAGAATTATAATTTTATGGCAACAATATATACATGAAGCACACATATATACACATGTATATATATATATGACCACTTCAATATATATATATATATATATATGTATAATGCTATACTGAAATAAATATGCAAATATTAAATATTAAATCACCCCACATGGTTAAGAAATACAGTACCGCCCTCTGTGAACTAATATATAAACACATTAGAGTTCGTATTTCAAGCTGATAGAAATGAGTTTGATAAATGCTGATTTTAGAGTTAGTATTTAGATCTAGTTTCTAGTCTCCCTACTCTTCACTGACGTGAGCCAACTAGCTTGAAACCAGCTGGTCTGGAGGTGGAGACAATGAAAGAGATATTGAATTCTATCTCTCTTGGCATTTATGTAAACAAAATCTTGTTAGGAGCTATTGGTAAAGCTCCATCTAGTGATCATATATATATAATATGTATATGTGAACCAAGATGGATAAGAGATATTAGGTAAAATAAAACTTTTTATGTTATTTTTTTATCATTTGAAGTTCTCCTATTTATTGTTTCTGCCAAAAGGAATTATTGTACCCAGAGTATAACAGCTTTTTTTATATATTCAATATGATTGATTATAAATAAACGGTGTATAAACATTTGTTTATGTAAGAATTCAAATAGCTTATGCAATTGAATGTTGTTATTATTATGCAATTATGATTTGTCAGTGTTTATAGAATGTTACAATGAATGGATGTGTAGTATGCCTATGTATGTGAGTGTGAGGCTTTAATTATTTATTATGATTACTGAATCCATGCTTTGTACTGTTAGTGATATCCATTTGAACAAATTTTATGTGGATAATATATTACAATTTTGTATGCATTCAGTCCTTTTATGAATGAAAGAAAGGCTTGCTTATTTATCAGCACTGCCTGCACATTCATCTGAAATTATAATAATGATGTGTATTTTGGTAGGTTATAATATTTTAAAGGATGTATGTCATTAAAATATATAATTAGCTCTGCTACAAATTAAATTTAAAATACATTCTGAGCATTGAGCATATTTATTTTCTTCCCATCAAAGATATTAATATTATGATATTCATGTAACTTATTTTGCCTAATATTTTTTCAAATTTTATAAATCTATAAAAAGTGACTGCACACTGATTTTCAAACATAGTTTCACTGTTTAAAGTATACAATATCTTACAGGTGGCCTTTGCATGTTTAATATTTAAAGAAAGACCACATTAGATAAAAGTGAGAACTTCTGGGTGATGATAATTTCTTGTATTGTAAATTCTTAAGAATGTTTTATGGAAGATGTTTATGTGTATAGTTTATTAATATTTTATTAGGTTAATTCATTAAATTTTAAAATGATGCTTATTTTAAATAAATATTTTATTGTATAAGTATTTTCTTCTAGTGTAAATAATAATTTTTATTATTAATTAAATACATTTTTGTTTTATTGCCATTATTACATTATCACCTTGATTACTCAGAATATTTTATTTAATAAATTTTACTATTACTTATTTTATAAGAGTGCATTTCAAATGGTCACATACAATTTATTTATCTGTTTTACTTATTGTTCATTTTACCTGTATATTAGAATGTATTTGTTCACTTTTTTTATTGTTCAATTTCTACCTGCATAGTAAAAAGACAAATATTATGTTCATTTGTTTTATTTCAATTATATTTATAATGTAGCTTTTTTTCTGCTGCATTATACAATGTGAGTAGTTATTACAAGTTATGTCAGAAGATGTAAAATTTTAAAACTGTTTATAGGAGGTAGAAGTGAAATAGTTACACTTAAAGAACTTTAAAATACTTAGAGATGTCCTAATTTGTTAGCCATATGTTATTTAAGTACTTAAATACTTTATTAGTGTGTCTTCACATTTCTAATTACTTAAAATATAAATGTTTAATGACACAACTAAAGGGAGAATATAAAATGTTTAGAGTGTAACTGGAATAATTGCAACAATTTAGAGATTTAAGATATATTACCATTATCATTTTTCTTGTTCAAGTGCATTTTAATTTTGAACCATTTAATATAGGCATTTGAAAGTCTGATATGAGATTTGAAAAATTGTAAAAAGAACATAAATGTTTAAATAAAACAAAATCTGATATAAGAACTAAGTTGATATAAGAACCTAGTATTTTAGTAATCATAATTAATTATGTTTGTCTATAGGAGAACTCATACTCTGTGGAAAATTTATAGATATAATGGAGGCTGCTGAGTAACCTGTGGTACAACCCTTGTTCCACCATCTCTTTGAAGGGTTAAACTGTTGGTTTCTGGTGACCAATGTGATGGGATTGATTGTAAGATTTCTTTTGTTCCACACCATTTGATTGGTCTTAATGCTACAATATATATATATTAAAAGATATAAAGACTGATTTAAATTGGAACTCTGGCTGGTAATAGTTCTGGATGGCTGACATAAAAAGATCTAAATGACGGTAAGAGGTGGTCACTCTCTTATTGTAAAATGCTATCGAACTTTGCAGCTAGAGGGCAGTTCAATTATTATTTAAATACGTTTGTAAAAATTTTCATGTGTTGTTATAGTTATTCATTATTAAAATATTATTTATCATTATATATATATGCTATAATTATGGCATTGAAAGTATACTTAGCAAAATTAAATTCACTTGGATTGTTTTTTTTAATCTTGATAAAAAATAACATGTGGTGTTCTTTTTAAATACAATAATAAATATAACTTCAAATTTCAGTGGCTTATTATAAAGATAAAATGATTATTTTGGTTTTATACCTTACAGAATGATCTTTATAATTTCAAGATGCTGTCTTAAATGTTTAAACTAACTTTTAAGATTTATGTATCAACTTTAAAGTCACAGTAAAATAATATACTATTCAATTTTAATGCACACACACTTGCACTAAGTTAAATCAATAAAGGACATTACATAGTAAAAACATTTAATATTTTTAATATATAGAGGAATAATTGAATATAAAGTTTTTAAAACCATATTCATGTTGATTTATGTGTCATTTTAGAATGATTTACAATAGTAATATAACTTTAATATAATATTTGAACATATATTTATGAGCACCTGTATTTATTCTCTGCTTATTTTATCTGTGTTAAATTTAAAGAGGCATAATTTAAAAGGGTCATATGTTAAATTATTATTTTAATTTTAAAATAAAACATCATTTTTTACAGGAAATGAATCAACAAATAAATAAATAATCAAAAAAAAATGATTTATTTTAATAGTAGTGATCTAAATATAATTTGTATATTTAAGTTGTGTTGAAATATGTAATACTTTTATTTTGAATATTTGTTAAAATATTTTTTTAATATTTTGAATAAATTATTCAGAGTATCACTGCATTATTCTTCAAAAGACTTTTATGACAATAGGTGTGAGCTAATTGAAATCATGGAGAATGTGACACCAAGATAAAAATATAATAAATTTGAGTGATGGTGATGGAATAATAAATTTCATGGGTTAAAGTGTATAAATAGGAGTGCAGTAAATCAGTTGATCTCTTTCACATGTATGTCTGCTAGTTGCAACTTCATACTGCTTTTATAAGAAATAGCCATATTGGATTGTTATTATTTCATCATGCAATGTTAAAGAAATGATTTTTCCAGATATTTGCCCTAGGTAAATGGCTTTTCATAATTTTCCATAAGAATAATTATAGTTATAAAACATTGTAATAAATAAAAATCTACAAATTGATGGGGCACTATTTATCTTCTCAATTATTTTCTAAAAATAGAAAACAACTTCTTCTGAATAACTTATTATATGAACACACATGTGTCAGATATATTGTTTAAACAAAATTTTATTACCATTTAATGGAATTAAAGAGGTTATTTCTTAAAAAACATCAATGTCTTTGTAACTTACTCTAGGAAAATTGTTAATTCTTTATTAGAATATATTTGCTAATGGATAAAAACAAAATTACTTGGAAATTAGCTATTGTGACAAATACTAGACTAATGGATTTTTTTAAATTTTAAAATCAATTATTGAATTATTTTATCTATTAAAAAATAAGTCATTATATCATCATTTAGGATTTTTACAATAGAATCTTCAGATAGAAAACATCTGTTTATTTTGTGAAATTTTAAAGACTTTTAAAAGAACTTTATTTAATAAATTATTTTTATTTTCTTATTTATTATTATTGTTATTATCACCGTCATCATCATCATCATCATCATCATCATCATCATCATCATTATTATTATTATTATTATTATTATTATTATTATTATTATTATTATTATTATTATTATTATTATTATTGATGTTGTTGTTATTATTATTATTGTCGTTGTTGTTGTCATTGTTATCAATAAAATAAAATTCTTGGAATTGAAACATGGGTATGATGGGAATTGATATTTAAATTTATAGCTATATTTAGGATTGATGCAATATTTATAGGCGAATATATTTTTTGGAGTGAGGTTGCTTATAATATTTTGTTTAATTTAATATTTAAATATAACTTTTTATACACGTTATTATATTTTATTGATTTTTAAAATTCCAATCATTATTTTATGTTGAAATGTTACTAAATACAATATAAAAAGATCCACTTGCCCTAAGGTGTTTATAAACATTGAAATAATGTGAGTTTCCCTTATGTATATCATTATAGTGTGTTCAAGGTTTTATAAAGAATTATCAATCCTGATTTAGAGTGTGCTCTCCACCATTTTGTATTCTAAGAATTGCTCAAAATTACCATGACATATCCAAGTGATAAATGACATTGAATAATCTACACAGAATTTCTTGGATGTATTAGTAGTAGTTTTGGCAGTCCATAGAATTCAAAATGGTGAAGAGTGTACTCTAAGTCAGTGCCCTTTTTTAAGGGTAAGTCCAGCCACATAGTTAATAATGGCAAATTCATGCCAAAGTATACCAATAGAGGAAAAGATGTTTTTGATGATAGAATTATCATCCAATAAATGCATAAATATGCTCAAACTAAGCTTGTAATTTCAAAATACCAAAAGCTTATAGTTTCTAAATATGAACTTTATTACAATATATGCCCATAATCACATGTTGAAATCTGGAGATTATTTTTAAAAAAAGAAAAGTGGGTGGGGAAAGGTATGCTGAATTTTGGAAATTAAAGCCCAAAAAAATACAAGACTATACAAAAGTGTGCCCAAATGCTGCTCATGTAATTTTCATCTACTGTTTATAGTTTTGTAATACCAAAAGCTTATAACTTTTAAATATAAATTTTATTACAATATATTCCCATAACCACATATTGAATAAACATACTTTGATCAATACAAGCTTACAATTGTGAAATACTAAAAGTTTATAATTTCTAAACAAAAATTTTATTACAATATATGCTTACAATCACAAGGTGAATAAACATAGACACAACTACCATAGCTTATTAATTCTACAACTAATAGTAAATCAGATTTTATCTTAACATTAGCCAAAAGAATAATTGCCTTAAGTAAAGAATATTAATTTCACAATATTTTTCTTACTGAAGCAAGTAATGTCGTGTGCTTCATTTCTCATATGTCATTTTGCCAGTGGATGAATAAAAAGAATCTAAATGAGAGAGATTTATTGATTTAATTTATCAAAGATGCTAACAGTATCTACTGATATGAAAAGGTTATGATTTGTTTTATTTAAAAACAAATATCTCTTTTACATTTGAAATAATCAACAAATTATTATTAATATCTCTAAAGATTTTTTAAACATGTTTTCATGTTCTCGTGATAAAAGTCACTTTGATATTAATAAACAGAAAATTATGTAAATAAATATATAGATGAGTATCATTGTCAACAGCCCATAGGCACCTTACATGATCATGTGGAGATCCGATATCATGCCAGGAGATCAAATGTGAATAACTCTTTTTTTTTCTTATTTTCATTTTTTTATAACTACATCTCACAAAGGAAAAATACAACATTACTTCAGTCAATTTCTCTTTCAGGTGTGATACTTGAAAAGTTATAAGCTTTTAGTACTTCAAACTTTTAAGCTTGGTTTAATCAATTTTATGTATATTCAACATGTTGTTATGGGCATATATTGTAATAAAATTTATATTTAGAAATTATAAGTCTTTAGTGGTTTGAAATTATAAGCTTTATTTGATCAATTTTACATTTATTCAACATCCTGTTATGGTTATATACTGTAATAAAATTCAGTACTTAACTTAAGTGTTAGTTCAGACATCAAATATATTTTTTTACAATAAATTTAAACTACTTAATGAGAAAAAGTGAACAAAAAAATAACATACACACATATTAAGTAAAAAAAAGGAAAAGACATTTAAAAAGTAAATAAACTATGTCCTTGTGAGGTTTGCATTTTTGGGTGTATAAAGTACTATCACTAACCACGTCTGGACTGACACTTAAGTATTTAAAATTCATATCTAAAAATTATAAGCTTGATTTGATCTATTTTATGTTTATTCAACATGTGGATTATTCAATGTCATTTATGGCTTGGATGTGTCAGTGGTGGTTTTGGGTGGTCCTTAGAATTCAAGATAATGGAGAGCATACTCTAAATTAGTAATGAATTATCTACAGAGTTATATTATTTTGTGACAATCAGTTTTAGCATGTAATACTATATTGTTATTTTAGTAGAAGAGTCAGCTCTCAACAATTTGCACTGTCATCATCATCATCAACTATGATCAATCCACTCTGATTTCTAGGCTCTCTTGAATGCATCACTCCTACACACTTCCATATTTCAAATCCATCTCACATATTGTTGCTCTCTGGGTCTTTTACAATCTTTTGGAATCCAATTTAAGATTTCAATTGTCCATCTATTAGCATATGTTATCCCAACTCCACTTCAGTCTTTTAATTCTTTTAACAATGTCAGTAATACCTGTTTGTTCTCTTACCCATTTATTGTATTTTAATCTCTTTTTATTGCTCTTAACATGCATCTCTCCATACTTCTTTGAGTGGTATGAAGTCTCTGTATTGATCTTCTATTAAGTGTCCAAGTGTCAGATCCATAAATAAGAACTGGTAAAACACATTTATTAAAATTCTTCCTTTTCAAACACATAGGAATATTACCTTATAGTATTAAGTTTGTTTTACCAAAAGGACACCAATCAAGTTTCATTCTATGATTAATTTCATCCATTATCTTTCTATCTCTAGTAATAATCTGATCAATGTACTTTTTGTTGTTAACTTTTTTAATATCATCATTATCAATTTTTATTTTCATATTTTTGAGAAAATTCATTGATCATTACTTTAGTCTTTTTAATGTTTACCTTCAGTCCTACTTACTTATTTTCATATGATAACTTTTGTAATATTTCCTCTAGCTCAGAAGCATTATTTGCAAAAACAACATCAACTGCAAAATATAAATGAATTAAATAATCTCCATTTTCTTTTATTCATTTAGCTTCTCATTTTAATCCACAAATACTTTTTGCAGCACTGCTGTAAAGAGTTTTGGAGATATGGAGTCACTCTGCATTCCACCCTTCTCAATATTACCTTTACTAGTATCATTTTGTAATGTAATTATTGTTCTTGCATTTTTATAAATATTCTTCAGAATGTGACAATATTCTGGGTTTATATCTTGATGATTTGCTGCTTTAATCACTGAAGATGTACTTATAGAATCAAATGCCTTTTCATAATCTAAAAGCTAGAACATAATGGTAACTCATATTCATTGGTTCTTTCTATAGTTTCTCTAAATAATTGGATGTGATCCATTGTATAAAAACCACTTTTAACTACAGCATGTTCTTTGGCTGGATAAAATCAAAAGTTCACTGCATGTGAGTTCTAATTTTCTTGATAAAAATTTTGTATAAAACTGATAAAAGACTGATAGTTCTGTTAACACCTTTTTTAAATATTACTTTTAATACTGCATTCTTCCAATTATCTAATACATTTTTATCATTTAGACATTGGTATATAACTTTGCCAAAAATATATTTCTTTACCTGTTTCATATAAAATATTGATTATAATTCCATCATTACCTTCTACTTAAATTTAATTGCATATCTAAGTTCTTTATTTAAATTCTGGGCAACTCAATGCATAGTAGTTGTAAGAGTATTTTTCCTTGTTTTTATTGCTGTGTCATTCTTGGTAGAACTCTTCTACATATTTCATGATGTCATTTTTATTTTTAATAATATTTTCATCTTTTTTTATTATTATACAAAAAAGTTTTTTTACCAATGCCAATATATTGTTTTACACTCTTGACACTTTGATTCTCTTCTGCCTTGCTAGTTCACAATTATATTTTCTTATATCATTATCAACACTTTCTGTGACATTTTAAAATATTCAAGATATTCAAGCCTTCTTAATGCAGCAATTTTATATTTTTTCATATTGCTTCTTTTCTTCATAAATTATTTAATCTCAGTACGGACTTTATTGGTCAATTGTTACTTTTTTCTATCAGCTATCACCTTTGCAGTTTTTAAAAATGTATCAGTTATTTTAGTAATAATTTTATTCAAATGTGCATCATCTTCAAAATCTATTAATATTTGAAAACAATTTGCAAATTCTAATTTAAATTAGAGTGTTTTTGAAGATTAAGAATGTCAACCATGAATTTTGTTTTTTAAATAATTTTTGTCTTTAGATTTTTATTAACATGTATTTTCCATCTTACTAATTGATGATTACTTTCTGTGTTGAATTTATTAAGAACATTACAGTTTTAAAAATGGATTTTCTGTTAGTCAAAATATAATCCAATTCTACTATACATTTATTTGCATACTTCCATGTTTACTTTCTTTTAACATTTTTCTCAAAAAATGAATTCATAATGTAAAGTTTTTCTTTTTCTCAAAAAATTAATTCATAATGTAAAGTTTTTCTTTTTCTTCAAATTCCACAAGTCTATGCCTTCTCTCATTTCTATTACCATAATCAAATTTACTTACATCATTTTCATCTTTTATTTGTTTATAAATTCTAGAACATTTTCCCATAACAATTTTAGTATGTTGTTTGGTCATATCAAAAGTCTTTTGTATATCCAAATTAAAATCCTTTACAACTTCATCATTATGAGAACATGGGGTATAGACTTGAATTATCTGTATTTGGTATCTTCTTTTAAATTGAATAACTACTCTTGCCATTCTGTCTGATACATCATCAATCTCACAATATCATTCTTCCACTTTTTATTTATAATGAATCCTACTTACTTTGTATTTCCTATATTTGTGCCTTTGTGTTAGAGTATATGTCAATCTTTTTAAATAAATTATCTCTTCACCTTTTATTCTAACTTCAAAAAATTCAATAATGACCCATTTAATGTGATATAGTGCTTTTAATTTATGCAATTTTCCTTCAATTGAAAATGATCTGCCATTGTAAATATATAAATAAAAAGTTTTTATCAATTGGCTGCCTGGGTTAGCAATCAGAGGATTCTTAGCATCCATCTTTTCAGTGACTAACCACTACTCTAGTTGGTGAACTTACAGCCTTCTGGGGAAAAGGGCCATGATTTAATCTATTAGAAAAAATGTTTTATTAACATACACAATCAGGCATGTTGTTTCTTCACCTTAAACTCATAGGTAAAAAGCCAATAAACCCACCATGCTTGCTAATGTGCATTGTTCAACAGTTCATCGATGTTTGAATACTATATGAATAATCACATATTAATAACAGCTGCAATGTCAAAATTATATAGAGTGAACATTAGGAATTTGCCCTGCTCAGTTATTTTTATATCTCCAAAAGAAATCAAAGAATATTCAATCAGTTAACAGCAAACTCCTTTCTACGGCCAAGTTCCATTATAACTTTTTACTTAGGTTTAACCTGAGTAATCATATTTTGTAATGTCACATGTACCTATGTCAAATATATTTCAGTCTCCATGGGTATAAATATTTGGTATTCTTTGGTAAAATGACTTGATCTAAGAAATCTGGTGGTTCATATTTTTAGCCTGTGATATATAGATACTTTAAACATATTGTGTATTAGTTGAATTCACATGAATAGGGTAAGTAGTATAAAGTTGAGAAATAACCCTTCAAAATCTGAAGCACAACATTGAAATCATTAATATAACCTAAATCAATATGAATTTGAGAGCACATTGTTTATTTTTATATTTCAACAAATATAATAATACTAGGCAGTATGAAGTTGAGAGTTTATTTAAGTAAATATGTTTACCTTGAACATATAAATGTGAAATAAATAGTTCTTTTTTCATATTCTAAAAAAATTAAACAATTTCTGGGAATGCATTAATATTTTCTTTTAGAAATTATGAAATCATATCACTGTCAAAACAATTTATTACAAAATAATGCAAATACCACAGATATCAATAATTAACAAAGTTTAAATACTTTTTATAAGCTTTTGGGTATACTATTAATTAAGCTAGCAATTGTTCAAATTTTTATTATATTCATAATTCTAGCATGATGAATAAAATATTACTTAAGTCAGAAATAGTTCAAATTTATAAATTATAACCAAAATATTTTAGCATGACAAACAATTTAGCATAATGAATCAAATAAATATGTCACAATAAATTGGAGAATCATGACATACCAAATTATTCATAAATTAGGGATAATTTTTGTTTTAAGATTTTTAACAATTATGTTGACTTTAAAATTCAAGCATGAGCAAAAAATAAATTGAGAGTTAATTAAAAGTTTTAATAATGAAATATTCATCTAAGTGAGATTTCGCCTAGATCTGAAAATTACTGTTAAAACTTGATGTTTCTTAGCTTCATTTAAAGCAAATTGTTTTAAAGTTTTAAAATTGTGTATACTTATACAATATTGTAGTGACATTTGGGCCATTAGAAAGAGGTCCATAGAAAAAAATTATTTAGCCATTAATTGTTTTAGAGGGACAATATACTTATTAATAAATTGACAAGCTAGTTTTTCAACTAAATACTAATGAAAGATATGGAAGTTTTCAACACATTGTATACTACCTTCATACAATCAGTCAGATGACATTAATGAAATTGATGATCAATGAATTTGGGGCATTTTAATAGATAATTAATGTGATCTGAATCAAGGCAGGAAATCTAATTAATAGATTTTTAATCAACTGTCTAGATTTTACAGACATATTAAAGTTAATATTACAATTTAAAAATACAATTTATTGTGTAGCAATAAATTATACATTACAACAGTAATACATTTATTTAACTTTTTAAAGAAGCTGTCAAAGTTAAAAATATAACACTTTAAAATACTAAAGCTTTAACAAAAATATTGCAGTTTGAATATTGTAATAAATTTCTTTTTAGTCAAAAACAATTATTACATGCATGCAAACACAATTGTAAGATTGAAAATATTACTTAGAAATATTTAAATGAACTGTACTATTTATTTGCATGATAAAACACTGGAAATATTCTTAAACTATTTTAAATGAATGTTTATAATGCAACTTGTTTATTTTATTTAAAAACCATATCTATTGCATAATTGTATTTTAAACTAAGTTTAAGCTATAAATTAATCCAAACATTAAATCTAAAGCTTTAAAACATATAAAATTATACAATTGACTTAAACTGATATTTTAAATTAATTATATATTTTTATTCAGACATATACAACAGTTCTATATCTGAGTTTAATTTATCAAATTATTCATCATGTCTATTATGTAAATTAACTTATTGGAAGAGAAACAAAATATATGAAGTTTTTCAAAAATATATCCACATTATACACATAATAGTTCTCAGTGCAAAACTTAAGGTTACTATATATATATATATATATATATATATATATATATATATATATATATATATATATATATATATATATATATATATATATATATATATATATATATATATATATATATATAATACAAAAATAGTCTACTTTCTAATAATTATAATAAAAACATCATATGTAAGGCTTTACATAACATTAATACTAAAAAGAAAAAAGAGGTCAGAATTGACAATTCCTCTTTTAATAAAGTAATTTTACTTTATATTAAAATGTTTTACTGATAAAATCAGTAAAAGTCTATCTTGTTTTAATATAAAGGCTACTTTTTCTACTAGCAAAAAAATTGATTTTTTATATAAACCCAAAGGCAGAATATTTTTGTAATACCAAGGAATTTATGAAATTCTATGTTTGCAGTGCTCAAGAATCTATGTGGGTCAGTCTAACAGATGAATAAATGCCAGAATTAAGGAACATAGAAATGCTTTTAATCAAAAAACAAGCACATCAGTTTTTTTAGAAATTGGTCACAAATCTGATTTTGACAATACATAAATACTTGCAAATTTGGAAAGATATGATTTAAAAACCATGAGAGATCAATTGTGATATTAAAGAGATCTACTGGTTTAAATAGGGCTGACAAAGCACAATGTATTCCAGCTATGTGTAAACCTCTCATTTTATCTAATATTAACTTAAAATTAATAGGTGAAAAAACTGAAGGAAATAAACATTTTGATAAGCGTCATATTGTGAATGCTGAACTACTTCAAGTTGAATCTCATTTCTCATTTTGCACTGAGTCATACTATTGTTTGAGATCTAACAAATTTTTTTTCAAAAGTTAACCTTGATAATGGTGGTTGCTAGTCCATCAAAATATCGGATTGTAATGCAAAATAATACACAATTTATTTCCAAAAATATTATTTTATCTATATCATACAACCATAAAAACATTAAACATATATATATTGTAACAAAATTAAAGGTTGATCAAATAACTATTTCCCATACCTGAGTAGTCTACAATATATAAGATCATAATATTTAAAATAACTTGGATTTCTCAAGTAAACACCATCTCAATAATTATAAGCAAATTATTAATAACAAGTATTATAACTCAGGTATATGAAATCACGTGAAGTGAGTACACTAGTAATTCAATAAAATATAACTCAGGTATACAGGCAGTAGATCTTATCCACTTTCATTTTTTGGTTTGATGTTAAGTGCATGTTTAAACAAATACTAAGTGAATATGGTCTAGCAGGGTGCCACTAGATTATCTGAATCTAGACACGGTTATATCTAATAACCTTACACATGTACCGGGTTTGAATCCCTTTTTGGTACTTTATTTCTAAAAAAAATGAGAGATTTTGCTTTTTGAGCCATATCACTATAAGCACTAATAGTTAGGTAAAAGTAAAACATCTTTAAACCACAGTGGAGTTCATTGAACATAAATCATTTCTCAGATCTTAACATAACAAATGTGTTTCAATATTTTTATAAGTTCACTAGCTCAGATTATATATAACTAATTTTGGATGGCAATTCACTCATCCTTGCATGAAATAGATGATGGGATGTGGTTATAATAATACTAAGAGATCACTAAATATTACAAAATCAATATTTATTTATGGCCTTTAAACAGTTAAACAGCTCATTAATTAAAACGTTGATGACGATGAGCTGTTTAACTGTTTAAAGGCCATAAATAAATATTGATTTTATAATATTTAGTGATCTCTTAGTATTATTATAACCACATCCCATCATCTATTTCATGCAAGGATGAGTGAATTGCCATCCAAAATTAGTTATATATAATCTGAGCTAGTGAACTTATAAAAATATTGAAACACATTTGTTATGGTAAGATCTGAGAAATGATTTATGTTCAATGAACTCCACTGTGGTTTAAAGATGTTTTACTTTTACCTAACTATTAGTGCTTATTGTGATATGGCTCAAAAAGCAAAATCTCATTTTTTTAGAAATAAAGTACCAAAAAGGGATTCAAACCCAGTACATGTGAAAGGTTATTAGATATAACCGTGTCTAGATTCAGATAATCTAGTGGCGCCCTGCTAGACCATATTCACTTAGTATTTGTTTAAACATGCACTTAACATCAAACCAAGAAATGAAAGTGGATAAGATCTACTGCCTGTATACCTGAGTTATATTTTATTGAATTACTAGTGTACTCACTTCACGTGATTTCATATACCTGAGTTATAATACTTGTTATTAATAATTTGCTTATAATTCTTGATATTTGGACTCCTTTACTTATTTCGTTTGAACTACTTTAGCTATTGTAACCATCTATAGTTATTTGATGGACATCCTTAATTTTGTTACAATGTAAATCCCAATTACAATTAAAGAAAAGCAAAATAGAAGCATAGAACAAGACATTAAAATTGATCAAGCATAGGTTAGTTTTAAAGAAAGTTAAAATGTTGAATATTTGAAATATAAAACAATTAAATAGCTTACACATACATTGCCTATACGTATGCATTATAACTTTGCTTTTTAACAGAAAATTTAAATATTAAATAGTTTAAATGTGTGTATTACCTTTCTATCAACACACAAACAAATAAAGCATAGAATTGTTGACCCACTCTCTTTCTATCTAAAGCTTTTAGAACTGGACCTTGTAGGGTTTGAACTTGGATGCCCTACAGCTTCATTTATGATTATATAAAAATGTGATGATGATTTTTGGTTTACCTTTTCTACATGCACATTACTATAAATTTAGCTAATGACTAAATTGTAATGGCACTATATATATATATATATATATATATATATATAATATTTACCTCCTATAGATATTCTTTATATATATATATATATAAAGAATTTCTTAGGAGGTAAAAAGACTGATAAAAATTTAAAAAAATATTCTATTAATCATATATCAGACAACTTCAAAATTACAATGTGGATTTTAATAAAATATATTTAAAAAAGAAAACAATATACCCTAATATATGTGATTAAGTAGTGATTTAAATATTATGGCATTATTATATTACATCCAGTAAACTTGCTTTATCTTATGTTTGTAAAATAAATATGCACAATAATTCAATAAAGCTATATCATATATTATCATAATAAACATAAAAATCTGATACAGAAGTTTAATGGTTGATAAAAAGCTTAAAATGAATCACTGAATAAAACTGCAAAGAAGATGCGAGGACTTATCTTATCATGATTACTCTTGATTTTTTGAGACCCTGAATGCAACACTCCAATCAAAGAAATGGTATCAAAATTCCATTAAATCCAGCAATGACAGTTACTTTTTTATATGAAGATGATCACATCTTGAACAGGCAGAGGGAGTATTTTGATAATATTATGAACAATAATACAAAAATTGAGATGATGAATTTTAATGTATTTATTTTATCTATCTATTTAGATTTGTCAAAGATATCCAAATTAGTGTTTTGTAATCTAAAAATGTAAAGACTGTTAGTCCTGATGTAATATTCAGAGAAGTTTTAAAATATAATAGAAAAATTCAGTTTTAACAATATGACTATTTTTTAAAATATGTGAACTCACATCATTGTGTCAGCTGATCTTAAGTATTTTTCTATTATTCCAATTTTTCAAAAGTAAATGGAATAAACAAAATTGTATTAGTTATTATGAATATTACTTCAGAAAAATATTTTGATAATTTTGTTGAATAGGTTGCTTTTATTAATATCTACATAGTTGGTCACTAAAGACTCTGTGTGGTTGGTTTTAATTTATATACTGCTTTAATTGATTTGATCAAGTATTTGATTCAGTTAATGAACAGATTTATGAAATTATTTGAAGTTAGTTTGCTATTAATATTTTTTTTAGATTATATAACTTCTAAATGATAAAATGACATTGTTACTCCTACAATAAAAAAAATCTGAGTAACTTGAAATAAAAACTGGTGTTCAACAAAAATTTATATTTTCTGCATTATTGTTTTCTATTTTTATAGCAATAATTTTTGGAATTGTTTATTAGAACCTTAATGAAATAGGGATGAAGATGTGATAAAAATTTAGTAGTGAAATTTTTAATATTAATTGACTAAAGGCAAAAGCAAGAAATTTATCCTTTTGAATTCTGGATTTACAGAAAGTTGATTATTGTGTGATAATACACAAAATTTATTTATGATTTTTAATGCAACATATAATGACTTCACAAAATTAATGCTAAAAAATTCATTTTTATTAGCCTGTGATAACAAGAAATTCTCAACTATATTTAGATTGGATAGTTAGCAACTTATGATTGTAAACTAATGTAAATATCTTGATAATTTTATAAGTGAAATTATGGATTTAGATGGTGAGGAGTTGTTGTTGCTTTAAATAAATTAAAAGATAGAGTAATTCATCACAGAGAGATAATTATAGCAGCTAAATTAGTGAATATAGAGGTGTTGTGTTATGAAATTTATTTATAGAAATGAGACTTGAATAAACTATTAGTTCAAACTAAAGGCAGTAAAAATGTTTCATTTAAAGTTGCTTTGTAATATTTTTAAAATGCTATAGCCTGAACATAAGATTCATCTATGTGTTCTTCAACTTGCTAGGTGTGATACTAGAAAATCCACTATTATAAAATTACATCTTTTAGTTGGAATGAACATATAAAACAAAAGCAAAATGTATGATTTTCTAAAAAGATGTCTTATAATGAACTTAAAAAGGGTTATTTATGGAAAAGATAGATCCTGTTTACCATATTAGGATTATTTTAAAGACATTCTATAGAAATGAAATGTTGACATTTTCATTGGGATATTATAACAAAACATAGAATAAACTAGAAAGCTATAATTAGACATGATGTTGTCAATTTCAAAACAAAAACATTTCCTGCTGAAAAAATTAAAAGACAGTCTTGCAGAAATCTAATAAAATTGTACTAATATATTTTATACCATGGATATATTTGTGATTCATAGATTCCTTTGTATAGTCATTGGAAAACTTACATTTTATTCTTTTCTTTTTTTCTTGGAGTTTGAATAAGCATTCTCATTTATAAATAACTTGGTATATTACTAATTTTTATTGTTATTAATTTTTAATTTTTTTTTACAATATTTTAAAATTAATTCAATGTAAATTTTTTAAACAAAATTATTTTAAACTATTTGTTATTATACTATTAATATTTTTATATTAATATACTATCAATTTTTTAAATATGAAATTTGTAATATAGTTATGTAGATTTTTAAAAAAATTCAAAAACGTTTTCAGTTTTGTAATTAAATGAAATAAATAATATACCCAAATACATGCAAATTTATTATCTCATTTTTCTAATAATTTTATTAGTTGTTTTACTAATTAGAATTTAAATTATTAACAAATTAAAAATGCAAACAATTAATCATTTTAATTTTAAATCAACAAAAAAGAAAATGATTGCAATAAGCAAGAAGAGAAAGGATGAATAAATTATGCTTAGAAAATAAATCAATATGTTTTATTATTAAAATTAAATTTATAAAACATTTTAATTTTAAAAAAGATCATCGTTGTCTGTAAAACATTGTACACCTTTTTTTTTAAATGCTGTAAATTAATAATATGTAAAATAATAAAATGATTTCAGTGATTCATTATATGACATGGGCTGAAGGATACGCTATATCAATTGATTTTTTATTATTATCACTTTATGATGATAATATCCGATTACCCAAAAACACTTAATTCCTAATATCTACTTCTAACAAATACTCGATCTGTAACTAGATTGACTATAACTTGCTTATTATAAAAAAAAAAAAAAATCAAAGTGCTAAAATAATTACCAATCTCCATTCCAAAAGACGCTCATAGAAAAAATAAACTTATTGTAAAAATGTAAACGCATTTATTTTTATCCTATATAAGTTTATATAATACTTCAACTTACTCAGAAAATTTATTGTTTAATGTTATAAAAAAGTGCTTTATTTTATTGACAATATTTAAAATTGTTATTTCCATTTTACAAGCATTTAAAATATATACTACTATTAAACTTATAGTTTATAATCTTTTTTAGATAATTAACAAAAATTTTCTTTTGAGTGTCTCCTTTAATTTTTTTTTTTTTCATTGATAAACATCATATTAAAAAGATTTCTTCTAAGTCCTATATTTATGTTATGCACATCATATAATTTTCACAAAGAATAATTTTACTATATTTTTCAACCATGTTTTATAGTCATTATCAAAAATGTGTTGGATTCTACACTTTCTGATAAGGAAACATTAATTAAATGTAAATTTGATTAAAAAATGAAATGAATAAATTTTGCAAAATATCAAATTTAATATGTATATTAATAGTGATATACTACTACCATAAAAATACTAATATGCGTAAAAGCTTTCATTATTTATTTTTCCTATATATGTTATAATGGTACAGAAGGGGGGGGTGACTTAATATATATGTAATGGATTATAAATATTATAGCCAAAATTTCTTATGAAATGATGAGACTTTTATTATGTTTAAGTTTTATTTTCATTTTATTCCTATAAACTGAGAATGTGAAAATGAAGTTCTGTTATAATATATAAAAAATCAAAAGCCAAATTTTATTGATCTTTTATATATTTAAAAGAATTAATACAGTTAATAATCGCAGATAAATAATAATGAATTAAGTTGACCATTTGACTAAATTTTATGTGAAATGAGTGAATATGCCAATAAATAATACAGATATAAATTATAATAATAAGAAAATCATCCACGCTTTATTTATTATCATTAAACAAAGTAAAAATAAGTAAATCAATGAACTTTCAACAGCTTTTATTGTCTACAGAATATTTATTTATGAAGTCTACTATAAGTCTTTTAAAATACATGTTAAATATAAAACTTTTCATAAATCCAAATGAATGCTGAAATGGGAAAAACAAAATGATAGGATAGCATAACAGTTATTAATACTTTGTTTCTTACCTGAAAATTAAACTACATATAATATATAAACTAATTACCTATTCACTCTCTCAAATATACATTGGGAATGCAAGTGCATATAAATATATAGAAATATAATATTAGAACTTTCATATTATCTGATTTGGTAATAAAATTTTAAGAGCTCTAAAAAGAAAAAAATGCATGCACCATAATATCATAATATAAAAAATATCAAGTCTTTCATTATTTTTAGGTCAAGTTTAGAAAAACTTTTTAAAGTTTGTAAGAACGTTTTTTATTTTAAAGACTCTATAAAGCTTGATATAATCAGTGGTTGAATTTGCTTTCATGCTATGATTTAATCTTGACCAGAACTAATTGTCTTTGTGCTTTTTTATATTAGAATAATGCAATTTTTTAAAAAAATTCTCTCTTGGTGAATTTACAGAGAAGTCAACAAGTTCTTCTTAAGGATTTTCTGTAACAGCAGTAAAATGGCTTTACTTCTAAATGGAATAACTTTCTTTCCTTCCAAATTGTTTTTAGAAAATTTACATAATGAGATCTATTTTGAGTATAAGTGGAATCTTAATAACTGTATAGGCAAAACTTTAAGAAAGGATCTGGCCATTTGATCCTTTTCTATTCCAACTTTTCAGACACACAAGCTGCTAACATTAAAATATGGGATTCATGGGATTTGAATTGATAATGTTTGCTTCTGTTTTGTTTTTGTTTTTAATTTAATGGCAGTTGAGGCAGATTTTAGAAATTAACTGAATGTACTTCTGCAGATTTAAAGATTGTTTATAGTGGTTTGTTACCAGTGAATTTATTATTTTTGTTATGATTACAATTTTTTTTTAATTAACAGACATTTTATTTTATATATATAATAATAATAATTATAATCCCAGTTCATAACGCTATACTGAAATAAATATACAAATATTAAGCATTAAATAACCCCACATCATTTTGATCTGGCTATTTTGAAATACAAACTCTAATGTATTTTTATGTTAGTTCACCGAGGGCAGTACTGGATATCTTAACCATGTGGGGTGATTTAATGCTTAATATATATATGAGAATTTAAATATTTTCTTTTTAATTATTTACATTTTTCAAATATAATAGGGGAAAGAGGCATATACATAGAAATTTGTTAAATTATATACAATGTACAAAAGTAGTAAAATAACTAAATGTTGGTTTACCAAATGTACTAAAATTTTACTTGAATAAATTGTATTTGCATAATTGTTAAATTATGAATACTCCAGATGCTGGTCATAATTATTCATGAATCTTTAGTCTCTAAATTTTTTATTTTTATAATTTTTATAAACATGCATTTTGACATTTTCTAAATTAATAAAGACAAATGGAAAAAACAAGTATATTTAATCCTTTTTCTAATGTCAAAATAATATTTCATTAAAATATATAGCATTTCATAACTGCTTTTCAAGTTGCTAATTATGATTTAACTAAATATTCTATACTATTAATAATTATTTGTTGATTATATATTTTGATACATCCTTTAACTCTAAAATGTTGGAATAAGAGTCTAATATATGAAAGATAACTTTTGTTAGTAATAACCAATAGTACAAGTTATAATAATACATACTAACTTCTGGTAAATGATTATCTTCAGACTTTTAGTTGAACCCTTTCATATTTATGTTAGTTTTTTTGTTTTAGTTTTTATTTTAATTTACAGAAAGCATAGAAACTGTAAATGTTGTCACTTCTTCTACCTTCATTTAATTAAACATGTGAAAAAATGTTTATTATGAGGCATGAAAATAAAATAAAACAGCTAAAAAATAATAAAAATAATAAACAATATTGTTATAAATATGACATTCATCGATACTCCAAAAGCACTATTTTTAATGTTATTTTGCTGAATTTATGGGATTTTTTTTCAAAAAAATCTTATTGAATGATGCTGCCACTTTTAGAATTTATTTACAATTAATAAATCAATAATATTTAAATTTAACTGTATAACAATGATGTAAGCACTGCCTTTCTATGCACTGATTGGTTGGTTTTTCTGTTCTCCATCAAAAATCACCTGGCAATAAATTTTGACAGTTCAATTTTTTATTTTTATTTTTCAAGTGAAAACATATATTTTAGAATCATTTTTTTATTTATTTATGAATTTTTTCACAAAATATGTGTGAAATATAAATTGTTTTCAAAGAAGACTTCAGGTTTTACTAAAAAATATTTACTTTTACATGAAGGCAAATTGATAAAAAAATATAAAAATGTACCATTTCAAATGGTCATTGGATAACGAACATAGATTTATGTGTATTGCTATAAATTATTTTTATCAATTATAAATACAATTTTATTTTTTTAAAAAACACTTTTGTTCATTTTAATAATCTAATGAATTATTTATTTGCATTTTAGAAACTAAACTAAAACAAATATAGTTTTAAAAGGTAAATATATTTTTACTGCTGATACTGCAATTGGCAAATCAAAAGTTTGGAACTTTAATTGAAGCTGTCAATAGGGATTTTGTACTATTAAAGAGTTAAATTAATACACTTTTTAGATATATTTTGTCATGTTGTATTAATTAAATTCAAGCAAAATTTTAAACACCAATAGTCCTGGAATTATTATTTATCAAATAATCTTAGAAATATCTGATGAACAAGTCAAATTTATTCATTTTATAATAATAATATAGAAAAGAAATTCAGATTTTCCTCTCATTTTATTTTTATCAGAAATGAGAATATTTTCCTAGAAACAATTTTATCATAGAGAGGAAAAATTTAAAGAATTATTTTAAAAAATATAAATATTCTACCAATATTTGAAAATATCTAAAGTGAAAATATATTATCATCAGCTATTTTATTATTTCAATCAAATGTAATTTTATGAATTATTTTTTATTAAATTTGAAAGTTTATTATATGTGCTCACAATAGAATTTTCTTTATTGTTAATTCAATAAGTTGGATCTGGATTTATAGACATTTTTAATAGGTTTAGGATAATTTCTTTGTAGCAGGTATTTCTTAAATAGTAAGATAAAATATAAGTAGGTTATATCAACATTTTCATTATCAAGGTAGGTCACAGGCTATGTTTCAAAGTCCATTCTAGGTTTAAGCAGGTCATCCTTCTCTCTAAGTCAGAAAATGATAATGGTCAAATATTCAAAAGCCCTAGAAATCTATGTATATAAATTTCTTTTATATCATTGAAATGAGAATATATGAATAAATACATCCCACACTGTTAGATAGCTTTTTTTTATCTAATGATTAGGATTTACTAGAATGACAATCACCAAATGTTGTTGAATTGATATTAAAATTGAAGTTTATAATAAAATGATGAGCTTCTAACATCTACTCTTTTCTGATCTGTAATAATTTGTTTAAATTTGAATTTTCACCCTGACATACATAGTTTTTTAGAATATTGACTTTTTATATTGTTTCTATAATCTTAATTAACTACTGCTTTTATTAAAAACATGTTGTTAAGCAAATAACTTAAATTTTGACAAATTAAAATTTTATATGTATATTTTTAATATGTGAAAATTATAAAAGGATATTTTACCTTATTTCAAAATATAAATTTTTATTGATCAATGTTGCTGTCTTCGACTATTATACCCTATCAGTCCTATGATAGTAGGTTTTCTGCATTTACATTTTCTAGCTAACCAAACTCTACTTTATAAACTATGTCAGTCTATTTATGTTAAAACTGTTCCCATTACCTTAGTAATAATTGGTAGATTTTTTTATTAAATAGGCTTTCTGAACACTCACTATAGGATTTTTATCACTATTGGTACATGTGAAATTTAGATTTTAAAAAAATATTTTATTTTTAGCCTTGACCACTTTAAATGTCACTTTTATATCCTCTTTTTTTAGCATCAAGGTAATGTAAAATATGGGAACAATAGAAGTTATTTAATGCTGTACTTTTCTGTCAAATGTGTGCATCTTTTAAAAGCTCATAATTTTATATTATATAACTAAATATTTATTGGTTTTAGCATATCTATCATTTAACTTTCATGACTATTTTTCTGAAATCTCAAAAGTTTTATTTAATATTATCTACTGACTCAGGACAATAATCATATCATGACTTATTTCTTATTCATTAAAAGATCACTCTCATGGAATGGTAATAAAATAGAATCATTATATCCCTATTCATCCTAAACCTTATTTGCAATCAATTTTGTTTTGTTTTGCTTTTAGATAATAAATATTTATATAATGTCAACTTAATATTTTTTAAAGTTTTACAAGATAAATGTTCATCTTTGGACTATTGTAATTTTTGTTGGATATTTTTATAAAATGAGATCTTTATCAATATCTGATTACAAGTAAAGATGTATGTATAATTTCATATTTGGTGCATGCAAATTAAAAGCTATCTCCAAGTAATATATTCCAAATAATTTGAATCCAAATGAAGAATACATTCAATGTTCATGTTTAAACTAATATGAGCATTAATCATGATATGTCTTCCATATATATACCAAGCATGTAAAACACACATGACAAAAATGCAAAACATGCATTAAAATTACAAATCCAATCTTTAATACAAATCAAATGTATCTGACAGTACAGTTTGTAAGTTATCATCATATGACCAACCAGATAAAATCAACTTTATACACAAGACAATAAATATCCTAAATAAAAAATCCTAATGAAAAAAAAATCTTCAAAACAGGTAATATTAAAATATATGACCAACCAAAGCCTTATCTAAAAAATAATGATTTATGATAAGTACTTATTTGTTTATGAAGACAATAAACTAAAAAGTAAATATAAATTATAAAACACATAAGTGTTAGAACATTAAATTACACAATCTTAATTCAATCTTTTCCTGATGAATTAATTGATTCAACAGATGTAATAACCACTGAAACTATGCAAAGTAAAACTTAGTTCATGGAAGATATAAAGTAACATGTGGATCAATATCACCAATTAGCAATCTACAGATTGATAAATTGACACTTGTAAAATTAATATGAATCTAATTAAATTAACCTTAATGTAAAAAAGGGATTTAAAATGATGTAATAAAAGTAGTAAAACAATATTTTTAATCCAAAGAGTAAAGTAAACTTACACTCCAACCTCCTAGCAAATAATTCAATGATAGTAAAATAAAAATAAAGTGATTTTTTTTTAATTGTAATAATAAAAAAGAAAAACAAGGTGATTTTGTTACTTATTAACCTTGTAAATTGCAGCTAATTTGAAGATGACTCAAACCTGTTGTTTTTAATTACAATCCCAAAATACTTTTTTTATTTGATGAAATTGCATGGTATAAAAACAAATATTCAGTTTAAACTATTTAGTTGTTATAAGGGGGTTTTATGTAAAAGTTTTCAGAACTTTTATCAATTAGTAGCTTGTATTTCATCATCTGTTATGCTAGTGAAATAAATATTTCAATATAGGTGAAAAACTACAAAACGCATTTGAATTATCTGCCAATTATCTTATGAAATAACTTACAGAAGTAAAACAGTTTCAATTATATTTGAAATAATCAAATATAAAACTGCTTTAGAATAAATCTATATTTCAAGCCAAAAAAATTATAATATATTTGGAAGCTCAGTGTGAGGCTGCCTGCTGAAGAAATCCTGTATGTGTTACATGTTTGGAAGAATAATATGTGACTTTCTGTAAATAATATTGGCAAATTTATTCCATCATTTAAGCACAGACTTTCCATTACAATGCATATATTTTATTTTTAATCTTTTTTATATTTTTATTATTTGGAAAAATTAACTGCACTTGATTTTTATTTTACAGTTTTTATTAGAAGTATTTTTTTTGTTTTATTCTATTTGTTTGTAAATAAGTTTTATTGTAAAAAGAAAAAGACATGTGTTATTGAGTAAATAAATAATAAAATGTTTAGAAGATATAAAGTTACCTAACAATTTAGTCAAATTGTCAAATCAAACAAAGATAAAATTAATTTTAAAAAATTTATATTATACTTTTTTAAAATATTAGACAGATCTAAGCTTTCTTTAAAAGAATAAACAAAGAAGATGTAGAAAATCACCAAAAACAAAGTTAATTACAGAAAACTAAAATAAAACAATTAAGTATTTTTATCAAATAAGTAGGAGTAAAAACATATGAAAGTAGGTAATCCAAAAAATATAACTTTAAAAAGAAAGTTTAAAAGTATATATATTCATAGTATTATTTCTGGAAGGTTGCTAAGGGAAACTATAGAAATTTTTAAAAAGTCCTAGAGCATAAATGAAAAGTCTGAATTAACTGGTTCATTCGCCAGGCACCATATTGAATTTTTAAAAAAAACTGACCTGAGACACAATTTTCACAATAACTTCAGTTTTAATTATATTAGAGGAAAAAAATTATATTAATAGAGATTAGACAAACTAAGAAAAACAATAAAGCTAAGACAAATAATGATAACCATTTAAAAAATAAGAAAAAAAAGAAATTTCAACATCCAACATAATTAGTACTTTATTGTTTGTTCATAATTTTTAATTTATCATTAACTAAGTTTAAATTATATCTTCATTAATAATGTCGTTTTATTCCTCATAAAATTAACTTTTAAACTATATATAATACTTTTTACCTGAGATAATTCATAACTTCAGAATCTCCTAAAGTGTTCACATAAGAATTTTTCATTTTTATCTTGTACCCAAAAAGTTGACAAATCTTAATGATGAATATGAGAAAAAGATTCATCCTAATAAAAATATAAAACAAATCATTTCCAGAAGGTGGATATGCATTTGTCCTTCTTGTCTATCTAAAACTAGAAATTGTAGGCTATTGTCTGTATCACTAATAAAATGAGTTTCATTTCTTCATTTTATATTTTTTGTATACATCAGTGATGATTATATTCTTTATGTGCAACAGTAGTGCTATATTATTATATTTATTGTCTCACAGAGATATAATTTATTTCCATATAGTCCACTTACTAGCTATAGACTTGAAAATAATGTGATGTAAGATGTGGCAAGACTACTGACTCCACAGCATGTGTATCAAGGCATAGGCAAAAATAAGAATTTGATTCTTTGCCTGCATACAATTCCATATGGTACATGCATAACCACTGTGGTTACTGCTATACATATATCATTTGAAATCTCTTTATTGTTTTTAAGAGTTTATATTTTTACATAATATTATGCCCAGTAAATTTTGTGATTGCTTTATCAACTGCAACCTTTCTGTACATTATATTATCGGCTTTTAAAATTTACATCACACTGCTCTGTATATGTAAATCATTACATGTTATACAAATACGATGCAAGAACAAACACAAAGACACTAATACAAATATAAACATATACCTTTTGAAAATCATTATGTCTATACCCAAATTTACACTACAGAAACAACTTTTGTTAAATTTGAATTTATATACTGTTTAATAAAGAGCATAAATGATTTAATATTATATAATTTATGTAGTACACTTACACCAATACAAACACAAACAAATTAATATACAATTTATCAAATAATTTACAAAATTTTAAAATATTAAAAATTAAAATTAATAATATAACAGTATTCTGTAAAACAACTTTTATTATATTTGAATTTGTATACAGTACATTTACAATTAGGCTCCAGGTATGTGAAGAGTGCTTGTATTTCAAATATTTGTATAATAAAAAGCACAAATGATTTAATATTATATAATTTATATAATACACGCACACCAATACAAGTGCAAACAAATTAATATACCATTTATCAAATAATTTTAAAAAAAATTAAAATATAAAACATTAAAATTAGTAACTTACAATATTCCACAATTATGTTTATGTTACATTGAAGGCCTTTATATCTGAATTATCAGCATATTTTTAATCCATTATATTAGGGTTATATGGCTGATAAAGGTTTTCTGCCTTTATCACCTCATGTAAACTAGTAAATTGACCAGAAAGTTAAAAAAATAAATCCATCTAATTTTAAAAATAATTGCAAAAAAAAAAATCAAATTTTATTTGATATCAATGTAAGATATATTGCTCAAAAGCTAATAGAAAGGAGCATGGAATGCTGCAATTTCTGTTGACATAATAATTATAGTTTTGCATAATTTAAAAAAGAAAACAAAATTTCAACCAATCAGCTCATGTAAACAATTTACCTGCTTCAATCATTCAAGTAGTTAAAAAAAAATAACAATATTTGGAAAAAGCTATTGGAGGATAAACTATTTTTTAAAACTTCTCAGCCAATAGAATTTGAGAATAAGAAGAAAATAGAAAAGGAAAAAAAATAATTTTAAATGTCACCAAAAACATTCTTATGATTTGAAAAAAAAGCTCTGAGAAAAGTACTTGTTATTGTACTAAAACATCAGCAATTTAGCTATTATGCTTTTATTACATGAATGCTCTCAAAAATAATACTATGAATTCATCATTTATCCATGAGAATATGAGAATTAACATTACTAATGCTGCTTAAGAAAGATAAGTATATAATATTTTATGGCAGTAATATATCTTTAACCCTTTTCCCGCCTCTTACGAGGCTCCTCGTCGACATCTGATGTCACTCTAACTCTGCCAGTTCTTATGCTAAAATATTCATTTGACAGGTTTTGATTAGGTTTTTAAAAGTTCTGTAAGATGGTGCCCTCTTCTGAATTATTTTACAAGTAAAAAATAAAAAAAATGCATTTAAACCTAAACAAAGAAAGAACATTAGTTGTGATTGGTTGTTACGGTGCTCTCAGCCGAAAAAGACATTCTGATTGGCTGGAAAGAACAAAGAAACTGCCTGATCAAAGAAAATAAAGAAAAACGCTGAGATTTTCATTCCGAATATGATTTAAAGTATTATAAAAGTATATTTTGAGAAATTACAAATTATTTTCAGAGAGAATACTAAAAAAACAAAATTATTTTCGAAAAATATTGAAGATTTTAGTAAAAATATTTAAAATTTAGTAAAAAGAAATATTTACTTTTCTATAACGTAAAAGTCGACCTTTTTGTTTATATTATAGCTTTTATGTTGCCGAAATTGAATATTTTAGAATAAATAAATAGCAATTTATTTTTGAAAGAACTTTCATTCTTTTCATAACCTGAAAAATTAGTAATATACTTTTTATAAACGTATCTGAGTTGAATTTAATATTATAGGTGAATATGTTTTAACAATAGGCTTTGTCTTCAGTTTGTGAGTTAGCCAATTAAAGGATTTGATTTTTACCTCATACAACCAATAATATAATTAGTGGTTAAAAGGTTAATGTATTAATTTAATACAATATTTTGCAAATTTTATTTTTCCCCTTTTTACTCAAATGTGCTTTTATGTTTTACATTTTTTTGCATAATTTTGCTTACACAAATATTTAATAATAATCATAACATTTGGCCAAAATATAACAACCTTATTTGTAAAAAATATATAATTCACATAAATTAAATATTTTCATATGACATTTAAAAAAATATAATTTTGAAGATGGCATATAATTTTCAATATCAAAAACAAACTCATACTTTCATTTACAAATACTTAAAAATTTTGATCATATTATCAGACAAGTCAACATTATTTACTTTACTTCTAAAATAATTTCATTTAAGTACTATACAGATACTATATTATGAATGCTGAAAGTGGCCCCATTTATTTATACTTTGAAGCTGAAGCCTAATCCATCAATCCTTAGGAAGTCTTAAATCAAGGTATTTAATAATTTTGCCTGTTATAGCATTTTTACATACTCTGTCACCATTCACTGTGGTTTCTAATCAAAACTGTATGAAGGTTTTTTGCACTCTATTTTTGAATAATATTGTTTTAACCTATAAATTGATATTAGCAATGATTTATAAAAAGATGAAAATACAGCTGTACGGGAAACATTGCCATTTTTATCAGACATGTTAATAATAAAATCATATATATTTGTACTATCTTTGTTAATGAAAAGCACACTTACTTTGTAAATTATTTTTAAAAGCAAATGGGATTTAGATTTTGCAATATAATTCTCAACAAAGAAAAACATTCTGAGAAAAGTAGTTCAAATAGTATGCTTCTATATATATATATATATATATATATATATATATATATATATATATATATATATATATATTGTAACCAGTTGGCTTACATAGCATACACTAATAGTGTGTGTGTGCACTAATATATACGTAAAATAAAGGAAAAGTAGAAATAAACATAGAATAATTTTTTGTAGATTTTTTTTTTTATATTTCCTAAAATAAAATAATGATAAGTAAAGGGTTAAATAACTCTGGGTTTAAAATAATATTTTATTGTAAATTAAATATTTTAAAATGGTCTGATAAATATTATTTGTAATTTTAATTTTGAAATGTAAAAACACCATACTTATTTTTGAAATTTTTTAATTAATTAAACAAAATTTTTATCTATTAAAAATCCCCTAAGTAAAAACATGTATATGTTTTCAAAAGGATTAGAGAGCTAAAAATAAAAACTCTGTTTTCATAAAAGTGTTATTATCACTTTTGATGATTCTATAAAAAGGCTGATTACAAATTTAGCTCTAGTCAGGATAGTGATTTTTGAAGAGAACAGTTTGGATTGTAGTTTTTTGTAAGAGCTGAACAGAACAGCTTGGCTACTAAAATTTTTTGAGTAAGTGGCAGCAATTAGCTGACCAAAATAGATAGCTGCAGTTTGTTGTTATCTGTAGTAGAGAGTTGGCAGAATAGCTTACCATGAACTGATGTAGCTGAATGCAGGAGCTGCTACTATTTTCCTTCACAGGAATTTTGATTTACTTGAAGCTGGGTCACTTCTGAATCAATAGCCTGAAAAAAATGAGGACAAAATAGCTAGCAGAGTTATACAAATCTCCTATGAAGATCTAAGAACAGTCCAATAGCTGCCTTATACTTTACTGCAGAGTTTTGATTCATGAAGCCAGGGTCACTTCAAATGAATCAACTAGCTGCTTAAATATGTTTTAGAAGACAGCTTGACAATTGCTTGGATTACAAAAGGAATTTCATGGAATGCCAACAAATTACCTGAATTATATACTTTTACCTGACAATGACAACAAATCTGGATTACATTTTCTGATAGACCAAAAACCAAGCTTACCAAGAGAAAGCTTGAAGAAATTTGTGTACTTATACTGCTGTTTATCAATACATGCAGGGAACCACAGATAAACACATCATGTGTATATACAGTCAGTTATTTTATTTTAACATTTCTTAAAATGACTTTTAAAATTATAAATTAATAACTTAAAACAAGCAAGTAACTTTTGCTTCAGTTGAAATCTAACAGCAGTTATATATAATAATGAATTTTAAATGATTTCTTTGGTCTGAAATGACAGATATATAAAATGATTTTATTTTTCATCTATTAAAAAAAAAGAGAGAAAGACATTTTATATTTAGAGATCTCCGATAATTAATCAACAAGTACCTGTCTAACAAAAGTTGACTTTATTTAATTTGATAAAAAAAGAACTTATAAACTGAAACTAAATTGTAAATTATATCTATGTTTTGTTTATACACACGTATATGTGTGAAATTTATGTATGTTTTCCATATGGAATAAATTATGAAAAATATATTATTGTAACAAATTTAAATAGGTAAAAGTCAGTGTGTGTGTATACACGCACACTCATCTATGTAAAATTTTAATTTTTTTTTATTAAATGTCAATTCATTTTTTTAATATTAATTGTTTTTTATAAATCGTGCGTTTGTGCGCACATATATGTAAATCATGGCAACAATTTGAATTTTGAATACTAATTACATAAATCAATGTAATAATTTGAATTTTGAATAGTGATTACATAAATTAATGTAATAACTGAAAACACAGGCTTGTTATATACCTGTGGCTATATATATGTAATATAGGGTATATGAGCACAGACTTTCACACCACCCACCTCTCTCCACTCTATCTAATAACACTGATACACCTAAACACATATAATTTGGAATTTTGTATTGTAATCAAAATCAGAAAGTTTATATGTGTATAATTTTATTTTTAGAAGACCTTAAATATTTTTTTTTGTTATTAATAAACTTATATTTAATTGTTAAAATTGTTTCCATCATCTCTTGGTCACATACAGTAATAGATCTTATGTTCAAGAGTTAAATTCGTGCATGGGATGAATATATAAATGGGGGGTGTACTTAGTGGTTTGGGGCATCCAGAGATGATCAATCATCATCATGGTTGCACAAAAGAGGATACTCTTTAAAACCCATGCACTATATTTTATTTTAGGTCAGTCTTGTCAAAAATTTAAGTTTATAGTTGGCCAGTACATTAATGGTACTAAGTGGCTTGAGAATTGATGATGATCAGCATGTTTTAAATGTCCCAGCATTATTGTTTTGATTTCTGATTATTGTGTATTTTAATGGATGGGTACTAATCTGGTGCATCCAAGTTATGTTTAAATAATTGCCCAAGTTGGCAAAGGTTCAATAGTTAGCCAGGTCTACAGAAAACCCATTTCCAATCCAGTCACAAGGTTGACTGTTGATTCATATTTTTATTGTTCAAATCCAGCCACAAGATGGTTTGTTGATTTTATTTTGATTTATTGTACTGATTTGTTATTCCCATCAATGATGATGGTGAATAGTACTAATACTAAATTATACTTACTTTTACTTCATAATGCTGATTGATATATGATTGATGTATAGTTTTAGAGTTGCTCTTCTGAGTTAGCTGGCTGATGTCTCAATGATCCCTCTGAGATCTCATTCTCTCATTCTGTCCCTTAAATAATGTTTACTTATATACTCTTGTATCCTTAAATATTTTTACTTATAGATAACCTTTTCAAATTATTGATATTTTGATTTTGTATTTACTTGGAGTTGATGATGATTTTTCCATTACCCCATATTTACCCATTTCCTTCCACTTCCTGATTTCCCCCATCATGTCACAGTATATATAATAAATGTAATAAATTTAATGGTAACAAACTATTATAAACAATCCTTGAATCTGGAGAAGTACTTTTGGTTAATTTCTTAAACCTGCCTTAACTGCCATTAAATTAAACAAAAAAATTAACTGAATGTACTTCTGTGGATTTAAGGATTGTTTATAATAGTTTCTTACCATTAAATTTATTATTTTTATTGTAATTATAATTTTGTTTTAATTAACGGACATTTTATTTATATTTTATTACTGAAGAACATTTTGTGAAATTCTCTTTTTTCCTTTATAAGAATTGGTGAACATTTATGCTTTATTTTCATATATGTGTTCAAGTGTATCAGGGTTATGAGATAATGTGGAGAGTGGTGGGTCATGTGAAAATCTGAGGATAAGTAAAAGATGTTTAAAGTAGTGAGAAAAATAAAGAGATCAATCACTTTTTTTTTGTATCAGCGATTGACAGAAGCAAAATGTCTCGGAGTAAAAAAAATACAATAACACAAAAAAATCAGTGTGGGGGAGGGAGTTATTTAAGATTTCATCATTTTAATATTTTCGTAGAAATGAATAAAAAATAAAACATTTTTACTGACAAAAATTTATCAATTCATATGTTTTATTTTCTTTAAAAATATAAATCACGTTTCAATATAATTACAATGTTACATTATTTGGTTCAAAAACTGAAATAAAGATTAATTTCTGAGAATGGCATTTAATAGACTAACAATGTAAGTATACACAAGGCCAATGATTGTGTTTCTGTTCATTTACTTTACTAAATCAGTACATTTTGATTTGCATTATCCTCATAGGCATCTAGTTCTAGGATAAACATTAAAAAAAATTAGCGTAGGGCCTCATCCATCTTAAATCATGTTCCATAGCTTTTTTTCATAATAATGACTTTCACAGATTAAGTATGATAATAATTCATTAATACATCTTATTTTTGTCCTTCATAATATCCCACATTTTTAAGGTTCAAATACATTGATAAAGATAAAAGTTAAATAATTATTAATGTTTTCACATGTGTACATTAGTAAGTTTATTTTTAATAGCAATATAAAATGATTGAATAGTCAAACAAATGAACATTTACAGGTTGATTGAAAATAAATATTAAATAATTAAAGGAATATGATTACTTTTCTTAATATTTTCATAAACGCTTCATTTTAGAATTATCAAGGCTGTAAATTTTTTTTTTACTTTTTAATTTAAAATGCACGTCATGTTATTTATCATTTTTGTTTTAATCTCTCAGTTATTTAAACAATTAATTCTTTTTAAATATAAATGATAATAAACATTTTCTAAAATAAAATAAAACATAGCATTAAATTTATTTGGTTGCTTTTTTCTAGAATAATTAATTACAGCCATTCTGAAAAGATAAAAAAAAAAAAAATTAACTATCATTTATGTTCCTTAAATTATTGATATTTGCTTAACTGTGTTTCTTCTTAAATTTTATTTTTGCATGTCAATTTAACAAATTATCTTGATTATAAAAGGTTTAAGTAACTCTTTATATTTTGTTCTAAATGACAGAATTATAAAAAAATCATGATAATATAACATATTATAACAAGTATTTTTTCACATCTCAAACATCAATGTTCTGGAAAAAGATTATTTGTCCTTTTTTAGTCTAAAAATAAATTAGGAAGAATTTCAATTTCTATGTTATTTTGGAATGAGTTAAGACTTATTCAAATAAAATTTGTATTTTGATTAAAATAAGCAGATGGCTTTTAAAAATATAAAAAATATGTCATCTAGAACAGTGGTCTTCAACCTTTTCACACCTGTGGACCGGTAAAAATAAGGATAAGGATTCGTGGCCTGGCAAAAATAAGAATAAGGTTTCGCAGACTGGTAGAAGTCTATAGATAAATTTTCTTAATATACAAGTTGAAATTATATATATATGGAGTTTTTTTAATTTTGCCTTTTTTTTTAGAAAAGTAATAAAAAATTTAATTCTACCCCCCCCCCCATAAACATCTGTGATAACTAAAAAAAAAACAAAAACAAATTAATTTATGTACGATTGATTAGATTTTGTTTTCGTTCTGTTTTTTTTTTTTTTAATTGGGTAAAAATGAGATGAAAAAATAAATAAAAATTGTTTATATTAATTAAAAGTTTAAACTCTTATTTTGTTATTACAAACTTTCTTGCGGCCTGGCATAAAACTTCTGCGGCTCAGCACCTGTCCGTGGACCAAGAGTTGAAGATCACTGATTTAGAACATGTATATATATTTATAGTTTCAATTGACATGATTATATCAGTTTAAGCTACTATAAGAAATTAATTACTTATAGTAATTCATAATTTTTATAATTTTTGATAAAGTTGCAATTGAATAAGAAAATGTAAAAATTTTAATTACTAACTTTTTAAAATATTTTTACTTATATTGTATTGTTTGCATAAACATTAATAAAAAGCTGTTAAGTTGTTTATCTAAAAAAACTGTAGCAATACAAATATTAAGTTTAAATCATTAATTCTTTCTTAAAATTATTGCATATATATTATTATAAAACAAAATAATGTAACTGTCAGCTATAATTGGTTGATAATAAAAATTAGTCTAGATAGAATTATATACATGCAATATATATTAACAATAGTACTTAAATACCTAAACTTAGAATAGAACTGAGGTTAAAACATTTATTAACAAGGTATCAGAATTATATATCTACATAATCTGGTTTATTTGGTTTTAAAATCTCAGATTTTTTTTAAATTTCAAGTTACTAGCTTGGTAGGGGATTGCTTCCAAGTGCATAATTGTATTGATTCCAAAGATAGGGATTATAATTTATATCATCTGATAGCCATTGACTAATCAAGCTTTCTGAAGATAGTGCTAGATTATAATAAGGATGTTTTTTTGTGTTTCTACTAAAATGGATTAAAAAAATCAATTGATGTATTAATTTGTTTTATCAATTAGTATGTTCATTTAATTTTTAAATATGGAGCACTTTATGTGTTTTAAAGACATAAATATTAATTAATAAAAGTGTGGGAAAAGCTATAATATGATAAATTAGTGCTACATAACTTTAGAAAACCATAAATAGCAGTAAACAACTAATATGCTAATAAATATGTCTACCCAATCAAGTATTTCACATTTTCAATGACTATTCCAATGCTTGTTATAAATATTGAACTATCACATGATATAAAATTTTTCAGATTATTTTTGTCTTTATACATGTACTTTATGAGAAACTCTCATTTGTCTGGTGAGCTAGAAAGAAGATACATTTAAACATCCACAATGAGACAATAATCAGATTTTTAATTTTATGCAGCTCACTTATAATAACACAATACCATCATCATAGTTAGTATATGGAAAATATCATTGGTTTGTGAGATTCACAATAACCAGACCCCACAATACCTTAAGTGTCTGAAGAAGGAGAAGGAAATGAAGAGACTGTTTGCATCAGAAACTAGCCTCTAATGAACCAACATCCTATCTTAATAAATAGCAGGAGATTTTAAGTAGGCACATTTTATTTGTGATTCACAGTTGGCCTTTATATGTGTAAAGCCTATTGCTAGTCTGAGCACAACACAAAGAGTAATAATTATAAATTCATTTGTTTATTTTTTTACCTAAAATAAAAGTGTAGTGAGGTAAATGTGTGCTACACATTTATTCAAAGATTAAATCAATATGTATTTCATAGTAACTTTTACAATATGATGAGTATTAGAATTATTTTACAAAGAAGATATTTAAAGATACAGAAAAAAAAACATTTTTAAAAAATATATACATGTTATACAAATTTAATTCTCACCTACAATTTATATTGTAATTTGTCCACTTCAAAGACTTTTGATAAAGCTCCTAAATATAGTATATTCTTTTTAGTTAGTTCTTTTGATGGTTTTGTCTATTAGATTTTTGTTTATTTCTGTTTTATGAACATTAATTTGGTAAGGGTGTGTGTCTTTTTTTTTTTGGTATTTTATATTTTATGGCAAATAATAAACATAGGAGGTAATTTTTTTTTCCTAAGACATTTGGAAATGTAATTAGTTGTTCATTATTATTGTAGATTTCAATGGCTGATAGAAAAAATAATTCAAGCAGAGAATGCTGCTCACCAATCATTTATATATTTTATCCACTATACTGAGGTATAGCATGATTTAGAGATATAAACAAATTATAGTTATGCTCACAATTCTAACATCTATGAATGACTTTACTTCATTGTGGCAAAATCTACTGAATTAATTTCTTTTGTTTAATGATATTTATATAAAAGGATTTTTTATCTGTAACTTTAGTACAATAATTTTTTTTGAATAATCTGAATAGCTAATGGTCTCAATTGGAAAATATCTGACTAGATAAAAGTGTGAATTGTAAATACAAAAAAAAAAAAATAGAGTGTATACAATACTTTTATTTCTGTCAAACGAAACGTCCATGTGTTCAAAGATGCCTGCTAAACATTTTATTATCTATCTTAATGTGATTACGATTTTTATAGGTAATTTTAAATAAATATATTATCTTTTAATTGTTTTTTATATTTATTTTATATAAATCTAAATAGTTTATAAATTAATTTTTTTTTAATTATTTTACAAACAATTTATATTTAATTTAAATAAATTGTATTCAGATCATAAATGTAGATATGAATTGATTATATTAATTTCCATTTCCACATTTATGATATTGGAAATTGTACCAAGCAAAACAATTTCTTTCACAATTTTTTTTCTCTCATTTTTAAAATAATATCTTTTAAATAAAAATAAAATATTATTTAATTATTTTAATTGTACAAAATGTATTCCAAGTAATCCCTAAATAATCATTAAAATGTGTCAACGAAAGAAACTCTTATCTTGCATTTATATACATGCTATAAAATATCGACATGCAATACACACATTATTCTAAATTATAATTTTAATATATATATATATATGATAAACAAAACAAGTTATAAATTTTGTTAACTTGCTTATAGCTTGAATTTTGTGATCACTAGATGGAGCTTTATCAATATCTCCATACAAGCTTTGTATACATAAATGCTGAGAGAGACAAAATTCAATATCTCTTTCATTGTCTCCACCTTCAGATCAGCTGATTTCAAGCTAATTCGTTATCATCAGTGAAGGGTAGAGACTAGAAACTAGATCTAAACACTGATGCTAAACCTCAGCATTTATGAAAAAAGTTTCTATCAGCTTGCAAGCGTGAATTTTTCAGATACGTAAATATCTTCAAATCCAGTTAAACAAACTAGACAGGTATATGGGTCTGAAAACAGTTCAGTTTCACCATATAGTAAAAGCCTCTGCAATATATATCATTGCAAAAACCTTCATGGGTACATTTATGATAAACAAAACAAGTTATAAATTTTGTTAACTTGCTTATAGCTTGCATTTTATGATCATTAGATGGTGCTTTACCAATATCTCCCTACAAGCTTTGTATAGTTTCTAGTCCCTACCCTTCACTGATGATAGCCAATTAGCTTAAAATCAGCTGATCTGAAGGTGCAGACAATGGAAGAGATATTGAATTCTGTCTCTCTCAGTATTTATGTATACAAAGCTTGTACAGAGATATTGGTAAAGCTCCATCTAGTGATCATATATATATATATATATATATATATATATATATATATATATATATACACACACATTAATAGTGAACTTTTTATAATAAATTGCAATTACTTTCCTATCAGTATTTCATTATATTATTAATCTAATTATCAGATACATTAAAGCTTGGATTAAAAACCAGCATGTTGTGTAATATATTACTTAAATGCTATTATGGAGAAATTTCAATTTTCCATCTATTAGAATGTAAATAAACGTAATTTTTCCTTCTCATTTGCCATTATAATATGATTACTTTTTTGTTATTTTGGTTTGTTGTTATAATATAAATGTAATCTGCTTAATTTTACTCTTTTAAAGCTATAACTTTCTGTATTATGTAAATAGGGTAAAACATCTTCTATCTTCATTTCTATTGCTTTTTTTTTTTGTGCAAATTTTTGAAACTGTATCTATCTCATATTTGTTCTTGATTATTTTCAGGTTATTCAAAATCTCACCGAAAAAAATAATAAAATTATTATGAGTTGTAACAAATATTCTATTTTATAAATTCGATACTTTAGAGAGTAAATATTATGTATGATACAAAACATGATTTCAGTGTAAAGTTTAATATTATATAACACATATAAATTAATAGCTTAAGAAATAGTTTTGTATCATATGATTTATCACATGACTCTTGCATACATACTGTTGATTTAACAGCATACTTTTTCTTTATTTGTATGCCATTTATCATAAGCTTTATTACTTGCTAAATTTTATAGTATGTTCCATAGAGATGTGAAATAGTTTACTGCTAAAATATGATTTAAAACAATACGAATTAAACAAAATATTATTATTAGTAACAAAAGACATACACATATAAATCTTGCCTTTTTTTTTCTAAATTAATAAGAAATAATATAACCAAATGTATTATTATAACTAAAATTATAGTATAGCATAAACTGTTATCTTTATAAAATAAAATGAATGTCACAGACAGACATGTGTTACTTAAATACTCAAACAATATATTCACTTTGCTGACAGAATTATTCAATAAAGAGCAATGCTTAAAATATCTGGTTTTCATTTTAATTTAAAATAAAGCAGTGGTCATTGTGGGTGGACTATGCATGACTTAAATGTTACACAAATATTTATTTCATATTGATATCTAATATTGTAATAAATATTGGATTTTTAAAATAGAAGATAATTACAACTACTAAAAATTACAATATTTAATGTCAAAATGCTTTTTACAATATATATTTTCAATTTTATATATTTGATTTTTCACATAAAATTTATATTTATAATTTATTCACTTTATAGAATTTTGACTGAGCTTTTTAAATATAATATGTTTGTCCTCTTGATGGTTTTGTAACATCAGCTTTTCTTTACTGAGATATTTTTAATGTGTTGTATGATATTTTTAGTATTAAATGTTTTATGGCAGATGATATATTTTAGATGAGATAATTATGGTCTAAACTCCCTGAGGAAATGTCTTTTTTTTCCTTAGGCATTTAAAGATTTAAGTAGATGTCCATCCTTCATGTATATTGCAGTAGTACTTGACTCATAGTAAAGAATTCTTTTGATATTTGTATCACAATATTGAGATTCAGTATAATTTAAAGATTACAAAAGAAATATATTAACATATTGTGCCACTACAAACTGACCCTCAGTCCACAAAATTTATAAGGTTATAAAACATATGATGACTGGTAAGAGAGCACCACTAGGCATAGAGCCTAGCACCAGATCATGAGATATATTTGATGATTATAGTGTCATGTATTTATATATAGAGGTCCCCTAATAGATTTTAAAATGTAAAGTTATGTGGACTTTAATTATATCAAATGGATATTTAATTATTAAACTAGTAATCTAGATCAAAACAGATACACTTAAGTAACATTTAATGTTTATTATATTCCTTTCCCTTATTGAGATCTTTCCTAATTCTTTTTTTATCAGCCCAAACAGACACAATCTATTATAAAAACAATATACAAACATAAATTTAAACTCAAACACATATGGTTCAAAAATTTAATGTATATTCTTTTCTCGAGGAAACATGTGCCAACACAAAACTCACAAACAACAGTGGCCCAAATTGACTATGGAATTCATGGGCAAATAGGTGTGAAACTCTAGGGCAGCTTACTATAAGAGTTTGAAATAGCACAGCACTCAAACTCTTTCCCTTTAATGCTAAAATAATTTATTCAAACTCTTAAGAGAAAGTGCAAGTGTCCACTGTTTGCTTGCAACTGATGTACATTCTTTTTTCAAACACCAAATTCCATCATAAGGTTCCTGTATTTATTTATAGATGGAATTATTACCTGAACTTTTATCCCCCTTTCCTGTTTTCACTTTCAAGATCAGGCAGATATTTATTCTTATACACATATTTTGAATATAAAAATTGAAGGAGAATTCTACAAACAAGATAAAATTTTGATTAATAAAAATTAGTAACATAAAGTATGTCCTCCTTGTTACTCAATACAAAATTATATAAAATTTATAATCTTTCATAAAAATGCTCTCTATTGTTGAAACTTTTTTACACTTATGTTAATGGAGTCCATAACTCTATTTTTCAAAATTAAAAAAAAGGTCTTTAATAAAAGTATATAATTACCCTGATCGATCAGTGAGACAATTTTTTCTAGATGGTCAAAGTTCTTATATAAGTTTTCTTGTGGTGATTGGAGTGAATCTTTCATTTGTTCCATTGGTTTTCTTTTGATTTTCTTGGCTAGTTCAACAAATCTGTCCTTCTTTGATTGATGCTCACATGGGTATCTTCAGGTAGTGGTTATGAGATGTAATTTCCTGAGGGTAAAGTTTTGATGTCCTTTAGCCAGAAAACATATATATATTTTTTAATGGGCACACACACCGTTACATTATTTATTTTAAAAATTAGACATTAAATTAAAAAGAAAAGTTTGCATATAAAAACTTTTTTAAGAAATAAAAAATTGAAAGTTAAAAGTCATTTAAACTTTATATATATAAAATCGCACAGATGAAAAAAATATTAAAAGAAAACTTTATTAAAAAAAGAGAAAGATTTAAGATTAAATTTTTGACAAAAACTTAAATATCTAATGATAAAAATATATCTTTAAGAACGTACAAACTTAATTAATGGTATTGTGTAAAATGGAAATGATCATTTTAATTAGTTAAAAGTAAACTAGCTCTTGGGCATTTCAAAATGTATAAGTAAAGGTCAGATAGGAGAGAAAAAACAATAAGAACAGAATGGTCAATGAAAGAAATCCCTCAGGAAATGAACTTCAATGAAAATACTATCGTCATGATGTAATGTCCACTCAATTCAAAATTCTAATATAAAAGAAAAACTTTGGAAATAAATTATAGTGAAGAAAGAGCTGGGAGAGAAAAGGTAAAGATGTGATAGAGAGAGATGTGTTAGTGTGGGGAGAGTTGAAGGAGAAGGGATTGAAAAGATGCACCCTTCAATTCCTTCAGTTTTTAAAAAGGAAAAGAAAAAGGAATAACCAATTATTTTCCCATATTGAGGACCACAGGACATCGGGGAAATTAACACTGGCTCCAAATTGCAAGCAACTGTTAAGCATGGATTTTTAAAACAGTAAGAACTCTAACTAATGAACTTTAATTCTAAAAAAGAAACTTTTCTAGTATGTTAAAACCATAAGAACATTAGTTAATTAATGAACACTAAGTATAAACTTTCCCAGTATTTAAATTATTGCAATATAAATTCCTATCTGACCAAACTTAGTCAGTTATTAATAATTATTTTATTGAATGTATTATTATTTTTTGTAAATCATTTCCATTAATTTATTTTTACTGTTCTTTTAAGTTTTATTATGATTTTTTTTCTTTTAAAATAAATTATATAAATGTTAAATTTAAGTCAGGTGTGAATGGCTGTATAGATTTGTAAAGTTATATTAGTTTAATTAAGGAAGGGTAAACCTTGGGTTATTTGTTTCATAGTTAAATTGGGTTAATGGATTGGATATATCAGTGTAATTAGTAAATGTATCATGAGATTCGCTACATGCAGGATCCTATTATACACCGCACTTGAATGAAATAAGTCCCATATCTCACAGACCATCGGAAGCAGATGGTATTCCCTGCTCCTTAGATCACCCCTTTTTAGCCTATGGAATGGGATTGTAAGATGAAAAACACAGTCCCTTCCTATGGAGTTTTTTTTTGTTCTTCTCACCAGACAGATGTAGTATTCCTCTACTGAATGAGAGTCAAGGTCTTCTATAACCATGCTGTTCAGATGAACATTCCTGACAGTATGGTATTTGTGCTATCGTATTCATACTGCATTGAATACATCGTTGTATCAGATGGATTGACGTTGATTTGACTGCAAACTTTTGGCCGAAGGTTAAATAAGGGATAGAATATTTTCTTTTCAAATGCAGTCTATGTAGTCTATTCATACTTGACAGTTTAATAAAATAGTATATTCATCTGTGCGAACTTCAAAAATAAAAGTTAAAAATGTACTTAAATGATAAAGTAAAAGTTAGACTAAAATAATGATTCAAAATCTTATATATGTTTAAATAAATGTTTGTGTGTGTTATTACTGGCAGTGGCTTCTTTTATTTTTTTTTTATATTCAAAAATATTTTCAAGAATTTATATTTTATAAATCTCTGCGTCTCACTGAGCTAGTGACTGGGGCTAATGGTCTAAATATAAAATAAAGTGAAATTTTAACTTATGTATCTGCCTACTACTATAAATTTTTTAGGTTAAATTAGCCTAGTGTTTCTCTGTATGGCAGATACGGTAAGACTGCTAACTTCTAATTACATTCTCCTCCTGAAAGATATGCAAGTTCAAATATTACTGGGCATATATGAATATAAATAATTATTCAAACAAAACTAATAACCAAGTATCTTCATGATAAATAAAGATTTAAGACCCAGTAAGATGATGTTCCATTTGCTAGCTCAGTGTACTCTATTCTCAGTTAAAGAATGGGGATCAGAAAACTCGTACAATTAATTAATTATATAATTAGAGAAAGTAAATGACAAAGAGAATAAAAATATATGGAGGTAGTCACTTTAGAATTATAATATAAATCTTTTATTAGCCCATAGTCCCATACCATTTATAACAATAAATTTAACATCCCAAGAGTGATTAAATATATAAAACAAATATTATACACTACATAAATCATTTTAATAAAACAAAAATTATAATCATAAAAAAATGCTTAACAAAGCATTCATTACACTAAATAAAGGAAAATGTATTTCTTAATAAAAAAAAATGGATTAAATAACTAATATGTCAGAGATAGTGATCTGTGGATTACAAACTCACACATGTGCCTTAAGCAAACAAGGAAAAATTAAGTTACATAAAAGATGTGTTTATCTACATATGTACATAAGACATATATTTACGAAATGTGTATTAAATTTAAATAAAATAAACACACAAAAAATAGTGTACCCAATAAAGTCTATAAGCTTCACCCCTCTATGAGATTTGAGTAGGCTATATATCTGTTCATCTACTGTGACAAGGACTGGACTTGTCTGTGGTAGAAGTTCATAGAATTCATCATCATCACTTTGGTGTTTGAAACTTGGCGTTTACATTCTGTTGGGATGCAGGAGCAGAGCTGGATGGATGAACTGAAGTGGGCTTCTACCCCATAATCATTCTATATACAGGAAAATGCTTGATTTGAATCTTTAGGCTGGACAACTGATATTACACACTATAAACAGTCTTTTCTTGTTTTACGAATTCTAGGTTAATTACAGGATTCAATGGCATGTTGCAATTAAACTTCCATCAGTGTCAACTGAGTATATGGTGGAATAATCATCTGCCCATCATTTAGCTTTCCAATAGTTGGCTAGATAACTGATGTTACTCTACACCACTTAATTGTCCGATGTTTAACTCATCGACTACTCACTGGTTAACTGCTTGGCTGGTTATTTGAATGATTGCATGAATTAGTGTTCGTTGGTTCAGAATGACTGAATGAATTTTTAATTAGAGTAAATTTCATAGATTAGGATGAATCAGAATCAGCATGCTTATTCAAAAGGTTGCAAGACATTGCATTGTTCCATTAACAGCATTAGCTTAACAGTAAAATTAGACTTAGGCTCCTAATAAGAATTGCCTTTAAAAAACAAAAATGAACTGCCTTCTCACAACTTCAGAACAGAACTCTTCCTCAATACTTCCTCAATTCAGGTATTCCCTCCAAGAAAAAAAAATCAATTAATTAAATCTTTTTTGGTGTTACTAATTGGTTTCGGCGATTCATGAAACATTCTAATGCAAACGCCTAAGTGCTTTTTTAAGAATTTTATTTCCAATTAGTTTTTTATCTCCATTCAGATCACAATATCACTAATAAAAGTTTTAATGAATGATAACATCTTTTTCCTTTTTTAGTAATTACATTATACAATTGAAGTTTAAAAAAATATATATTTCACTTAAATTGGACATTCTTCTCTCTCCCAGCATTATCGCAAGTTTAATCAAGTTTTTTTGGCCCAGGAAAACAATCTCTTCTTGTAGTATACTGCTTTTTTTTTAATTTATTGTGATATTTTTCTCTTGACACTCCTGAAGAAACATAATCAAGTTTCCCAAATGTTCCTGAGGAGACAATGACACTATCACAACATTGTCCATATAGTAAAGAATAAATTATTTTGCCATCTTAGATAGTACCTGATCCAAACATCACAATAATCCTAAACCATTGTTAACAAATCCAAATGGGATCCATTTGAACATATACCTAAATTCTTCATAGTCAAATGCAATGTATTTTGGTCTTCCATATGTACATGCCAATAGCTTGATGTCAAATTGAATGACAAAATATTTTCCCCCTAAATTCCAATAGCAAATCAGTTATATGCAGTGGTACTACCCAGTCAGATATTGTAATTGTAATTAACTGATAAGAACATACTCTTAGAGAACCATTTTTTATTTACAATCACCAAAGGATTTATATATGGGAACTGTTGTTTTTATGACACCCCATTATTCTGTCTGTTGTATATGTTTATCTAATTCATCTTTGTATTTGACTGGAACTAGGTACAATCTACTCTGAAAATGAGTTTCTGCTTTTACCTTATATGATAACTATAGCCCATTATAATCCTAGGTTCTGTGGCAAACACTTGTTCATTTTGCAGAAATATCTGTTTAAGTTGATTTTCCCAGCTACAATTATTCCTTCCTAACTTGCTTACGTTATGTGCTATTTATTTGTATATGTCATTGGTTACCATATATGCTACCTTATTATTATTCTGTTAACTACAGTCACTAATTGAAACATTTTCATTTTTTATTACTACTACCTTCTCACTATAATTGATTTTTGTCCCAGTTTGATATATAAAATCAGACCTCAGTATCAGGTTCTCTATCAATCCAGACATTGATAATAACATATGTTGTATATTTTTCTTTCCCATCTCTATTTCCCCATATATTTGATTCTTTTATCATTATGCATAATTATTTCTGACTTTTTTAATGGTAACAACAGCATTTTCCTTTTTTGACTTCTAATTTGGTCTAACATTTTGTTTGAGATTATAGAGACCTGACTCCCTGCACCTAAAAATGCTTGTATCTCCATCCCATTTTTTACTGATGTCACAGAGCAGGTTTGTTTAGTTATTGTCTGATTTTTTCCTCTTTATCAATGACCATCATCATCATGACATAATGTCCATTCGATCTGAAAGTCTAATATAAAAGAAAAAATTTGGAAATAAATAATTAGAGAGAGAAAGAGATGTGATAGAGAGAGGTGTAATATGTGTTAAGTCAGAGAGAGTTGAAGGAGAAGGGATTGAAAGATGCACTTTCAATTTCTTCAGTTTTTCTAAAAAAAAAAAAGAAATGATATCATTTTCCCATGTTGCAGACTACAGGCTGTCAGGGCCCAGAAATAAAATACCAGTGAAAGTAAAGGACCTCTGGATAAATATATAAAATTGGCCAATGGCATACCAGTCTCCCCAGGACATCGGGACAATTAATACTGGATCTCAAATGGCAAGCAACTGACAAAGATGAACTTTTTAAAACAATAAAAACTATATAACTAATGAACATTTTCAAAACAGTAAAAACTTTAATACCAAAACCTTTTCAGTATTTAATAGAAATAGAATCCTTTCTGACCAATTTAAATTATTATTAATAATTAATTTTATTTGATGTATTTTTTTTTAAATCATTTCCATTAAGTTTTTTTTTTCAGTTTTTTTAAGTTTTTATTATGATTTTTTTTATTAAACTAAATTTAATAAATGTTAAATTTAAGTTGGGCATGAATGGCTGTATAGATTTGTAAAGTTATATTAGTTTAATTAAGGGATGGTTAATCTTGGGTTATTTGTTTTGTAGTTAAATTGGGTTAATCGATTGGATATATTGGTGTAATTAGTAAATGTAGTATGAGATACACTATGTGCAGGATCACATTATACACCACACTTGGGCAAAATAAGCATATTTCTTATTGACCATTGGAGACAGATGGTATTCCCTGCTTCATGGATCATCCCCTTTGCCTATGAAATGGGATTTTAAGTCAGCAAAAAGGACCGCAATCCCTTTCCATGGAATTTTTTTTATTGTTCTTTTCGCCAGACAGATGCAACATTCCTGTACTGGATGAGAAACAATTTCTTATCTGTAACTGTGCTGTTCAGATGTGCAATCCTGACAGTATGGTATTGTGCTGTTGTATTCATGTTGCATTAAATACATTGATGTATCAGATGGATTGACCTTAGTTTGACTGCGAACTTTTGACCTGACATTAAATAAGGGGTAAAACATTTTCTTTTCAAATGCAATCTAATTAGTCTATTCATACTCAATATTCTTAATAAAATATTAATAAATTCATCTGTGTGAACATCTAAAATAAAAGTTAAATTGTAAATTAAAATCTAAAGCAAAGTTATAATGTTTTATAAAAAAAAAAAAATTAAAGTTATGCTAAAATAATAATTCTAAAGTTTATATATGTTTAATAAATATTTGTGTGTATTATTACTGGCAGTGGCTTCTTTTATTTTTTTCATAGTGAAAATATATTTAAATAAGTATTTATATTTTATAAATCTCTATGTCTCACTGAGCTAGTGGCTTCGGCTGATGGTCGGAATAAAATATATATGTAAAATTTAGATTTTAACAGCACCTATCTGCCCCTACTATATAAATTTTCCAGGTTCAAATGACCTGGTGGCACCCTGTATGGCAGATACAGTAAGCCTCTGTTTCCCTGACGGTTATAATATATATATATATATAAATGTGTGTGTGCATATTTGGACATCCAGATGGCTTTTTGTAAAATTATTTTGATAGCATTAAGAGAGTAAATAAATCATCTTTAAAGTCCACTAACTTTGTAGATTTTAATGATGATCAGCATTGATATAATAATCTCAGAACTTTTGATATGTTTGTTATTATATATATTTCAATACTTATGTGTGTGCATACAGATGAAATTTAGATTGTTTTTATAATATGCCTTAAATTTAAAATTGCCTAGATGATAATTAGCTTCAGATTTCTTTCACTAAGGATCACTGTTGATTTTTGGTGATAATTGCTAATGATGCTAAATTTATTTCTTGTATAATTTACTTTCAATGCTGATATATAGTTCACTTTTTGTATATAGTAAAAACAATGATGTTTTTGTTGATTATTCATCACTTATTGAGGATTATTTGTATCAAATGACAGTACATTATTGAGTTCAATAAAAAAAATGTTTTTTCATTCTTCTAAGAATGTTTTGGATATAAAAAAATCAGTTTTTCTTTTTTCTTAATCAAAAGAGAATAATACTTTATTCAAATCCTAGAATTGTGACTATGCTTTGTGAATAAAAAGAAAGGACACTATTAACAGTTAGCTAAATCTGATCTAGAATGTTTTTGAATGATATTTGAATAATTCCAGCTGATTTGAAGAAGCAGGCATATTTAAAATACAGCTATAAGTTACAAGACTATATATATTATCACCCTAAACAGACTTTTATTATTTGTCAGAAAAAACAATTATTTTGGTTTAGTGAATGTTATAATTAAAGTCTGATTTATATTTTATTTTAACTAGTCTGAATTTGTAAATAATGATTGTTATCCAGTTATTATTTTGAAAGAATCTGTCAATTAAAAAAAAGAAATTAATTTGTAATAACTTCTCTTTTCTTATCAAAATTATTTTTTAAAAAAAATATTTATTATATATCACATATGTATCCTAAGCTTATGAATTTTATATGTTGTTAATAAGAGGAAAAGGTAAAGCAATCATGATAATTATTTAAATGCAATGTACACATATAAATTGCCTTAAATCAGAAATAAATGTTAGTAACAATGGTATAATTTTCATTTTTCTCATTCATACATAGTTAAACTTATATTTGATTATTGAAAATTGGATTTTATGTAGATGGATTTATAGTTTACATATGTTCATATCCCTATAGGAGAATGCATTCCTATTAATTTAATGAATTAGGAATAGACCTCCGAATGAGTCATCTCTGTATAAATTGTAGTTATATTAAATTATCTATAAAACCAAAAGACTACTGTCAAGTGTTATTTTTCTAGTGGTTAGCATAGTTGCCTTCCAAGCAGCTAACCCGAGTTCACTTCCCGGTCAACGCATTTGACATATGGAGAAAAAAGGCTACTCCTTATAATCATTGCATAGAAGGTTTATTCAGTTAAGATTAGGATGAAAATGACATCCCTTTGTAGTTATTATTTTGTAAGTAGTTATGTTTAGGATTGGGATCTAAAAATATCATTTGTTATGATTATTGTGATAAAGATAGCATTGAGGTCTATACTATATAGACCAAATGTATGTCTATGTTCCAGGAGACATGTGAGCCAAAGACAAATTTGTATTTATGAATTCATACATGTGTAGAATTTTATTTAAGTTTTAAGGTTAAAGGTATGATAAATGTGTTACATTATCTATGAATATATTGATGCTATGATTATAAAGATTAATAGGCCGAGTTCACAACACATTTGACATATGGAAAAAAAAAACAAAAGGCTACTTCTTATAATCATTACATAGAAGGTTTATTCAGTTAAGATTAGGATCAAAATGACATCCCTTTGTAGTCATTATTTTGTAAGAAGTTATGTTTAGGATTGGGATCTAAAAAAACCATTTGTTATGATTATTGTCATAAAGATAGCATTGAGGTCTATACTATATAGACCAAATGTATGTGTATGTGCCAGGAGACATGTGACCCAAGGACAAATTTGTATTTATGGATTCATTCATGTGTGGAATTTTATTTAAGTTTTAAGGTTAAAGGTATGATAAATGTGTTACATCATCTATGAATATATTGATGCTATGATTATAAAGATTAATAGGCTTTGTTAAAGACATAAATTGTATATCAATTAATAATTATCCTTTGTAAATAAATTACTGTTATAGGATTTGTTAATTTTATTAATGAATATAAGCTGTAAATTAATTAATAAGTACACCCTAAATAAATTATTATTATTATATGATTTGTTACTCGGTTTATGAGAAAATGCATTGTATACCATCATACATTCATTGGGAGTAACTTATGTTCTCCATGATTTATCCTAGCATTACAGATGGGGCTGTGTACTTGTTACAGTATTATATTGAATAAAATATTGTTTTAAGTATACATATGTCAATTTATGTCCTGATGCTTAAATCCAGGTGCTGGCCATGTTATTTATGTAAATAAATCAATGGAGAAAATGTAAAATGTTGAAATATATTTAGTCTAATCATTACAGAGTAATCCCTTCTGTTTGTAAATTTTTGATTTACTCAGGTTGTGACCTTTGAATGTATCTGTTATAAACTTCCATTTGCCAGAGTTAAATAAATAATATGATTAACCAGACAATATTTTTTTTCTATATTGTAATTATATTGAAAAAAAAAAAAAACCAACGACATGAAATAACAAAGCAAAATGTGCCATGAAGAAGACATGTAAGTGTATCTGGTGTTCCAAAGTGTACAATCAAATAAAGCATAAAAATATTAATAAAAAATAAATATGCATAAAAATACTGCATTATCATCTTAATTAGACATGATGCAGATGATTAACTTATTATTTAGACAGTTGAAATTAAAAATGGAGCAAATGAATCAAACTATAGAAAATAATAAAAAATAATAATCAAAAGCAAATAGAACAAATAAACCAAATTATAAAAAACAATCAAAAAGATAATCAAAAATAAATTGAGTATAATCAAAAGCCAATGCACCAAACTATGGAAGATAATCAAAAATGTATGTAACACAATTGAAAGTAGATGAAATCAAGATTTGAACACAACCAAAAACAAAAGAAATTGTGATTTATGTAGCAAATAAGCCAAACTAGAGCAAATACTAAGAAAATAGATAATTCTTGCAAACTATCCAAATCAAAGCAATTATTAGATGATTTAAAGCAAATAGAAAATAAGTAAAAAATGAGCAAGTACAACCTGAAAAAGCAAAGGATCAAAGCATAAACCATTTACAGCCTCAATTGCTTTTAAAGTTAAAGAATAAACCAAAAATACATTATGAACTTTTAGTTGAATAAAAAAAATTACTTGGAAAAAAATAATGAACATGAACTCATTCAAATAAATAGCCAAAGGCTTGAAGATATGCATAAAAGCTTACAACAAAAGCTAGATGAATCAAAAAATTGTATGCACTATATCAAGTGTCAGCCATAATCTTTCAGCTAAATAAAGCAATACAAAAAATTAAAATGGAGCAACGTTTTTATCTTCAAAATGAAATCACTATTAAGACAAAAACTAAATATGCACTTGTCTCTCACACTGATTAATCTATTGAATAAAGAAATTCATCAAACAGACATTCAATCTGTGTGTTATATGGATTTATTGTATTTCTACAGAGTTATGGACAAAAATAATGTTATTAATCATCAACTTTACTTACAATTGAGAAAAAATAGTGCACAATTTTCTCCCATACCAATATTTTTTTTTCCATAAATGCCACAAAAGAAAAAACCCTCAGATAGATTTTATTATCAAACTATACCTAAACAATCTTATTTTATTGATCAATGGCTGGATAAACAGTTTATAAAATGCTTAATGGACATGGAAAAAAGTAACTTTTAATAAGTACAATCATTTTTTTTTGTTTTCAAGTTCAAAAATTTAAAATGAACAATCCACTATTCATTTCAATAAAAAAATTTTTTTTTTTTCTAAACAAAATGATATGCAAATTTGTTAAGGGAAAAAAAGAACTAAAACGAAATTAAAAAAACAAACATAAATTTTGGATATAAAAATATCAGGTTTTTTTTTTTTACTTTTAATCAGAGAGAGATATTACTTCATTCAAATTCCGGGTTTGTCACTGTACTTTGTGAATAAAAATGAAGAATACTACTAACAGATAGATAACTCCAGCTGAAATGAAGAAGTAAGCTTGTTTAAAAGACAGCTAGAAATTACAAGACAATATCATCACCCTAAACGAACTTTTAATAATTGTCAGAAAGAAGTAAATGACAAATATTTTGTTTTGGTGAATATTATAATTAAAATCTGATTTATACTTTATTTTAACTAATCTGCATTTGTCAATAATGTTTGTTGTCTAAATATTATTGTGAAGGAAAATGTCAATTCAAAAATAAAAAAAAAAAGAAGTGAATTTGTAATAACTTCTCTTTACTTGTTAAAATTGTTTAAAAAAAATTTTTTATATATCACATATGTATGCTAAGCTTATGAATTCTATATAAGTTATTAATAAGAATAAAAAGTAAAGAAATTATAATAATCATATAAATGCAATTTGCACCTATAAATTGTCTTAATCACAAATAATCTAGTTAACAACGTTATTATTTTTATTATTCTCATTCATTTATAGTTAAAATTATATCTAATTAATGAAAATTGGATTCTATGTAGTGGATTTATATATGCACGGCGTTTTGTTCAATGTTTAATAATTTACATATGTTTTCATCCATATGGGGGGATACATTTCTATCAGATTAATGAGTTAGTGATCGATCTCAGAATGAGTAATTTCTTTATAAATTGTACTTATATTAAATTAGGTTTAGAACCAAAAGGTCATCCCTTTATTGGTATTATTATTATTATTATATAAGCAGTTTTGTCTAAGATTAGAATCTAAAAGACCATTCTTTATGATTATTGTCATAATAATAGTGTGGATGTTTTTGTCATAGAGACCATATTTATGTGTAATTATTAGGAGACATGCAAGGCAACAAATGATAATGAGGTTTTTTTATTTATGTTTTTACAACTGCAGATCATTTGCAAGGAAAGTAAGATTGCCAGAATTAAAAGAATTGCCTTATATTAAATTGGACATTATTGGACTTTGTGAAGTTAAAAGAAAAGGTGAAGAGACAATTGATTTAAAAAGTGGACATGTATTTTATTATAAAGGCACAAATATTGAAAATACAAAGGGATAAGATTTATTATAAGTAAAAAGTGGAAGAACAACATTGTGGCAATTGATGGTGTATTAGTTATACAACATAATAGCAGATAGCAAATGCAGATAATTCAGGTTTATGCTCCAACAACTTCTCATAGTGATGAAGTAGTAGAAGATTTCTACATGAATGTACAAAGGATTTTGATCAAAGTAAACAACATTTTAAAATTGTTATGGAAGACTTTAATGCTAGAATTGGTAGATAAATAAAAAATGAAAGTGCTGTAGGTAATTTTGGTTATGGTAATAGAAGTGAGAGAGATCATAGACTAGTTGAGTTTGCAGAAAAAAAAACTTTATATTATGAATTATTTTTTGAGAAAAATGTTAAAAGGATATGGACATGAAAACATTCAAATGAAGTTATAGCAGAATTGGATTATAGTTTGACTAACAGAAAAAAAATATTTCAAGATTGTAATGTTCTTAATATATTTAACACAGGAAGTGATCAACAATTAGTAATTATGTAAGATAAGTGTTAATGCAAAACTGGAGAGACAAAAATTATTAAGAAAAACAATATTTACAGTTGATATTTCTAATCTTCAAAAATATTGTAATGAATTTAAATTAGAACTTACAAATCGGTTTTAAGTATTAGTAGATTTTGAACATGATTCAGATTTGAATGAAATTAATATGAAAATAACTGATACACTTTTAAAAACTGCAACAAATATAGCTGGTAGACAAAAGCAGCAATTTACCAAAAAAAATTTCTACTGAGACTAGAGAATTTATGAAGAAAATAAGAAATATGAAGATATACAAAAATGATGCCTTAAAAAGGATTGAATATCTCGAATTTTGTAAAATGATGCAGAAAAGAGTTGAAAATGATATAAGAAAGTATAACTGTGAGCTAGCAAGAAAAGCTGTAGAAGAAAATAAAAATATTTTGGTATTGGTAGGAAATTTATATCTGCAATAAAAAAAGATGGAATTATTACTAAAAAGAGAGATGATATCATGAAATGAGTAAAAGACTTCTATCAAGAATTATATAGTAATAAATATTACATTTTCTAAATTGCCCAGAATATTAAATGAAGAAGTGAGACATGCAAATAAATGTATGAAGAAAGGAAAATATCCAGGTAATGATGGAATTATAATTGATATATTAAAAGAAGTAGATAAAGAAATATAATTTTTTTAGTAAAGTTATATACCAAATGTCTAAAGGATAAAGATGTACCAGATGATTAGAAAAATGCAGTATTAATATTAATATTTAAAAAAGATGATAAAAAAGATATTAGAAATTACAGACCTATCAGCCTTTTATTAGTTTTATACAAAATTTTTACCAAGTTATTACAACTCATCTACAGAGAACATTGAATTTCCACCAAGCAAGAGAACAAGCTGGATTTAAAAGTGATTTTAGTACAGTAGATTGTATCCAGGTATTGAGAGATGTTATAGAAAGGACAAATGAATATGAGATCCCATTATGCTTTTGATTTGCAGATTATGAAAAGGCATTTGATTCTATAAACATTTCTTCAATGATGAAAACATTGGATCATCAAGGTATAGATCTAGGATATTGTCATTTTTTAAAGAATATTTATAAAAATGCAACAGCAACAATTAAATTACATAAATGATACTGGGAAAGTCAACATGAAGAAGAATGTAAGACGGTGACTCCATATCTCCAAAACGTTTTACAGCAGTGTTGCAAGAAATATTTTATGGATTAAAATGGGAAGCTAAATGAGTGAAAGTAAATGGAGATTATTTAAGTCATTTAGATTTTGTGGATGATGTAGTTGTTTTTTTTTTCAAAAATGCTTTAGAGCTGCAGGAAATGTTGCAGGAGTTATCAGATGAAAGTAGGAAAGTAGGACTAAAGATAAATGTTAAAAAGACTAAATTAATGTTTAATGGATTTTCTCAAAATATGAAAATAAAGATTGATTATGATGAATTAGAAGAAGTCATTAGTTGCAAATACTTTAGTCAGATTATTAATACAGATGGAAACATAATGGATAAAATTAATCATAGAATTAATAAACTTGGTTGGAGTGGTTTTGGTAGAAATAATCTGATACTAAAAGGAAATATGCCTATGTGTTTGAAAAGAAAGGTTTTAATAAGTGTGCTTTACCAGTTCTTAATTATGGATCTGAGACTTGGACACTTAATAGAAGAGCAATACGAAAACTTCAGACCACTCAAAAAAGTATGGAGAGATGCATGTTGGGAGTAACAAGAAGAGATCAAAAATTAAATATATGGATAAGAGAACAAACAGGTGTTACTGACCTCATTGAAAAAATTAAAAGACTGAAGTGGAGTTGGGCTGAACATATTTCTAAAAGATATGATAATGAGTGGACAATTGACATCTAAAACTGGATTCCAAGAGATTGTAAAAGACCCAGAAAGAGATCACATGTGAGATGGATGAAATAAGAAAGTGTGCATGGGTGATGTGGAGAAGAAAAGCTAAAGGTTGGAGAAGTTGAATTGAACTTGGAGAGACATTCATCCTGCAGTGGATTGATAATGGCTGATGATGTTGATGATGATAATGTGTAAAATTATATTTAACTTTATTGAAGTGAGGGTTAAAAGTATATTGAGTGTGTTGCATTATCTATGAATATACTGATACTATGATGTATAAACAATCAAGGACTTTGATAAAGAAATAAATGGCATATCAATTAATGATTATACTTTGTAAATAAATTATTGTTACAGGATTTGTTAATTTTATTAAAGAAAATAAATTGTACATCAATAAATAAATACACTTTAAAATAAATTATTACATGATTTGTTACATTGTTTATGTCAGATTGCATAAGTCCATCATCATACACTCATTGGGAGTAACCAATAGAGACGTTAATCAGAATTGTCAGTTTATTGGTTTTTATCTTTAAGTTTATAACCAAGATATACTATGGTATTTTCCAGATACCTTATTATTTCTCAGATAACAGCTTGATTTTTAAATAATGAAGTTAATTTTCATCTTCTGTTCATATTTATCATAATAATTCTCAAAATATAACATAGTCTTTTCATGCCCATCTGTAAAGTCATCAGCCAAAGAAGCATTGTAAAATAAAAAGAAAAGTTGCTAAGATTTTATAAATTATGGGCATAGGCTTTCATCTGATAATACTTTATTTGGATATCTTAAATGAGTCAATAACTGATTTTGTGATGCTATAAAAAAGATGAATAGACGATTTAAAAGAGAATTTGCATTTTACTATAATGATAAAAATATTAAAAATTATAAGTAAAAACTAAAATATTAATAATATATATTAAGGCTATAACCTTAAGAGTATGCACTTAAAATGTGACAATAGGGACCTCTACAAATCTATACACAAGATTAACAACTTTAAAATACAAGAGTGGCTACTCTTATCTTTGACCTAATTTCTAAATATATAGGTGAATCTAAAGCATTTTGATTTCGGAGTGTGAAGCTATTAACTACTTCACTGATTAAGTCCACAATTTTTATACAAACTAACATAAGTAATAATTTATTAAGGCTGTAACCTTAGAAATAAGCGTCTGAAAAATACGAAGGTAGGGACTGATTTACAATGAATCAGTATGATCTTATAATTAGAAATCTTTTAAAACAATTTAAAGTTATAATTAATAATTTGTAAAGTGCATATTCATTACAAAGTAATATATATATTAAGTGTATAACCTTAAGACTATGCACCTAAAATACAATAGTAGGGACCTCTACAAATCTAAACACAAGATTAATGACTTTAAAAGACAAGAGCAGCCATTCTTATTTTTAACCTAATTTCTAAATATATAGGTGAATCTAAAGCATTTTGATTTGAGAGCATGTGATTATTAACTAATATTAAAACAGGCAAAACACACTATACATATTGCCACCCTCAGCAAGCTAGAGTAATCAATGGATGCCAGAAGGCTTGTGCATAAAATCCCCATCTAGTGCCTACTCATCCAATATCCCCAGCATAGTTTCTGGCTTGTGGCCTTTATCAGTGATGAGCCTTGGATCTGAGAGTACTGCACCTAGATCTTAGGATCTAATGCAACCTTCTAGCAGCCACCTTTTATCTCCACTTAACTACAAAATTATGAGTCTTAAATTGAAAACACCTTAATATTTTCATTGACAAAGGCCACAAGCCAGAAACTAGTTTGGGGATATTGGATGATTAGAAACTAGATGGGGATTTTATACATAAGCCTTCTGGAATCCATTGATTAATCTAACTTACTGTGTGTGGCAATATGTATAGTGAGTTTTGCCTGTTTTAATAACAGTTATAAGCAAGCATAAGAAATGGTGATCATGTGATGTTTATAAGCTATTAACTACTTCACTGATTAACTCCACAATTTCTATACAAACTATCATATACAAAAACTTATATAGACAATAAAGATTGCAACTTGGTCTTAGATATTGAAATTATTGATAGAAAGAAGTTTAAATACACCTCTTTATACAGATAAATATAACCTATTCTGGATGTAAACTAATAAATAGTCACTAAATGGATTTGTCAATATTAATAACAATAAAGAATTTCAAACTGTTGTTAAGGCAATCTCCTTTTAACAATAAAAGCGGAATCCCAACTTTATATATATATTCTACTAAAGTATGTAGACAATTATTAACTATTTATTCAAAGGAAGAAGAAAGAATTTCAAGAGAAAACAACAAGATAGTTTAAAAAGGAAAAGATTTAATGTTTTATATTGTTTTTAAATATTCAATGTAAATATATAAAAAGGCATATTGAACAATAAAAGAATATAGAATGAAAACTGAAATTTGAGATTGTCAAATTATATTTTGTTCATGAATAAACAAGAATAATAAAATCGATAAATTTAAATTATTCATGGAGTGAACTATGTTATAATTCACTGAGAATAATATGAATGAAACTATTTCAATGAAAGTTGCATTGAAATAAATAATTTCTTTTTTTATATACATAGACGTTATAATGAACAGGCAGAGAGATAAATTTATTGAACTTTTGTCCTGATATCCAACTTGAGCAGTATTCAAGAGTGAATTTACAAATAATATTCTATTGATTTATTTTTGCCATTAATACATTATTTTTTATTAATTTCTCTGATTGTTATTTTATGCATTTACTAAAGCAAGCATAAATTATAATACTTTTTTATTTTTAAAATACATGAGTTAATTATATTTAATTAACACACTGTCATAACACCTTTTGTTTTATATAATACATGCTAATAATTATACAGCATTAACCCTACACACACACATTTTACAGAAAGAAGGTCATGCTCCCTGATGTGCAAAATTTGGAAAGTGCAGTTGTAGAAGCTAATGATTGTTAATACCTTTGTTGTGATGATTAAAATATCAAACCGTGAATACTACTCTTCAATTTTAGTTCTATATAATTGTTGATTATTTATTTAATGGATTTCTCTAAAACAATCATTTGTTTCCTATTTTTGCTTATGTGCAGCACCAATTAGCTGCTCTGCACATGGTTATCATTACCATATATGTAATGATTTTAGAAAGGAAAGAAATGTTAACTAAAAAGAAGTTTCCTTGATTTCTGGTTGAAGGCATTTAAGGAACCAAGTAGAACAAATTCTTAATGTCCTCTCCATACATTCTTATTGTTATTATTATGAGGTGATTATTCATATATTATACAAACATGGATAGGCTTCTTACCAACATGCATTATCTAGTGTGGTGAGTTTATTAGATTTTATCTCTGAGTTTAAAATAAATAAAGACCATGGTCTTTCATCTCAGTTTCACGTTACCTCATAACTGTAATTAGTTGAGTTTCTTGAAGGCAAAATAAATGTGCCAGTGAAGTATTTTTTTTCTAATAAATATTTACAATCATGACAGACAAAATAAATTATGGTCCTTAAATTTTAGGAGGCAATAAATTTACCAGCCAAACAGGAGATGGTGGCTGAAGATGAAAGATGCCAACAATCTCCTGGTTAAAATGCAGGATACCATTAGATGATGACATTTTATTTAAGTACTTATAATTGAACACTTTAAAGTGAAGATTGTAAAAATTGGATAAAGGACCCTCATATTAAATGGCACATTCTTGAACTGTATGCAGTTAGCAGAGATAAAGAGATGATTGATTTAAAAAGTAGACATTGCACAAACATTGGCAGTATAAGTGGAGTAGGATTTAGTTAAAATAAAAAGTGGAATAACAACATTGTGGAAATTGGTGGTGTAACAGAGAGTGGCAAGATTAATTATTCAATTTAATAACAGATATTTTTATATGGATGTACATAAGGCTTTTATTCAGATCAACCAATCTTTTAAATCTGCTATGGGAGGCTTTACAGCTAGAATTGCTTAACAATTGAAAGGTGAAAGTATGGTAGATAAATTTGGTTATGGTAATAGAAATGAGAGAGGATATATACTTGTAAAGTTTATAGAAAAAAACCTTTATATTATGAGTTGTTGTTTTTTTTATTTTAAGAAAAATGTTAAATGGAAATGAACATGAAAGCATTCAAATGAAGGTACAGAAGAATTGAATTATATATTGACTAACAGAAAATACACATTTCAAGATTGTAAGTTTCTAATAAATTCAATGCAGAAAGATATCATTGATTAGTGACATGTAAGATACATGTTAATACAAAACTAGAAGGCAAAAATTATTAAGGAAAACAATATTCACAATTGATATTCATAATTTTCAGAAACATTATTATGAATTTAAGTAAGGCAAACAATTTTTAAATATTAACAGATTTTGAACATGATTCAGATTTTAAAAAATCAATAGAAACATAACTGATACACTTTTAAAAACAGCAATAAAAGTAAATTTTACAAAAAAGCTGCAATTGACCAGTAAAATTTCTACTGAGACAAAATAATTTATGAAGAATAAAAGGAATATAGAAATAATCTATTAAGAAGGATTGAATATTTCAAATTTTGTAAACTAATGCAAAAAAGAGTTGACTGTGATATAAGAAAGTATAATTGTGAACAAACAAGAAAAGCTACAGAAGTGAACAAGAATCTTAAGAGTGTAAAACAGCATCTTGGTATTAGTATGAAACTTATTTCTGCAACAAGGAAAAATGATTGAACTATTACTAAAAAGAGAGGTGACATCATGAAATGTGTAGAAGAATTCTCTCAAGAATTATATGGTAATAAAGAACAAGTACTTCCTACAACTATTATATCTTCTGAATTGCTTAGGATTTTAAATGAAGAAGTGAGACATGCAATGAAATTTATGAAGAAAAGAAAAGCTTCTGTAATGATACAATTATAATTAACATTTCAAAAGAAGCAGGTGAAGAAATAGAAATTTTTGTCAAAGTTATATTTCAAATGTCTAAATGATAAAGATATACCTAATGATTAAAAGAATGTAGTATTAATATTTAAAAAAAATGATAAAGAAGATATTAGAAATTACACACCTATTATTATTTTATTAGCTCTATACTAATTTTTAATAAAAATATTTACAGCTCCTTTACAATGACCTTTGGATTTTAATCAAACAAAAAAAAAACAAGCTGGATTTAAACATTATCTTAGTACAGTGAATCTTATCCATGTAATGAATGAAGTTATAGAAAGGACCAATGAATATCAACTGCATTATTCTTTGGATTTGTAGATTATAAAAAAACACATTTGATTTTATAAATATTTCCTCAGTGATTAAAGTATTGATCCTTAATGTATAGTTCAGATTATAGTCATATTCTGAAAAAAATATTTATAAAAATGCAATAGAAACAATTGCATTACATAATAATTCTAAAAAAGTTAACACTGTGAAAGGTATACAACAGGGTGACTCCACATCTCCAAAAAATTTTATAGTAGTTTTGCAAAAAGGATTTTATGGATTACATGGAAAGTTAAAGGAATAAAAATAAGTGGAGATTATTTATGTTATTTATATTATGCAGACAATATATACTTATTTTTGAAAATAATGCTTTAAAGCTTCAGGGAATGTTGCAAGAATTATCAGATAAAAGTAAGATGTTAGAATTAAAGGTAACTGTTACAAATACTACAGTAATGTTCACTGAATTTTTTTTAAAAGAGAGAAATAAAGATGATAATGATGAATTAGAAGAAGTTAATACCTACAAATATATTGATCAGATTATTATTACAGATGGAAACATAATGGATGAAATTAATCATAAGTTAAACTTTGTTCTTGTGCTTTTGATTGAAATAATTTAATATTAAAATTAAATATATCTATGTGTTTAAAAAGGAAGGTTTTTAATAAATGTGTTTTACCAGTTCTTATTTACAGAAATGAAACTTGGATATTTAACAGAACAGCAATATATAGGCTTCAGATCACTCAATAAATTATGGGGATATATATATATATATATATATATATATATATATATATATATATATATATATATATATATATATATATATATATATATATATATATATATATATATATGTTAGGATTAAAAAGAAAAATTCAAAAGCAATGTACATGTGTGAAAGAACAAATAAGTGTTACTGACATCATTGGAAAAAATTAAGAGGCTGGAGTTGAGTTGATCATATTTGTTTAAAAAATTGATAATATATGAACAGATGAAATCTTAATCTGGATTCCAAGAGATTGTAAATTACCTTTAAAGTGTCTACATATGAGATGGATGGATGAAATAAGGAAGTGTGCTGGGATGATGTGGAGAAGAAAAGCTAGAAATCAAAGATGGATTGAACTTGGAGAGACCTTCACCCTGATGTGAATTGATAATAATTGAAAATGATATATATTGAAGCAGTCGATGTCTAATCATTATCGAGCTTCATGCTTCACCATCTATACTAACCTCATGTGGTGCTGCAATTCAGATTATTTTTACTAAGTAAAATTATAAATCTTAATTACAATCAGAAGAAATTGTTTTGTTAGTTTATTTGCAAATCTTTAAAAATGTCTAAAATGATATTTCAAACCTTATCTGTTTTAAAAATTTTTGCTAATTAAATATTTTATTAATTAAATATTTTTTATCAAGAGATTACAGGGATAGCTGTGGGCAACTGAAATTGCATTCTTGGAGGGATTAAAAAGTATATAAAAAAGGACCATAGAACAAAAGAAGTCAGTTACTTTGAGTTACTTAGAAAATTCTTTCAGAACATTTTGAGTAAAATAAATTTTCAGAAGTGTTTCCAGACCTTCAAATTTTAAGAAGTCAACACAAGTTCAGTGGTATGAACTTTGAGTAGAAAAGAAGCACTTTTCTCTGGGCCTCTTAAAAGGCTGTCCACCTGATGCAATGATATTTCATTCATCTGACCGGCTGTACAAGATGATTATCTAATTGCTGACCCTGACTGCCTGCCTGCTATGCTGAGGTAAACTCATTTAATGTAGAACTGCCTTAATATGTAAATTCCTTGTGTAATTTTTAATAAGATATAGTTAAAACTTTGTATTTTAATTCACATATTAATTTATAAGTTCTTGCTAATTTTGCTCTTAAACTCTCTGTAATCTTTTATTAATATTATGTAATTCTAACTATGCTCTTTCATGTTCAATTAGATCATACAGCTTTGTGTGGCTCCATTAATACTTAACTTATTTTGTTTAATGTATATATACTGTATAATTTATTTTCTTTAATATGCCAATAACACCCAAACTCACAAGTCTGAAAGGGGGGGGGGGGAATAATTGTTTAATTGGGAAAAAAAGCAGGGGCTTCATTTAAAATCTATCAATAAAGTTTTGTTTATTTAAAATAGAAATTGCTCACCAGTTTGTTTTCATTTTAAATTCTTGAGTTTATTTAAAATCTTTTACTGTAGATGAATGATACTAAATTTGGTGCATTGAATTTGTTTTTAAAATTTCATTTTAAAAGATCGCTAACTTTATAATTAGGATCATTCCTTCTTGCTGTTGCCTTGAGGGCCAATCCTAGCAATTAATGCGTATATGGGAATCGAAATTAAATATAATTTTTGCTGTTTTATTGTTATAAATAAGAGTTATTATTCATTATAATTTGTTGAAGGAGTCAGGATTGAAAACTGGCCATTGTGCAAGACGTTAGACCATTTCCAAGCTTTAAAATAATATATTAAAATTATATTATAAAAATTATATTCATGTCCAATAACATTCATGGCATACATTTTCTTTTATTATGATAAATTTATCTTTTCCATTTCTTGATTGCTTTGTCATTGGGGACTTCAAAAGTCTAAAGTTCCTATCCTATTTTTTCAAAATTGTTTGTAATCAGGGATATACACTACTCCCTGTGGAACATGAGGTTTATGAGGTTTTGGTGTGCTGTGGATGAATACACAGCCAGCTCTGGGATTTCAAACCCAGCCTCTCCATCAGTACTGTTCACCAGAATGTGCAGTTGTACCAAACCTAAGTTTGTTTTGAGTATTTCCTTTAAAATGATAAAATATCCACAATTGCCTTGAAGGCCGGATCTCTATTTGTATGCTAGTACCATTACTCTGCTTCTTAATTTGATCACTGTCTGTTTAACCTTAGTAAGTTGCAATGATGTGTTGAAAATAATGATTTATTTTGTAAAATACATTATTGAGTTAAACTGCTTTTGTTTAAACTATTATTGATTCCCTGATGTGTTGTGATTCATTTCGTAAAATACATTCATTGAGTTAAACTGCTTTTGTTTAAACTGTTATTGATTCCCATAGATGTAAATCAATTTGTATTAATAATTGTATAATTTATTCTCGTAAATGTAGTGCATTGTTTGTTTCTTATGTATTATGTTCCAAAGACGTCTTTTCCAAACAATGCCAACAAAAACATATATAATGTTTTCTATAAGGTAGATAAATGATTAACATTGCATATTTTTACCTGTTTACAAAATCATTTACTACTAAATCACAAACTATCATTTATATCATTAAACATCTAAACCTTGTTATGATCTTTTGTATTGGTTTTATACATTTACAGCACTATCTTTGTAGATATTTGTGAATTGGCATATTAATTCTGTACAAGCTATAACACACTCCATAAAATCATATCTAGTAAATAATTAATATAAAGGGAATTTTATAAAAACAAATCCAAAGTTTTGTAAATAGATAATGTCATCCCAAGCATGAAACATTTTGTAACATATATATATATATATGCATTTTCTTAATATTTTTATTAAATATATATTTCATGTAAATCCTGGTTTGTTTTGAATTATTATTTTCTAATTAATATTTAGAATTATTTTCTTTAGCTAATAACTTAGCATTAATAAATAAAACTTTAATAAATGTAATTTCTGGTCATCATCATCAGTCTGATATTTTGCTTTACCTCTATATTTCTGGACCTGGAATTAAAATAATTGTGCTGTATAATTGGGAATTGTTCATTGGGTCTGAAACTTGAAGAATAGGCAAATACATTAGAATTCAGGATTGCTCCAGACCTGTGTATCTCAAGCATGGTCGAATTCGAGGTACTTTTGCTTAGGATTTGAGATGTGTTAAGTGAGCAGATGTTTTTGATCAGTACAGTATTTACTTCAACCTACACACATTTATAATTTGTAGTCTTGAATAACTAATTAACACTTATCACACTATTTTTTTAAAATTGCTATGATAATGCCCTTCCATTTGCATTAGCTGTTTCAAATATATATAAGAGTTATAGATCTAGCAAATTTTAATTAAAACAAAAGCCTATTACATTATAGATGTCAACACTATTTGTTATATATATGGCTTATTTAAAATTTATGGAGGATTATATTTATTACTCAATTTTAATACCCCTTCAAGTGAAGAATTTTAAGAAAATTTGTTGTATTATAAATAAATATAGCATTTTTATAGCATTGTACATATTTTCAATTATGACTAATTATTCAAGTGCTATTTATATTAGCTTTCACCACTCTTGTACTGCCTATATTACTATACTAATACAAAATGCTGTATTAACTGTCACAGATGTTTATACAGGGATTGCAGAGGTAGAAAATTTTAAAATAAGGATGAAATCCATTACATCCCAGATATAAATACAGCTTAATTTATATATGGCTTAGTTCTAATCTTCATGGAAAAGTTATAAAGTGATCATCTCTTTTCTGCCCAATAAATTACTATTATTATAATAAAATAAGTGTTGTTTGCAATTTTGTAAAAAAATTTAAATTAGGTTTCTGAATTATAACTTATAGTATTGTAGTGATTTATATTCTCAAAAGTGTTACATATTTAATAGTCATAATTTACTTATATACTTATCAAAATTATTAGAATTTCATCTGGTTTATTATTTGAACTTGTAAGCTGACTTGATGAATAATTACAAATATCACCACTAAAATGAAAACAAAACTGTTACTCTTTCAAAGTATTGGTTCTCAATAAGATAAAATTCGTTTATGTGACCATTAAATTGATGTTAATAGAAGCAAAAGGGTATTATTTTCAAATTTGTTGAAAATGATTCTTTAGAAAACTGATTTATGAATTATAGTAATATAAAAAGACTTAATTGGTCCATGAATAAATTTACACATTCAATGGTCAATGACTTATTTACAAGCTTATTAAAATAATAATTATTTCAATTTTGCATACTTCTACATTTTTTTATAATGAAATCAAAGAACAACTGCTTAAGTCAAATTAATAAATGTATAGATAGTAATATGGATACATAATTGGAACATAGATCATTAGATGGATAGACAGTTATATTTTCAGCAGAATATATATATATATATATATATATATTTGTATAAAATATTGCACGATATATTTTGTACGTGATTTAAATATAATTTATTGCCCAACATTTTATTTTCTTAATGTTTTTTTTTAGCAATCTTTGCTTCATTTACCTCAATTAATTCAGAAATAACTTTATTGGTAAAAAAATGAAACAATGAAATGAATTATGTATAAAATAAATGATTTTTCTCCAACAACTAATTTATAATAAAATATATATTTTTGGAAAAAAACATTTTTAAAAACATCATTTATAATATTATTAAATTTATTTTATTTTTTAAAAATAATAAATATGTCAATTAAAAGTAATTATTATGCATATATATATATATATATATATATATATTCATAATATACTTTTAAAAGTAATTATTATGCATATATATATATATAAAAATCTATTCATTCAATATAAATGTTTACTATCGTAAATAGAGGGATTTAAACTTAGGATTTTTAATCTATATTCATACTTCAATCCATTTCATTTCCAGCAACACAATACAAATGACTACACCCATGTGAAAAAAACTCATTCTTCTCATTGTTCCAACAATTCAGCCATTTATTAAATGAAAAAATCTGTGATTGAATGCTCAAAGCTCTTGGTGGATATATCTATATTATTAATAAGACAGATAAATGATCAACTACACCATAGTGTTTTGTACATCAGCTCCCTATGAATATGACTTGAGCTTTGAATTCAAACTAGGTGATTTTTTTTAAAATTAGAGAACAACTTCTGAACTTTTTAAGGACCTAACAAGTAGGTAATATATCCAGCCATATTCTTATTGTCTAGTAAATATGTGTTGGCAATCCTTTGCTAGAGATAAATGAAGAAATAGAAAATAAAACTTTTATATCTGTTAGATTGCTATCTTAAAATTATTTGTGATTTAAAAGTATTTTACATTTAAATGTCAACGTTGATAAGAATTTGTCACAAGTAAATTTATTGGGTGGTTTATTTAAAATTAATTTGATGAATATTATATATATATATATATAAACAAAAAAAGACTTATAAATCCAATAAATAATATTATATTTCAACCAGAGGACTGGTTTTCATCAGAAAGAAAAAAAATACACAGTAAAATGGCGATAATCAAAAATTACAGATTTGGTAAAAGATTAAAGGATTAAAAATTTAACAAAACCCCACTGATTGGTCACAAAATCTAACACAGAATATCTACCCAATCAATGACAAAATTCAAACAAAAAAAAAAACTACATTCCCTCCTAATCAAGCTTAAATTCTATTTATATGTATTTCCTTTGGTTAGTTTGTTTTATATATATATATATATATATATATATATATATATATATATTCATAGTATATATATATATATATATATATATATATATACTATGAATATAGTCATACATTGGTGTTCTAAATATAGAACTTTATAAAATGTGTATTAGATAGAGGATCTATCCATCCTGCCTCCGTATTAGGTCACTAAATGTATAACATTACAGAAGTTGGAATCAACTATTAAGATTCTACATTGGATTGCTAAATATGCAACTAGAAATAAATGGTTTTAAATATGACACCAATATACATTTAGCAACGGTTAAATAATTATTTCTAACTATACATATATCTCAAGAGAGAGAGGGGGGGAAATAAAACATTTATATTAGAACACCATTTTTGTTCTGAGTAAAGAAACTGATCAGTAATCTTGCCCTTATACATATTACAATCCAACTTCAGAATTTATTTTTCTTCAGCTTATGAAAATGAGAGATTGTGGTATTATTTAGACATAATGTTAGTAATTCCATATACAGAAAAAATATTGAATAAAATTAAAAGAGGAAATAAAAATTTTAATAAAGTGTTTAAATAACTACACTAATTACTACAACAACAACAACAACAACAACAATAATAATAATAATAATAATAATAATAATAATAATAATAATAATAATAATAATAATAATAATAATAATAATAATAATAATAATAATAATAATAATAATAATAATAATAATAATAATAATAATAATAATAATAATAATAACAACAACAACAATACATATATTATTTTAATATTTTTGTACAAATATAATCAACTATATATAAATTGAACCAGGTCAGAGAAAATTGCTTTGATCACTTTCTTTAGATCTCAATTTTAACTCAGGCTGCACTTCATTACAGCAGAAGTCTGGCTATTCAAGCAGAGGGAAGAACACCACTAATAACATAAACCATCAATGATACCCACAGTCAGGATCAGCTATGCAAAGCATAATATGATCATATTTTTAGACTGTTGTTCACCTTGGCTGCTATATTCAAACCCCTACCATCCAAAATATTTTATTTGTTTTGATGATCAATTTCAGGTGCCAGCCAATCATAAATTATTTAATCAGCACGCTTTGAATGACAGGCACACAATCCAGTGCTTGAAATATCTCATGACTAGTTCACATTCTGCCTCAGTCCAGGATATTTACTTAATGTATGAAATAACTCTATATTAATTTACAGGTGATGCAATGACAAGAGAGAAAGAGAAAATAGACAAAATAACAATTAAGGCAAACTTTAATATTTAATTATTTATGCACATACATATTTAATATAAAATAAAATAACACAAAAAATTTGACATAAAAATACAAATGACTTTATATATTGTAAACCCCCACGCGACCGAGGCAACATCACTACCTACTCTAATCCTTGCTTGACGATTCCTTTTTTTGTTGGCACCCGCTGTGTTCTTCCGTCCGGGGATTACATGATGTTCTGCGACGATAATTTCTAACACCCATACACGTACGCTTTATTTATTTTATACATAGATTCGAATCAAATCCCAGTAATAGGCGCCAGGAGAACTTTTAGAAGAGTCCGCCACATATGTGCATAAGCCCACTCAATTATATCACAAAACATGCCCGTGCCTCGCTCCAGTCGGAAACATGAACCGAACACAGCCACAATTACCCTTCACACTACCTCCGTTATTATAATCATAGAAAGGCCCGCCCTACATCCCACAGAACAAATTAATCCAACTTAACTTTAGTCTAAAAAGCATCACGACATAAGCATAAAATCAATAAAATCCCACCCCCAAAATATCAACTGCATTCAGCATAAAATCAATAAAATCCCACCCCCAAAATATCAACTGCATTCATTTCCATACAAACAAACTTACGCTAAAGCATTCATTCCGATATATATAAATTTATGTTGAAATTCCAAGCAATTAAATAACCAAAAAAATTAATTAGCTACATAAATATTTATTTAATCTGTTTAATAATGATTAACGCAGGTATGTGATCGGCAAGCCGAGACAATTAATGGTTAACTTCAAATTACTTTGCACATATTATTTCAGACTGTTGGTCAGTCGGCAAATTTATTAGGTAAAAAATTCTCGAACTGTTCATAAATGATTAATATTAATTATACTGTTTTAGATTAATGTCTTTCTAATAGTTCTGGATATTAAAGTTATTTCTTTAAGTGCACAATTGAATATAACAAATTTTACGATAGCTACCTGTGAAATGTAGAACGACTGTAATGGGATCCTGAGCGAAGCTTATTCCTTAATGAGGTATTCCGGCGATTTGCGCGGTCTCCAAGCGAGCGTGGTCCTAATATGAGGTTCTCCGGTGGTATGAGCATCTTGATGGCAATCAGCTGGTCTGGACGCGGAGGTCCGGCGGTCAAGCCGCGAATTCTATATTCAGCAACGCATGGCAGTTAGATTCATAACGTCTAATGAAAATCAAGTTTCTTAATAATTTCTCTAAAGAAGAGCACAACTGTCTTCTGAAAACGCTGTTCGGCCTTTTTGATCTTTGCCTTCACGCCCTCACACCTTGAATTTTTCTCCTCCAATCAATCCCATGCACCTGTGAGTCCCTTTATTTGATAAGTCCATCGCGTGTCAGCTCAACTCCGAGATTTCTGGGATTGTTGACATTAGTTTGGAATTTAACCGTTTTTCTTAGGTATTGTTTCTCTGGGGACAGAAATCTGAGTCGTACAATAGCGGTATACCCTTTCTCACACCTCTGTTTCTAATTTTGGCTTGTTTTATCTCGGCGTACCAGCACATATCCTGCCTATTGTTTCAATTTCTAATTTTACATTTACTAATTACGTTTGTACAAATTAATCAGAGATTGCTTGGAATTTCAGAACATATTGCTAATTAATTTAAATTATTTGATAAAAGTTAAACTTGCGTTCAATCATTCTTCTTTAATTAATCAAAAATGAATAAAAAAAAACTACAACGACGGATTATAGATTTATTCTTAGCACACACACACAAAATAATAAAATAACAACAATTTTTACTCTTTTTTTCAATAAATCTGACAGGTACTCTTATATAGCTGCGATCGGCTTTTAGAAACGGCTGTTCTTCGCTTATTATTAAAGCAAGACCGCTTTTATAAAAGTTTTGTCCCTGTCAGTTATTTCGTCCATTGATTATAGTTAAATATACCCCCATACGCCTGGGTTTGAATACCATGTAACGCTATTCCGTTACATATCTCCCCGCCCAGTGTAGAGTAAAATCCGATGTTGCGGGTTTTAGCTCTGAGAAGGAGCGAAGTTATTCGGCCCTCTTCAGTGCCCTAGCATTGAATGTTCCATTAATCATTTTTTTTTTTTTTTTTTTTTTTTTGTGCAGCGTCCAACGAATCGACCCCACGTCTTCCTTTCCTTTGTGCGATACGGGTCCCATTATGGCGGCTTTCCCGTCCGTTCGTCTGCGGCTCCGCCTTCCCTTAAGATTTGGATCCGGTGCTCTGCAGTCAGACTTCCCTTTACAACGACTATTAACGGAGAAAAGACAATAAAACCACTTGGTAATCTAGGGTCTGTCACGATTGATGACAATGGCCAATTGGTTTCGTGCATCCCTGACAGGAGGTATGGGGATGGACCTTTCCGAAGTCCCCGATACAGAACATGATCGATCTCGATCTACGATTTTGGAAAGTCTGGACCGCCCAGCAATAACAACGTTTGGGAAGTGAGCTAGCACGAACTCTAACGAAATGTTTTACATAATTTCCCGCACTTAGGTTGGGCCCATCATGTGCCAGCCGTCTCCCGGATTTACAAGGTACTCTCAGGTCGACCCACCATCACGTTGGCTCTATTGGCTATAAGCTGCTTTGCGAGTGTTTGATCTGTTTGTTTTTCTATGTTATACCCAAGGCTGGGGTTGGTCATCCCCCCCTTTCCCCTCCGTTTTTTTTTCTTTTTCCATTTCCAATATCATATTCCGATTCTTGTCATAGGTCATACCCGGTTCGTGGCATCTATTTCCCCTTCGAATTCCCTTTAACATTTGTCCTTCTGATATCCCTAGTCGTAAACTAATTTTCCCTCCGTCCTATGGGTTAGTATCGGTCCGGTGGTACTCGTTTTCTGGGTTGTTCATTCTTGTACCCCTCCATCGTCCCTCCTGTTCCCTGTTTTCCTTTGGACTATTCCTTCCAGAATAATGCACTGGTCCCGATATTTCCATAGTGGGCTTCCCCCCGTCTCTTCCCCTTTCTGGGTGGGCCCTGCCTTCGGCCTCTTCTCACGTAGGTATCGTATTACCTGTTGGCATTCTTCATCCTCTTTCTGGCTCTTCCGAATGTTGTCCGCTCCAAACTCACCCTCCCTGCTTCGCCTGGTAGTAGCGGCTATGTATGCGAACTCCTCACCCTCGGCATTTGGCTGTGGTCCCACAGCTCCTGTCCTTCCTTCAATTTGGTTCCTCACACTCAGATTATCCCAGGTCCCACTGTTCCCTTCATTTATATACGGTAGCCCTCAGTTATATTCACGGTTATACTTTACTTAACTTTTATATATATATTTTTTTTTTGTGGTCATCTACATATCCGTGTTGTTTATACGCAATGTCCCTTTTATTTTTAAGTAACACGAAAACTAACAAGATCCCAGATACAGTTCGTTCCCTTTTTCAAGAATACACTAATATTAAAATGATTTTCCTTTCCTTTTTTTTTTTTTTCGATTAAAATTATTTGCAGTTGTCTTATTAGTATAGAAATTAATTTACGAGTTGCTTCCTTTGATACACGATATTTCCTCCACGGAATCCCGCTATTCCACAGCTTTCTACAAATATCAGTTATATCCGGCCGCTTGATTATTTTATTAATACTACTAGAACTAAATCCCCTTCCCACTCTCTCAAGCAATATTTAATAGTTAGTTTTTTTTTTTTTTTTCACGATAATTCCGAAAATTTTCCCCCTGCTTTAGTAGACAATTTGTTCAGTTATTTCGAGCGCCCTCTTTTTAGATTTGCTTTCGTTGTTATTAACGTCAGCTGTACTCACGTCGGTTCTGCCCTTTGAAACAACAGTTTCGCCGCACGTTGACGCGCCAAATGTAAACCCCCACGCGACCGAGGCAACATCACTACCTACTCTAATCCTTGCTTGACGATTCCTTTTTTTGTTGGCACCCGCTGTGTTCTTCCGTCCGGGGATTACATGATGTTCTGCGACGATAATTTCTAACACCCATACACGTACGCTTTATTTATTTTATACATAGATTCGAATCGAATCCCAGTAATAGGTGCCAGGAGAACTTTTAGAAGAGTCCGCCACGTATGTGCATAAGCCCACTCAATTATATCACAAAACATGCCCGTGCCTCGCTCCAGTCGGAAACATGAACCGAACACAGCCACAATTACCCTTCACACTACCTCCGTTATTATAATCATAGAAAGGCCCGCCCTACATCCCACAGAACAAATTAATCCAACTTAACTTTAGTCTAAAAAGCATCACGACATAAGCATAAAATCAATAAAATCCCACCCCCAAAATATCAACTGCATTCAGCATAAAATCAATAAAATCCCACCCCCAAAATATCAACTGCATTCATTTCCATACAAACAAACTTACGCTAAAGCATTCATTCCGATATATATAAATTTATGTTGAAATTCCAAGCAATTAAATAACCAAAAAAATTAATTAGCTACATAAATATTTATTTAATCTGTTTAATAATGATTAACGCAGGTATGTGATCGGCAAGCCGAGACAATTAACGGTAAACTTCAAATTACTTTGCACATATTATTTCAGACTGTTGGTCAGTCGGCAAATTTATTAGGTAAAAAATTCTCGAACTGTTCATAAATGATTAATATTAATTATACTGTTTTAGATTAATGTCTTTCTAATAGTTCTGGATATTAAAGTTATTTCTTTAAGTGCACAATTGAATATAACAAATTTTACGATAGCTACCTGTGAAATGTAGAACGACTGTAATGGGATCCTGAGCGAAGCTTATTCTTTAACGAGGTATTCCGGCGATTTGCGCGGTCTCCAAGCGAGCGTGGTCCTAATATGAGGTTCTCCGGTGGTATGAGCATCTTGATGGCAATCAGCTGGTCTGGACGCGGAGGTCCGGCGGTCAAGCCACGAATTCTATATTCAGCAACGCATGGCAGTTAGATTCATAACGTCTAATGAAAATCAAGTTTCTTAATAATTTCTCTAAAGAAGAGCACAACTGTCTTCTGAAAACGCTGTTCGGCCTTTTTGATCTTTGCCTTCACGCCCTCACACCTTGAATTTTTCTCCTCCAATCAATCCCATGCACCTGTGAGTCCCTTTATTTGATAAGTCCATCGCGTGTCAGCTCAACTCCGAGATTTCTGGGATTGTTGACATTAGTTTGGAATTTAACCGTTTTTCTTAGGTATTGTTTCTCTGGGGACAGAAATCTGAGTCGTACAATAGCGGTGTACACTTTCTCACACCTCTGTTTCTAATTTTGGCTTGTTTTATCTCGGCGTACCAGCACATATCCTGCCTATTGTTTCAATTTCTAATTTTACATTTACTAATTACGTTTGTACAAATTAATCTGAGATTGCTTGGAATTTCAGAACATATTGCTAATTAATTTAAATTATTTGATAAAAGTTAAACTTGTGTTCAATCATTCTTCTTTAATTAATCAAAAATGAATAAAAAAAAAAACTACAACGACGGATTATAGATTTATTCTTAGCACACACACACAAAATAATAAAATAACAACAATTTTTACTCTTTTTTTCAATAAATCTGACAGGTACTCTTATATAGCTGCGATCGGCTTTTAGAAACGGCTGTTCTTCGCTTATTATTAAAGCAAGACCGCTTTTATAAAAGTTTTGTCCCTGTCAGTTATTTCGTCCATTGATTATAGTTAAATATACCCCCATACGCCTGGGTTTGAATACCATGTAACGCTATTCCGTTACAATATATATATACATATATATATATATATATATATATATATAGTGACCATCTAAATGGGCACAAGGGTTTGAGATACTTTGTATCTTAACTGAATAGTTATATTAAAAAAAATGAAATAGCCTTAGAATTTTAAAATTTTTTTGCTGGAGATTGTTTAAAGCTTAGATATGGGTTGCTTATGCGGTTTATTGACCACTTGATAGATATTCATTATTATTAGTGTGGTTAATGAGGTATTTAGTGTAAGAAAGAGGGGTTGTTTATTAATGGAATTAATAAATTTTGTCAGAAAGATGCCAAGCTATTTTAAGTTAGTGTAGTATTGGTTGAATAGTTTCATAATCCTTTATTCATTAATGCTTACCCTTTTGTCAACAATTAATAGCCATTTCAATTATATTTAATTAAGATAGTTTAATATTTAGGTTGTAGTACATGTGCATGCATGTATGACTCTGCATCATTTTTATTTCATTTTCATCTTTTAATAACGGCAAACAATAGTACATACATAATAAAAACATTTAAATTACAGTAATTATCTTAAATAATTTAACAAATATATATATATATTTCTTTCCAATGATTAATAGATAGTTGAATCAATAGATTATTTTACAAATTAAATAAATTATTAATCATTTTTATTTAATAGTTAATTAATATTCATTTTTCTTTCAAGTTTGTAAAAGCTATTTATTTTATTATTATTATTATTATTATTATTATTATTATTATTATTATTATTATTATTATTATTATTATTATTATTATTATTATTATTATTATTATTATTATTATTATTATTATTATTATTATTATTATCTTGATTTTAATTTTAAAAATCAAAGTGATTTTTTTTTTTTAAAAGATGTTTTTTGAATATGTAATTAGCTGAGATAAAAGAAAAGCATGGGAGTAACCTTGTGGAAGGAAATTAACTTTGCTAAAAGAGAGTTTTTTTAGCAAAGATCTCCAGTGAAAAATTTGCTTATTATGTAATGTAATTGTAGCCAAAAACAGTGGCTCGTTATTGTTAATCTAAAACCAGTTGCTGAAGTCAAATTGATTTTAAAAAGATTTTGGAGTAAAATTTCGAAAGAATCCCAAGAAATTTATTATGGGACAAGTTAATTTCAGAATGCAGTTCTAAATTTTAAAAAGGTACTCACTTTATTCTCCTTAATTTAAACATTTTTGAATTAACCTCTTCATAACTATTGTTTTTTTTTTAAAATGTATGTTAATAATGTCCAGTCTATATTACTTCGCTCAATTGTCATTTTAAATAGGAATAAATTGAATGAATATTATTGTTGTATCATTAACCAATGTGTGTTCTTTAATATATTTGGAAAACGCATGCAGAACTATTTTACAGAATATATTTTAATTCTTCACTATTTTCCATGTTATGTTTTTGTGAGAATTAAACATAAATTTAAGGATATGCATAGTTTGACAAATCATGCCATGTTTAAATTCATCATAAAGAGATGACAGTATTTGTTTGTCTGGTATTTCTGGAAATAATACGTATTTTAAATGAAGGGAATAAAATGTGAGCTACTTCAAATTAAGTATTTGCTTAAATCGAATGGAAGGATAGAAATGCAGGTAATTTTTGTTCTCTTCGATAAATAAAACAAAATATTATTAATTGAAAAATTACTAAGGAAACATGGTATCTTAATGGACAATATTTAAGAATAAACCATGCTATTCAAGAAACTACTAAAAATAATTATGTATTCAATTTAGAACTACAATGGAATAAGTGAGATAATTCCTGTCCAACAGTAGCTAAGAATTTATTATATTCTCGTCATAATAGAAAATAAATTGATTGCATATGTATGATACAGTAACATAAATAACTTTGTTACGAACATTGAAGATGCTGAGTCCTACTTAATCATGAGTATATTTGTTTGTTTATCCTACAGCAGTTTATTTTAATTTAAATTCAGTTTGGAATGTGTCCCATATTGTTTCACAAATCTGGAACCGAGCTTTGCAGGTGAACTTTTATTTTTTAAGTTACAAAACCAATAACCTTTGTTTCTTTATTTTTTTTATTGCTTGTCATAATTAATGTATATGATAGGTATATAGGCTTATTTATTATTACGTTCATTTATAATTTGGGTTATTTTGATCTTCAAGACCATCTCTGAAGCATATCGGAATGAGGAATACGCTGGTACAAATTGATTGTGTTCTAACAGGTCTTAGTGTTCTTTTACGAAGGTAAAAGAAATAAATATTTTTTTTAAATATATTATTAGAAAGGTTTATATTTATTTTGCATACTTTATTATCTCAAAGTGAGAATTTTTTTTTTTTGAATCACCAAACGTATAATAGAAATTGTTTGCAAGATATGAAAGAAAGTTCGTTCGTAATAATTATAAATATTAAATTTTAAAAGTAACCTAAAGTTTATTTTGAATTAAAAGTTATACCTTAATGCAATATTTAATTACCATGTTGCCTGCATAGTGTGTAATTTAGAGTTAATTTCATATATATTTTTGTTCGCGGGTGTGTGTTTGTTTTGCACAAGTATGACATATGTTTGATAAAGTTCAGTCTGTGAATATTTTTATGTATAAATTTCGGATGTTGTCATATTCTATTGAGTTGAACAGATTGGTATGTTATATGTAAGTATTTATCTGCCAGTGTGTATTTATAATGTTCAATATTTAGAAAAGCTATGAGAATAGAAAGAAATCTGATTGCGTTATAAGGTCTGTAGGGATAAAAGATTTTGCTTATTTAGTCTCTGTTAATAATTTTCCATGAGTAGAGCCTAGTTGATATTATATGCATATAATTAAATGATATTTTGAAGTGATGTTTTCTTAGGGCCCTGGTGATGAGAAATAAAACCCCACCAATAATGTATTTAGAAGTAGATGAGCTATTGTTGAAATATGATTAAATGATACTTAGGAAGTTATGTGACTTTTTTTTTCTTAGATTCTGGTGATGAGGAAAAAGTCCCCACCAAAAGTATATTTAGAATCAGATAAATTATTGTAGAAGTGTTCAATAAAAGTTTAGCTGCTCTTCATGTAGATTTTTCTTATAACATGTAGTATGTATAATCATGAAAATATAGCTATGTGTTAATTAATAGGTGGCTAGATAAATTGTTAGATTAATTCTTGATGTAGTATTAGTGTCTTATTTCATTGATGAATCATGACATTATCCGAAATAAAATAATTGTATAATATTTTCTTAATGAATGGAGAGTTTATAGAAAGGATTGTTTTATATTATTGCTTCTTGAACGTGCACACACACGCGTAATATAAATAATATCGCGTATATAAAGTATAGAGATATTGAAATTAAAATGAGAAATAAATGTTTTTGAAATACATTACATTCATTTAAACAGAAGTATAAAGTATTGAGATTAAAACGGGAAATAAATATTTTAAAATACAGTGTATTTATTTAAATAAAGGTTATAAATCATCAAATCATCAGAATAAACATGATTTTGTTGCTATGCATGAAAGGTATATGTAATTGAAAGTGATTATTTAGTCAATTAGAGAAAGTTGCTTTGTTGAGAGCCAAATATAATTCATTTGATTTATTTTGTTAATCAAGAGCAATATCCTCTCAAAAGTATTTTTTTTGTGCTAATAATATAACATGTTATATATTTATTGTCATGTGGATGAAACATGTAGGCAAAGCATGTATTCGAAGTCAGGATATTTAAGTTTTGTTATTAATTTGCTTTGATAATAGGGACAATCCCAAACTGATGCTCAAAGTTTATTTGTTAATTTAAAAATTTGTAAGACAAATAGTCCATTTGTTAATATCATGTTAAACCAAGTTTATTTTATTGTAATAAATGATTTGTTTTAGTTATTTAAAATCTTAAAAAACTGTGTCTCAAGTTATTCTTGTGTACATTCATATTTCCATTTCCACATCTCCACATTTCATAAATCTATTACAAAATAGATGTATTTTTTTTAGAGTTATAATATTAAATTTGCTTGTGTCTGACAATATTGTTTTTCTTAATCCAAACATTATAAAAGAACATTTGCCACTGGATAAACGTATTAGAAATGTTGCCAAGTTAGTATATTTGTTAGATGATGATATGAGATTAAAATACCCTATCTCTATCATTATCTTATTATTGAAACACAGTAAAATATTTTAGTCAATTTGTTTCATTACATTTTTATCATACTTTAGAATTATAATTTATGGGCCAATGTAGTTTATTTAATTCAACTGTGTTTGTTAAAATTTCCTGAGATCTTATTGTTTATTTCTTGATTGGCATTAAAGTAGATGTTTAGATTGTGATATGCCAATTCATAGAATTGTTTAAGAATATAGCAAGCTGATATGTTATACTTGGATGAAGGAAGAAATTAAGTTTAAAGTATATTTTAATAGACTGTACCAAATAAACATTTTGATTCTTTATCATACAATTAATTAATAATGGAATTTACATTATATTAAATGTTTTGTAATATTTCTTCTTTTATTCATTTATTATCATATATCTTATGAACTGCCTATAGCCTCCCACTAAGCTGAGCTGAACATAAACTTAAATATAGAGTCTCAGTAATAATTTTGTATTATATATCTTATTATATTATTCTATTCATTAATAGAACTGGTGCCTGGGCATTTCGTTCATGTAATGTATATGAGCTGTGTTGGGAGTGTAGGTTATAATATATATATATATATATATATATATATATATATATATATATATATATATATATATATATATATATATATATATATATATATATATATATATATATAAGAGAGAGAGAGAGAGAGAGAGAGAGAGTAATCTATTATTTAATATTGTCATAATGAAATTCATTTTTATAATGTATATTTAACAATAGCAAAAAATTCATTTTTCTTTTTATAGGACAAGATTTAATATATATATGTGTGTGTGATTAGTAATTTATGTGCACACTACCATTTACCTTATATGATTTATTGATTTGACTAAATAATAAAGTAATTAAAAATATTTTTTTTAAATTAATTTCTTGCTGAAAGTATATAAAAATCCATTTATTCCCTTGAAAAAACAAATATAAAATCTTTAAATTTAAAATGACTCTTTTTTATTATGCCCTTTTTACTAAAGAAATTATTTAAAATTTCAGTCTTGATAAATATATCACTATCATCAGTTGCTCTTGATTATAACATTCTTAAATTTAAAATATAGATTTAAAAATGTAATTTTTACTAAAGAAATTATTTAAAATTCCATTACCACAATTACTCATCATTGTATATACATTTATCTGTGCTTCTCTGCACTCAGATAAATCAGCATATGTATAAACTAATTCTTCAGTAATTGATGGGAACCAATCTAGGATTGTCTCATCAGGAATGGTATGGTCTGGGTATTGTCATCACCAGGAAAGGTATAATCAGTTAAATGTTGACATTATTTTGGTTTCACTTAGACTTCAGGCCAGCAAGCTGTCTTATCCACATTTGTGCAAGATAATGAATGCAGAAAGCTGGGTTGGGCTGCTTTAATCAAAACTCCATGATAGTGAACCAGTAGCAGCTCCTCTTTTTGCCTTGACTTCAGTTACATCTGATCACTGGTAGTTTTCTGTCAAGATCTGGACTACTCTGATAGTTAGCTACTTCTGGCCAGCTATAATTACTGTCAACTGCTTCTCAAAATATTATTAGCAAAAACTATTCTTTTTATCAACACTTTTTATATAGTCAGCTGAGGTGACAAAACACAAATTAAAATTATTTTTAATTGTAAACTCTTTTTTAATCCTTTAGAAAGCAAATTTGTAATTTTATTAAAAGTCTGATGTACAGAAATTTGTATATAGAGAAATATATAAAAGCATTAATTAAAAGATTTCAAAGATAGATAATAGAAATGTTTATAATTATCAAAACATGCTTGTTTTTAATTTCATAATCAAAATACAATATTAATATTTATTTAGACCTTTTTAAACTGTTTAATTTATAATAAAATTTTATTTTAAATTTAAAATTATTTAATCACTTACTCTGATTATTTTATTCCAGGAAATATATAAAAATATCTACACAATTTTGTCTGTTTATTTCTACTTTTCCTTTTGACTATATATATATATATATATATATATATGTGTGTGTGTGTGTGTGTGTGCGTGCACACACACACTATGTTATTGTGTGCCATGTAACAGAAATGTTACAAGCCATATATATATATGTATGTGTGTGTAAGTAAGCCAGTGAGATAGATATATGGGTATAATGTTTTTGTTAATATTTCAATTTATTGATATGTCATTTTATATTTGTTTTATTAATTTTATTGTTGTATAAATATTATAATTGTAATTGTTTGCATATATTTAATTAAACCATTTTATTCCTTAGACAGATGAGAATTCAATTTAATAAAATGCAATATTTTTTTTTTAAATTATCATATTTCTCTCTGAAAGTTAACAAAAAGTTATTCAAAAAACTATCAGCCAGATTCTTTTCCATTGTTCCAGTTTAGCAAAAGTAAAAAAAGTGTTTTTACAAGTTATGATAAAAGGAAAATCTTGATTAATAATTTTAATACATGTTTTAATTAATAATACTTTAAAACTTGACATATTTATTTTTTACTTTAATGTGTATAGATGTGTGTATGGTAATTTTTATATATGCATTAACCCATTAAATTAGTAGCAGTTTTTTTTAACATTTATATTATATGCAGCTAAAGAAAAGATTTTGCTGCTTGAGTGTGTATGTACATGCAAATAATCCCTTTATAAATACCACAGGAAGGTTTATTGGTATATTTGGTCCTGCTATTTATTTTTTTGCCTAGATATATGCGGATTTTGATTCACCATTGAGTTTACAAAAAGTTCCTCCCATGCTCACTTATATATTTTGTTTTAACCTGTGTTTATTTATTGCTCCAAATTAGCAGTCATTTTGATGTTTACCTTGGGTTAAGTATTTTTCCCCAGACCTTTATTATATTTTATTAATTAACACAAGTTATTTAGGGTCTTTTTATTTTTGTTCATTTTTTGTTTCTTCACTTGTATTGAGGTTTTGTATCACATATGAATAATGTTAGTGAAAGTAAAACATGTAAGCTTGTATAATAATAAAATCTCCCTATACTTAATTATATATTGAAGCTTTGCAAAGACACATGCACATATCGGCAATTGTCAAGCATAAGGAGCGGTCTATTATAGTCATACTCAATTGTTTAATGTCAAATACACTAACTACTTATTTAAAAAGTGTTATATTCAGTTTTAATATATGATTGAGCTAAATATAGTTCGAGATATCATTAATGTAAGTTTTTATTTTATTTTATTGTTGTTGCCTTATTAATAAACATTGTTGATAATTGTTGGATTTGTCTGGCATTTTGTTACTGATATCTGCACTATCAATTGTTTATTTTAACAATGATCTCTGTTCTCCATAATCTAGAAGCAATACTTAATCTGTATATAATGGAACAGCTATCATAGGCTTGTAATGAATATCCATGTCAATAAATTATAAATATTTTAGGGTAGAAGTCACACAGCTGGTAAGAACATTAGGTGCAAACTGTTAGGTTTATAAAATGTATTATTTAAATAGTGCAGACAATTATGAGCCTGATTTTTATTGAATTTAGTGATGTATCTATATAAATTCAATTACAACAACAACATTCTAAGCATTTTTAGAGTATTAATTAGTAGGATGGTTAGTAAATTTTAATTAGAAATAGAGAACAAAAGATCAGTCAGGGCTAATATAATGATATGTATGAAAATTTGGGAAAACTTGGAGTGGGAGCTTGTTACTTAAAGGAATCACTGAAATATCAAGAGAGTTTGTCATTAAAAAAAATAGTTAAATAATAAATAGAGAGTTTGTTATTAAAATAATAATTATCTTAAAATCAAGAGTTTGTTATTCAAATGAATAATTGAAATATATTGATAGTTTGTTATTAAAAAAATAGTTTTTTTTAAATATCAAGAAAGTTTATTATTAAAAATGTAAGTTTATATAAATAATGAATTCATAAGATATAAAAAGAATAGTTAAATACTAGTAAAATTTATCAAAAGCAGAACATTTGCTATTAGAAGCTTAGAAGTTAAGTTATAAAACATAAAAATTTTTTTGTTGTTTTTCTTTTTTTTACAATATAAAGACTAACTCACAGAGATTAGAATGCTTATAAATCTAATGATAGAATGCTTAAACAAACATCAGCATTCAATGCAACAAAGATGTAACAGATTTCAACATAAAATAAAAGAAATGTGGTATCAAAGTCTATAGTCAATGAGAAATAACATTAGTAATATAAGTAAAGTTGATAAAATTGATAGCATTAAGGTCATAAAAAGTGACATTGTTATACAAGATATTAGAAAGGATGTAAAGACAGAGAGTGTAAGTTTAGATAAAATGAAAAAAATAAAGCAGGTGGAAAAAGTTTTAGAAGAAACACAGAGTACAAAAATAGTATAAAAAATAGGATAGGGACTACCTGTACAAAGATTATGATAAATGATTTAAAGCTCACTTAGAGAATAATTATGAACTGCTGTATTTTTTAAAAAAATCATTACATATAAAAAAACAATAGGGTGCTGATTTAATCAGGTATTCTCATAATTTTTTAGGTAATATTGTTTTTGTCTACAAGATTAAAAAATAGGGTATAGAATTTTAAGAAGTAAAATTTTTATGAAACCTTAAGCAATATGATAGGTTATGCTAAATGATTTTGGCAAGAGCAAAGTAGAAAATTTGAAAATACATCCCCCTATCATTGCCTACAGTATATGCAATAAGATGTGTAAAACTTTTGGACATAAAAGTGATAATAGAAAATTTCCTAATTTTGCCACAAATGTGGATGTTAATGTATAAGACTAGTTTTGCCCAGCCAGGTAAAATTTTTCTGGGATTTATCAAGGCTTTCTTGAGAAGACCGTATAGCTCAGCAATAGATAAAACTGACTGCTGAACCAGAAAAATCGAAATGTAATGAAGATTTAGTTCAACTTAATAAGTCAAATAGTTTGACCATATTAATAATAGACCATCAGATTAAAATTTTAAAAGGGAAAAAAACCGAATACAGAAATGAACCAGCAAGGAAAAATAATGCTAGAGCTAAACAAGATATCTGATATAACTATTCTTTCAGAGTGTATTTAATTGGAAGATGATTATAAAAATGTTCAATAAATACAATTTTAATTTAATTACAAGTAAAGTTATTTTTTATTTAGTTTCAGTCAATTTTAAATTATAAAAACAAACAAAGGAAAAATTTCCTGTTTATATTGATGGTAAATATTATTTACCCCCTCTCTCCTCCAACTAAGGAGCAGTTGAGATGTTTTGCCTAATGCAATATTAATATTTGTATGTTGGTTGACTAAGAAAACTTAAATTTAATTTGTATTTTATTTAAAATATGTTTTTCGTGAGTGCAGTATTATGTATATATGGACACATGCTAATAGTAAAAAGTTTTTAAAATTATCTGTCTATTTCAATGTAATAATATTTTTTTTAAAAAAGTGAACTTTGTAGCTAATTTTATTATCATTTTTATAAAATAATTTTATGTGTTCCAGAAACAATACTAAATCTTAAAATTTCTCTTTATCAAGGCTAATCAATTCATTTTAATAAAAAGTTCAACAAAAATATAATTTCATTTTTATTAAGTATTGTTCCCTGGAAAATTACTTTAATTAATGTAATTAATTTGGAATTTCTTAACTAATGCAAATTTGATAGCTTATCTGAGATGAAATATTTTAATCATTGGTTTGCAAATTAAAGAAATTCTTTAAATTCCTGAGTGGGGGAGAACAATGAGTGATGGATTTATATAAGACAAACTAATTTTTTGTAATTATTTGGCTTACATCATTTTTGAAACATTCTGCTGACTTCATTAGTTTCAGTTACTTTGCTTATGCTTTCACCTAGCCATGGTATATGTTCTCATCTAGAAAATGAACTTAGAACTTAAAGCAGGTGCCATATTTGAAGCCATTTATGGCTAAGGTACTTAAAGATAAACTTTCCAGCATCTATAACCAGATTATGCTAAATTTGCATGCCAACTGCTGACATCCTAGACACCATCACAGAAAATCACTTCTCATCAACTGTAGAAGAAAAAGTCCATAGAAATCTATATTGACATGTCAAGAGTATGTACTCATTGAGATGTAATCTGTAAAGAAAGTAACAGTTTTCCACCCACTAAGGATCACTGTTAAAATCTTTAAATGAGTTATTATATATATATATATATATATATATATAATAGTGTGTATATATATATATATATATATATATATATACACACTAGTAAGCCAGTGAGTGAGAAATATATAGATGTAATTTTTTGATAATATTTTGATTTATTGATATGACATTTTATATTTGTTTTATTAATTTTATTATTGTATAGATATTATAATTAAAATTGTTGCATATATTTAGCTAAACTCTTTAATTTTTTGACAGTAGAAAATTATGTTCAATAAAACGCAATGCTTTTCTAAAAGTATTTTTTTCTTTGAAAAGTAACAGAAAATTATTTTTTAAAAATCTAAGTCAAATTGACCCCACTTCCCATTTCATAATTGGTTTAAACAACCCAGATTTTCTCAGCAAAAGTAAACAAGATTTCTTGTAAGTTATAAAAAAAAGAAAAATGTGGATTAATATTTTTTAATACTTTTTAATTAATAATGCTTTAGAACTTGATATATTCATTTTTACTTGACATGCATAAATATGTGCATGATAATATTTATATGTGTTAAACCATTAAAATTGCAGTAGTTGTTTTCTTATGTGTATAACATACATAGCTGAAAATAAGAATAATGTTCTGCTCATGTGTGTGCTTGCATATAAAATGATCCCTTGATAGATACCATGGGAAGGTTTATGTATATTTAAGCCTATTTATTTATTTGCATACCATTAGATATAGGCAGATTTTAATTATCATCATGTTCAGCAAATAAAATTTTCAGGTTTGTTTATTTATACTTATCTGTTTTAACCTATGTTTATTTATTGATCAAAGTCAGCAGTTGTTTTCATGTTTATCTTGGGTTAAATATTTCCAGATTTTCATAACATTTTATTAAATAACACGGGCTACTTAGATCCTACAACACTTTCATCTTTCATTTGTTTATTAATTCTAGCATTAAAGTCTCCCATAACAATTTAAAATGTTGTTTGCTCTGATCAAAAAAAAGATGAAAGTGCTGTAGGTAATTTTGGTTATGGTAATAGAAATGAGAGAGGACATAGACTTGTGGGGTTTGCAGAAAAAGAAAAACTTTATATTATGAATTATTTTTTTAAGAAAAATGTTAAAAGAAAATGGACATGGAAGTATCCAAATGAAGGTAGAACAGAATTAGATTATATTTTGACTAACAGAAAATACATATTTCAAGATTGTATTGTTCTTAATAAATTTAACACAGGAAGTGATCATTGATTAGTAAGATGTAAGATAAGTGTGTTAATGCAAAACTAGAGAGACAAAAATTATTTTAAAAAAAAACAATATTTAAAGTTGATATTTCTAATCTTCAGAAACATTCTAATGAATTTAAATTAGAACTTACAAATTGGTTTGAAGTATTAGTAGATTTTGAACATGATTCAGATTTGAATAAAATTAATATGAAAATAACTGATACATTTTTAAAAACTGCAGCAAAGATAGCTAGTAGAAAAAGCAGCAATTGACCAATAAAATTTCTACTGGGACTAAAGAATTTATGAAGAAAAGAAGGAATATTAAGATATACAAAAATGATGCATTAAAAAGGATTGACTATTTCAAATTTTGTGAAATGGTGTTGAAAAGAGTTGAATGTGATATAAGAAAGTAGAACTGTGAACTAGTAAGGAAAGCTGTAGAAAAGAATAAAAATCTCCAGAGTGTAATACAACATTTTGGTATTTGTAAGAAATTTATATCTGCAATAAGAAAAAAAGATGGAATTATTACTAAAAAGAGAGATGATATCATGAAATGAGTAGAAGACTTTTATCAAGAATTATATAGTAATAAAGAACAAGTATCTCTAATATCTATTACATCTTCTGAATTTCCCAGAATTTTAAATGAAGAAGTGAGATATGCAATTAAATGTATGAAGAAAGGTGCTCCAGGTAATGATGGAATTATAATTGATATATTAAAAGAAGCAGGTGAAGAAATAGAATTTTTCTAGCAAAGTTATATACCAAATGTCTAAATGATAAAGAAGTACCAGATGATTCGAAGAATACGGTATTAATATTAATATTTAAAAAAGGTGATAAATAAGATATTAGAAATTACAAACATATAAGCCGTTTAGCAGTTTTATACAAATTATTTACCAAAATAATTACAACTTGTCTACAGAGAACATTGGATTTTCATCACCCAAAAAAACATCCTGGATTTAAAAGTGGTTTTAATACAGTACATCATATCCAGTTATTGAGAGAAATTATAGAAAGGACAAATGAATATGATTTGGATTTGTAGATTATGAAAAGGCATTTGATTTTATAAGCATTTCTTCAGTGATTAAAGCATTAGATCATCAACATATAGATTCAAGATATTGTCATATTTTAAAGAATATTTATAAAAATGCAATAGCAACAATTAGATTATATAATGATACTAGTAAAGTCAACATTGAAAAGGGTGTAAGACAGGGTGACTCCATATTTCTGAAACTTTTTATAACAGTGCTGAAAGAACTATTTTGTGGATTAAAATGGAAACTAAAGGAGTGAAAGTAATTGGAGATTATTTAAGCCATTAGAGTTTGCAGATGATGTAGTTGTTTTTTGCAAATAATGCTTTATAGCTGCAAGAAATGTTGCAGGAGTTATCAGATGAAAGTAGGAATGTAGCACTAAGGATAAATGTTAAAAATACCAAAGTAATGTTTAATGGATTTTCTCAAAATATGAAAATAAAGATTGATTATGATGAGTTAGAAGTAGTTAACAGTTACAAATACCTTGATCAGATTATTAATACAGATGAAAACATAATGGATGAAATTAATCATAAAATTAAACTTGGTTGGAGTCCTTTTGGTAGAAATAACTTGATACTAAAAGGAAATATGACTATGTCTGTGAAAAAGAAGGTTTTTAATAAAGGTGTTTTACCAATTCTTACTTATGGATCTGAGACTTGGATACTTAATAGAAGAGCAATGCAGAGACTTCAGACCACTCAAAGAAGTATGGAAAGATCCATGTTGGGATTAACAAGAAGAGATTAAAAACATAATATATGGATAAGAAAACAAACAGGTGTTAGTGACCTCATTTAAAAAATTAAAAGACTGAAGTGGAGTTGGGCTGGACATATTTCTAGAAGAGATGATAATAGATGGACAATTGTAATCTTAAATTGGATTCCAAGAGATTGTAACAGACCCAGAAAAAGACCACATGTGAGGTGGATGGATGAAATAAGAAAGTGAGCATGGCTCATGTGGAAAAGAGAAGCTAAATATTTGAGAAGATGGATTTAACTTGGAATGACATTCATCCTGCAGTGGGTTCATAATGGTTATTGTTGATAATAATGACTTAGATCCTCTTTATTTTTGTTCATTATGTGTTTATTCACTTGTTCAGGATCTTGCATGACTAATGAATTTTGTTAGTGACATCTGCCCATGTGTGAATATATAATAATAAAGTCTGCCAATGTTTGATTATACATTGATATTTTACAAAGATACATACACACATTTGCAATTATCAAACACATTAAAGAGTTATATTATAATTATATTGAATTAATTCAAAGAGGAGAATAAAACGATCAACTGTCACATACATAAACTATTTATTTAAAAAAAGGTTATAGTCAATTTTAATATATGATTGAGGTAAATATAGTTCAAACTATCATTACTATAAACCTTTCATTTTAATATTGCCTTATTTAAAAAACTTAATAATTGTTAGATTTGTCTGGAATTTTGTTACTGTTATCTGCCCTGCCAGGTGTTTGTTTGAACAAGAATCTTTGCTCTCCACAATCTAGTGGCAATAATTGATCTCTATACAATTGGACAGTTGTTGTAGACACTTGTAATGAATATTCATGTCAACCAATTATAAATATTCTAGGCTAGGGATCTAATAGTAACCTGTTGAAGGATATTAGGTGCAGGTTGTCTGATATAATATATATGTATGTATAAATAGGCTGATGAAGATGTGTTTCCAGTTGTTTACTATCTTTAATCACTAATGGATGTTGAATCTTAATAAAATAATTCCAATTTGGCATGTAATGAAAAAAAACATCTTCATTTAATACAGATTTAAATATGATTTGAAATAAAATTGTTTATAAAATGTATATTTAAATTTTAATATTAAATTGAGCATTGTGTATATATTTAAATAAAAAATGAATTTTTGTATGTGACATACTTTCAGCTGACTTTCTGACAAGCTGATGACATCAGATTTGATTGGAAGAAACATTTTTCCTACAAAAGATTAGTAGTTTTTTAATCAAACATTGCTTTGAGTGAGACCATGAGTTTCCATACAGTTTTATAGATGATACAAATAAATAACATTAATAGGTTAAATATTTAATATTTGATTAATTAATATTTGCATATTTAAAATGTTTATTTAATAACAAGCTTATTTAAAGCAAGTTGGGTTATAACCTCTGCCCTGTCAAATAGCATTAAGCTAAAACAAATGACTTTTAAGATTATACATCTATTTATAGAAAAACTGAATTTCTGTCTTTGATGTGATCTCAATTGGTCCACTGAGCTGATAATATCCTGTAAATTTGCAGAAACACTTATCTCCCAGAAAGTTACTTCCTCAAACATTGACATGTATAAGACCATAAGTCTCTATAAATTTCTAAAATTATATAAAAAATGTTAGATTACTATAATATTTGACTAATTAACATGTAAGTATTTGAAATATTTATTAGATGGCAATACTATTTAAAAGTGAATTGGATTATAAGCTATACCTTGTGAAAATTTTTTTGTTGAATTACTACTAAAATTCAGATTCACATTTGAATGTCAAATTAAACAATATATATCTATTTAAATAGGAATTAAGTTGCTGTTGTTGTTGATGTAATCTTAGCTAATGACACAAGCTACTAGTAATGTCAGTTCTCATTGGAAAACAATTATCCTGTAAGAGGGTTAATTGAACATTAATATATATATATATATATATATATATATATATATATATATATATATATATATATATATATATATATATATATATATATATATATATATATATATATTCATATATAAGTGCATTGTCTATACGAAAGTTAATGTAATTAAAAGGTACTTGAACTCAGACTTTCAAGCTCTTTACATCAGTACACTCAATCTTATACAACTGATACACATGATCACATACATGTCATGTGAAAAAGATAAATTATCTTCAATGTATGTATTTCATGCTGATCCAGCACTCATCAGTTGATCCAGATCATCACCTCATATGCAATCAGTGCTCAGTTTATATTAAGATAGCAAATTTTCACTTTAATGGACAGACTTCAATCTTCTCCACAATCCCACTCTTTAGCCATTCATATTATTGAAAATCTGATGATGAAACCATTAAAGTCCTTGATGATGCCATGTTAATATTAAATCACTCTGACCACTCACACATACGATCTTAATATGTGCATTTAAATGCACAGAGGAGTAATGGGCAGAACACAGGCTAAATATGTAATATTCAAATATAAGTATGTTGTCTATACTTAAGTTTCAATGTAATCAGAAAGGACTTGAATTCAGACTCTTTACAGTAATGCACACAATCTTTTACAATTGATACACATGACAACATATATGTGAAAAATATAAACGATCTCCAGTATATGTATTTTATCCTGAACCAGCACTCATCAGTTGGTCTGAACACCATCTCCCACATATATATATATACAATCACATTAAATAAAATTTAGATTAAAATTTTCAAAATGAATTTGTTTCACATCTCATACTCAGTGATTTTAATAATACATAATGCATACACATACATATTATACTGGTCACTAGACATGTATTCCAAACCATGAGGATACAGCCTGAAAAATTTATTTGGAGTTCAGAATAATGTGAATGCTATGTGATTAAACTATCTTAATTTACTGATAAATGATTATTAGACTATCTCAGGTCAGAACAGAAAATTCTCAACTAAGAAAAAATTGATTGACAGATAAAGGACTCAAATGCTAAGCAAATTAAATAAATGTAATTTATTTATTAATTACCCAAATAAAATATGGAAAATAAATTAGTAAAATCATTAACACATAAATTTAAAATAAATTAATTTCTTCTATGGACAGTTTTATATAAATGATTTAATGTAATGAGTTTATTATTATTTAAGTCATCTAAAAGACAGCAAATTTCTTATTAAGATTGGGTGTCAAAATTTTAGTCTAAAAATTCTATTTTTATTGAAGTATTAAAATAATTACAATGGATTTCAAAATCACACTACAAAAATTAATTAAGAGCTAAATTAGCACTAACTTATTTGAGCATAAAGGAAAAGACAAAACTGAAGAAATATTGGACATGTACTTTTGAAGTTCACTCAAGGATAACAATTCAGGCCACATGGATGGCAGTAAGTAATCTGGATAGATGCCTATTACTGAAGAGTTTATGGGAGACATTGCTGACAGTAGTTTCACTAATTAAATGTGACAATACAGGATTACAAGACCATGCAAACTATATCAAAGCTTAAACAAGATGGGATTTAACTGAACCCATTGTAAAAAAAGTTAAATACCACACAAATAATATTAAATAGTTACAGCTCAAATATTTCATGATATTTTAATGAATGACAAATTGTTAAATCAGCAACGCACAAGTAGAAATGATATTTTTTATATCTAAAAATAATATTGCATGTAAGCTCATAAATACTTCAAGAAAATTATTATTATAGTATAACAATAAAGGCAAATAACAGTTTTAATAATTGGTAATAATGCTTATGACTAATTATTTAATCAGAAAATCATTTTCTTACTCTATGAAAATCATGATATTTAATTACAAAAGTTAATTAACTTGCTTCGCGGCCAATGCATTTGACATATGAAAAAAAAAAGTTAATTAACTAGTGAATAGATTTTCTTTATTAATAAGAACAATATAGTTTCAATTTTTTGCTGATAATTTTAAAACTGTTAACTACTGAAATACTAACATTGTTATTGATAATTATGTTAAAGTATATAGCCAATTCAAATCTTATTTAAGTAAAACTAAAATTTAATAAATAAGTTAAAAACCATTAAGTTACAAAATGTATACTTTCAAAGTAATGTATTGTATATTTAGTATTTTATGTAAACATTTTAAAAATAATTGTTACGCTTAATTTTATTTTATTTGTTGCCAAACTTAAATTTTAGGAAAATTTTAGAATATTATTTTTTATTGCTGGAATATATATTTAAATAAAAATGTTGTGAATTAAAAAAAGTTATTTTAACTAAGATAATATATGTTTTTGAATTTATTTTTTGATATATTTTATTATGGGTTCAATATATATTTTTTAACATTACATAATAATAAAAAGATAGTGGACAACGTACAAAGACTTTTTGTTAATAAACAGTGATTACAATAGAATGCATATTATTTACTGTACTATAAATGCACAGTACAGTACATCTCAGCACATATATAAAGCAGATGTGGTGGGTGTATAATGTGCATATACAAATTAAAAACAGACAAAATTTTAAAAATAATTGAGCAGTGTAGTTATTAATAATAAATTGACAAAGCATATATATTTACGAACTGTGTGTTCAGTAAATTCATTAAAAAACAATAATGTAATAATACTTTATTATGATTTTTTTTTTATAAATTGGAAAACAGAAGTGTTCAATTATTGATCTTCTGAAGTCAAGTTCAAAAGATTCTTGAAATTTCTGTGGCACACACAATCTAGAATGCACAGCTGATGGAGCATTTTTTGTTTTAACATTTTTTTTTAAAAAAAAAAAAAAAACATTGTGATGGGAAATTGTTTACTTTTGACTTTTTAAGTTAGCAAACACATTTTGCAACAGTAATAATAATTTGATAATTTTCCTGTGTTCATTCATGGGATCATTTTCCATAATTGTATTTTTTAGGATTTATGCAGCCATTCTTTACTTGCAGTGAATTATTTGTCATTGTGTGTTCCATATTCTTGGCTAAATTTTTGGTAAATATAATATTTTATGATGCAATACAAAGCTGTCAATCAGATTATTCTTATGTTATATGTTGTTCAGTCATAGCTTTAAGGTGTTTTCAGTTTTGGCCCAAAATTGCTTCTTACTTTGTTTAGAACTTTAGCTGTTTAAGAGACACAAGCAACAATAATATTAATTTGTCCCCTCTTTATTATTTCTCTAATAAAAGATTGATATATTTTTAGATATACTGCCCATTTATAAATAAGATTTATTTTCATTTTTCATTAAATCAATAATTTTCATTTTTTTGTTTTAACAATGTAGTCTCTGATGTTTTCTTGAAATTATCAGATTCTAAAAAAAAATACAATATTGTATTAAAGATATACAATGCAAAATAAAACATTTTGAAGAAAAAAATGCTAGGAAAAATTCGAAACACATGCTTTTAATAATGATACTAAACTTATCAGATGTATAGAGTATTTAAATTGTGAAGAAAACATTAATGTATTTTCTATTAAATATTACTCGAATTATATTTTATCCAATAATTTACAAGTAAATTTTATTAACAATAAATGTTTTAATAATTAATTTTAAAAGTTAAAATTGAAATTGTGGAAATGCTGTGTAATTGAAAGTCTGTGTCAATAAGCAATATGATAAAGCAATATCTGTTAGGGCTATTGGTAGTGAATTCCAGAATAATTAGAGTTATATATATCTATATTTACAATGAGTTTATTTTATTTTTTAATTAAAATTAAAAATTAATCTTTGCTCTACTTCAGATGTTTTTCGCTAAACTAGGTGTAAACAAAATGAATAATTTTTTTTATGTAAATTTTCATTTGAATTTTTCTCTTTTGATCTATGAATTTTGTATCAAATTTACTATACGTGAATATTTTAAATGGAAGCAGATCAAGATTAAAATAAATAGTTATAAGAGCAAATTTGTTTTTATTTTTTTAAAGCAAAAAGCAATTAATTTATAATTGTTTACATCAAGGTGTTGTTGAAAGTCATGTTGTGCATTACTTTAAAAAAACGCCCGATAAAAAAAACCACCGTGACATTAAATGTATATTATTCATGCTGAATAATAAAAAAATAAATAAATCTAAATTTGTAAAAGTAATTGCTTTATTTTGTTTAATAAAAGAAAGTTTTGATCTAATTTTAAAAATATCATAGCAGCTTAATTTTTTTTTTTTAGCTATGTACTTATATTAAAAACAAACAGTGACTTTTTAATTATAGTATATGTATGATTCAAAATCTAAAAAAATAAAAGTAATTAAATGGTTAGATGCCATAGAGGTCATGTGATATTTTTAACGTCCATCACTCTACCATTATTAAACCGCACAGAGCTACTACTTTATTATAAAACAAGTACTTTGGATTATTTACATAATAATTTATAAGTAATAATTTACTAAGGCTGTAACCTATAGAGGTCCTACCTTCGTATTTTTCAGACGCTTATTTCTAAGGTTACAGCCTTAGTAAATTATTACCTAATGAGTTTAACTGTATGCCATCTGCAATAGAGATGCATTACCAGTTAAGTTTGAACTATACAACCATCATAATAAAAACATTCATATATAAATCTCACTTTATTATAATGCAAGTAAGAAAATAGGGAATTGTAAAGAAGCATGAAGATAATGAAGAAAATATTAGGAGATGAAATAGGTAGGCATTATAACCTTTTTTTAAAAAAACAATCTAATGCAGAGGCAATACACACATCACTTAAGTGTTACAATTTTGTTGACCACATAAAATTTTAATCCTATAAGGGTAGCTTACAATCCTGTCTGGACAAGCCCTTACTTATAATGCAAACATGCATATATACACACACATGGTAAAAGTTTGTTTTATTAAATCTTAAATTAAATAATGTCACAATGGATCAATTTTGGTTTTTCAAAGTAAAGTAAAAAAGATCATTTAATGAGATCTTTCATATATATACTAACAATAAGATATTTGTCAATATATTAGACATCACAATTTATGACTTGAACTTAGTAGGCATAATGACAAACTAATGACAAGTCAATACCTAGGCAACTGAGTGTTAGAAAATGAGAGTACAATTTTATTATGTAATTTTAATTTTAACTACAACCATTTAGTACATGCAACAATAGACATTCACAGCAATGAAAAAAAAATGAAAAAGCTCAGATACTAGGCAATGGATGTTGAACTTGGTATAAAAGCAAATCCAGTTAATTTCCATCATCTTTTGTTATTTATAAAAAGATAAAATAACATATGCAATGAATATCTTAAGCTTGCATCTTAGAATGCAAGGAAAGATTGACAATTTGTTCGAAAATCTTGTATCAATCATATAATTTTCACATCGCAAAAAAATGAACAAAATCATAATCAACTCTTGAAATAAGGAAAGTTGATAATTTCTAGCCATTTAACAAATGAATTGAATTGATTTTGAGTTGACAATTAAAAATAAAAGACTGCACTATTGTTTGAATGAGGAGAAAATGAAAGAGTACATTGCCAGCTTATATAGATAAATGATGAAGTAAAATTTTTCTTTTATATAATTTTCTAAATGCCAAATAACAAACTAAAGAAAATTAAATCTATTATAAAATATCAAGCAATGTATTCTGGCTAAATAAAGTTACCATAGAATCTGAATGCTATTCTCTCAATCATAGAATAGTAATGATTTAATTTACTCATCTATGTAATGCCTAAAGAAAGATCAAACATCCCATATAAAATATCTAAATGGACGTATAAATCTATTATTATTATTTACTCATTAGTAAAAGTACATTATTTACATAGAAGCTAAGATTTTAAATACAGCTTCAGGCCATATTCATGTTAACTGCTAATATAACATTATATTTTTGAAAAAAAAGTATTTCAAGTCAAAATAAGTTGTTAATAATTTAAATTTCTTGATATCTAATAAATATAGTAAAATATGAAAGAAATTAAGAAGAAACATGAATTACATAACTTCAAAATTGCATTAAAATAATCTGCATAAAATGAGACCCAGATGTAGTCTTTATAAATTTGTTGTGGAGATGATTCCCAAAAATTTATAAATGAAAAAAGTTTTTCTTTATAAATGAAGTCAAAAATATGGAAATGAAATAGTTTTTCTTTTTCTCTCTTGGTCTTTCTAAAATTCAGGAAAAGATAAAATAAATTATCTAGCAAGTTGAAACTATACAAGAAGTGTAAATTTCTCATTACTTTAATTTATTAAAAGTGACAAGAATACTTTTTACATTTGAAGATTATAAGAAATATGGAGTGCTAGACAAAAGCAAATAAGTCATTAGTTCTTATCCTTAATGCAATTCCCAGTATCTTCCCTATCAACTAGTTAAAACTGTTAGACATAAACAGAACTTTGTAAAAGAACTGCCAATAAGATCAGTTTAAGAAGAAATGAAATACTAACACTATGTGTAATTGCATTTAATCTTATGTTTAATGATACTTAAAGAAAGATGTTACAGGTGGATAGTAAGATAATCTAAAGCACAAGCTTTTAATGCTTCTGTATTGCTTTCTTTTTAATATTCAAATAAACAAACAAAAAAGAAATATTGAACTCTCAAAAAAAAAAAAAAGAATAGTGAAAAATCAGATTTTAAAATGGTTAAAAATGACATTATCTTTTATTTAGGAATAAACTAGAAAAATAAAACATCAAGAATTTAAACACTTCACTGAACAAATTATATGAGAATACACCCAGAATAAAATGGATAAAACTATTTTTAGAATTGTTATATAGAAATTAATAATATTTTTTTCTATATTCGAGTTATGTAAAGTTGCACAAAGGAAAATATTTAAACTTGTGTTATAATATCCATCTTGAAAATTACTCAAGAAAAAAGTCTCTAAAGAAGATGCTCTTAATTTGTTTCATTATTTTTTTTATTAATAAATGATTTCATTATTCACTAAGTTGTCAATTGATATTTTATAACTATCACGAAGCAAGGATAAAGAACAGTATCTTGCGTTTTCACAAAATACATGAATTAGCTATTCTTAGCATATTACTATAATACTTTTTGTAATATATTTAACACATGCTATTAAAAATGCATAATTAATGCCAAACACAACTCATAGAATAAAAACTCCCCATAGCAAAGAGAACATGCTCTCTGATGTGTGACATATGGAATGTGGGTTAGTATAAAGAAATGAATTTTCATGCATAGAGAGAACTTTAGTTAATCAACTATTTATTTTATCTCATTCTGTTTCTGCTCATTCTGTTTCATCTGCTTCTCTGGATTTAATTAACTATTTTTTATTTTTTGATTAACTATATTTTTATACGAAGTATAGAAAGAAGATATATCTTGAATTCTTATATTTTGGAGAGTATACATGTTCTCCAATATTTTTTTCTGCTCCATAAACATATGTGTTTGTATTTAGTATCTGATAAGTGAAGATTGATGTGCAATCACCTATTTAAATATTAAATTAATGTCAATTGAAAATCTATTGCTTAAAGCATAATCAGATTATATGTATATATTTTAAATGTCTATTTACCATATATATATTAATAAGTGCTGACTTTTGAGTTAGTATTTCAGATCTAGTTTCTAGAGTCCCAGCCCTCCACTGAGGTGAGCCATAAGCTTGAAAACAATTGGTCTGGAGGTAGGGACTTAATGATGTAGATTTTGAATTCTTTCTCTTTCAGTACTTATAAAAAAATAAAGCTTTTTGGAGCTATTGGTAAGCTTCATCTAGTGGCCATTTAAATGCAAGCTTAAAAGCAAATTACGAAATTTATAACTTGTTTTATTAATTATTATAAGTGTACCTTTGATGGATTTTGCAATGGTATGTTGCAGAGCTATTACTATATGGTGAAACTGAGATGAATTCAGACCCATATAGCTATCTGGTTTGAAAAGCTGGATTTGAAGACCTTTACATGTCTGAAAAGTTCAGACTTTCAAATTGATAGAAACATGTTTTATAAGTGCTGACTTTTGAGTTAGTATTTTAAATTTAGTTTCTAGAGTCCCAGCCCTCCATTGAGGTAATCCATAAGCTCAAAACCAATTGGTCTGGAGGTAGGGACTTAATGATAGAGATTTTGAATTCTTTCTGTTTCAGCACTTTTAAAAATAAAGCTTGTTTAGAGCTATTGGCAAGCTCTATCTAGTGATCATTTAAATGCAAGCTTAAAATCAAGTTATGAAATTATTGACATGTGTGAAGGCTTTTGTGATGCTATATTGCAGAGGCTAGTACAATATGGTAAAACTGAGCTAAATTCAGACCCATATAGCTATCTTGTTTAAAAAGCTGGATTTTCAAATTAATAGAAATGTGTATTATGAAGTTTTTAATTGGTCAGTAAGCCTCAGACCATTGAGGAGTTTAGAGCTAATCTACAACCAATAGAGAGTATGTGAAATTGAACCATGATGAAAACTGATTTGATAGATAAGACAGCTCATTGGACCATAAAAGGGGTCTCTCCGGAGATTATTATTAATAATAATATTATTACAGTATAATAACCAAGAGAGAATAATAATAAATCATATTCTATAATGGAAGAATAGAGAAGCAACCATATACTTCATTTTACCCAAGTTCACTGAGGATCATATTAGTTTCATTGTGAAGTTCAGAAAATCTGCTATGAGGCTTTGTAAAGCCATTCCATTGATTATTGTGTCCAGTTACAGGTAACCCATATGCTAATTAAATTAAATTGTTGTTCTATAAATTTTGGGAAAGAGACCAGCCATATTTTCACAAGAAATGTCATTTACTAAGAGAAATATGTTTAGATGCCGTCTGCATAATAATTAGTAAATAACTCTAAATAAATTGAATAAATCAAAATCAGTGGAAGTGTACTCTAAAGAATGCTAACTCAATTAGTAATAACAATTTCTGGAAAGCTTTTTTGAATACTGACAAACATAGTTTTGTCTATATGAACTGTTCTCCATGAAGTCTGCCAGTACCTGAATTTATAACATGAATTATTAAAGATGAAAGAGGATAATTTGCTTGATTATTATTTATTTATATTTTGGGTAATCCAGTATTTACCTTGCTATGACGTAATTAGCCTGAAGGCACACAACTGTAATTATCCGATATTTGCATCATCAGAAGAATACATGAACGTTGTCATGGCAACGAAGACACTGACATGACTAATTCTAGAAATTTTATTTTTTGTTACATTACTATTATGTCATAAGCCTGAAGGCATACCGCTGTAATGATCCGAATTTACGAGATTTTTTTTTTGTCTTGACCTGCGAGATTTAAAAGTGTATTTTTTCCTATTTGTTGCATCGTTTTATTGAGTGCAGCAGCGTTTTTTTGCATACCATTTTCAGAGCTTTAATTTTCAGTGATTTCAGAAAACTTTTTTAATAAATCATTACTTCCTCAACAATTGTAAGTAATTTACATGTTATTTCTTCTATGATATTAAGTGGATGTATTTTATATTTTATTAATTTTCCGGATTTTCTGAAAAAAACTCCCATAAGAAAAGGCACGTGGTTTGAAGGCTCCAGAATATCCTTCGTTCATTTTCAGTGTTTTAATAGTTCAGCAATTTTTTTACCATTTTTAAAAAAGAAATCATTACTTTCTCAACAATTGTAAGTAATTTACATGTTATTTCTTCTATGATATTAAGTGGATGTATTTTATATTTTATTAATTTTCCGGATTTTCTGAAAAAAAACTCCCATAAGAAAAGGCACATTGTTTGAAGGCTCCAGAATATCCTTCGTAATGGCTCTCCATTTTATATATTGTTGGTCCAGAGAATTAACGTCTATCCTATTTTGTGCTGACCAGTTAGAAATGGCGGACAAGACTGTGATTGACTGGAACAACTATCTCCGCGAAGTATGTGCATGGAAGCTGTTACATAATGAAAGGCAGAAAATCGGAGGCCCTAACACAATTGTGGAAATAGACGAAACACTATGTGGAGGCGTACCTACAAAGATGGTCATTTTGGTGCAATTCTACAACATATAAGCCAGCTCAGTCCACCGCAGTAATTGTTATTTGGGTAAGTATGCATTTTGTTGTGATATTTATCTTTTATTTTCCTTATAAATTACAGTAGTTTTTATTCGTAGTTATTTCTACTAAAAAAAAATTCATACATTTGTGTAGTACTTTTAAGATGACTGAATTATGATTAATTATGATTTGTAGACTCGCAGTTTTCACTTTATGATAGGTTTTTTTAAGATGACAAAATTATTTGAATACTTGCAGAATTATTACTTTTGGGCTTGCACTTTATACGTTTTTTAAAAAAGACAAAATTAATATTTGTAGACTCGCAGTTTTCACTTTATGATAGGTTTTTTTAAGACGACAAAATTATTATTTGAATACTTGCAGAATTATTACTTCAGGACTCGCACTTTATGATACGTTTTTTAAAAAAGAAAATTTAATATTTGTAGACTCGCAGTTATTGGTAGATTCGCAGTTTTCACTTTATGATAATTTTTTTTAAATTTATATAGTACTTTTAAGATGACTTATTAATTTTGTAGTGATATTTATCTTACATTTTCCTATTTTGCGTCCAATTTTAGTTAATTATTCATGATGCTTATATTACTTTTAACTTTTTCTTTTTTGCTGCATATCACTCTATTTTGTGTCCTATTTATTAATATTTTTTTTCAGGATTTGTGCACTCGCAGTTTTTACTTATTAATTTTGTAGTGATATTTATCTTACATTTTCATATTTTGCATCCAATTTTAGTTAATTATTCATGAAGTATATATTACTTTTAACCTTTTTTTGCCGCATATAACTCTATTTTGTGTCCTATTTATTAATTTTACCATTTTTTTTCAGGATGGACGCCGCCGACATTATTCTGTACCACGTGCCTTTTTCTCCGTTTTGACCTCCTGACCCTGTACCACGTGCCTTTCCCCCACTCTGTTTCTATGACGACATTACCCTGAGGGCATCCTATTCTAATCTAGAGATCTTTGACGTAACGTCACCACGTGATATGCTGAAAAATTTTAGCGACTACATTTGTCCGCAAATCACAAGGTGACATTATCTTAAAAATAGGGTGGTTAGAGTAGTATGCCTTCAGGCTAATGATGTCATAGCAAGGTAAATACTGGACTACCATATTTTATTTTACTAACATTAAGATATCTCCATATATGTACTTAATTTTTATGGAAATTTTTGTATATAATATTATGATTTATTTGGCATATATATATATAATAATAATAATAAGCGAAATAGTGCCTAAAGCTAATCTGGGATAATGATGTAATTAAATTCCAACCAGTAACCACCTAAACATTCACAGTAAAATATAGTAATCAATATTTCTCACTGCTGTCAAGGCAACCTTCACACCCTTTTAATAGCAAGAATGGAAATCCATTCTTACTAATGGTCCATTGAATATATGTGGACACTTAAAGCTTGCAACTTGACTACAGAGTATGAAATATTGATACATTGAAGTTTAAATAAACCTCTTTAAACATGAAATAAACAATGTATCAATATTTCATACTCTGTAGTCAAGTTGCAAACTTTAAGTGTCCATATGCATTCAATGGACCATTAGTAAGAATGGATTTCCATTCTTGCTATTAAAAGGTGTGAAGGTTGCCTTGACAGCTGTGAGAAATATTGATTACTATATTTACTGTGAATGTTTAGATGGTTACTGGTTGGAATTTAATTACATCATTATTCCAGATTAGCTTTAGGCACTATTTCACTTATTATTTCTAAATAATACATGAGCAATTTAAAAGTATTGCAGTTTGTAATGTTAATTGACTATTTATTAGTCTTCATTACAGTGACGTGTTTATTTTATGTTTAAAGAGGTTTATTTAAACTGCAATGTATCATTATTTCATACTCTGTAGTCAAGTTGCAAGCTTTAAGTGTCCATATATATTCAGTGGACCATTAATAAGAATGGATTTCCATTCTTGCTATTAAAAGGTGTGAAGGTTGCCTGACAACAGTGAGAAATATTGATTACTCTATTTTACTGTGAATGTTTAGGTGGTTACTGGTTGGAATTTAATTACATCATTATCCCAGATTAGCTTTAGGCACTACTTCGCTTATTATTTCTAAATAATACATTGGCAATTTAAAAGTATTGCAGTTTGTAATGTTAATTGACTATTTATTAGTCTGCATTACAGTGATGTGTTTATTTCATGTTGAAAGAGATTTATTTAAACTTTAATGTATCAATATTTCATACTCTGTAGTCAAGTTGCAAGCTTTAAGTGTCCATATTGAAACAGTCAACCTGTACAATCCAACTGTTTCACCTACTATATACTATAGTAGTATTCTGTTATATATAAACACCACCAAATTCTCATATATCTTATTAATAATACTGTAAAAACCCACCTAAATTTAAAACTTAAATATGTGTAATCATGTATGTGTGTGTATATATTTACACATAGCAAGAAATGTTTATTTATATAGATATAAGTCTCTAAGATATGCACATGTATATATTTCTAATAATAGTTAAATGAAAAATGGCTCGTATGTGTAACTTTAGACTACATATATGCCAGAAGAATAATGTTAATAGGATTTAAAACATTAAAATTTCTTTATTTTAAAATATTTATTAAATTACTAATATTTGAAATTATATAATTCTGCATTTATCAGTAAATTAGAATGGTCGAGTTACATATATAGCAAAATGTTTTTCACAAATGTTAGATTTGTTTTCTAGCCAATGCGATGCCAAAAGAGTTAATCCTTCCTGATATAAAATTGACTCAATTTATATTTAAAGTTAAAATTGGAATTTAAAATAAAAGATTGCATAAATTACTGCATGTCATGGAGGCTAATTTGACCCTAATTAAAAGTTTGACACAGCAGGCTTCCATGATTACTGGCAATAAGCAAACAAGCTAAAAAAACTTGTCTAAGAAAATAATATAATGAAAGAGAGGGAGTAGCGGCACTCACAGTCAGATTCATTATAATCCTTTAATAAAGTACTGAAGAGATTTAATAATCATCATGTCAGGGTAAGAGGCCCAAAATCTTGTCTTTCCACCCCGAGAAGAAGCTACCTGATGCTGAAGAAGATAAAGAAACAGCCATAACCACCTAAAGATGTCCTAAGAACAATAGAACCTACCAGCAGAAGAGAAAGTAATGGTAATCATTCCTTCAAATTTAAATCTTCAACTAAACTCAAATCTAAAATGCTAGCTAATTCTAAAATAATGGCCATAATAATTATAATAATAATGTAACTAAACTTGTTCTAAATGTAATTTTATTTTCCTTGGTTTAATTCAAAATCTTGTCTAAATTTATTTCCTGAGGAGTTCTAAATTTATTTCCCGAGTAGTCCTAAATTTATTTACCGAATAGTTCCAAATTTAATTTGTTTCCTACCTGATTTTCTGAATTGCATATTAATTTGATAAAAACATTTATTTTATTAAGTTGAATATCTTATGTCTTGGTTTACTTATATATGATAGATTTAGTTTTATGTATTTAATTTAAATTTGTTTAATGCTTAATGTCTCGTATGTGTTGAATAATCTGTTTTAAAACAATCAAATTTCTCAGTTGTTATATATAATTTTAAGTTAACGATAAAATTTGCTTTCATTAATTATAAACACTTTCTAATTTTTAAACTAAATCAATCAAATTTCAAATATGCTACAGAAATTTCTTTTAAAATATGTGAAAGCTAAATTTCAGATTTCACTTGGGTGAAATCTTATAATATATATATATATATATATATATATATATATATATATATATATATATATATATATTGAGTATATATAGATAAAGGCAATATATATATATATATATATATATATTGCCTTTCCTAAAACTATGCCTAATCTTATTAAATTTTACTTATTTTATTGTTTATGCTATATACATCCAAAACCAGGTTTTATTTATAATTAAGTCATTAGTAAGAAGTAAATCTAGATTCTCACCTATATATGTGTAATTTTGCATAGATTAACGCACAAACTAAAAACCCTGTTTTGGAAATGAATAAAATCTTTTGATTGAGATATAACTATAAACTTATAGATAGATTTGCTTTTAAATATAATATTTAAATAATAGCTAGTTGAGATGATAAAATGCAGCATAAATCTATAAATTTATATTGTAATTTCCTTTACTATGCTGTAGTCCTCCTTAAATAAATAAAATCCTATATAGATAGCCTTATAACTTGGATTCATAAATTTTCCTTAATAATAATTATTAATACTATCTTATGAACTGATACTGTGTAGTTTCATGAAGGAAACTTGATTTTGTGGCTTAATTTTGTTATATGATTATGTTGTCAGTGGAGTGTATAAGCCCCTTTAGAAACGCTACGATGTAATTCACTTATTGCTGTATTTCTTTAGTGGGTGTACATGTTAGGGCTACACCAGTACATTTAGTTCGGGCAATTATCTTCTTCAGATGGTGATTGGTACATGCCAACCCATTCTGCATACTTAGTAATGGAGCATGAGACTCCCATGGATTATAAGACTCCCACTTAAAATAAATTGCTCAATCATCCGGACTAAAGGCCTCCTAATTCACAGCAATGAGTTCGGTTGAAAGAAACCATTACTTGGTAAGAATCCCGTGAAAAAGTACATATATGAGACACATGGACCCAGGGTTATATGTTTTATATACCCAAAGGTATCTGAATTCTGGCTGCCCATAGTCTGTTCATCCTGCCCTTTTTACTATTATTTCAGCGTTGATCTGAATTCGGATCCAGATTGATAGGCAAATTATCTATATAGAGGGTACATTAGTTACATTAAATACAATGTTCTTTATAATTCATTATTATCACTTCCACTAATTATTAAAGCAGATCTATACTCAATTATATAGCATAAACTAGGCATAGATAATCATGAGCAAATTCATTTACTTATAAAATAATATTAAAGCTCATGAAAATATAAATTCAGATGTATTATAATTTTATCACCTGTGAGTGATATATTCAAAAATATAGCTAAATAAACTAATTTGTATCTTAGAGATCATAATCACCTGTGTATGATTTAATGCTATATATAAACTGGAAATGCATCTTTTGTAATTTGAATTGTATCCTAAAGCTTATAATCACCTGTGAGTGATTTCATATACCAAACATATATGTAGACCAAGTTATGTAACCCATTCTTAAAATTATTTCTAAACCCATCACTTGCATGTGAATCCAAATTTAATGTAAACATCCTTTAACCACCTTCATGTGAGAACAACTATTTAACCATTATAATATTGTTTATTTATTATTTCAAAACTTAACTTTTATTAAATTGAATTTAAACTTAAATTGGATGTACATCTTAATCTTGCTCACTGACTCAAAATCATTTTATATGTTAATAATTATTTATGATTAGTTATTGATATTTAGTTTATTGTTTAATTCATAAATATTTTAGCCACACAATATCTATATACCTATACTCGCTAAAATGCTGAAATACCATGGTCTTTTGTTCTACTGTTGTGCTATTGCCAGCATGTGAAGAAGGGAAATACTGCTGTGACCTCAACTGTGTCATCTGCATGGTAGTAAATCTCGGAGCAATGATAGAGGAACTAGGGTTAGCCCAGAGTCGTGGCTTCCACCACAGTAAAACTGGTCAGCCTTAGGATGATTTATCAGAGTTCTAGATTTTGTTTTGCAAATGTACATATTTGACCATTACAAGATATATTCACTGGACCATTAGTAAGAATGGATTTCCATTCTTGCTATTAAAAGGTGTGAACATACCCTTGACAGCAGTTAGAAATATTGATTACTATATTTTACTGTGAATGTTTAGGTGATTACTGGTTGGAGATCGGAATATATATATATATATATATATATATATAAATTCCAATAAAAGGTCACAATATATATATATATATATATATATATATATATATATATTGTGACCTTTTATTTAGGTCCCTGTATTAAATAATCCCAAAATTTTAAATCATAATAATATATTTAGCATTAAAATCTTAACAAGTGGTTTTCAATAAAGACTGTTCTGGATGCACTAGAAAATCTTCTTGAGTGGAGATGAGATTTTAAACCCTGTGTAGATTTGAAACTAGGGATAAAATAACAAGTTAAAAGTATTTATTATTAATAGGGAGATAAATATATTGCTATTTTATTATTGTTGAATAGCAATTGAAATAAATCAACAAATAAATTAAATTTATTAAATCTTGTAAAATAAATGGTTATAGTTATTCCCTAAGCATATTTTTTTTGTAGTGAATCCAAAACGATTTTGAATATAATGAGTAGTTATTAAAAACAAAGGTAGAGGGGGTAATATTAATATATTCACACTAAGGTTATTGGTTTATTTAGCACCACAATGCATTGTAATAAAAGCTATATATTATCTAACCAAGTTGTAGTGGGGGTGATTAAAAAAAGAGAACTAGAAACCACAGACTTCAATTCTACTCTTATAGAATAAGGAAAAAAACTAAAAAATCAGAAAATTTTGGATTCTAATTGACTGGGATTATAATATAGTGATATCTAAAAATGATTGAATAGAAATCTAAAAAACCTTGCTATAATTTCAATACCACTTTTTGTCGATTGATGGTTCTTAAAAGTTATACTGGAAAGAAAATGAAAACCCTGTGCATCATAACTTACTCCCATAAATATTGCTTCAAACCCGGAAAAATTCAAGAAAAAGTAAGCTTTTGCTTTTATTTTGTTTATATTTTTAAAATCTCATCTTTAAAAATGATGCACAAATTATTTATAGTTAAAAGAAAGAGCTGATAATGTTTGTTTGTATTTTGTGCCACTCTTATTATCCACCAGAACAATATTGTTCTTGTAAATTATAATTTCAATAAAATAATTCTAAATAATTTTGAAGAAAAATGTCAAAAGATAAAATAAACAAATCAAAAAAATCATTTTTGAATCATCTAATTTTTTAATAAAGTAAAAGATAATTGCGTGATTTTATTCTCTATTCTCATCTGCTAATTTTTCTTAGCGCCGATTGTGTAATGATAGAAATGGAACATTACAGATTAAGTAAAATGCTAAGGATATTGTATATATATAATTGGATAAATCCTTCTTAGTATTGCTAAACAATTATTATTTTACCAATAGAAATAAAATAAAAATAAATATTTACTTTTAAAAGTTTACTGTACAACGTGTAGAAATAAGATTTTAAAAAAATGTTTGAAAAATGTCCAAATTACTTAAAGTTGTTACATTTACAATGGAGGAAAGAATAAAATCAATAAAGAATTTTAAAAAGTTAAATATGTTAATTGTAATAAAATTCTAAAGTCATTTTCAAGGAAAATTATCTGGATTAAAATGTGGACAAACCAATTTTAGTTATACTCCACTTGAAATGTTTAAACCTTGTCTCACTATGTTAATATTGAATAAATCAATAAATGTATTTAAAAGTTTGTTTTGAAGACTACAATAATCTATAAAGTTATTAAGAAAAATTATCACCAGAAAAGTGGATAAACCTATCCTTTTGATTATGCTACACTTGAAAACATTTGAATTGTCATTTCACTATATTGACATCGGTACCTGAACCGATAAATGATTTTTTTTTCTTTGCCTATACGCATTATTTTCAGAATGTTTACTCATCATAATATCAGTTCTTATCATTTTAGCTCACCAGAATAAAATAAACTTTACTAACAGGATAAACTGTGGTGGTAGAAAACGTTTGTTTATTATTTTTTTTATTATTGCTATGTTAGTTTATAATACTTACATCATGTGTCTTTTGGAAATTTTTTTATGATTAATTTTTTTGTTATATATAAAGATACATATATTTATTATTATACATATTTTTGCTGTTTTCCCAATTTGAGGAAACGTAGTAATATGTGTCATTTACCTGGGGAGAGGGGAAGATATATTTACCTCTCATACATTTAAAATAATCATTAATATTTATTTAAAGAATGAACAAATAGACTTAAATTTTGTCAAATATATACTAAAGACCCAATTATTTTCTTATATAAAAGAAAAATTGATCTAAACTTTTTTCATTTCTTAATTTTGCATAGAAATGAACATGTTCACTTTGAATATAAATGCAGGTCGATCTTTATTGTTCACATGCATAGTACCTGCTATAACAAAAGTATAGTTGGTTATTTTAAAATAACTAATGATTTATTTGACATATATTTTGGTTTGTCTATTAATGCATTCATAGTTTCTAAATTGTGAAAGGGAATACTTATATTTCCACTTTTATTGTTGGTGTTGTTTTACCTTGCTATAGTATTGAGAAGGATTTGTGATAGCTTTTAACTGATAGGATGTGCCATGTAGAAAGGCATCAAATAGATTAATATTAATATTGAGCATGGCATGATGGAGAATTACCCATTGTTGATTGCATGAGAGGATAGTATGGTAAAGGCTGAGTAATAGTTAATGCATAGTTAGCATAATGAATCCCAAAAGAGAATATCCATGGTCTGAATTATATTTTCCTGTGATGAGAATAAACTCACACTTGCATAACTATATAGAGAGGTATTAGAATTAGCCATATTATTATACAACCATCATGTTGTTTTATAGAGCCTCCCTTTTTATTGTTTAATTCCTCATGAGGTTAGAGAGTTAGTTTTCCAATAGCAAGGAGAAGATGATGTTAGATTAAGGAACACTGATCTAGCTAGAGTGTTTGCCTAATTATAATAGTGTTTTATTATGTTGTAGGAACTTCATCAATTTATAGACAAACCAAACCCAAAACCTACTTGTAATTGTAGAACTTATAGATGTAAGACCAAGAGATGCATGTGGGCAGTATGGATTTATCTTCATTAAGCAGTGATTCACCAATAGATTGGTAAGATCAGTTAACTATTCAATGATTAGGTTGTGGACATAGATAATGTTTTAGTGACATGTGTATATTTGACTTTTGATGTCTGTTCCTACTTTAATACACAGAATCTATTCATCTCAAATTTTAATCAATTATTAATTGTACAGAATGTGATAATTGCCCTTATCACATTCTGATAAAAGAAATGGATTTGGTATAATGCAGTACTTTATAACTTTTGAATTCTAAATTTAAAATGTGTGCATACCCTAAAGTCCTCAATACACTGTTGTTTTTGGTAATTTAAGTACTAGTTCAGCTTAAATAAGGTTTCATTATCTTATTATTTAAGATAGGCTAAACAGTAATGTGATACTTTGAATTTCATTGTATAAGCTGGTTGTATCATTTGCTGAGTATATAGTCAATGTGATACCAAGTGTTTGCCATCCTGGAGTTTAATTCAATGTATTGTTTTTATTTCTTGCTATGTCTCTGAATTAAAATTTGTAAATATTGTAAATAAATCTTGTTGTGCTAAAAAATTTATTTAGTTGCCTGTAGTCTTATTGCCAATCACCATACACACTATTATTGTTATTGATATCAACATATCAGAAGATTATAAATTGAAATCATCATCGACCAATACAGTACTATTAACTATATTATGCTATATCATAAAAATTTTGTTAAGCCTTATAATTTAAGAGTACAGCTATGGCATCATCATGTAACAATTAAAATGGTAGTAACCTAGAGTACATATTATTTCAAGTAATATGTTAAAAGATAAACATAATATTGATTTAATTGGTTTAGTTAAACCGGCAGAGCTATCGTTCACTGATCTTGATCACATGGTTTATAATTATTTGAGAAAAGGAATTTGGTAAGTTATTGTGTTTATTTATTAAAAAGTTATTTCTATTTTTTAAATATTAAAGTTATAAGAGTTATTGAGTTCATAAAGTTTATGTGTAACTGCTAAATATAGTTGTTAATTTGAGTTTATATTGAGAACTGTTTTGTGCATTCTTTTCGGGTAGTGATAAAATCCTTCTCACTGACCCAAGTATATTTTAATAATGATTTTGAGTATTTGAAATCTGAGAAGAATTAGTTGTTAAGTTTCAAGGTAGAACTTGAATTTATAGTAAATTTGATAGCTAGATATTTATTATAGTTGGACTTGAAATAGATTACTTTCACTGTTTTATGAAAGTCAACCAAACTTTAAGGTATAAATTACTTCTTTTGTTGTAAAAAGTATAGCTTGTTTTAACTTCATGATAAATATTCTGGTTGTGTCAAGCCTGAAATTCCTATTTTTATTTATCTTATCTTTTAACCATTTAATACAATATTAGTTTATAGTTTAAGATTTCAGTCTCCATCATTAACATTGTTTTTCAATTTTATCTCGATCGTTCTTTTATTTATTCATTCTCATTTGATATTAATTCTTATCATAATTGATTAATCATACATTAACTATTATTCTTTTATCATCTTCACTATTCATTAACTCTTATTCTATCATTACGTTAATCATTTATTATTCTCATACATCTTTATTCTTTTCTCTTCATTCTTAGACTTATCTTATTCTACTATTTAATTATTACTTATTTTCATCATCCATTTAGTCATCTACATCATAAATTACATATCATTTAATTTATAAGTTTAATTTCATAATCATTCCAGAGATATAATTATTAGTTATTTATTAGTTTGCTGAATATCAAATTTAACTCATCACATTTTGTTTGTGTGGATTTTAAAGCTGGTTTGACCAGAAGTTATTATCTTTATTAATCACTTTTACACCCTGCAGAACCCTGAATAATAGATGTTAGTATACTATATATGATGTTTATTCTCTAAATAATAAAAATATATGTGTAAATTTTTTTTTTCCCTCTTGGTTTGTACACCCAGCTCAGATGATGTTCTTCTTAAATATTATACACACTATGTACAAGTCATTACTAATATGTATATGATTTTCCCAATAATGTCAAGTTTGTACCAATCAGAATGAAAGTGAAGATCGAATCTAACTACAAAAACAATATCTGCACTACAAGGGTGCCATCTAGGCATTTGAGCCTAGAAAAATTTATAAAGTAGGCAGATACGCGTGTTAAGATTCCACTTTATTTGAATATTCTGATCGTTAGCCCAAGTCACTAGCTCAGCGGAGACGCAGAGATAAAAATCTATAACTTAATTTTATATCTTAAATATAAAAGAATAAAAGCCACTGCCAGAAATTAACACATAAAATATTTATTTACGCACATATAAAATCATTCTAAACTCGAGGAATAGGTTTAACATTTTTTAGATTTTTATATTCTTATTATTCTTTAAATTTACATTTACATAAATTTCAATGATTTTAATTTTTTTTATTTAGATTGTCAAGTATGAATTGACTACATAGATCTGCATTTGAAAATAAAACATTCTATCCCTATTTAACCCTAGGCTAAAATTCGCAGACAAACTGGCATCAATCCATCCGATACATTTATGTATTCAATGTAGCATGAAAATACAACAGCACAAAGATACTATACTGTCAGGAATGGACATCTGAACAATATAGTTTGAGAAAACATTGACTCTTGTCTAATACAGGAATATGACGTCTGTATAGCAAGAAGAACAATAAAATAAAAACTCCATAGGAAGGGACCGCGATCCTTTTGGCCGACAACAGCATTCATACCAATACGTAAGTTTCTTCAGTTGGATGATAAGGGTAATTTTATTTAATTAATATTTGGATTTTGCTATATAATAACGTGTGTGGGAAGCTAATTTGGGGAAATAATAATAATGGCAGAAGTGTCGTATCTGAAAGTGCGAATGAAATATATAAAAAAAAATGGTAATCCATTTAGTATAATCATAACAGTACGGTTTTAAAAGAAATGTATGGATCGGCCAACAAGGAAACACACACACAGTTTTTTTTGAGGCAAGTGGCATGTCAGATTATCCGTGCATTTCAACAAAATATACCACCATACATACAACAAATGATGGTAGGATGCAGAATAAGGAGAATTGAGGAAATGGCACAATTCCTCACCACCATTGACTACATGCCCATCAACAAAGAACCTCATGAGAGAATACGGAAAGTTGAGCCAGCTAGAAACTAAGCAACCTCTCATGATCAACCTAACTTCTGGCAGGGTGACCAAACCCTCAATAAAAAGCCATTTGAACCTCCTGATCAGGGAAAGTAAGACAGAACAATAAATCACAGACGGATAGATAAGGAATTTGAACCATGTTTTTAAAAAAGGAAAATATGAATATAGTTTTGCACTCAATGATAGATAGGTCAAGATTTTTTTTTTTAGCATATAGCAGCAAAGAACAAAATGGGGCTAGTTACTCTCCCATGGATCCCGATACTCATAGACTATACTGATATGCCTGTTTGTTAAATCATAAAATTACTACCTGCCTGAATAACTATGTTTGACAAACTAGATCTAGTCTCCACGGGAATTGAAATCATCAAAAGAACCACCATGTTTTACAGAGGTAATCATTTCAAATGCTGCTAGACTCTTAAAGTTACCGTGAATAATTTTAACTTTCACCTAACTATTTCTTTAAACATTTTGTAAATCTTTCATTTGTAAAATTTAATATTAGTTATGAATTAATTTGTAAAGTTCTTACCTTTTTGTTAATTGTACCTTGTTCTCTCTCTATATAACTTAGCTGTAATCTCTCCTACATTAAACCTCTCCTGAATAATTAGTAGTTCTTAATGTCACATCTATGTGGCAATATTTTATTCTCATTATTATGTTTTATACTTTCAGATAGTAAATTATATGTTGATAATTTTCCCCCAGAATCGCAAATGCTTACGCTATCTCTTTTAATAAAAGAAAACCCTCTTTACTTTTCAGAGGGCAATTAACCTGGTAGTTTTTAAAAACAAATTTGTTATTCTTAGTATAGCGGGTGCCTGCCAGTCTGGGGAAATAAAATCAGAATTTGATAATTATTATACAGTGTTATTTTCTAAAACTAAGTAAAAATCTATTTTCTTAGAAATGTGTTTATTTGGTTAACTAAATAATAGCGCTAACTTCTAAAATCTGCAAATAGATTTATATGAGTAAAATTAATATTGCTTTATTGAAATCAATAGCCACCACCGACTATATATATATTTAATAATATGAAAAGTATTTATTTATTAAAGCATTCAAAACCAAAGATTTATATTTATACGTTGTGGAAAGTTTACGTGTAGTTTAAAATAATACATAAGGGGGGGGATCGTTTAGTTCTATGAGCTATATTATATTAGCATTAACTGTAATTCTTCCACATCCACGTAGTAATCAAATCATACCGGTACGAGGGGTTTTTATTAATAAAGATAGGCGATAATTATTTATTCCTTAGCTAAATATCTATATATTTATATTAATGCAAGCATTACGTGTATACCGGCCTTTCGTGATATATATATCTTTGTGCTTCGTTCATTTTTACTTCTGATCCCAAGGACAAGGTTTGGCAACCCTCTTTGGATTTCTTCAGCACGAGATATTATTGCATAGGGTTCGCTCTGGCAAAAGTCCAGCCTATGGCAATTCAATAAAGCACCTTCTTAGTTGTTTATGACCCGACCCTGCCGACGTTTGCAGAGAGTCGCATTTCTTTAACGGTGAATTGAAGCATCTTCTTAGATCTTAGAATAGATTGTTCCATTGCCCTCATACACGTACCACTCTCCCATATTTCATTTTTGTTAAAAGCCTATTAATTCTCCTAAACCGTACTGTTATGATTATACTAAATGGATTACCATTTTTTTTTATATATATTTCATTCGCACTTTCAGATAGGACACTTCTGCCATTATTATTATTTCCCAAATTAGCTTCTCACACACGTTCTTATATAGCAAAATGCAAATATTAAGTAAATAAAATTACCCTTATCATCCAACTGAATAAACTTATGTATTGGTATGAATGCTGTTGTTTTTATTACTGGTGGATTCAAATAACTTCGGGTACCGTAGTCTAGCGCTATTATTAAAAATCTTATGTATCCCAGTCAATCGATAAATTATTGACATATAAATAGCCGCACTAGAATAAAGCCATGAATTATTTGTTATTGATGATTAAATATGTTCATTGTATAGTATTGTAAGGGAGGTTAATGTTGTCCAAGGGAGATAAACACCCATTTTATTGACATTGTAACACCAATAACGTTTGCAATCATATATACTCCAAGTTGATTTAATAAATTTTATATCTTTCTAAATATCTAAGTCATTGTTTCATTCATTGAATAGAAATAATTTTGATGTAATATAAAAAGGTTTCACTTACTAGATGATCGAAAATCGCTAATTATAATATTCTAGACATGAACCAAGTTCGAATAAGAGTCTTTTTGTGTCATGACTTTGTGATGCTGGCGGGGTAGGAATAAATTAGATCAGTATCATTGGAATTGTTGCTCATAAGTGGGTAGATCTGGAAAATAGGCAAATAGGGCAGAGTTCATGAATGTTCCTGACTTATGTATCTTGCACAGGATTGGATTCAAGGTACTTTTGCCTAGATGCTAGATCTTGTTATATGAACAGACGAAACCGACCGGTACAGGTTTTAGATAAGAGAAGAAAGAAATTTTAGCTTGACCAATGGAAGCACTAAGCCTTGGCTCGGACCCTAACGAAAGTGATAGACTAGTGATGTTTTGTTCATTGAATCCTTCTGGATAATATAAAAAGGGAAATACAGTTTTTTCTGACAGTTCCAGCATTGTGTGTTTGAGAGATGTGGTATAACGCACATACCACACTCTCTATAAAAAAAATGAAAAGACTGTGATACCTTGAACCAGCTATTGCCATCTCCAGAACATTACCTTCCAATGGAGGCATTGCGGGAATTGAAAGCAGAGGCCTGGACTCTTATACCATAAGCTATATGAAATGAACAATTGTTAAAATCAATCAAGAACTTTCGTCAAGTTTTACAAATTGATAAACAAGCCAACTGAAATGTTAAAATGGACTCTTATCTGACTTTTGTAAGTTTTTAAATCAAATTAATAATGTTTAATTTTATATGTTTTCTGATTGATAAACATCATTTCCATTTTTTTTTCTTATTGTAAAGATTAGTTAAATGTATGAAATTTAAGTTGTTTATAGATGCTTGCATGGATTCGTTTGCGGTTAATTATATTTTGGTTTTCATATTTGATCAAAATATATAGACATTCGATAAATAATGATACCTTACGGTGAGTATCTAAAATGTATTTATTCGGAGGTCTTTTAAGTTATTGGTGACAATGCAAGTATCTTATGGTAAATACTATTGGGTTACTTATAAGTTTCCCTCTGCAATTGTCGGTATCAATAATTTTGTATTTTGATCGTTTATGTTTATTTTGAAATGTTTTTGACTGTGGAATCTATGTAATCGATCTATACTCGACATTTTAAAACAAATTTTATAAAATGCATTTGTGCGAACGTATTTAAATGTTAAATTTAAGTCGGGCGTGAATGGCTATATAATTTTGTAAAGTTATATTAAGGGAGGGTAATCTTAGGTTATTCATTTCGTAGTTGAATTTGTACAATGGATTGGATATATTTGTGTAATTAGTAGATGTAGTATGAGGTCCACTACGGGCAGGATTATAGATATACACCACACACCCTCTGTTTGCCTATGGATGGGTTTGTAAGTCAGCAGAAGACCGCAGTCCATTCCTATGGAGTTTTTTGTTTATTGTTCTACTTGCCAACAGATGTCACATTCCTGTTGGTGGAGAGTCAATGTCTTCTCTATTTCTACTTATTGTTCAGATGTACTTTCCTGACAGTATAGTATTTTGTGTTGTCGTATCATACATGAATGTATCAGATGGATTGGCGCCAGTTTGGTTGCGAAATTTGTGGCCTAAGGTTAAATCAGGGAAAAATATTTTCTTTTCAAATGCAGATCTATGTAGTCTATTCATACTTGGCTATCTAAATAATAATTAAACTCATTGAAAATTAGTTAAATGTAAAATTAAAAGTTAATATAAAAATCTAAAATGTTAAACTTATTCCTCAAAATTTAAATATTATTTCATATGTGCATAAATAAATATTTTTATATGTTAATTTCTGGCAGTGACTTTTACTCTTTGATATTTAAGATATAAATTAAGATATAGATTTTTATCTCTGCGTCTCCACTGAGCTAGTGACTTGGGCTAACGATCGGAATATTTAAATAAAGTGGAATCTTAACAGCGCGTATCTGCCTACTTTATAAATTTTTCTAGGCTCAAATGCCTAGATGGCACCCTTGTAGTGCAGATATTGTTTTTGCAGTTAGATTCGATCTTCACTTCATTCCGATTGGCACAAACTGGCGCCCAACGTTAATTTCAATGTGTACTGAGTAAATCTAAATCGCCTTTCTCGCCATTCGAGATGGCCTTCCCTGCAATCTGTGCCCGTGGATCCCAATACTCATAGACTATACTTATATGCCTGTTTGTTAAATCATAAAATTACTACCTGCCTGAATAACTATGTTTGACAAACTAGTTAAAAATAACTGGCTACCCAACTTGGGCCGATCTTTAATAAACACGAGTGCCCTGAGAATTTTAAAAGGGAATCATGCCCGTAAATTTTTTCTGAAAATTATATAGATATATGTTTTGTATTAACGTAAAGTTATAGTTTAAATTTTGTGTAAAAAGGTACTGCCAGTAAAAAAAATTGCGCATATGTAAAGAGAAATACGAGGAATAAAAAAGTAATAAATAAAATGTAATTAATAAATATAAATCATAATTTTTTTTTAAAAAGGTCTTGTTTAAAAGTTAATTGTTTAACTTGCCTAAATAATACTTAAAGGTAGGAGAAATGAAACTTGGAAGGGAGGGGGCATAAATTTAGCTGGTAGTAAGGAATCATCAGTCAACTTTTTTTTTTATCATTATATTTGTAATTACTATTTTGTCTTTTAAAAAAAAAAAAAAAAGTTTTGTCCTTTTGAAATTTCATATATAACAAATTTGTGTAACGTAATTACTAACACTAAGTAAATTCTTTTTTTTTTTTATGTTTTTTTTTTTTTGAGGAAGTTTACTGATATGTAACGATATATAAATATGTCGTTACATTAATTTAAAATAAAAACTTAAAAGTTCGCAAATAAAAGTAAAAAACTAAATGCTAAAATTAAAAATGTTTGTTATACGTATATACATTCGCACAGATGCTAAACTTTAAAAATTTTTTTTTTTAATAAATAAAAAAAGGTATTTGAATGTATTTTTTATAAAAAAAGATTTATAAAAATATTTTAATAAAAAAATAGCGTAAGTTAAAATAAAAACAGGTATTAATTAATTCCTGTAATCTATAAATGGAAATGATTGTTTATTAATTATCTAAAAGCTGTTTAATTAAAAAGTCAGATGGAAATTTAGATAAGAGAAGAAAGGGATTTTAGCTTGACCAATGGAAGCCAAATAAAGGCCCGGACCATAACGAAAAAACAGAACAGTGACGTTTTTGTTCATGGAATCCATAGGAGGACTATAAAAAGAAAAAAATATTGAGTTCCAGGCAGAGAGCTTTTTCCAACTTGATTTTGGTGAGTCTGGCGACAAGACGCACTTGTCGTCCTCACTCACTTATTTTAAAGATGCAAAGACTATGATACCAGAACAGAACCAGCAAATGCTACCTCCAAAATATCAGACCGGTCTTCCAGGAAAGCCTCCGTGGGAATTGCCAACGGGAACATGGACTCTTATACCGTAAGCAATAGAACTGAACAGTTGTTAAAATCATAACATTAAGAACTTTAAAGATTGATAAGTAAATTTAAATTTTATAAAAAGAACTTTTCTCGGACTTATGTGTCAACTCAATTGATAATGAAAAATTTTATATATGTTGGCGTTTGATAAAAAAAAATCATTTCCATTTATTATTTATTATATTGATATTTATTGTGTAAAATTTAAATGAGGAAATTTCAGGTTGGGTATAGACATTGCATAGATTCGTTAGCGTTTGATAATGTTGTGGTTTCCACATTCGATTGAAATATATGTCAACGATATCACTGCAAGCATCTTACGATGAATGCTAATGGGATTTGAATATTCCCTATGCAAGTGACGTTTATCGATGACTTTGTATTTTGATCGGTTGTGTTTAATTTGGAATGTTTTTGACCATGGAATCTGTGCAGCTGATCTGTACTCAACATTTTAAAACAAATTTTATAAAATTCATTTGTGCGAACGTATCTAAATGTTAAACTTAAGTCGGGCGTGAATGGCTATATAGATCTGTAAAGTGATATTAGGGGAGGATAATCTTAGGTTATTTGTATCGTTGTTGAATTGGGTCAATGGATTGGATGTATTTGTGTAATTAGTAGATGTAGTATGAGTTTCGCTACGTGCAGAATCGCTATATACACCACACCAACCCTTTGCCTATGGATGGGATTGTAAGTCGGCCAAAAGGATCGCGGTCCCTTCCTATGGAGTTTTTATTTTATTGTTCTTCTTGCTATACAGACGTCATATTCCTGTATTAGACAAGAGTCAATGTTTTCTCAAACTATATTGTTCAGATGTCCATTCCTGACAGTATAGTATCTTTGTGCTGTTGTATTTTCATGCTACATTGAATACATAAATGTATTGGATGGATTGATGCCAGTTTGACTGCGAATTTTAGCCTAAGGTTAAATAGGAATAGAATGTTTTCTTTTCAAATGCAGATCTGTGTAGTCTATTCATACTTGACAATCTAAATAAAAAAAAATTAAAATCATTGAAATTTATGTAAATGTAAATTTAAAGAATAATAAGAATATAAAAATCTAAAAAATGTTAAACCTATTCCTCGAGTTTAGAATGATTTTATATGTGCGTAAATAAATATTTTATGTGTTAATTTCTGGCAGTGGCTTTTATTCTCTTATATTTAAGATATAAAATCAAGTTATATTTTATTATCTCTGCTACTCACTGAGCTAGTGACTTGGGCTAATGACCGGAATCAAAATTTAAAAAAAAAAAAAGGAAAAAAAAATTTTTTTTTTTACTTACGTATCTGCCTACTTTATAAATTTTTCTAGGTTCAAATGCCTAGATGGCGCCCTGTAGTGCAGATTACGTTAAGTGTTATTCTCCGGATCGTTACAATATATATGAAGAATAGTGATGGGTTGCCTAATCTTATTATTTTTGGTCTATTAGATACATCAACTATTTAAATATCATGACATAAGAAAATATTTATAATAAAACAACAAATCACCACAATCTCTTACTATTTGCTAGACTTTCTTTTCTGGTATTTTAAAATTATAGTTAATTGTTATAAAAGAAGGGTAGAAATAATGATCGTTTTCATTAGCTTAGGAGGTATTATGTGTCAGAAAAACAATTTAATCTTTAGCATAAATAATGCTGATATTAATAGCCTCTGGATAGAATCAAGGCTGCATACATAGATTGAATATAATAAGAAAGCTTGTTTTTATCATGGTAAATATCTATAATTTTAGACAAAATGCACTTATAGATCTAGGATAGTCAGAGATGTGGGTGGATATTTGTGTGTTAAATAAGCCAATTATTAAGTTTTTTATGTGCCATCTTGAGCTTATGTGCTATTGTTTCAGGTCATTTTATATATGTGTAGAACAGGGTGTTTCTGGTGCATGCCCAAAACCATTAGGGATATTGTAAAAATTATTTAAGTAGATGTCCATTTCTACCCTGTATCATATATTATGCATTTTTGATTGTCCAGAAACAAGTGTAAAGCAGATGCATTTCCTGCCTTTTTACTTTTATTATTATTATTATTATTATTATTATTATTATTATTATTATTATTATTATTATTATTATTATTATTATTATTATTATTATTATTATCATCATCATCATCATCTTTCAAAAGGACTTTATTGAATATAACAAGAAAAGGTTACATTTATTATTATTTTACCACATGCAGATGAATTGAAGTTAGTATAAATAAGTTGAAAATTGTAATTGGGGGGGGGGGGATAACAAAGACAAAGGATATGCATGTGGTTTACAAATTTGAGTTTACATTATTTTCTTTAAAATATATACATCAAATTAGTTTTGTGCACTTGTAAAGCTCTTAGTTCTGTTTTTTATTAGTCTTTTTTTTCCTCTATAATTTTGAGCACTGTTGTAATATTGACCAAGTAGCTGTGTACATCTTTTGGGATACAATTTTTTTATCCCTTAAGCGAAGCTGTTCCATTTTGTTCCAGAATGTGTTTGGATGTCTTCTTGGATTATTGTTGTACATGAAGGAGCATCTTGTACGCCATAGTGAAAACAATATAAAAGTACTTGCTCGAATATGTGGGTAGCTACCCTTAATAAATGATTGTAAAAGGTTTCAATGTCACAATTTCTTTGTTTGTACAATGATGGTATGGATGAATGAATATTATCAAATACAGGGCAGGCAAAAAGAAAATGGTCTTGTGTCTCAGTTTCTCTATAACACAACCAGCATATGTCTTCTGTATTTATGTAATGCCTTCTATATCTACAAAAGTGTAATATTGGCAATTCTTCAAGATTTAATTTTAGTAGAAAATCATAATATTTGGGTTCTAATGACCAGAATTTAAATTTTTGGGTTAGTTGTCTATTATTAAAGTTTAAAATTGGTCTTTTATCATTTAGGGGAGAGCAAATTATCTGGTATACATCCCAATATTTAAATTTATCTTGAGGTGGTGGAAAAATAATGTTTGGAATGTTAAGAATTAGTGTAAGCAAGGTTTTCCAATATCCATTGGTTGGTGGTGGTTTATCTGTTGGGGTAATCTTGAAGAACACTTTCATGTATGGAAATAAATAAGAACATGCAGAAATGAGATTTAATGTTTTTTGATTGTTAAAAATATGTATTGAATGAAGTCCTAAACCATTTTGTATTAGAGGAGCTTGAATACGTTTTAGTGAAACTGAAACAATCTTTTTTCCCCACAGCAACTTTCTACATAATGAATTTATTTTACTAGTAAAAGATTTAGTGTATAGTATTATTGGAGAATAGTATGTGATTTGAGTCACAATTAATAGATTAAACAGGGATACTTTTGAATACAGTGAAAGGTAAGATTTTGAAAGTGAATCAATTATATTTTCTATTTTATTTTTAATTTTGTCTTGTATTTGTCGATGCATTTCTAGATTGCTCAAATAGAAAGGGAATCCCACAAAAGAACTGGGTTTTCCTTTAAAATGTTGTGTGTGAAATTGTCCTGTATATATTGACCATGCAGAAGATTTATCCATGTTAAACTCCAGCTTGTATTTATTAGTGTATGAATTAAGAATTTTCAATAGAGGTGGGATCTGTTTTTTAGAAGTTAAAAAAATTGAGACATCATCCATGTAGGCAATACAGGAGATGTTTACTTTTTAGATCAGGTATGTATATGCCTAATAATTCTTTTTCTATCATATTCAGTAAGAGATTGGTATAGAAAGTAAAAAAGAGCACTTAGTGGTGAACCTTGTAGAATTGAACAGTAAGGTACAAAAGAGGGGGAATTCTTACCATTAAGTGTAATATGTATTTCTCGACTTAATAAAAGATTGGTGATTAAATATATTAAGGATCTTGGTATTGTTGTGTCTGCTAATGCTTCAACAAGGAGTTCAATTGGAATCATAACAAATGCTGATTTTATATCCAGTTGTATTACAACTGAACTATATTTTTTATTATTTCTGACAGAATCAATAACTGTTTTGAATAGAAAGGCTGCTTGCATTGTAGACAAGCCTTTCTTAGCAATATGCATTTTAGATAGTATAGGTATAATATAGGGTTCTATTTTGTCTTTAATGATTGACTCCAGCAGTTTGATACCCAGAGGGCTGATTGATATGGGCCTTAGATTGTTTAGTGTGGTTATTTTTTCATGTATTTTGATAAATGGTACTACTAAAATAGGGTATAATCCATGTATATGATGAATCTTTTTTGTTATAAAGTTTGCTAGATTACACAGATACTGAGCAGTAAAATTTTCTAAATGCTTGAATACAAAGCAAGGTATACCATGCATTCCTGGGTGACTGGAGTTTGGGGTTGATGCTAATTTTTGAATAGTCTTTGGGAGTAAATACTATATTTTTTTCTGGCTCACCGAGAAAAAATGGTGCAGAGCTGAATTTTTTCTTCTCTTGAAGTTTGGATTTGAAATGTGTGTAGAGAGATAGCCACATGTTGTAACAAGAAATTATATCTTCTTGTATTTTAATTGCTGCCGGTATGCGAGTTGATGGCTTTTGTCCCAGTGCCCAGTGAATATAGTGTCTGGACCATGTGTGTGTCTGTGTCAAAAAGAGTTTTCTTTTTTTAATTGCCAGGCATTCTTTAAGTTCTTCAGAGACTGATTTATAAAGTTTCTTCAGGGCAATCACATTTGAACAGCCTTGTTTATTTGTAGTACTGTTTGTGATTCTTTTGTGTGTTTCATCTACAAGAGCTAGAAGCCTTGAAGGGGCTGGGTAGCCCTTATTATGACATCAATTGAATATGAAATAATGTTAACAAAGGCAATCCATGTTTGTACTGGATCCATTTCAATGTCTTGAAGTTTGAAGATATATATATATATATATATATATATATATATATATATATATATATATATATATATATATATATATATATATATATATATATATATATATATATATATATATATATATTTCTGAGAATAAATATTCTGGGGTTCGATATGCAAGAAGCACTCTAATTGTGTTTCCAATAGAGGTTATTGATCTGTATATAAAATCATTCTTTAGTGAAACAATAATTGCAGAATGATCTGATAATGATGAGTTTTTTATTGTTTGGCTGATCATGTGATGTAACACTGGTGAATAGAAGACCAGGTCAATTAATGATGAAAACCTGCCATCATTAAATGTTACTGAATTCTGTGGGAGATAGCCTTCTCCACTCATGAGTGGTATTGCTAGTAAGTGCAACCATTTTGTGACAAACTCATTGTATGACATGTTGAAATCACCAAGTAAAATTAGTGGATGTGATAAGGATGCTATTTTGTAATTTATAATTTGAATAACTTTATTAATTACTGTGTGATTTGGAGGTAAATAAACAAATGCTACATTCAATGTAACTGTTTCATCATATAATGTTATAATTAATATGTGTGCATCTATATATATTATTTTGAATGAATAGAAGGGGCAGGTTTTCCTTACTACTACTCCTGTTCCTGCTGAGGGTGAAAATGATGCTTAGGACAATGCTGAGTATCCTTGATTATTAAGATAGTTAGATGGATTAATCTGAGATTTATTATAAATTTTTGTTTCGAGTAGTCCTAGCAAATGAGGTTGTATAATTTCAAGCCATTTTATTAATTGATAGTTTTTTCCCGGTGAGTTTAATCCATGGATGTTTAATGATGCTATTTTCATATTCATTATAGTTTCACTCAATAAAAACAGAACACACCTCATGTAGTAATTAGATTATAATTTTATATAGTTTAGATAACTTGTACAAATTATGACAAAGAATTTTGATGTCTGGAGGTTCTACTTCCTCCCTCCTGTGATAATTTTTGCACATTTGCTTTTTTATTGGTGCTAAGGTCTTCATCTGAAGTGTATTCAAACTCAGTATCTGTTGAACTCATATTTGCTTTTCTTATTTTTTTTATGAACTAATGTCTGGGGCATATCATCTTCACTAAGATCAATAGACACTGCTGCATTTTTTCTGCTTCATTTGCTTTGCAGTCTGCCTGGTTTTCAGTTGGCAGTGTCATTTATTTTCTGGTCTGTAGGTGGAAGGCAGGGCACTAGATAGTCTATAATATCTTGTGAAGTTTTGTTAAGGGGTGTTTTTGATTTTTTGTGATTTTGGCAATCACTTTTTAATATTTCTTGTTGAGATGGGCTATTTTCTTGTAACACTGGTTTATCCTCATCATTCTGTGATTGATTTTCGGGTAAAATTGATTCACTTTCATCATTTACTGATTGCTCTTTGGTGATGTTTAGATCATCTGTTACACCATCCTTAATTGGATTATTTTGATAGCAAATTGTAGTTGATTCACTTATCGGTTGAGGAGTGAAATCTGTGTTATTTACTGGCACATTTCCACATTGATGACTTGAGGTTGCTCTCATATCACAGTGTTTACATTTAAATTTTGGGCATGCATTTATAATATGCCCTCATTGTTTGCAGTGAAAACATTGTGGTTTAAGTCCATGAATTATTAAGAGTAGCATCGCTTCATGATCGGTTATAAGAGTGGGAATATCATTTGGATTTACATTTTCATTTAATTTAACTTTAAAATGATAACTGTTTCCAACATTGGTATCGGAGTTCCTTTTAAATATATAGGTTGAAAGGCAACAACAACTCCGAATGGTTGCATTACTTTAATGAGGTCATTTATTGTATAGTTAAAGTACGTATTTTTGATTGTGCCGGTAATAAAATTTTCTCTATATTGGTTAACTTTTACTAAAGCATATTTCCCTAATGTTTTAATTGTTTTATCAAATTTGTTTTTTTTGTTCTTCGCTATAGAATTCAATAGCAAGATAGCGAGGATTTGGATGATCTGCAATGTGCAATATAGAATCCCATAAATTATTTGTACTTAATTCTTCGTATAGTAAATTCTTAGGAAATCTATACAGCGAACAATTTATATCTGTAATTGCAAGGATAACAGACCGGTCAGTAAAGAAACAATTAAACGACATAAATAGGTCACATGGAATGGTCGTATTAAAGCGTTCAGAAATTTTTATTAGACTTTCATTAGTCCAGACCTCTTCTTCTATTACGTTAACTGGTAATGGATCAGATTCTGAAATCACATCTAGTTTCATTAGATCATTCATTGTTGAATGACGAAATCTTGAAACTGGAGTTTGATTTTTTCCACGTTCTGAGGAAAATCTCCTTTTTTAGTGGATGCTTTGATTGCATCAGCATAAGAAATGCTTGCTGCATTCAAAGAGATTACCATATTGGAGTAAAAAAAACCGCTTGCACACAAATTCCTCATCGGAGGAGTTTTTTAAGTTTAAAAAACTATATATACAGAATATTGGGTTGCTTAGAGTCAATACGGTTTATTTTAAATAAAAAAATTTTTAGTTTTATTATTACTATAAATATATAATATATCCTACCAATATCTATGATCACCAAACCAGCTGGCGCATGCACACTCCGAATATTATTATTATTATTATTATTATTATTATTATTATTATTATTATTATTATTATTATTATTATTATTATTATTATTATTATTATTATTATTATTATTATTATTATTATTATTATTATTATTATTATTATTATTATTATTATTATTATTATTATTATTATTATTATTATTATTATTATTATTATTGTCATTTATCAGGGAAACACCCATTCCAATCATATAGTTTGTAAGTTCTCAGTCATTAATGTTAAATAGATGTGTCACTCTTACCTGGGCATTTGGTCATATTTATTCTAATATTATTAAATCAGATGTTAAAGATTATCTAACATACTGACATTTATTTTTGTTATAATTTGAATAATCATTTGTAACAATACAATCTTGTCACTTAGTATGAAGTATCGTTTATTACAGCCTGAAATGATCTATATTAGTCTAAGCCACCTAATAGAATATTTTATACAAATGGTTTTTATCATATTTTTAAGTTTATGAGATGTTAATAATTCTTTGGAACTGGATTAAGATCAGTTATATATTAATATGCATTCATGTTTACAGTTAATCTGAATAGTGAATCTGTATCTATCAGGAACAATTAAATGCATAAGTTCATATATCATTCGTGCATAATGTAAGATAATCCTATTGAAGTGATGAATAGTATAAATTTTGCTACAGGTTATCTAGGGCAGTGAAATAAAATCGACTGAGTTTTAATATTGAATATACAACAATTGATCCGTAAGTGTTGTTATTCCACATTTGAGCTTAGATAAAACACCAGTAGACTGATGTTCCCAGAGGGTTTATTCAATGACGTTAGTATTTATTTGGTTATTATGTATATATGGAAATAAATCTTAATTTTTCATTATTCTAACATTTGTCTTTTATTGCAATCAATAACGATAATTAGAATATGATGAGTCTTTTGGAAACTGACTGAGTTAGTGGAATGTTAAAATAAAAAAATTTAATCATGTGACATTGAAATGTAGAACTGCATGCAGATTGCACTTGAGTGATTTTTATGTTTAATGTGCATTCTTGATCTTTACAATATGATATATAAGGATAAAAAGTTTTATTATAAAATAGCAACTACATAGCATTGGTGTGAATCCCTTTTAAAATTCATTTTTAGTAACATTATATATGAATATTATTCTATGGTCAGTATACCTACAGTCTTAAGTTGAGATAATAATCTTCATGCCTCAGCATTTAACACATATATTTTACTAAATGCCATTATTTATGTGCATTCCAACTATCATTACACTTTTTTTCATTTAGGTACACTTTATTATGTATGTAGTTTCATTAATATATATATATATATATATATATATATGAAATATATATATATATTAATGAAACTACATACATAATAAATATGTATATATATATATATATATATAAACAATGAATAATGCTATATAAAATATTTGAAATGCCTCATAGCTATATTATTTTAGCTACATTCCTTTTTAAATAAAGCAAGCTCAAATTTTAGCAATGGCCTGCTAAAATTCAAGCTATTTTTATTTATAAATGGAATGTGGCTGAAATTAATATAGCTATGGAGTGTTTTGAATATTTTATATATATTATAATGGGAGAGAGAGTGTTGAGAGATGATGTGAGAATCATCATCATCAAATATCATAAATAAAAAGAATCACATAAAAATATAAAATAAATGAGCATGAGACAGCACATGAATAACAATATAAGTTATAAACTACAACTTACCTAGCATTATACAATAATAATTAAATCAACAACTCACTAGCAGTAAACAGTCAATCTTGTAACTGGATGTAAAAGAGGTGCATTATAAACAGGCTACTCATCTAGTTACTGCCAAACATTAGGCAAAATATAACAATATTATGGATTCACATACTTTCATGCTTAAATAATCATCAGAATATAAATTAAAATTAATAATGGAATAGTGATTATGTCTGATTATCATCAATGCTTTGTCCATATGATACTATTAATGTACAGGTCAACTATAAACTAAATTTCTAGTAAGAAAAACAAAATGCAGTGAATTAACTTTAAAGGAGATAATTTTTCAATCTCAAGAGTTGTCATCTGGAGGCTAAAACACAAACATAAACCCATGCATCCTTATAAGTAACAATTATGACTCTAGAACTAGCTGAAGACCATACAACTCAATAGATTGTAACTGTGAACAAAAAAAATATAAATATAATATCTTACTTTACTCTATTTTAAATAATTTTCATGGGATAATTAAAAAAAATTTTCTAAAATAGTGAACTGTAATGAAATGAAGACACACACATTACCAATTCATAGAACAGACAGTTAGATGAATAAAACAGTGACACTAAAACATTTTAAATAAATATTTAATAAACTAACTGATTAATAATTAAATATTTTAAAAAATGGCATGATAATATGATAATTTAAATTTATACATTCTTATAAAAGTATACTTTTATACTAAAATAAACTAATCAGCTGATTTTAACCCTTAAATTAATTAATGTTTTATATCATTAAGTTACTTTTTGTTTCATAAATGAAATTGTAAAACAACTATTCAATCAGAGATAAAAAAAATTTAAATTAACTTAATCTTCAAATAATTTTGGGAGAAAAATAATATAAACAAAAAAAAAGGCATGTTTCAAAATAAATTGTTAAATATATATTTAATAAAAATTAAATTACTTAAACACTCTTTTTTATAATTTTGAAGAGAAAATAACTGAATAAAAAGATGTTTTCAATGAAAATGTTACCATAAATGTCATTCATTATGACCGAGTATTTTTTATAAAAACAAAAATTTCTATTATAAAAATAAAATTGGCTAAAATCCTTCTAATTTTAGAGAAAAAATAATATAAAAACATGATTCAATAGAAAAAAGTACTAATAAATTATTAATTATAATAAGTTGCTACTTAATGTAAAAAATCCTTTATAAATTTAAATGTGATGTGGACAATAAAAATGTCTTTATTCATAGTTTTATTTTCTATTTTGAGTCTTTCTTTGATACTTCCAGGTTCTATGTTTGTTTTATCTTTGAAGGTCCTTTATTCCAGGTCAATGGACACAGATTTCTCCATTCTATCATACAATATGTTCACAATAACACATAAAGACAAAGACACCTATGGTCATGTTATTTTGGGGTACAGGTTACATAGATCTAGATGTTGTCTAGATTTCAATTAAACTAAGCACATATTTGTCTTCAACTATATTTAAAAGACTTTTTTTACAGTTTTAGATGTTTTTTACTTTAGTAGCTGAATTAACACAGACCAGTCTCCTCAGCAATTTAGTTAAGACTGACCACTTTTTACAAGACACTATAGTCTTCTGATTTACCCGCTCTCTTCTTTTGTAAATCATGTCTTCTACATGCCATTTACTAATAACCAACTGAATCTATTCTTATAAAAACATTGTTAGATATTTACCTTCTTCAAAATTAAAATTGGAAAACAAGTCAAAAAATACATTAAAATCATAGTTTTCTAATTCTTCTTTAATTATTTTTTTTTTCTGCAAAAAGAAAACAAGAGAATCAGATTAATTATATTGATTTTGAAAACAGTGCCTTTTGTTTTGAAAAAAGATAAAGAAAAAATATAAAAAAAGTCCTTTTCTTAATTAAAATATAATTTATCAAAAATGGTAAAACTTCTTTCTTCTTTTTTTTTTTAAAGAAAATCTTAAAAACATACAAAAAAAATACCTATCTTATCTGCATTAAATGTTAAATGTAAAAATTGTTAAAAAATTTATTCAAGAGAACACTTTTCTCTCAGTACATTTCAAAACTAAAATTAAAACTGGTAAATAGATAAAATTATTGAAGATGGAGAAAAAAATAAATTATTTATCTGATTTTATATTTTTCTCTCTCTTTTACAAACATTTAAAAATTATAATGTAATTAAAATATTCACATTTTGATTCAAAACGTTTGAAAATTGTTTAATAAAAATGGTTTAAAATTTTTATATTAACATTTGGGGGAAAAAATGTAAACAAATCAAAAATTATTACAAATAAACACATGGGATAATTAAATATTCCCCCATTTATTAAATACATTCTAAATTTAAAAAGCTTGTAATATTGGCATGAACAGAATTGGACCCTGCATGCTATATATATATATATATAATGGTGATATGAAGGTTTGTGATGATCGTGTTTTAGTTGTTATTTATATATTGGACTATATCCCTCACATAATATGAGTAATGAATGTCTTTAGAAAAACTTTATTTAAATATTCCAAATACATTGAACAGTTAGTAATAGCAATTATATGCATAATCTTTTGAGAAATATTATCCTTCCCTCTTCTTCAGGTGTTACTGACTTGATCAATGACAGTATTAGCATGGAAATAGAATCTGAACTCTTAGAGTTTTGAGTATTAAATTTTAGGGTAACACTCTAACTAACTGAGCCATCCTATCAAAGGCAACAGTCAGTAGTCATTTTATACACTTCTCTATGAGATTCCTTCAGATGTCTCCACTTTTTACTAAGAGCAAAGTTGATTAGTGATTTTCATACATTATGTATGGACACACTAGGTTAATTTATATTTTGCCTTTGTCGTGTGAACAGCTTCTTTAAATTTTTTTCTTTGTACTTTTTCTTGTGTCAAATATTTTTATATTTTTCAGTTGAATATATATTCATTGGTACATTCATGATCTTCTACCTTAGACATATTTGTTTTCTCTCTTTAATCATCAGTTTGGGTTCTTGCAAGTGCTTTTCAATGGAATGACTGACCTCATCAATATATATTCTTCCACATCCGCATGGTACTTTATGGATGTAGTTTTTTTCAACATTTCAATATTAGGCTTTATAGATGTTACAATTCCTCATAGTGTGGTCTGACTCTGGAAGGTTATTCTTATGTTATACTGATTGCAGGTTTTCCTTAATTTGTCTGCTAGTTTTGCTATATATGGGTACACTATAATACCAATCATTGGTTTGCATAATTCTTTTTGTTGTATATTTAAGGCTTTCTAAATAACAGCTGATGATAACCATTTTCATAAGAATTTATTCTATATAGACCTTTTCTTTTTCAAAGCATTAGGTTGTGAACAAACATCTTTTGTTTGGTTTTATAGTGATGATATAACTCTATGTTTTGTGATTTTGGTGTGATTGGATGTATAAGCTAAGAATTTTTTGTATTGGTGGGTTTGAGTTTGCCATGAGTGAGTCTTGTCACAAGAACATCAAAGCATTCCAATTTCTGTTTTTGCACTGATTCTATTGTGAATTTAATTAAAGGAAATATGTTGTTTATATGTGTCCAGAATGTTTGTAATAGTGATTCACAATGTGGTCATAAACAAATGTGTCATCTACATAGCACAGCCAAACTTTAGGTGGATAAGAAGTAGTTTTTATAGCTGTGGTTTTATGTTCTTTTATATAAATAGTATTAGTCTGGGTTGACAATAATAAGCTCATAGCCATTCGTTAATTTTGTTGAAGGAATTCTGTGTTATACCAAAACTAGATTTTTATTCAGAAGGGTAAAAGTTCTATTTTACTATCAATAGGAAGAGTTGTTCTGGTTTGTAAGATATTATCATTATTTAATCTTTTCCTTATATTAGACAATGGTTTATTTACATGGGACATTTATCAATAAACTTTTGACATCAAGGCTTACCAGTAATTCAGTTCTTTCAATTTTTTATATTTTTTGATTAATTCTATAAGTGTGTATAATTTCTGATAAAGGATTGGGTCATGTATGCCAAAGAACTAATAGCTTTAAAAGAAAATCTTGATAAATTTTGGCAAGGTGAATGCCTACAACAATAGGACTTAAAGGAATATGATCCTTATTAATTTTAGGTGGACATAAATATGACCAATTTTTTCTAAAATATGATGTTATTTCCTTTTTTCTCAATCATTGAAATATCTGTGATGCTCTCTGAGTAATGTTTGTAACTTTGTTTTTATACTTTGTATTGGATATTTTGACACTTTTCTGCATTGGTCTGCTGTAAAGAGTTCTTGTATTTTGTTGTCACAATCAGTTGAATCCATTACAACTGTTGCATTGCCTTTGTCAACAAAGAGAATAATTACAGATTTATCTACTTTGAAAGATTTGTTTTTCTCTCACCATAGGATATACTTGACTTCACTTTTTGTTGCTTGTCATGTGTTTTTTTATTCTTCAGCAAAATTCTGCTGTTCTTCTAAGAGCCATTTTTGAGTGACTTCCTCAGTGGTTGCCATTATATCTAATAAAGGATATTAGATGGTGTTATGGCAAAGTTTAATCCTCTTTTATGAACTGCTAAATATTTAGCACTAAGATTTTTAACAGATGAAGTTATTATATTGCTTGGTATGTTATGATTTTTGATATGCCCATGTAGGTTTGCAAGTTGTTTTTATAGCATTTTTTTATTTTTTATATAATGTAGAATATGATTTTCTCACTGCTTGAGAAACTTTTATAAAATCTTCATCAATAAGTTTATTTTTTAAAAAAATATTCTACATTATTAATGGAATACAAGGTTTGATACTTAGAAAACCTTTGAGAATTTATTTTTTTCTTTTAACAGAGCTTCACTTGTTCTCTGAGTATTTTTCTCAGGTCTTTGGTAGTGAATTGGAGATTTAGTATAAAACTTTAGGAATTACCACTTCAGACTTACATTTCCATAAGAAAACTAAATGATTTTCTACTTTGGTCTGCTTTAGACTAATTTTTCATAATATCTAAAATTTGATAAAGTACATAGTGTTTTGCTGAATGTTTGTGATGATGGTGCATTAGTTTTATTTATATATTGGAATATTTCCATAATCTGAGATGAGTATTAAATGTCTTTAGAATAATTCTAACTTGATTTAAATATTCCAAATTCATTCAACCATTAGTAATAGTAAATCAAACAGGCTGGTATATGTACAATGTTTTGAGAGATTATTTTCTTCACTTCTTTAGATATTTGTGGATTGACCTGTGATACTACTAGCATGGGAATCTAACCGGGACTTTTAGATACTTGGTTATTGACTTTTAAGGTAACACTCTAACCAACTGAGTCACCCTGATAAAGGCAACAGTCAGTAGAAGTTTCATATACTTTTCTATGAGATTCCTCATGATTTTTCCACTACATTTTTAAGAGAAAAGTTGATTAGTGGTTTCCACACATTATGTATAGTCACATTAGGTTGAGTGCTATTCTCACCTGAGCAACTTCTTTAAATTTTCTTCTTTGTACTTGTTTTTTCTATCCAATATTTTTTGTATTTTCCCAATTGAATATATGTTCATTGGTACACATGAGGTTTGTCTCTCCTAATCATCAGTTTATATTCTTGCAATTGCTTTTCTATGGGACAACTCATCTCACCAGTATTTCACATTCACATGGTATTTCATAGATGCATTTTTTTCTTTTCAGCATTTTAAGTTTAGACTTTGTAGATGTTAGAATTCATTACCATGTGGTATGGCTCTGGTAGGATGTTTTGATATTATACTGATTATATATTTTCTTTAATCTTTCTATTTTTGGTATGTATCATTATACTATAATACCAATAATTGTTTTTTTTCTTTTGATTGTTCTTTTTGTTATCTATTTAAGATTTTTTTATATTAGCTAATGGATAACCATCTTTCATAAGAGTTTGTTTTATATAAAACTTTTTTTCAAATCACTGGTTTTGGAACAAATTTCTTTTGGTGTGTTCCATAGTGTTAGTATAGCTCTATGGCTTGTGTTTCTGATGTGATTGGATGTATATGCTAAATATTTTCCTGTATGTGTGGGTTTTTGGTAAACTGTAGTTTTGATTTTACCATGAGGAAATCTTGTCACAAGAACATCTAAGAATGCCAATTTTTGATCTTGTTCTGATTCTATTGTGAATTTAATTTAAAAGGATATGTCATTTGTGTGTTTTTAGATAGTTTGTAGTAGTGCTTCACTATGTGTCCATACAACAAATGTATCATCTACATAGCAAAGCCAAATATTAGATGGATATAGTGTAGTTTTTATAGCTGTGATTTTAAGTTCTTCCATGTAAATATTGCTACTCAGGTGTAACAATGGTAAGCATATAGCTGTTCTTTGCTTTTGTCTGAAGAATTCTGCATTATATTGAAAGTAGTTAAGTTGTGATGTGGAATGTTTATTCACAAATGTACCTTGTGAAAAAAAACATTCTCTATTGTAAGGGAAAGATTAAATGGTGATAATAGTTTACAAACCAGAACAACTTTTTGTATTGATAGTATAATGGAACTATTAACCTTCTACAGAAAAATAACCTACTTTCAATATAACACATAATTCTTCCAACAGAATCAAAGAATGGCTATGGGCTTACCATTATTACTCTTGATTAGTAATATTTACATGGAAGAACTTGAAACCACAGCCATAAAAAGTATTCAATATCCCTATAATGTTTGGGCTCAGTATGTAGATGATAATCTGTTGTATGTCCACACAGTAAAGTACTATTACACACTTTAACAACATATTTCCCATCAATTTAATTTACAGTAGAGTCAGAACAAGAACAGAAATTGGCATTATTAGATGTTCTTGTGACAAGACTCCCTTAGAGCAAAATCAAAACTACAGTTTACTGATAATCCACACAGACAGAAAAATATTTAGCCTATACATCCATTCACACCAGAAACACAAAACATGGAGTTATACTATCACTATGGAAGACATCAAAGAAATTTGTTCAGAAACCCACAATTTGGAAAAAAAGATCTACATAGAACAAACTCAGATGAAAAATGGTTATCCATCATCTATTATTAAGAAAACCTTAAATAGACAACAAAAAAACTATCAAAAGAAAAAAACAATTATTGATATTATAGTGTAAGCATACCAAAAGTAGTAGATAAATTAAAGAAAATCTGCAATCAGTATAACACCATAGCTTTTCAGAGTATCACCCTATGAGGAATTTTAATATTTACAAAGCCTGAACTTGAAATGTTGAAAAGAAAAAACTGCATTTATGAAAAACCATGTGAATGTGGAATAACATGTTTTGGTGAAAATAGTTGTCCCATTGCAAAGTGCTTGAAAGAACACAAACTGATGATTAGAAGAGAGAAAAAATGTGGCTAATGTAGCAGACTATTATGTATCAATGAACATATGTTCAATTGGAAAAATACAAAACTATTGGATAGAGAAGAAAAGGTATAAAGAAGAATATCTAAAAAAGCTGTTCACATGACAATGGTAAACAATTCTATAAGTCAACCTAGTGTGCCTATACATAATGTATGAAAATCACTAATAAACTTTGTTTTTAAAAAAAGTGCAAAAATCATGAGGAACCTCATAGATAAGTATATGAAATTTCTACTGACTGTTGCCTTTTGGCAAGATAGCTCCTTTGGTTAGAGCCTTACCTTAAAATGTAATTATCAAGAATCTAAGGGCCCAGATTTAATTCCTATGCTAGTACTGTTGCTGGTCACACCAGCAACACATGAAGAGGGATAATCATACTTCTCTAAACATTGTGCATATACTAACGTGTATACTACTTCTGACCCATGTGCTATTACTAACATTTGAATGTATTTGAAATATTTAAATGGAGTTAAATTTGTCTAAAGACATTCAATACTTATATTAGAGGATGAAAATTGTTCAATATATAAATACAACTTAATGGTATCCTCTATTTACATCATGACATATTTTTAAAGTTTAGTCAATGGTAAAAAATATTGTTAAGAGGAATTAGGTGCTGTAAAGTCTGGTGTTTTTATTGTAGTCAGAAGGATCTTTAAATCTTTGTAATTATCTTTTTCCAATGTTAATGATGTAACAGTTCAAGCATATATGCAATCTTTACATATGGAACTTGTTTAGAAGTCTACAAACATAAATTATTTCTTTATTAATCTTTTTCTAAATTAGAGAAGTTTTTAATAATATGAAAAATATTTCCAATCTTTTTTTAATCTGTGATTTTATTCTTAATTCAATGAAGACAATATACTCAATTTTTTTTATCTAAATAATGTAGCATCATTTTGTAATCTTATATAATCTTTTGTAAAAATAGACAGAAAGACAATCCTACTTCATTCTCTTAAGAAATAATTTTGAATCATGATCTAAAAGTTTCTTTATTTATCTATCATTATATCAAAATTAATTACTAGATATGATTATCTTGGAAAATTAGCTAATGTTATTTTGGATTGCGATGCAAATATTCTACAGACAAGCTTTATTTGCACAACTGTATTCCAATGTTGATTGCTTTGTTCTTGTTTGAAAAAAACGTTTCCTTATTAAACTTCTAAAAACTCAATTAAGTTTTATCAAGACAAATATCATTGCTACAATCAAATCTACTACTTTGTGTTGGAATCCTATTTTTCATATTTTTTTGCCAGATATCAGAAGACAAGCTGCTTCCCAGAAAATGTACAACATATTGTTAAGCAAATTAAACTAGCCAATATTTCAAGAAATGGTTTCTCTAGCTAAGATTCATCTCAATTCAAAATGTGATTTTAATCTGTACTACCAAAAATGTAGAATCAAATAACTATAGCATATAAATGAGCTAAGATGTCCTATACATTTATTTTCCACATGACCAACAATACAGCCAACTAAATTTGATCTTTCTTGATATAACCATGTTTCATTACCACATTGAGATGAATTTATAATCATCATGCTCATGTGATTTATAAATGGAAATGGAATTTATAAGCATTGATCTAATAAATGCAGAAAATTGCAATCTATAAAACATATAGTTAGTGCTGTCTAATCTGTGGCTGGAGAAGCAGAATTGAATGATTTACTAAAGACAATACGGAATTTATCTCTTCGTAGGTTACTTTATGATATTTTGTTAACAATTCAACTCAAAAAGTTCATAAATAAATATATAATTTCAAAAATAGCTATATGTAAAAAAAAATCCAAAACCTACTATCCTTGAGTTTTTATTGCTGCTAAACTTTGAAAAGATTTAATAAAGAAAAGTAAAAGTTATAGCAGTCAGATATTTTATTGAAGTATTTATAAACATTATTTTTAAAGTCAAGGTTAAAAGTGAAGTTTCATTATAACCCTAGCAATCCTGCTGAAATAGTCATATGAAAGGAAAAATAATAATAAAGTATATCAAACAGGGACCTATTTACATCGATTTACAATTTTAAAAATGCCATATAACAATCAGTTGAATATTAATTATTGTTAGGCTTGTTTTTTTTAATTCTTCTCCCTACTGATATGTAATATCATTTTTTCCAAATTTCTATATATTAAACTATTTTTTATTTCAATTTTGAAACCCACATAAATCTGTTTTTCTCTTCATAGTGCTTTAAAATATTTATTATACATTTTTTAATTTTATGTTTAAATATATTTCAATCTTTCCTGACTTCATTTGCAGTAGTTTTCCTTTCCTCTCAATTTTATTTTTCTAACTTAATTGTTTTTTTTTCCATAGATATAACTTAAAGTTTCTAAATGCATTAATTTATTGATATTCTTTGTAAGGTGATACATTTAGAGCACATTTTACTTCCTTTTCTTATTTCAACTGAAAAATTAAAAACAACCCATGGCTTGATGCTCAGATCTATGTGTTTGATGCTATTGTATGAAATGATTTTATGAGCTAAAGATCTTTAGATGCATTTCTTACTGAAAAAATTATTAAAAGTTTTCCGTTTACTAAATGAAAGTGTAATATTGAATTTAACCTGTTACTTGGATTTTTGAATGATACATGACATTCCAAGGAACTATTTATTTCTTAAAGCTCATAGATTTATCAAGTTCTATTACCATTATTTTCTTATATATTAATGTACTACACACACTTGTTTGATATAAATTGCAGTAGTAGTGATTTTATTTCCAATAAAATTACTTAATCACATTTACTGCCCAGTAGAGGCCAGCCAGTATTATCAATTTTCAAGCAAATACCAATCTTTCTTGGAAAAGCATCTGTTTAAAAAACACCCAATAAGCTCTTGCAGCTCCAAGTGATATTTGAATTTTTGCTTTATATTGTAAATTTTTTATTATAATGTAAATTTAGTGAAATATATTAAAATAATGACAAGATGATGATCAAGTGTCTTTGTTGGAACACGTCATAATACTGTGCATCCTAAATACTATAACCTGTTTTTGGCAAAACATAATATGCACACCTTTATATATACTTGATATACATAATAGGCTAATGAATAATCTATTGCTATATTAGTCTTTTTTTAAATGGCATGTGAAATACGTGCCGACGCTTTCAGAATAAATTTAAATAAGAAGATAACTTGAAAAATCATTAGGCGTGTGTAGAGTACACGCGCACATACTCCTATATAGAATTCTCATGCAGCATATGAATTATTTCAGTAAACGTAGACATGCTTCTAGATAAATATCTAGGCAAAATTACAAAATAAAATTTACGTAGTCATTAAAGCACAATCTTTCCTAGCGAACTATAAATGTTTCTCGGCAGTAATAGAATTCAAAACGCATCTGTGATAGAATCTAGCTATTATAGACTAAGTATAATTATTTCTTAGAAAATCACTTCATCTCCACAAAGATTATTGAAAGTAAAAAGATTTTAAAGAAAAAAATCACGCTGCCTGCCCTATTAGGTCAACCAAGACTTTTAATAAACTTCTTGCCTATCAGGAGCATGTTAGTCACGTCTTCAGCAGCGAATGATCTATCACCCGGAAAAATGATTTAATATTGTCAAATCTTTAATCTAAAAAGATTTTTATTTTTATGACAGATGTAAAGAGATGTTATCATCGAGAACATGTATACTTATTTTAAAAAGAAAAAAAAAATCCATCACAAATTTTTATATAATGCACAGGTAGATAGGTAAAACAATCTTTAATTATTACTTCAAAGAAGTGGGCTATTTTATATCTCTATAAAAAAAAAATAGTGAAAAAAAAAAAAGAATCATGTCAGTCGATGACGGTTTATAGTTTTCATCCGTATTTTGTACTCCAATTTAAGATTTGAAATACGAGCATTCTTATACCTAGAATTTAATTGTCTTTACAGGGGATTTGAACTCAGACTTTCAAGCAACCTTCAACTTTTCTACATGTGTGTGGTCATGTGTATCGGTAGTATAAGATAGTGTGGATAGTTGAAGGTTGCTTGAAAGTCTGAGTTCAAATTCCCTATATTTACTCCAATTTAAAAAAATTTGGATATTCTTTTACTAAATGATCTATATTTATTCATATATATATATATATATTGATAAAGCATATTTTAACAAATATAATTGCAGATATTATAAACTTGCGAAGACCCTAAAATGATGTAAATAGATATTATTTAAGTCTTACCATTTCATATATATATATATATATATATATATATATATATATATATATATATATATATATATATATATCATGATTTATTTACTTGTATTATATATAAATAATAGTTACTTACGGACTAACACACAGGAAAAATATTCTTAGATCACCTGATAAAATTTTCTTGAGAAAGATTTGGGCGGTTAACATTGGTGGGATTTTATCATCTTACAGAAGGTTTTATTTAATAATTATATATATATAAAGTGAAAAGTTATTATTGTATTTATATACTCTTTAAAAATAACAAAAATCAAGAAGCATTAAATTATATATGTGTGTCACAAATAAGGAAAGCAAAACTGATAGATATAGTAAAACAAATATCGAGGTGAACAAATACAATGTCATGCCAGATACATTTTCACAGAATCTTAGCATAATGCATAATAAATAATCTACACATGAAAAGTAATGTGTATATTAATTTGTATATAAATGTAGATAGATGTAAATACAAATCATAAACATTACATGGTAAAAAAAAAAATTTTAAAGAATTTGTATAGAAATCAATGATCAAACGTTTCTTATTACTGATTCCAGTAATACGATTTAACATATATAAAACATATATTTATGCATATTATAACGGGACAGTCCGACATCTTACTATTTATGTGTGTTTCAAGCCCAATGATTGACTGCATCAGATATAATGGGACAGAATATATATTCATGCCCAACACTTATGGTTTTGAAATCACAACAATTTAACTATGGTCGCCCACTTGGTTTTCATGGAAGGACATTACATATAATAAGACAAATCAATTATTTGATTATTTATCTAAGTTTTCAGAAGTGGTCCCATGATAATTAATGATTAAGTTCAATGGAATACACACTTGCACAACTTTCCTTGTTTTACCACTCTTGATCCTCATTAAGCCACAGAGTTCAAGCTCAGGGAGACTGTATATGTACTCTATTTCAAAGCATGATTATTACATATGTGATGTTTGCATTGGATATGCATAAGTGTGATGAATTAGAAAATAGAAAAATCAAACAACTAGTTTGATTTAATATTTAATAAATTATTTTGTTGATGATTATTATTCTTAATTCTTTATAACCAAGTGGTGTACATATTTAATGTTTAATGATTGTATGGGCTTGATCATCCTTTGTATTTATTAACTTTTTTATCCCATACCTTTAGTCACTGTGAAGGCTGGTCATTTCCCATTCCAACTTAACAAACTCAAATTTACATTGAATTTAATAACTAATTACTCTTTGATAGCTAAAATTCGATGAAATCATTTGGTCATTAATTTCTGCTCTGCCAGCATATATTTGTTGATCTGTTGAGAGTTGTTTATAGATCCCGAGCCCCACCTATTCTGGTGTTATATAGATCTATTATAGAACAGATCAATCATTCAAGGGTTAGTCAAACATTCCAAATAACAAACAACTAATAATTAAGTTAATTAAACACAAACACTGAATGTAAAAAAATATCTTAACTATCAAAGTGTGAGTACTTAATATTGGATAGTCTCAACATTTAAGTCAGTAGGCTGAGAACCAATTGGCATGCAAGTCAGGAGTCTGTCCCTAAATTTTATTATTAAATGAAAAATAATAATAATAATAGAATTGTTAACTCCCTAGAATAATTAGATGTTGAATGGATTGACTTTCTGTTTCAGAAGAAAAAAAACAATTTAAAAAACAAAATAAGAATAAAAATAAAATATATGCAAATATAATTTGAGATGTTAAGCCAGTATAGTCTAGCCATAGTTTAAACTCTTGTAATCCAATTGTAAAACATGTGATTATCCTTGCTCTTTTGCATGAACTGAATGGTAGTCCATTGGATAATCTTTGTTTGCCATCTGAATCTTCATGTTGGTAACTCAGACTCTTTGATAAACATTTTTTTCCTATGCTGAGATCATTTCTTTGCTTAATTGTAGCATGTTGTATTTATTTTACTATTATGGTTGTCATGATCTTAATTTGAAATGATAATCATATCAGAAACACTTGGCTGTATGACAAACAGCTTCATCCCAAAGATTTCATCACTTCTTAGCCATGCTTGCTTTGTTCTTTTTTAGCTTATAACTCATGTTAAAAATATAAGCTTTGTAGAATTAAGATGGGTCTTTTAATCAATTTCCTCAAATTGTAATAATAGTGATTTGTGAACTTCACATTAAGGATAGTTAATATGACAAATAAATTGATTTTAAGAATTTATCAAGTATCTTTTCTTGACATACCTTATTTCTTTTCCTGTTTTTTTTTTTAAAAATAACAAGTGTTCTATTACATCTTTTGTTTTATTTTTAGATTATGAGTTTCAAGTTCGCACTTTGCTTTCATTGTTAAAGTCACTTCGATCTTTTTATAATTTATGCTGGATTAATAGTAGTAGTAGTAGTAATAATAATAATAATAATAATAATAATAATAATAATAATAATAATAATAATAATAATAATAATAATAATAATAATAATAATAACAACAACAACAATAATAAGAATAACAATAACAATAACAATAATAATAATATAAATCAGCATTTATTTTTTATAGCATCTGTATACAATTGTAATCACATTCATATCGGCTTTTTCAAACCAAATTGTGCAAACGTTTTTTTGCGAGTGTTATATAATAAATGAATACCCTCTGACCCATACAAGATATTGCTGCATAAATTCTATATCTTGTATGGGTCAGAGGGTATTCATTTATTATTTAACACTCGCAAAAAAGCATTTGCACAATTTGGTTTGAAAAAGCCGATATGAATGTGAATAATAATAATAATAATAATAATAATAATAATAATAGTAATAATAATAATAATTACTTTTCTCAGAAATATATATCTATTTGCATAAGATAAAAAGTATACAAATGGACTCAGTCCAAGCATGGTGCACATTTGTCAATATATTATCATTTAATTTTAACCATCTTACCAGGACCACACCATCCCCAACTAAACTTTTAAACCTTATGGATGACACTTATGAAAAAATTATTACATCACAATCTAACTTAGATCACCCCAGATTAGTAGCATTAAAAAACATATCAATCAATTTCAGAACAGCTTAAAGAATATATTGCTGCAAAAAAAAAAGAAAAGTATACTTAAACAAGCCTCACATATTAACCAGAAATTACATCAGATGGGCATTAGATCACCCCTTTCCAGTTTGAGTACCATCAGCCATAAAAATACAATCACATACTGTTTGTGGAGATTTCATGTTGGAGTGATTATTTTCATTTTTTAAAGATAAATTTCAAAAAAATCCTCCCTTAGATCCATCACAACTTTTATCCAGTAGACCAGAAAAAGAAATTCAATTTGCTTCTAATGATTTTGTACAAAAAAGCAAGTCAACGCCAAATTCATGCAATCCTGGAATAGATAGGATTCACAAGTTCGTATATGCTCATCTTAATAAAATTACAGCTCAGTATATGTCTAACCTTACAAATTTTTTAACTAAAGACATATATAGAATACCAGGTCTTTATCAAATATCGCTTGTACCATTTATGAAAAAAAAAAGAAATGGTTTCATCAATAACAAACTTACATCCAATTTCAATGTCTTACCTTGGAATAAAAATTATAGAATCAGTAATTAAAGACAAAATAGAGCCATATATTATACCAAAACTATCAAAAATGCAATTTGCTAAAAAGAAATATTCAACTGGACAGGCAGCTTTTCCATTCAAATCAACTATAGAAACAATAAGAAACAACAAAAAATATGTCCTATAGTTGTTCAACTAGACATAGAAGCAGCATTTGACACAATACCAATAAATACACTATTGAAAACTCTAAAACAATACACAGTACCAAAAGCCTACCTAAATCTACTGGCTAACCTATTAATAAACCATGAAATATACATTACTCTAAATGGAAAAACTTCACCACCAATAGTACCTCATCAATCCATCCCACAAGGATCCCCTCTTAGTGCCTTGTTATTTACTGCCTACATAAATCACCTAATTAAAAACATAGAAAATGAATTCCCTGGAATTTATGTACCCTGCTTAAATACTAACATCTCATGTATAGCTTACATGGATGATCTTGCAATTTTTTTGACATTTCAAAAACACATTCCCAAACTTCTAAAGATACTTTCCAATTATACAAATGAATATAAATTAACATTTAACATGAAGAAATCTTGTGCCTGGCAAATTTTCACTGGCAGCAGTATAACAAAACATTTTAATTGTAAACCTAATCCATGTTTTGGTTTCCATTTCTATCTGTATTATTCACCAATTAGACTACTTATACAAAAAAATCTTGCAAATAAAGTAGAAATTATAGTCAATTCACTAACTAAAGCCTACCTTTCAATGTACACAAAGATAGCACTTTTTAATATGTTAATCATGACAAAAATTACTTATTACCCTCCAACAATACTTTATACTAAGGCATTCACAATAAAATAGACTCACTTTGTAGAAAACTCTTGTGGGGAAAAAAGTAATCGCAATATCAGTAAAACAGCTAAGAAATTCACTCTCACAAAATGGTCTGGGACTTCATTCAATTTACACCTTCAGAATTCAAAAAATGCTAAACATAATCTCTGCATGTGCACAAAAATTCCCATATCTACAAATAGCCTGTAAAATCACCCCCACATATAAACCATCTCCTTTACAAGAATTCCTGAAGACTCTACTTGCACCATTACTATCTATAAAAAACTTGAATTTTAATCCATCTCAAAATAAATTTAAGTACTGGGAAATACATTTTCTTTTATACCCATCACAAATTAATAAAAAAAACTGTACTTAATATCACCAATAGACAACTATGCCATAAATTTAAATTCTGGTCACTTGAACCAAAATATTTTGATTTTTTTCTTAAAATTAACCTTGACTCACTCTCTTCCAACACAGCATTTTTTAAAATATAGAAGGAACTGTCAAAATGTAGACAATTTATGTAACCTCTGCCACAGAGACTCAGAAACAAGATCATTTTTTTCTCATGTCTAGGACTAAATAGCATCTATTCAATAATAAATACACTATTCAAAAATAAAAAAATAAATATGAAATGCCTATTTGCCTCATTCATAAAAGGAGTTTTTGCTGAAATAAGAATCAGTGTATTTATTTTCTATGCTTTATGGTGTACACGGTGTAAATTCATGTACAATAATAATCTAAAAAGGCATCCAAACACATTCAAAAATAAACTGGATAGTATACATGAAAGATATAAAAAATAACAAATCACACAACATTTATTGACACCTGGTCTCTATTGCAGTTACCATCAAACTTATAAAAAATAGTAAGTCACAAAATATTTATTTAGAAATGTCAAATGAAAAAGTTACAACTTGTCACCATTGAAAAGACATTATATGATAGTGAACTTTAATCAGGATTTAAACAACTTACTGCACATATGTAAACTTTTATACCTCTGCCAGCTTTACAAACAATTGACTGTCTGTATAATAATCAAGAATAATGTGTTAAAAAATTGTGTAACCTTTTTAAAGTTATTGAATAAAGTCCTTTGAAAGATAATAATAATAATAATAATAATAATAATAATAATAATAATAATAATAATAATAATAATAATAATAATAATAATAATAATAATAATAATAATAATAATAATAATAATAATAATAATAATAATAATAATAATAATAATAATAATAATAATAATAATAATAATAATAATAATAATATTAATAATAAAGATAAAGTTTGGCATGGATCAGACTTCACTAATATATAGCAACATTAGAGCACAGATAATGTATGTGAACATAGCTGATTTAAATTCACAAAATGCAAAAGAAATCCCAAGATTTAGAAGAGCTAATCAGGATGACCTGAATGAAATGAATTATATAAATATGAATAAATATGATGCCAATATGCCTTTGCAAAATGTTTGGTTAAAAGAAGAAGTGGAAGAGATCAATCACAGATTTACTGAGGCCATACCAAAAAAGTTGTTTATTTCATTTAAGAGATTTTTTCCAAATAAGTTAATCATCTTGGCAGCGACAGATAGAAATCTCTCTCTCTAAAAGTTTCCAAGGGAAATATTATATAAAGAGTTATTGAAGAACAAAATGTGGAGCTTAGTATCAACCATAGGAGAGCATACCCACTCAAGGTATCTGGCAGTAAAATTCATTAATGATAAGCAATGTGCAGATTTTCAAGAAAAAATTAAGACTTTAGAAAATTATTCTCTTATGATTGTAGATAAAGAAATGCAAAACTATCACACTGGCATTATTAAAAATACCTGTTTTGGTTATAATATACATGATTTTATAAAACTAATGAAACCCTTTGGGCAACTGATATACCTGAAGCAAATATATTGCTCAGACACTCCTACACTGGTTTATTCAAACAGTTTTTATTTCAAGATCAAGATAAATGAAGGTATAAGACCTAAAGACATCCCAAGCATAATAATGGTTCAGGAAGCAGTACTGATTATACAAATTAAAGGACTTAGGCCACAATGTTTTGTGTGTGGCAGTAGAGAATACATGAAAATAGACTGTGGAAGAAAGCACAAGAGCAATGGTCAGTCAGCAGCTAAAACACAGCAAATATTAATTAAAGAATACACAACAGAGCAAATGGAAGAAGAAGTAAACCCAGACAAAAAGATAGAAAATGTCAAACACCCAGAGACTGGCCGAGAAATAGATGACATGCAAAAAAAATATAAAAATGGGCAGAAATGGAACTTCCAGATAAAGAATATACAAAGGAAGAAACTGAAAATCAGACAAGGCCAGATAAGAAGAGAAAATACACCAAACATCAAGAGGGTGACTAAGAGATGGGTTATTTGCAAAAAAAATTATAAAGAATTAGATGATATACAAAGAAATAAGAAGCAAAGTATGCTGAAAGTTGCTGATCGGTCAGTACTATCACAGCTGCTTGAGAGAGGCAAACTAATCAATGAAAAAGAAGGCAAAATAATTGAAGTGAGATCAAGACAGCTAAAGCTTGATCAACAAAATCAAAAAAAGGAAATTAAGATAACAATTAAAGACTGGAATATGGGATTGGAATAGAAGAAATACTTGATGAAATCAGCTTTTTCTTTCAAAATAATTATTTTGATCATCATAAATACTTTCATATAGAACATAGTAAGTAAATTCCTTCCTATATTTTCTTACGCCTTTCGTTTTACATAAATTAACAAAAATAATGCATTTAATAAAAAAAAATATTTACTGGATTTTATATTAGATAAATATTTTATCTAAAAAAATTAAATATTAATTTTAAAAAATAATATACCCACATATATAATATACAGAATAATTATGTTAATATTTTTTTTCATTTAATTTAATTCAATATTCTAAAAAAAAAAAAAAAAAAATAGCGCTACTTTTTTGAAAATTAGAAGTAAAATTCACAATAATATAAAAACTTTCATAATAAAAACATGCTTAATTAAATTAAATTTGTTGAAGTTTAATTGATTTATATGTTGTGTAAATAAATCCTTACTATTAATGCTATATCAATATATAAATATATATGCCTCTAAAAAAACATCATAAGATATAAAATCTAAAAAATAAAATAAATATTTGTTTAGAGAATCTAGAGCACTAACTATGTTAAACACAAATGTCATTTTTATCTCATCTCCTAAGATTCATGTTATATTATAAATTATGTTTTTTTTAATTGTTGCAACATAATCTCACATTTTCTTTTTCTGTCTTTCTTCTTTTTTTAGATATTGAATAGACTTATTTAAATATGAATGATGTAGTTTTATCAGAAAAGATCTCATCCGAGTATTGAGAGTAAAGAAACTACCAAATAAATATAAATTGTCATTATGCTTTGGACTTTCCAATTATGAAAAGACATTTGATTCAATAAACTTTTCTACAGTGATTAAAGCATTGTATCATCAAGATTCTAAAGAATTTTTATAAACTGCAGCAGCAATGGTAACATATATGATATTACTAAAGAGCTTAACATTGTAAAGGTTATGTGACCGGTTGATTTCATACCTCCAAAACTTTTTACAGTAGTTTTACAAAAAGTATTTTGTTAATTAAAATAATAATAAACATCAAATGATCGCCATTGTTTATGCTTATATAAGCTATTTACACAGAGGCTAAAGTCTCCATACAGTAATGCCACTCAGTTCTAGATAGGGATTTTATGCACAAACCTTCTTGCATCAATTGATCACTCTGACTGGCACTAAGTGGTGATACTGTATGGAGAGTTTAACCTCTGTGTAAACAGCTTGTGTAAGCATGAAGAATGGTGATCATGTGATGTTTAATGGTTTAATACCAATACAGCCCAATAGGATTATGGTGACTCGGGTTATTAAAAAATTAAAAACACTAAAAAGTGTGGATGCTAAAGTGAGTTCAGATCTATATGACTATACAAACAAGCTAATGAGCTTGAATTGAAAATATTATTTTATTTTATTTTGGATGCAAAGTTTTATAGTTAACTAATAAAATAAAAGGTAGATGATGGATGATTGCATTAGATTCTAAAATCTAGGTGCAGTGTTCTCAGTTCCAAGGCTCCTCACTGATGACAACCACAAGAAAGAAACTAGTCTGTGGATATTGGATCAGTAAGTACTAGATAGAGATTTTATGCACAAACCTTCTTGCATTCACTGATTGCTCTGGATTGCACTGAGTACCATTACTGTATGGAGAGTTTAGCCTCTGAGAAAGTAAGAAAATGGAGATTATTTGAGTATTTAGAACTTTCAGATGTTATGATTGTTTTTGCAAGTAATATTTCACAGCTATAGGAAATGTTGCAAGAGTTATCAGATACAAGTAAGAATGCAGGACTAAATATACAATGGATTTTTTGCATTAAAATAAAATAAATATTAATAATTAATTAAAAGAAATCAACAATTATAAATAATTTAGGCATATTATCAATACAAATAAAAAAAAATAATGTAAGAAACTGATAATAGAATTAAGCATGGATGGAATGCTTTTGGTAAAAATAATTTTATATTAAAAGGAAATATATCTATATGTTTAAAAAAAGATTTTTAATGAATGTGTTTTACCAGTTTTTATTTATATATCTAAGACTTACACTCATAATAAAAATTTTCAATACAGAAATTTTAGACTCTTCAACAAAGTATGGCTATATGTATATTAAATGTAACAAGAAAAAATCAAAAATGAATTATATGGATGATAGGACAAACAACTATTACTGTCATCATTGAAAGAATTAAAAGAGTGACATGTACCTGGTCTATATATATTGCTAAAGAAGATGATAACAGATGGACAGTTGAAGTCTTAATCTGGATCCCAAGAGATAGAGAAGATTCTAGAAAATAAATTTGGGATGGTTGAATAAAATAAGGATGTTTGCTTGTGTATCATTTAAAAGAGGGGTTAGAAATTGGAAAAAAACTGGGTTAAACTTGGAAATATCTCCATCTGCAATGAATAAATAATGATTCAAAAAGATGATCATGATCATTTAAACAGCAATATTAATAATATTTTCAAAAATATTAAAATTATAAATATTTGAAACCATAGATAACCTTCCCATTGCTTGCCTGGATAATGAATGCACTTCAGTAAATATGAAATTTCTAACAATATATTCACAGACAGTACATTTCATATATTCAAAGCAAATAGCAGAAAAAACATAATATACAACAATAAATATGTTGTTAATAAGTTTTTTTCTATGCATTCTAATATTTTTTTTTTTTTGTAATTATTCATTTTTGTATTTCTATAATGGTATTCCTAATGAATTTAAATTAAAACTTGCAAATCATTTTCAAATATTAACAGATTTTGAACATTATTCAGATTTGAACAAATTCAATAGAAAGATAACTGATACACTTTTAAAAACTACAACAAAGATAGTTGGAATTTAGATTGTGCTTTATGCAAAAAAGTGAAGCTTGTCTCGATCTTATTAAAAAGTTATATTGCTTAGTGCTTTCAGAGACCTGGAGTCTCCATAATCATAGCTTACTTTTAACTGAAGTTTAGCTGTGGTTTATGTAAATTTTATGTCAATTTTATAATGCCATTTTCTGGAGATTGCAAAGCACAATTTTCTGGTTTATTGCACAATTGTAATTTGCAATAAAGCATGCCTCATTAATTTTTCACTTCATATCATTGCACTCAGTGCATAGTGCCCTTGCCATAGTGGGTTTGAACACATGGCCTGTTGCCTTTTGGTGCTCAAAGAATATGGATCTGTTTTCATCATTATTTATAGCTTTTATGTACAAATAATGATGTTGAGATGTTCTTGTTGTAATGTTGGCATGGGTCTCCCCATAATATGCAGCTCTACATTCATTGGATGGGCATGAAATTTTATAAACTGCTTGGGCTATTTGATCAGAAGGTATTTGGTCTTTGGTGTTGTTTATCATTCTGTTTGTTGATGGTGGGGTCCTAGTTCGAAGGACTCAGCAAATATTTTATAATATTTTCTAGCAATTGATGGTATGTATGGTAGCATTATTCTGGGTTTATTGTTTTTGACTGTGTCAGTTTGGAATTTAGTTTGAAATTGCCTGATCTTTTTATAGATAACATTGTATGAAAATCCAACCTTTTCTAGATCTTTAATATAATTTGTGAGGTTCATTTTTTGGTCAGCTTCAAATTTACATAGTCTATGATTTCTGTGCAGGAAGGAAGAGAGTCCAGCCAATTTATGTGAGTTGGGTGAGTTTGAGTTTGAATGTATAAATCCTCAAATTTCTAGTGGCTTAACTGTCATAGTGTATGTAAGTTGGTGTGGATCTCTATGAACTTGAATATCTAGATAATTAACAGTGTGCTGAAGGTTTTCATGTATGCAGTTAATTGTTAAAGAGGTTTGTGTTTGTAGCTCTTTTTGAATATCCATTATTATTTGTTCTGGTGCAACTATGAATACATCGTTGACATAGTGCATATATATTGTTTGGTTCAATTGTGTAGTACTTAGTCAGTATTTGCCTTTCAAAATGATTGAGGAAAATACTAGATATTATCCCACTTATTGGGAGGCCCATTGGCCATCTGTCGTTCATTTTAAACCATTTACCATTAAATGTGGCCACAATATTTTGATCCATCCATTTCAAAAATTATACTATGAAATTCCACTGCTCTTATGGGCAGTTATTATTTGTGAGTTCAGCTATAATAATATCGATCGACCTTTTACAGTTAATTGACCTGTATAGCTCTGTTACATCCAGTGATGCCATACTAAATTTAGGTTTGATTCTGGCTTGTTTAATTTTATTAATGAATTCAAAAGATGAGTTAATAGCTTGTGTGCCAAAATCTATTCTTTCGAAAAGCCATTGATTTATCATTTTTGCAGTATTGACGTAATGTGCTTTGCCAAAGTCTATCATCAACCTTAATGGTGCATTAGGTTTATGTAACTTAATGTTAGCAAAGATTCTTGGGGGCATAGATGCAGATGGATATATATGAAAATATTGGGCTATATATGAAAATATTGGGCCTTTGAAAAGGCCCTGTTGCAATTTTTGTGAAGTATAGATGCTATAAATTTCTCTTTATTTACTTTATTATTAAAATTGGCTATTTCTTCAAATTTGAAATTGCCATTACGATTATTAATATTATTTAAATAATCTCCTCTGTTTATTAGAATGAATCTATTCCCTTTATCTTCTTTAATACAAGTGATACTGTTGTCTGTGAGAAACTTTTTCGTGCTTTTAATTTTAGTGCTCCATTCCTCCCTGTTCTGCTTCAGTGGTTTGTGTTGGATTGCTTTTGCAAGATTGTTGATGAACGTGTCTTTTTGGAGATTATCCATAACATTTGCATCTACATCTGCTATTAATTCCATCATAGGATTTTGCCATTGGCTGCCAATGAACCTCGGTCTGAGTTCCAGTACGCTACACACCTCAGTTGGCGGAGTTTATGAGTGAAATTAACGTATGCTGTTTTTTTTCTTCAATGTTGATATTTTGTTTCCTGGTGAGAAACAAAAACTTCTTTTTAAATTTATGTGAAAGTTTAGCAGCTAAATTATCACATTTGTTAAAAATTTGCTGCGGGACTGCAATATTTTTGTTAATTCTCTGCCATCGTTTTCTATCTTTCTTTAAGGCATTATTACATCCCTTTATAATAAATTTCAGCAGAGTTTGCTGCATTTGCATTTCAATTCTGTTAAAGTTGTGTATTGAATGGTTAATTCTAATTTCACAACAATTCGGGATTACTTGGAACTGATCACATTTCTACAAAAACCCTAATCTCTGTTGCAACGTACAAATGGAAATGTTGAGGCGTAATATATGTTTATACAGTACAAGGCCTTTTCAAAGGCCCAATATTTTCATATATATTCATCTGCATCTACACCCCCAAGAATCTTCACTAACATTAAGTTACATAAACCTAATGTGCCATTAAGGATGATGATAGACTTTGGCAGAGCACATTATGTCAATACCGCAAAAATGATAAAGCAATGGCTCCTCAAAAGAATAGATTTTGGCACCCAAGCTATTAACTCATCTTTTGAATTCATTAATAAAATTAAACAAGCCAGAATCAAACCTGAATTTATTATGGCATCACTGGATGTAACAGAGCTATATGGGTCAATTAACCGTAAAAGCTTGATCGATATTATTATAGATGAACTCACAAATAATAATTGCCCAAAAGAGCAGCAGAATTTCATAGTAGAATTTTTGAAATGTATGGAATCAAAATATTGTGGCCACATTTAATGGTAAATGGTTTAAAATGAATGACACATGGCCAATGGGCCTCCCAATAAGTGGGATAATATCTAGTATTTTCCTCACTCATTTTGAAAGGCAATAACTGACTAAATACTACACAATTGAACCAAACTTAATATATATGCACTATGTCAATGATGTATTCATAGTTGCACCAGAACAAATAATAATGGATATTCAAAAAGAGCTACAAGCACAAACCGCTTTAACAATTAACTGCATATATAAAAACCTTCAGCACAATGTTAATTATCTAGATATTTAAGTTCATAGAGATCCACACCAACTTACATACACTATGACAATTAAGCCACTAGAAATTCGAGGATTTATACATCCAAACTCAAACTCACCCAACTCACATAAATTGGCTTGACTCTCTTCCTCCCTGCACAGAAATCATAGACTATGTAAATTTGAAGCTGACCAAAAAATGAACCTCACAAATTATATTAAAGATCTAGAAAAGGTTGGATTTTCATACAACGTTATCTATAAAAAGATCAGGCAATTTTAAACTAAATTCCAAACTGACATGGTCAAAAACAATAAACCCAGAATAATGCTACCATACGTACCATCAATTGCTAGGAAATATTATAAAATATTTGCTGAGTCCTTCGAACTAGGATTCCACACCCCACCATCAACAAACAGAATGATAAACAACACCAAAGACCAAATACCTTCTGATCAAATAGCCCAAGCAGTTTATAAAATTTCATGCCCATCCAATGAATGTAGAGCTGGATATTATGGGGAGACCCATACCAACATTACAACAAGAACATCTCAACATCATTATTTGTACAGGAAAGCTATAAATAATGATGAAAACAGATCCATATTCTTCGAGCACCAAAAGGCAACAGGCCATGTGTTCGAACTCACTATGACAAGGGCACTATGCACTGAGCACAATGATATGAAGTGAAAAATTAATGAGGCATGCTTTATTGCAAAGTACAATTGTGCAATAAACCGGAAAAAATTGTGCTTGCAATCTCCAGAAAATGGTCATTATAAAATTTGCATAAAATTTACATAAACCACAGCTAAACTTCAGTTAAAAGTAGGCTATGATTATGGAGACTCAAGGTCTCTGAAAGCACTAAGCCATATAACTTTTTAATAAGATTGAGACAAGCTTCACTTTTTTGCATAAAGCACAATCTAAATTACTTACTAATCAAAGGTGAAGTAGAAAACTTGTATTTTATAACAAAGATAGTTGGTACAAAAATAAGCAACTAACCAGTGCATTTCTTTAGAGACAAGACAATTTATGAAGAAAAAAGGAATATGAAATATATAAAAATGATGCATTAAGTATTTGCAAAGTGATGCAAAAAAGAGTTGAGACTGATATAAAAAAACATAATTGTGAATTAGCATGAAAAACTATTGAAGAAAATAAAAGTATTAAGAGTGTAAGCCAACATCTTGGTATTGGTAAGAAACTTATTTCTGCAATAAGAACAAAAGATGGAACTATTACTAAAGAGAGAGATGATGTCATACAATGTGTAGAAAAGTTCTATCAAAAATTATATAGCAATGAAAAACAAATAAAAGTACCTCCCACAACTACTATATCTTCTGAATTGCCCAGGAATTTAAATGAAAAAGTGACATATGCAACTAAATTCATGAAGAAGGGGAAAGCTTCAGCTAATGATAAAATTATAATCAGTATCTTAAAAAAATCAGATGAAGAAATATAAAAAGTTTTTTAAAAAGTTATATACCAAATACCTAAATAATAAAAATGTACCAAACGATTGGAAGAATGTAGTATTATTATCAGTATTTTAAAAAAGTAATAAAGAATATGTTAGAAATGTGGTTATTTATTTATATGTATTTCTTAGTTGATTTTATACGTCTGTCTTAGTTATTATTAATATACCAATCTCAAGCAATCTGATGAACTGAATTTTTCAAAAATTTTCCTTTCTTTCTTTTAATTAAACCTCCATGAATTAAGATTATTAAAGTCCCCTCAAATCATAATGTATAATTAATTAAGATGCTCTTCAGATTGTTTTTTTAATCAATATTCTATGCTAGTTTTTATTATAATAATTGTTGTTTGTCAACTCCAAATAGAATGAAGTAATTCTACATGGGGTAAATCCATTGCTCAAGCTAATTAATGCTTTAAAATCTTTTAAAATGTTATTTATTTAAATTCTGAAGGGGTGACATATTAGTTGTTTTCTATACAACTGCTAATTTGCTTTTATTTTTCATACTCTTAAAATCAAATATTTAACTATTCTAGTTATTATCAAAATCCACAAACGTGGGGATTGAATCATTTTTAAGTAGCAGAAAAGAAAGGGGATAAATTATAATGTATCTTTTACTAAATAAAATCTATAAAAATAATTTAAAATACTTCTCCCAAAATAATGTAATAGCATATATAAGCGATTTAATCCACTGAAGAAGAAGCTGTTAGTAGTGACAAAAAAAAAAAAACAATTAAATTAAATTAATTTAGGCCTACTACTTTCGAGGTTTTCCCTCATAACCATGGCCAAAATAGGATATAAACCATTGCTGTAATGTTACTAAATAATAAATTAAATCTAGTATATGTATATATTATAGTGGCATAGCATATTATTCATATAAATTTATGGCATTCGAACAAGAATCATTTATTCCAGAGCAGTAAATCCTATTCAATGTTGTTAATGACATTTATCCATACTGCACTACTGACATTTGGCTTATATTCATGAATATATATATATATATATATATATATATATATATATATATATATATATATATATATATATATATATATATATATATATATATATATGCTTCTAATCTGGGGTTTGTGACAGGATCTAACCCTTAGATTTCTCCTTAGGTTTTGTCCTGTGGATAGTTGAGCTTTTTGGGACCTTTTTCATATAAAAAGCCCTCTGTGTATTGGTGATTTCCTGGCCTATGCCATGCCTAACCACATTTTTCTAAGCACTGCCCTAATAAGGGAGTTTTAGACTTGTTTTTCATCCAGAAGCATCATCCTTATCTTTTATTTCTTTGCCATTATGTCAGTACTGCCACTTCTTCATATTATTATTTTTTTTACTTCATGACCTAGTTTTAATGTTATAATATTAAAATTGCACTCTGCTCAAATATATACATAAATTCTGAATACCACTAGTTTCTTAATTAATAATGTTATTTCAGTCTTATACAATCCCACCATCATAATTTGTTATTTCAGTATTTAAGAGTATTTGCCTTGAGGAAAAATCAAGCATTATGTCTTTTAAATGTTAATTAAAAGAAATTTCAATAAATATTTTGTCATATAATCAAATATAATTTTTCAAATGTATTTTACTTATTTTCACGAGTGCGATGGTGTGAAAATAGTTTTCTTATATACGTAATAAATCCTGGGATGCTTCCTAAAATAATATGTTAGTCACCGCATTTCAGAACCATAAACCAAAGCATTAATAGCAATATTATGTAATCTTATTAATGAATGATTGACATCTTAATACTGTACCCATCAAAGATGTGTCTTAATGTATATATACTATTTAGTTGATAAAAGGCCATATGACAATCGTTAGCATGAATTTCAATATGTAAATATCTACTGCTTGGTAGACCACTCATTCATGCACACATAAATGTATATAATTAATTTATAATATTAAACTATTTTTTTATTGTCTAAGTTGTTTCAGTAGTTCGAATTCCTTTTTTTTTCTCTTCCACATGTACAACCATCCATATGCTTATTATTAATTAAGTCATAATATGATAATATGTAAGTTTCATTGTCTTTTCCACTCTACTAGTGGGCTGTTTTTTAAAATAAATTCTCATGTGCCATCATTATATGTTATTCATTAGGTGTTTGATCTGGGGATTAGGGAGTGGGTTCAAATCCAGGTTGGTCCCTGACCTAAATCTCAAGCTTGACTGGGTTTGAAAGTTGTTTGTGACCATAACTTGTCTTTATATGAAAGAAAAGAGTCATTGGATCATGGTAGATTTAGAGAAAATTTGGACAAAGATCATCCCTATAAAAAGAATGGTAGATACTGATAGTGATGTAAAAGAATGATGCAATGGGTAAAAGTCCTCAATCATTAAATAACATGTTTAATATGTGGATTAGTTTTTTTTTCTAGCTTAAAAGTATGATTTATAAATAATACTTTTTTTTTATTTTAGATTATTATATAAAACATTTATTATATATGCATGATTTCGCATTTGTTATTATTATATGATTTTCTTCTCTAAGTTTATTTTTCTCTAAAATTTATTTTTATTTTATTGCAGCAAAAAGTCAAAAAAAGATATTTGTTATAGTGGTTTATTTTTTATTTTGTAAAATAAATTTGTTGCTTTTACTTTTTTTGTTGATATTTTTGTTATATTATAAAATCAATGTTAATAAAAAATATGCTAAAGAATAGTTTAGTTTTATCACAAACTCTATTCAGACTGAAATCACATATGTGTAGTTAAATTTTGCAAAATTAGGCTTCATTTAATTACTTTACTTTTCACAAAATTGATTAACATTAAAAATAGATAAAACTGTTAAACTTATTTTCAAACAGTGACAGACAAATTATGACTATTAATTGTTCTTATTTGGTTTGGATTTTTTCCAGAACTATTATTAAACATAATGAGCATTATAATTAGACAATGTACCATATTCTGTATTAAATTCTGGTAAATCCAAATACAATAACATCAAGAGATTCATCATACTTCCAGGAAATAAATTCAAACTTTCTTGTCTTTGTTCATCAACATCACTGCTTAAATCATGTAGATGTTTTAATGGATCTTTCTCCCCATTGTTGTTTCTGTGATCAAATCTTTGAAAACCATCATTTATTTATATGCTGATTAGAATTGGTTTAAAAATATAGTGTATGTTGGTTCTATGGAGTGTGAGGCATATGAATATCTATTTGATTTGCTTAAATTGGTGTAGAGTGACTGGATAGTTAAATGAGATTGCATAATAGGTTTATAAATAGCTGATTATACATGAACAAAATTAAGACCAGGAGAAATACTTATTCTTTCACTATTAGTTTATGATTATCAGTGTTTTCTAGAGGATGAATGACTTTATTCTTAAACAAAGTATCACTGAAGTGTGATAAATGACCATGCAAACCATGTATATCTATAGGAAAAACAGGCAAGTAGTCCTCTGTGCTGTCATTAATATCACTTTATATTGCTTCTGCCTGCTAATATTAATAATGTGACTGATATTAAGTAAAAAGTTAAAACACAGATAAAATCAAAAAAAAAAAAAAAAGAAAAACAATATAAAATAAAAGATATAGTATACATTGTATAAACTATACATATACATTAGCAAAATATTCTGATAACTGACAAACCTTACAGTTATTATAGGAATATAAAAGTATTTATTTTACAAAACTGTAATTTTCATATCTTGATGAAAGGTTCCAACAAAAAAGGAATATGATGAAAAGAATTGTTATGTGTGATTAAAATATCATATGTCTCATCAAAATAAAATTTAACAGGTCATATTACAACATTTCTTAGATTAAAAGTGCAATCTTTAAACAAATTTCATTTTAGTTATGTATTTTATTATGGTTTAATATGATTACTGGATATTATCTTTTCTTTAACTTTTCTTTAACTTTTTCATTAAGACTTAATTTACTCTGATCTATATAAATTTTATGGCAACTACAAGGTATTTTGAATTAAATCTTAATGAAAGAGTTAAAGTTCATAAGTGTAGAGTTAAAAATAGATATCAAAACTCAGCTTTGTATATTCATGAACTGAATGTACATCATAAAATATTATTTGACAATGCAGAGGTTATTTTTTATGAAAAAAGTAAATTGAAAAGAAAAGTAAAAGAAACTTTGATGATTTTTTTTAATCTGAGGCCAGCAATCTCATGAAGATATTCTTTGTTGGTTTTTGAAGTGAATGATGGGAAGGCTATTTTGTTATTTATATATTGTTGACAATGCAATAATTCTTCATCACAATCAGTCATTAACAGCATCCATTTTCAATATGTTTTTTTTTATTATCCATTACAAAACTTTTTATAATCATCCCAATAATGATTATTTTACAAATGGTTATCTACTAATAGTCAGATCACAGTTATTAGCTCAAACTTCCTTCTTTCAATCATTTTTTTTTATTCTAATTTTCAATGAAATCTCAATCTTTTTTAATTTTTTTTTTTTTAAAAAATATAATTCAATAATAAATACATACAACATGGACACTAAAAACTTTTTGTTTAATACTTCAACAATATAGTAAGTAGAGCATGCTTTTGACTCATAGCTATACTTATCCAAGAAATTTGGGAGATTTTCTTGAATACACAATTTTCTTGGATAACTATAGCTATGAATATGACTATCAGTTAGTCAAATGCATGTTCTGCATATTAAGTTATTGAATATTAAACAAGCTTTTTTAGTATACATGTATGTATTTATTTTTTTAATCTAAATTTTAATCTATTTTTTGGTTATGTGTTTTTTAAGGATATGAATCCATATTTGTTTTATATAGTACCGTGTTTATCTTTTACAGACCCTTCCAATCAATCATTCTATTTTTTTTTACTCTCCATGCAAAATTTCTCTTCTATTTACTAATTTTTTCAATAAATAAATGTCGTTTTACTTGATCTTTTAAACATTTTTGTAATTCTTATTTTACATTTCCAATTTATCTTTGTCATTATTTTCAACTTTATATTACTAAAATCTCCAAGGCTTTTTAGTATTTTTAATCATTCAAGTTACTGTTGAACATAAAAGTCTACAACACAACAACCACTTTTAAAAGCCTATTTAAGTGGTTGTAATTCTCATTCTAATAACTTTTTCAGTATTTTCAATGGTAGTTAATCAATTTTTTTAATACTTTAAAAAATAAAATTTTATAAAAAGACTTTCCACCAATTAATTAATGCTTATAATCATTCAGATTTTTATTTTAATCGCTATAAGACTTATTTACATTTTATTAGTATCATTTAAAATTTTGTTAATGATATTTATGTCGCCTATAGATCTGCAAATACAATGTAATAATCTTTTATACACTAATGTTAATTATATAATCACGAAAACAATTCTTTTCTAGGAATTCAAACAATTTAATTATTATATTGTCTGCATAAAAACTATTTAATCATTAGTTAGCAGCAGACATTTATATCTAGTTACATCAGAATTATCAGTGAGTTATTATTATTGTATAGCAGATAATAATATAAGCAGAACATTAGAATTTGTTTCAGCTTCTAGCGAATTACAGCAATCATTTTTTATCTTCTAATTTTCATATTAAAACATGCACTATTCTATTTTTCATATCCCATTTTGCCGTATCTTTAACTAATCATTAATGCTTATTATTATTTAATAGAGTATTGCAAATGACATTTTGAGCTTAAATTTTTATTTATTTATTTTTATAATGGCTCGTATTTATATTCAGAAGCATTGCTTTAACTTTTTTTTTTCCAATCCACAATTCACATTTTACTTTTTTTAAAAAAAAAAATTAGATTTAGTGACAATAGGTATATACAAAAGTTTTCAATGATAATTATAAATGTTTATATTGTTATAAGTTCTCAAGAGTTTGTATAAAATAAGACGAGATCTGATTTGTTTATTTAGTCAGACTATAGGTCAGAGAAAATTAGTGTGTGTTTAGGACATTTTTTATGTCCATACATTAATCAGATATTTGAGTGTTTCTTTTACCTGTTATATAATTTATCAATCATTAGGATTGGAGTCATTTTGAAGGTAGGGTATTTAGAACAGTTTCCATGTATGTTCATGTAGAAACTTTGAGGAGAGCATTCTGTCTTTCTTTTGTAGTTTTGAAAGTATTGCAAGGAAGAAAGAGTTTGCTTCTGGATGGAGAATGCTAAACTTTAATTTACATCTTGTCACCCAGATAGAATATGTAACAAAAATTGACATCCTAATGGTGGGGAAGTCTCTTTCCTTAATACACTTTTTGTTTGATAGAATTTTATAGTAATCAATAATCCTATTTTGAGATATTATGAGTTTAATATTTCCCAATCCCATGCAAGAAAGCATAATGTGTTCAAATGTTTCTTCAAGCATTAAGCCATTTGAACAAATAGGGTCTATGTTTCTTATAACTCTTTTGTAATGAAGGAACCAGTTGTTATGCATTGCATTTAGGTTCACCTTTATTAGATAGTCAAGAAATGTGGGTTCCAATGTCCAAAATTTGAATAAGGTGGTGATTTTGTAATTGGAATAGCCAAGACTTGGTTTAATTTGAGGTGGTTTAGGGTTTATTAAATTGTGTGCATCCCATATGTTAATTTTGGTTTTGAATATATCAGGAGCAGTGCTGTTATGTTGTTTTAGTAGGGAAATTAGTTGGTCTAGTGAACCAGCCTTAATAGGAGGGGGTGGGTCTGTAGGTATTACCTCTCTTAATATTAGTGGTTTGTCAAATTTTTGAATAAGGTTGAAGATTAGTGTGTGGCCTTTTTGATAGTGAATGGCTTAAATGGAATATAGAGACATTCCATTGAGTTTTCTGTGGTATTGCATTTTTGAAATGCTAATGGAGGTTATGTGGTGCTTCCAGAACAGACGTGCACATATCCTATTGATTTTATTAATGAAGTTTTTTGATATGGATATGATGGGCAGGTAGTAGGCTTTTTTAGACATTACTTTCATGTTTAGTAAGGCCACCTTGCCTTGAAGGAATAAATATACTTTTGAGAGTGTCTATGTAAGATGATTTGTTGAGTTAATGATGGTATTCTGTACATGTTTTGACATGGCGGATTGGGATTTATATATAGGAAATCCTAGAAAATTTTGGGGATCGGCTAGAAAGTTAGATTTGATTTTTTTTTCTATTAATAAGGATTTATGGTAAACTGTGAGGTTTTAGAGAAATTGTTAAGGATTTTGTAGAGAGGTTTTAGGAATTTCTGGGATGGTAGGATAATAAGAACGTCATCCATTTATGCAATGGTCTTAATAGATTTCTAAAGCTAAAATCGTAAATATACACAGTTTCAAATTAAACATAAACATCACAAAATACTTTTTTTTAGTTTTCTATTTATTTATTCATACGAGATAATGCTTACTGCCTAAATACTCAATGCTATAAATGCTTTAAATTTCATTTTTTTAATGGCAGTAATTAGACAATATAAAAGTGTTAAACATAGTATGCATGCATTATACCAAAACACTTAAATTTCTTTGCTTATGTCAAGTTCTGCATTTTTCTTCCAGTGCCATCTATTGGACGCTTGAGTAATCAAATTGGATGTCAGACAATTTTCAATGGGAATAAAAGTAATTAAAAAAATTTTGATTTTAAATTTTAATTTATCAGATATAAACATGAAAAATACTATATAATTATAAACTTTTTTTTGTTTGTTTCAGCTTGCATAAATAGAAACTCTTTATTTAATATCAACTGTCTATATGTTTACAAAAGTGAATTCTTCTTAATCATCTATCATCTATTTGGTGTTTTACTGCTTAATAGTCCATTCATTAATATGATTATCTTTTTATTATTATCAATATTGATAATATAAAAAAAGATTGTGAAAGAAGATTTTATTGTTACTGTATTTATCAAAATAAGTAATAATAAAAAGTAATAATATCCATACAACTTTTAACTTTGATCATATTCAGGCTAAAGTTAGTCCTTTATTATTTAATGTAGTCATAGTATAATGAGCTCTATAAATTAACACTTTCTAGTTCAAAATTCATTTCAGTTACTTTTAATGTTTAAATAATCAATAACTCGTGAATGAAAATTTTTTTGATTGCAATCTTACACAAAAATATCATGCAAAAGTAATATCTAGTAGAGTTGAGATTTCAAAAGTTAATCTTCCATCTGTTCATGTAAAAACAACAATTAATGTGGGATAGCTTATATTAATGAAAGAAAATGTAAATTAAAACAATAAAAATGAATACATTTCAATAATATAAGTTGAAATAAGTAGCTTATTGATTATAGTAATCTATCAAAAAGATGGCATGCAAAGATTTGAGTTATTAATAACAATCCCTTGTTAATTACCAATTTCAGAGTTCAAATTTATAAAATAATAATAATGAATGCCAGACCTTGTAAAATAGAATGATCTAAATATTGAAATTTTACAATTTTTTTAAATGAAAAATGTTGAGTCATTTACTAATAATGCAACGCTGTCTTCAATTTACACATATGATTATTATAGTTATTTTTTTAAAAAAAATAGTGCTGACACTACTAGAATAATGTGTATTGCTTTATGATTGCAATAGATCTTAAGGGGATTCTTATACAGGATATGTATGAAAATATTATAATAAATATTGCAAAGGAATAAATTAGGAATGAAAGAGAAAACGATTTATTCTTGCATAGTATATATTGTGTAAATTTCAGCAGTAAAATAAAAGATAGTTCTATGTTTTAGATAATTCACTAAGTATGACTGAATTCATGTTTTGGAATTAAATGCCACTATTATCCAAAACAAAAAAGTAATAAGAAGTATAGTGCTCAATCATAAGAAGAATAAAATAACAGAATTTTAATTGAAGAACATTTAATTAAAAAATTGTGTATATAATGTAATTTTAATTAATAGTTGTTTATTTTATAGGTCTATTATGTTCAATCTTCACCAAAAACATATATTTTTCATAGTATAATCAAAATAAGACTATGTCACATAAATATTTTATTAGGTATAAAAATTGAGTTGTTCTGACACTTTTTTTTTTGTTGACTTTGTTTTTCAAAAACATTCATCAATGTCTCAATCAGATGCATAGATAGTTTACATCCATATACAGTTATAAACAATATCATAGTTTAGATACTTCTATTTTTCTTTTTTAAAAATATATCTTTTTAATTTTAAAAGAGTTTCTAAACTTTTCATTGGTTTATTTGCATTTAAATAATTACACTTTTTTATATAAATTAATCAAATTAGAAAATGCAAATAAAAGTATATCTTTTATATAAGGTTGAAATTATGCATTAAGGTTTTAAATGTTTATTTTCAGTTAATAACAAAAATGAAATTTAATTAAATATTAACACTTCACTTAATTTATTTCATATTTAAACAATAAATAAAGTCTTTGAAAAATTTGAAGATGCTTTCAGAAAGCAATTCTTCAAACAAGTAAAAAAAAAAACCATTATAGTATTAGATAATATCTAATTAAAAGCTTTTTAAAAAAATTTTCACTTTATAGAGTACAAAATTGTAGTATAATTTTTTAGAAAATGAAAATTTATTCTTAACTACTTTAAAAACTGATGACAAAAAACATTTTTTATATTAATTAATCCGATTTAATTAACATTTTTAATATAATAGCACAAGTGGTCACAATTTCATTTACAAAATTAGATAAAGGTTAATTAAGTTTCTCGATGCCTATTAATTATGTATTTAAATTTCAGTTGTAAGTAAATAATTTTAAAGTCTTATCATTTTTGTTAATTATTCTTCACATTTTTAATTAATTTTATAAATATTTTTAAAAAACAATATCGTATATTTATATAAAACTTAAACATATATAAATTTTAAGTAAAATCAATTGAATAATGTTAAAAAACAAATTAGAATGTTTATAATTTTATTATAAATTAGAGTTTACTGTCACTAAAGAAATAATATGTTAGAAAAAAATTATTGCTCGGAAAAAAATAAAGATAACCATGGGCTTCGTGGAAAGCATGATATTGTAATCATATGTTTATGTTTATTTTACTAGAATTGGCATTCATCTGACTGTAGCATCACATCCATTGGTCAATATTATAAGATAGCTACCTAGAAAAACCAAAGCCTGTTTGTGACATCAGAAAAAGTTAAGATTCACCTGATTATATTGAAACCTCAGGTAAAGTATGTAGCAAGTGGATGCATTAATCAGTATGGCTTGAGATCCTTCTTTAAAAAAGAATTATTTTAATCAAAAAAATAATTCTATAATTACAAATTAAATGGATTGAGAGTGATTCTAAGTATATTATTTATGATTTTATTCTATTGATTTAATCAAACATTTTTATTTCACTCCTTTTTTTGCTTACTTCAATTATCACTTTTCAATGTCAAATAAATAAAAAATGCGAAATATTATTAAAGTTGTGGCTTAACCAAGGATGTAAAGCATCTTAATATATATATATATATATATATATATAATACAAAACCATAAAACAATGCAATTCTAGATAAAAATCCAAAATTTTGCCAAAATCTTTACATGACCATAGTTTCATTTACTAAATAAATAGATCTTCTCAAGTGAAAATTAAACTAAAGAAGCAACATGGTATAATAGTCAGGGTAAATAGATTCTTACTCTATATGCCATACAGGGCATCACCGGGCCATTTGAACCTGGAAAATGTATATAGGAGGCAGATATGTATTGTTAAGATCCAACTCTTGTAGATTGTTATCCCTTGGCACTAGCTCGAGGAATAGCTGAGATTTAATATAACTTAATTTACTTATATTCAATTATATATTTTTGTTAAAGAATTATTGATAAAAATAAAATAATAAGTCACTGCCAGTACTAATAGCACAAACATTTATTATGCATATATATATAAAGAAATTTGAGGAATTGATTACAAACATTATTTTGGATTTAAATTCTGATTTTTTTTTGTAATTTGCACAGATAAACATTTTTTATACATTTTAATATTTTATAATGTTAAGCAGAGATAGACTCTATAGAATGCAGACTTAATGTCTTTCAAAACATTTAATCTCAGGCTAAAAGTTCACAGCTAAGCCAATGCTAGCTTCCTGGTGTACAGACATAAACAATGCTACATAAAAATGTTAACATAATACCATGCTGATAGGAAAGTGTATCTGTAGCATGATATTATTTAAGAAATGATCTTTGTCTAATATAGGAGTGTGCGTCTGTCTGATGAAGGAATCATATATAAAAATATTAAGAAATGAAATGCTCCATATGGAGGGAGAGCAGTCCTTGCCATTTTAGAGTCCCTATCCATAGAGTGAAAGGAGATCAGTGGCATGGGAAATACATCCATATCCATTTCAACATGATGGCTACACTTCTGGGCCATGCATTCATTTGGCATCGGTGCCCTGTATGCTAATGCACTTCATATTACATTGATATAAATGCTGTACATCCCTCCACCAGTATCAATTCAATGATGAAACAGACAAACTGAAATCAATCCCACATGTCCTAACCCAAACTTAATGAGTCTATGCATTCATCTACACCCAACTTTAAATTTAATAATTTAGTTAATAAATACAAAAAATTAAAATAATTAAAGCAAATGTTATACATAAAAAATATTAATAATGGATTTAGAGTGCTTTTGATAGTTAGATGAGAGTTCATTTAAAAGTTACTATTAGGTTCCTAATTGAAAGTTTGTTTAAAATATCTAAAAGTTCACATTGAATATCAGTTTATACTTCCCATGATAAGTCTTTATAAATCCCATGGATTTGGGCAGATTTATCGAAGTCCATCCTAATGGAAATGAAGCTGCTACTTGCCATTCTGTCAGGAACTGTCATTAGGAGGTTACCTCTGTCAGCATAGATAAAGAAAACAAAATCTATTGTGAGATCCCTACATCACAGAGTCTGCAATACATCTGCAAGTTGTTTTAAATTATCACCATTCAATTGTGAATCACCTTTTTAAATTCAATTATTTCATTTTTATAGTATCTCACCTCCCTTATCACTAATTCTTCGGATCGATCACTCCTGACATTACTCCAATCTTATTGACCATGATTGTTTCTTTTCTGGCCCATGTGTTTGTTGGTAACTGTATTGGTTAGACTGCTCCAGAGTGGGAAACACCATAATCTTTTATTTTTATCTCTTACTTGAGTTTTCTATCATTTAAGTGGCCCAAGGGCTTGTTTGCTTTAATTTTTTTATATTTTAATAAAACAATCATTTTCATTCTAAGATTTAGACATATTTTTTTTCTTGAATAGCAGCTGATTAACATTTTTCTTATTTTCTTTTATATTATTTTTAAACAAAAATACTAATCTTTATCTTTAGATTTTTACTTTGACTTACTTTTAAGTAATCCTGCACAATTATATATATATATATTATAATGGGACACCATTTTTCACCAAAAAGAGGATATGCATTTCACTCCAATCAGACTTTGGGTCTTCAGGTAAAATGCTAGAAATGAATCGATGAAATACTAAGTCCACGATTACATCCATCTTTATTATGCTAGCTCAATAATTTTTAAATAAATTTTGATATAATTTAGACTAGTTCATCCATCTCTCATCCCTTATTCAGTCATCATTATGCCATGATATTCAAACATGGAGAATTTGCAATTAGCTCTTTTCAGGGATGATTTCAAAATAAGTCATTATCTAATATGCCTTTATGTAAGCATTAACTAATAATTGATATTCATATAATATTTATAATACTAACATATATATAATATAATATAATAATGATTAGACAAATATCAGGTTAATAACTCAATATTTTATAAACAATAAAAATATAATGTAAAAGATAATAAAATATTAATAAATAAATAAGGATGAATTTTACCATTTAAAAATATTAATAAATAATATTCTCAACTAATACCCTATGGTAAAATTCTATACTATAATAAACTATTCAAAAGTAAAGAATATAATTTAAATCAACAGATATATAAAAACAATATATATAAATTTAAAATTAATAATTTAAATATCTTATTAATTTATTTACAATCTTTATTCAATTGTTTTATAATTATTAATATATAAGTACTATTTACAATTGTATAACTTATATATTATATGCATTTATAATAAAATAAATACATTAAACATTGTTAAACAATATCACATTACAGGAAATGCAGTAGAAATCTTAATTTGTGTGTATAAAAGAAGCACACACTTTTATTATTAAAGACATTTCACTTTATTTTAAATTGATTGGTTTTGTTTAATTATTATTTTTGTGTTTTATTTTGGATCAGTTTAAAAGTTTTAATTTTTGTTTTTTATCATTGAAATGTCTGCATAGAAAGTTTGAAAACTTATCAAACAATATTACTCTTAAGGTATATGATTCACTGGCCTATCAAATAAAAACACTGAAAAATACAATAAATCATATTAATTTTTAAATAAAGTCAACTGAATACACATTATGAAACATATGATATTTATTTTTATACTAAATATTAGTCAAATTCAAACTTTGGCAGTAACAATTACCTTCAACAATTAGAATATTCTTTTAATTAGTTATTAACACTAATAATAATATTTAATAATGTATTTCTTATGTCTCCACAAAATTCTAACTTAAAGATGAATGATTACTAAATCAATTATGAAGACAATCTTTCTGAGTTTGTTTTGGAGATATATTAAAAAGTGATTACATTAATGTCAAATTAAATATATGATAATGATGAACTGTCATAATAATATTTATTTTATTAAATATAGAAGAAATTATAATGATTATGACTTGTATTATAATATTTTAAAAAAAGAAAGTCATAAAACATTAACCTTTTAAATATTTTGAAAGAAAAAGACGTTATTCAACTATTTTTATATTAAAACAGATAAGCTAACATTGGATTAATCTAATTAACTGATCCAAATTTATCTATATATTCATTTAGAATATTTTTCTAAATTGCCTTGATGTTATTCTAAAATATATTATTTGACATGAAAAAAAAAAGAGAATAATTTTAGATTGATATCATACTTAATATGATAAAATATATAAACTTATAATATGGAACTTTATAAAAAAAACAGTAAATAATCAATGTTCTCTTTCTGCTCATTTCTTCTCCAATTGGTATTATAAGCAGAAATGTTGTTATAAATAAACTGTACATTATTTAAAGTATCTATTGGCAGTTGTTCCATCTTTAATTTTGTTAAATTTTATATTGCTAATATTTTTCTCAAAGAATTTTTGCTATAAATCTTTGTACATGTATTCTCTGCCTGCCTAAGTGAAAGACTATGTTTCTGTATTTTAAAAAAAAAGAACTTGAATAAATGAGATAATTTTCATATGTAAAGATAGAAAGAACTTTACTCTTTAAGTAATCCCTGAAATCGCCATCATGTATTTTTAAAAAATATATAAATTTTATAATTGTTAGTATGTATTATGTTTGAATGCAATTAGTATAAAAAGATATATATTATTAAAAAGTGTAAATATCAAAGAATGTAATAAATCTGATAAAATAGTCATTACTTCAAAAAAAATTAAGAAAAAAAAGATTTTTAATACTTTTGAAAAATGTTTATTTTTACATTGGTTCACAAATTCTAAATTTTGAAAGTTAAATATTAAAATGACATTTTTATAAACAGCTTTATCATATCTGTCACTAAATGCTGAAAAAAAAGATATATAAATAACCTCACTTACCTGAGATAATTTTTTATTGCAGAAATATTGAAAGTGGATGAATTCATGCCTCTTTCTTTTACTTTCAAACTCTACATTACTTTTTAGAGAGGGCAAAAAAAAAAAATAATAACAGTAAGAACAGTGCATAAGAATGAAATGAATAAAAACAAAGCAAATCAATAAACATAAAAATAAACAAATTTGTATGAGCACTAAGTATATGTGTGGTAGATGATGATCTCGACAAAATGATGAGTGCTGGTTCAGCATAAAATATGAATTTTGGGGATCATTTCTACTTTTTACAAGTGTGTATATATGTGTATAAATTATATGAGATAGAGTGGATGGATTGAGGGAACTTGAAAATACCCTATATTACATTTATCTCTAATTAGCCTGACTTTATAAATTCTATCAGTGCATTTTTAGTCTATAAAATTAAAATTTATTATCAAAAAAAATTAAAGAAAACAATACTCACAGTTGATATGAAAATTTAACTTTTGGTCTGAAATAAGCGTAAATGAATTTATTTCTTCTGGAGCACATTTGTTTTCTAAATAAATTTAAAAAAATGAGAAAACAATTATTTCCCAAAAGAAATTTGTATAATTGAAATCAGATATTCTTCTGAAACATCCAAAAAAGCTCAAAGAAGAGATGTGAAAAACCAAATGAAGCATATGTATTAACAGGAAAGATAAAGACAAAAAATAGATAAACTAAAGTAATAACTAGAACAATTGTTGATAAATTATCTGTCAGAAAGAATCATGCAAGATTTGACACCAATTTCAAAGAAAAATTGAAAAAATGCTATCAATTGCAACAATAAATTTTATCTTTAGAATTGTATTCAACAAAAAAAAATCAACAAATTAGCTTTTTAAATAATATATCTAAAGTTTTAGAATTTGTACAGATTCATTACCAATAAGATAGAATTTTTTGATAAAAATCTATTAAAAAATGAAAACTGAAAAATTTCCCAAAAAATCACAAAAAAAAACTAGATCTGGAGTATCTGGTATTTTGTGAAAAAAGTAAGTAAAACCCTGATTTGAATTCTGTGTTTGAACAATTTTAAAAACAACACAGAAAAATTATGGAAAAAATGAAAATGCAATACTTCATTATACTTTCTGGAAAATGCTATATTGGAAATAAGAAATGCAAAATCAATTAGACAAAAGAAGAGTTACATTACTGAAATGCAGACACAGAAAATATTTTAAAATTGTAACACAGCCATCTAACTGAATTAAAATTGCATGGTAGTATAAACCAGTTCAATCAAGCTCTTCTAGTAAAAATTTCAATAGCATTTTTAAAATGCTACCGTTCATAAGATTTTTCTTATAAAACATTTTATAAAATTAACAAAACTATTTGATAAATTACAAAAAGCACTTAAGAAAACTAAATAAACAGCTGAAGAATTTTTAAATTACTTTAAATAAATAAAAAAGAAAATGAGGAAGATATGCAAAAGATAATAAAGTAATTCACAAATGTGGGATTACAACATGTTACAAAAAAAAATTAAAGACAGTTATGTATGTTGAAGAGAATAAAATTCGTGAATATGCTGCAATGAATAGAAAATACAGAGAGCACACAATTTATGCAGAGATTTAAAGAAATCTATTTTAAAAATTACACAATAAATAAAATTCAAAACAGTGCAAATTATATTTTAATCTTAACTAAAGAAATTAGTTTTACTGAAGAGTCTTTTACAAATAAGTGTACTTCTGATCAACAGCATCTGAATTTTGAAGAGTTAATTGGAAAAAAAGGCATTTGAGAAATATTAGTGAAAATTTTGAAGGAAAAAAAAATATCACTAATAAAGCTGCTACAATTTCTTCCATTATATATTTAATTATTTATTTGATTTAGGATTTTTTTAATAAATTGCTTAAGTACTAGGAAACATCACAATAGAATTTTAGATTTCAACTAGAAGATAGATTCACTGATGACTTTTTTAATTCCTTCATTACTACCACTATAGTCAGCCATATATTTAATTGTCATAAAATATGTGGCTTGTGGTTTTTATTTATCTAAAGCCATATAAGTCTATGGCTGCTAAATTTTATTTATGAAATATATGAATTCAAAGATTACAGATTGTACTTGATCTATTGATGAGATTCAAGTATCAATTAATATCAAATCTAGTGACTTTACTGATAAATCTGTAAAACTAATTTTGTTGGAACTTCATAAGAGTTGTGCCACAACATTTGTTTGTAGATTTTTGATTCAAAACCTAAAAAAAAATTTTGATTTGAAGTGAATCTAATGTGGAAAAAGTTTATGTTTAACTATTGACAAGCACTCTTAACTTAAAGTATTTTTTTTATATTTTGTATCTTGTAACTTCTCTCCTGATATAACAATATGATATATGAAAAAACAATAATCAATTGCAAAGCAATGGAATTGAGTGTATAAGTAATATTTTTCATGGTAATATTTGAAATTATTTCATTAAAAGTGTTAACGCCAAAAATACTTTAAAAAAAAGACTTTCTTCTTTCAAATAATATTTGCTTTTTGTTAACATACAATTGAAATAGGTTAGAACATTAACATATTACAGCATCTAGAAAAAATGTATTTTTTATTTCTTATTATATCTTGGATATGGATTCCAATTTAATGAAAGAACACTGCATAAGTGAAACTAATGACAGAAATAATAATATAACTTTTAACTTATAAAAACGTTCAAGTTGAGAAAGTAAATATCTTTATTCACTAGTCATTAGCTTATACTGAAAACATTAAAGTCAAATTAAAACAAATAATTATTTGTTTAAATCGGAGACTTGAATTCCAGAAGATAAAAGAATAATCAATACCGAATAGTGATATTAAGAAATGAATTTGAAACTAAACTTACATCACATTATCAGCTTACTACATATAGACCTTTTTAAAACTACTTACTACAAATTGATCATACTTATTGTGATCAAGAAATATGCAAGAATTTACCAATATAAATTACTTAAATTTAAACAAATGTGTATCTGTATATGATAAAATACTTAGAAAAGAATAAATATTTGATTGGTTGTGTTTTCTTGAAATTTCTTTGTTATAACTAAGATAAAATATTTGATTGGGTATGTTTTTCAATGTGTTTGGTTACAAAATTAATAGATTCTGAAAGTCCAATTTAGTTATATACACATTTATTATTAATTCTTTCATCTGTTTTGGATAGTTTATGCAAACCAAGATAAAATAAATAGAGATTCTGTATCTGGTTTTATTAAGTAATCTTGTTATCAAATGCTCAATTTCTGTTTATATGTTGATATTTTACTAGATATTTAATTTCTGGTCATTTGCTATTATTTTACCTGACACTCATTCTCTAGTCATAGAATGAATATTTATTTAAATTTTACTAGTTGCCTTATTCTAAGTTATTTTTAACACTCATTTTGAAATTAGCTTACAATCAATGAAACATTATTGTGTGTATATGTACATATATTTGTATTAATAATATCTCAGAAACTCACAAATTTTTAACAAAAATGTTGTTATTAATTCCTTGACTCAATCATAAATAGTTTTGATAATAGTAAAAGTGAATCAGAGATTACATAGAATCATAATATTAATAATATAATTTGAAATGGTATTGTAATAACTCAAAATATAAACTCTTAATATATTGTCTTCCAAATAACATTTGAATATCACAGAAAATAAATAACATTGAAATTCTATTTTTCAGACAAAAAAATAAGTTATAACCCTAATCCATATTGCAGTATCTGCAGTCTGAAGAATATAAAGAAGCATAACTTTTGAAAAGATAATAGTCACATACTTCATACCAAAAACTTAGATTTGACATATGAAAATACAGATAACAATTGTAAATAATTTTAAAAGCTATCTAATCAAAGAGGTTTAAGCATATTTGCATGCTACAGAATCTTACATATAAAAAATAATACATGATCTAAATTTCAAGTCAATAATGATATGTAATAACTATAAAAAGCAAGAAAAGGTAAAAAAAAATCAAAAGTAAAATCATGAATAAAAATTTAAAAACTTTGTTGTCAACAATATCATATGTGGAATGAGATTAATTTATCCAAAATTTAGATTAAAAATTTTTCTTTTGATTAGAGTTCTAGATTAATTTGATCCCAATTTTTTTAATGTTTGATGTTAGAAATACATGTTGGATATCAAAATATTCATTTGGAAAATTTTATATCATTAAAGGTAACAGTCATTTAATTGCTTATCATAGAAATATTTATTGTGTACTTATGTAATAATTTATTAAATGTTTAACTTCTAGTTGTATGTTGTAAAATGAAAATGATTTAAAATGTAATAAAAAAATATATCAAAGATTTTATTTTTTGACATAAGATGGTATAGAAGTAAGGCATATATATATAATTTTAACGGTAAATGCAATATTATAGTTTAAATTCTTTTGTAGTGGTTTTGATTATGTGGTAATTCTTGGCAGCATTAACTGAAATTTAAATTTTTTAAACTTAATGTTATATATATTTCTATAAGCTGTGTATGGCCATATTTGCAACTTCCCTATTAATAACATCATCCTTATATTTATCAATCAAATAATTTTCCTCTTTTTATTATTTCTTTCTTCCATTAATATTTTCATTTCATTACTATTAAATGTAAACCTATAATTACAAGTTTTTTCATGTTCAAAGAATACTGGAGCTGTATTAAATTGACTATTTACATTATTTTTAATTCAATTATATAATAATTGATGCTCATTCAATCTTTTTTCCACAGAACATCTCAATTCACCAATATATAATTTCTGACATCTACATGAAATCTGATAAATTATATTACTTCTTTGCAATTTGGGAATTATACTCTTAGAATTATTAATCAATCAATTAACATTTGGAGGAACACAAAATGAAATATTATACTTTTCTTTAAATATATTCTTAATTAATTTAGATTGCATGTTATTTACAAATGGCATAGATATCCATTTTTTATTATCTAAGGTAACACTATAAACTCTCTTCTTATTATTAAATAAATTTACTGTACACAAGATTTGGTTTTTATCATAACCAACCTTTAAAAGTTCATTAGCAAAGATTTCAATATTTAAAATTTTATCACTCTTATATTTACATAATTTATCATTGCTATGCAAAAACGATTTCAGACTTGCCATTTTATGTATCATTGGAATACATGATTTAAAATGAATATATCTTCTTTCTCCAATAGGTTTAAAAATTAATTTTTAATTTGAAATTTTTTGATGATAATATTGTTGCTTTTTTGAAGGTGGATACTATAAAATGTCTAAAAGTTCTATGGATCTGACTGTTGTTGTACAAGTTTGCAATTTTGTTTTGTCTACATATGAGAGAGTAAAATTTTAATAATTATAAATATAGATAATTTATTTCAATTCTTGTCTGACTATATTATTTTTATTTATAAGGCAATTGAACTATTTGTTATTATCTTCATATTGGTGGATATTTAAGAAAATAAAAATACACCTGCATAGTTTAATATGTTTTTTTTCTCATGTGGCATAGCATCGGCCGGGAAGCAAACCTGTGACCCTGGGACAACTGATTGTAAAGTGGCTGTGCTGACCACTCGACCACCAACGTGATTTTATTTGAAAAACAAACAAAAAAGATTGCATAATGATTTTTATTTTAAAAGATTCTAATACAATCATGCATTATTTAATTTAAATTGTATTTTCAATAATTCAATATAAATTTTAAATTATTATAATCTAAATGTGATAACTATGTTTATCGTTTTGAGTCACAAAAAGAAAGAATATGCATAAGATACCCCATTGCCCAAAATACCTTGAGGATTATATAGTTAATGTGTGTTACAATTTAAACTTAGGTTTTAAAAACTGATATACCCTTCCTGAATTTTTCAAACACCAAATTATTATTTTTAAGTCTGAGGTTGTTAAACATATATATTTTATTTTGACTATTTACAGTCAAAATTTTATTTTTAAATACAATAATTATCACATAAGTAAAAGAGAAAAGAGAGAAAATCGAATGTGTTATTTTAAATGCATTAATTTTGTATGTATGTTTAAATGGTTTAAATAATAATTATTTTAAAATTATTTATTGTAAATAATAATTATGAAAATCACTGCTAGTATAAATGTAATAAACTTAAAGCCTACAAATATAGACATGCTTTTCAAGGTATAAAACTAGAAACACTTCCAGTGTTAACTTAATTCTTTTTCAGTGCAGAGCACCATTATCATAGTTATTTCCATTGCACTTCTAAGACTGCTTTATAACTAATGTTAACAAAATGTGCCTCAATTTACATATTCGAATAATTAAATAGTTGATCATTATTTTATGCCTTTTTTATTTTTATTTTCTGGTTGTTTCACTCTAAACACAGCATGAATTTTTGTATGTCAAATCAGTCTTCTTATTCTATTTCATAGTCCAAGAATACAGATGTTTGTGTTGAATCTTCTTTAATACTTTTTCATAAATATTTACATGACGCTATTCTAATTGTTATATTGTTTTGAGAGTCGTGATAAAATACCCTGTATTGGTGCCAAGCATGGCATAATCAATTTCCAGTTATTCTGCTTTATTGATTTTGTATTTAGAATTATTTATCAGTCTACTTATATTAATTAGCTTCAGTTATAGATTACATCCTGAGACATTTTTCTATTATGGAAATAAATGGGATGGATGAAACAGTTGTAGCAAAATTTGTAATAATGCAACCGATAATTTCATGATAGAGTCAAAACACACATTACAATGTGCATACATGCTTAATAAATATATACCTAACCTAAATATAGAAGAATATGCTATTATGAAGTGCTTAGTTAAATTATCTTTAAGTATATTTTGGGTTTATTTATAGGAAATAAAATTATTATTATTATTGTTTGAAGCAAACTTGAATTCAGACAGTGTGAGTGTTAAAATATAATCAGATTAAATGTTATTTGCATATAATAAAACGTCTTCATTACATCGTTATTACATTGAAAATTTGTGATAATTCTGTGGCACTATCTCCATAGATCATTATCATCATCATCATCATATATACATTGCTGAGCTTATATTTATTTGGTTACTATTTAATATATACATATATATATATATATATATATATATATATATATATATATATATATATATATATATATATATATATATATATATATATATATATATATATATATATATAATCAAAACTACCCCAAATCTAAAATTAAACCAGACCAGCATAAAAATAATATTAAAACACAATCTAAGGTTTCACTCCTACAAGCAGACTTCTCAAGTGTAAAGAACTACAAAAAACTACACAATATATATACTATTAAAAACTACCCACAAATCCATTCACTTCCCATCCACCCTTAATATTAAAAGAACTCTTAAATAAGTTAATTGCTTCAGAATAATAAATTTTCAATAATAAAGACTCTTTAATTCTTCTTTTGATTTCATTTCTCTCAAAGAAGACAACCTTAGCTTCATCAAAATCAATAGTGTGGCCTGTATCTTTTTCATGGACATACAAAGCAGAACTAAGATAACTATTTTTAACTCTACTTTTATGAACCTTTATTCTTTCATTTAAACTCAAACTACTCTGACCTATGTAAACCTTCTTACAAAATAAACAAGGAATAAAATATACTACACCAGGAATGAAGGTTCATAAAAGTAGAGTTAAAAATAGATATCTTAGTTCTGCTTTGTATGTCCATGAAAAAGATACAGGCCACACTATTGATTTTGATGAAGCTAAGGTTGTCTTCTTTGAGAGAAATGAAATCAAAAGAAGAATTAAAGAGTCTTTATTATTGAAAATTTATTATTCTGAAGCAATTAACTTATTTAAGGGTTCTTTTAATATTAAGAGTGGATGGGAAGTGAATGGATTTGTGGGTAGTTTTTAATAGTATATATATATTGTGTAGTTTTTTGTAGTTCTTTACACTTGAGAAATCTGCTTGTAGTGGAGAAACCTTAGGTTGTGTTTTAATATTATTTTTATGCTGGTCTGGTTTAATTTTAGATTTGGGGTAGTTTTGATTTTATATTAACTAGTTTAGCTTTATGCTTGTAATGTTTATATATATATATATATATATATATATACATATACATATATATAAACATTACATATTTAATATATATATATATATATATATATATATATATTAAAGGAAATAAATACAAACAAAATATAATTATTTACCTACATAACTGTTCTCTTAATATTTCAAATAGAGGACTGAGAAATGTGCACCTCTAATTAAAATATTTTAAAAAACAATTGCGTAGCCAATTGCAAGAGAGAAAGAGTACATAAAATCATTCTCTTAATGATAGCAATTTATTATAAATTGAAAAGACCTTATATTTCTTGATCTTTCAATGATAATAAGTCTACTATTATAAAACTGTGTTGAAATTTTAGAAAGAATAAGGTGTTTATATCAGGTGATGATATGCCATTATTAATAAGGAAATTATAATCAATTATTATCTCACTTTTAACAACTGCTGCATAGGTAATCGATTTTAAATCCACAAAGTATAGTGTTATTACACATGGTATAATATATGTGTTAATTAAATTCCCTCTAACTATTAATAAGTACATAATTACATCATCTTAAAGTTACAAATCTAAACTTTTTATCATTAAAAGTTCAAGAAATATAGTTTATTCTATTTTTTTATAGTTTACTAATGTTAAAGTGATAGAGTTAAGTAGTTATCCACAACTATAAGACGCTTAAGAAACACCTAAATTAACATGTATCTTAATTTCTATATTAATATCTGCCTTAAATAATTTACTTATTGCCAAACTTCAACATAATTGAAAAAACTTATTCTCGTTAAAAACTCAAAAAAACTGATGGTTTATTTTACATTATTATAATTTTCTAATAATAAGGTAAAGAAGCAAAATTGTCAACTCTATTATTCCAAATGCAGTAATATTGTGCATTATTTAATATATATATATATATATATGTATTATGATTCGATGTCTGTATTTTTAAAGCAATATATATAATAATATAACTGAATATTTGTAAATACAGTACCTAAATAATTAAAAAAATGTATCCACTTAGGAGCGCTTTCGATTATTCCAAAGCTTTAGTTGACACAGATTACTGGGATAATCGATTGAAAGCGCTCCTAAGTGCATAAAAGTTAAATATATATATATATATTGGACTTATAAGAGTAATTTAATCTCTATTAATTAATATTGTTAAATAGTTCTTTAGTAAAAGTATGTGAGATGTAAAAGTCAATGTCCTTTGCAGCCATCATGTTTATTACAAAAAGATCATGCAATTAGTAAAAAAAATACTTAAAAAGTAAAAAACCATGAGTATTTACTGAGTGGTGTCAAATGCAATAAATAAGATTGAATATAATAAATATAATCTATTATGTTGTTGATAATCTTATATAATGTATATTTTATAATTGAACATTAAGGTATATTAATTATTGAATCAGAGAAATGAAAATAAATTATATTTGTTTTTTAAACATTTTTTATAAATTATGTTTATTAAAACTATATTTTAAAATTTCTTTATAAAAACTTTTTACAAAAATATTCCATTTACAGAAATGCCACCAGCAGTATATATAAAAAACAAACAATGAAACTAAATATTTTATTTTTTAATACAGCATAATGTACTTACAGAAGTATAAAACAATATCAAAACAAAAGCGAGTTAAAAATACTAACCAGAAAGAAATGAGTAAACAAAGAAAGTGAAATTATAAATCAAAAACAAATTTTAATAATAATTTTTTCATAAACTAAAAATTTTTAATAGAAAATAAATGCAAAATATGTAATGTTCTAATACAATAAAATATTTTATCAATAATCTGCACTTTATATTATCTTAATAGGAAACAATATATAATCAAAATTTTTGACAACATATGTAAAAAATGAATGTTTTTAAAGTGTGTGTTTGGATTCCTGCATATATTCATCTTTTATGTAACAAGTTTAGTGGATACCAATTTAATGAATATTTTAATCATTTTGAACAGCATGGGGGGGGGGGCTTAAAACCATCACTGACACAACCAAGTGCTAAAGGATGTCAGATAATACTGTCAGATGTAATAACAAAGTGTTCCAAATATTGTTTCAGTCCATATAAAAAAGTGCATTTTTCATCAAAAAAGCCTTGGTGGCCGAGTGGTCAGCACAGCTGCTTTACAAGCAGTTGTTCCAGGTTTGTGTGTTAGCTTCCCAGCAGATGCTTTGACACATGAAAAAAAAAATTCATAGAAATAAGTGTAATCAAACAAAAAGTCAAAATTTTAAAAGCAATATTTAGCAAATATTACTAATTTGGAAATAACCAAAACATATTAGCATAATCAAGTGACCAAAAAAATTAAATAAATAACTATAGAAATATCAAAATAATTAATAATTAGGAAATGACCAAAAAATTATTGTAATCAAGTGACCTAAAAAATCAAATAACTCTAGGAATCAAATCTCAAAAATATTAGTACTTAAAAAATGGCCAATATATTAATGCAATCATGGAACCAAAAAAATCAATTTACTAGCAGTATAAAAAAATTAAACACAATATTAAAGAAGTGCTTTTAAATTATTGTGGCAGAACATGAATATGTACTGATATTAATATAAGTATGATAGTTGAAACAAAAAATTTGCATAAACCAACTTAAGCAATAACTTGCTTAAAGTAAAGTATTTTAATATTACAATTAACAAAAATTCAATAAATTCATATTATTGAATGTAGCAAATAGATGTTAAATGAAAAATATTAAAATAATTTTTAGCTTTTAACAAAGTATTTTAATTTCACAATCAACAATAACCACATTTAAAATGTTATCAAATGTTCAGTTATGGGGCGTATATTATCATCTTAAGAAACAGTAGTAAAATAAAGAAAAAAAGTGCATAACTAGTGAATTCAATTATGAAAAGCAGTGTGCTAAAATGAACATATTGTAATTTTATAATTAGAAAGCATCATATTTTAAATGTCGTCAAATATTCAATCATAAAAAAATATTATTAATGACTGTAAGCTGCATAGGAAAATATTAACATAATTTATTTGGTAGTGAGTTTTCTCTTGCTTGATATATACATATAAGGCTAATAATGTAAGTGATGGTTTTTTTATTGTGTGAACATTATTATTTATTATAAATCTTATATATTATGTTTGATCCGATTATTGTGATAATATATTTCTTCCTATTTTTAGGTTTATAGGCTAGATTTACTTATTATAGCAAAAAATAAGCATTTTTACATGCAGACCTTTTCTGGCTGAATATTAACTTTTTCCAAAAATCACAATTCAGATAGATATTTACAAAACAAATAATGGATTGGCACAGCAATCCAATCAGAAGATAATAAATTTTATAAATATTTTTATTAATAAAAGTTAAAATAATATAATGAAAATTACTGCTTCTTCATTATTAAATTGATATTTTCCAATACCAAACAACTTCATGACATTTTTGATTATTTGCTATTAATATAGTAATACAGAGAATTGCATCTAGATGAGTTTCTAAGTAATAGAACTAAAAATTAGATATTCCTTAGCTATTTTATATGTGCTCCTCTGATCATATCATAATATGCTCTTTTGTAGAAATCAATCACTTATTTTTCAAACTCACAGAATTTTTTAATTATTTAATAGTCAAATATGATAAAGGTGTTTTGCAATCCAGATTTTACTCCAATTAAATTGTTTATTCATAGGCTTGTTTAATTAAAATTGTATAAAATTCAGTTATTCTTGATTATAAATTTATAACCATTACTTTTACAATATTATCATATATATTTTATGTAATCTTTCAATATTAGACTATAAAAAATTTAATAATAAGTTGTGCAGTATGGTTAATTAATGCTATCTGTGAATTTCTGTTTCCAAAATATTTCATAGGCACTTTAAATTATTTTGAGGAGATTATACTATTACTGAATTAATCTACATAATAAAGCTATCTCTATGCACAAAAACTAATGCTCTCCTGCATGCATTTACTACAAATATTTGCAATAATCAATTTTTAATCATTCTATATATTAAAATGTATCTTATATCCAATAATGTATAGCTCTAGTAATCATATACATCCTTTCCCTTCACTATCTTGATTTAATTTAAAAAATAAGAGAGCTCTGAATAATAAATATTAATGCAAGGAACCTTGACTCTAAAACAAATTTCATGTTTTTATTTTTTACATTATATTTTGTTTTATGTTTATGAATTTGAAGTCAGAAAGCAATAATAGTTCTCACAATAGCTTTCCTCTTTTTTGATTTACAATTTTATTTTATTTTCTACTAACTATACTTTATAATATTATTTTAATTAATATTTTTGTAGTTATTTTAAGTATACCATTATTTCTGTCTGTTATTTAAATAAACAATAATTTGTTTTTAATTTTTTTTTTCCTGAATTTATTTTTTTTTTTTTCCTAAGATATTTTATGGTTTATTTTTGTTAGTCTGCACTACACTATCAACATAATATAATGTAATAAATAAATGAGTGAGTGAGGTATTTATGCTGATCTTGTTTTCATACACTAAGTTTATAATCCAATGTTGTGTTTATACAACAATATTAATAATCCTCTTTTATTCTTCTTATTTTATGTACAGATAAATAAATTACAAACAATATACTAAACAAGTGTCACTAGATCAGAAGTTATATTTATTTCTTACAGAATTTCACAGTAAATCTAATAATTCATATTAAGAGAGCAATCTAAATCCACTCTCTTATATTTGTAGTGATAATCCAGAAATAACTATCTCTAATAAATGGATATAAAAACATTGAGTTAAAAAATAAATAACTTTCAGCATAGACTTAAGAATAAAAATACATTAAAAATTAATAAAATAATAATATTTAATTACCTTTAATTAATATGAATAAACGTGCTAAAACACAGGCAATAGTAAAGCTAAGTACAAATTGTACTATTAATTTGCTGAGTGCTTTTGAGAAGTTATCTATTCTCATAATCATATCAAATGGGTTGTGTGAGCATGGTGGAATATTTATGTGACAAATATTTAAATATATGCAAAGTAAATTAGAAAGTCCATTTTTGAAGAAGGAAAAGCACACTTTCTTTTGGTTTTCATCATAGGTGTTGCTATCTATAAGCCATGCCTTTTTGACTTTAGGATTAGAGTCATGGTGTTCTATGTATTCAGTGGAAGCAGAAGACAATTCAACATACAATACCATGATTTTAAATGTAAAATCAAAGAAGTATGACTTATAGCATATGCTATAAACTGAATGGAATCATGCTTTTTCTCTCCTAAAATAGACTTCCTAATCCACTTTGTATATATTTAAATATTTGTTGCAGACATATTCTGTCATATTCCACCATTCTCACACAACTGATTTGCTCTGATTATCAGAAGATAAAACTTCTCAAAAGTGCTCAGAATTAATATTACAATAGGTACATGGCTTCACCACTGCCAGCATTTTAGCATATTTGAAATATTACTTGTTTAATTGGGAAATCTACATTTTTTATTCTTACATTAATTACCCTTAATAATACTAACAATACTGCCAACATGATTTGATTATTAACAATAATACAAAAAATATACATAAATAATAAAAAAATTATTACCAGTTCTTTAAATAGAATCTGTACATTGTAATGGCCAGTTTATATATGTTTAAACGTATTTTAATTTTTTTAAATTGATTTGGGTGTCACCTGACATTAACCATCATGAAATATTCAGGCACATATTCTTTATATATACATTTTATTAAGATTCAAAACTACTTTCTTTATTAGGTGATAATCATGACCATTACATAACAACTATTTGCAATACTGCCAAGCCGTGTAGAACATATGCTACTCCCAATGAAATTAACATAGAATATACAGACTAGATGTTAATACACTATTTAAACAAATAACAACATTAGTTTATTTACAAAGTATCATAATTGTCAGATATTTTACTCTTAACATGCTTACACTGCAGACTATAATGTAAGAATTTATGACAAGTTTTTTTTTTTATAATTTTAATACCTTTATGATGATAATTTACTAATAATGATTTCACTTTTAATAAGTCATTTTTTTCACCATTTTTTTTAATTTTAGTTTACATGCACACTGGAAAGTATATGTGGAATGTTTATAGTTATTTGTAAAGTATCCATAATTTTTATTAATTAATTTTAAAGCATTAATCTTTCAATTACAGATTATAATACTAACAGGATAAATCACGCTTACTGTGGATTCAATTCCTGGCTTTCAGTATAATCCAGATACAATCCTATGTATGACCAATCTTCATAAATACAATATATTCATATTAGTATCTTTATATTATAATCATACATATATATTTAATATAAAATTATTATAATCAATACATCTTCCTTACAAGAATAAGTCTAGGAAGTGGCTACTTAAGTCTGAATCCCAATTTAATAACTCAACTTAATTACAATGATGGTTCTTTTGAACCCAATCTTGAAATTAATAATAACTTAACTCAAATAAATGTATGAATCAAAACCATGAATAACTTCCCCATACCCTTCAACAATGATCATAACTGCATTTATATTTTAATTCTATAAATAAAAAGATCTAATTCATGGCAATTAAAATGTAAACTAATTTATGTCTAAATGAACTCTATTGAAGCTCAAAACAAATCTCTAGCTTTAAACTTTAATAATTGTTCTACTACTCGTTATTTTAAGATTTGAATATTTTACATTAAATATTTCACATGCATCAATCTTTCATATATTTAAAATGAATATTGCATCATTGATTACTTTAACTTTACATATCTGCTGAAAATTTTTACATAATAAAAAACTTTTTTTCTATTAAAGTAGATAAAATTTAACTAATCATATCATATACTGCTTTTAAACATAGTTTGAGTATTTATAGATGCCTAACAATAAAGACTGGCTTTATTTAAATAAAACATTCACTTCTTCCTCTAATCAACCAATTAAATAGTATATTATGTTAACACTTTATACATAATAAATTTTAGTTTATTAGAATTAAATATATATTAAGAGGTTATAAAATAAAATTTCAAATAATTAAAAAGTTTGTATAATAATCTAATTGGCAACCATTTATTTTTAACCCATGTGGAAAAAAATTGGTAGCAGGAATTTTTTGCAGTTTGTTATGAGAAAATTTTTTAGGGTTAATATTTCTTTTACAATAGCATGCATTAATTGATCCCATTTATAATCATATTTCTTTTTAACACATTGCTATAATCTACCTATTCAATCTTCTGTTATTGAAAATTTGAGGTTTGAGCTTTTATTTTTTATTTTGAATAGAGATTTTTTTATATAGCTAGGTCAGATTTACAAGGGATCCAGATTACATTTCAAGAAGTGACTATTTTTTCCTCTCTTCAACTTGGTCAACATAATAATTGTTCACTGTAAATTGAATAAAGCAAAAATCCAGACTGATTATTTTTTTTAAAAAAATGATTGTATAATTTTTTGACTTCTCTTTATAACATCTTTGACAATCTTTTATTTTCAAATCTTTATGATCTCTTTTTATTTTAGTTATATGAATTTTCAAATCATCATCATTATTTAATTGATTTAATTTTCAAAACACTGTAATTATTAAATTGCTTAAATTTTTTCTCTTTTTTTTAATCTCCTATTTCAAAATAGGCTTACTGTATTATTAATTTATTTTTAATCTAATCTAATTATTTAAAATCTATTTCTTTTAACATTAGTATAATTAGCTGAGTTGTTTTGCAATACATTTCAAAGATTTTTCCAATCTTTGATAAGGATAACTGTTTTAATATAGTTAATATAATTTATTAGTTTCTCTTAAATATAAATACTTTAACAATCCTGATATATTATTTATTATTATTTTAAAATGTAACTTTTAATAATTTATTCTAATATTTTAACTCTAACTATTATAATTACTTTTAATCCTTTATTTTAAGATACTATATTTATTTTAGATAATTTGTTTTACAATTTTGGATTGCTATATTCATTATCTATCCTCACAACAACAAAAAACCAGCTTCTTATTATATGAAAAATTACATGGTCAACAATGAAATGACTAAGACATTATTCATTTCAATATGTATTATATTTTACTAACTAGTGGCAATTAATAATTTAATTCCTATTTCATTACTATGAAAAGATAAAAATAACAAACATTTTTATGTAAATGACAGAAATTGTGATAATATTTAGTTACAAATATCTGAAATTATATTATCATGTTATTGTTACATAAAATAAAATCAATAAAATTACATGCAATGACTACTTTTAAACAATCGTCTTATGTGTAAAATATTTGGTTAACTTCGAGATGTTAACTCTTCTGGAAAAAGAGTATATAGTAATTATTGTTTTTTTTTTTTAAATCACCTGGTTATACTGTTATTAGAGCAATTTCTTTTATTGAGATTAAAAGACACAAGTCATTTACCCTATATAAAAAAAATTTTTATTTATTTCAGATACTGAATCACATCTACAAAATATAGTTGCATATCTTATGTTCTTTGATTATATTTCTTTTTTTGCAATAATTTTTTGATTTGCAATTTTCTCTTTTAATTTTTATCATTTCCAATATTATAAAAAAAATCCACTATTATTCCATTTTTCTACAGCTAACAATTTCTAAATAACCCATTTATATGTATTTTTTGAAATTATTTTTTAACTTTTTGATAATGATTTAATCTTTTTTTTTTCTTCTCTAACAAAGAAAATTATATAGGCAGCTGATGCAACATATAGATTTATCTTTTTCAGAGTAAATTATCGTATTTTTTTGAAAAAAAAATGCTTTACCAATAACAACAACAAAAAAATATCAATAAATAGAAGTAAAGTAAACAAAAACAAATTAAAATATTAATTACTAGAATAATTTGTTCCCATATTTTTTTCAAAATACAAAATAATTGAACATAAATTAATTTTAAGAAAAGAGTCATATATCACATGACTCCATTTCTTTTTTAAGCTTGTAAAATGTAAACAAAGAGCTTTGCTAATTTCTCAAAAAAGCTTTGTGATAAATGCTAACCAAGAGAAAGCATTTAAAATATCTCTAATAGAAATCACACCCAATCCCTGACCAATGGTTTCATGCTTTGGCACTTCTCAGAGAGGCTCTAGGATAGTTTTAGACCCTAGATCTAAAAATACCAACACAAAGTCTGCATTTATCTAAGAGTTAACCATTGAGTAGAAAATCTGAAATTTTCAGACAATTAAATGTTTTCAAACTCAGCTATCTAACTTAAATAGCTATATGGGGCTGAGAGATCTTCAGCCAAACCATATATTAGTAGTCTTAGCAACATAACATCACTTAAGACTTAAGGCAAATACTATAAATAGCTATTTGAATTAGATAGCTGGGTTTGAAGACATTTAAGTGTCTGAAAGTTTTAGATTTTCTACTCAATTGTTAATGCTTAGATAAATGCTGGATTTGGGTTAGTATTTTTAGATTTAGTGTCTGAAACTATCTTAGAGTCTCTCTGAGGAGTGTCAAAGCATGAAACCAGTGGTAAGGGGATTAGGTGTGGTTTCTGATAGAGTTATTTTAAATGCTTTCTCTTGGTTAGCATTTATCACAAAACTTGTTGAGCAATTAGCAAAGCTCTTTCTTTATATTTTACAAGTTCAAAAAAAGAAATGGGGTCATGTGATATATGGCTCTTTTTATTTTTTATTGATTATTTATAGTCTTTGCCTTAAGTCTTAAGTGAGGTTATATTGCTAAGACTACTAATATATAGTTTGGTTGAAGATCTCTCAGCCCCATATAGCTATTTGAGTTAGATAGCTGGATTTGAAGACATTTAATTGTTTGAAAATTTCAGAATTTTTACTCAATGCTTAGATAAATGCTGACTTTGGGTTGGTATTTTTAGATCTAGTGTCTGAAACTACCATATAATCTCCCTGATGAGTACCAAAGCATGAAACCATTGGTCAGGGGATTGAGTGTGGTTTCTGATAAAGAAATTTTAAATGCTTTCTTTTGGTTAGCATTTATCACAAAGCTTGTTGAGCAATTAGCAAAGCTCTCTGTTTATAAATTAATTTCATTCTTATTTAATAATATGATTTCTTGCTCATTATGTAAATCTTTACCATTACTGATATAATATAAATGGTCTAATTTCTTTATATGAGTTGTTAGTGAGACATACATATTTTATATATGTAAAATCTGGAGATATTATTGTATATAACATCTAACAGAAGCAAAAGAGATAATTTGTTGTCTAATAAATAATGATTTAGGAGTTAATACTTGCAAACTTTTATCATAGTGTTTTTATAAAAGTCTTTATCAGACAATTTAATAATTATTTTCAATTGTATAAATCTAGGATTTATTTATTTTTAATTAGTGATTTGGTCATTTATAATATTATTAAAAGTGTGTGTGTAATGGCTCTGCCTTGACAAATGAAATAATGCGAAAATTTTATTAATATTGTAAATATCCAATATTAAATTATTTTATTTTTGCAAATTGTTGATACCTGAGTTTATTATAAAAAATGTCTATCACTGTTTAATAAATTAAATTAGGTGATAATATTGTAAATTATTATGCTGCTTTTAATAAAGATTTTATCACATTATCTAATATTAATTGGCAACTATATAATATCATTATTTGTATATATACACCAGAGTCTCATTTTATGCAGATTTATTTAATGTGATTTTGAAGTTATGAAGTTCATGTTTCTTTTTAATATCTTTGTATGCAGTTTTCTTTTATGTGATAAAAATTATTAGATCAGAAGTCGAGCACCAACAATGCACTATTACTTTAAATATTATAAATTTTGTGCACTCACACATCATATTTACATTATCGGAGTTCGACTTCTCTCTAATAATTTCAATATTTTCAGCACTTTATAATAGTACTGTAATAGATTTTATGCAATAAAGAAGTTCATAATTCACTTTAAATCAGTATTTCCCCATTTTATATACATACATTAAATTTTACAAGATTATAATGTAAATCTGTTTAAACATTATAGATGCCTTCATTATGGATGTCATTATTTTTGCATTTTAAATCATTTTATTTTTGCTTTTTTAAAAAAGAGTATGTAATCAATTAATCATTTAGTGTCCGCAAGTTTAGTTTTAAAAGGTGAGTTATAGAGGTGGGCACAATTAAATTTGACAATTAAAATCTGATTTTTAATTATAATTAACAATTTAAAAATTAGGTAATGTGATCTGAAATTAATGTGATGCAAAACAATGAAATTTGATTTTTAAATGGAATTGAAAATTAAAAAAATTAAAGACAAAAGTAGAATTTCATTTTTAATTGTTAGTTTTAATTAAATTCTGTCCAACAGTGGTGAGTCAGTGTCTTTTTATTGTCATAAGTCTAAGTTCTTACTTTTATTTTAAACCTTTTGTTTACTCTAATGGAGGAAAAAACACCCAAGAAAATGAATTTCTTTGGAAACAAAAATTTCAATTTTTAGATCACTTAGTGAAATCAGAAGGATCAACAGCAATTGGAAAGCATATAGTTTGATCGAGTCCACGATAAAAGCAACTAAAAAAATGAAGTTGGCACTAGTTGCATTTCCTCTTGTGAAGTAGCTAATAAGTTTCTCTGGGCATAATTGCTGAGAGATTCTTGACTTCATTTAAGGAGAAGCTACAGTACATTACATCACATTACATCACGATGATTCTGATGTCTTACTAGTTTACAAACTAACTTATTTATCATCAATACTGTTACATGTATGAAAAAATGAAAAATACTGTAGATATGCATAAAATATATTGTTTTGAATTAAATTATAATAACTGTAGTTAATAAATAAGTAAAAAAAGTTTGTCATGTATCTTTTTTTTTAAATTTGAAATATTTTATTAGTCATATTTTATTTCCTTATTTTTTTGTGCAAATTTTAAAGTAATTTTACGTTGTTGCTTTGCTTATATGTGATTTTTAAAAAGTACAGTAATCTATCCCCCATTTTTCAAGGTAAGTTAAGTCTATTTTGTGCAATTTCTTTTGTGCACATTTTCTGAGGAAGCTATCTACCCCATAAAACAAGACCCAGGTGTGTATATATATATATTGTACCGGTATAAATTCACCACGCTTACTCATACACAGTACCCGAGTTCAAACCCAGTCCCCGTTTAAGAATAAATTCCAAAACGCCAACTAAATTCAAACCCAAACCCCGGTATGACCAACCAATGATGACTTTATAACAGCACGGGGTTATCCCTTTACTAGCTCAACTCAGAACACAGACAGAATTACTTACAGTTTTATATATAGATCTATTATACTCTGGATAGGGGTACGGTCATTAATGTAATGTATATATTCAAGTTGCCAACACAGACAGTAGGTGACTGAATAGACTTTGAGAGTAATGAGTTGGAAGACACAAAATTAGATTATATAAATTGTTTAATAATAAATATAAAGCATAAAATGTAGTATTCAAAAGTACGGTAAGACTTCCATAAATATTCTATTATAATTAGCTACTAGTCTTTAGTACTCATTTTACCTGGTAAACAAACTCATACCAATATTTGTGTAGCGAAATGATTGATGGGTGGCTAAGGGAATCAGAGCATTTGAGCATTGAAAATATTTATCTACGATTTTTGTTAAGTTATTTTATTCGAATAGATTCGAGCCGTTGCGTGTACGAATAGTTGGAGGATGGTTTCGTATAAATATGATATCTACGATTGATGTACTAGTGGTTGCCTAGATTGAAGAGCCCTACAGTAATCACTTGCGGTGCACCAACGGAATACTGGGTGGCTTGTACTTTGACAAGGCTTAATGCCCCCAAGTAGATCCGGGACACTACAACCAGCCGGGATCATTTCGAAACCCGGTGATCCAAGAGATAACCTGGGAAAGAATTGCTTTCTTCCCCATATGGTATTATGGCGAGACGCTAACTTCGGCGAATGAGTGGTATTGCCACAGTCATCGAGGACGAGTGCTTGAAGTGAATTTGAAAAGGAATTACACAAAACCGGATAATCAATTCGTCCATTTCTACGCAACAGGCTGATATAACTATTCCAATAAAACATGACGGAATCAAACTGACCGCGAAAGCAATAATTAATTAAGTTGACTCTGAAACCCCTAAACCCCCAGGTTGTTCAGGCGGTAGCGATTACAACAAATTATACACTGAAAACCATTTCTCATTTCATGTATGGAACTAAGATAATAACTTAAAATCCTTTACATATTTAAGATTGAATTATCGGTTACAATAGTATGACAAAACAAAAAACATAATACAGTGATTTATTATATCTGCCAACTCAATAATGAAATAATCTTTAATTTAATAACGAACTTTCTTTTAAAATAACCATAATCAATATTATAAACTAGCTTTACACAGAGTTGGGAAATATTTCTATTGGCATCGTTTGTTTATAGCCTAAGTAATAAAGGGAAAAAAAATATAAATGTCTTCATTTGAATTATTATTAGTAGATACAATATTTATAAACTATTTTCTAAAGACTAGAGCAGAGGAAAAGGAGAAAAGAAAATTTACTGACAGGTTTGAAACAGTAGCATTATAAACGAAACAAAAACTTACATGTGATTCATTTGATTTACAGATTAACTTATAACATTAAGCTCGGGGGAAGTTAAAAGTTCATGTAACACAGTTACCCTTCTTTCTTCATCCGGCTTGGCTTCACGACGGTATTTCTGATGAATGTAGGCGCGCATTTGAAATTTACTTGGAAGGCATAGTCAATTTGGATATTCGAAGCTGGAAATTGTGAAGCACATAAAACATGATCAGTCAGCGGCACGAAGGTTCAAATTGGCGGGACCAAGATCAGCTCCTGGCACTTAGCCCATCGACATTACGGTTTACTGGTGGACTTCTTAACAAAAGTTGGAGAGATTTCTCTAGCAACTGCTTTGCTGTTTTTTAGACGATCTACTCTCAGCCACGTCAAAAGTTAGAATCATTTTTTTTAAGATGGCCACGGTTGACCTTTCTGTCTGGTTTTTGTTTTAAGCCCCACCTACTTTTCTCTAACCTCCAGCAATCCAGCCTGACCATACAATATCAATTATCCATTTCCATTGTTCCGTTTTCAGCTATCTCTAACTTTAATACGCAATTTTAACTTGACACAGTAATTACAAATATAAATTCCTTATCTAATTTCGAATACAGCTTAATTACTCTATACATTTGTACAATACAGATTTTAATTAAAAACACTGATCAAAGGAATGTGACTTTTGATCAGCATTTTTAAACGACTTTGTATAATTCTAAAAGGCTAAGATTTAAGCAAATACACCCGCAATGAAACTTTTAAATTAAGCTGATATACATTCACAAACCACGCACACACGAATGTTATTTCATGATTTGTGACATTTATGCACGGAATCTTTACATATTTATTTACAAAACATAAAATATATATAACTCAATTTTTTGTGACTTGATATGGAAAAATCCCATTGCGGGCGAATAGTAGTTCGAATTACTGTACTTAAACACATGAAACTAAGATCGGTTCTTCGATCTGTCTGTTTCAATATATATATATTGTACCAATATTGAAATTGGCACATAAAAATTTATTTAAAAAAAAAAAATTATTAAAATAATCTTTCGTAAAAGAAAAACGTAAAATTAAATGTTGAAGAGTTTATTACAGTTTGTTTTTGAAAAGATAAAAGTCAAATAGTTTTCTATCATTAGTTTTTGAAATAAAAGTTAGAAAATAATTGATTAAAGGGGGGAGGGGGAGTTTTGGTTAGAAAAGTTAAACTAAAAGTTTTATAAAAGGAAGTAGAGTTTATTATTATTAGTTGAAATATAATTTAAAAAATATAAATCTCTTTTCATTCAAATTGAGAAAAAGTAATCTTAAAACTAGTTATATATGTGCATATATATGTGCGATTGTAAATAAATAAAAATGTATGCGTATAAAATGAAATAAAAGAAGATTATCATTAAAAACACAGCGATGGCTATTAATTAAAATATAAAACAACAGGACTAAAAAGCTTGTCTCCAAAGGATTAGCTACTAATTAAAATTATATAAAACAACACATTGTGAAAGGATTATCAAAGGAATTTTAACAACAGATATTGCCAGAGGATATAACAAGGACAACATGGCGCAGGTATAAATAGACCTTTTTTTTATCAGACAATGAATTGAGTCAGTTAAGTGAAAGAGGACAATCATTCAATCGAGTAATTGTTTCATTTCAAATAGCAGTTCATTTATTATGTATCCAGAAACAAAAATGCAGTGCTGAGTAGCTTTTGGGAACACACATCTCTCCACAGCCTGAAGTCTGATGAAAAAAGCAAGCTCTGCCTGTGAAATAATGTCAGCATAACAACTTGAAGAATTTCCATCAGTATCTAATTGTCTCCAATAATAATAATTGTGAATAATAATGAAACTCATCAAGGAAACATCCCAGCTGCCTGGAAATATTCTCACCTAAAGCAGTAACCAAAGAAAATGAAGTTCCTCATCCACATTCAAAATCCTAGGTAATAATATATCATATTCTTATTTCTATAATAGCCATTGCATTGCATTAATTCGTAAAGCCTCCAGAGACAAGTAATTTGAACTCTATAAGCATGCATAAAATGAACTATTGATGTCCAAGTTTGGGAATGCTATATAAGTTTATAAATGTCAAACTTTATTTATGCTTTCTCATAAGATATATTATAGTGTGTTAATTTAAAATGTGTGTGTGTTATTTTAGATTTATAAAATGTTTAAAATTAGTAAATGTTAGTTAATAAATTGTCTTTAAAATTAAACTTTATTCGTCGGTCAATTCTTTTTATCAATTCTTTTTATCAATCTCTCTTACAATTCCTTTCACCACTAATTATGTATAATCTGTTAGTGATTACCAACAACTGAGCTAGTCATGAATATTTAGATGTTGAGTTAGTGGCCATTGTTCAAAGTGCATTGCTTATTCTTCTGAATAGATAGCTGTCTCCCATGTTTATATGAAACAAAAAGTGCTTTGAACTCTGATGATGGACTCAACAGTTGAGAAGAAGTTATGTCCTAGAAATGTGATGCTAGTTATATATTTTATAGCTATCGTTTGGCCATACATACTCTCCGAGTATGTTCTTCTCTGCCTAAGAGACCAGTGTTTTGAATGACCCATATTGAACCCGGTACAATATATATATATATATATATATATATAGTTATATTGGCCATGCCAAAGTTACATCATTTTACTTTTGGAAAATAACATTTTATATTTATTTAGTTATTTGTTCTTTGTTAAAAATAAAATACATAAAATTTATTGTGAGGATTACCCCAAAAAGATCTATAAATACAACTAAAGCTTTGATAAGTAAATGAAGTTGAAAAACATTAAAATGTGATATGTATTTTTTCTCTTTTTCCCCACACTTGTTTGAAGTAGAAAACAAAAGCAAAAAAAAAATTATCTATCAAATAAAAGAATATATATATATATATATAAGAAGTGAAAATTTCTAATTATTATTTTAATTTACTTAAAGTGATGGAAATACTCTTTGTACTTAGGCTTGGATAAAAGATGAAGTGCTAATTTAAAGTAAATAGTCATTGGTTCCTAATCTAGTACAATACCTAATATATATTCTTTATCAACTAGTTAAAAATTGTTATTTGGTGAATGGAACTCTACAAATGGACTGCTAGAGGAAAAATAAGAATACTAATGCCTTGTATAATTGCCTTTTTTAATTTAAATACATTGAAAGAAAGGAAAATATTTAAATGAAGAAAAAAAGACTTTTAAGATAGTGATAAAATATTTTAAAGCCAGAATCTTTAATCCTTTGATATTGTTCATTATTTGTGAATATTCAAGACAAATAAATGAAAAAAATATTGAATTTTTAAAAAACTAAAGAATAAAAACTATATTGGAACTTGTCAAAAGTGTCATTATTTTTTAGCCATGAATGAACTATAAGAATATAATATTTGAACTTGATTATTTATAACATGAACTGTATTATAGTTTTTAATGATAAAATAAATGAAACTATTTCCAGAAAAGCTATTTATCAATAAATGATTATAATTCTTTTTTATGTGAGAAGTTATCATGTAAAGTTATAAAGAGGTGAAGTATTTGAATTTTTTCTCAAAGAAGATTTTAGTAATTTATTTTATTATCTATTTATTAATTTATTATTTAATTTTGTCATTAATAATCTTTTCTTATTTACAAGTTTATTAATTTTTGTTTAAACAAGGATAAAATAAAGTATTTTTCTATTTTATAAAACTCATTAATTAATTATATTGAATTAGCATACTACTATAATACTTTAGATAACACTCACTAATACAATATAGGTAATAAATGCCATGCACATGATCCATAGAAGAAATCCACTCCCATATCTTGGAAATATGTACTCTGATGTGTTACATTTCGAATATACAATATTAAAAGCAAATGAGTATTTGTAGAGTGAGTTTCAGTTAATTAACTATTAGTCTTATATTATTTTACTTGTATACTTTGCTGCTTCTGCTTATATTGACCAAAGTTACCATTACATAAATTGGTACCAACCACATTGAACACTTAAATATATTATTTGGATAAAGAAAAATGTGTGTAATATATGTATGCATAAAATGAAATGATATTTTTTGGATTAAATAAAGAAAAGTAAAAGGCAAGGTTAAAGTTATTTAGTATAATAATCCAATATACAAAGTTTAAAAAAACTAAATTTGTATTATAACATTGTACTGGAAATAGAACTAATGTTGTTATTAATTGATAGAACAAAAGGAAAAAAGAATAAATAATTGTTAAAAAGTTATATATAAAGACTAATGTTAACATGGTTAAAGAAAAAACTGTGAACAACAAATATATATGGAATCACTGTTACTAGAAATGGTCAATCTATGGTTGAAGAGACACTAATGGAAGTGGATAACTCAACTGGACAAGTGCCAGTGGAGCAAAAGCCAGCCAGTTATATTGAAAATATTGCTAGCAGTAATGAATCAACATCAAAAAGAAATGAGAAGAAATAATGATAAAAGACAAATAGAAAGGATGAAGATGATACACGCATTCATTAAAAAATGATGAAAAATGGCTTAAAATAGATGCACCTAAAGAAGTCATCATCAGTAAAGATGCAAACATAGTAGATGAATCTAAGGAAGTTATCATCAGTGGAATCAATATTGAAAAGTTTAAACAAGATTAAACACCCATAACACAAACTTTAAATTTAAAATCAAGAGAGGTAAAAGAAGATACCACTGAAGTATTGAATATGCATCAGTTTGGTTAAACATATTAATGAATAAGGAGTCATAATGCAGGCATCAACAAAAATAATGATAAATATGAAAATATGTCACAGTTTACTGTTTGACAAACATTTCATCCAGAAATAGGAAAACAAAGTTGCTTTCCTGAATAATGATATAAAAAAATATTATAAGAAAGTCCAAAATGCATCTGTTCACTATTCTAATGTCTAAAGAAGAAAAAGGCTAAATATTAAATGGCAATAAAAGTGAGTAAAATACTTTACTATGAACATGAATTTAAACTGATTGATTACTGCAGACAGAGTGTGGAATTTTGCAGTTGGTGAACCAAAAGAAACCAAAACTGGAAAAAAAAAGCAAGATGAAAATAAAACTTTCAATCCAGATTAAAGAGACTATAATATGGATTAAGTCATCATGAAATATATTTTCTCCAATGAATAAATATTTTGAGAGTGAAAATCTAAATTCAACAGAGATAACAAATGACTTGCTCTGTGTTGACTTTAGATTTGTTAAAGAATTAATGACTTTGGAAAAAAATATATAATGCTTTTTCAATAAAAAAATATCTTTCATTTTAAAAAAATATTTGACAAAAATGTTAAAAAATAACTATTAAAAAATGGTATTTTTATTGAAAAAGAGAAATGGGAAACTTCACAGTCCAATTGTCTCTTCTTGATAAAAGGGAATATGTAACAGTTATATTGGATATTCCAAAGTTACATCATATACTTTTGGAAAATAACTTGATATATTAATTTATCTTAACTTTCCCTTTGTTAAATTATGGAGATAACTTCAAAAAGATTTATAAATATAACAAAAGCTTTGATATGTAGATGAAATTGAAAAATATTAAAATGAACTAGATTTTTTTGTTTCTCTCTTTACTTTTATTTGAAATAAAGGAAAGCAAAATAAATTATCAATCAAGTAAAAGAAAAACGTAAACTGATTAAAATACTTTTTGTACCTAATCCTGTATGGAAGGTCAGGTGCAAATTTAAAGTAAACAGCTCATTGGTTCTTAACATAAAGCAATGCCCAATCTATATCCATTATCAACTACTTAAAAAAACTTCTATTGATAAACAGAACTCTGAAAATGGATTGCCAAAGAAAAAATCAGGATACTAATGCTTTGGATGATTGCCTTTCATGTTTTATTTAATGATACTGAAAGAAAGAAAAATATTTAAAAGAAAAGAAAAAATGTATTTTAAGACAGCAGTAAGATATTCTAAAACCAGAACTTTTAATGCTTTGATATTTTTTGTTATTTGTAAATATTCAGGACAAATAAATAAAAAGAATATTGAATTTTTTAAAAACTAAAGAATAAAAACTATTTTGGAACTTGTCAAAAATGACATTATTTTTTTTATTCATGAAGAAACTTTAAGAATATAATGTTTGAACTTGAATTATTTATAGCATAAACTATATAGTAATTTCTAACAATAAAGTAAATAAAACTATTTCCAGAAAACTTAGCAAGCAATAAATGATAATAATTCTTTTGTATGTGAGAAGTTACACATAAAGTTATAAAGAGATAAAAGCATTTGAACTTTACTATGATTTCGGCCTTGAAAAGTATTCAACAAAATTTTTTTAAAGATGATTCTATTATCTTCTGTTATTATCTATTTTTTAATTTATTGTTTTATTTTGACATTAATAAATTGTTTTTAATTTATAAACTTATTGTTATTTCATGCATTCACTAAAGCAAAGATAGAAAAAAATATTTTGCTATTTTACAAAACATGTTAATTATATTGAATTAGCAAATCACTATAATACTTTTATCTTATACATAACACACACTGATAAAACATAGGTAATAAATGCTGCACATGAACCATAGAAGAACCTCACCCATAGCTCGGGGAACATGCTCTAATGTGTTACTTTTGGAATTATGGTATATAAAGAAATGTGTATTTGTATAAAGAATGACTTTTAGCTAATTAACTACTAGTCTTATATTAGTTTATTTTTACATTTTGCTGCTTCTACTTATATTGACAAGAGTTACCATTATATATATATTGAAACAGTTACATCTGTTTCACCTATTATCTTTGATAATAGTATATTTAGTTGCACTCAGATGGCGTGTATTTCTTAAATTTTAAAAACTTTGTGTTTACAATACAGCAGGGTATGTGCGTATATAATCATCCTATTAATTATAAATATAAAAATACAGTCTCAAATATTTATATACGAGCATATTCTGTTAAATTTGTTAAAACTGAAATAAACATAACTGTGTAATTAAAATTTATCTATATAGCAGCATAATAAGTTTAATTTTATAATATTACTTATTTTTCAATATTCATTCTAAACAATTAATTATTTAAGTCAGTATTCATTTTAAATAGTTTCCAAGTTAGATAATTTCAATCTTTTTGCTTGTTTAAAATTACACAAGCAAAAAGTTTATCAGTTTTGACACTTCGTTCTAAAAATAAATGTTTGGCTAAAAATTGACCTATTTAAAATTTTAACTAAGACCACTTATAATATTCAGTCAGACATAAATTTATACCAAGTGCTATGGCCATTCTCTTGGGAAATATATCTTTCAACTATGACATCAATTAAAACAATAGAACCCTTGCAAGTCCAGATTTAGCTATACCAAATATTTTACTAACTTAGATATTTGGTTAAAGGCTAGTTTGAACCAGTCATCAGGTGATGTGGCATGACTCAAAGTAGGAGGGAACTACTGTCAAAAATATAGTATAAAAAGGGCCTAAATAGCCACCAAGGTCCTCTTACATCCATCCATCATCATCCGTTTTAATTTTTCCTGTTGCTGTTGCTGTGAAAATTGTGTTATTGCTGCCGAAATTATTTCTGAAAACCAGAGCTGAAAGTTAAATAAGAAACTTGTTAAGAAAATGGAATCTTAGAAAACCATGATCCAAGCTTCTCCAAAGATGACCGTGGGCTAGAGACAAAGAGACAGCTGTTTGCTCTTCCATGAGTGGCTACCAATAAGAGAAAACCTCAACCATGCCCAGCACAGTAAGAAAGAAACTGTTAAGCTGTACCAGAGAGTTCCTGACCAGAGTGATAGAGAGAGCTGCCACAGAAGTAAATTGACAAAGCTACATCCAGACTAAAACCCAGAGAATCCCAGCCTGACTGGATAGAGAGAATCACATTAAACAATGTCTTAAAGACTTTACCAGTAAATCCTTTCTGCCAAATATTAAATTTCGTAACTAAACATATTCTAAATGAAAGCTAGCAAACTAATAAATCCCATAATTAATTATATTTTCTAAATGTTCAACTAAAATGTTTATCTTAAACTTATTTAAATCTTAGAGCACTCAAAATTCTTGCTTGATCATTAATAATAATTTTAAATACTCATAAACATCTAGTTTCTATAAAACCACACAACAAATTTTTATTTCTAAATTATCATTTATTAATCATTTCATGCAATTTTTCTTATGCCATCTATCTTTAGTTTAAGTTCATGTCTATTAATTTATGCTATGTTTCCAACAGAACAAAGTTTTGTATGTTTAAAAAATTATCAAAGGAGGGGGCTGAGTAATCACTTTTCTGGTACATCAGATTATTTTTATCGGGGGAGGGGGGTGAGTAATCACTTTTCTGGTACATCAGATTATTGTAATCTAAAAAATATGGTCAAAACTCTTTTCTGAAATAAAACTATTATTTATGCTAGAGTGAATCAGTACTTACAGTGCCCAGACAAGTTATTTAAAACTTATTCTTTTGCTCCAGTTATTTAAAATGAAATATTTTGCTAAAGTTATTTAAACATTTTACATATATTATTTAAAACGCATCTTTTGCTAAATTTATTTAAAATGAAAATATTTCACTAAAGTTATTTAAAATGAAAATATTTTGCTAAAGTTATTTAAAATGAAAATCTTTTTCTCAAGTTATTTAAAATGAAAATGTTTTGCTAAAGATAGTTAAAATGTATCTTTTGCATATGTTACTTAAAACGCAGACTTTGCCCAGGTTATTTAAGAATTATATTTGCGTAAGTGTTTTAAAATATGAGTTTTTCCAGTTAATTAAACAGTATATTTTACACAAGCTATTTAAAATGTAGGTTTGCATTCATTATTTAAAACATATTTTGCATAATTAGTAAGGTCCATTTTGGACAACTTACTTAAAATGAGTACTTTATTTAAAAATCAATAATTTGCATCAGCTATTTTGTAACCCATATTTTAGATTATTTAAAAATCAGTTTGATATTAGATGTTGTTTATACTACATATAATTAATGTTCCCAGTTGTAAAAAAATCTTAAGTTTGCTATAACTTTGTTTAATTAGAGAATAAGCAGCTATGCAGAAAACCTTAAATCAGATTCTCATTATTGCCTTTATCATATCACTTAATAAGCTCATTTATGAACTGACCGGTGGTAGTAGCACTGAAGAAGTTATGATTTGGCATAATTAATTTATAAAATATTAATTTAGCATTGCAAATGTATTGCTAATTAGCATAAATATGCATATTTTCTTGCTACATCTATAATGGCCTACCTCAAGATTGTTCCCACATCTAGTCAAGCCTCAAAAGTTTAGGCAACTGTGACATTTCTTTGTATTTCATCAAGTCATGCCTCGTAAGTTTAGGCAAATGTGACATTTATTCATATTTAATGGAACCAAAGTGTTTCCAAAGGGCTCATCAACCACTCTTCTGTTCATTTAATAAAAAGGCCTTTTCCATTATAGCAAGCAGATCGGTTAGGGGAACTGTTTACTAGAATAATAAACCTAAATTAAGAATGCATTCAAGGTGCACTTATCTGATACTATAGTTTCTAACGCACTAGAATCTGATGTTTAACTGCCACACTTCAGTTCAGCTTCCCTATAAAGTAACTTCAGCTTTGATCCACTCTAGAATCTGAGTTAACCAAAAGACTGTTTTTGACGAGGCTCCTCGTCGACATCTGAAATCGCTCTAACTCAGCCAGTTTTTATACGAAAATATTCGTTAAATACGTATTGAATTCGTTTTTAAAAGTTCTGTACGATGGTGACATCTTCCGATTTATTTTAGAAGTAAAAAATAGAAAAAAAACGCATTTAAACCTAAACAAAGAAGGAACATTATTTGTGATTGGTTCTTAGCATGCTCTCAGCCGAAAAAGACATTCTGATTGGCTGGAAAGAACAAAGAAACTGCCTGATCAAAGAAAATAAAGAAAAACGCTGAGATTTTCATTTCGAATACGATTTAAATTATTATTAAATAATATTTATGGAAATTAAACATAATTTTCAGAGAGAATAATAAAAAAACAAAATTATTTTCGAAAAATATTGAAGATTTAAGTAAATATATTGAAGATGTAGTAAAAAGAAATATTTACTTTTCTATAACGTAAAAGTCGATCTTTTTGTTTACATTATAACTTTTATGTTGCCGATATTGAATATCTTAGAATAAATAAATAGCAATTTATTTTTGAAAGAACTTTCATTATCTTCACAACATGAAAAATTAATTATATACTTTTTATAAACGTATCTGAGTTGAATTTAATATTATAGGCGAATATGTTTTAACAATAGGCTTTGTCTTCAGTTTGTGAGTTGGCCAATTAAAAGATTTGATTTTTATCTGATACAACCAATGATAAAATTAGCGGTTAAAAGGTTAATGCATTTATCTGTATAGTAATTATTATATCATGCAAATATATTTATAATATCATAAACTTAGTAATAATAATATAATCTTAAACTTAATAATAATGATATAATCTTAAACTTAATAATAATGATATAATCTTAAACTTAATAATAATATAATCTCTATCATTTGCCAATAAATATATCCCTATAGATAACTATAACCGATTTCCAATATAAAACTAGGCATGAATTAGGGCATGAAAGAGGACATAAGCTTATTAAATAGTCATATGCTTTATAATATTATTTTATAAACCTGAGAATCCACTCATTGCTTTGTGATATTATTTTATAACCTGAGTATTCACTCACCTGCATGTGAGCCAGCTATACACAATTTACAATACTTTAGTATTTATTAAATGTTATATTAAATTTATGAAAATATAAATTTGTCTCATTCTCATTGCTTGCTCATTATCTTATGAATCACTAGTTAAGTTATGTAATAGAATGTGTAATAGGGGGGAGGTCTCATGTTTTACTGCTTTGCTATTGCTGGAATGTGAATAAAGAGATAGCAAGTGTAACATCGAGCATGTCATTTGCAATGGGTTGACTTGGAAAACACGAGTGAGAGAGTTGAGGTATGATCAGACGTAGGATATTTTATCCTGACTTGGTCAGCCTTTGGTTCTCTGGCTCAAACTCTCAGACAGTTGAGAAAATGTACAAGCCTGACAGTTACATAGCTATATTTTTTTTCTGGAGATAGTGACCCAAGGTGTGGCTTAGACTAAGTAAACAATCCTGAGTAGAATATATATATTTTTTGTTCCAAATATCATTGCAGTATGACAAAAAATATGTATAAATTAAACAAAACAACTCATAATCAGGTATAATTGTTGATAAATAATTGAGTTTGTAAATAATTTAAATAAATTGGTGATTCAGAAAGGGATGAACAAGAGAATGACAAGCAAGAAAAAGAAATACACAAATGATCAAGCAAAAAAAAAAAAAGAAATACACACGAACTGACAAACAAAGAGGTAAATTTAAGGGAGGAACCTCGGGTGACAAGACAGAAGCTGGGTCAATCTGAAAATTTAATTTATTATTTAGATGTTCTTATTCTATATATATATTTAATTATATATTCTTTAAATATATCAGGGTGATTGAGGTAGTTATAGGTAGTCAGTTCTGGAGCAGTAGATGACACGTCAGCTGTCAGATAAAAATAAGAAAAGAAGCAGATCCAATATAAAATTAGTGCTAAAAAAATATAAAATAAAAATAAAATGGAAGGAGAAAGAAAAGAAGAGGGAAAAGAGGAAGAGGAGGAGCAGATAGAAAAGGAAATAGGAAGTGAAGGTAAAACTTTGAGATCAGGGAGATTAGTAAAAGATAGTAGTAGCAATATGGAATTGGAAGTAACAGCTAGCATAAATGATAGCATAGAAGAGGAAAGCAGGTCCAAACCAGCACAAGGAAAGGGATGTAGGGAAAAGCAGGAATTGGTAGATGAGGAATCAAACAAGATGACAATGATGAAATGGATGAGAGAAGGCTGAAAAGGGAAAAAAGAAAAAGAGATAGAGAGAAAAAAGAAAAAGATAAGGCTAATAGGGAAGACAAAGAAAAAAGAGATAGAGAAGAAAGGAAGAGATATGTCAATATATAGGGCACATGTTTGACAGCAAGGTAGAACTGAGGTTTCAACCTCTAGAGGAAACAATGGGTATATTAGTCATTGAATGTAAAAAACAAAATGAGGAAACACAGAAAGAGTGCAAGTGGCTCCTAGAGGCACAAGAAAAAAAATGGAAACTAGTTTGAAGACAGTAAAAGGAAAGATCCTCACAGTAAAGAGCAAGCTAGAATGGAAGGGAGAGAACTTGCATCAAGGGATAATAGATATAAGGAAAGAAACAGAAAAAAAGTGGAGGACATAGAAAGGGAGTTAGAGAAAATAAATAAAGGGACCACAGAAGGGAGAATAGATATATTACTGGGGATAAAAGAGCTGCAGGAGAGAGTGGATAGTGTTGAAAAGGGGCAGAAGGAGACAGCATGGATAGGAGATAGAGAATTAGTTCCAAAAAGAATAAAGTTAGCCAGGGAAAGCAAAGGGGAGGTAGAAGCTGAGGATCAGATCATACAAAGAAAAGAAGCCAGAAGAGATGTTAAAGGAGCCCCAGAGACAGACCCAAAAGAGTATGCCCATCAACATAAAATAGCATGTGTAAGGGACAAAGAAAGGGTTCAAAGCCATAAGATAACTATAGGGGAAGAGGGCCTTAAGGGAGAAGTGAACATAGAGAGCACAAGAGAAGGGGGAAAAGATAGGGGTAAAAGGAAAGGAAAAGAAAGGAGAGATAGAGCAGAAAGAGATAAGGCTGAAAGGAAAGAAAAGGAAAGAAGAGATAGAGAAGAAAAAAAAAGAAAAAGGGAAATAGAGAAGAAAGTGATAAGGCTGAAAGGGAAGAAAAGGAAAGAAGAGATAGGGATGAAAGGAAAGAAAATGAAAAGGGAGATAGGGAAGAAAGAGATAAGGCTGATAGGAAAGAAAAAAGAAGAGATAGAGGAGAAAGGGGAGAAAAAGAAAAAAGAGATAGTGAAAAAAGATAAGGCTGATAGGGAAGAAAAAGAAAGGTGAGATAGAAAATAAAGAGAAGAAAAGGAAAAGAGAGCTAAAAAAGAAAGAAAGAAGGCTGAAAAGAAAGAAAAAGAAAGGAGGGATAGAAAAGAAATGGAAGAAAAAGAAAGGGGAGCTAGAGAAGAAAGAAATAAGGCTGAAAGAAAAAAGAAAGAGAGGAAAGATAGAAAAAAGAAGAAAAAGAAAAGAGAGATAGAGAAGAAAGGGAAAAAGATAAGGCTGAAAGGAGGGAAAGAGAAAAGAAAGAGAGAGGAAAAGGGAGAACAGAACAAGAAAAGATGCTTTGCTATATAGGTTGAATATTAGAATGACAGGAAGAGCCCTCATATACAAAGATAGAGATAAGACCAGAAATAGAGAAAGTAGAAATTTTAGAGAGTGAGTTAGAGATAATGAACAAAGGGACCACAGAAGAAAGTGTAGAGGTAGTACAAGAAATACAGGGGTTGAAGAAGAGAGTGGATAAAGTAAGAAAAGAGCAGAAAGAGATAGGGATAGAAGGGAAAAAGGTACCATAGCAAAGCATAGGTTTAGCTAGTAAAGTCATGGTGAAGGCAAGGAAACTAAAATCGATTTATAATGTAGAAGATCAGGTTTGGTTGAGAGATAAACCGTCCAGTAATGGACCTTTATCCAAATACAAAAAATTCTATCCACTCTACAAAGGGCCAAACCAGATAAAGGAAAGCTGGAGAAAATTAATTTTAGATTACATAAACTCTAATGCAAGGAGCTTGAAACCAAGCTCGTTTCAAGCTCATTAAACGTACCAGATTAAACGTTCTCGTAGAGAAAGGTGAAGGGAAAGTTTTTTAGTTTATCGAAAATTAGAATTAGTTTACCTATTTAACCATTTTTATTTATTTGTAACTCATATTTATAACCTGTAGTAATAGAAAGTTAGTAAATAGAATTAGCCTTTGCTTATTTATTCATTTGTATAGTGAAAATAATTAGAATGTATCCTATTTGATCATATTTTATAACTTATAGTAATAGGAAGTTAGTAAATAGAATTAGAATTCACTTATTCATTTATATAGAGTGAGAATAATTAGACTTTATCTTATTTAATAATTTAGTCATATTAATCTTATTACAAAAATTATATAGCATCAGACAAACCAGAAATTTTATTATCTTAGCTGATCATATTTATGTATCTAATAATTATATTATGTTAATTTTGCATTTAACTATGCTAGAGCAGGGAGATTGGCATATTAGCTGCTCACAGGACCAGAAAGGGAAAAGGGAGATTGAAGAAAGTAAACCAGATTAGTAAAATATCTATATAAATAAAAGTTGTGTAGAATCACTAGAAAAAAAAACGTGAGCTACAAAAACGAGAATAGAAAGGGAAGAAAGGTTTTTTTTTTTTATCTTTTTTTTGTCCAGGAATGGATGCTATGAAACAGTTACATCTGTTTCACCTATTTTCTTCAATAATAGTATAATTAGTAGCACTCAGATGGCGTGTATTTCTTTAAATTTTAAAAACTTTGTGTTTATAATATAGCAGGGTATGGGTGTATATAATCATCCTATTAATTATAAATATAAAAATACAGTCTCAAATATTTATGTACGAGCATATTTAGTTAGATTTGTTAAAACTGAAATAAAAATAACTGTGTAATTAAAATTTATCTATATAGCAGCATAATAAGTTTAAATTTATAATATTACTTATTTTTCAATATTCATTCTAAACAATTAATTATTTAAGTCAGTATTCATTTTAAATAGTTTCCAAGTTAAATAATTTCAGTCTTTTTATTTGTTTAAAATTACCCAAGCAGAAAGTTTATCAGTTTTAACACTTCATTCTAAAAATAAATGTTTGGCTAAAAATTGACCTATTTAAAAATTATAACTAAAACCAATTATAATATTCAGTCAGGCATAAATCTATACTAAGTGTTATGGCCATTCTCTTGGGAAATATATAGAGCCTCTCTACATCCGGATTTAGCTATGACAAATATTTTACTAACTGGATATTTGGTTAAAGGCTAGTTCAAACCAGTCATCAGGTGATATGGCATGACTCAAAGTAGGAGGGAACTACTGTCAAAAATATAGTACAAAAAGGGCCTAAATAGCCATCAAGGTCCTCTTACATCCTTTCAAAGTCCTCTTACATCCATCCATCATCATCCAACTTAATTCTTCCTGTTGCTATTGCTGCGAAAATTGTGTTATTGCTGCCAAAATTATTTCTGAAAACCACAGCTGAAAGTTAAATAAAAAACTTGTCCCTGCAGTTTAAGAAAGCTGAATTTTAGAAAACCACCATCCAAACTGCTCCAAAGATGACCGTGGGCTAGAGACAAAGAGACAGCCATTTGCTCTTTCATGAGCGGCTACCGATAACAGAAAACATCAACCATGCCCAGCACAATAAGAAAGAAGCTGTTAAGCTGTACCAGAAAGACCAGAGAGTTCCCGACCAGAGTGATGGAGAAAGCTGCCACAGAAGTAAATTGACAAAGCTACATCCAGACTAAAACCCTGAGAATCCCAGCCTGACTGGATAGAGAGAAGCACATTAAACAATGCCTTAAAGACATTACCGGTAAATCCTGTCTGCCAAATATTAAATTTCATAACTAAACATATTCTAAATGAAAGCTAGCTAACTAATAAATCCAATAATTAATTATATTTTCTAATTGTTCAACTAAAATGTTTATCTTAAACTTATTTAAATCTTAGAGTACTCTCAAAATTCTTGCTTGATCATTAATAATAATTTTAAATACTCATAAACATCTAGTTTTTATAAAACCACACAACAAATTTTTATTTTTAAATTATCATTTATTGATCGTTTCATGCAATTTTTCTTATGCCATCTATCTTTAGTTTAAGTTCATGTCTATTAATTTATGCTATGTTTCCAACAGGACAAAGTTTTGTATGTTTAAGAAATTATAAAGGGAGGAGGGTGAGAATCACTTTTCTGGTACATCAGATTATTTTTATCAGGGGAGTAGGGCGAGTAATCACTTTTCTGGTACATCAGACTATTGTAATCTAAAGAATATAGTCCAAACTCCTCTCTGAAATAAAACCATTATTTATGCTAGACTGAATCAGTACTTATAATGCCCAAACAAGTTATTTAAAACTTATTCTTTTGCTCCAGTTATTTAAAATGAAATATTTTGCTAAAATTATTTAAATATGTTGTGTATATTATTTAAAATGCATCTTTTGCTAAAGTTATTTAAAATGAAAATATTTTGCTAAAGTTATTTAAAATGAAAATCTTTTTCTCACGTTATTTAAAATGAAAATGTTTTGCTAAAGTTAGTTAAAATGTTTCTTTTGCATATGTTATTTAAAATGCAGATTTTGCCCAGGTTATTTAAGAATTATATTTGTGTAAGTGATTTAAAATATATATTTAGCCAGTTATTTAAACAGTATATTTTACGCAAGCTATTTAAAATGTTGGTTTGCATTCATTATTTAAAACCCATTTTGCATTATTATTAAGGTCTATTTTGGACGAGTTATTTCAGATGAGTACTTTATTTAAAAATCAATAATTTGCATCAGCTATTTTGTAACCCATATTTTAGATTATTTAAAAATCAGTTTGATATTAGATATAGTTTATACTACATATAATTAATGTTCCCAGTTCTAAAAAATCTTAAGTTTGCTATAACTTTGTTTAATTAGAGAATAAGCAGCTATGCAGAAAACCTTAAATCAGATTCTCATTATTGTCTTTATCATATAACTTAATAAGCTCATTTATGAACTGACAGGTGGTAGTAGCACTGAAGAAGCTATGATTTGGCATAATTAATTTATAAAATATTAATTTAGCATTGCGAATGTATTGCTAATTAGAATAAAAAAACATATCTTCTTGCTACATCTATAATGGCCTACCTCAAGATTGTTGCCACATCCAGTCATGCCTCAAAAGTTTAGGCAACTGTGACATTTCTTCTTATTTCATCAAGTCACACCTTGAAAGTTTAGGCAAATGTGACATTTATTCAGATTTAATGGAACCAAAGCATTTCCAAAGGGCTCATCAGCCACTCTTCTCTTCATTTAATAAAAAGGTCTTCTCCATTATAGCAAGCAGATCGGTTAGGGGAACCATTTACTAGGTAATAAACCTCAATTAAGAATGCATTCAAGGTGCACTTATCTGATACTATAGTTTCTAACGCACTAGAATCTGATGTTCAACTGCCACACTTCACTTCAGCTTCCCTATAAAGTAACTTCAGCTTTCATCCGATCTAGAATCTGAGTTAATGCCTTTATCTGTATAGTAATTATTATATCATGCAAATATATTTATAATATCATAAACTTAGTAATAATAATATAATCTTAAACTTAATAATAATGATATTATCTTAAACTTAATAATAATATAATCTCTATCATTTGCCAATAAATAGATCCCTCTAGCTAACTATACCCAATTTCCAATATAAAACATGGCATGAATAAGGGCATAAAAAATGACATAAGCTTATTAAAAAGTCATATGCTTTATATTATTATTTTATAAACCTGAGAATCCACTCATTGCTTTGTGATATTATTTTATAACCCTGAGAATCCACTCATTGCTTTGTGATATTATTTTATAACCCGAGTATTCACTCACCTGCATGTGAGCCAGCTAAACACAATTTACTATACTTAGTATTTATTAAATGTTATATTAAATTTATGAAATATAAATTTGTCTCAGACTCATCACTTGCTCATTATGTTATGAATCACTAGGTAAGTTATGTAATAGAATATGTATAGGGGGAGAAGTCTCATGTTTTACTGCTTTGCTATTCCTGGAACATGAATAAAGAGATAGCGATTGTAACATTGGGCATGTCATTCATGATGGGTTGACTTGGAAGCATGAGTGAGAGAGTTGAGGTATGATCAGACATAGGATATTACTATCCCACCCTGGTCAGCCTTTGGTTCTCTGGCTTGGACTATCAGTCTGTTGAGCAAATGTGCAAACCTGACCATTACAATATATATATATATATATATATATGATCACAGATGGAACTCTACCCATAGCCCACTCAAGCTTGTTCTCAATAAATGCCGAGAGAGAATCAAAAATTTAATATCTCTTTTAAATTGTCCCAACCTTTAAACCATGGTTTCATACTAATTGGCAATTATCAGTAAAGGGTAGGAGGACTAGAAACTAGATCTAAATCCCCAGCACTACTGAACAGCGCTTTTGTAAACTGTTTCCATCAATTTGAAAGCACGAATGTTTTAGATATGTAAATGTCTTAAAATTCAGCTAAACAAACTATATAGCTATATGAGTCTGAATTCAATGGTTTCACCACATAGTTAAAAGGTTCTGCAACATATATCATTGCTAAAACCTTCAAAGGTACATTTATGATAAACAAAAACAAGTTAAAAATTTTTTAACCTGCCCATAGCTTGCATTTGATGACCACAGATGGAGCTCTACCAATAGCCCACTCAAGCTTGTTCTCAATAAATGCTGAGAGAAATTCAAAAATTCAATATCTCTTTCAAATTGTCCCCAACCTTTAAACCACGGTTTCATGCTAATTAGCAATCATCAGTAAAGGGTAGGAGGAATAGAAACTAGATCTAAATCTCCAACTCTACTGAACAGCACTTATGTAAACTGTTTCTATCAGTTTGAAAGCACAAATTTTTTAGATACATAAATATTTTAAAATTCTCTCTCAGCATTTATTGAGAACAAGCTTGAGTGGGCTATTGGTAGAGCTCCATCTGTGATCATAAAATGAAAGCTATAGGCATATTAAAAAAAATTTTAACTTGTTTTTGTTTATCATAAATGTACCTTTGAAGGTTTTAGCTATGATATAGATTGCAGAACCTTTTAACTATGTTGTGAAACTGAACTGAATTTAGACCCATATAGCTATATAGTTTGATAGCTGAATTTTAAGATATTTACGTATCTAAAAAATTCATGCTTTCAAACTGATAGAAATAGTTTACAAAAGTGCTGTTCAGTAGAGTTGGGGATTTAGATCTAGTTTCTAGTCCTCCTATCCTTTACTGACAATTGCCAATTAGCATGAAACCATGGTTTAAAGGTTGGGAACAATTTGAAAGAGATATTGAATTTTCGATTCTCTCTCGGCATTTATTGAGAACAAGCTTGAGTAGGCTCTTGGTAGAGCTCCATCTGTGATCATAAAATGCAAGCTATAGGCAGGTTAAAAAAAATTTAACTTGTTTATCATATATATATGAACAATCCATTATTCATTTCAATGAAAAGTAAGAATAATTTCTTTTTTGCTTCTAAGCAAAATAATATGGAAATTTGGTTTATGGTCAAGAAAGAAACTGTTTTGATATAAAATCAAGTTTTTCTCTTTTTTTTAGTCAGATTGAAATACTATTTTATTCAAATCCCAGAGTTTCACTATACCTTTTGAATAGGGGGGGGGGACTAATATTAAACACTTTTGAATAATATTTTGAATGGCTCCAGCTGAAATGAAGAATTAGCCCCTATTTAAAGACAGAAATTACCGGTCTATACTATCCCCCTAAACATGCTATTAATATTTGTCAGAAATAAGTAAATGGCAATTATTTTGTTTTTGGGTATTATTTAAAGTGTGATTTATACTTCATTTTAAATAATTTGGATATGTAAATATTGCTTATTATCCAGGTATTATTGTAAAAGAAACTGTCAATTAAAAAAAGTGAATTTGTAATAACTTCTTCTTATTTGTTAAAATTATTTTTTAAATGAAAAAAAAAATAATTATTATGTATCACGTGTGTACACTAAGTTTATGAATTTGATATATGTTGTTAATAAGAGAAAAAGTAAAGAAATAATCATGTAAATGTAATGCACACAAAAATTGTCTAAGTGTTAAATAACCACAGTTAACATGTAAGCATTTCCTTTAGTCTCATTTATTCATAGTTAAACTTGTATTTAATTACTGAATATTGGAATTTATATAGATGAATTTATATGTGCAGTTGTTTTTTCAATGCTTAATATTTTACATATGTTTACATTCATATATAAGAATACATTTCTTACCAGTTTAATGAATTAGGAATCTATTTCAGAACAAGTCAGATTAAAAGGCCAATCCTTATAATTATTGTATAAAAGGTTTATTCAATTAGAGATAGAGCCAAAAAGGCCATTACTTTACAGTTATTACTATATAAGTAGTTATGTTTAGGATTATCAACTAGAAGGGCATTCTTCATAATTATAAAGATAGCATTGACATCCATTCCATATACCGCAAATGTATGTGCAAATCAAAAAAACATGTTTGTATTTATAGAATCATACTTGTGTAGAATTATATTCAAATTTATTAAAAATAGGATTAAAAGTATAGTAAATAGAATATATTGATAATATGATGTATAAATATTAAAAAAATTTGGTAAAGAAATAAATTGTATATAAATTAATGATTATATTTTGTAAATAAATTATTATTACATGATTTTCTAATTTTAATAAATTGCACATCAATTAATAATTACGTTTGTAAATAAATAATTTACATCATTTGTTACTTTGTTTATGGAAAATTGTGTATACTACTGCCATTTATTGGGTGTAAGTTACGTCTCCATTATTTAGTCCGACATTACAAATGGGGCTGTGTAATGGTTACATTCCTATATTGAATAAAATGTTGTTTCAAATATATAAGAGTTAGTTTATTTTTTGATGCTTAAAGCCAGCTGTAAATAAATAAGTAAATAGAAAAAATGTAAAATTGTGAAAGATGCTAGTCTGATCTTTACAATATATATATATATATATATATATATATATGTGTGTGTGTGTGTGTGTGTGTGTGTGTGCAATTAAGAGTAGTATTTATTATGCTGATGTTTCAGCTAGATCATTCTTGCCATCAACTGAGTAATGAATGTTTTTTTTTAAAAATATGCTATAGAAGCAATGCAAGTAATAGTACATGTAACAAGATTAAATTTTCAACCAATAAAAAAACAAGAACAAAAGTAATTTAAATTTGAAAGGATATGAGAGATGAGAAATTGATTTCATATCAATATATATTCTGTTAAATGGGCTTTAGATATTTTCAAAATAGAAGTTCATTTACATGTGTATTATTTTGTTGATAAAATTTATGTTTTTAATGGGTTCAATGTCTTTTCTGAATTTTTTTTGGTAGAGAGAATCATAATTGGATAGAATCCTCATGCTTAAAAAATCTATATTATTGTTAGTATTCATAGAGGAAAGTGAAAGTAAAAACAATAATGAGCATTGCTTTACTGCATTAGTGGTTATATTTTATAGCACTCATGTGACTCTATAATGAATGTATAAATTTCCTGTGCCTCTTTAAGGATTGAATCCTTAGCTATGAATTAAATGTTACCAGTTTTTGACTAGTGGTATCTGTTGGTTACATATTATATACTATTTCAAAATACATCCAATATCAGTAGTCCCTTTTATATAAGGAATACAGTCTTTAATAACTGTCATTTTTTTCTTCTCATTTTTATTATGACTATTCTTAGCTTGAAATAAGACTTTATAATTTCATTTTTATACTCATTACCTAACAAGGTTTTGCTTATATATATATATATATATATTAGGTATGATTTATTTTGAAAGGTAACTTTTTTAAAATAAGTGAGTGTTACTACAGAAGTGATTTGAATAGATAATGATTAGATGAAAATTTAAAATATTTATCCGAGTGTGTAATTTTTCTAAAAATAGAAAATAACAAAAGGTTGTTGTGTTTTATTTAAAAAGAAGTACATCAAAAAAGAAAAAAATATCATCAGTTTTTTGTTCCATCGTAAATTTAAAATAGGAGAAATTCCATTTATGTCTAAGAAAAAATTATATAGCTTATCATTATCCTGTTTCCAAGAAACAAAGATGCCACAGATGTATCTAAGCCAAATAAAATGTTTTAAAGATATTAACTTGAAGCACACATATTTATATACTCCATAAAAAATTCGGTATGCACTCCTAATATCGAGAGCACATTGAAATACTGAAGATTTTTTTATAATATTGTCCCATAGAAACTTAAATGAAAGTTTGAAAAGTGATGTTTGAGAAAATATATTTAAATCTTTGCAAAATATTTGCAAATAAAGAAACAATGCTTTCAGCTGTTGAAGTTTTAATATAGAAACAAAATATGTAGAGTTCTTTATGTATGGTTTTGTAGATGGGGTAGTAGGTTGTATTATATTAAGCAAATACATAGTTAAAACATGAGCAATAGATCTGATTATTGTCAGAGTATGATAAAGAGAAGAGGAAGACCTGATTTGTCTATTTTTGATAGATAGTAAAATTTGGGACAAATGAAAGACTTTTGTCAATGAATAACTTTGATTTTTTTTCTATGAATTTCTTTTTAATAAAGTGACTATTGTCACCTTTTTGAAATAATATTTATCAGTTATAGATGTTTCCTGTGAGATCTTCATTTTAATATATATATATATTATAAAATTTTGAATTATTTAGTTACTGTATTTACAAATAATCAGTTATATAATTACATATATATATATATATATATATATTAACAGTCAACCGGTGATCCTATTCTAAGAATTCAAGTGAGAACAGATTATTACCCGTGCTTTGAGTAGGTATATTTATAAGCACCGAACAAGTAGTTTGATCTCAAACACTAATATTATCAATTAATAAGAATTATACCCCTCACAAACAAAAGAAAAGGTCCAGTGGGCCCTTTTTGGGTGCCTTATTTAGACTAGATCAATTTCAAGGTCTAGGAGACAATGTCTATCGGGAGAATGAGGCCAATATTATTGAACCAAAAAATGTCATTTATATATTTTTATAATTTTGCATTATCTTACAAGAAATGCCATTTATATACTTTTATAATTTTTTTATCTGCCCTACAAATCTTATTATTTTATTTCTTTTAGAAATATATGGTCATGAATATCGATAAGCTTTTAAAAATAATAATCCAGAAGTTATAAGAATCTCATAATTCAAATAAATACACAAGTTATAGTTTAAATTCTAAGATTTATTAATGCATGTATATATTAATATCTCAAACATATGCCTCATTCATTCTGATACATATATATAATATCAATGTACACATTCATGAAAGAATGCAACTATATGTCAGAATTGTATTTATTAAATGATTTAATCTATTTCTATGATTACTTTCTTTAAGTTGGGACAAAGCACATATTTTTTAATTTATTATTATATGTTCATTTAATATATAGAAATAAAGTCAACATTACCTCATTTGAGAGCAAACATTCACATGTTTAAGGCAGATGATCTGTAAGCTTACAGTATATTACAATGGTTGAATGTCCTAGTGAGGATTGTTGGTCTAAAAAATGATGAAAGATTTCATAATGTTTACACATATGTTAATCCATACTAGAGGTGTTAGGTAGATGATTTTTAAATTGAAGGTATAAATGTTCTTGTGTTTTTGGAGCTATGCTATCACTTCACTTGCTGAAATAGATGGCAAAATCTCCATAGACAAAGATCATCATGGTAGGCAGGTCACAAACAGCTATACACTGGCCAGTATAAAAAATCCACACAATTCTCTTACCCCTGCATTTTGATGGAATCCATTCTTATTAATTTTTATTAATGAATTAAATCAGTTTATGAAAATTTACTTTCCATGCTTCTTTCTCTGTAATGGTCACTTTTCTAAATCACTCTTAAATAAATAAATAAATATGGTCATGTTTTGCAGACCGTACTGTGGCCGTCAGAGGGTGCGGTGACATCATCAACAACCGGCCTGAAAATGGCAAGTGATAAATTTTTTTACAAAACGCCTCAAAATCGACAAATAAAAATGCCTAAGGCAATATATGTACAGCAAATAAAGCGAAAACTACAAATTAAAATAAAATTAAAGAAAATGCTACAAAATTCAAATAATAAAAAAAAAAAAATCATGAAAATTGCATTATTAGCTATACCCCCCCCCCCAAAAATCAAAAAAACGCCTCAAAATCGACAAATAAAAATGCCTCAGACAATATATGTATAGAAAATACATCGAAAACAACAAATTTTAAAAAAATGAAAGAAAATGCTACAAAATTCAAATAATAAAAAAAAAAAATCATGAAAATTGCATTATTAGCTATACCCCCCCCCCCAAAAAAATCAAAAAAACGCCTCAAAATCGACAAATAAAAATGCCTCAGACAATATATGTATAGAAAATACATCGAAAACAACAAATTTTAAAAAAATGAAAGAAAATGCTACAAAATTCAAATAATAAAAAAAAAAAAAATCATGAAGATTCTATCAAGAGATATACCTCCCTCCACAATCTGACAATTCACAAAACATGGCGGCAAAAAAAAGCGGGAAAATACGAAAAAAATCAAATCATTTACCTTCAACATAAATATGCATCTAAGTTCATATTAAAAAGCAATTCCCCCAACTGGTCAAAACGTAACACAGATTAATACGTAGTAACTAATAAAAAAAATAATCAGAAAATGCTATAAAATGCAAACTATAAAAAAATTGGATCAACAGTCCCCCCCCCTACAATCTGGACATTCAGAAGGAAGCATGGCGGCCAAAAATAGCGGGGATCAAATTATTTACCTTAAACATAAATATGCATCTAAATTGATATAGAAAAGCAATTAATTGTTCTCTGGCTTTCAAATTAATGCATATGTAAATGGAGCAGTAATATTTAAATAATCAAAAAGCAATCATTCCCGACCCCTCCCCACTAATCAAAACGTAATAAATGGTATCAATATTTTAAGATTGTTTAAGTAACAGACCTAATAAGAATTCATATCATATATTAATACGTAGTAAGTAATTAAATAGAATTATAGTAAGTTTAAAAGAGAAGATGGAAATATTACTTTGTTGCATTTTTTTTTGTTCAAGAAATTGTTTTTCACCGTTATATAGATTAAATCACATATGACTATCCCCTTCCCCCATTTAGTGACTTTTCTAAAACTAAGAACTCATAACACAGATTAATACGTACTAAGTGATTAAATATGGCAACAACGGACTAATTTTTATAAAATGTACTAAATCTTATGAATATTTAAAAAATCAAACACTATCTGCACATGTGCTGTGCATTATTTAAGTAATAGATATAATAACTCAACACAGATTAATACAGTACATAGTAAGAAAGTTTAAAAAAGAAAGTGGCAAAAATTACCTTGTTCCAAATTCGGTTCAGAGCCATTTGCACAATGATGACTCGATCATGATGTTCTGCAAAATGTAGCTTTGCTGGTAAATTTCTTAACACTTTTAGCAATGATAATTTCAGCAGATTAAAAAAATTATTTAACAGAAGGTATCTAGAAACACTAGCAATTATTTAAATCAAGTTATGCACACATATATAATATCCCAATTCATTTTAAAAATAATAAACAATTGTCCACTATATTCATATTATTTTCAATTATGTTTTTATTTAAACAAAGTTGCAAGTTCATCTACATTTTTTTAATGAAATATTCTCTCCCTCCCTCCCCTTTACTTGACAGCAAAAAATACTGTAAATACTTTTAAAAGAAAAGTCTTTCAACATCAAATTATTTATCTTTGAAGCAATTAATTGTTATCTGGCTTTCAAATTATGACATATGTAAATTGATCAATAATATTTAAATAATAATCAATGTAAAAAAGGAATACAAAACATAATTACCAAAGTCTTTCGGAAAAGATTTTAACACTAAGAGCAAATATGGCAGAAATTAGCGTGAAAAAAAAAGTTTTGAGTTAAAATTTGCGCATATCTAATATTGTATTCTTCCATCAAAAAATAATCCTAATTAAGTTTGTCAAAAAATATACATTATCCCAACAACTTGTATTTCTAGCAATACAAAATAATTAACACGTCAAAATAGAACAAAGCTGGTATTTCAAAAGTCTAGTTCACTTATGTTTTAGTTAAATTTGTTGGCTTTGGAAATTATATTTTTGATGTCAAATCTCTATTGAGTCATGATACCAAAAAATAATTTCCGGTCATCCTTCTTTTATAGTATGCACTTTAATTTTGAAAGAACAAACTGTGAAATGAAATATGACGTAATAGAGATTCTACATCAAAAATATCATTTCCAAAGCTAACAAATTTACTTAAAATGTAGCTAAAGTAGAGTTTTGAAATACCTGCTTAGTTCTATTATGACGTTTTAATTATTTTGGACTGCTAGAAATAAAAGTTATTGGGATAATTTTTATTTTTTGACACAGGATTATTTTTTTCCATGCAGCAGAATACAACATTAAATATGCAGCAAAGTTTGAGGCACTATTTCAAAGTCTCACGTTGAAATATCAGCATCTGAAATTTACGTGCTTTTTTTCTTTCTGCAATATTCAATTATTTTATTGAAAATGATGAAAGTTTGGGATCTGCCAAAGACAGAACTTGAAGCAGTGGAGTTCCTCCAAAGTAAAAATGTTCTGCCTTCTCAAAGAGTATGTCGTAATGGCCATGAAATGAAACTTTATGTGAATGCAAGGGCACAATGGAAGTGCAACATTAACACATGTCAATGTCGAGTAGCACTTCGGAAAGGAACTTGGTTTGAAGGTTGCAAATTGTCGTTTGTAACATCCATCCGAATCATTTATTATTGGAGCAAAAACCAATTGACCATAAAATCGGGTAAAAATGATTTGGATGTGAACAGGAATACTGTCGTTACGTGGAAGCAATACTTAAGAGAAGCATGTAAAGAGAGTCTGCTCTCTCGTCCATCCTGCAAAATTGGAGGCCCAGGAAAAATTGTAGAGGTCGACGAAACTTTGTTCAGTAAACGCAAAAATCAGCAGGGAAGAATTCTTCCCCAACAGTGGTTATTTGGCGGCTTATGTAGAGAAACGAAAGAGTGTTTCATCGTTGCTATTCCAAATCGAACAGCGCCTGTTCTTCTAGATCTGATTAAAGAACATATAGCACCAGGAACCACCATATATACTGACTGTTGGAAGGCCTACAAAACGGATGTATTGACTGCTGCAGGTTTCCAACACTTCAAAGTCAATCATTCCTACAATTTTGTCGATCCTACTACCGGGGCCCACACTCAACATGTAGAAAGACTTTGGGGGCTTTTGAAAAGTCGCAATAAACAAGACAGTGGGACTGCTAGACAGCATCTTGATTCTTACTTGGATGAATTCATGTGGCGACGATTGCATGGTGATGAAGATATGTTCGAGGCGATATTGCAGGCCATCAATATACCGTCAATCTAAATTATAATCTGCTAATTTCTGCCATCTTTTCTTAATATGTGTTAAAATCTGTTCCAAAATGCTTCAAAATTCTGCCATCTTTGCTGTATTTTTTTATACTAAATAAAAAAATACAGCAAAGACTTAATCTTCAGTTACTATTCAAGCTTCAAAATGCTGCCATCAAATAACCAGTTACTTAATCTTCAGTTACTATTTAAGCTTCAAAATGCTGCCATCAAATAACCAGTTACTTAATCTTCAGTTACTATTCAAGCTTCAAAATGCTGCCATCAAATAACCAGTTACTTAATCTTCAGTTACTATTCAAGCTTCAAAATGCTGCCATCAAATAACCAGTTACTTAATCTTCAGTTACTATTCAAGCTTCAAAATGCTGCCATCAAATAACCAGTTACTTAATCTTCAGTTACTATTCAAGCTTCAAAATGCTGCCATCAAATAACCAGTTACTTAATCTTCAGTTACTATTCAAGCTTCAAAATGCTGCCATCAAATAACCAGTTACTTAATCTTCAGTTACTATTCAAGCTTCAAAATGCTGCCATCAAATAAACAGTTACTTAATCTTCAGTTACTATTCAAGCTTCAAAATTCTGCCATCAAATAAACAGTTACTTAATCTTCAGTTACTATTCAAGCTTCAAAATGCTGCCATCAAATAACCAGTTACTTAGTCTTCAGTTACTATTCAAGGACTTTGGTAATTATTTTTTGTCTATTGTTTTTTGATTATTTAAAAATTATTTCTCAATTTAGATATGCTTCTCTCTGAATTTCCAGATTGTAAGGGGGGGGCTGTTGATCCTATTTTTTTATAATTTGCATTTTATAACATTTTCTGCTTATTTTTTATTGGTTATTATGTATTAATCTGTGTTACGTTTTGATCAGTTGGGAGAATTGCTTTTTAATATGAACTTAGATGCATATTTATGTTGAAAATAAATGATTTGATTTTTTTCATATTTTCCCGCTTTTTTTGGCCGCCATGTTTTGTGAATTGTCAGATTGTAGAGGGAGGCATATCTCTTGATAGAATTTTCATGGTTTTTTGGTTTACTCTGTGTTGAGTTATTATATCTATTACTTAAATAATGCACAGCACATGTGCAGATAGTGTTTGATTTTTTAAATATTCATAAGATTTAGTACATTTTATAAAAATTAGTCCGTTGTTGCCATATTTAATCACTTAGTACGTATTAATCTGTGTTATGAGTTCTTAGTTTTAGAAAAGTCACTAAATGGGGGAAGGGGATAGTCATATGTGATTTAATCTATATAACGGTGAAAAACAATTTCTTGAACAAAAAAAAATGCAACAAAGTAATATTTCCATCTTCTCTTTTAAACTTACTATAATTCTATTTAATTACTTACTACGTATTAATATATGATATGAATTCTTATTAGGTCTGTTACTTAAACAATCTTAAAATATTGATACCATTTATTACGTTTTGATTAGTGGGGAGGGGTCGGGAATGATTGCTTTTTGATTATTTAAATATTACTGCTCCATTTACATATGCATTAATTTGAAAGCCAGAGAACAATTAATTGCTTTTCTATATCAATTTAGATGCATATTTATGTTGAAGGTAAATAATTTGATCCCCGCTATTTTTGGCCGCCATGCTTCCTTCTGAATGTCCAGATTGTAGGGGGGGGGACTGTTGATCCAATTTTTTTATAGTTTGCATTTTATAGCATTTTCTGATTATTTTTTTTATTAGTTACTACGTATTAATCTGTGTTACGTTTTGACCAGTTGGGGGAATTGCTTTTTAATATGAACTTAGATGCATATTTATGTTGAAGGTAAATGATTTGATTTTTTTTCGTATTTTCCCGCTTTTTTTTGCCGCCATGTTTTGTGAATTGTCAGATTGTGGAGGGAGGTATATCTCTTGATAGAATCTTCATGATTTTTTTTTTTTATTATTTGAATTTTGTAGCATTTTCTTTCATTTTTTTATAATTTGTTGTTTTCGATGTATTTTCTATACATATATTGTCTGAGGCATTTTTATTTGTCGATTTTGAGGCGTTTTTTTGATTTTGGGGGGGGGGGTATAGCTAATAATGCAATTTTCATGATTTTTTTTTTTTATTATTTGAATTTTGTAGCATTTTCTTTCATTTTTTTAAAATTTGTTGTTTTCGATGTATTTTCTATACATATATTGTCTGAGGCATTTTTATTTGTCGATTTTGAGGCGTTTTTTTGATTTTGGGGGGGGGTATAGCTAATAATGCAATTTTCATGATTTTTTTTTTTATTATTTGAATTTTGTAGCATTTTCTTTCATTTTTTTAAAATTTGTTGTTTTCGATGTATTTTCTATACATATATTGTCTGAGGCATTTTTATTTGTCGATTTTGAGGCGTTTTTTTGATTTTGGGGGGGGGGGTATAGCTAATAATGCAATTTTCATGATTTTTTTTTTTTATTATTTGAATTTTGTAGCATTTTCTTTAATTTTATTTTAATTTGTAGTTTTCGCTTTATTTGCTGTACATATATTGCCTTAGGCATTTTTATTTGTCGATTTTGAGGCGTTTTGTAAAAAAATTTATCACTTGCCATTTTCAGGCCGGTTGTTGATGATGTTGCCACGCCCTCTGACGGCCACAGTACGGTCTGCAAAACACGACCATAAATATATATATATAATTCTTTTCTTTTAACTCTCTTTCACCTCACTTTTTTATCTATCCATATGCTGATGGACATTAACTCAGGAATGCTTTTAGCCTGATCAGGTTTCCATTGTTCCAAAATACTTAGTGGCCATCTCTTGGAATTCTGACAAGTGTCATTAACAGAAATCACCTGTGGCACAACTTGCAACTCGTTTTGTTACTCTCTCTAGATTTATTTTTAATTTGCTTTCATTAAAAAATATGCACTACAAATGACATTATTTAAATAACTATAACTTATGTATTAATAAACAACAAAGATATATGAAAATACAACTATGCACATAACCACTACTCTTCATTTTCACATACAAATCTGTTAGTAATTAATTCTAAGCAACATTACAACATGCGTAATAAATATATATGTATATGTTCACACCTTTAAATGGTTAATGTATTCCACTCACACTCTTTTGTAACAGAGTTTGAATGTATATCTATAAATTTTCTCACATCTATTAATTTAATCCATAATAACAACTGCAATAAACACTCTTTTGTAATCATTATTACCTTTTACTTCCTTAAGTGCCTGTATTCGAACCCAGCTACTGTTACAATATATATATATATATATATATCACAATCATGTAGATATGCATCAACTGTTAAAGAGTTTTTGTTGGGTTTAGCATTAATATAATGCACCCGTTTCCTCAAAAATATCAATAATTATTTATATTATTTGGACACTAAATAAATATTAATTTATTTTTGTCTAGTTCATGCATTGATCAAATAGAGTGTTATTTGCAAGTTTATTAAATGACTCTGGAATATGTAATTTGTAAATGATTATTATTATTTGAATATTATTATCCTTGTCTGAAAAGTTATTTGATCAACCATGTCTACATAGTTAGGTTTTATGTAATCAGTCATTGTCAGTAATAACTGTAATTTTTATATGAGCTATATTTTCAAGATAAAGATAAAGAAGATTCAGTAATTGATTTGAATGATCAGTGAATCCTAATTAAATTATATTTAAAGCTGATTTTGAGAACAATTTAGTATATACAGTAATACGATTAAAAGTAATAAAATAATAACTTGTATAAAGATAATATACATTTTTAAATAAATAATTTTATTAAACATTATATTAATTGAATAAATAATTTTTTTTAAAAAAATGAAAAATATAACGCATCAAAATATTAAGATATTGATCTTGGGTAGGAGACTTTAAGTATATATGGCATTGTGCATAAGTATACTGTAGTTTTTCACCAGTACAGCTATATTTAATATATTATAAATTGATTATAAGATTATGGTATCTTACATTTGTAAATAGGTTTTTGTATTGCAATATAGTTTAAACATAAATAGCACTAATAATCAAAGGCAATATCAATTTACGTCTCTAATTATACTATTTTTCTTTTTGTAGATTAACAATTGTAGATTTAAAAAAACATCACCTTGAAACAAATTTTCACAATCTGAATATGCAACTTTACCTCTGTAAGTAGAAAATGGCAAATTCAAATACTCATTTTTCAAAAATTTTTATTATCCAAACCAATTTTCAAAGTTGACTTAGAATTTTTATCTTAAATAAATTAGTTCATTTACAAACAAAATTAAAGAAAAAATATTTAGTAAATACCTATAAAGTAAAAAACCTAATTTCAGTGAATTGTTTTTTTTATATATATTTTTTTAATCTTGGCATTGTTTGGATTTATATTGAGAGAATAGTAAAACTATTTTTAAAATCAAAAAAAAAAAGGTGTCACTTATCTAAAAAAGCCTCAAACCAAATATTTCGAATTGATGCTAATTTGCATGAACACACTCGTGCATATTAATTAATCTCCATTATCAAATGAATCGAATTTAATTGTGATATACATCTCACAGATTATAAATAAAGACGCTTTTATATAAATATCTCTTTTAGTTCTATATATTTTTTACTATTAACTATACTAGCTGTCATTATTTTTTGTAAATAATTCATATATATATATATCTCAAAACAATAATAATAGTTGGATATTAATATAACAATAAGTTTTCTCTGTGACGTTATTTCGATAAAAAAAAATGTTAAAATTAAATAAATAAAAGAGCGGTTTTCATAAACTGACAGATTTCTCTGGACAAAAGTTGGACTTTATAACAATAACAAAAAAAAATGTGAATGTACACTTCATTTACTACTAATTCATGCTTAAATAGATTGAACTTTTATACTAAATGTTTTTTTTGTTTTTTTTAAAGTAAAATCAGCATTTTTTTTTCCCAAGGAGATTGTAACATTTGATGTTTAATATATCAATAAGCTTATAATTTAAAAAGGTAGTGTTAAATGAAGCTCAAACGGTTGAAAATAAAAGCTTTCTTTATCACTTTAAAATATCTTTAAAAATGAAATTTGTATTTATAAAAAAATAAATAAAACGATGGCAATAAAAAAAATATGTAACTTTATTGTCATTGTCTATATATCTAAATAAAAAAATCGAAAATCTTTATAAATATTTGCATAATTGCATTTTACGCAGCCTAAATATAAATATAAAATATATGCTTGACTTAATTTTAATTTTTTTTTTTTCCGGCATTATTGAATTATACCATATATTAAAATGAATCATATAGTATAATGGTTAATATATTGGATTGCTTTGTCTATGAGCAGAAGACCGAATCCAAATGTAATAGTTCTATTTACCTTTACATTAGTAATATTTTTTTTAATAACCAGACTGGCTAAGTATATAGATAAATATCTATCTAGTCAGAATAACTATTCAATTGGAAGAATAAAATAAAAACAAAATAATCATAACATGCTGTCAAAAGGTAATTGACCCTTCATTTAAAAATATCTGTCTTTCATTGCTTTTTTGAGTGTAAGATCAGTAATAAATTCTGAAGTCTTCATTTTTGCCATGTCCAAAAACCGTGTTCAAATTTTATCTAAATAAAACTTTAAATGTTTTAATTGGGCTTAGAAATTTTTGTTCAGATAGCCAGCACATAACTAATATAATCAACCATCAATATTGTAAGAGTAAATTGGCATCTAACTTTTCATAGCAAGAGTGTAAATTAAAATAAAATGTATTAACCCCATTACCAGCTTATAATTGGCAAGACTGATAAATTTCTTTCTTTTATTATTTATATATGCAAGTATATGCATTTAGACTATTTAAAGACTTTAATAGCAAACTAAATGAATTAATAATTTGATGTTTGTACACTTTCAAGACATAAACAATCATTTTCAGGATAAAATAAATTATAACAATTCAGTGACATAATATTGAATAGTTAATATTGGACTATTTCCATCATGTAATTAACTTGTTAAATAATTTTAAAATATTAAAACTTTATTTTTAGCTATAAATATGGATTAATATAACATAATGTTTCAAATACCATGATTAACAAAGCTATTTGACCAAAAGCAACAGTGTCTAGAAATTTTATAGATTTATCCATGGGGATCCTTTTAATTTCTTCATTCCTTTTTCTTTTAAGAATAAGATAAATTAATAGTTTCCAAATGTTTCTAATTTGACTTATACATTTATTTGCCATTATCATGTGATAAGATTCTTTTTTTTTATTTTACTAATATCCTTGGGTTTTTCAATTGAACATATTTTTTTGGAAACAGGCATAATCTGCTACTTTAGATATGTTTTCCTTCTCTTAACATTGTTTTGTGTTCTTTTGATCACCTTTTGATTGGATGGCTAGTTTCACTGATACTTGTTATTCACATTCAATAGGATTTCCAGATGCTGTTCTTAGCTTTCAGCATTTCAAGTTTTTGTTTCATAGAAAGTAAAAATCTTTGCAGTCTTCCATTGTTTTAGAAAATCGTTTGAATATTTTATTGATTGCAAATTTGTATTAGCCTGTCTGATATACTTAATATGTATAAATAAAATAAAGTCTCTATTTTTTCGTTAGGTATTTTTATATCATCTTATATTCATCATAAAAGATGATGAATGACCAATTATTTTTCATGATTTTTTTGCATTTGGACTTTTTTCAAATCATTGACTTTTAAATAACCTTATTTTGCTTTCTTCCATAATGATGTAGCAGCTCATTTTTTTCTGTTTCTGTCATGATTGAAAGTATATGTTAAATCTATTTCAGAAAATGTGGGTTTTTCATAAAGAGTGGTTTCACTTTTATCTTGAAATTATCTTGTCACATCTATAAATAACAACTTTGTTCTTGTTCTAAGTCTATTATGAACTTACATGAAAAGAATATGTATTTTATTAGCAATATTTGATGGGTTTGTAATATTGCTTCACTTTTTAGTAATAAAACAAACATGTCCATAGACATGGTCAAATCAGACATTTAATGGAGATTAATTACTTTTTATAGTTGCATTTTAAGCTCATAAATTTGAATGTTGCTATTCAGGGATAACATTGATGAATCCGTTTTATATCTAAATTTCAATTGATGATTTTTGTGTAATAGCAAAAGTATGTGGTTGTTATATACCAGGGTAAAAGTTCCATTACATTATTATAAAAGAAATATTTTAATTAATAAATTATAAATATTTTTAATATTTTTTATAATAGATAATGCTTTATTTGTGAGTACATTTGTGAATAAATTGTTCACCACAAAACTTAGTACATTGTCACTCCTTTCTATTTTCATATTATTGATAAACTCCACAAAGTGAAAAAAAGTTATGTCCTTTATTCCAAAATTAGGAAAATTGAAATTTTACAAATTGTCCTTGAATTTCTAAAACTAATTAACAAGCATTATTGATCTAGTCAATATGGACTTTAAGGAAATCACAGAATTGTGAGACTAAGCTAAATTATATTAATTTATTTTTTTCTTAACCAATAAATATATCTAATAATGTTTTATGTAGTGCTTGCAAACCAAACAGCTTTCCTTTTTAATAAATTTAAGTTTTTGTTTTTATTTGTTCACATGACTCATTTCAGTATTTCTATTATGCTTCTTTTAACTTACAGTATTATTCCACTTTTTTTTATTATTATTTATAATATTTTTTCTGATACCAGCAATTTAGGGTTTTTAATTTTATTAATAATTTATAGTTTTTATTTTTCACTATTGTCTATTATAAGAAAAATATTAAATGGTAATGATAGCAAACGAACAAAAACAGCTTTTTCTATCAGTAGTATAGTGTAACTTTGCACAAAAATAATACACTAGAAGAACTTGAAATTATAATCATTAATATACTACTAACACTCTTTGAAGTCTTAAGCCAATAAACATCACATGACCACAACTTTTTTTAAGTCTACTATTGCTATATCAATTATACAACTATTGTGATTTTATATGAAGTACTATTACAAATATTTCAGGCACTCATCAACAATGTATATTTTTCAATTATATTCATGGTAAAATTGGAATAAAAACAAAAATTATTATTCTTGGATATTCTTGAGCAAGTCTATTTTATTGAAAACCTAAAACTACTGCTTATAGAAAACTCACACATTGAGGGAATATTTGGTACATTTATCAAATCAAAAAAGAACGAAAGGTGGAATTATACTATAATTATAAAACAATGTGAAAGAAGTTTGTTCAGAGATAAATAATTTCACAAAAAAAATTCTTACATAAAACAAATTATCATAAAGAATAATTTTTTTATTTTACTTTCTTTGCATAAACTTCACATATATATATATGTTCAAAAGATAACGCTTTACCAAAACCACCGAACAAGTGTAAAATTTGTTTACATAAACGAAAAAAGAGTCAGAATTAACTACCTCTTTTTTCGTTTATGTAAACAAATTTTACACTTGTTCGGTGGTTTTGGTAAAGCGCCATCTTTTGAACATAAATAACAAGTGATAGCAGGTTACGTGAGTAACTTGTTTTTGTTTTTCATATATATATATATATATATATATATTGTAACCTCAACTTTCTCAGCGCAATCTTTCACTTATTTAACCTCAATAAACTCTCATTTATCTCAAGTAGCTAGTCAATTGAATCTTATACTAACTTTAGGATTAAATATACCCGAGGCGCCAAATTGCAGCTATAAATTGTAATGCCCACCAGAGATCATCATCATTCACCAATTTAGGACTATAGAAAATACTGGAGAAAGTAATTAAATTGTCTTTCAAAAAAATATAATAACAATAATGTTGATAAAACCATTCAATCTATGTGGTCTGAATTTCAAACTCGAATGAGTCATGTAAATATTTCATGGTAAATTTATCATTAAATCTACAATAAGAAGACAACTTTCTTCCACAACTTTATTATAAATATCTGATCTCAAGTGGTAACTACAGAAAATACTATATACAATTCTCATTTATATCTGACTGGAAATAAATCAGTAATTAATACAGAGATCTCATAATCTATGTTCATAATATAAAATTATTATTTAATTTAATATTAGATAAAAATTATAACAAATAAATCCTCCCCATTTAATTCCATTACTTTATTTTTTGTTCTCAGCATTTATTACTTTCAATAGCTACAATTATATAACATGGAATGTCTGTGTTATGTTCTCTAATCTGAGAATCCCTAATCTTATTTCTCTAACACACATATATCTTTCGATCAACTATCAATTCATGATCCCTATTTTTATAATAGTATAATAATTTTATTATAGTATGCTACTTGACTTCCAAACTAGCTCTTAGACTAATATTTGAACTGCTCTTTCTCAAGGTCTATCTGTCAAGATGTGCCCATATAAGGGATTCCACTATAATTGATATGATCCCATACATGCTAAAATAAATTTTAATACAAGTTTAATAGTGGGAATCACTCTAAACACCGAGAGCAGGAAAGGGATTTTTAGTCTGCTCCCAATATTCACACCATTACAATAAATCAAAAGATTAAATTTGTTAAACTTAACTCAACTATTCCCTGTCATTTTATTCTATTATTGCTAATCTATTGACCAAATTTTAATTAATAACTTTAAACCTATCATATTTTGCTAAAGTAAACTATGGAAGTAATCCATGGACATGAATCAGATAAATCAATCAAAATTTACATATGAAAGTAAAGAACGGAAATAAATCATAAAATCAGATTATGCAAATTAATTATAAAAATAAATTATGTGAAAATGAAGTCTATAAGAGTGACTTATATAAAACGATTTATGTTAATCGAATATAGAAATAATCAAGATAAAATCAATATTGTAAATCAGTCATGGAAATAAATTATCAATATCAAATTAACTATGTGAATTGAATCTGGAAACAATATAATAATGACTACTGCAAATCAATCTTGGAAATAAATTATCATTATAAAAATAAATAATTAAATTTATATATGAACCAATATTACTTTAAATATAGGTACGGGATGTAGATTCTGGAGATATTTGAAACATCAAAACACAATGTAATCTTATAACAATAGTAAAATTTTATTACATTAACAGTAATGATAAAAATTAAAAAAAAAACAATTATAATATTGTTACACTCAAATATATATATTTCAGATCTACTAAAGACTATGATTCGAATACATGTTTAAAGTAACTACTTTTCTGGATGATTTATTTATTGTTTTGACCCATTTATTTATTAAAATAAATAGAAATAATATATGCTTACATACACGGAATCAGAATCCCAATCAGAATCCTGTAATTTGTTTCTAACTTTAAGAAAACCTATAAATTTCTACTTTCCCCCCTCCTTTATTGTAAACATTATCCATTGGACTATTCCAATAATATATTCATTCAAGTATTCTAACCAGCAATGTGAAATAATCATAAATTTCTAAACCATCTTATCAAGCAATAACTTTCACATTTCTAATGAAGAAGGATGATATGCCATAAAAAATCACCTACTGATCTTGCAAATGGGTTTAAATTCAAAACCCACACTTTTACATTCATGCCTGTCAGATTTTTACATTTTTGACTGTATATATCTTGATAGGTCAGTATGTCAATCCAGCTTGATGATCTCAATTTACCATCATTCACAAAAATCCACACAGGTCGGTTAGTTTATTAATTAAAATCTTTGTCATTCCTCATCATACATATACATCTAACTAAATCCTTATCCTGTCAGGGCAACTTTTATTCTGTCCCATCTAAGAAAAACACTCCTCATATCCCATATTACCATGCAATATTTATAATGTGCACACAGCAGTGTCTTGGTAAGGGAAATTAAAAAAAACAACAACTTCTAACTTGAACTGTTTGCTTGAGCCAGAGGGAGATCTTTTCTTAAGATCTAGAGTCATGTGAAGAGCTCCTGCCTCGACACTTACTCTCTATATTGGCATGCAAAACATTTTCTACTATTAAACAATAACTTTATTAATAATTCCCTATCTCAACAAAATAAATGGAGTGAAACTCAGTCATCTCCGACTGCCATGGTAAATAAATCATGAGATAGCTATTTCCCATAATTGGGTGGTAGGATAACTTTACATTAGTAATGACAAGCATTTATAGCTTTATATATGCCCACACATACATCAATTATAGTCTAGATAAATAACAATGGCTAATCAGATCCCGAATCAAAACATATATGAATTATTTCAATTTTAAACAGTCAAGCCAACAACATACTTAATATTTATATAAATAACAGATCATCAACACTTATAGCATAATTATGGGTTTTACGACCATCCACTCACTTTTCATATTTAATATTAAGCACAAATTAAATTTTTGTTAAAAATATAAAAAAATATATCATTTTTCTCTTTTCTTTTAAATTTAAATTTACGTGAGCATTTATACTTCAATGGTATCAAAATCATTTTCCTTTCCCTCCTTTAAACATTTTAAACATAAATTAAAAAAATAATTAAATTAAGATGATCTAGTGGTTAGATGTTAAATATATTATATAAACAAAATGAAATAATAATAAAAAACAAATGACATTATATAAACAAAATAAAATAAAGAGTAAAAATCAATATTATGATAGTCTCTTTCCAATGTCTTTTCCTTCAACTGTCCATGAATCAATTAACATATTCAGTTCATTTTATTTTGAGATAGCTATATAGATGCACATCAGACAGTTATTTTTAATCAAATGTGTATAAAAAATGCACAGACAGTCATTTGAATCAAGATAGATAAAAACGTAGATAGTTATTTTAAATCAAGATTTAGCTACAGGATAATTAATAAATTTTAAAAGAGTTCTGTTGATTACCTTTCATTTTGATGAGTTTCTTCCTGGGTTTGAATTGATTTGTTTTTTTCTTCTTCTTTTCCATTTTTGAGGCCCAAATTATAGACAACAAGCAGTTTCTGATTACTAAACATGAATTAACTTTTTAAACATTATACAGAAGTTTGCTGCAGTTTCTTCAAATGAATTTTAACCAGCCAAATAATTCTTATAGTATAAATTGGCCCTTCAATATAATCCAAAAGTTTGACAGTTCTCTCCTTCAATGAATTTTGAATAAGTCAAAGGGATAAGTTGTAGCATTCAGCATAAAATATCTTATTAAAAGTCGATTCATTCATAATTGACATGAGGAAAAGAAATATGCACCACTTATATATAAATTAGAAATTAATATTTTGGTATACTATAAAACTTAAACACATTATTAAATTCTGAGAAAGAAAATTAAAAAAAAAACTTGGAGAAAAAACCTTTAGAGATAGATAATTTTTTAGTCAGCCAGTCATTCTCAATTAGCAAATTCCCCTCATCCACTTTCCCCAGCCCCTTTTATAGGGTGAAGGAGAAAAAACATATGTTAATCCTCTCCCTCCACAGGTGGTTTTTCTTCAAATCTAATTTAAAAATTTCCACTCAGAATGAACAATAGACTTTTTACCACTTGTTAATTTTGACAACTTTTTTTTTCATCTTAAAGCATATCTCTTTGGTTAACACATTAGCGATTAATTTGTGGAAAAGTAATCAAAAGAAAACCTAATCAAAAAAATAAGCTTATTAACACTTTTTGGTCAAACAAAGGTTACATTCATTCTTTTTTTTACTTAAATAATTTCTTATTTAGATTTACATTTTTGAGTTAGAAATAATAAATCAGAACAGATTCATTTATTTTTCCTGTGTTTTTTTACACTTAACAGGAAATAATATAGAAAATTATATCAATTTCTATAAATAAATATAAAAAAAATCAAACTCATATATCTGTATTACACACACATACATGTGCAGACCATTAAATAAAAAACTGATTAATCAGATTATATGAACATAAAATATCCATCATAAGTTTTTTATAATTACAAGCATAAAATCAATTATAATTTCTGGTAATCATAAGCACAAATATCCATTATAATTTCCTATAACTTTAAACTTTTTCTCCTAAAAAGACTGTTAAACAAAGCTACTGACAATCAATTCCATTTTAATTCTCATCAACTTTTTAGTAATAGATATCAAAATTCACAAGACATTAGCTTAGTCATATAAATAATTATTTCTCAATTATTATAGTGGTAAATTATTATAGCAGCATACAAAAAAAAATCAATAATCCCCCCTGCATTAAATAATGCTAGCTATGTTTTATACAAACACAAATTGTCTCTATATATGTTACTTTTGAGCTCTATAGCTATTGATTTCTCAAATAAAACTTTTAACTTTTCTTATATTAAAAAAAAAAAAAATTTCCCACAATTATTTCCTTTTATTACATTTGGTTTATAGATGACATAAACCAAAAGGCTACAATATATATATATATATATATATATATATATTGTAGCCTTTTATATATATATATATATATATATATATATATATATATTATAATAACTTTGTTCACGTACACTTCAATTCAAACAAATTTTCTTAAAAAACTTCTTTATTTTCTCCTTACAGTTTCAACTGGCCAGCAGTCTTCATCAGAGCTATAATATATATATTGTAACATAATAAATGTGTTCAAATAGATATTAACTAAGTAAAGGTTCAAAATATAACACTATCAAGAATTATTATAAGCAAATTATTATAGTAACCCAGGTATATGGAAATCACGTGAAGTGAGTACACTAGTAATTCAATAAAATATAACTCAGGTATACAGGCAGTAGGTTTTATCCACTTTCATTTCTTGGTTTGACGTTAAGTGCATGTTTAAACAAATACTAAGTGAATATGGTCTAGCAGGGCGCCACTAGATTATCTGAATCTAGACATGGTTATATCTAATAACCTTTCACATGTACTGGGTTTGAATCCCTTTTTGGTACTTTATTTCTAAAAAATGAGATTTTGCTTTTTGAGCCATATCACTATAAGCACTAATATTTAGGTAAAAGTAAAACCTCTATAAACCAAAGTGGAGTATATTAGACATAAATCATTTCTCAGATCTTAACATAACAAATGTGTTTCAATATTTTTATAAGTTCACTAGCTCAGATTATGTATAACTATTTTAGGATGGCAATTCACTCATCCTTGCATGAAATAGATGATGGGATGTGGTTATAATAATACTAAGAAATCACTAAATATTATAAAATCAATATTTATTTATGGCCTTTAAACAGTTAAACAGCTCATTAATTAAAACGTTGATGATGATGATGATGATGATAATAATAATAACAATAATGACAAGGGTTTCAATTACAGCTCTAGGACTAAGCCTAAACATAAAACTAATTTTTATAAAGAGATTCCTAATTATTGCTTAATTTTAGCATATTTACTTATATCTTAAATAACTAATATTCAACCATTGATGATGATGAATAATCACACTTAACAAAGACTACACTTAATGAAATATATACGCCTCGTTTAATAAAACAAACTAATATTTATTACTACATTTCTAACATATACATAAAATTTTCTAGATAAATATGAAAATTGACATGAATAATAATAATAATAATTGATTATATAGCAATCCTCAGATTAATTTTAAGTTCTTCCCCCTTTCCCTTCAAATGTATTTTGTATTAAGTTGGACGTCACATTGACCATGATTTTCACTCCATGAGAAAAATATTTCAAGAGAAAAAAAAATATTATCTGCTCATTAGCACACATACTTTAAAAATCCAACATGTAAATAGAAAAAAAAAAATGTTAGTAAAATTGAAAGAGCCAGTTTTAGAAAAAAGTTTTAAATTATTTTCTCCCCCTCCCTTCCAAGCGCTGAAATCTATACTGAACTTGAAACAAAATAATCTAATATTCTAATACTACTCATTATTCCACATTCACTTCCAATTATACACATATAAAAATATTATTATGTATGTGCGTGTTTTATCCCATAATAACAAAATATTATTAAAACCAAAATAATATTAGTTAAAACTAAAATCATAATACCATAAAAAAAAAATTGTTTTACATATTCATATTTCATAACTGTAAAATTAATAAACAAATAATTTTCATACATTCAAGGTCATTTATGAAGCTCAAAGTTATTATTAGTAAGACATTCTTGTTTTTAATCGATCTGAATAGTCTTTAAAAGTTCTTTAAATAAAATATACCACTTTATTGCTAAAATGTTTATTAAGACTGATATCATAAAGAAAATAGATATAAAAAGTCATATTACCGATTTTTTTGTTTGTGGCGAATTTCCAAGAGTTCAAACTTGTCTTGTATAATGTTTATATTTCTGCAGCTACTATTCGTGGGAACAATCTCTTTCTTGAGGTGTATAACTATTTGATGATGATGACTCTATTGAGGTTATTTGCTTTAGTGGACAATTTGGAAATCATTATATTAATTTTTCTTCTCTTCCTGTCAAGCATGTGGATGAAATACAGCAGTTGTTTTCACATTTATAAATTTTCTTGAGTTTAAAATCAGTTGTTGGAACAATTAATTGGACTTGATGATTAATATTTATCAGTAGATTAATTCATCTTCTTTGAATGCAGGTGAATGCTTTCTTCCTTCTATTAAAAACATCTTATTTATCTGGTCAGTTGAAAGGTGTAGAATATTATTTTAGACACATCTTTTCTTTCCTATGTGATGTGCAGCTTCCCCAGATGGTCTGGCAAATGGAATATACATATAATTTTTCTAGCCCGCCATCTCTTATATTTTCAACGTTCAATATTATAGTTTAATAATCTGAATCAATCAATAATAATCTAAGACAGCTTTTTATATCCAATTTTTAGCTAACTTAACCAATCAGAGATAGCATCACTTGCTATTTTTGGACAAATTTGTTTTAATTAGATCTCTAATTTATTTTCAACCAAAGTATTTTTCAACTGAAAAGTTTAATCCTTTTTCCAGACACTTTTGTTTTAAAAAAAAAATAGACTCAATTCTTATTTCCTTTCTTTTGTTTTTTCTTTCTTTTTAACATCCAGGTAACACTTCAAATCTTTGAGCTTCCTTCTTTAGATCTTGATAAGACAATTTCAAAAATTATAGTTCTGACTCATTATAAGCTTCCAAAGTGACAATCATTTACAAAAAAAATTTACTACAAAGATCGATATCTGATTAAACAGATTTCCTCTTTTAACAAAAAAAATTGTACAAAAAAAAATAATTTAACAGATTTAATACTTCCTTTTCTTTCAATATTTAGGAAATGTAAAATTTTGTATGTAATGTACACACATCCTTCATTCTTTCAAATCATTCATAAACTAACCTTAAATACTATAATTGCTAGCTTAGTAATTATAACCCAATTATTTAATTAAATCTGTAACTTTTAAATCCCACTTATAATTAAAGAAAAGCAAAATAGAAGTATAGAATAAAATGTTCAAGCATAGCTTAGTTTTAAAGAAAGTTAAAATGTTGAATATTTGAAATATAAAATAAATAAATAATTTACACATACATTGCCTATATGTATGCATTGTAACTTTGCTTTTTAAAGAAATTTAAATATTAAATAGTTTAAATGTGTGTATTACCTTTCTATCAACACACACACAAATAAAGCATATAATTGTTGTCCCATTCTTTCTGTTTAAAGCTTTTGAAATTGGACCTTGTAGGGTTTAAACTTGGATGCCCTACAACTTCCTTTATGGTTATATAAAATTGTGATGATGATTTTGTTTTACCTTTTCTACATGCACATTACTATAAATTTGTCTAGTGACCAAATTGTAATGGCACAATATATATATATATATAATTTCATTTATTTTATATATATATATGATAATAGGAGGCATTAATTGATATATATATATATATATATATATATATATATTGTGCCCTTTTCTATAGGTTGGTAATAGTTCATAACAGTCAATTACTAAAAATTTTAAATTTAGAATATGTTCTTTTAATATGGTAATTATAGTTTGTCGATTATATTTTTAAAGTACAATTTAAAGCTAAAGCAAATATGTAGTATATAAAATTATGGCGAATTATTTAAAAAGTAGTTAAGTAAAGTTTAAAATATTGTTTCATATGGTTGTAAAAGCTGGCCATATTAAATAACACAGCTATAAAAATTAAAAGTATATTTAAAAATACGATTTTAATAGTTTAAAACGTATAATTTAATAAATGCTATATTTAGATTTGTAATCATATTTAATAGACAAAATTAATATAGTATATTTTAAAAATAAACTTTATGATGGTGAAAATTATATCTAATTCTATATTTTTAAAATTATTCTTCCAAATTTTTTATAATTATTTTATATAATATAATAAGTGTATCAATTTTATAAATCTGGGCAGAGAAATAGATTAAAAATTGTCTGTCAAAGTTATTAATCATGTGACTTTTAATGTATACTCTCACACACATGCTTGTTTGAAATAATAACAAAGTTTAAAATATTTTAAAAGTTATATTATAGAATTGGATAGAATTATTGCCAATCATAAAAGTACATAGTATTAAACATTAAGTTAACTATCGTATGTAATGTTTTAAGTTATGTAATAAAGACGAATACAGATATATAAAAATTAAATATTTTATTTAAATAAAAATAGATAAATTGAATATTAAGAAATAGAATAAGTTATTAAATGTTATTTTAAAAGTTGTTTTAAATGTTTAAATAGTTTTAATAAAATAATAATTTATTTAAAAGTAATATTTTAAATAATATTTTAAGTTCATTACATCATAATTTCTAATTTTGAAATTCAATTCTACTATAAACTAAAAATATGTAAATTTGTTCTCAAGCTAAAGTAAGAATTAACCAATAGGAATAGGTATTCTTACAGACTATAAATATGAATTGCACGGGGGTATAGGGGGAGATTAATAATGTATTGAAACCAAAGAAAGGTATATTAGCAGCTCTCAAAGAGATAGTATTTTTTTTTTTTTTAATTTTATTTTAGTCAATTTTTTTTAATACTTTCTTATCATTTTATTTGCAAAAAACTAATTGATAATTTTTTTAAGTATTTTTGCAAAAGAGGGTGTTAAAATATAATAATTTAGAAACTTTGTGGAAATGATTTTCTAATTTTTAAAGTACTTACCAGTTGTATTTTATCTAAAAGTTTAACCTAAACTTTGCAATAAAAATGGATATACTATGAAATAAAATGGATATAAGTTGTAATGCTGAAAAAATGTTTGGAATATTTATTGATACAGCTTTATTAATATTTCACCGGAGAACTGTTTTGGTACATAAAAAACCACAGCTCGGACATCATACAGAGTCTAATGAAAAAAATTGGAGATGCATTATTATTTATAAGCCTATCCAAGATTTATTTTTTAAATAATAATAAGACAATTATATTTCATGAATAATTTTATATAATATGATATTCAAAGGAGAAAAATGTTATATCCTTTCTGAAGGTAACATTTTTTTTTATTTTTAAAAGAGATTTATAAAAAATACCAAATGAAAGTTTAAATGTATCAAGAAGAAAACATATATAAAAAGTGAACACATAGTTGAATAAAAGATGGATCCATGGAAATATAAATAGTACTTAAAAGTTTATCGAATATTTTTAAAGTTAAATTAGATGGATTGATGTATCGGATACACAGAGAATATTGGTAGAGAAGATTAAGAAGCTTCATGGGATTAATTAATATTATCATCCTAAAAATTAAAACCAAGGATTATTTTCTAAATTTTACTAAATGGATTAATAATTATTTTTATTTTAAACTTTAATGTGCTTGGAGAAGAGCATTTTTGGAAAACTCTAGAGAAAATAATAAGCATTTTGGACTTATCAGGAACTATCATCAAGAAAATATGTAATTATAGTTTTGATTCCTTTTATTTTGTTAACCTAGTTTAAATCTAAATTTTTATATAAGATTAGGAAAAATATAAAAACATTAATTAATTAATATTAAAATTTTATAATATAACAATCTAATAATTTAGCTAAAAATATTTTAATATAAAGTGTATGGGTGTGATTTTTTTTTATATCTGCAATGCTCATGTGGATAAAGGAAGCCTACTGAACATGATGACTAGATATAGGTTATTGGTAATAATAATAACTATTGATAATTTATAGTGTATATATTTTTTGTTTTCTTTAGATCATCCATAAATTGAAAGAATGAAGTGTAAAAGTTTTTTTACTTATATGTACCGCATTTCATACAACATTTAAAAAAAAAAACATTATGAGATAGGATTGATTTGAAAATATGCATACGACGATTATTTTTTTATTAGTAATATAATCCAACATAACAAATAATTATGTGATTCTTTTAAAATTTTCATGTCATTGGATATTCAAATATTGTCTAAGTAGATTGTATATGATTAAACATACAGAGCAATGAAGTAAGCAACTTTTCTTATGGGATAGTAAGATTGTTTAACTATTAATGAATTTTATTTATTGTTTTTGTAAATGCAGATAGTTATTTATCGATGTAAGATGTGGAAAATCTTGAGAAATAATGTTGAGATAGTGGCTTGGAAGTACTTAGTGAACAGGAAACCAAGATGATGTTTTAAGAAATAGGATGTTATAAGGAATGGAAATAATATTTAGTTTTTATGTGGTTACTAGCATAGTTAACATAGCCCTATGACTGATACACATTTTATTGGACAGTGTTTATATTTCTTTAAATATTTGATGTTCTAATAAAGCTGAAGAAATAGCTTTAACATTGTCCCTGTATTAGAGGATATTAGGCAGGTAAATGTCATACCTCTTCGCACTGTACCATGATTTTGAGATATGTTAAGAGTAATACTCTAGCTTTCTTCCTTAATCCTATGCATCTGTTTTCGCTATCTTTATTTCATGTAACTGCATCGTTTAGTAAGACATTTTAAAAGAAATGATGAATAATTTAGAACTAAGGTTATGCTATCGTTTTTGGATAAGATTAGTTTATTTGCTTATAAGGAGCAGAATATTATAACTTAAAATTGAAGATCCAAAGTATTCTAAGGAAAAGAATGAATCATAGAATATATTTTTGAATTTTACTTCGGAAAATAAAATATAAATTTTTAAAATAAGGTATCTAAACAAAGATATTTTCTTTAAAGTGATAATAATTTTAAAATGCTTTAGTATTTTTTTTAAGAGAAAAATAAGTATTGCATGTTTTTAAAATACAATAGTACAAAGTAAATTATGTAAACAATATGCATAGTATATCTTTGTTTATTGATGATTACACTTATATCATACTAAAGTAAGGCTTAAAGAAGAATATATTATGATTAGTAAACATTGTGTGATAAATACTAAAATCTAGTACTGAATTTTTTTGATAATATTTTGTGTAACATCTTTGACTTTGCAAGATGAAATTTTTTTAATATTTTGAGAAATCCATACTCATTATAAAATTTTGTTTTCTATAGAATGTTTTTTAAGTATGAATTTTTTAAAATAAGATAGTTTAATAATGTTAAGGATAAAATGCTGTTGCTAATAAAGTAGATAAATATACTTGTAATAAGTTAACCATAATGAGAAACCAAATAGTAACATTTTTTTTTTAATTTTGTCCTAAATTTAAATAAAGATATAATTGAAATATAAATTATTTTTTTATAACCCGGTAGATCAAACTGTAAAGTAAAAAAGTTAAGGATATCCACTGTAAATAGTGTAAATAAATTGTTTATTTATTTGTTGTTAGTAATAAACTTTGTTAAATTTTGTTATTTTCAAAAATTTTGTGTCCGAGTTATTTATTTCTCCACATCGCTGCATGAAATCACGATATATGCATAATAATTGAAACAAATATATAATTTTGCACAAAAGATAAATAGAGAATTATTTTAAGAATTTTAAATATTTTATTGGTATTCATTATAATTAAATAATCATAATCTTACATTATTTTATTGGTCATAAATCAGTTATCACAATATTAGTTGACACACATATTTTGTTTGTCAGATTATTAAAATGCTACTATGTATTTATTATATCATTACATGAAGATATAAGATCATATTATATTATTTCATTATTTTATTATGGTAATAAAATTATAGTAAAAGAAAAAATATCCAGTAGTAGTTAAACAATGAAGAATATTATTACTGTTATTTATTATTTTTAGTTTCAGTGTAGTAGATTATGACATAAAATTCCTTCTCATATTTTACTACCATATTTTTTAATTAACTTAGAATAAACTTTATGAACCTGAGATTATTTTATTTGAGCTAGATTATTATAAATAGAAGATTAAGATTTAATTATTGGTTTAATCTTAGTGAGTAAAAGTTATTAAAGTCATAAGAATACTATGAGTTCGTTATTTGAAATAGTAATAAGGGGGGATAGTGTTCTTATTTCATTGAGGTAGTATCCTGTGGGATATTGGCTCAATGTAATCTATCTTGTCATCCGTATTTTTGCTTCAAGTCTCATGAAAATATTAAATATTTATTTAATTTATTTTTATAAACTGAACCTTATTCGTATTTTAAATTTGAGCTAGTGAAATATTTTAATTTTAATGCTGAATATTTTAGTTATTAATTATTAACTGAGATAGAACCTGTTTTATTTTATATCATATATTATCTGGAAGTGAGGATGCATGATAGACAGGTTAGAATATATATATATATAATTTGTGTGTATGTGAAGTGATGGTTATTTATTTATATTATTCAAACATTGTAACTCTGATGAAGACTGCTGGACAGTCAAAACTGTAAGAAAAATAAAGAAGTTTTTTATGAAAATTTGTTTGCATTAGAAAAAAATTATTATAAGATATATATATATATATATATATATATATATATATATATATATATATGAAAAACAATTCATATATATATATATATATATATATATATATGAATTGTTTTTCATCAACTATTATTAAAAAACTTTAAAACACAAGAAATAACATCAAAATAAAAGCCAATTATTAGTATTTTATCATATCCTTACAAACCAGAAATAGTGTCAAATTACAAAAAAGTCTGAATTCAATGTAATATCAAAATAGTTTTCCAAATCTGTGAGAAATACTACTGTCTACCAAACTAAAACTTGAAATTCTGCAAATAAAACTTCATATATAAAATACTCTGTCAATATGGGAAGACATACATTGACATCTAAAGAAGAGAAAAATAATAATAGTTAAAACATTATTTTATATATTTAATTATGTACTAGTATCATAATTAATATATTTAAAAAAATTTAATAAAGTTGATTTATAACAAAAGTAGATGATGGAAATTGTCCAACATATAATTTCAAATAAAATGCCAACATCATAAACCTTTTTATCAATCAAATATTAAACATGTGAAAATCAAATTATACAGTGAAAGATGATATATCATAATAGGAGAGAAAAACTAAATTCTAGTTATAACAATATACATTTTTAGCATGAAAGTAATCCATGTAGTGGTTAAAAAGAGTCCAGATTTATATGTTGTGCAAAACCTATAATCTAAAATCTTAGCTGTGAAAAAAAATTTTTTTTTCATCTGAAAGTTTGTTTGTTTTGTTATTAGAAGACTGTCTTAATTTTTCTGCACAAAGACAGATTTAATTGTTGTCCCTAGTGTGAAATTTCTATACTTTCAAATTTTAATATTAGTATTAAACTTTCATTCTCTATGAAAATGTAATAATGTAGATCTGATATGATAGAAATTTACATTAGCAAATAAAATAAAGTTGAAAATATCATATTAAAACTTTGCAAAATATTGAAAAATATTATCATAATAAATACAAATAATGTTTTCATCAGTCAATGGCTGGAGAAGTTTGATTTCATAAAATCAAGAATTTTTATTGAAATTGTATTTGAAATATGAAAAAGTAAATATCAATGTCTGATATATATCAAATTATTCTAGATTTTTTATAATTTTTACAATATTTTACTAGATATTAACATTCAGAGAGTGTGGCATATTAGTGATCAGATTGAAAAGACATATTTATTAGAACTCTGTAATTTTCTTTGTTAACATTACACTAAGAATTATTTTTATTTTTAAAAATAAAACATATGCATATAAAATGAATGTGTAATCATGTATATATTTGATTTTAATTATGAACCTAAATAAACTTTTCAAAACTGATCAAATTTTTAGTGATTCTAAAAGAAATTTTAAAGAAATCTTGCAAATTCTGTCACATAAGACTAAATATTTTTATGTCACTAAATTTTTGATTATCCTGGCAAATTTAGATTTTTTTAAAATTAAAATAACAGAATAAAATATATTTAAATTTTGCAATTTAAAAATAATAATTAGAAAAATATCTCAATAGATGATTACATATGCAAATTGAATCCAGTGCATTTTGTCCATTTCTACTTCTTATTGCCCATGAGATGGTTAAAAAACTGGTTGATATAGATAGCTTTTGAAATTTTATCATGTTATATATTATACATTTTATTGTAGTATAAGCTATTTTTTACATATTGATATTTGATTGCTTGTTTTCAATGTTATTAAAGCAATTGGAAATTAATTCTTATATTTCTGCCTTATTGAAATAAAATGCATAAAAATTTTTTCCTGTTTTGATGGTTGCTTTTTATAAATATTGTGTAATTTACTATCTATATAACATTATGGATGCCAAAATAATGTGGTTCACTTTTCATCTGTACTTTGGATAACTTTGAATCTAGTAGAGCTAATTATTAATTTTTTACCCATATATATATATATATATATATATATATATATATATATATATATATATATATATATATATATATATATATATATATATATATATATATATGTCAACAGATGGTGTTCTACCAAAAACACCATCAAGCGTATGTTTACATAAACCTCAGAGCAAGCATTCACTATCTCTAACTTTAATTCCACTTTCAGATCATGATTTCAAGCTATTTGCTATCATCAGTGAAAGACAGGATTAAGAAACTAGATCTAAACACAAACTCTGAGTGTTTATGAAACAGTTTCTATTCAGCTTGCAAGCGTGAATCTAGAAACTGTTTCATAAACGCTCAGAGATTGTGTTTAGATCTAGTTTCTTATTCCTGTCTTTCACTGATGATAGCAAATAGCTTGAAATCATGATCTGAAAGTGGAATTAAAGTTAGAGATAGTGAATGCTTACTCTGACATTTATGTAAACATATGCTTGATGGTGTTTTTGGTAGAACGCCATCTGTTGACATAAATACAAGCGTTAGCAAGTTTTTAACTTGTTTTTTTGTTTTTCATAAATGTACTTTTGAGGTCTTCCTAGCAATGATATATATTGCAGAGGCTTCTATTATGTGTTGATGCTGAACTGATATCAGACCCATATAGCTATCTGGCTTGCTATGCTGAGTTTGAAGACATTACATGTCTAAAAGATTCACACTTGCAAGCTGAATAAAAACTGTTTCATAAACGCTCAGAGTTTGTGTTTAGATCTAGTTTCTTATTCCTGTCTTTCACTGATGATAGCAAATAGCTTGAAATCATGATTTGAAAGTGGAATTAAAGTTAGAGATAGTGAATGCTTGCTCTGACATTTATGTAAACATACGCTTGATGGTGGTTTTGGTAGAACGCCATCTGTTGACATGAATACAAGAATTAGCAAGTTTTTAACTTGTTTTTGTTTTTCATAAATGTACCTTTGAGGTCTTTCTAGCAATGATATATATCTACTATATGGTGATGCTGAACTGATATCAAACCCATATAGCTATCTGGCTTGCTATGCTGAGTTTGAAGACATTACGTGTCTAAAAGATTTACGCTTGCAAGCTGAATAGAAACTGTTTCATAAACGCTCAGAGTTTGTGTTTAGATCTAGTTTCTTATTCCTGTCTTTCACTGATGATAGTGAATGCTTGCTCTGACGTTTATGTAAACATATGCTTGACGGTGTTTTTGGTAGAATGCCATCTGTTGACATAAATACAAGCGTTAGCAAGTTTTTAACTTGTTTTTTGTTTTTCATATATATATAAAGCAGGTTTTTATTAGAGATTATCCTAATAGTTAAGCAGTTTTCCTTTAATTAAGCAAATAATACTTTTCATGGTGGGTTTACATCCATTTAGAGTATATCATTTAATAATGTTTTTATTAAAATAGATTATGCATTATAAATATAAAAAATGAAATTAATAATCTGAAACATAGATAGGTGTAATAGACTAAGTATTTATGAATGGTTTTTATTTTATTTTATCATGGCATATATCTAAGAAGTAATAAGTAAATTATATAATATTAATAATTACTGTTTAGATAGTTTTTAATATTTTATTTTTAAATAAACTAATTGCATTGTGTTTTCTTTCTTAAAATTAATTGCATTATTATTTTGAAAGATAATGATTTCATTGTACTATTAACTACTTCGTTTGTAATTAATAACGGAATAATTTATCAAAAGGAAAAATACTAGAAGCAATTTAAATATTTCATTTTAAAATAATAAAAACTTTTATAATTGTTTAGAAATCATTTAAGTATATATATTTTTTAATTCTTTTTGTTAATTATGATAATTATTTAGATTTGGCAATAATCAGATATTCCAGTTACGAAAACAAATTCAGTTATTTTATTAAACTTTGTATAAAATTTAGAATAAGATATAGATTTTTGTTCTAATATATATATACAGGCATGTGTTTTTTACATAAAATTTATTAGACTAACAATAATTGCTTTTATTCTCAATAGAATCGTAAATGTTTATTTTAAATTTTTAAATAAATAAACATATAATATTTGTTTATATTTACATATAATACAACAGATAGTAACACTTTGTAGAAAAACTTTAGCTTCAAATATTTCTACTTCAAAATATATATGTATAACGATGATCGAACTGAAAATAAGAATCATCCGTGTAGAATTTAGCACTGCCTAATCGTTTTTCGCTTGCTTAATATAATCTTCATATTAGCAAAATGTCTGTAATTATTATAATTACTGTTATTTGAAATGTATCTATTGTGTAATCACAAATAGTCTAATACGAGGATTATAAAAAAGTATTAGAATAATTAGGTCACCAGGTAGGCATATATATTTGCATTTAAAGATATAAAATGAATTCAAATAAATTTATCACCGATTATATAAAGAAAAAACTATCTTAGTTAATTAATGCATATTGTCTTTCCTAAATTATATGTATGTTCTTAAATATATTAATTCACATATCTGCTGGTTTACATACCTCAATTTGGAAATCACAGATATAAAACATTGGCTCGCACTATCTTAATATTATTTAATATATTCTTAATTGTTCTAGTACATGTATTCAGCCATTATAGTAATTTAATAACTTTTAGTGTTATTTTATAAATGTATAAAAAATCATTCTATTCTACAATAACTTTTAGTTAACACAGCACAGATTTTTTTTTATTTAGAAATTCACTGTCACTTTAAAGAGTCATAGATAGAAAGCACAGTGGTATTGAGCATTGTGGTTTTTCCAATAGTTTGTTTCTAAAACTTGTAATTGAAAAGTTTAATTTAATGTAATGTTTAAATAATTTTTGTAAGACAAAATTAAATTCTGTTAAAAAAGTTGCCAACAATAACAAATACCTTAATAATTATGGCATGAACATGTCATTTTATTATTGAAGTATTTAAATATGTTATCAAGCATAAAAACTTATAACTGATTTTTTTTCAAAAGTATTAAGGATAAATTGTTTAATTAATAAAGTTAGAAAAAAAATTGAAAATTGTAGTATAATTTACTACCTGGCCACAAATTTTGGGAGTATAATGGAGTGAAATACATTATAATAACAGATTGTAATAATTTTATGGAGATGTATGTTATCTCAAATAATGAGGCAAGATTAATTAATGGAAATATTATTAATAAGTATTTCAATTTTTTTGCTTCAAAATATTCTCTAATAAAGTAGACTAATTATAAAAGTTGTACAGAATGTTTTTGAACAATCCAATAACCTTTTAAAATTCCAGAGAAACATTTAATATTGGAATTGATGAACTATTGGAAGATTAACAAACTAAAAGTAAATGTGGATGAGGATATATATATATATATATATATATATATATATATATATATATATATATATATATATATATATATATATATATATATATATATATATATATATATATATATATTGTGAATATTCAGATTAATGATCAAAGTATAAAGAAAAAAAAATAAAGAAGTTTATTGATCTTGTTTGATTTTTCTTTTGCTTGATAAGTGGATAATGGGAGATCTGGGAAATTTAAGTTTAAATTGATCACCATGGCAATCTAAAGCTTTTAAATAGTATTGTTTACTGTTGATTCTAGCTTTAAAATACTAAATTCACTATAATCAAACTCAGTAAAAACATATAGGTAAATAAATAAATTTTGAAAACAATTTAGTATGATATAAAAGTTTACTTAAATAGGATCAATATTATTTTACATATTTTATTTCTGTTAATGCAGACCCCATAGTAACATTATTACATATAATTCAATGTTTTATGTCATGTATATTTGTTTATAAATTAATTAAAATTATTATTATTATTAAAATATATATAAATATATATGTAAATTATTTACATTTATAAAATGAATAAAGGTTGTAATATCAATTCTGTATTTTGGTTTAAAAATAATAGGAAAAATTATATAGAATTTAGATTTCATTTCCATGTAACCATTTTTCTCCAAACTTACATTACAAATGGGAAAAAACTGTTCTGAAATATCGTTTGCATTGAGCTTCATTTGAGTAATTTCCAATAGTTGTTATGACACCCATAACATCAGAAAGAGATCATATAAATAGCCAGAAAGGACTGTAAGAGAGGGCTATAATATTTCTGTCATTGCCAGGAATGGAAGTGTTTCTATATTCTTTTAAATAAAATTTCTTCAATATTTTTTTTTGTTAAACTATAAAAATATGGAAGAATAAACTTAAATTATCTGCCCATTCATTCATTTGAATGGCAGTTGTGAAGGGTTCCAAAAAAGATGGCAACAAAATGTGAGAATAGAAACCTATATATAAAAAAATGCTTTGTATGAAATCGGCTATTTTTTTTGTAAAACAAAGAGATTTCTGATTTAAAAATTGGAATATAACTGCCATTGCATTGGATAAATATCATATTACAAGCTAAGAAAACATTCAGGATCAACTGGATTAATTTATATCATAAAAAGGCTAGTTTAATTGCACTCTCCTCTTTAAAAAGAAAAACAAAGGAAAAGAACTTTTATTAAAATTCACGGGATTATTCTATCTGGATATTATTGCCAATAAGATGAAGCATTTAAAGTTCAACTTATCTTTTCTTTGAAACAAATTGATCTTTACATCATAGGACAGAATAAATAAATTGCTCAATGGATAATAAAAGTGGACAGACTTTTACTCTGGGATATGATTTATTTTTATGTATATGTGTGAATATTTTATATAATTTTGAACAGGATAATTTTTATTTTATTTTATATTATAGATAGAGTACATTTAGATTTAATAAGGTTTAGAAAATGAAGGGCTTGGAGAGATTCATTCATTTACAGATTATTTAAACTATTTATGTTAATACAACAGATGCTTGTTTTTATTCAGTTTGAATTTTGTATGTTTTAAATTTTAATTTGAAATATCAGACAGAAAAGGAGTTTAAATAAAGAGCTTTATTTTACATTTGATTTTATTTAATTGCATATGTTTGGTATCTATTGTCTAGAAAATTTGTCATTAAGATATTCAAAATCTCTCCTCCCTTTTATATATATATACGTGTTTGTTTTTGCAACATATTTTAGAGTTACCTGTAGATATTTTATCATTTTTGTTTTTAATTTTAATTCAGTCAGATTAATTTCTTATATATTTTGTTGTTAATCTTACTGATTTTCTTTTATATAATTCAATAAATTGAGTTGATTTAAATGCCAAGAATGTTAATATTTTTTATTTGAATTGCGTAAGGTGATTCCGTTATTTAAAATTCGCCTCAAGGTTGAAACTCAGATTGGTAAGTTAATTAAAATATAGGATATGGTATGTTTTGCATATTAGCATTATTTATTTTATTTCCATATAAATTTTATATTTATTTCTGTATTCAAATATTATATATTTTATTTTAGTCAATATTACAGGTAAATGTCATTAGTAGGTTATTAATTTGTCTGTCTAATCCCGTCATAAAAATCTAAATAGATCGTATTTTATCATTAGTTTAGAATAACTTGTCTTAAATATTTTTAAGAATTTTTTTAAAGTGAAAAGTACAAAAATTTCATTGACTGGTTTAATTAAAATTATCTTTGAATTGGAATAAATGTAAAATATAATCATATGTTTTAATTATTACTAAAACCAATTTCATGTTCGATTGATTTGAGGGTTTAAATAGATAATATTAATAATTATAGGTTAATAAACATCCAATGGAAACTTAATATATCTTTTATATAATGCGATTGGGCATTATAGAGTTAGGAATTAATTAGCTAATAGATTGTTGACAATAAATTCTCATGGAGTATTCTATTTTAACATATAAACGAGGCAATAATTAAGTATCGCTTTATTGGAAGATATGAATAAATTATTTATACATTACTTTATAACTTCTTATTAGACTAGACGTAGATTAATTTGTTTAAACATTAAAAGGAGTGCATAAGTTTTCAAAGCGTTTTCAAAAGGATATAAAACTAGTAGATTTCAAAAAAATATGGATAATTAAATATTAAAGTAGAAATAATTGTGTGTCGCTTTATTGAAATATACGATTGGATATTTATACTTTCTATTTAGCGTTTATTAAACTAGATATACGTTTGGTTCAAATATTATTTTGTTTCAACAATTTAAATAGTGTCTATATTAAAAAACGTTTTGTTAAAAAATGCAATTGTGGTTATTTAAAAGCTCATCCGTTAAAATAAAATGCAGTATCATTAAATATTAAAATAGGTTGAAATTATTACAATAACAATAGATTAATAAAGTATATTGGAATCTGATTTAGTTATTGACTTGATTGTCATTAAATTATTAAGCAAATAGTTAGCTTAATCATATTATTGTTTAGGGCAAAGATATATGATTTCACTGCTCATTGCAGTTTGCGTTGTAATTGTGATAGATTTGTTAATGTCTGGAGCAGATAATCTCATCATTCTTTGGTTTTACATATAGCTTAAACAAATTAGACTTTAATAGAGATTATTAGTGCTTTATGATGGTTTATTGCATAATGGTGACCCGATTGAGCTAGATTAGATTAGATTAGATTAAAGTAGGTTTTTTTTATTTTTGATCCGATCACATTGATCATTCTGCCCATCACCAGCACTAATCAATTTCATCAGTTACTATATATATATATATATATAGTAACTAGATTCTCTTCTAAATTCTAATATATATATATATATATATATATATATATTAGAATTTAGAAGAGAATCTATACATTAATTTATTGTTGTTGTATTTTAAAAAAAATTCAAAGCTGAAATAGTTGTGAAAATATTTAATTGAAGGAACAATTGAGTTGAATTACATTTTTACAAACTAAAAATATGTAATTCAAAACTCTATATTTGTAATGCATTCACAGATTCAACTGCAAAGATGATCATTAAGTAGTGAAATGTAAACTTTAATTTACTGCAACGCTAATCGACAAAAGAGTATTAATATAAATATCTTTAACTTTCAGAATTAAATTAAACCTAAACGTTGAAAATTGTTTTAAAATGAATCAAACACTTTTTATATCATTATAAAAATAATAGCAACTAATCTGTTAAAACACATACACAGATAGCAAACAGAAAAAAGATAAAAATTCAACAATAAATTTTTAATTGAGCTAAGATATTCAGAAACGAATTAAAATGAAAATATTTGAAATGGCAGGTGTCCAAAAGATTATTGCAAAATTGTTGTAAAATAGTTATTAGTGATAGAAAAATATAACTATAAAAATGAAAGAATCGTCTCAAAAATATAAAGCAACATCTTAGTGACAGCAAAAATGTGATTTTAAAATTTTAAAATAAAACTTTTTTTGCAAATATCAATTTTTTTGAGTATAAAAAAATTTATAAAAATCTGTGAAACAATAAATAATAGGAAAACAAATTAATTCTTACAATTTTGATAGCATCTTGAAATGGCATATAATTCAAATGAAGAAGTCAGCTGTGCAATAAATGTATAAAGAAATAAAGAAGGCCAAGATGTGATTACATCGTTGTAAATATTTTTAAAAAAGTAAAAATTATTTGTATGATAAATATATAATAGAAATATACCAGATATTGGAAGACTTAAGGAAAATGAAAAGATATTAAAAATTACAGTTTTGTCAATCAACTATCAGTTCTATATAAGAGATTTTCTATGATTATTACAACTCATCAGTAGAGAATAATTGTCCATAGACAACCAAAGACATTGATTATAACTTGGAAGTCACAATAAAATATTGCAAAAAATATATATAATATCAATGAGAATGAATAATCATTTTATATTGAAAATGTGAATTATGAAAAAAACGTTTTCTATATAAATATTTTTCATGTGATTAAAGATTTCAACATCATTACATAGATTTAGAATACTGAAAAATTTTTAAAAGAATCTTCAACATCAAAGGTAGAAATTATTTTGCAGTAAGGTTACAATAAGCACTGTATCAATATACACTACTTTAATTAAATTCTAGTTTAATTAAATGCTATCTTTTCAAACAATTTGTAAATTTAATAAATTTTATGATATATCCACAGCCATTTTTAGCTCAGAGTATTGTATTTACTGCTGATATTTGACCAGGTTATGTTGAAAGTAATTATATTTTTAATTTATTTTATAACGACATGGTAGAAATATTTTTAGTAATAAAATGCTTTTGATAAATAAAATTGGAAGTTTGATAAAGTGTAAGAAAATTTAGTCTTTTTCTTAAATGATGAAATAAAGTTACAAATTTAGTAATGGCATAAAAAAAGAATTTACATTTTCTTATAAATGAATTATGAATAATAGAGGTGACTATGTAGATTCTGATGATGATATAAACTTCTAAATATCAAAACAATCAAAAACAATAGTCTTCCTAAATCAAGACTATTATATTTCCATAAGAGTAAAAATAGTTATTGAAGAAAAAGTATACCATCCAGTTAAGTTTAAATGCAATGAAAGTCTGTTTATTTTATTTAAAAATAAATAAATATACAGTACAATGTTTTTTTAATGAATAATAATGAAAAAACATACCGACAGCAAATAGATATGTAAATGTGCCCTCTTAGATTATTTTTAATAAATGCAATATTATTTTCAAATTTGGTTTATAGTGTTATCTTAATTTATATAAACATACTACATAAGTAAAAAATATTCTGTGTTATAAATATTGGTATACTAAAAAATATTATATACAATACTTATTATATCGTAATCAACACTTGTCAACAATATATAATCTATTATCTATGATATATATCAGAGGTGGCCAACTTTTGTGTTTATAAGATCTATTTTTTATTTTAAAAATGTTTTGTAATCAACTAGTTGTCATAGCGCGATCGACTTGTCATAGGAGTAGTCTAAGTGGAGGGAGGCGTGAAATACGTACCATTTTTATGTATCTACCTAGTAAAAAATAACAGTTATTTAACAGGCCAAAAAACTCATATCGGGAGAATCAAAGCAACATGAGTAATTATTAACAATATTTATTAATTCAAATTAGCTACATTAAATCAAGATTAAAAATATTATTTTCAATAATGATACGACTTAGTAGACTTCACCTATCTAGAATTGAAAAAAAAATTAGAACAAAAAACAAAAATAACAAAAAAACTTGAAAATTTTGATTTAATTTGTTTCACTCGTTACCCAACAGCTCTTGCCAGATTGGCCTCGTGGTCGACCAAAAATGGCTTTGCGATCGACTGGTGGATCACGATGACTTGTTGAACACCCCTGATATATATGATATAAGAGAGAGAGACTTGAAACAAAATATAGCAGACATTATGGACAAATTGTATATGTTGAAACTAAAAAGATTAACTTTGATAAATATGAATTGCAGATTAATTCCATCTTGATCATTTTTGATAGAAAACGTGTAACAGAATGAATAAAAATGTAAGACATATTTTTTTTCTTAAATAATTATTTAGAACTGCAAACAAGAACTATCACCAAGAAAAAGTTAAAGATAAAAACTAAAAAATACAAAAAATAAAATGAAATTAAAGAAATTATTTATAAATATTTTGCACAAATTATTAAATATAAAAGGAAATGTACTGAATAGAATTAATTAATAAAATAAATTTTGGAAGACTCTTATCACAAGTAAATTAACATTACTAAAATATGCTGTTATTTTGAAAAGAAAAGATCAACAATTTCTTTTGAATGAATTTGATCTCATTACAGCAGTATAATACTGAGATTAAATATTAAACAGTAGAGAGAACCAAAATAATATTGACACCATTAACAAAATTAGAAAGCTGAAATAGATCTGACTGCTTTTGTATCTAGAAAAAAAATAGTCAAGAAATAATTAAAAGTTTATATTAGATCCTTAGATACTATAAGACTTTTAGAAAAAGATCACAAAGAAGATGAATGACTGAAATTTAAAAAGTTGTAGATAATGTGAAATACTAAAGATAAAAAAATTAGACTTGTAGAATGTCATGCTGCAAGAGATTGATAATTCTAGATATTAACATTTTGTTATATTTTTGTATTATACAAATATTAATATATAAAGGGGGGGTACCCAAAAATCCAGAATTTTGTAATAAATATTTGTGTATTTTAATTATTACAAATTAGATATTCTTCAAAGTACTATCCAATCTATGCAATACACTGGTGTAAACATGTTTTTCCATTTCTTGAAGTGGTTCTGAAATCCTTGCAAAGTGATGTCTGTTAAAACCTTCAATGTTTTTCTTTTTACCACTTCCAAATCTGCAAAATATTTTCTTTTGAGGCATTTTTATATAATAAAATAAAATTGCTCACAATGACATCAGATAAATATGATTAATCAATAAGTTGGGTCATGCTGTTTTTAACTGATAATTGTTTCACACTCAAGGCTTTATGTGCTGGTGCTTTGTCATGGTGAAACTTACCCTATTTTGCCAGAAATCAGGATTATTTATTTCATCACATTGTACAAACATTTTAAAAGTTGGAAGCAATGTGCCTGACCATTGCAAATGAATTTCTGAGTGAATAAATGCCATTTGCAAAAAAAATCAGCAGCATCTTAACATTGCACATCATACACCATGTTTTTTTTTTTGGTAATTGTTGAATTTGAACACTCATAAACTTGTATTGTTTACTCAGAGCAGCTTTCTTATAAATGGTTTCAAACATTTACAACAATGTATCCTGCTGTTTCTCCTAACAAAAAAACAGAACTTCATGTTATTTCAACTTTTTAGCCATCACAAAAATTGATAAAAAAGTGAAACAAACTCAACAAAAATATTTACTATGAAGCAACACAACTTTACTTGATAATGCGAATCATCAGACGGATGCAGAGGAATCCCTGCAAAAAAACATTTAATGATAGAAGCATTTACTACAACATACTTGACTATCAGAGAACAATTCTGGGTTTTGGGTACCCCCTTGTATACAACAGAATCAATTTTAATTATGTAGGCTAATATTCTGAGCCTATAACATGTAATGGTACAGTCTATACCATAAGTTTTTCAACTCTGTTGAAGAATAGTCCAAATTTGAAGGATGTACAATTTTTTATGGCATAACTGATTTATTTATGCATCTAAATTAAAAAAAAATTAAAGGCTAAACTTCCATAAAGTGATAATTTTTTTAAAAAATTATTTTCTTATTTATTACCAAATATTTATTATTGATAATTGCTTATTTCTACTCATGTGATATATATCAAAATTCACACGCAAATATTACACAACAATGATGATTGAACTGATTTTTTTCAGCGCATTAAAAATATTGTTCATTTGTCAATGAGTCTAGATATTTATATTCAAGAATGAAACCTCATGGAAAAGTTGATGATAAAATGTTCACATAGCCAAAATAGTTTGTAGATTGCCAGATTATGTTCACGATGTTTTGGGATAAAATCTTTGAGAGAGTATAGTGCTTGAAAGATAAAATCTTTTATAGAATGTCATGTGGAAAGTATTTATATATTTTTGAGCAATTGGTTGAGGTTTGATCATACACCTATGAAATAAAAAATATCCATAGAGATAAGAATTATGTTCAGGTTTTAAAAAGATGTATGATTTCTTTTGGGTAACTCAAGCACAAGACACATGTGGATTCAAGATTTAGCTCATATTAGTCATTAAAATATATTTTGTTTGGAATTGTACTCTGTAATAAATTGAACAGAAATTTTAAACATGATTGATGAATACAAAATTTTAAAACTTAATTAGAGTCTTAGAAACTGGCATAGTTGTTTGTAGACGTCTGGATGAATAAATCATCTTGTTTAAATCACTAAATGATATGCCAACAAGAGATTTGATGTTAGCATGTGAAATGGAATGTTTTGTGGGAAAAGGTTACTTGAAATATAAAATTAAAACAAACAATGATACTGGAAGACAACTAGAATTACAGTTTGGGTTAATAAGTGTCATGATATACATTTTGCCTCTTGAAAATCATGCAAATCAGAAGATGTGAATATGAATTCCAGTTATGCTTTTATTATAGGTATAATATTGTGGGTCATGTTAAATATTTGCATCTATGGACTTCTGCTAAGGATAGCATTCTCTATGCAAACTTTCACAATAGGATAGAGCATTTTTGGGCATGAGGCCTTAATTTTTGAGATGAATGTGTTCATGACATGACTTTTCAAGTGAAGATAAATTGCATTTTAGATACAATAAATGGAATGCCAAGAAAGGATGAGGTTACCCATAAAAACGTAGTACTTTATAGCCTGTAGTCAGCTGCCACATAGATATTTTTTAAACATCTATTGTAGAACCAGTTAGTGTTTTGAATTTATTCAAAATATTCATAATGAGGGAAATGTTTTTGGTGTCTGAAGATAATCTGAACATTATCAATGAAGAATATATTTTAAACAGCAGTTCCAAATTGAAGAAGAAAAAATCTTCAATATAACACTCAATTTGTTTAATTGGAGAATCTTTATAAACTGTAAATACCAATGATGCAAATGATGAGTTCTATGGACACTCTAATCATGTTTGAAAGATATGGATAGATTTGCATATAATTTTTCAGTTTAATTGAACTCTATTACCTGTCATCAGATTACTGTTCCCAAGAAGAAGTTTATATAGTCCAATGAAAAGTTATTTACAACTGACTAGATCAGCAGCTATCTAGGTATGCAAGATAATCTGTAAGTTTGTTCTTTTTGTTGAACAAGATTGATTTTTCTACTTAAGAACTAGCTTGAGAGTTATTTTAGTGCATAATAATTTCATTCAGTTTGTTAGAATGTTTTTTGCAAAGATTTTTAGATCAATATCCTCAAGTGTAATATGATACAAGTTATTTATAAAAAGGTATATTACAACTGATTTTTCTAAATCAAGACATTGTGTTAGTAAAAAATTTGTGTTTGAAAAGATTGCTTGAGCAGTATTGATTATAGATTAATGCAGAATAAGAAAAAACGAAGTTGTTAAAATCCCTATAATTTAAGCTGAGATAAGATCTTCAGCTAGAGAGATATGTGTTCAATGGTGCTCTTCTTAGAATATTTGTCGCTTTATAATAATATTTTCTTAAGGAGATTGTATATTGAAATGAATAATGGACTAACATTGATAATCTAGTTGTAGATTAGTTTCTAAGCACCAGGAAATTCTATGTTAACATTGGATCAGAAAGGAGAATGTCATCTTTTGATAAAATGGGAATGCCAAAGGCTTGAGATGGAATAGATCTTGTATAATTTATAGTAGGTTTATTCAGCTTTGAAAGATTTGGTATTATTTTTTTCAATCTATATATTATTGCATTTTGATTATAAAGTGTAATTGACTGGTTTTCTTCATATTACAATTTACAGATAGAGTTTTGGCACTGTCCATCTGTGAGATGTTTTGCAAAGTTGTACTGATGTCTTCAATGCATTGTTTTATGAACTCTTACAAACAACTTGTTAATTGTTTGGAACAGCTGATGTTTAAAAATCTTTTGAAAACCAATCAAATTACAACAAGAAAGTGTTCTTCAGCTGCTATGGTTAATTTTAATTTTATAGAAATCTGTTGTTTAAATGTAGGTTTATAGAATAGTGCATAAATTAAGAGTCACAGAAGTATGGTGTAAAAGTAAGATGTGTAATATATATTGAAGTTTTAAAATTGAATGGAGATGAAAAAAGATCAGATAAAAATAAATCTTACTCTCTGATAAATTAAACTGTCTTGGGAGGGTATAAGTATGATAGCTATAGTAGGGTGAACTGATTAAGTTTAGAATGAAATATGGATGGTAATTCATTGTAAGAGCAATGAAAGTTACCATGTAGAATAATTATTCCAGGTATGTGCAATATTTTCATCTGATTCAATATGGAGTATACTGGTTTTATTGTTTTCCTGAAGGTTTGTGATGATGGTGTTCTAGTTTTATTTTTATATTGGATTATTTCCATCATCTAATATGTGTATTGAATGTCTTTAGAAAAATTTAACTTTATTTAAATATTCCAAATACATTCAACTGTTAGTAATAGCATATCAAACAGGTTAATATATGCACATTTTGAGAGGTATTATTCTCCCCTCCTCTTCAGGTGTTGCTGGCCTGACCAGTAACAGTACTATCATGGGATTTGAACCTGGGTCCTTAGATTCTTGAGTATTGAATTTTAAGGTAATTCTCTAACCAACTGAGTCATTCTGCCAAAGGCAACAGTCTGTAGTCATTTCATATCCTTATCTATGAGGTTCCTCCTGATTTCATCACTTTTTCCTAAGAGCAAAGTTGATTAATGGTTTCCATATATTATGTATAGCACACTAGGTTGGCTTATGGTATTTTTGCCATTGTCATGTGAGCAACTTCTTTAAATTTTCTTCTTTGTACCTTTTCTTCTCTATTCAATATTTTTGTATTTGCCCAATTGAATATATATGCATTGGCACATAAATGTTCTGCTACCTTGGACACATCTGTTTTCTTTCTTCTAATCATCAGTTTGTGTTCTTGCAAGCACTTTCAATGAGATGACTGGTCTCACCAATGTATGTTGTTTTACATTCACATCGTATTTCATAGATGCAGTTTTTTTTCTTTTCATTAATTCAAGTTTAGGCTTTGTAGATGTTAGAATTCCTCATAGGGTTGTATGGAAATAATCCAATATAAAAATACTACTGGATTTATCTTTGACTTTTTGGCTTGAATATATTTATATAAAATAAAATTGTGATTGATGGATGAATAAAGGAAAAAGTCATTACATTAACAGATATGTGTACTATGTTTGGCTTTGATAATAGGATTCAAAGAGGATTTTAACACTTTCAAGCTCCTTCAGCTATCCATTCTATCCTAAATAACCAATACACATGACCACATACATGTGAAAATGATAAATTATCTCCAATATATATATATATATATATATTTCATGCTGAACCAGCACATTAGTTGATCCAGATTATCATCTCCCATATATATATATATATATATATATATATATATATATATATATATATATATATATATATATATATATATATATATATATATATATATATATAAGCAGTGCTCACTTTATAATAATATAGCAAATATTCAAACTTTGATGGACAGACTTTACTTTTCTCCACCCTCCAACTTTTCAGCCATCCATATTATTGAAAGTATGATGATGGAATGCTCAAAGCTCCTGTTGATTCCAATATTGTTGTCATATCTATTTTGACTTTGTCAATCTGACCACTCATATGTAGGACCTTAATGTGTCCATTTAAATACACAGAAGAGAGATGGGCAGTATTCAGGCTAAATCTGTAGTATTTAAATACAAGTATATTGAAATATACTGAACCTTAGATATAATATACAATTTTTGTATTTATCATAACTCCTATACTCTGAACTAATCTGATATTTGGTTTATTTATAAAGATATAGTTCTTGTTTAGAGCATTATTGATAGCTGTATAATAAAATGTTTATTTCTGTTAGAAGGAATATGTCACAATGGTGATTCATCAAAAGTTAACAATGTAATTTTTTGTGTGAATTTAGGTCAATCCATAGATCATATTGATGTTTACATTGTTCATATTATGTATATGGATTGTTGGAATACTGATTTTTGTTGGCATGTTTCAAACCTGAATAATCCAATATATAAATGTAATTAAAACACTATCATCACAAACTTTCAGGATAACATAAAGTGCAATAAAAATAACTTTTAAATGTATATTATATTAACTTATATTTATTTATTTTTGTAAATGTTTGTTCTAATTTAATGAATCATGCATGATTCAATACAATATCAACCTTCTCCAATGTGTCAATAAAAAGACTACAAAATGTAAAATTGTTTTTTTTTTTTTTTTTTTTTTTTAAAAAAAAAAATTACTCACTGAAATATGCATTTTATGCTGTCACACCAGTCAGTGTTTTTTTTTTCATTAATAAGTTTAATTAATAAGTTTAATAAAATGTTTGTTCATTAATTATCTTTTTTTTAATATGAAGCTTTATTTTTAATCATTGTTTTTATACATTTTGAATCATTAATAACAAATTATTTTTTTTTTGCCTTTGAAAAGCATTATAATTTTTGTTTATTTTTTTAAAAAAAATTATTGATTTACAAAGCATTTTGGAGAACCAATTGACCTCAATGTCTGGTCTAACTTTGTATTGATTTTAAAATTTTCAATTACAATAAATTCATATTATATTTTGCTATTTAAACTCTTAACTTTCGATTTTCAATTGTTTATTAAATTACTTTTTAAAAATTTGTATACATTTGTGTGTATATATAATTACCCCCCCCAAAAAAAAATTATATATATATATGAACAATCCTGGAAGCTTTTCTTTATGTTCGTCATAGTTACTATTTTCATAATTTTCTGCTATTAAAAAATAAATGTGATTGTGAATATTTTAAACAACTTAATTGTTATCAAAATATAAAAAACTGTAGAGATTTTAACCAAAAAATAGATTCACTAATAGTTTTATTACCTATTTGAATTGTAACCACAAATTCAACAGTAATTAATTTTGTGATTAAATAAATAAATAAATGACTTGATTGCTGAAAAATTCATAAGAAGTTTTGCTGCCAAAAATGACCAAACTGACATTGTTTCAAGGATCTTAAGACGTGGTCTACTGCTCTACCACTGTAACAAACCATTTAGGTCATTATGTGGTTTATCGGTCTTTAATTCTTTTTACATATGCTAGTAGCTGTTAAATTCTACTTATGAAGCATATTGTCCTGAATCTGTTGTTAAGACTTCATCTAAAAAAAATGTTTGCAATTTCTTAAATGGTTAATTTTTATGTTCTTCTGTTGTATATTTTTCATTAAACATTTAGAAAGTAGATTATGATTTGATAGAATCTTAGGTTGCCATTATAATTTCATAAATAAAAATAAACTGAAAATTAATACACATATAATTGTAAATTAATTTGAAAATAATTATTCAAACAATTTCAGTGCCACAAATATTCTACAAAAAATATATTTTTGTTGTATAGTTTATTTATCTGACAACTTGTGTGCCAAGTTAGTATATCTATCTATCACATTTTATTCTAGACCATATCCCCTTGAGAAAAAAACAGTATAGTCAGTAATATAATCTATAACATAAATAGAATTTGCCATTTCAATAAATACCATGCTCAAATTAATCACAATATACTTTTTACATGTCTGTTCCCATCAATTCAATCACAAATAAAATAGTATTACTGTCAGCAAGCTGAAGAATATACTGTACCGAGACAAAGTCGGTGCAGGTATATACGCACACACACGAGCAATGTAAACACTCTATATTTTTTTTTCTTCTTTCACTTTCAACTTATGATAAAAAATAGATATAGTTTTATTTCAATGCATTATAAAATACATTGTAAAATAAAATGTTAATATTTCTGATTAAATAGATTAAGGCTTTCATATAATCTACTATAATAATATTCTCTAAAAAAAAAAAAAAAATAAAATATAAAGTATTACTAATATGCCATTTTAAATCTCAATAAGTGATTTCTATTTGTATATGCCACGGGGGTAATTAAAAGGGGTTTATTTTAAATTATAACTGTCATGAAAGTTAAAAGCTTATAGAAGTGATTTTGAGACAGATTAAATGCTCGACTTTTAAACTAATGTAATTTAAATTGTTCTCTTAAAACACGCACACATGTATGCATAAAAGGTGTGAATAAGTATGAATTTTTCTAACTGAGATTGCAACATGAGATTGCCTAAACCTAACATTGCCTCAAGCATATGGATTGAGTGGACATTACGTAGAACACGGACCCCAACGACAACTAAAACAATATTGAACTCTGGGTGGAGATTCGATCCTCAGATAATAACCAACCCATATAAATATGAATCTAAATCAAAAAGAAATTTAATTTATGCTTATGCTTATACTTTTTTCCTAGATCCCTCCGGAAGCTACAACTAGAACTTTTCTTTTTTTTTTTGCTATCCGTTTATCCAATATGATCACTGTGAAATTAACATTTAGAGTGTCGATCATCAGGATGGGTTAGGAAACCCTTCAGTGATTGATCGATGCTCCGCCACCAAAACATCTCCACAGCTATGAATGATCAACAACAGTACCATCCGAACATAGTGCTCCAATCAGTCTAAGGACGTTGTTCCGTTTAATATACATGAATCGTCCAAACATACTACGCTGAACTTATATGAAATGAATCACCATGTATTATGGAAACATCATCTATCAGGTTCGAACCCTCACCAAATTAGAAGCAGCAGAAGACTACGCAAAATCCTAGGTAAACATTTTTTTTATAACGCTTCCATTCACTCTTTACGTAAACTTAAAAGGCAATCTCATAATTAATTAAATTCGACTTTCGTAAATCAAATATAAAATGATCCGTAATCTCTCATATTTAAATCTTATTATTTTAATTTCAACTTTCGTAAATAAAAATATCAGATGCTACATAGTTCCTCATATTTAAATCTTAGGACTTTTCCAGTTATGAACTTTGATCCTAATTATTATTTTCTTTCGCAGATAAACTATAACACACACCTATTTTCAAAATGTATAAAGAGGAAATATATTTTATCAGCCATGTTTATTATGCATAATATGTTCTTTTCTGTGCGAGTGCGAGAATGTGCGTATGTGCGGGTAAATAAAGTTATTAATCAATGTTTCATTTTTTATAATCAATAAATTTTTTTTTATTTAAACTAGTCGAGCATTCCTCAAATCATTTCTATAATTATTTTTTTTTTTTTGAAGTTATTATTATTGTTAGCATTTATTCATACAATTAATTATTTTACTTTTAAATTTGTCTTCCTTATATTTTTCTTTTGTTTTTATTTTTTTTTAAATTTCATTCATAAACATCGTGCCGTAAGTCACGATGTTTACTTATTATGTAGTTAACATAGATTTAAGAGTTGGGAGGGCCTATTATTAATAAATATAAGTAAATGTCAATAGAGCTAGTATAAATAAAGTTATTGGACTGTATGATAAAGGGGGGATGATATTATAAACGTCTAAGTTGTTTATTCTAACGATGCCTCAACCGAACATTCGTATTAGTTATAAATAACCAATGATCCCATCCAATGCGGGGACCGATCTGTCAATCAACCGATCTTCTTATCCATTGGTTAATATTATGTCATTTGCCAGGATAATAGTCTTGAAGGCAATTTCATCGCGACCCTGAGTGACCCCTATTGGTCCATGCTGGGAGTTCGAGCTTATGGGCAGGGATTAGACTTCAAAATCGTTTTGATATGACGTAAGGTGATGCGAGAAATTAAATTGTAAATCAAATCATCGTATCTGGCGCCCTCTTGTGTTGATAATGAACAACTATTGATATAAGAAAAAATAAATAAATCTTTACGCTGTATCATGTTTGTTTTGGAGCTCTCAATTCCTTTTAGGAACGGTTTAATAGGGAACCGGTGCAAGGTTTAATAGGGGACGATAGAATACAGTTTGATTTTTTTTATGGTAATTTTAAAATGTTTCTGAATAGTCCTTATTAAAATAAAAAAATTTATATTTTATATGTTAAGTTTTGTAATTTTCTATAGAATAAAATGAAAAAAGTAATAGTTTTATATAAAACAATTTAGTTCAAATAGTTATGTCCCTATCATGCAATGCAGCTGCTGCATAATGGAATCTATGTTATATATCAACATTCAATTCTGCTTTCTTAAATATAAAATATTCCCACCACATTCATATGAGTCTGCATTCTTGAACTGATAACCATTTAAGCCAAGTTACTGATTTTTTTTATTATTTAAACAATTGCTGAACAAATTTTTAAAAATTGCACTTCAATAATTAAAAAAAAGTATGTGTATATTTTTTTTGGAAGTATGAAGACTAGAACAATAATCAGAGTGCACTAAATCTTTCGTCAATATAGTTGAAATACAATCCAAAAAGATAAAAATTTGGGTTTTTTTCTTATTTAATTGGTTCAAATTTAAAACACCCTCAAATATATACTGCATCTTGATATTTATTTTAAACTGTTTCAAAATGAATGGTAAACATAATGATACCACTGCTTAACAGCATTCATTTTAAAGGACGTATTCTTCCTACAAACAATGATAATGCTTTCTTTTATGTTATCATATAGAAGCTTTATATATATATATATATATATATATAAAGAGCTTCTATATATATATATATATATATATATATATATATATATATATATATATATATCAAAATACAGTACTGTATTTTGATATATACATTGATTTTTATATTACATATATTGTGAAACGAATACAGATGTCAAACTTTATATATATATATATATATATATATATATATATATATATATATATATATATATATATATATATATATATATGCTGGCTTCAATATATATATATATACACTTATTCTGCCAATAGGAGGATGACCCCTAGAAGATATGCCAAGTCCCCTATATTAGGCTATACTAGGACTTTATCTAGGTACCATTTAATAGTCTTACCATTTTTTCAATTATATTTAATCAATCATAACAATTGTGAGTCTCACCTATCTTATTAACAAAATTGCATATCCTTTAACGTTAAACAAATACTAAAGTATGCATTCAATGACATAAGAATACTTAAACATTCCTCCTTATTCAGTATTTAAATACTCTTATGACTAACAATAATGCTTAAATACTCAATAAGTTATAGTATTATTTTATTATTACTATTTTTATAACACTATCATTAAGAATAAATATAATAACAATATTATTCTAAGGAAATTTTAGGATTATTATTGATTTTAATTAACCTTTTATACTAACTATAAAATATCAAGAGAGATTTTACTTAACTATATAGGTAGTGTCATTTGAGAGATGATTCATAAGATTTATTAATAATTAAAACTATATCATTATTTTATTTAAATTGTAATTATCATGTCAATCTTGAAATAAAAATATTTCCTAAAATGATTTCTTAACAATAAATACACTTTACTACATTTGCAAGGTATTTGAGTGCTGACTAATGTGATCAAAGCGGTTTACAAGAATATAATATTCAATTTAATAAAGATTTACCTAGATAATTGTGATACAACATCTTATGCTGGAGCAATTTTTCTTCAGATTTTCAAATCATATTTTTAGTTAATATGCATATGATAATTAGTACTCTCTGATGATGGTATAGTGATGATGATTTTCCAACAAAATAAATGCAACATTAGACACTTCGTGTAACTTTTAAAACATTACATTTATAAAACAATAAAAAATTATATAACAGTATAATATAACAATATACTTAAAACATTTATACATTTATATTCACCTTAAGTGCAATGAGCTATTCCACATAAAATTTCTTGATAATATAATCAAATATTATAGGATATTGATTTTCTTACTTGTATTATCAAATAATGTGTGTCTTAAACAGTCAATCCCTTTTCTATATAATGATCCTCTATTTTATTAATTACACTTCACAGATTGCGATGAAAACTAGAAAATAAAAAAAATGGATTGATATTTTAGTCTCAAGTAAAATAATTTTATTACAATATTATGAGCGTTTATGTTTTATCTGTGTTTGTTTTGTGATATTAATCATTTATTTCTTCCTTTTATCTTATTTTTAATTTTCTTATAGGTTTATCACTTAATAATATTATAAATTACAATAAATCTTTTTTTGTCATATCAAATCTAATATTTATCTCTCCTTGCACTAATCTTTAATTACCATTCAGAATATTTGCTGAATGTATATAAGCCACATTCTAGTGCTAACTGTATCAAATAAAATATTTATCTTAATCTTCTCTAATCTTTTAAGTTTTATTTTTCAACTATAAATTTCTATTTGTCTTATGCCTGTATTATAAACAATACTCATAAACACTTATAAATTAAAATTCTCTAACTACATTCTAATGCTATTACTGTATTAATAATTCAACATCAGATCAAATTTTAAATATCATTATTTATTATTTAATATTATACTGAAACAGAGATACATCCCTTCCTTCTTCTAATATTTTTCTTTACTTTTATTTGTGTGTATAATTTACTAGCTCATAATATAGAGACAGTTATTTTAATAACATAGGAGTATTCAATCAAATAAAACTTTACACAATTAAAAGCATAAATAAACAAATTATGTTAATTATTGGTTTCTCCATCTCTTAATTTATTTTCCCCTATATTAATAATTATTATTATTTTAAAATGTAAACTTAACTATATATATATATATATATATATATATATATATATATATATATATATATATATATATATATATATATATATATAAACATTGCATTACCCATTTTCTCTTCTTTTGGACATACAAGTTTATATATATGTTGAAACGAAGATTTTCACGGGTTGCATAAATAAAAAACATATTTTGTGGGTTCATCCATGTTAAAAAATTTTAAATATTGATATTCTGACGTATCAACTTGGTCACACAAGTCATCCACTGGATGATAAAAGGTAGAAAGATGGTTGTAGAGATGCTACAATCACTGATTTGAATAAACAGTAAAGTTCCACCAATAGCAAAAATGTTAAATTTAAAAATGTTTTTTAAAAAAATATTTCCAAATAGGAGGAAGTTTGCATGTACATCTCGCTTATTGATACAATCTGGCCTTTTAAGTATTTCAATGGCTTCTCTAATTTTGCATTGGTAGAGATTATCACATCTGGATATGATCCTGGTACTAGAAAAATCAATGTTATGACCTGAATCTATAGTATGGAGTGAGAGTGCTGATGATGATGAGTGTTGTTTAACTGCATTAGCATGATCATCTCTCCTAACACTGATGTGACGATTACTCATACCTATGTAAGAAGCTTTACAATTTTTATGAGATTTGATAAACACCATGAGATTCAAGAGGGATTGAATCCTTAGGCTTGGTTATTATATTGCTGATCTTTTGATGAGTAGAAACTGCTGTATCTATATTATAGCATTTTAATATACGTCCAATACTGTCTGTAGTTCCTTTTACATATGGAACACAAATCTGAATAGCTGATTTATAATCTTTTTGTTTCCTATTTTGTCCATTTTGAGCTTGAAATAAGGCTTTTTTTTATAAATTTATAATTATAACTACTTGCTAATAAAACACTATTAATATGATTTATTTCTTCTTTCAGATGTGAATTATCTGAAAGGTTAATTGCTCTATTTAAAAGAGTTTTGGCTACAGAAACGATCTGAATTTATATATATATATATATATATATATATATATATATATATATATATATATATATATATATATATATATATATAAATTTTATTAATAATATCTCAATTGTTCTTCTCCCTTTTCATGCTTCCAATTTATTACATATCAATCTTTTATCACATTTCATCCTTTGATATCTATTTGAGCACTAGTAAAACTGAAATTTTTCACATTCTCATTTTATCCACCAGTTATACATTTTTATTTTTTTTTATTTTCAAGATCACTGATTGTTTTTCACCTATGTGATATATTTTATTTAGATCCATTTCAACCTGAATATTCCGGATTTTCATATTACTCTCAGTGCATTTTTTAATAATATTCACATGTTATAGATTTCATATTGCACCTTCTTCCTAAATATAAAATAAATAAAATTATTTTCAACAGAGTTTAGATTTTCCTGGAAGCTAATGTCACTGATCATGATTTATTTTACTTTTGTTTTTCCTTTACTTATTGTTTTTTACCAATTGACACTACTACTAATTAAATATTTCAGTCTCACAGTAGACTGCTATAGTTTTTTCTATAGATATAGTCCTTGGTCAGAATTTTCTTTTTCCATTGAACCTTATTGATAGTTTATCATAAAAGTTTCCCCTATATTTAAAAGTTGGTTTACTGATGAGATTATCTTTAAATCTTTTCTACTCGAAAAATTTTTATTCAGAGAAACATTCATAACCTGCATTTGAATATTAACTATACTTTTAATATATAAATATTTACATTCAAGTTTATTTTTAACTTAATTTCAATTATCTTGATAATCATATCTTTAGCTTGGTCACTAGTGATTTTTCTATTATTTATATATTTATTTCCTTTTAGTCTTTCATAAATATGTTAACATTTAACCAACCTATGCATTTGATCTTGCCTAATTCTACAATTATATATTAATATATTACTTTGCAGTTTGTTTCTTCTATTTGATATTTCTTAGTAAAATATTGGAACACATATACATTTTTTTCTTTCCATTGATTTATTTTCTTAAAATAATGATTTTAGAATATTCTAGCAAATTCATTAATTGTTGTTTTTAGCCAGCAGAGATCTCCTTTATTTAGCCATTCATCTTACTGAAAATTTGTTACTACAGAATTTAAAGTCCTTAAATTCATCATCATCATCAACAACCATAACCAATCCATTGCAGGATGAAGGTCTCTCCAAATTCAATCCATCTTCTCTGATCTTTAGTTTCTCTTCTTCACATTTCCCCTGAACCCTTTCTTCTTTCATCCATCTATCTCACATGTGGTCTCTTTCTGGGTCTTTTACAATGTCTTGGAATCCATTTTAAGATTACAATTATCCATATATTATCATCTCTTCTAGAAATTTATCCAGCCCAATTCCACTACAGTCTTTTAATTTTTCTCAATGAGGTCAGTAACACCTGTTTGTTCTCTTACCCATATATTGTGTTTTCAATCTCTTCTTATTACTTCCAACATACATCTCTCCATACTTCTTTGAGTGGTCTGAAGTATCTGTTTTGCTCTTCTATTAAGTGTCCAAGTCTCAGATCTATAAGTAGGAACTGGTAAAACACATTTATTAAAAACCTCCATTATCAAACACATAGGCATATTTTCTTTTAGTATCAAGTCTTTTCTACCAAAAGCACTCCAACCAAGTTTAATTCTATAATTACTTTCATCCATTATGTTTCCATCATATTAATAATCTGACCAAGATATTTGTAACTGTTAACTTCTTCTAACTCACCATAATCAATCTTTATTTTCATATTTTGAGAAAATTCATAAAACATTACTTTAGTCTTTTTAACATTTATTTTTAGTCCTACTTTCCTAATTTTATCTGATAACCCCTGCAACATTTCCTGTAGCTCTAAAGCATTATTTGCAATAATAAGTCCGTAAATTACTCATCTTTAATTACTTGCTTTTTAAAATAATAACAACACAAAACTCAGATTCTTGGTTTTTTTCTATTTTTTTGATCTGTAACTGTTTTCTTTCCTCCAAAAAACCTTCTACAAAATATCATCAGCTTATTCATGTACTTCAAATTGTCAATTCTCATTGGTTAATTTTTCCCCCTTTTTTGCTTCTGAATCTTTAATAATTTGCTTTAAGCTGAACTATTTTTTAACTCTTTCTTATTGTAGCATAGATCAAACATTTCAGCATTTTCTGACATTTTTTTGTCTCACACATCAAAATAAAATATATGATTAAATGATTATTACTTATCAGAAAATAATAAATTTGACTTCATTTGATAGATATTTTTGTTTGCTATTGAAATAAATTATAATGTTCACATTTTGTTTCTATAAACATTAAAAAAAATGAGATTGTAATGAAAACAAAAATATGACAAGTCATCATTTCTGAAAGATTTTTAATTTTTCAAAATCAATGAAATCTTTGTTATTTCTAATTGTTTTTAAAACTTTAAATGAATGTTTATTTATTTCTCTTATATCTAACAAATTATGCTTTAAAGGTTTAAATTTTTTGAATATTTATTGCAAAATTCTGATATTTTCATATTCATAAGTATTAGTATACCGCTTATGTGCAAGTGAAACATGTAAATAGCTTAAGGGCATAGTCCTGTTAGCTGCTAATATAACATTATATTCTTGAAAATAAAGTATTACCAGTCAAAATAAGTTATTAGTCATTTATATTTCTTGATATCTAATCAATATAGTTTAAATTATTGTGAAAAATATCTAAAACCATAATAAATTTGCAAATAAACATGTTTTTGTCATTGGGACTATTTTTTTAAAACAGTGCATTAATATGCTGAATATTTTACTGCCTGTTCATAGAACAATGGCTGAACAAATCTGGGCAAGACTTATGTCTATTGTAAAGGTTTTTTTTAATTTCTCACTATCTATTGTAATTTTTGAATGAAATTTTTATATAATAAAATATACAGAAAATTATGCTCTTAAAACATATAATATTTGTCAGAAAAATTCACCAGAGGATGAAAATACATAAAATTGCATTATAAAATTATGGGAGGTTAAAATCAAATATTACCTTTTTAAAATATTGATTAGCAATAAAGAAAACAATACTTTTTAGCAACTGAATTAATTACCATTTAAATCATTTTCCTTCTATTTTGTTTATAAAGATTAAGTTCGAAATTAATCCTATGAACTTTTAATCACAATATTCGGAAAATGAAAGTTAAACTCTTGTTTCAGAAACTAACCTAAGATTTTACTGGAAACAATGATTGGTAAGTAATCCTAAATGCAAACAGATATAATTATTCATTTATATAATGCTTATTTCCCTTTATCGAATTGGTCTTCAATTTCCTTATCATTTTAATTACTATCAAATGATTCTTTATTATGAAATTTTTTTTATTTTATCATATAAATATCTTTAAAAATAAATATCTTAACAAAATTTAACTTTTATATCACTTTAAATTAAATAAATCCAAGTTCAAATCCTAGGGCAATTAAATTACAGTTATTTTTTACACTTTTAAAAGTGAATTTTTTTTTTAACTTTGTTTTATAAAATTTAAAATTATATATAATATAGAGTATTCCCAATTTTATTTTTAGGATAGGGTGTACCAATAAAAAAAGAACAATATATATATATATATATATATATATATATATATATATATATAAAAATATACCAACCATCATACAATTACAAATATCCAGTAACGCCCTCTGTTTAAAGATCTATATCTCAATAATAGCAAACCTTAAGGTTTGCTATTATTGAGATATAGATCTTTAAACAGAGGGCGTTACTGGATATTTGTAATTGTATGATGGTTGGTATATTTTCTATAATTATTTCAGTTAGTGTTAACAGTAACTTTCTTTTATATATATATATATATATATATATATTTGTTATGAATATAAATAACATACAAATAGCTATTTGATTGGTTCACATTAGTTATTATATAGAAAAGATCATTCAGAAAAGATGAATGGCTGAGATCCAGTTGAAGTTAACATTTGTAAAAAAAAAAAACCTTAATATGGTTGAATCTGAAATATAAATATTTTTTATCCCTTAAAATCTTCATTTTGATATGTATGTATAAGTGTGGTTTTTAAATCAAAATACTTTTCTGTTGTCTGGCAACAAAATTTCTATCAGTACTACTTGGACAAATGGATACTTAAATAGACAAACAGACAGACTAATAGTCTATGAGATAGACAAATAGATATGCAGACAGAACAAGCAGGCAGGCAGATAGACAGATTAATAGGCAGATTGAATAGATAGATAGATAGATAGATAGATAGATAGATAGATAGATAGATAGATAGATAGATAGATAGATAGATAGATAGATAGATAGATAGATAGATAGATAGATAGATAGATAGATAGATAGATAGATAGATAGATAGATAGGTAGGTAGGTAGGTAGGTAGGTAGGTAGGTAGGTAGGTAGGTAGGTAGGTAGGTAGGTAGGTAGGTAGGTAGGTAGGTAGGTAGGTAGGTAGGTAGGTAGATAGATAGATAGATAGATAGATAGATAGATAGATAGATAGATAGATAGATAGATAGATAGATAGATAGATAGATAGATAGATAGATAGATAGATAGATAGATAGATAGATAGATAGATAGATAGATAGATAGATAGATAGATAGATAGATAGATAGATAACATACAAATAAATATTTAAACTTTAAATTAAACATAACTCAATGTATACAAATAAATATTGTAGAATTTTTACAAATGAGTTTTTTAATAATGTAATTTTTTTAAATCTAAAAATCAATTCAGTCTAAAATATTAATTTTTATTTTTTCACTTTCTAAGAATAAATAAATGATTTATTTATATTTAATGTCTTGATTTTGGAAGTATTAGCTCACTAACTAGGAAAAGACCTTGTAACTTCGCAGCTCATATTTTTTATATGAATCTGACATTTTTTATTCATAGACGTCCTCTAATGAAGTTTTTCATCTCAAAGCTTTTCTTTAATGCAATTTTTTATTTTATTTCATCAATGGATTAAGTCATCAGAAAGTATTTCCAGAAGTTCAATTAAACACTAATGAGATTAAAATAGAAAGAAAAATGTTTCCCAAGTGACTAGCAGAGAATAAAATAAATATATTTTGAAAGTTTAATATTATATAATGAAATATATTTTTAATCTTACTTTTTATTAAACAATGTTTTTGCAGATTGTTTTCAATTTTTTATTCTGTTATAATAATTAGAGGACTTTGTTTGACATAGATCATAATGCCTATATTCTCTGTTTTTGTTTGTTTTTTTTTTACAAAATCTATTACAATAAAAAATATTAATTGCAATAATAATTATTCAATAACTTTTTAACTATCTGGAACAAAAATTTCACTTTTGTACTATAAATAATAATTCAAACATAATATATTTATGATTTTGCAATATAAAAAAGAAAAAAACGTTGTATTAAATTGTAGCTTGAATGTATCATAATGTGAAACAGATCGTATATCATATTTGGCACATGATTAAGAAAAAATACTTCTAATAAAAAATTTTAAAAAGATAACCAAAACTCAGTTGACACAAAAGGAATCTATTGCTAATAAAATATCTTTAGAATATTTAAGAATATTTATGGACGTTTTCAATGTTTTATAATCTAGAAATTCTTAAACAAATTATCAGTACATTGATTAAAATATATAAAACTATTAATATATTATAATTGTCAATCAAAGACAATATAAAACTTTCTTCATATATACATCATTTGATTCCAATTATCACACAGTAGTAAACTCGGCTTATATTTTCTGTGTTTTAAAGTCACATATAGAAAAGTTTGTATAAATTCTGTATACACATTTTGAAAATAAGTATATAATATTCTCATATATTATTTCTCATAAAGACAAGCTGGCTGATATATCATTATGAAAGAAAATGAGTTCAGGAAGAAAATAGATACGAATTAATTAGTAGTAAATGTATGTTTTTAGAAAAAGATCTAGGTAGTTGGGATTTAAAGGAGGTTAATAAATATTAAAAAAGTGGTAAATTTAAATAATTTTAATACAGTATATTATGTAAAGTGTTATACTAATGACTTCATACAAGTTAAGATGTTTATGAATATTAAAACTCATAAAGATGGTTTTTCATTAAGATTCATTTTTGATTTTACAGGTAGTGTTGTAGAGGGTATTTAGATTCTTGAATAATTTTTTTAAACAATTTGTTGATTTTTGTTATTACACAGTTTCTTCTTCTTTTGAGGCTTTCGCCAAGATTAATACTTTTAAAATGGAAAGTAATTGGGTATTTGGCAGTTTAGATATTGAAAATATGTATCAATCTGTTAATAGGTTAAGCAGTATCGATGTTCTTATGTCTGTGTTGATTAAGAAAGGTTCTTTATCAAAAAATAAAATTAAGGTAATTAAAGATTTGCTTTTATTATTGGAAGATTCTATGTATTTTACTTATAGAGGTATTTTTTTATAAAATTATGGAAGGGTGGATAATAGATTATATTATTTCTCTTTTAGTATGTTCAGTTTATATGAAGGAGGAAATTATTATTAAAAAGAATTGTTTATATATAAAGTTATTTGTTAGATAGATAGATGATTGTTTATTTGTAGGAGAGAATGATAAATTGAAGGAGTTTGTAAATGAGTTTAATTGTTTTGTATCTTCTATAAGATATGTGTTAGAAGGAGGGGGGTTAGATTTTGGTAAGTTAAATTTTTTAGATCTTTTGGTGATTACAAATGTAGTGACAAATTGTTTACTATGCAGTCATTTTGTTAAAAGTGGAGAATTAAGATCTATAATTAAACCTGATAGTGTAGCTGCTTTAAGAAATTATTGTTATAGAAATAAAAAATTAAATAATTCTAATGGTGTAGCTTTGTTTCAAAAAGGTCAATTCTATAAAGATAATTTGAATGTTGGCTACTCTGATAAATTTGTTAAAAGTATTTTATTTAATAGTAATATTTGTAATGATATAAAGGATAAAGAGAAATATGATTTTATTTCTTTGCCATTTAAATTGTTGCTGTATTTTATAAAAAAAAAAATATTAGGCTTTAGCAATTCAAGAACTATTAAGTTATAAAGCTAAGTTTTACTTCAGAAAAAAATAGTAATGAAATGTAAATACATATCTAGTTTAAAAAGCAATAAAAAGATCAGTAATAATTAGTGGAAAAGTAAATGTAAGTAGATATGTAAGTTTTTAAAAAAGTAACAAAAAATAAATTTTGTAAAATAAAGAAAACTTTATTTTAATAATTTTAATTTAAGTCTAATTCAACGAAGAAAGATTTGTTTAAGGATAAATTAGACTTAAACAGATAAAGATTGTAAGTTAAAAGTATTCTATAAAAGATTGCTGAAAGATAATGCAACTGATTATTTTCAAGGCTGGATATAACTCATGGATTTAAAATACCACCTTTTTTTTTTAATATTTTGAGATTTACTATTACAACGTTTGATTTATAGTATTATACTTTTTAAATATTGTTTTTTAAATTTATAATACTGTTTTAGTATATACTGTTGGAAGACAGAAATAGGCTTTTGAAAGTAGCATTTATTATTTTTGTAATTATCTCTATATAAAGGCTTTTTGCAAATAGCATTTATGATTATTATCTTTTGTAAATGCCTTAACATACATTAATTTTTGAGATTTACTATTACAATGTTTGAGTATCACTATGTAAATTAGCATTTTTGATTTATTTTAAAGGATTTTGTAATTTTTTTAATGTTCAATGTTATGTTGTTTTGTGTTTTTTTTGCTCCCCCCCCCCCCCGTACTTTTTTCCATTGTAGCACCTTAGTCTATTTAATGTTATGTTACAATGTTTGATTTATAGCATTATAGTTTTTAATATTGTTTTTTTAAAATTATAATACTGATTTAGTATATACTGTTGAAAGATAGGAATAAGCTTTTGAAAGTAGCATTTATTATTTTTCTAATTATCGCTAAGTAAATAGTGTTTAATTATCGCTACATATACCCAGGTTTTTATAACTAGCATTTATGATTTTTTTTTAATATACTGCAATTCATGTGAATACTTTATCTTAACATACATTAATTTTTTGAGATTTACTATTACAATGTTTGATTTATAGCGTTTTTGTTTGTTTTTTATTTTCCAGCAATTTTTTTAATTGTAGTGCCTCAGGCTATTTAATTTCCCTACATTGCACACTTTCCCCACATTTTTAAGTGTGGTGCCTCAGGCTATTTAATTTCCCTACATTGCACACTTTCCCCACATTTTTAAGTGTGGTGCCTCAGGCTATTTAATTTCCATGTTACTTTCTTTCATCCCTTTTTTAATTGTAGTGCCTTCAGCTATTTAATTTTTTGAAAACCGAGTGTTTCTAGTCTATGTTATTTATCGCTTGCATGTGCCAGCAGTGTTTTTGGGTGTTTTAAAATTCAAAATGACCATTGAACACATACTATATCAGCACCAATCAATCTTATATATATATATATATATATATATATATATATATATATGTGTATATATATATATATATATATATACACATTAGTGTACAATAATTTTGTTTGTGTATATATATATATTAAAAATATTACAAATCGATGTCTGTATTTCTTCAAAATAATATACGTAAATTTATAAATAAATATTAAAAAATACAGTATTTAAAAGTTTATAAAAATATATCTATAATTGTCACTTAGAAGTGCTTTCAACTATCTTTGTAGTTTTTATCAACTAATATTTTTAAAATGTCAGCTTTTCCATAATTCCATGATATCAACTTTCCCATAATTCCATGATCTTAACATTTGCTGCTTGCCTATTAATTAAATTTTGCTTGTATTTATCATACCAGCCAGGTAGTGGGAATCAAATTTGGGAGAGAAAAATGAGTAAAGCTTATAGAAACACCTTAATAGTGATGAACAATGCCCACAGTTTGAAACCATTTAGAGACATATCCCCAGATTCCACTTAAAGTGGATGCTATAAACATCCACAGATCTGTACCCCCCTCTATTTGAATATATATTTACTAATAACAAAATGACAGGTATTCAATTTGAATTCTAGATTTTTTGCTTTATTTTTGTATATGTTGGTTGCATATAATAAACCTCAGTAGTGATATTGATTGGGATACAGTGTTTAAAATAGTACATCAGTCAGGCAAGACCCATTTAAAATTTTAAACTTATTCAGTTAGTTGTTCTCCGGGGTAATATTATCATTGCTTTTTAGCTGGTAGGAAGTGCTGCTTCAAAATCCTATTCTATGAGATAACAACAGATCACTACATGCTTGTTGTTATCTATTTTATTTGTTTTATTATCTGTTAGTATGTTTATTAAGATTTGCCTATCAGTTTAAATCATGATTATATCTAATAGATAATGACCAGGAAGATATTAAACGTTTATTTATAAATATTGTAAGGCTTGAAATATGCTTTCTCCTCCCTAGTTAATTATAAATAATTTTATACAGATTTAATATATAAACTAGATTAATATTTAGTTAACTCTTTCTTAGAATAATTATTATGTGCTAATTTTAGAGCTGGGTCCAGTTAGATTCTGCAGATTGACTCTATATCTATATTTAGGCACATTTTAAGTTATTTTAAATAGGTATTAGTATTATTATTAAGCATTGCAAGTGTGCCTTTATTAAGCACATAGTGTGCACTAACATCTTGCTGCTCATCTTTAAGATAGTTCACAGTATCAAGCCACCCATTGTACAATTCAGATGGCTATATTTTTACAACAGGAACATGGGGATCCAGAACAGTTTTCAAAACCTATCTGACATCCTGAACTGATATGTTCTTTAATATAGTAGCAAGCCATTCAGTTCAAGGGCATAATGTACTAGGTACTGAATCCCATGAGCAATTACACATTTGCATAGCAATCTTTTATTTAATATTTTAATGCCATGGCCTCATGCACCAATCTAATGTAACCAGTTTGATCCCTCTTTATTAGTAAACACAGCTTTAGCCTGAACTTGGAATCTGGTTTTACCTAATGAATCTGTATTTAGAGCATATTTAATTGCTCATTGGTAATATATTAAAATTGGTAGCTTATTGCTCTCTATCTCTTTGTCATCCTGGTAAATGTTTAACTTCACATTAGCAAATTTAATGAATATCTTGGCATATTACAATATTAGGCATAAGTCATAGACCACAGATAAACATATAAATTGGATTGCATATCAAAATGAGACCACTCATCATTATTGTAAAGCCTTCATGCATAATTTATTCAATCAATGCTAAATAATTATGTTCTTTTTAATTTTAATTAATTACTTATTATTTTATTAAACATATTTAAAATTAACATTCATTTAATGTTATTTCTCACAATCTATACCAAATCATCCAATTCTTTATTGTTATTCATATACTACACATTTTCTTAGTTAAGTCATAGCATGTTGAGTAGTTCTATTAATTTTTATTTATAGTTAAGATTAATTTTTCCTGGGTCTCATGATTTTCTCTTTGTTCAGCTAGCTCACTGAAGAAATTGATATTCAGGGTAACCTCATAAATGTCATTTGTAGGGTATTAAATCATGGAGTGCTGGTAAATGAATTAAAGTATGGTCAGATTCAAGACATCACACCTTGTCTAGATCAGTTTTGGAGTAATTTTCCTGGACTCTGAACTTTGTTGTGTGATTGCACAAATGTGTCCATTATAGTATTGGAAAATCACTTTTTTGGCTATGAGTATGGGCATGTATGCATGTAGTTCAACTTAGACAGATGTCTTCATACAAATCATAAAGATTAATTAATATTTCAAGTTTTAATTCTATGTAACAGTTTTTTATATATTATTTTTATTTTATTATATGTTCATATTTAAGAAAAAGAGAAAAATAGAAAAGAAAGTCAATAAGAGAGAAACTCATTAGCAAATGTGTAATATCAAAAAGACTGATAATGATTGCTGTTGGACCATTGAAAGAGTTTAAAACTCAGCTGCTAATTAATCATAAGTTAGCTGTTCCAAGTTAAAGACATTTGAAGCCACCCAAGTGGATAGTAGACAGTAGATACCTCAATTATGTATTACCATCTAAAATCGAAAGTCAAAAAGGAATCAGTGATTCCAGTAATACAAATGAATAAAAAGCTGAGACATAATTATTATTTTGCAAACTAATGTTCAAGTAATAAGTAGTAATTTTTAAAAAAAATGCCTTATTGAGACTCCAGATTACTTTGTTTAGAGAGCTGGAGGCCAACAGGAGACCTGGTGTGTCTGAATGGAAGGAAGATTAGGGAAAACATCCATGCTGACCACTTATAACTTTAGTGTCTGCAATGCTTCATGCATCAATTCACTATAAGAAACAAAACATCGGAGGAAGAGCAAAAGAATGAAGAAAGCCTACTTTGATTCAAATTCATGATTGCCTATGAATAAGTCTATAGCCTCCAGTCTATATCTATATCATAAATTTGCTATCATATTAACAATAATTTTGGAAAATAGTAATTAAGATAATTGAAGAAAATTTGCATGCCATAATCAGTATATCATATATAGACATATTCTACAATTTTGTGTCCTTTAAAAGACATTTTTTCTTTTTTTTATCATTATTGTCAAGGAAATTTGCATGTCATAATTAGTATCTAATATATACATCTACTCAATCATAGTGTGTGCTTAAAAACTAACCAGCAGTACTTCCAAATGCAGGAGCCCAAGCAATTGGTAATATGAAACCAAAATGTCAGTAATAACTTTACATTCTCATTTTAATTTCTTCTTTCTCTCTTCAAATATCTAATAAGGTATTAGCGATTATGGATTTTGTTATCCCTAAATATTATATTATTATTACGACATATATATTTTTTGCATTTTATTTAATGGTTTTATCAATAATGTTATATATTGATTCATACACATATATACTGGTGTATTTTAATATAGTTCATTTTAAACTAGATGTTTATTTTTTTTATTGAAATATTTATGTAAACATTTTCTGATGGAAAATGTTTAAACCCTAGATAACATGTGCATGCATGGATGTATGTCAGTTGTGGACAGGCAAACTAAAGTGATAAGGGGGGGGGGATATAAAATGATAATAAAAATGAGTGGCTAGATTGTTTGTTGTATCATTCAGTGAATACAGAAATTAGGTAGAACTATGAATGGATACAAATTAATTATGGGATGTGTACATTATAATATTGTTCACAAGATGGGGTGTGTATATGCATTTTTATTTTGTTTATTAATTAGATGAATGGCATAAAGGGACCGAATTATTTATAGTAAGTGAAATGGCATTCAAATATCAGAATTAAAATGTGTGATACTTTCATTTTTTTCTATTATTAGTATTAATTATTAAATGTTCATTAATTCTATGATTAATTCTATCTTTCTTATTTTATGAAGCAACTATTATTTAGTAATATTGGAATAAAAAAAAATTGAATCAGATAGTTGAAATTAAACTTCTTATGAAATAACGAAACTCCTTATAAATGTTGCTCATAAGTCATCATCGGTAAAATACACTATGAATCCAATAATAAGGTGAAAAGGGTGTTATGATGTGCAAAATATTGGTCATAGATATATATTTTGGTATATACAACAATCCTAGTGGCTGAACATGTAATTAGGGTCATTCTCTTTCATGCCTATGAAGGAGAATGGGAGTAATATTATCACCAGAAAATATTTATACAGAGGGGTAAATGTGCATAGAATAATAGTGCAAATAATTTTTTTTTTATCTCTGACATAGCTTAGTGGTTGACTTCTCATCAATAAGTCAAGTGAATATAAGATTGATGGGGCACAGAAAGGATGAAAATTAATCATCTCATCCTGAATAATAAAACACAAATGGCTAATTAGAGGTACACAGTATTGGACCAGGAATTTGTGTGTAGATACTAATGGTCTTTATATTCAAGTGAATGAAACCTTGGGTCTTCAAATATTCTGGTACAATATATATAATATGGATTTTGATAGAGGTATATTTCCAGAAGATATAAAATTAGGAATACAAAAACAATGACATTGTGTGAATGGATAAGTATATAAAAATAAAGATAACATTGAATATATTATAAGAATAATATATAAAAATAAGTATGACCATTATAATATATATTTTATCTGGGTCAATCATAACAAAAAAAAAGTAAAGGATAAAAAAACATGATAGGGCAATAGATGCAATAGACATGAAATCAAGATCATATAATCATTTTATAAATAACATATAAAATGAATTATGAACAAAATATATTAAGATATATTAAAATTTATAATACAAACGTTATAAATCATTGTATATTCAAGAATATATAGATTTATTATAACAGTACAATTGTAAAGTTGTGGTTATCTATTAAGTACTTGGGAAATATGTAAATAGTACAATTAAATAAAAATTGATATTTGTTATAACATTGAAAATTTTTTAATTATATTTTTTTAAAAATATTTATATACATTTGTTATATGTATGTTAAAAAATGGAAAATAACAAGATTATATTTGTTTTATTTTATTTCAATGATGACACTAAAAGAAATGGTTATAGAATAATTTTGTCATATGATGGTTATTTGATATCTTGAACATATGCTTGTGAGAAATGAAACTAATTTGTTGTTATAATAAATTTTATTTAATATTTAAGTCATCTATAAAATAGAGGTATTATATGATTCTATATAGAAAACAACATTATGATTAAGTTAAGGGTTAAAATTGATCATTTGAAATTATATTTATATGCAATTTTTAAAAGTTTTAATTATTTTGCTATAAAATAAAATTGGGCATTTTAATTTTAAAATTGTATATTATCATATCTATGAATAAGTAATAATTATGTGAATAAGATAATTGTAATTTTGCAAATCTTTTATAGTTTATTTATACGCATAACAATTCTGCTTTTAATTTATTTAATTTTACAAATAGTAAAAGATGATTCAACACACTACAGTGTTAAAAAAGTTTTAAATAATAATTATTGAAGAATCATTAATATTTTGTTTTGTGCACATTGTAGATCTTTTACAAAATGCAAATTTTTAATGAAAATTTTCAAGGTCAGCATCACTGTAATGTGCATATACTGTCTGCATAACAGTTTTTATGTCATTACAGTATAGTTATTTATTGAAAACTTTTATTCTTTTAAACATTTTATGGATTTAGAAACATTCAGCACAATTTCAAGTTTTGCATAATTTTGGTCTTTTATTTTCATTTAAAGAAATCAATGTTCTATTTCATCAGAAAGAAAAATAATAATAGAAACAAAATATAACAAGTCAGGGTATTATATTAAAGTACAAAATATACTGAACTATTTGCAATAAATAACACCATGTGATGGGTTTGAAATCATCTATGATTCAATATTATTTATTCAAAAATAAAGAATGGTTAATAAAAAGTATTGTTTTTGGATAGATTTTAAGAAACCCTCATATGAGAAATGTTCTTCAAAATGTATGATATGGAAAAAATATAGTTTGAAAATTGATGCAATGCAGTATAAAAAATTATTTATGTGAGTCTAATCCTGGATTAAAACAACAAATGAAATATGCATGTGAAATTAAGATATTCATGAAAACAATGCAATGACATATCAGTGAACCTGAAACTATAAATGATAATTATTTTTGATATTATCAAAATTTCAGTTAATTGTTTCATTAAAAAAAACCTAATAAAATCACTAAATAAATTTTGTGAATTATTAAAATTTGGAAACTTGTTAAGTAATAAAAAATGGATTTGCAATAAAGTAAAATTAAAATCAAAATAGATAGAAAGATTATTGTTGATTTAATAAGAATATGAAATTTACTCACAGCTTTATATAAGTATTAAACAATCAATATTTACAAGTTCATAATAATTCTTACATTTTCATTTATATAAAAAAAATTGTGCTTCTTTATTGTGCAAACAAAAGTGTGTACTTCGGCTAATCAACTAAAAATGTGAACATCTTAAGATGTTAAATTTATAGTATTGAATGTACCTAATTACATACATAAATAATTATTTTAATATTTTAAATAACTTGTCATTTATAAAAGATACCAGTAATACGCAGTTTTACAAAGCTTTCAGCTAAAATTTATATATATTATAATGATATATCTATTCTTAAGCCTATATCTTAATATAAAAAATAGTTAAATTTGCTATATATTTTAATTTATGCAAAATCTATTATTTGTTATTTATTTATCTATATTTTGTTCACATATATGTTAATTAAATGTTTATTTTCAAAGCACTCAGAATTATAAATAGTATAATTTAGATTTTAATTAAAACAAAGCAAATTACAAAAGCCTAATATATTTATTTTGTAAAGATTAAATAATTTATATTTTTCTTAATCTCCAGAAATTCGAAAAGACTAACTTTAAATGTGTGTATGAATAAACCAAATTTTATATAAAAGTATCATTATATAATCTAATCTAGAATCCCTATAACAACATTATGTGAAATTACAAGACAAGAAAAAATAGCAAAAAAGAGAATATAGAATAAAAATTTTTGACTTGCAGCTTCAATCTGGCAATGTTAAGATCAAATGTATTCCTTTAAAAATTCAAATACAGGATGCCTTGCTAAAACTCAAGTAGAAAAAGATCAAATGCCTTTGTTCCTTCCTATTCTTGCCTATATGTTTGACAATTATCATTGTTCATGCATTAAGAAGTGTCTTCATCATCTTTTCAGAAGAATCTTATTTATAAATGTTATTTTAAACTTTGATAATAAGTTATATTTTGTAAAATTCATTATTCAGAAAAGGTGAGATAAGAAATTTATTCCATTATAAAATAAACCATTTTATTATAACTATGCCAGAATTATTTGAGAAAAGTTGTTTATGATTTGGGTAGACCAAATGTAAATTTTCTTAGAAAAATTGCATCATCCTACAAGCTATAAAACAATTGACTTAGTATGAAGAAACCACTGCATGGACACAATTCATTCATTAAACATGTTAGCTTTACTGATTACAAGATTGACCATAAAAATCTTTTTTACCAGAACTATAAAAAAAAATTTCCCAGCAATAATAAAATTGCATTTATTATTATTTTTTTTATTATGCATGTATATTTTTCTTTGTTTTAGAGCTGTTGGGGATAATAAGTTTACTGACCAGGTAAAACCAATTTTAATAATATTGATTTTATTTATATATTTAGGTGCACATACAGTGCAAGGCATAAATGTATAAATATTTATATTGTTAGCACACATTATATTATGTTTCAACTGCTGAAAATAAACTAAAGAATCCCATCATTATATGTAACTTAAATGCATAGGATTATAATATCATTTTGTCTGTTTCACTTACCCAAACATTTTATTTGAATTTCATGAAAGCTTTCATATAACAAAATTTATTTACAAAACTACTTGTAACAGGTTTGTGAATTGAATGTTATAAGTTGACCAAATAAAATTGGACAACTTTTTTATTTTATAAGTTTGTATGAGATATTTTATTTGTTCACTCGTATTATATCAATTGATAGTCACATTATTATTATTTTAGGCCCTGAGATGACTCATTAATCATTGAGTGAAGTTAATAAAAATACCCTTTAACATTAAATATACATTATTGTAGTCATTTGTAGTCACATTTGATTAATATATTGTAGAATCTCATTTTTGGTTAATATTTACAAAGTCTTTCACAGATCTTATAGTTAGTAATTCTATTCAAAGTCTCAATGTATAAATCCATTCTATTGAAAATTGGTACCTAAACCTAAAGGACATCTCTTTTACCCATCTGTTCTATTACAATATATAAGTAGCATGCCAGTAAGATTAATTTGAATATGCCATTTCTGAATTAATTTGAGGTTTACATGAATGGATGAATACATCATTTGAATCAGGATAATAAAAAATTATAAACATTAGCTTCACTAAAATAATAAAAAAACAACAATGATAGTTATTATTAAGTATGTCTCTTAATTAACTTAAAGCTATTAGTAACTACTATTAAACTGACATCTATTATCTACTCAAATTTAGGCAAGATTGTGAATTAAGAATAGATATCAGTAGCATTCAATGCACAAAATATAGCCTTTAAAACTTCACTAAAGCTCTATACAAGTCTTTATGTGAATTGTCTTCATTAATACTGACATTTGTATTATAATATAATTATATATTTTATTTTTAAATTCAGCATACTAATATTTATTTGATATCAATAAGATTTCTGAAATTCTTTATTCTCCTAATAAAATAAATGGATATTTATTTTATTGACCAAGATTTAAATCAATCAGTAATGAGAAGAATATTTCAACATAAAAAGTAATGCCCAAAAATCAGTAATGAGAAGAAAATATTTTAACATCATATAATAATGCCCAAAGATCATTATAAAGAAATGCTATTTATATAATTGCAGAAAATGGACGTCCATTTGACGACACTCAATAAATTGAATTACTTATTATATGTTCTGAATATACTTAAAATTTTTCAATTTTTTTACAAACCTCAATCTTCACTTTAGTTTTTAAACTTTAGGACACATACATACTTAACATGAGACCTTCCATATTTTTTAAAAAATAAAAAAATTCAATAAATATTTATATTGTTATATTTTTTATTATTCACATAAAAATGAATACATTATCATTTTAAAATTAATCAAAATATTTTATAATCGTGATTTTCAATTTTCAATAAATGATATTTGTAGCAAATATAAAATATTTTCAAATATAATACTTTTTTTTTTTTAAAAAAAGTAACACCATTTTCTATTTTATTTGATCAGATTTATTTAAAGGTTTTTCACTCTATCAGCAATAATCAGAAGTCTTTTATTTAATGTCTTACTTTTACTTTTTGATCTTTTTTTTTCTGTCTTTTTTATCTAATATATTCCAGTTCATTGAGCTAGAAACTTGAATATTAGCGTGCACATACATAGAGTTCAGCTAAGATTTCATTCAGGAAAGTACACTCTACGAGGCTTGAAGATTATCAAAATTATGATGCCAAGTTCAAGAAGGAAAAGAAAATAAAATTTTAGTTTTAATTTTTTTTTAAATTTCTCTCACTTTTTTTTATTTTACAAAAAGAAGGATAAAGATTAATAACTAGACTATAAAAACGATTTCTACCTATAAGGTATAATTTTAAAATTAAAAATTTATAAAAGTATTTGTTATTGATTTTTTTAAAGTATTGTATTATTATAAAAAGTGTCGCCCTCCTTTACAGAGATAATACCTCAGGAATAAAATAATCGAGTAATTTGTTGCACGGGAGATCATATAACATTCGAGAAGCAAAAAAAAACAGATCGAGCAGCAGTCTAGATTTTTTGTTCGCAATGCTTTTTTACCAAAGTATTCAATTATACACTGCGAAATATTTTGATGAAAAGTAAAATGAAATTTGCAAGATGAAGTTAAACTATTTTACAACCATTATTGTAATTAGCATTTCTTAATTAATTAATTTTATCATCAATATTTCTTGATAGTGGGATTTGAAAATATTTTTTTAGGCTGATCTGCTCTTATTTTTTTACTTAAACATATTTTATAGAAAAGAAAGAGGGAGGTGGAGATCTCTATTTTTGAGTAAGTGAACTAACTAGTTTTGAATATGTGAAAACTATTGTTTAAGCTTACTTACTTATTTCAACATGGCCAAATCTAAAATACAAATTAGGATATAATATTATTACTATAAATCATATTTTTCATACTTTTTATTCTAAATCAAATTATCAATATATCCTCTCTCTTCTTTCACATTTTATTTCTCATTCTCTTTTTCTTTCATTCTCTCTTCTTTCTTCCATCACTCTTACTCTCTCTTCCATGCTTATTTCTTCATCAATCTCTCTCTGTGTATATGTTTTATACGTAATTTGTGTTAATTATTATTATTATTATTATTATTATTATTATTATTATTATTATTATTATTATTATTATTATTATTATTATTATTATTATTATTATTATTATATCTAAACAATGCAGTACATATATAATTTTCATTATGTTTATCTTTCTTTTTTTATTTGTGGATGTGTATAGATTAATATGATACTGCTATACCACAATTCCTCTTAACTTAATCACTATGAAATGAAAATCTTTCAAATTTTAATAGTTTCTCAATCTATAGTTTATCTTCTTCATATTATTCCTACTAATTTCTTTATCCTATCTATCTATCTATCTATCTTATTCTCGATTATTTCAAAATTATTAACAATCTCTGGGCAGTTTAAAACTTCAAGCATGCCATCTATTGCCATGATTTCAAGCTATATGATTCATGTTAATCATAGTATTTTGATCCTTTTATTAATGTCATTGATATCTGTTTCTTGTTCTCTCACCTCTAAATATTTTTTTTCAATTCTTAAATATTATTTTCAACAATAAAGTCTTTTCATATTTTTATTGTATAAAATACATATATGAAAAATCTTTTTTTCAACTACATAGATTTATATTCTTAAAATTTAAAATTATTTTTACCAAAAGATTTCCACACAAGTTTAATTCTATGATTAATTTTATTCATTATATATATGTCAGTATTAATATTACTATATAGGCATTGATACTGGTAATTTTTCAAATTCATTATTGTCAGTCTTTATTTTTTTCTTATGTTAAAAGCTATTTGTCATAATTTTAACCTTTTTAGTGTTTATCTTTAGTCCTATATTCTGATTTTTAACTAATAATTTTTGTAAACAATTTTGCAGCTTTAACATATTATTTTCAAAACAACTTTATCACTTTTAAAATTTAGATGACTGAAATTATGATTTATTTTTTATTTTTACAAACACATTCTTTAAAACTACTAGAAAAAAATTTGTTGTTTGGCCTTCAGTGATTTTACCATTTAATATTTACCTTAAAATTTTCGCTCTGATTTGATTGTATTCACTTCTGTTATATATACTTATTGTAGACTAATATATGACTATTATCAGTAATTGACTGATTTCTGTAATCCTTTTACATCTTTATACTCAATTTATTCTAATGTAATATTGTATACCCCATCAACAAATATCTTAGTGTTATAGTTTCTAAATGATTTTAAGTGTGTATCAAACTCCATTTGTTTATTTGTCTGTTATACTCAGTTTGAGGTTCATCTGCCTGGTTATGGGGAAGTTTATTATTTAATGTTTACCTTGTAGGTTTTGTAACACTTTAATTCAGTTTCATTGAAACAGTTGTATTCAGACTAAACTGACTATTTTTCTGTTGAATTTATTTGATTGGCCATTGTAATTTCTGGGATGTTATATACTCTGTATTCAACTTAGTTTTGTAATTTGTTGTTTTCTTTTGTATTGTGCTTTACATGTGAATAAAATTTGACTTTGGAAGGAAAGATTTTATATTATGATATGATTCTGGCATAAATTCTTATCAATGTTAAGTTCCTGATATTAGAATGTATGCTAACTACTGCTGCCACATTTTGATTTTTTTTTTCAAATTTGACAATAATCTAAATGTATATTTGTTATTCCAAAGACATAATTATTAAAAAAATATGCATTTTTATAATGCATATCTATAAACTATAATGATAGGTCATACTAATAACTATTTTCTATAAATTCTATTACTGATTGGATGTAATTTACAGGTTGAGATCATTTTTAGTTCTATCAAATTGATTTAGATATTAAACAAGGCAAAACTCTCCACACAGTGTGACACTCTGTGCTAACCAGAGCAATCAATGGGTGCCAGGAGGCTTGTACATAAAATCCCTATCTAATGCCTACTCATCCAATATCCCCAGAGTAGCTTCTGGTTTGTGGCCTTTGTCAGTGAGGAGCCTTGGATCTGATAGCACTGCTTCCAGCAGCCACCTTTTATCTCTCCTTAACTACAAAACTATGAAAATGAAATTGAAAACACAATAATATTTTCAGTCTAAGCTCAATAACCCATATAGTCATATGAGTCTGAACTCAGTTCAGCACCCATACTGTCTTTGGCTCTTTAACAACCATATCCACCACCTTTGCACCAGGCAGGATTAGTGTTAAACCACCAAACATCACATTATCACCATCTCTTATACTAGCACATTGTTTAATAACAATTATGTACTAGTATAAGATAAGGTGGTCATGTGACGTGTGATTTAGTTATCTTAAGTTTAAAGTTTTTTTTTATAATTGTATAGTAAAGATCTTGTATTAAACTGATAAAAAACAGTTTATGACTTATCACATTGTTTTCACATTTATTAGATATCACTATCATATGTACATATCATTTAGACAATTTATAAATACATTTACCAGCAATTTTTCTAATTCTTTGCTTATTTTTTATAATGTAGTAATAATAATTCCATAATCATTAATTGCATGTCTCATCTTTTCATTCTAATTAATGAAAATTTGAAAGATGTTGTAATTATAGTATATTTTATTTTTATTTTATTTCTATTATTGATTATTATATATTTATTTATAAAACTCTTTTAAACTCTAATACCATTTTGTTAACCAAACAAGTTTTCTTACAATATTAAGATATTATATTTTTAGATTTTTCTTCTACAGCTCTCCTTGGAAATTCCCATTTTATTTTTTCATAAGTGATTAACAATTTTGATCCAATTTAAAGAATTCTAAACATTGAATATAAAATATTCATTAATTTTGTTATTATACGTTACTTAATTTCAGATGGACTATTCAATGCTGTATTTTTGCTTTTTGTACTGACTTTTTAAACATATCTTAGTGAAATCTCATTTATTTTCTTATTGAATTAATTCAAAGTGAGCCATTATCAAAGTATATTAATATTTTTAAATGACCTGAAAGTTCTAAAAAACTCACTTGGTATGTATACCTACATGAGACAGACTGATCTTCCCATAGTAATGGATTATGAAATGAGTACATAAGCTTAAATATATTCTTCATATCATTATTTATATTTATAAATGATATTGTACTTTATTTACTTCAGAGCCATCTATATTAAAACTTTGTAATTATTACATAACATATTCTAATGCTATTTTCAAATATCTAAATTAATTTCTGGTTAGTGTCCATTTTTCAGGAATGAATCAGAATTGCATTCAAAATTTAAACAATTACTTTTAACTGTTTGATATTGGGAGTTAGAAATAGTTCTTCTCATAATGGTTTTTGTATCTCTAGCTTTGGATTAGCACATATTTTATGTTTTGCTTATTAAGTAGCACATGCTGTATTGGGTCTACTATAACATCATTGACTTGAAATACATATTTTCTATTACTCAAAATATAATGCAACACAAACATACCTTAATTTGAATATTTTTACATCCATATTTTTTTTGTCAAAAAAATTATATCTATATATATCTATATCTATATATATATATATATATATATATATATATATATTGTAACCGGACCACCACACAACCCTTTATTACCTTGGTTGTAACAATTTCCTGATGAGCATGTTGCAGGAAGGAACTATCAATTGGAAATACCCAATGCAGATGTTAACCCCCCTACAACAATATTTCCTGCTCATCAGAGGATGTAGTGCCATAGAGGCTGGAAGCATCTAGACATTTATATGTTTGGTTTTCCAAGTGGTGCCAGTAGAGTTTCATCTCACTACAACCTGACTTATCTAGGTCTAGTTATTCCAGATGTAGCTCAGGAAGCATGAGATTCTCATGAACAAGTGCAATGAATGATGAGTGATGCAACAAAAACAAAATAGAATTGAACAACGGGATAACTAAGACTTAATTTTTAGTAACAATAATTTTATTTAATAACAATTAATTTGCAATTTCTAATAAAGTTTATTAATATCTACATGATGACTCATTTTCATTTCGTTTATGAAAAGGTTGGAAGCAGTTTAGTTAGTTACTTCACAGGGAGGAGTGCATTTATATGCATAAGTTTCATTATTTTCTTTCCACAAAGTCAATATTCAGGTAAGTATTAAGCATTTGCAATTTTATTCAATATGCAGGTGAGCATTTAGAGTCCATATAGTATTTCATTAGATTTATTAAATGCAGTAATGTGGTTTAAATTACTTCCAGAAAATCAATATTCAGATGAGCATTAAGCATTTATAATTTTATTTCAATATGCATGTAAGCATTTACATTTATCAAGAATAAATGATTTTCATAATTTTGGTTTCATTCATAATTTTCTAGTAACAAATGTATTTGCATACAGCTACATTTTTTCATGCTTTTACTCTCATTTATAATTTATCGATAATAAATGTATTTTCATGTAGCTATATTTATTAATAATTCTTTTTTTTTATTTATATTAAAGACCTTTTGTTTGTCTTTTAAAAAACACATATAATTTCGAATATTTTTATAAAATCATTACCTTTATTTATCCAGTTTGTTCCTTCAAAAAGAAGTCTTTTTATTTAAGCTGAATGGCGTTAATCCCTTTAATGATGGTTATCCAGGCAAATCTTGAAAAATCATGGCTTAGAATGAAGAGATGAAGCTGTTGGTTTATTTTTCCATCTGTTATAATTTCCTTAATAAAGCTTTCTTTTTCCATCATTAACGGAGGTTCTTTAATATCCTTTTAAAATTGAAATCTTTTTTTTTTCAAAATTCTTCTTTAACAGCTACTTAAAAAATATCTCTTTGGAAAAAATATAACTATTTGATCTCCTTAAAATCTCTGAAAAAACTTTTTAAAACTCTTTCAAAGTCTCTTGTTTTAAAATCAAATCTAATCTGCTTCTGAATTTGCAACTTGACAATTTATATCTGATTCTTGGACTGGTTAAATAGCCTTTTCCCTCTGTACCTAATTTGCATACTGATCTCATTTAAGCCCGATTGCCTTTCTCTTCTAATGATTGGATAATCTACTTTTTTAGTGGGATAGATAAGATGGGATAGATAAGAAAGCATAAAGATTAAGCCATGTTTTTCAATTGATTAAGACTGCCTCAAGCTGATATAACACTTTTTTTAAAAACATCATTCCAAAAATTAAAAATATAATCTTTTTAATAACTGCCAGCTTTTATTTACATCATAATTTGAAACTATAAAATCAATAATGATTTTCTTTTAACTATAAACTTTTTTATTTTATTTCTTTTTTAATTTGATCAAATCATGCTAGTCTTTTTTTAAATGGGGGGAGTCTTTTGAATATATATACACAGAGAACAGTATATCTGTTTCATTACCTCCCACCAAATTTTGGGATGAAATCACCTGGAAGTACAATTTTATTCCATATAATATACACATCATTTTTCATTACTGTATCTCGTCTGGTTTTAGATGTGCTGATGAAATAGGTAAGACAAGCTGGAAAAGTGAATACATAAACTGTAGCCCCTAATGCCAGGATAAGTAGATGGCTAAGAACAAACTACCAGTATGCACTGCCCCATGATGCCACGAGAAAATATTTCATTTTTATGCACTATCTCTCTTGTACCTAGAGGGATCATCCAACTAAGAGTAGGAGCCAGAGAATTAAAAAAACACAATTTGGCACTTAGCCAACCCTGCTCAGCTTCTGTGAGTCTTAGGGGCTATCATTGGATCTATTCATGAGACCAAGGCCTATTTATGAGGCCTATATATACACATTGCTGGTCTACTCTGGGAGCACAACATCCAGGTCTGGATAGTGCTGAGCATATACTTCGGAGCATCATAACACAACACATCCAAGCAGCTCCGCTCAATCATCCATCTCAACATAAAAAACACAAGTTCATGCATCACTACATCACACTCACAAAACTTTTTCCATCAGCTATCTCTATTTTATTGTTCTGTATTGTAACTACAGCCTGGTTTGGGAGACTGATAATCGTGATCAGTTCTCCAATCGCATCGTTCTTTGTTTTGAGGTGATACACTTCTGTTTCATTCTATTTTCGGGTGTTTTTCAGGCCATATGTCATCATGATGGCTCACATCTCTAGCCACACTCTCCTGCAAGTTATGATCACTATTTGATCTTCCTATAACCCAGGATTGGTACGGGCTATGCATGTTGCCTATTGAATATCCTCTTTGTCTTTTCCATGGTGGAGTCCCATTTCTTTGGTGCTGATACCATGGTAGTGGGTCATAGTTGCTATATTGCTGAGGCATTTTCCTTTTATATCTCATGGCTTTTATTCTAGGCCCATCACCTCTTCTATAGGGAGGTTTGTTTTTTGGTTGCTTTGCTCCTCCTTCCTTGGTTGCTGGTGCACCACAGCTATCATAGGCTGTTAATAGTTCAGCAACCAGCTCAATAGATTGATGGTCAGGCCCAATTAGCATTCTTTCTGTGTAACTTGGAAAGCTGTGCCATATCAATCTAATAATCTGGAGTTCAGATAGGGGGTCAGATGTCAAGGCTCTCAACCTGGCCACCTGTCTTCTAAAGAAGGGTGTATAAAGATCTCTAGGTGGGCATTTCTTCTGGGACACCTTATATTTAATCCCCTCTTGATAATCATCACTCCAGTAGCAGCTCATTAGTGCTCCTTTAAAATCATCAAAATTTGTAGGTTGGATGAACAGTGAATCCCACCATGCTTGTGCTGCACCTTAGAGATGACTACATACTATTTCCAGCTTTGCCTCTTCTGTCAATACATTAGTATCTCTCCAAACTTTTTACATATTCTGTAGGTGCTTCATTACAGTTCCCTGAAAATGTTCTGATTTTTAAAAACTGGTTTACAATTCCAGACATCTGGTTGGTCATATGGACTTCATGACTAACTTGGTAATTCTCTTTTTGACTTTTTTTTGGGGACTGTTTCTGTCTTTCCTTGTTTAGGCAATGTATTACTATTTTTTATTTCTATCTCTTTTATCTGACTGGTCAATATATCCACCTTCTACTGCATGGATTCTTCCATTCTTATTATTTCCATATCCATGGCCTCACATATCTGTGTCATTTTAACTTCTTGCTCTATTAATGAGCCTTTTACTTCCTCCATCACTTTCTCCTTAATTTTTCATATTTTGTTAGTCATCTCTTTTATTAACTGGTCGAACTTTTCATTTTGGCTTTCAGTTATTTCTCTGATTTGTTCTTTCAATTCTCTTTTGTCTTCTTCTCTCTGTTCTTCTCTTTTCTTGTTGTCTTCTTCTCTGTGTTCACTATATTCTTGTTGTCTTCTTCTCTTTCTTTATCTCTTTTCTTGTTATTTTCTTCTCTTTCCTTATCTCTTTTCTTGTTATCTTCCTCTCTTTGTTCATCTCTTTTCTTGTTGACTTTTTTTATCATTTCCATTAACTGGGCTAACATGGTGTTCTCTGTGATTGATTTTGATGATCTGCTCTTTCTTCTTGTTTATCTTCTTTCTCAGGAAGATTCTCTATACTTTCTGTATTCATCATCTTTTTTGCTTTTGATCTGGTTATCATCAATATTTTTTTTTAATTTTATTTGTACTTTTTTTATTTCAATTTTGATCTTTCCATCCATACCATGATTTAACTCCAAGTCTTTGTTATGCCTGTTTTATTCTCTATCTACCATTTATGCCATTGATTTTTATGTTGTTTTTTCTTTTAAAAATTTATTTTTCCACCCCTTTTTGAATAAATCACATCACTGCATCATATGTACTGCTCATATCACAGAATCGTGGCCTGCTTATTCCTATGGATAGGTTAGCTAGATAAGGCCTCACAGTAGGGTGCCAAATGTAACTGGACCACCATACAACCCTTTATTACCTTGGTTGTAACAATTTCCTGATGAGCATGTTGCAGGAAGGAACTATCAATTGGAATTACCCAATGCAGATGTTAACCCCCCCACAACAATATTTCCTGCTTATCAGAGAATGTAGCACCATAGAGGCTGGAAGCATCTAGACATTTATATGTTTGGTTTTCCAAATGGTGCCAGTAGAGTTCCATCTCACTACAACCTGACTTATCTAGGTCTAGTTATGCCAGACATAGCTAAGGAGGCATGAAATTCTCATAAACAAGTGCAATGAATGATGAGTGATGCAACAAAAACAAAATAGAATTAAACAACTGGATAACTAATATTTAATTTTTAGTAACAATAATTTTATTTAATAACAAAAAAATTTGCAATTTCTAATAAAGTTCATTCATATCTATGTGATGACTCATTTTCATTTCATTTATGAAAAGGTTAGAAGCAGTTTAGTTAGTTACTTCACAGAGAGGAGTGCATTTATAAGCATAAGTTTCATTATTTTCTTTCCACAAAGTCAATATTCAGGTAAGTATTAAGCATTTGCAATTTTATTCAATGTGCAGGTGAGCATTTAGAGTCCATATAGTATTTCATTAGATTTATTAAATCCAGTAATGTGGTTTAAATTACTCCCACAAAATCAACATTCAGATAAGTATTAAGCATTTGTAATTTTATTTCAATATGCAGGTAAGCATTTAGAGTCCATATAGTATTTCATTAGATTTATTAAATCCAGTAATGTGGTTTAAATTACTCCCACAAAATCAATATTCAGATGAGCATTAAGCATTGGTCATTTTATGTCAACATGCAGATGAGCATTTAGAGTCCATATAATATTTCATTAAATTTATCAAATCCAGTAATGTGGTTTAAATTACTCCCACATAATCAATATTCAGGTAAGTATTAAGCATTTGTAATTTTATTTCAATATGCATGTAAGCATTTACATTTATCAAGAATAAATGATTTTCATAATTTTGGTTTCATTCATAATTTTCAAGTAACAAATGTATTTTCATGCAGCTACATTTTTTCATGATTTTACTCTCATTTATAATTTATCAATAATAAATGTATTTTCATGTAGCTATATTTATTAATAATTTTTTTTTTATTTATAAAAAAGACAATTTGTTTGTCTTTTAAAAAAACACATATAATTTTGAATATTTTTATAAAATAATTACCTTTATTTACCCAGTTTGTTCCTTCAAAAAGGGGTCATTTTATTTAAGCTGAATGGCATTAATCCCTTTCATGATGGTTATCCAGGCAATTCTTGAAAAATCATGGCTTAGAATGAAGAGATGAAGCTGTTGGTTTATTTTTCCATCGTTATAATTTCCTTAATAAAGCTTTCTTTTTCCATCATTAACAGAGGTTTTTTAATATTCTTTTAAAATTAAAATCTTTTTTTTTAATTTTTTTTTAACAGCTACTTGAAAAATATCTCTTTGGAAAAAAATATAACTATTTGATCTCCTTAAAATCTCTCTGGAAAAACTTTTTAAAACTCTTTCAAAGTCTCTTGTTTTAAAATCAAATCTAATCTGCCTCTGAATTTGCAATTTGACTATTTATATCTGATTCTTGGACTGGTTAAACAGCCTTTTTCTTCTGTACCTAATTTGCATATTGCTCTCATTTAAGCCCGATTGCCTTTCTCTTTATAATGATTGGATAATCTACTTTTTTAGTGGGATAGATAAGAAAGCATAAGGATTAAGCCATGTTTTTCAATTGATTAAGACTGCCTCAAGCTGATATAACACTTTATTTAAAAACATTGTTCCAAAAATTAAAAATATAATTCTTTTTAATAACTGCCAGCTTTTATTTACATCTTTTTTTTTTAATTTGATCAAATCATGCTAGTCTTTTAAATGGGGGGGAGGGTCTTTTGAATATATATACACAGGGAACAATATATCTGTTTCAATATATATATAATGTATTATTATTTCTGTGTTTAAATATTTTATTAAAATACGAAATTTAATGTACAATATTGTTTTTAATTCAAAATTTCTATGTTTCAACCACTTACATGCAGAGCTTCTTCAGGGTTATTATATGTGCATCCTATAATTAAAAAAAACAAATCACAACAATTAGAATATGAAAATCATATATAGTGATGAAAATATGATTTTGATAATGATTTCATTTTGATGTACATATTATTTTGATTTATTTATTTAATCACAGATATATATTTAATTTTTTTGAAAATTGTTGCATACAAAAACTATATAAAACATAAAATTTAAGTATTCTTAATAAACAATATCAACACAGAAATATTAATACTTCATTAAGAGTACTACTGAAAAAGAAGTAAGCCAATAATTTTAAAAGTGTATAAGAAAAATTAATAAGAATTCTTGATAAAAATAATATATATATATATTATTTTTCAGAAAATTTCACACATTTCTTTTCTTGTTTTTATCTTTATTATCAATTATACTTTCAGTACTTTTGTCTTACAATTAATTTTTAATTGTGCAATGAAAACTTTTCATAACGATTTAAAATATCTAAAGCATTTTAAATTATTACAAAAAAATCAAAAAAAAAGTTATGTACACCTATATTATTTTTTTTACAAATTTAGTTTTTTTAAACAAAAATATGAATTAACCGAATTTAGAATCTTTCTATAAGCTGAGAAATTAATCTTGACACTATCAGATGTTAAAACTCATTTAAATTGTACTTTAAATATCTGTATCTTTATAATAAAGAATATATCTATCATTCAAATTAATAATGACTATTTTCTATTTTTCCAAATTCTTAGATTGTTCTATTTAATACTAGAAAGGCCTTTTTTACTACCATAATCTACTTTTATTTAAACATGTCCAGAATTGTAGTATCAAAGTAAAATGTTATTGCTAAATGGAGGCCTAAATAAACAATCAGGAAAGTTTCAGCATTTTCTGGTTTTAGTCACCAACTGCTGTCTCATCGAACAATTTTAGATTCTTTTGGAAATAAGACTCATAAGGTAGTTTTGATTTTCATTGTTTCTAAGGTAAAAGAAAATGATCACTCATTAACTATTCTTATATCCGCCCTACTTTAAAAAAATTGATTATCCAAGTCAGATAAAAAACTAGAATATTTAAAGAACTTAAATTTAAAATTAAAAGCTAGTAAAATCATCATCATAATGAATGTGTGTGTGATAATGCCTCTTCATGTTAATTTACCACACAAATAATAACATACTAATAACAACTGCAATAAAATATCATATAGTGTGTACATGAGGAAATTTGCTCTCATTGATTTACAGTATTTCTGTTCAGTTAATTACAATCTATAAAAATTTGGCTATCTTTTAAGCAGTAATGTTTGATGGAAAAAAGCATTCAATCTCTGCTCTATATATGTTTCAGTAATAATTGACATCATCATGAACCTGAAAATCAGCTAATTACAATCTTTCTACAGTCCATATTGATTAATGTTAATTTAACTTATGTCATCTATAAAAATTTGGCTATCTTTTAAGCAGTAATGTTTGATGGGAAAAAGCATTCAATCTCTGCTCTATATATGTTTCAGTAATAATTGACATCATCATGAACCTGAAAATCAGCTGACAGTCTATCAAAAATGCCATCTATATTTAAACACCTTTGCAACAATTAATTTGTTACTGAAGTATGACTATAATTTAGTGATAATTTAACAAAAGCTTTTTCATTGGCTAATTTTATAAACAGGCATAGCTTTTAATCAAATTTTATTTCATGTAAACCTGAAGACTATTTTAAACTGAATTTAAGTAAAAACTCTGACATATTTATTAATACTAAGATGACAGAAAGGAGGCTTGAATTAAATTGCTACTAAATTGCATTTAAATTTTAATATCAAAATGAATATTGAGAAGAGATTGAATTTATGTTCTTAATGTATTCTCAAACAGCATTGGGTGTAATGATGATACCAATTATAACATATGCACAGGAGAGATTGAGTGCTTTTTTTCATCAGACGCAGTCATTTGAAAGATTTTAAATTTCTATAGATGGCATAAGTTAAATTAATGTCATGCAAGATTGTTATATAGTTTAGGTTATGTTTAATTAATTATAATATATATATATATATATATATATATATATATATATATATATATATATATATATATATATATATATATATATATATATATATATATATATATATATATATATATATATATATATATATTGATCATGTTCTCATGTGAATTGTTACTTATTTCATTCTAGAAGCCATCACAACCATGCAAGTCTTAAGAATGATATATTTGTATAACTTATATATAAGTTTAAATTTGTTGCTTGAAATAATATTATGAATTATTTTATCCTTGAGTCATTAAGTTAATTTTTCAGCAACAATTATTTATGTGATTTTTTTAAAAATAAATACTTAAACATTTATAAAAGAAAGATATTTACAAAAGAAAGCTTATGATAAAAAAAACATAAGTATAATAAAAATAAATTAAATCACAACACAAAATAAATTTAAAAAAAGATACAATATTTAAAAAAAAATTATGTAGAAGTTACTGTCAACCGCTGGCTAACTAAGTAACGTAATACAACCCCGTCAATAAATAAAAAGTATACAAGGAGCCCACCTGCACATTGGCTTAGATCATATGTAAGCATTCAATTTATTGACATGTAACAATGCAGAGAGATTATGTCTCAAATTCAACAACCCCTGATTATTAAACAAATCAACAGTTAATGGATTGTCTATATTAATTTCAAAATAGTTTACGATTATCCTAAAATTTGCATTCATATATAGACTTTATGCTCTGCATTCTAGAACAGGGATGCTTGTATATGATTCAAGCTAAAAAAGAGATAGACTTATTCTTTACTTTTTCTTTTATTGATAGAATGTATTAGTTTATATATATATAAACGACATATTTTGCAGGTTCATCCATGTTAAAAAAATTTTAAATATTAATATTTCGATATTTCGACTTGGTCACACAAGTCATCCACTGGGTGATAAAAGGTAGAAAGATGGTTGTAAAGGCGCTACAATCACTGATTTGAATAAACGTTAAAGTTCCACCAATAGCAAAAATGTTAAATTTAAGAATGTTTTTTAAAAAAATCTTTTCAAATAGGAGGAAGTTTGCAAGTATCATCTCACTTATTGATACAATATGGTCTTTTAAGTATCTCAATGGCTTCTTTAATTTTGCACTGGTAGAGATTATCACATCTGGATATGATCCTGTACTAGAAAAATCAATTTTATGACCTGAATTTATAGTATGGAGTGAGAGTGCTGCTGATGATGAGTGTTGTATAACTGCAGTAGCATGCTCATCTCTCCTAACACTGATGCAATGATTACTCATACCTATGTAAGAAGCATGAGTTGCAAGAAGGATTGAATCCTTAGACTTGGTTATTATATTGCTGATCTTTTGATGAGTAAAAAAATCTGTATCTATATTATAGCATTTCAATATATGTCCAATACTGTCTGTAGTTCCTTTTACATATAGAACACAAATCCTAACAGCTGATTTATCATCTTTTTGTTTCCTATTTTGTCCATTTTGGGCTTGAAATAAGGCTTTTTTTATAAATGTATAATTATAACTATTTGCTAATAAAACACTATTAATATGATTTATTTCTTCGTTCAGATGTGAATTATCTGAAAGGTTAGTTGCTCTATTTAAAAGAGTTTTGGCTACAGAAACTATCTGAGTAAGGTGATGATGAGAATGGAAATGTAAATATCTGTCTGTGTGTGTATTATTTCTGTAAATCGAAAAAGACAAACTATTTGGTGTTCTGGTGACTAGAATATCAAGAATAGCTGATTATTCATGGAAAATATAGAAATTCGTGCTTTAGAATCAACATCTTTAAAACCTCTCATTTGGCTCAGATACATAGATGACACTTTTGTCATATGAAACATGGAAAAAATTAATTGGATGATTTTTTTATTACATTTAAATAATATGCATCCTCATATTAAATTTACGATGGAATGAGAGTCTGGTGGAAAACTGCCTTTTCTTAATGTTCTAGTCACCAGAACATCAAATAGTTTATCTTTTTCGATTTACAGATAGAATACACACACAGAGAGATATTTACATTTCCATTCTCATCATCACCCTACTCAGATAGTTTCTGTAGCCAAAACTCTTTTAAATAGAGCAATTAAACTTTCAGATAATTCACATCTGAACGAAGAAATAAATCATATTAATAGTGTTTTATTAGCAAAATAGTTATAATTATAAATTTATAAAAAAAAACCTTATTTCAAGGCCAAAATGGACAAAATAGGAAACAAAAAGATGAAAAATCAGCTATTAGCATTTGTGTTCCATATGTAAAAAAAACTACAGACAGTATTGGATGTATATTGAAATGCTATAATATAGATACAGCCTTTTCTACTCATCAAAAGATCAGCAATATAATAATCAAGCCGAAGGATTCAATCCCTCTTGAATCTCATGGTGTTTATCAAATCGCATGTAAAAATTGTAAAGCTTCTTACATAGGTATAAGTAATCATTGCATCAGTGTTAGGAGAGATGAGCATGCTAATGCAGGTAAGCAGCACTCATCATCTTCAGCACTCTCACTCCATACTATAGATTCAGATCATAAAATTGATTTTTCTAGTACCAGGATCATATCCAGCTATGATAATCTCTACCAGTGCAAAATTAGAGAAGCCATTGAAATACTTAAAAGGCCAGATTGTATCAATAAGTGAGATGATACATGCAAACTTCCTCCTATTTGGAAAAATTTTTTTAAAAAACATTCTTAAATTTAACATTTTTGCTATTGGTGAAACTTTAATGTTTATTCAAATCAGTGATTGTAGCACCTCTACAACCGTCTTTCTACCCTTTATCATCCAGTGGATGACTTGTGTGACCAAGTCAAAATGTCGGAATATTAATATTTAAAAATTTTTTAACATGGATGAACCCACAAAATATGTCGTTTATATATGGAACCTGTGAAAATCTTTGTTTTAACATATATGCCAGTCAAAACATGCTTATCCATCTAACACGAGCTGGAACTCACAAAATGTACTTCAAACCCAGTCAAGCCCAAGATTTAGGTCAGGGACCAGCCTGGATTCGAACCCACTCTCCAAGCACCAGATCTAACACACAATGGATAACATAACAATGGTAGCACACGAGATTTAATTCTTCATCCGGCCCACTAGCAAATCGGAGAAAACAATAAGACTCATGGACTTAAACATATATATAAACAACTTAAATACTAGACATTCCACAGATAAAATCTAACATATTTAAATAATAGGGGCTTTACTAATGAATACTTATGGGCAATTAGTGAATTGGATTGATTTAATAATGAGACAGAAACTGATATATGATGAATTAAAATATATTTATTGACAATTGTTGTTGGCAAATGCATGCAGGCATTTTATTTATAAAGTAACATTCTCTAGACTATTTGAACAATAATTGATGTTGGCAAATAGGTTTGTGGCTATGATTCAATGGAGCCAAATATCCTGCTATACAACTAATCACTACATTAACCTATTTGTTATGTCCTTTTATAATCAGTTCGAGTGGCTCTTTTACGTAAAATCAAACCAAGTCTGGAGTGAAACTTAATACATCTTAATTATAATAAATTTATTTTAACTGTGGGCTTTTAAAGCATCCCAGATAGCTTTAGATCGAATGGGTTTCCAAGAATGCTTCAGATCAACGCCGAAGACTGCATATTAGGGAGGGAAGAGTTGGCTATAATGATTTTAATAATACGCTAGGCACAAGTAAAGTACAATAATAAAGTGGCTCTGTGGATGGAAGAATAGTTTTAGGGTTTTTGTGACAAACAACGGTTTACCCAAGAACCGGTCATCATGCTGCTAATGGGGAACCTTTATTTGGTTCAGAGGCGGGGGACTTACGTGCTAATCTGGCCCGTAGCTCAGACTTCGCTACTGCACTACCCATAAGAGAAGATGTGCTGGCAACACCGTGGCTCCATCTTATATATAAAACAGCACGAGAAAATATTAATAAATCCCACATCCGCCAAGCCGAAGGATATTATAAATTAAAGATTATATATTAAATGAACACTAGATCATCAGCTTGATCAAAAGAGCCAACTCTTCTGTAGCATGAGAAATATGATATGCTACTGACAGGAATATATAGATACAAACTTTACTTTATCCCGTTCAATCTCTTTAGTTATCTATAACTACTAAACTTTTAAAAAAGGGGGGAAGTATATTTAATGAAGACTTACGAATACTTAACTAAAAAAAATATACTTATGATTGCACTCCAGGCTAGTTTAATCTTTAGTAATATAATAATTAAAGGTTGAAAAGCCACATTTTATATTTATATTAATTAATTTATTAAATGACAAAATATGAATTTGGGTTTCGAAACAGCGCACGAAATGACGCTATATAAATAATAATACGAAGATGTTAAATTTATATGTTTAAAAAACATATTCTATAATTAAATGTACGCCGTTTCGAAACATAGGCATAACTAATAATAAATAAAATAAGCAAAAGAAAAGCAAAATATAACTGCAGTGATTAAATTATATAGCAAAACATTAATTAATAAAGAAAAATTTGCAAAAGTATTACATTTTATAGAATTAAAATATTATTTTAGGAAACAATTTAGACAGTTTACACTATTGAATTAAAGAAAAAAATTAGCAAAAAGTATTTCATTTAAATATTATTTCAGAAACAATTTAGCGAGAAAGTTCAATAATATGGTTAGCTAACCTGTTTTTGAAGAAATAATGAATGTTTTTGAAATGCACACAGAGCTCTGCGATTTTAAATAATACTAAAATAGTTTTGTAGCTAAGGAGAGATTCGAGCTGGAAATGAAGGTGACTTCTTTGGCGGTTTATGGCATCTTCAATTTAGTTGGGAGACGATTTTTAAAATAGTGTTTCTTTAGCTTGACTGAAATCGGAACGAAGGCAAATTATTTTTACGGCTTATGGCATCTTCAAATTTAGTTGGTGTAAGCTTGGTTGTTCCTCTGGCATTTGATGGATTGAACTAGGCATTCCATCATGGGAATTGCAGCAATTCTTGCCTGACTTTAGCCAGACATGGTAAAATTAACAATTTTGACTTCTGATGTTCTCTCTCTTCAAAAGCAAGATGGATTCTCCTTCCCACTTAAAATAAGGCCTATTTATATCCTTCTACTAAACTTTAACACCTTTCTGGAATTTCGTAAGCCTCGGGACCAATTGACTTTTAATTAAAGCAAAATAATATAATTCAATTTCTACAACAACTGATAAAATCTCCGAGGTGTTATATTTAATTTCCTTAAAAAAATGTATCAAAATATATAAACTATATAATTTGATTCATTTTCATTAATTAAATTCCTTTTCAGGTGTTAGTACTTAGCAGAAGGAACGGTATTCTGATTTAATGAAAAAGTCTTTTGTTGCAAACAAAAATCAATCAGAAAACAGATTTTACTTTTTTACCCGGGTGTGTCACTAATTGATATCTTGTTTACAAAAATTCTCATTTTTAATTGCGAACAGATAATTCTTATTTTATAAAACTAAATAACTTTTAACATATTTGTTTATTAAAAAAAAAAAGCAAATTTAAAGAAAATACTTGTTTCAACTATATATGTAAAACATTAAATCAGAAAACCGTTAAATAAATTAAAGAAAACATTTACATTACTTTTATTTAAACTTAAATATATGAATCATTTTGCCGTTATTCCAAGGTTTAAATTATCCATCCATATACGAAATAATAGCGAATATAATTAAGAATTGACTGAAAATTAATAAAACATTCTATAATAAATTATGAGCATTTCTCCGCTATAATTTTATCAAACCTGTCTAATTATAGCGTGTTTCGTATGTAAATGGATGATGCAACTCAAGCGGACATTGTAGCAAAGTTTTCCTGCTCGACTTATATATTACATTTTTACATTTAAAATAGGTTCGAAACTAGTTCAGACGAGTAGGTCATTAGGTTGATGGTGAAACGGAAAGGGATTGGAGATTTCCGTTTCAATATATATATATATATTCCTGGAGTTGACAGGCTTCCATAAAATTCTCATTTACATTTAAGCTATCACAATTAATATTTACAATACTTAAAATAGAATACTTCATCAAAAAACACAACATTTCTTATATAAATAGCATCATTAATTAAGCACATATTCAGAAATAAAAACTACTTGTAGTATGAATCTTCAGAATATCAGCTATGTGTAAATTCTTGATACTTTATTGATTCAAAATTTATAATTTCATAATATAAATTCACATTGGAAAAAAACTACATGGTACAAATAGCAAACACATTTTTATCAGTCTGTTGAAAACAATTGCATGCTATAAAATATTAATAGCAAAACTGACTTTTGATGCAATACATTAGATTTATAGTGTCAACACAATTGATCTACTCAACATATTGTTGTATGTTTTGCTATTCATAGATTATATAAAGTGTTTAATTATTTTAATTTTAATTTAAGCTACATATTATAAAAAGTGATTTCAGAAATAAGTTTGCTATTAATTGAAAATGAATAAGCCTTAAAGAAACTCAGCAGGATAAATTCCTAGTGTCCATTCCATATGTTTTATTATAGCAGCTATTATTACTATATCATTATTCATATTGTATATAAATATGGATGAGATACTCATAAACATGTGTTAGCTCACATGTTAAGTCTATTATCTTTTTACCTCTGAGTATAAAATCAAAGAAAAAATATGGTATTTCTTGCTAATTACCTAATAATTTGTAACTAAAATATCAAATAAGCTTTTTGAAGGCAGAATAAATGTGTATAGAAATAAACATTTCATTTTTGATAGATATTTGCAATCATAACAGATAAAATTAAATTACAATCCTTATTTCTCAAAGACTGATAAGTCACTAGCCAATTCAGTGGCTCACACCAAATGGTGCAGATTGCTAAGAATTCCAAGTTACAGGTCCAGGCTGCTATTTAATGATGATCTTTATTTAGACACTTATAAATGCAAATTATGTTCATGTAAAGTAACATTGCAAAGATTAGGAGATGAACTGTCTAAAATTAAATAGACAATTGTTGAATTTTGTGGAATTAAAAGAAAAGGTGAAAAGGGAATTGTTTTAAAAAGTGGGCATGTACTTTTATTACAAAGACACAAATATTAGAGGCACAAGTGAAGTGGAATTTGTTATAAATAAAAAATGTAAAACAATATCGTGGAGATTAGTGATGTTAAGATTATTTATTCATCTTAATGGAAGATATCAACTGTAGATAATTCAGGCTTTTGTTTCAACAAATTTTCATTGTGATGAAAAAGAAAAAGATGTTTAAATAGATATACAAAAAGTTTTTGATCAAACCAAACAATAATTTAAAGCTGAAAATGCTATAGGTAAATTTGGTTATGTTCATAGAATTGAGAATGACACAGACTTATAGAGTTTTCAAAAAAAAAGGAAAACTTATGTATTTTCTCTTTGAGAAAAATACTAAATGGAAATGGTGATGGAGACATCCAAATGAGAGTGCAGCAGATTTAGATTATATTCTGACTAACAGATAGTACATATTTCAAGACTGTAATGTTTTTAATAAATTCAGTACTAGAAGTAGTCATCAATTAATGAGATGATGTAAGATATGTACTAATGCAAAACTAAAAAGGCAAATTTTTTTAGAAAAAAATATTATAAACAGTTGATATTTTTAACCTTCAGAAATATTCCAGTGAATTTAAATTATAACTTGCAAATTGTTTTAAAATATTAACAGATTTTGAAGATGGTTTAGATTAGAACAAAGTCAATAGAAAAATAACTAATACACTCTTAAGAACTAACAAAATAGTTTGCCAGTAAATTTTCTACTAATTAATGCATGAAGAAAAAAAGAAATATAAAAAAAATATATAAATGATTCATTAGAAAGAATTCAGTATATAATGTAGAATAAAACATTAATAATGACATAAGAATATATAATTGTGAATTAGCAAGGAAAATGGAAAAAATAAAAATCTCAAAAGTGTAAAATAACATTTTGGGTAAAAACCATCAAAACATCACATGATCATCATTTTATATGCTAGTCTAGAGGTGTTAAATGAGTAGGCATTAGTTAGCTATTTTATTCAAAAGTTTTTCTGAATCCATTTATTACTTATAAAGGCTTGCATTTTGTTGTATTACTATATGGAAAACTTTGTAATATTATTAACAGCATGTGTAATCATATGAAATGGTGGTCATATGGTGTTTTATGGTTTTATTCCTATGTTTACCATAGAATAATGGTGACTGTGATTTTGGCAAAAACTAAGGACACCAAAATGTAGAGATGCTGAGCTGAATTGCTTGAGTTGGAAACATTATGGTGTTTTCATTTTAGGCTCCTATCTTCATAGTTAACCAAATAGGTAAAAGGTGACTTCTGTATAGTTGCATTAGATCCTACGATTTAGGTACCATGTTCTCAAATGGCTCCTCACTGATAAAAGTCACAAGCTAGAAACTAGTCTGGGGATGATGTATGAGTAAGCACTTGGTAGGAATTTTATGCACAAACCTTTCTGCATCCATTGATTACTTACAAAGGCTTGCATTTAGTGGTACTACTGTATGGAAAGTTTGGTACTCTTATTAACAACTTGGGTAATAGTAGAGATATTATTTCTTTTATAAGAAAAAAATTGAAACTGTTACAAAAAAGTGAAATAACATAATGAAATGTTGGAAGAGTTCTATAAATAATTATATAGCAATAAATAGCAAAAAAAAAAAACAGAGTATTCTTTTCATTTACAATATCTTCTAAATTGTGCAGCATTTATAATGAAGAATTGAGACATGCAATTACAAATATGAAGAAGAGAAAAACTTCAGGTAATGTTGGATTTATAATCAATATCTTAAGAGAAGCAGATGAAGAAATATAAAAACTGTTGGCAAATGTATATACCAAATGCATAAATGATAAAGATGTATCAGATGATTGAAAGAATGTAGAAGTAATATGATATTTAAAAAAGATGATAAAGGAGATATTAGAAATTAGTTTTCTATTCAGTTTTATACAAAAATTTTATTAGGATTATTACAACTCATTTGCAGAGAACTTTTAATTTTAACTAATCAAAATCACATTGGATTTCAGACATTTTACTACAAAGGATCACATGCATGTATTGAGAGAAGTTATAAAAAGGAAAAATGTATATGAATTGCATTATGCTTTGAGTTGTAGATTATGAGGGGGCATTTGGTTCTATAAACATTTCTACAGAAATTAAAGCATTGGATTATCAAGATATAGATTCCAGATAATGTCATATTTTAAAAAATACTTATCAAAACACAACAGCAATGATTAGATTATATAGTGATATTAAGAAGATTAACGTTGAGAATGGTAAGTAATATGATATCTCCAAAACGTTTTACAGTAGTTTCACAATAAGTATTTTGTGAATTCAAATGGGAAGTTAAGAGAGTAAAAGTAAATAGTGATTATTTAAATTATCTAGGGAATGCTGATTTTTGTGAATATGTCACATGAGTTATTAGATAAAAATATGAAAGTAGAATTAAAGATTAATGCTAAGAAAAAAAACTGAAGTAATGTTCAATGTATTTTCCCCAAAATAATAAAAGTTGATAATAATGAATTTTAAAAAGCTAATAACTATAAATACCATTATTATATTATTAATATAGATGAAAAGGTAATGGGTAAAATTAATCATAGAATTAAGCTTGAATAGAATGTTTTTAATAAAAATAATTTAATATTAAAAGGAAATATGTCTGTGTTTGAAAAGGAATTTTTTAATAAATGTATTTTACTAATTGTTACTTAGAGATCTGAGCTTGGATACATAACAAAAAACAATGCACAGACTTTAGACCATTCAATGAAGCATAAAGAGATGACGTTAGGAGTAACAAAAAAAAAATCAAAAGTGAAATACAGGGATATAAGAACATGCAGATATTACTCATATTACTGAAAAAAAATTTTAAATGTAGTGGGGCTAGGCTGCATATATTTTTAAAAGAGATGATAATAGAAGGATGGATAAAATTTTAAACTGGATACCAATAGATTATAAAAGATTTAGTGTAACAGTCAAGTTTTATACATTTGCATAACAGAATCTAGAACCCAGGCAAAGAGACCAAAGCTGACCAGACTAGAATTGCAACAATCCAAATCTGACCACACTTCAACTCATCCACCAGTACTTCAAGACTCAAGATCCTATGAATGACCACACTTGAAGTTACATGTAGTAAACCCATCTTTCATGGCTGGCATAAGACAGGGAGAAACATGAAACTCAGAGATTTAAATATATATATTAACTAATTTAAATGCTACCAGTATGAAATTAAAGATAAAATCATAATTAATGCATAGATGGTCATATATATATATATATATATATATATATATATATATATATATATATATATATATATATATATATATATATATATATATATATATATATATATATATATATATATATATATATATATATAATGAACTAAAACTGAATTGGATTGAAATAGGAATGAGAAATTACATGAAACCAGCATAAATTGAACATAGATTTAGTAAATAAGTAAAACATCAAGTAATGTAGGAGAAGCACACAGGCTTTATAACATGAGGATTTAGTATATCTCCTCATTAAATCTTTAATTATTAATAGGAATAGATGCATTTAAATAAGCACTAAGTGATGCCTAAATACAATTATGCCAATTCCTACTGAAAGTGGTAACTGCTATTACAAAAATGCTGCACTAGTCTTAGACAAAATATTTACTGCAACATTATTAACTTAGTAAAGTATGAGCTTATAAATCAGCTCAGGGTTGAGATTGAACATAGAAACTAAAGATATAAATTTCAGTTGAATACTAAATAATTAAATTAAGGGATTTTGGCTATACAAGTTGACCAACATGCTACAGCCCTGGAAAATTACAATAACGGAGCACCCTGTGGATATATTAAAGTCAAGGGTTTTTGTGACCAACCCCAATACCTTGGGACCAAGCGGCTTGCTGCTAAAAGGTCAGGGTGGCTAACATGACTGCCTGGAATTATGTGACAGATCTTATTTGTGTGTGCTCCGAAAGAAGATAAGATGAAGTGGACTTGACTGTGGTCCCATCCTAAGAACAAAGTGCAGAAAAACATTAAACATTGAATGAGAATTTAAGATATCTAATCCACCAAATGAAAATATAACATTAATTAATATTCACAAAATATGGTGCAATAGCCTCATCAGTATTACTATTATGAGCCAATTCTAACAATTCTATATAATCAAGCAATACCAGAGGGATAAAAAAAATAAAATAAAACTCGTGTTTATAGTTTTCAATCTATACATATAAATTATTACAAGTGGGGAGAAAGTATATTTGATTGACTGGCTAAATAATTACTGAATATACTTCCACATTACTAAGACTAGCACATACTCTATTCAAAAATCCCAATAAGACAGAAATTTAATAGTAAGCCATAATATATTTAGAATCAAATAAGAATTATAGGAATTTGAACCAGCGAGCATGGAAAATATTATTTACAAAACAGTTATGGGAAGATATTTGCAATTATATCTTCGAATATTTCTTACATTTAAATGCTCGCTGCTTCGAGGCATTGGCATATAAATAACAAAATAACAGTAAAGAAATATTATAGGCACAACCACAATGATAGGCAAAAATTTAAGTTACATTACATTTAGTTTAAATAAGATTTTTATCAAGAGATAGACAAGTTATGCATTATAATACATTATTTGGTTTACAAGAATTTATAAGGATATCATTTTATAGGATTTAGAAAGTTACATTACTTTATTATTGAGCTAGCTTTAAACTTTAATTTGAGAATTTTAATTTAGGGAATAGTTAGTTATCATGGAGCTCTGTGGTTATAAGTTGGCATTACCGATTAGTTGAACTGAATAGGCAGTTGTTTGACTTTTAGACATCGTGGTGGTCTTTTTGAATAGGGTGTTGCCTCTTCAGTATAAAAGTAGACTGTTGCTGGATGATTTCAGGTTGCAGTTCTGGTTGTTGAGAGCATCATAGGGCAGTTGGCCACCATTTTTCCATGAATTAGAAGCAGCCATCACCTTTCTCCAGCCAGATTTTTCAAAAATCATTCTGGCATGGATTATGCATAGCAACGCTCTTCTAAAATTATGTGACTCCATAACTCAAGCTTAAAATATACCCAATTTATACTTTTCTTGCAAAACATTTAACTAGAAAAGTATTTATTTCACCTGAAAACCCATTAACTCTAAAATAATATATATATATATATATATATATATATATATGGTGACTCATACATTCACATATAACATAAATCATTCCTTTATAAAATATAAAATTTAAATCATTACATTCACTGTAACACTTACTAGCCTATGTATGCACAGTGTTTATTCATATGTGCATATATAATGCTGTGACCCCAGCTGTGATAGTAAGGTTTATACATTTATTTTAAGGAAAATGAATATTTTAATAAGGTTTGAACCCAACACAGATGGGTTTGGTTGTTAAAGTAAAATGCGCAACAGTAAGGAATTGAACCTGACCGTTGCACTAGAAATATGCCACATTTGAGATGGGTGAATGGAATAAAGAAGTTTGTCGTGTGTGGTGTGGAAAAGAAAGGCTAAAGATTGAAGAAACTGGGTTAAACTTTGTGAGATCTTTATTATGCGGTGGATAGATAATGGTTGAGGTAATCAAAAAAATTAAACTTGTTCAGCAAATGTTATTTTTAAATTAACTTAACTAAAGTTCTATATATGTAAATATTATTTAAAAATAAAATGCAAATAAAGTTCTTTCTTTCATTTAAACAAAAAAATTGTAATTAGTACATATAATTAAATAAATAATTTCAACGTGTTATTAATAATGAGTTGAAGAATAATAAACGATGATTATCATCTTGACAATCCAATACACTTTACTTTAGCTCATCCCATTACAAATGTTTCTAATAATCATATACTAATTAATCATTAATTCTACTTAAAAATGAAATATAAAGTTTTCAGTTATATGTGATTTAAAAGGACAGTTTGAATAAAAAAGGTAAATAAAAAATAATTAAAAAAACAATTTTTTAAACTTTAACCCCCCCCCCCATGTAGTAAATACAAATAATAACGAATCAAATGTTTGAGAGTAACATTAATCACATCAGCTCAATTGCAAATGATACTGAATAAAAAACCCACACTTTTAATATTCTTGATGCAGCTTAGAGAAACATATTTCTATTGTTTTTTAGGATTCGTTTCACGAATCAATGTAAAATTTTGAATACATTTGAACCATGAATGAAAATAATTGCTAAACTTCACCTTATAATTAATTATGCCAAAACAAAAATAAATATAGTTTGTTAATTTTATTTTTAACAAAACAATCTACGTTAGTAGGTTTTTTTTCCTTGCCGACTTTTTTTTTTTTTTAATTTACTTTAAAAAAGATTGCATATCAGCTTTTTTTTAAAATGAATTAATATTCACCACCATATATATCTTTTCAGATTTCATGGATGTAATTCTAGTAAAGCCTAAAAATACTTCTTTTTTTTTTTAAATATAGTACACATTAAATAAATTTTCTTTCTTGGTTGAGTGATTGTAGTTGTATTAGATCAAGAAAAATATCACTACAATTATGCATTTTAATTATAAATCTCTTTCCTTGCATGATTTAATGCGGCAGTAGAGTGATGATTCATTGGTCACAGTTAAACTCGGTCATTTCCAGTTCTCAAAAGTCTCACACTCCATTTGATTATTTATTTTGGCCTTTACGTGTTAACGGGGTGATGTAATGTCAGATTATAGAGCTCAAGATTTATCACTTGCTGAGCTCAATTTTCCATAGATTCCCAAACAATAAACTATTCAGCTATTTTGTTTACTAAATTTCTGTTTTAAATTGTTATTTTTTAAAATATGTGTACTGAATGTACACAATACATACTTGTACATATATATTTCCACGTACATAAGCAGGCATAGCGGTTTTATTATTGAAAAGGAAAAAAAAAACATTTTAGAATGTTAATTAACGGAAACACGTATATTTTACTTAGCATTTCTATTTTTAATAGTGATACATTTTAGTGCTTTCAATTTCAAAAACATATATACCGTATGAATGTGATTATATATGCATATATATTTGCAATATATTAAAAATAATAATTCAATAAAAAATTATTTAATAAGACAACTTTATAATAATATATTTAATTTCACCAACCCGGATTTCGCCTCCATACAGGTGAAATTGAATATATTATTATAAAGTTATCTTATTAAATAATTTTTATTGAATTATTATTTTTTACTTTAAAACAAATTTTATTAGGTCTAATAAAGGTTACATTTTTTGTATAAAAAACATAATTAAAGGAATAAAAAAAATCAACAACACGCATTTGAAATGATTGAGACTATTGTTAAACAATTGAAATTTGAAAGACTCAAATTATATAGTATTGACCAATGTTGACAGTTGATGTGATTATTTATGTATATTTGAGTGGTTGGGAAGTTTGTATAGCTTCCAAGTCTCTTCAAAAATAAATTTTGATGACAATATTTGATCTCTCTTCTTAATTTTCTCCATTGTTTTCATAAAGCAGGCATTTTGATCTGGGTGAGGCTGTGTATATGTCATTTTACACCTCACAAACCAGATTGAATATGTTATAAAAATTGATAATCTGATGACTGGGAATTGTTTAGTTTTGATGCTTTTTTGCAGCGAGATTATAGTGTAGTAGTCTGTCTTGATGTTGTTATATATTATTTGTCTCACTGTTCCCAGTGCATTACATGTTGTAAAGATGTAGTTGTAGGACCTCCTCTCTATGACATCTGGGGCACATCGGATCTACTTTTGTGATATGCCATCTATGACAAAGGAAGGATAGAGTTGGCATAGCTTCAAGATTTATTTTGATTATGAAATCAAGGTACTTGGGCTCCAGAGCCCAATATTTAAATAATGAGGTTATCCTGCTGTTGGTTAAGCCCTGTTTTGGGTTTTGGATGTGTGGATCTGGGTTTATTAACTGATGCGCTTCCCAGATGTTTATTTTTTTTTAAGCCACTCTATTGTAATTTCATCATAGCACTGTATATTATGAGCTTTTGTATAAAGCCAGCTATTTCTTTTTGGAGGTGGTGTATCTGTTGGCTGTATTGCTGCTAGTATTTGTGTGTAGCCATATTTGATTCCTAGATTATGTAGAAGGGTGTGTGTTTTTTGTATGAGTATGGCTGGGATGGCATGTAGTGACATACCATTATATTTGCGATGGTACTGCATTTTGTCTATGCTGATGGCCACTGTTTTATTCCTCCAGAAGAGCCTTGCACATAGTCTGTTGATTTTTTTAATGAAGGAGTTAGTTGTGGACATAACAGGCAAATAGTAGGAAATTCTACTCATTACCTTCATGTTCAATAAAGCCACTTTTCCCTGTAGAGAGAGATAGACTCCTGACAGGGTATTTGTTATTTTTTTGGTTGCTTGAATTATGTTATCTTGGAGTTCTTTTGACATGGCTGTTTGGGATTTGTATATTGGAAATCCCAGAAATATTTGAGGATCAGCATGATAGTTTGATGCTATTTTTTTCCTGTTAGGATGCATCAAGTAGATAATTTTCTGGTGTTGATTTTGAGGCCCGAAACGTTAGAGAAGGAGTTGATGATGTGATATAGATGTGGTAGGTATTTCTTGGATGGAAGGATGACAAGTACATCGTCCATATATTTTTAATATATTACATTGCAATGACAACATTATGAATAAATTTTAATTTGAAATAATTTTTTTTTTGGTGTATATTTGTGTACTTGCGCTTACATTCTAAAAAGTTTAGTTAAAGTTAAATATTTTATTTTAGTTTCACTTTTTCAAAATGGAGTGGAAAACATTTATATTCAGCCAACTAATTAGTCACAAGATCGATTTGATATAGTATGAAGGAAAGTGCTTTCAAATTTAATTTAATTAATATTTGGATTTTATTTTATAATTTTAAGTAATTAATATTGTTGTTAAAATATAGTCAAACATATTTTATAGAATAATTTAAAGTAAAAATTACTTGTGGTTAATTTATTTTTTTGTAAACCATAAAGTGAATAATAATATTTCATTCTGTTATGTAACTGCCATTGAGTTCTACAATCACATTATGTTAGGTTGCTAAATAATTATATCAAAACGTTCACTGTCTATATCACCAAAATAAAAATGTTTAACAATCATCATAATACAAAAAAATAAATAATAATTTATGAATAATATTTAAATAATTTTTCACCAAAATCTGTTATAATTTATTACAGGCATATTCATCATTATCATTATTTTGAAACACTATCGACCCCAAGCAAGATGAAGGTCTCTCCAAGTTCAATCCATCTTCTCCATTCTCTAGCCTTTCTTTTCCACATCACTCCAGAACACACTTTCTTATTTCATCCATCCATTTCACATGTGGTCTTTTTTATCTTTAACAATCTCTTGGAATCCATTTTAAGATATCAACTGTCCATCTATTATTTCTTCTAGCAATATGTCCAGCCTAAATCCACTTTAGCTTCTTAATTTTTTCAATGATATCAATAACATCTATTTGTTCTTCACCCCAATATATCATTTTCAATCTCTTTTTGTTACTTCTAACATGCATCTTTCCATATTTCTTTAAGTGGTCTGAAATCTCCATTTTGTTCTTCAGTTATATGTCCAAATCTTAGATACATAAATAAGAATTGGTAAAATACATTTATTAAAAACCTGTTCAAACATATAGATATATTTCTTTTTGATATTAAGTTATTTCTATCAAAAGCATCACAACCAAGTTTAATTCTATTATTAATTTCATCGATTATATTACCATCTGTAGTAATAATATGACCATGGTACTTATACTTGTTAACTTCTTCTAACTCATTTTTATTAATCTTCACTTCCTTCTTTTGAGAAAATCCATTGAATATTATTTTAATCTTTTTAACATTTACCTTTAATCCTATATTCTTACTTTCATATGATAATTCTTACAACATTCCCTGAAACTCTAAAGCATTACTTGTAAAAACAACTGAATTATCTGAAACTCTACATGACTTAAATAATCTCCATTTACATTCACTCTTTTAACTTCCCATTTTCATCCACAAAATCCTTTTGCAAAACAGCTGTAATAAGTTTTGGAGATATTGAGTCACCCTGTCAAATACCTTTTCAAGGTTAATTTTTTTAGTATCATTATGTAATCTATTGATTGCTATTGCATGTTTATAAATATTCTTCAGAATATGACAAATATCCTGGGTCCATACATTGATCATTCAAGGCTTTAATGACTGAAGAAATACTTATACAGTCATATGTCTTTTCATAATGTACAAATCCTAACCATAAGGCAACTCACAGTCATTAGTCCTTCCTATAACTTCTCTCAATACATATATATTGTGCCATTACAATTTAGTCACTAGATAAATTTATAGTAATGTGCATGTAGAAAAGATCAACCAAAAATCATCATCACATTTTTATATAACCATAAAAGAAGCAGTAGGGCATTCAAGTTCAAACCAAACAAGGTTCAGGTTCTAAAAGCTTTAAACAGAGAAGGAGTGGGACAACAATTATATGCTTTATTTGTTTGTGTGTTGATAGAAAGGTAATACACACATTTAAACTATTTAATATTTAAATTTTCTGTTAAAAAGCAAAGTTATAATGCATACGTATAGGCAATGTATGTATAAGCTATTTAATTGTTTCATATTTCAAATATTAAACATTTTAACTATCTTTAAAACTAACCTATGCTTGATCAATTTTAATGTCTTATTCTATGCTTCTATTTTGCTTTTCTATAATTGTAATTGGGATTTAAAAGTTACAGATTTAATTAAATAATAGGGTTATAATTACTAAGCTAGCAATTATATTATTTAATGTTAGTTTATGAATGATTTGAAAGAATGAAGGGTGTGTGTACATTACATACAGAAATTTACATTTCCTAAATATTGAAAGAAAAGGAAGGATTAAATCTGTCAAATTATTTTTTTTTGTACAATTTTTTGTTAAAAGAGGAAATCTGTTTAATCAGATATCGATCTTTGTAGCAATTTTTTTTTTTTGTAAATAATTGTTTGTCACTTTGGGAGCTTAATTTGGGTGGGAACTCTAATTTTGAAATTGTCTTATCTCAAGATCTAAAGAAGGAAGCTCAAAGATTTGAAATGTTACCTGGATGTTAAAAAGAAAAAAAAAGAAAAGAAAGGAAATAAGGATTGAGTCTTTTTTTTTTTTAAAACAAAAGTGTCTGGAAAAAGGATTAAACTTTTCAGTTGAAAAATAATTTAGTTGAAAATAAATTAGAGATCTAATTAAAACAAATTTGTCCAAAAATAGCAAGTGATGCTATCTCTGATTGGTTAAGTTAGCTAAAAATTGGATATAAAAAGTGTCTGGAATTATTTTTTTTTTTTATGATTCAGATTATTAAACTATTAAATTGAATACTGAAAATACAAGAAATGTCTGGCTAAAAAATTATATATATGTCCCATTTTTGCTGACCATCTGGAGGAAGCTGCACATCACATAGGAAAGAAAAGATGTTGTGTCTAAAATAATATTCTACACCTTTCAACTGACCAGAGAAATAAGATGTTTTTAATAGAAGGAAGAAAGCATTCACCTGCATTCAAAGAAGATGAATTAATCTACTGATAAATATTAATCATCAAGTCCAATTAATTGTTACAACAACTGATTTTAAACTCAAGAAAATTTATAAATGTGAAAACAACTGCTGTATTTCATCCACTAAGAATCATGCTTGACAGGAAGAGAAGAAAAATTAATATAATGATTTCCAAATTATTCACTAAAGCAAATAACCTCAATAGAGTCACCATCATCAAATAGTTATACACCTCAAGAAAGAGATTGTTCCCAGTAAAACGGAAATGGTAGCTGCAGAAATATAGACATTATACAAGACAAGTTTGAACCCTTGGAAATTCGCCACAAACAAAAGATCGGTAATATGACTTTTTATATCTATTTTCTTTATGATATCAGTCTTAATAAACATTTTAGCAATAAAGTGGTATATTTTATTTAAAGAACTTTTAAAGACTATTCAGATCGATTAAAAACAAGAATGTCTTACTAATAATAACTTTGAGCTTCATAAATGATCTTGAATGTATGAAAATTATTTGTTTATTAATTTTACAGTTATGAAAAATATTAATGTGTAAAACAATTTTTTTTGTGGTATTATGATTTTAGTTTTAACTAATATATTATTATTATTTTGGTTTTAAATAATATTTTGTTATTATGGGATAAAACATGCACATACATAATGTTATTTTTATATGTGTATAATTGCGAGTGAATGTGAAATAATAGGTGGTGTTAAAATATTAAATTATTTTGTCTTGAGAAAGTATAGATTTCAGCGCTTGGAAGGGAAGGGGAGATAATGATTAAAACTCTTTTCTAAAACTTGCTCTTTCAATTCTACTAACATTTTTTTTTACATTCTATTTACATGTTAGATTTTTAAAGTATGTGTGCTAATGAGCAGATAATATTTTTTTTCTCTTGAAATACTTTTCTCATGGAGTGAAAATCATGGTCAATGTGATGTCCAACTTAATACAAAATACATTTGAAGGGAAAGGGGGAAGAACTTAAAATTAATCTGAGGATTGTTATATAATCAATTATTATTATTATTATTCATGTCAATTTTCATATTTATCTAGAAATTTTTATGTATATGTTAGAAATGTAGTAATAAATATTAGTTTGTTTTATTAAACGAGGCGTATATATTTCATTAAGTGTAGTCTTTGTTAAGTGTGATTATTCATCATCATCAATGGTTGAATATTAGTTATTTAAGATATAAGTAAATATGCTAAAATTAAGCAATAATTATGAATTTCTTTATAAAATTTAGTTTTATGTTTAGGCTTAGTCCTAGAGCTGTAGTTGAAACCCTTGTCATTATTGTTATTATTATCATCATCATCATCATCATCAACGTTTTAATTAATGAGCTGTTTAACTGTTTAAAGGCCATAAATAAATATTGATTTTATAATATTTAGTGATTTCTTAGTATTATTATAACCACATCCCGTCATCTATTTCATGCAAGGATGAGTGAATTGCCATCCTAAATTAGTTATATATAATCTGAGCTAGTAAACTTATAAAAATATTGAAACACATTTGTTATGTTAAGATCTGAGAAATGATTTATGTCTAGTATACTCCACTTTGGTTTATAGATGTTTTACTTTTACCTAAATATTAGTGCATATAGTGATATGGCTCAAAAAGCAAAATCTCCCATTTTTATTAGAAATAAAGTACCAAAAAGGGATTCAAACCCGGTACATGTGAAAGGTTATCAGATATAACCGTGTCTAGATTCAGATAATCTAGTGGCGCCCTGCTAGACCATATTCACTTAGTATTTGTTTAAACATGCACTTAACATCAAACCAAGAAATGAAAGTGGATAATATCTACTGCCTGTATACCTGAGTTATATTTTATTGAATTACTAGTGTACTCACTTCACATGATTTCCATATACCTGAGTTAAAATACTTGTTATTAATAATTTGCTTATAATTATTGATAGTGTTATATTTTGAACATTCACTTAATATCTATAATACAATGAACTCCTTTAATTCTATAATTATGGATGTTTGTATATTGAAAAATATTATAGTCATTCTATGGACTACTCACATATGGTAATTTCTTTTGATCCTTCATTTAATTATGTTACAATGGACACCCAACTGGGGCCTGATATTTTACCATACACCTGAAAAAGAGAGTCTATAGAATGATAGGAGATGTGTGGTTAAAAAGAGAGAAATTTTTTTAGTAAAATTTTTTTTTTTTAAGTAAAAAAAATTTTTTTTTTTGTCTTACAAAATTTTCTTGGCCATACAGTCTTATTTTACATTTGTATATGATGATGTTTAATATGATCTAATTTTTCATTGATGATGATAAAATGGGTACAGCCATAAAACAGCTTAGTTTTTTTTTATCAATTTTGAAAATAGAGATGAATATCACAACTTAAGACAAAGGTGAAATAAATAATAGAATTTTTTTTTGTGGAACATTAAAATGATTTATTGCCAGATAGGATAGGCATAGTAATAGTGATGAATTATGGAATAGTAGTCTCATGTGTGTTTGGGGAGTTCATTTTGTAAAAAAGTCTATGATTTTAGAGGTTTGATTGGATGGTTGATCGTTGGAGTTTGGTTGGTTAGATTGCAGTTTTGATGATGAGTGGAGAGTTTTGTCATTGCCTTGAGAATGCTATGTATTTCGTGTAACTTATGAATGATCAAACCCATTCACTGCTCCAACCCAATTTATATGTTATCTTTATTTTATCATGAAGCAGTTAACAGCAGACCTGCCATGATACCAGCCTATAAGTCTCCAAGAGAGAGAGCACGGCATAGTTTTCCAATCAAGTTTATATGTTATTCTTATTTTATCATGAAGCAGTTAACAGTAGTCCTGCCATGATATCAGCCTATAAGTCTCCAAGAGAGAGAGCAAGGTTTCGTTTTCAGTAATCTATAATAAGCAGGGCATTCCTTGATACTTGCCACATAAGACTCCAAGAGAGAGAGCAAGGCATAGTTTATCTACTTTAGCCCCTAAGACTTAAAATACTTCTTTTATTGCAACAGAGTTTGCTTCATTCAATCAAGGGTTGTGGTAGTTAATAGTGATCGAATTGGGATGATCTTCTGAGTGCTCGTGATGCATTGTGTGATTATAGTGTTGTGACTGAATTCTTTCATTTATCTCAAGATTGTGAACTGCTAGTCATTCTGTGGACTGTCAATATCTGTCGGATTTCTAGGAGAATGGATGAATGTATAATTTGGGCTATTACAGACAGACATGCACTATATAGATTATTGTTGTGTAGTTCATTAAATAAGGATATTAAAATTTTTTTTGTTGTATTTGTAAATGCATAATAAGGTGAAAATCAAATCAGTCAGTTGGTCAGAATAGGTGTCAGACAGGGAGAAGATGTGTGGATTTTTGATGGTCAGGGAAGTACAGATGGGATATATATAGTTTTATAACATGAGTGAACTAAATTATAGTATGGAAGAGGTTATGAAAGAGGAAGGTGCCCCAACACAAGAGGAAAAAGAGGAAATAGAGGAAAATGCCTCTAAAGTCAGTAGCAATAATAAGGCCTCAAGTACAGAAATGGTAGATGAGGAGCCAGAAGTGGGCCAGGCTCAGATAGAAAAGATAGCACCATCAGACATGGACATGATAATGCAGATGCTCAGAAGTATGAGAGAGGAGAGTAAGCAAAGTATGATAAATCTAGAACAAAAGATAGAGAAAAATAATAAAAGTATGGTAAATCTAGAACAAAAGATGGAGAAAAATATAGAAAGTCTAAAAGAGGATACTAAAAGTTTAAAAGAAGAGGATAAGAGGAGTGAAGATGAATTAAAAGAAAATATCAATAGCTCTGTTGAAAACAACAGTAAAATTCCTATAGCTTTGGGAAATAAAATAGAGAAACATGGGAAAAGTGCCTCAATTCCTGGAGTTGATAATCTTTATAAAGAAGAGGATGGAGAGGTTATCATGGGATTAGAAGCTACTGTAAAAGTAAAGGGGACAGTAACAAGTACTAAAGAGTTTCAGATTCGAATAAAGAAGGAAGCACTATCAGGTATAAAATTGACCAGACTGATGGAAGATTGTATGTATCAAAACATACAAGAAGATTATAACAATTCCAAAAGAAATAAGGAAAGTCTGGAACAAAAGATTTGTCATTCTGTGAAAAGATGGATAGAAAGTCTAAGAGAGGATAGCAAAAAAAGTGCAGAAAGTATAGTAGAAGGTAGTCAGATATTAGAAGATAATGCTGAAACCTCTTTAGAAGATAGAGCAGGAGAGATGGGTGAATATGTTAGAATTGTAAAACGGAATGGTAGTCAGAGCTTACCAGTTTTAAAAGATAATCTGGATAGTCCGACCACTGATAATAAAGAAAATAATGTAAAGTTAGATACACTGATAGAGAATAGGCTCCAAGAAGTAGAAAGGCCAATAGTAGCCATAATACCAAATCTCCCAGTAAAGAAAGTAAATGAGATGATGACCAAAGAGCAGATTGGGATAGATCATGAAGTGAAAAGAAGGAAAAGAGAGTTGGAGGAAAAACTTCATGCATCCGATAAGATGATTGATTTAAGAGAGGCAATAAGGGAGATGAAACCAGTTATTTTAGAAAGAGAGCAAAAGTTTCAACAGTCTGTAGTTCTCAATCTAGTAACTAACCAGCATGTGTGGTTTCAAAAATCTGTCTTCTTAAATAGATTGGAGATACCTTATATATGGTATAGAGAGGCAATCTCTCTGAAAAATATAAATGTCCAAATCTCTCTGAAAAATTCAACTGCTCTGGAAAAGTCAAAAATAAGTTATATCTGGTACAGAGAGGCAATCTCTCTGAAAAATGTAAATGTCCAGTGTGTATCAGACAGAGAATCAATCTCTCTGAAAAATTTAAGTGCTCTGTTAAATTTAAGTGTGCCTTATATTTGGTACAAAGAGTCAACCTTTTTAGAGAGTTTAAAAATAAATTATACGTGGCCCAGAGAATCAACCTCTCTGGAAGATTTAAAAATAAATTATACATGGCACAGAGAATCGACCTCTCTGGAAGATGTAATGAATTATATCTGGTACAGAGAGTCAATCTCTCTGAAGAGTTTTAATGTCCATTATATATGGTACAAAGAAAATATCTCTCTGAAAAATGTAAATGCTCTGGAAATTTTAAATGTGCCTTATATATGGTACAAAGAGTCAACCTTTCTAGAAAATTTAAAAATAAATTATACGTGGCCCAGAGAATCAACCTCTCTGGAAGATTTAAGGATGAATTATATATGGTACAGGGAGTCAATCTTTCTAGAAAATTTAAAAATAAAGTATGTATGGTATAGAGAGTCAATCTCTCCGAAAAACTTCAAGGCATATTATGTATGGTACCAAGAGTCCATATTTCTAAATAGAGATTGTAATAGGAGGTTATGTAAAATAAATCCTCTGGATATGTTTTATAAATATCCAGTCAAGATGAAAAATGGAAATATTAAAAAGGGACTGGATGTACAGGTGCATTTTTATGCAGACCACAATATGGTTTGAAAAGAAAAAGCCATTCCAAATTACCAAGAAAATAGGAGAGAATGCCTTTATGCTTGCTGCTCTTGATGGGAATAAGGGAACCTATAATGCTAGGAGTTTGATCCCTTATCCTTCAGCAGAGTAGCTTGGCAAAGATCTCCAAATAAATTACTTTTAGGTTTTCTAATGAAAAATATATTTACCAGTAGTTAATTTTTTTTATATATATTATTAGTGTTTATTATTATTAGTGTATTTATTAGTTAGGATTTTTTTTTTAATATAGTTAAAACAAAAGTGCTGATGATTTTATCCGAAGGGGGAGAAAGTTGTGCCATTACAATTTAGTCACTAGATAAATTTATAGTAATGTGCATGTAGAAAAGGTCAACCAAAAATCATCATCACATTTTTATATAACCATAAAAGAAGCTGTAGGGCATTCAAGTTCAAACCCTACAAGGTTCAGGTTCTAAAAGCTTTAAACAGAGAAAGAGTGGGACAACAATTATATGCTTTATTTGTTTGTGTGTTGATAGAAAGGTAATACACACATTTAAACTATTTAATATTTAAATTTTCTGTTAAAAAGCAAAGTTATAATGCATACGTATAGGCAATGTATGTATAAGCTATTTAATTGTTTCATATTTCAAATATTAAACATTTTAACTATCTTTAAAACTAACCTATGCTTGATCAATTTTAATGTCTTATTCTATGCTTCTATTTTGCTTTTCTATAATTGTAATTGGGATTTAAAAGTTACAGATTTAATTAAATAATAGGGTTATAATTACTAAGCTAGCAATTATATTATTTAATGTTAGTTTATGAATGATTTGAAAGAATGAAGGATGTGTGTACATTACATACAGAAATTTACATTTCCTAAATATTGAAAGAAAAGGAAGGATTAAATCTGTCAAATTATTTTTTTTTGTACAATTTTTTGTTAAAAGAGGAAATCTGTTTAATCAGATATCGATCTTTGTAGCAATTTTTTTTTTGTAAATAATTGTTTGTCACTTTGGGAGCTTAATTTGGGTGGGAACTCTAATTTTGAAATTGTCTTATCTCAAGATCTAAAGAAGGAAGCTCAAAGATTTGAAATGTTACCTGGATGTTAAAAAGAAAAAAAAGAAAAAGAAAGGAAATAAGGATTGAGTCTATTTTTTTTTTAAACAAAAGTGTCTGGAAAAAGGATTAAACTTTTCAGTTGAAAAATAATTTAGTTGAAAATAAATTAGAGATCTAATTAAAACAAATTTGTCCAAAAATAGCAAGTGACGCTATCTCTGATTGGTTAAGTTAGCTAAAAATTGGATATAAAAAGTGTCTGGAATTTTTTTTTTTTTTTTTTTATGATTCAGATTATTAAACTATTAAATTGAATACTGAAAATATAAGAAATGTCTGGCTAGAAAAATTATATATATGTCCCATTTTTGCTGACCATCTGGAGGAAGCTGCACATCACATAGGAAAGAAAAGATGTTGTGTCTAAAATAATATTCTACACCTTTCAACTGACCAGAGAAATAAGATGTTTTTAATAGAAGGAAGAAAGCATTCACCTGCATTCAAAGAAGATGAATTAATCTACTGATAAATATTAATCATCAAGTCCAATTAATTGTTACAACAACTGATTTTAAACTCAAGAAAATTTATAAATGTGAAAACAACTGCTGTATTTCATCCACTAAGAATCATGCTTGACAGGAAGAGAAGAAAAATTAATATAATGATTTCCAAATTATCCACTAAAGCAAATAACCTCAATAGAGTCATCATCATCAAATAGTTATACACCTCAAGAAAGAGATTGTTCCCACGTAAAATGGAAATGGTAGCTGCAGAAATATAGACATTATACAAGACAAGTTTGAACCCTTGGAAATTCGCCACAAACAAAAGATCGGTAATATGACTTTTTATATCTATTTTCTTTATGATATCAGTCTTAATAAACATTTTAGCAATAAAGTGGTATATTTTATTTAAAGAACTTTTAAAGACTATTCAGATCGATTAAAAACAAGAATGTCTTACTAATAATAACTTTGAGCTTCATAAATGATCTTGAATGTATGAAAATTATTTGTTTATTAATTTTACAGTTATGAAAAATATTAATGTGTAAAACAATTTTTTTTGTGGTATTATGATTTTAGTTTTAACTAATATATTATTATTATTTTGGTTTTAAATAATATTTTGTTATTATGGGATAAAACATGCACATACATAATGATATTTTTATATGTGTATAATTGCGAGTGAATGTGAAATAATAGGTGGTGTTAAAATATTAAATTATTTTGTCTTGAGAAAGTATAGATTTCAGCGCTTGGAAGGGAGGGGGAGATAATGATTTAAAACTCTTTTCTAAAACTTGCTCTTTCAATTCTACTAACATTTTTTTTTTACATTCTATTTACATGTTAGATTTTTAAAGTATGTGTGCTAATGAGCAGATAATATTTTTTTTTTCTTGAAATACTTTTCTCATGGAGTGAAAATCATGGTCAATGTGACGTCCAACTTAATACAAAATACATTTGAAGGGAAAGGGGGAAGAACTTAAAATTAATCTGAGGATTGTTATATAATCAATTATTATTATTATTATTATTCATGTCAATTTTCATATTTATCTAGAAATTTTTATGTATATGTTAGAAATGTAGTAATAAATATTAGTTTGTTTTATTAAACGAGGCGTATATATTTCATTAAGTGTAGTCTTTGTTAAGTGTGATTATTCATCATCATCAATGGTTGAATATTAGTTATTTAAGATATAAGTAAATATGCTAAAATTAAGCAATAATTATGAATTTCTTTATAAAATTTAGTTTTATGTTTAGGCTTAGTCCTAGAGCTGTAGTTGAAACCCTTGTCATTATTGTTATTATTATCATCATCATCATCGTCATCAACGTTTTAATTAATGAGCTGTTTAACTGTTTAAAGGCCATAAATAAATATTGATTTTATAATATTTAGTGATTTCTTAGTATTATTATAACCACATCCCGTCATCTATTTCATGCAAGGATGAGTGAATTGCCATCCTAAATTAGTTATATATAATCTGAGCTAGTAAACTTATAAAAATATTGAAACACATTTGTTATGTTAAGATCTGAGAAATGATTTATGTCTAGTATACTCCACTTTGGTTTATAGATGTTTTACTTTTACCTAAATATTAGTGCATATAGTGATATGGCTCAAAAAGCAAAATCTCCCATTTTATTAGAAATAAAGTACCAAGAAGGGATTCAAACCCGGTACATGTGAAAGGTTATCAGATATAACCGTGTCTAGATTCAGATAATCTAGTGGCGCCCTGCTAGACCATATTCACTTAGTATTTGTTTAAACATGCACTTAACATCAAACCAAGAAATGAAAGTGGATAAGATCTACTGCCTGTATACCTGAGTTATATTTTATTGAATTACTAGTGTACTCACTTCACGTGATTTCCATATACCTGAGTTAAAATACTTGTTATTAATAATTTGCTTATAATTATTGATAGTGTTATATTTTGAACCTTTACTTAATATCTATAATACAATGAACTCCTTTAATTCTGTTACAATGGCATATTTGGATATTGAGAAATCCAACATTATTTTGAATATTATGATCTTATATATTGTAGACAACTCAGGTATGGTAATACTTTAATTTTGAACGACCTTTAAATTTTGTTACAATGAACTTCTTTACTTATTTCTTTTGAACTACTTTAATTATGTTACTATATATATATATATATATATATATATATATATATATATATATATATATATATATATATATATATATATATATATATATATATATATATATGTAACCACTTTTAAATCCAGCTTGTTTTTTTAGTTAGTTAAAATTCAAAGTTGGCTGTAGATTAGTTATAATTATTTTGGTAAAAATTTATATAGAACTGATAGGTTCATAATTTCTAAAATCTTCTTTATCATCTTTTTTAAATATAATATTAACACTGTGTTCTTCAAATCATCTGATATATCTTTATCATTAAAATATTTAGTATATAACTTTGACAAAAAAAATTATATTTTTTCACCTGCTTATTTTAAGAAATTGATTAAATTCCATCATTATCTGAATTTTTTTCTTTCTTCATAAATTTAATTGCATGCCCCACTTGTTCATTTAAAATCCTAGGCAATTCAGAAAATATAGTACTTGTAAGAAGTACTTTTCTTTGGTCTTTATTGCTATATAATTCTTGATAGAATTCTACACATTTCATGATGTCATCTCTTTTTTTACTAATTGCTCCATCTTTTTTTCTTAATGCAGAAATATGTTTTTACCAATACCTAGATGTTGTTTTATGCTCTTGTGACTTTTATTCTCTTCTATAGCTTTCTTTTCTAGTTCACAATTATACTTTCTTATGTCATTATCAACTTCTTTTAGCATTGTTTTACAAAGTTTGAGCTATTTAATCTTTCTTAATGCATAATTTTTATATTTTTTCATATTCTTTCTTTCATAAATTGTTTTGTGTCATTAAAAATTTTCTTTGTCAATTGCTACTTTTTTGCACTATCTATTTTTGTTGCAGTTTTTAAAAGTGTATCAATTATCTCCTATTAGTTTTGTTCACACCTGAATCATATTCAAAATCTATTAATGTTTGAAAACTATTTGTAAATTCTAATTTAAATTCATTGGAATATTTCTGAAGATTAGGGATATCAACTGTGAATATTGTTTTTCTTAATAATTTTTGGCTTTTTTGTTTTGCATTAGCAGACATACTATTACTCATTAATAATAATATTTCTAATTAATAGAAATTTTTGCATTAAATTTTCCAGAATTAAGATAGGCAGTATATATAGGTTTGAATGTTTTAAAGGGGTAAATAATTTTATACCTCTGCGATAAATATTACTGTTTGTTTTGAAGATTAATACACACAGTGTCATGTAGATAAATTCAGTAAGAATTGAACATGTGTAAAATAAACTTTATTTACTGTAAATGTAAGTAATAAATGTGTCATTTTCATTTACAATTATGACCACAAATGATTATATTTATGTATTCATATTTTGTTTATTGATAAATATATTAATATAAAAGGTTAATTATTAAAATATTATTTCATTAATTGTAAAATCATTAATTTAAAGTTAAATATTATACTATTTAATTCAGTAAACATGTTATCAATTAATATTTTTTTTTATTTTAACATTAAAATTGAATTATGAAGGAATTGGAGAAGGCAATATTTATTATTTTGAATATATTTGCATAACGCATATTTATTTATAAAAGTTAAGTTTTAGCTTATGTAAAATAAAAATAATTAATTTTAATATATGAATAAATACATTTTTAATACAAGTATATTTATGACAGAAAATTATAATATTTGTAGTTGGTTTACTATATGCTATATAAATCTAATTAAAATTGAAAATTGATGTTTTGTTGAAAGATCAGTAGTGTATAAAAGTTTCTTGAAATTAAATATTAAGATAAATCTGACATAAATACATCATTTACATAAATATAAAAACTATATTTATTTAGTTAATCTGATCTATTTATCAGATGATATGCACCACATGAATGTCACTTATTAATATATTTGCTGAAAAGTAGCCAATACCTAGTTAGTTATGCTACTACATTGCATCCATGAGTTAATTCCTTAAATATTGCACTGTTAAATATATACAACTATTTATTTTACTGAGTATATTACTACTTACACTGAATGTTGATTTAATAAAAACGTGCAATTCAAACTTGCTATATTATAATCTATTATAGTAATAAATTTTATCTATTAAATCAATTTGTTTTTAGTAATGGAAGTAAACACAAGAAAAATCTCATTCTTTCAAGAATACTACTACAGTTATATATGTTAAAGAATTATTTAAAGAATGTTTATTCCATTGTTTAAAGTGATGAAGGATATTAACCCTTAATCTATACAGTATTCAGTTTTTGGATTTCTAAGCAATCCTTTTCAAAATATATATAATTTATATGACTAATTTCAAGTAAAGACAAATTACAACTTTATTTTAATGCATGTTGTAATGTACTAATAATGGTATTAATGAAACGAATACGATTATTTACCCAATTATTAGTTTTGTTTTTGAATAAACTTTATAAATTGTGTTCTCATTTGATAAAGAATTGTCAATAGTACAAGAAATTAACTCAAAAATAAAAAATATTAATAATGAGAGCATAAAACAATACACAAGCACGTATCAAATACAAAAAAAAAATGTTTTTTTTTACTTTTTACATCAAATGCATGTCTATTTTATACTAGTAATTACAACGATTATAAAAGACTTTAATATTAAATGTATGATTTCAAATTTATTTCACTTTTTTAATGTGTTTTAAAACATTAATTATTATATTCACATAAATAATATCCAATATTTGAATTTAAAATTTATTAAAGAAATAATAATATAAATGGAAATAAATCATCTGAACATTAATCGATCTTTTGTGACAGAAGAAAATACTGTAAATATACTTATTTTTTAAAAAGCATTTTTACAAAAAATGAAAATACAGATTGTAAAATCAATAGTTATTTATGAAAATAAAAATATATTGGGATCTTTTTAAAGTATTTTTTTACTTTATTATTTCATTATTAATTGCTAATTAAAATAATCTTTTGTTATTTTAACTTTTGTATATATGGAGAGAGAAAACCTTATATAATGAATAGAAAGTATACTAAGAATCTATACAGCAAACGTAAAAGTTTCCATAAAGGTATCTTTTTATCAGGATAAAAAATTTGTTTTTTCTGCTTACATGATTTAATATTTATTTTGTTATATCTGCATGCTATGGACATACTAATAATAAAATTATTTAATAATATACCCAAGATAATATATGTAATATATGATCATTTCCATTTAACAATATACATATACTCATTATTTATTTATTAGAAGTCAAAATTCTATAAAATTTAGGAGGTTCGATAATCTTCAATTAAATTTTCTACATTACTAAACTAATACATTATACAGGCTTAAGATCTGAATTTATATATGTAATATTTGCAGGATTTGAACTCAGACCTTCACATGACCCACACCTCTCAATGTCATCTTATATTGCTTACCCACCTGATCACACACGTATTTCGTGCTAAATCAGCACTCATCAGTTGGTCCAGATTACCATCTCCATATATATATATATATATATATATATATAATCAGCACTCAACTTTATATTAAGATGGCCAATCTTTATACTTTAATGGACAGGGTTCAAACTACTCCAACCCACAACTTTTCAGCCTTTCATTTCATTGAAAATCTGATGATGGAATATTCTAAGCCCACGTTAGTGCCAAGGTTGTCATCCTACCCATGATGACATCTTGTCATTCTGACCCCTTATGTACGAGGGAATAATCCATTTATACATACATATTTGAGGGATGGGCAGACCTATTGTGCACTATTTATATAAATTAATACATTGTACAGGCTTAACATCTGCATATTGGCTATCTTAATATAAAGCTGAGTGCTGATTGTATAATTGTGTGGAGATGCTAATCTGAATCAATTGATGAGTGCTGTTTTAGCATGAAATTTGTATATTGGTGATTATTTATCTTTTTAACATGTGTGTGATCAGGTGGGTCACCAATATAAGATGGCACTGAGGGTTGTGGGTCATGTGAAAGTCTGAGTTCAAATTACATTACTAAACATAAATGTGTGTGTAAATATGATTATTAATTGTATTTCTTTACATAGTGTGGCTAATCATCCCAATAAATATCACTTCCTATGTAAGTTTAATGTTTTTCTTCATTTTCAGCAATATTATGGTAATAGTTTTTGATCATGTCATGTACACAAACATCCATTAGTTATCTCATCACTATATGTAGATCATAACTAACATTACAATGTGAGTAATAAAAATATAATTTTATACATTTATAACACTATCCATTAATTTTAATATACATAAAACTGAAAGCTAAGTTTTCTGATAATGGAAGATTTCTATGTCTAAATATTATTCAATTATTTAATTTATTCAAATGAGAATAAAACATGGGCAAAAGAATATCTATAAAGCAAAATTTTTAGAAGATTACTACAAAGTGGTAATGAAACTTATTAAGTCTTTCTCATGATCAGATGATCATTTGTTGGGTAATTTTTAATTTTGTTTTATCCTTGGGTTAATATCGATAAATATCTATATATCCATGGCTAACTAATAAAGAAAATCTAAATCTGATTAAAACTTGAATTTCTTCTGACCCAGATATTATTTTAAATATCAAAATGTACTATTTATGAATAATTTTAAATTATTAATATTAAAAAATATCTACATTCATTTTTTTTAATTTTTATTATAAGAATAACAGTAATGGAAAGCTATTAAGGAAAATTTATTTTTTTTTATAAAAATAATATCTAAGCATTGCTTTCGCCCAGGTCAGTCATTGCTTTCGCCCAGGTCAGTCATAATCATGGAACTACAATAAAATATAAAAATAAATATATACTTTAAAACTAAATATGCCATTTATATGATAATTCAATGCATGAGTCTTTCTTGTTTATGGCATTGATATTATTTGCTATAAATTACACCTTTTTATATATTTTTTCAACCATTATATTCAGTACAAACAAAATCAATATTAATAGGATTAAAATTATGTTCAGATATAATTTCATGTTCCAAAAATATAGATTTAACATTAGAATCTGTTTTAGCATGTTTATATAAATATTTATGTTGTGCTAATCTTGTAGCACAATTAGCATCAGATTTGTCATAATAAATTGCATTGCATTTTGGTTCATTACATTTAAATTTATAAAGTATTTGTAATGATTGGATTGGAGCTAATTTATCTTTAGTATAATAATAATAATAATAATAATAATAATAATAATAATAATAATAATAATAATAATAATAATAATAATAATAATAATATTAATAATAATAATAATAATAATAATAATAATAATAATAATAATAATAATAATAATAATAATAATAATAATAATAATAATAATAATAATAATAATAATAATAATAATAATAATAATAATAATAATAATAATAGAATATGCGGTCCTGCTGTGTCTTTAGTTAGATGAATTAGATAAACGTTTCCAACAAAAGTATATAAAAAATACTGAATTGCCAAAAAACAGTTGCTTAAAACATCACCTGAAGGTAATTAATATTCACACCTATCAGGGAAAACGGACTTTTTACTCACAAAGTAAGTGATTTATTGCTTATAATTTTTAGTTTTTCTAAGTGCTATTCAGACGCTATATATTGTCAATATGACATCCCCATCAGAATCCAAGATAGTTTGGCACGAATTAGATTTCACAAATATATAGTAACATTAGAGCACAGACAACATATGCGAACATAGCTGAATTAAATTTGCAAAATGCAAAACAAATCCCAAAATTTAGAAGGGCCAATCAGGATGACATGAATGAAGTAAATGATATAAATATGAATCAATATGATAATGATGTGCCTTTACAAAACGTTTGGTTAAAAGAAGAAGTGGAAGAGATAAATCGCAGATTTAATGAAACCATATCGAAAAAATTATTCATGTCATTTAAGAGATTTTTTTCAAATAAGTCAATCATCTTAGCAGCAACAGGTAGAAATCTCTTTTTATAAAAGTTTCCAAAGGAATTACTATATAAAGAGTTATCTAACAACAAAATATGGAGCTCAGTTTCAACCATAGGAGAGCATACCAACTCAAGATATCTGGTGGTAGAATTCATTAATGAAACGCAATGTATAGATTTTTAAGAAAAAATTAAGACTTTGGAAAATTATGCTCTTGTGATTGTAGAGTGAGAGATGCAAAACTATCACATGGTCACTATTAAAAATACCTATTTTGTGTATAATATAGATTGATTTCACAAAATTAATGAAACCCTTTGGGCAACCAATATACATGAAGCCAATATATCGCTCAGACATGCCTACACTAGTTTATTCAAACAGTTTTTATTTCAAGATCAAAATGAATGAAGGCATAAAACCTGAAAACATCCCAAGCATAATAATGGATCAGGAAGCAATACTGGTTCTACAAATTTAAGGACTTAGGCCACAATGTTTTGTGTGTGGAAGTAGAGATCACCTGCCAATAGACTGTGGAAAAAAGCACAACAACAATGACCAGTCAACAGCAAAACACAGCAAATATTAATTAAAGAATACACAACAGAGCAACTGGAAGATCAAGCAAACCCAGACAAGATGATAGAAAATCCCAAACACCCAGACACTGGCCGAGAAATAGATGTCATGCAAAAAAAATAAAAAAAATGGACAGAAATGACAGATAAAGAATGTACAAGTAAAGAACAGAAAATCAGCCAAGGCCAGATAAGAAGAGAAAATACACCAAACATGAAGAGTATGACCAAGAGATGGATGACATGCAAAAAAATTATAAACAAATAGATGATATACAAAGAAATAAGAAGCAAAGTTTGCTGAAAGTTGCTGATCAGTCAGTACTATCACAGCTGCTTGAGAAGGACAAACTAACCAATGAAAAAAGGCAAAAGAATGAAAGTCAGTCCAAAACAGATAAAGCCTCATCAAAAAAAAAAAAAAAGGAAATCAAGATAACAATCAAAGACTGGAATCTGAGACTGAAATAAAAGATACACCTGATGAACACCAAACATCAAAAATAGATATAGACAGTATGCAAAAAAATAATAAAACATGTGGAAAAATAAACCAACCAGATGAAGAAGATATAATTGAACCCACAGAAAATAAAACAAGTACAGACAAGAAAATAAAACACACCAAACACATTGAGGGTAACCGAGAACCAGATGACATAAAAGGGAAAAATAAGGAACTGGATAGCATACAACATAATAAACAAAGTAAGCAAAAAACAGATAAAGAAGACACAATGGAAGCAGTGGCAGACAAGAACATAAAACATATCAAACACATTGAGGCGACCGTAAACTAGTTGGCTTAAAAGTGGAAAATAAGCCACTGGACAACATACAAGATAATAATATCCAAAGTAAGCTTAAAATGGCAAACCAGGAAAGGCCAGCTCAGCTCGATGAGCAAGAAGGACTAAACAATGAAAAAGAGGATAAGAGAATTGCAGCAAAGATAAGCCATATGAAATGTGACCAACAAAATCAGCCAAAGAGTGCAAATAAAGATTACACGCAAATTATGGCACTTGAGACTGAAACTGAAGATGTGATTCAGGTAGATAGAAGATGCAAAATTTCAACCAAAGTCATACCATGGTCAACAATTATTAATAAAACATCTGCTGAAATGATGAAGGCTATTACTCCTGATCTGCCTACCCAAATAGAAATGCACACTGAATATAGATGCAAACCAGGGCATCCAACAAAACAAGATAGAGGATATAAAAAGGTGAGAATTGAACAGGAGAATCCTTACAGTAAGCAGAAAATATATAATTGAGCTGTACCTGTGGATGAAGAAAGGTGTTGCAAGATGCAGTATAAATCAAGGAAGAAAAGTATGAAGACATGAATTCCTAAACTCAAAGGAAAAAAAATTATTAATGAAACTTAAAATTGCTGTTTTAAATGTCAGAGGACTTAATGCAGTCAATAAAAATTTTCAAAGTCAAAAATTGGATAAATCAAATCCGAGCACATATAACAGTTTTATTAGAAACAAAGATATATGCAGACTTGGCAATAAATCCAGTTACCTACCTGAGGGACCAGGGCTTCTCTGCATGTTTCAGAGATTCATCCTCCCATCTGCAGGAACTGGAATAGTAATTGCTCAAGATTGTCCTTTTGAAAATTTCAAAATACTTTACATTGATTCAAACCTTCTAATAATAACACTGACTCAAAAAATAATTACAATAAATATAGTGCTTGTATATATGCCAGTAGAAAATCAAAAGATAGAATCCATAATTTATAATATAAATTCAATTCTTTCCATGAATGCAAGCCCCACTGTTTTGGTTGGGGACTGCAACTCAATCTTATGAAGAATTTATACAGAAATTACTACATAAAATAGCCATACCATTGATTGGTGGACAAGGCTTTCTGCCAGAAGGGGCTGTCTCCTTTCATAATGGTTGGTTTACAACATTAATAGATCTTGTCTTTTACTCACCATCACTGCATCATCTCATGGAAATAAAATTGGTCCCAACCACTTTTTCTGATTATTCTGCCCAGTTAATCATGATCAATCTAGGAAAGCTGCAAGCAGTTAATCACAACCTGACAAAACAATAAGAGTACTTATCCCAACAAATGCAACAGAATTTCTCTTCTCAGAGACATATATTCTGTTGCAGAAGGTTAAAGGGATGAACCTCGATCCTATACAGCAATACCTGACTTTTATACATATCTTGTCTTTCAAAATTGATCATGTAACAAGAAATCAACCACCACCATCAAGGCTTCTGCAATATGCTGATCAGCTACATCAAAAACTAATGATGATGACTCCAACATACAACACCCAAATACCCATAAAAAAGCTGACTGATGCTTATAACAAGGCCTGTGAATCACTGAAAGAATATCTGAAGATAAAGAAAAGTAAGCTTTGCATGGCACAACAACACACATGGACCCGCAAGTTTATCAAGTGGGCTTTGGGTTATGTACCAGACATAAAACACACATGGACCCGCAAGTTTATCAAATGGGTTTTGGGTTATGTACCAGACATAAAAGTGCCAATGGCCATACAGACTGAGGATGGTATCTTCACTGGCCATAACATGGTTATGCCTGTGTTCAAATATTTTCAAAAGAAGTTAAGTGCGGAGCCTCATTTTTTTTTCAGCCAAAAATGTTTGGAGAGGTTGAGGGTGAATTACCAGTTAGTGAGAAAGATATAATAGAAAAAATGAAAACTATCAGCAATGCTTGTCATCCAGGTGGACATGGGATACCACTGTTCATTTTCAAGCATTTTTACAGCTAAATACCTCAAGGATTTAGCAAACCATCTTGCTCAAGAAATTAAACCAACCACAGGGATATATCCCATGGCAATAGTGCCATATAATAAGAAAAAGAAAGGCATACCAATGCCAAATGAGCTTAGACCAATATCTATGGGGCCTCTTCCTATTAAAATATTGGAAAAAATTTTATAAGATAAGATTGAGCCCTATATTTTACCAACCATCAGTGAATCACAATTTGCAAAGAAGACATCATCAACAGGGCAAGCAGTATTATTATTCAAGACCATGATGATAGCCACCAGGATGAGGAAGAAATACAGCACAGTAGTAGTGCAGGTAGATATTGCTTCAGCTTTTGATTCAGTGAGAATCCCTGTGTTACTGGATATGCTCAAGCAGACTAAAATACCCAAAGGTCTGCTATATTTGACTACAAACTTGATACTGAGAAGAGAACTGTATGTTACTATGAATGGCCAAAATTTACCCTCATTCATCCCAACACAATCACTATCCCAAGGGTCTCCTCTGAGTGCATTAATGTTTATTTATTATATCAATCCTCTTATTGAAAGAATCAATAGCACATTCATTGGAGTTCAAATACCTGGTACAACACAGAAGATTGCATGTCTCATGTACATGGACGATATCACAGTCTTCTTGACATCAAAAAAGGAAATACCACAGCTTCGGGTAGTGCTTGAACAATTCTCAAAGGAATATGGAATGAGAATAAATCCAAAAAAGTCTGCAGCCTGGACACTATGCACTGGAATGCCATGTGGACCAGTGTATCGAGAAAAACCAGCTCCATGCTGAGGATTTTCCTTTTTTCTAGGGGCCACTGGAATGAGATGTCAGATACAAGCCAAGCTCAAAGAAGAAGTCAAACGCATAGCTGAATCACTCTCAAAGGCATATTTGTCCATATATGCAAAGGTGTAACTGATTAACAAACTTATAATAACCAAGATAACATATTACATGCCTGTAGTTGAATTCTCAAAAAAATTTATGGCATGCATTAATTCTATATGTTGCAAGCTCATCTGGGGGGAAAAGACGGTGGCAATTTCAATGGCAAAACTGAATCGCCCTCTTATAGCAAATGGACTGGGATTACATAGCTTACAAACATTTCAAACATTCAAAATGAAAAATGCTATAATTGCTATACTCACTCAATTTCCTAAATTAAGGCACTTAGAGCAGATAATGCCTACAGATAGGCTTGCTCCAAAATATTATTTTGTAGCAATCACATCTACCAATACAGGAGAGAAAGAACAATTCCAGATCAATTGGACCAAAAGTATAAATATTGGGAAATATATAAATTTATACATCAAAATAATTATAATGAGGAGATCCCATCAATACTAGAAATAGGCAACAAATATCTGATCAAGCAATACAGAAAATGGCAACTAGAACCTAAGTTCCTAGATTTTATAATCAAGATAAATTTGAACGCTTTACCTACCAAATTTTTTTTTACATCACAGAAGAATGTACAGGTCAGTTGATCTATTCTGTGGCCTTTGCCATATGGCTGAGGAGACTTTACAGCATATAATTTTCAACTGCAAGGCCTTGGAGCAGACGAGATGGATTCTGCAGGGCAAATACAGACAAAAAAATACTACAATGATGCAAATAATGCCAAATTACAAAGGTAAGTCTATACCAGCCAAGGGCCTCAACATTTGTCCTATATGCACTTTGGTGCACTAGGTGTGTGTTCATATTGGGTCATAATCCCAGAAGGCATCCAGCCACATTTGAAAATAAGTTGAACAAAATGCAAGTTAGTGACAAGCAAATCACCAGCCTGGATATTTATGCAGCTACTTGGTCCCTGCTCAGACAAATGGCAAAGTTATAAAGAACAAAATTAAAGAAAGCATGGTCCAGATTATGCTGCTATTTGGCAATAATGTGATTAATTAACATTGCTAAAGTGGATAGAATCATGTAAAATTACCGTATAGATATGTACTTTTAAAAAAATAAATATTGTAGCACTTGAAATTGAACTGACAGTAATAAGATTCAACATTGTAACAATCCGGAGAATTAATCTTAACGTGATCTGCACTACAAGGCGCCATCTAGGCATTTGAACCTAGAAAAATTTATAAAGTAGGCAGATACGTAAGTCAAAAAAAATTTTTTTTTTTTTTTTTAAATTTTGATTCCGGTCGTTAGCCCAAGTAACTAGCTCAGGGAGTAGCAGAGATTTAGTAATATAATATCTTATCTAATTATATTTCAATATTAAAAAATATATAAAATAAGCCACTGCCAGTAATTAACATACAAAAATTTATTTACGCACATATATATATAAAATTTAACAATATTATTTTAGTATGTTTATTTTAGCTTTTAATTTGATTTTATAACTTAAATTTACAGTTTAATTTTTATAATATTATAAGTTTACATTTTAATTAAGTTTGCACAGATACGGTTTAATTTTTATAATATTATAAGTTTACATTTTAATTAAGTTTGCACAGATGGATTTATGAAATTTTGTTTTATAATGTTGAGTATAGATCAGTTACATAGATTATATGGTTAAAAACATTTCAAAGTAAACATAAACGATCAAAATACAAAATCATTGACACCGTCAATTGCATAGGGAATACAAGAAATCCAATGGTGTTCATCATAAGACACCACATTAACACCAATAACTTAAAAGACATCCGAATAAATACATCTTAGATACTTACCGTAAGGTATCAGTATTTACCGAATATTTATACATTGTGATCACCTATGAAAACCCAAAACATAATCAACCGATAACCCATCCATGCATGCGTCTATAAACAACTTAAATTTAATGCATTTTTATTTAGTGTTGAGTATGAATAGACTACATAGATTTGCATTTGAAAGAAAATATTCTATCCTTATTTAACCTTAGGCCAAAAGTTCGCAGTCGAACTAATGCCAATTCATCTGATATATCGATGTATTCAATGTAATACGAAATACAGCAGCACAAAAAGTTAAGAGAAGAAATTATCTCTCATCAGAGAGGAATACATACATCTTTCTGACAAAAAGAGCAATAAAAAAACTCCATAGATAGGAACTGTGGTCTCCGACATAATTCCTTCCATAGGCAAATGGGTGAGTGTGTCGTATACAAACAATTCTGCCCGTAGCGAATCTTGCATTACATCTACTAACTACACCAATATATCCAATCCATTGACCCAATTTAACTATGAAACAAATAACCTAAGATTACCCTCCCCTAATATAACTTTACAAATCTATATAGCCATTCATGCCCGACTTAAGTTTAATATTTATATAACTAGTTTAATGAAAAACAGAAATCATAATAAAACTTTAAGAACAAATAAATAAATAAATGGAAATGATTTTACAAAAGAAATACATTAAATATAACTAATTAATAAATAATGTTGGTCAGATAGGATTCTATTTCTTAATAAATTAAAGACTGAGAAAGTTTATATTTTAAAGTTCTTAGTGTTTCAAAATGTTTTTAAAGTTCTTACGATTTTTTTTCAATGTTCCTCTTTATTTATTGCATCCCGTTTGGAATCCACATTAAATCCCCTGACGATCCTGTTGTCCTCAGTATAAGAAAAGCGATGTTTCATTTTTCCATTTTTATAACAACTGAAGGAATTGAAAGATGCATTTTATAACAACTGAAGGAATTGAAAGTGCATCTTTCAATCCATTCACCTCCAACTCTCTGACTTAAAACATCTCAGTCCTCTCTTAATAATCTTTAATAATTTCCAACTTTTCCTTTTATATTAATCTTAAGGATTGACTCAACATTACATCATTGATAATGGTGGTCTTTTCACTGAGATCCAGTTCCATAGGGATTTCTTTTTATTTGCTAAAAGTTCCTATTGTTTTTCTATCTGACCGTTGTTTATACATTTAAATGCCCAAGGGCTTATTCACTTGGACTAATTAAAATAATCATTTCCATAACATTAATTAACCTATTTTCCAAATCCAAATATATATTTAAAGATAAATTTAAAGATATAATTTTATCTCCAAATCTTTTAAAATTTAGTTTTAAAATACTTTTTCTCTAATAAAGTTTTATTATAATAATTTTTCTCCTCTGTGCGATTTATATATATATGAGTTTAACGTAGAATTTATTTTCAATTTTTTTGTCTTAAAAAAATTTTTTTAATGCGAACATTTTATTTTAATGTTTAATAATAAAAAAAAAATAATGTAACGCCATCTGTGCTTGTTACAAATATCTGATCAAGCAATACAGAAAATGGCAACTAGAACCTAAGTTCCTAGATTTTATAATCAAGATAAATTTGAACACTTTACCTACCAAATTTTTTTTTACATCACAGAAGAATGTATAGGTCAGTTGATCCATTCTGTGGCCTTTGCCATATGGCTGAGGAGATTTTACAGCATATAATTTTCAACTGCAAGGCCTTGGAGCAGACGAGATGCATTCTGCAGGGCAAATACAGACAAAAAAATACTACAATGATGCAAATAATGTCAATTTACAGTGGTAAGTCTATACCAGCCAAGGGCCTCAACATTTGTCCTATATGCACTTTGGTGCACTAGGTGTGTGTTCATATTGGGTCATAATCCCAGAAGACATCCAGCCACTTTTGAAAATAAGTTGAACAAAATGCAAGTTAGTGACAAGCAAATCACCAGCCTGGATATTTATGCAGCTACTTGGTCCCTGCTCAGACAAATGGCAAAGTTATAAAGTACAAAATTAAAGAAAGCATGGTCCAGATTATGCTGCTATTGGGCAATAATGTGATTAATTAACATTGCTAAAGTGGATAGAATCATGTAAAATTACTGTATAGATATGTACTTTTAAAAAAATGAATATTGTAGCACTTGAAATTGAACTGACAGTAATAAGATTCAACATTGTAACAATCCGGAGAATTAATCTTAACGTGATCTGCACTACAAGGCGCCATCTAGGCATTTGAACTTAGAAAAATTTATAAAGTAGGCAGATACGTAAGTCAAAAAAATTTTTTTTTTTTTTTTTTAAATTTTGATTCCGGTCGTTAGCCCAAGTAACTAGCTCAGGGAGTAGCAGAGATTTAGTAATATAATATCTTATCTAATTATATTTCAATATTAAAAAATAAATAAAATAAGCCACTGCCAGTAATTAACATACAAAAATTTATTTACGCACATATATATATATAAAATTTAACATTATTATTTTAGTATGTTTATTTTAGCTTTTAATTTGATTTTATAATTTAAATTTACATTTTAATTTTTATAATATAATAAGTTTACATTTTAATTAAGTTTGCACAGATGGATTTATGAAAGTTTGTTTTATAATGTTGAGTATAGATCAGTTATATAGATTACACAGTTAAAAACATTTCAAAGTAAACATAAACGATCAAAATACAAAATCATTGATACTGTCAATTGCATAGGGAATACAAGAAATCCAATGGTGTTCATCATAAGACACCACATTAACACCAATAACTTAAAAGACATCCGAATAAATACATCTTAGATACTCACCGTAAGGTATCAGTATTTACCGAATGTTTATATATTGTGATCACCTATGAAAACCCAAAACATAATTAACCAATAACCAATCCATGCATGCGTCTATAAACAACTTAAATTTAATGCATTTTTATTTAGTGTCAAGTATGAATAGACTACATAGATTTGCATTTGAAAGAAAATATTCTATCCTTATTTAACCTTAGGCCAAAAGTTCGCAGTTGAACTAATGCCAATTCATCTGATATATCGATGTATTCAATGTAATACGAAATACAGCAGCACAAAAAGTTAAGAGAATAAATTATATTTCATCAGATAGGAATACATACATCTTTCTGACAAAAAGAGCAATAAAAAAACTCCATAGATAGGAACTGTGGTCTCCGACATAATTACTTTCATAGGCAAACGGGTGAGTGTGTCGTATACAAACAATTCTGCCCGTAGCGAATCTTGCATTACATCTACTAACTACACCAATATATCCAATCCATTGACCCAATTTAACTATGAAACAAATAACCTAAGATTACCCTCCCCTAATATAACTTTACAAATCTATATAGCCATTCATGCCCGACTTAAGTTTAATATTTATATAACTAGTTTAATGAAAAACAGAAATCATAATAAAACTTTAAGAACAAATAAATAAATAAATGGAAATGATTTTACAAAAGAAATACATTAAACAAAATTATAACTAATTAATAAATAACGTTGGTCAGATAGGATTCTATTTCTTAATAGATTAAAGACAGAGAAAGTTTATATTTTAAAGTTCTTAGTGTTTCAAAATGTTTTTAAAGTTCTTACGATTTTTTTTCAATGTTCCTCTTTATTTATTGCATGCCGTTTGGAATCCACATTAAATCCCCTGACGATCCTGTTGTCCTCAGTATAAGAAAAGCGATGTTTCATTTTTCCATTTTTATAACAACTGAAGGAATTGAAAGTGCATCTTTCAATCAATTCACCTCCAACTCTCTGACTTAAAACATCTCAATCCTCTCTTAATAATCTTTAATAATTTCCAACTTTTCCTTTTATATTAATCTTAAGGATTGACTCAACATTACATCATTAATGATGGTGGTCTTTTCGCTGAGGTCTGATTCCATAAGGATTTTTTTTTATTTGCTAAAAGTTTCTATTGTTTTCCTATCTGACCGTTGTTTATACATTTAAATGTCCAAGGCTTTATTCACTTGGACTAATTAAAATAATCATTTCCATAACATTAATTAACCTGTTTTCCAAATCCAAATATATATTTAAAGATAAATTTAAAGATATAATTTTATCTCCAAATCTTTTAAAATTTAGTTTTAAAATACTTTTTCTCTAATAAAGTTTTATTTTAATAATTTTTCTCCTCTGTGCGATTTATATATATATGAGTTTAACGTAGAATTTATTTTCAATTTTTTTGTCTTAAAAAAAAATTTTTTAATGTGAACATTTTATTTTAATGTTTAATAATAATAAAAAAATAATGTAACGCCGTCTGTGCTTGTTACAAATATCTGATCAAGCAATACAGAAAATGGCAACTAGAACCTAAGTTCCTAGATTTTATAATCAAGATAAATTTGAACACTTTACCTACCAAATTTTTTTTTACATCACAGAAGAATGTATAGGTCAGTTGATCCATTCTGTGGCCTTTTCCATATGGCTGAGGAGATTTTACAGCATATAATTTTCAACTGCAAGGCCTTGGAGCAGACGAGATGCATTCTGCAGGGCAAATACAGACAAAAAATACTACAATAATGCAAATAATGTCAATTTATAGTGGTAAGTCTATACCAGCCAAGGGCCTCAACATTTATCCTATATGCACATTGGTGCACTAGGTGTGTGTTCATATTGGGTCATAATCCCAGAAGGCATCCAGCCACATTTGAAAATAAGTTGAATAAAATGCAAGTTAGAGACAAGCAAATCACCAGCCCAGATATTTATGCAGCTACTTGGTCCCTGCTCAGACAAATGGCAAAGTTTTAAAGAACAAAATTAAAGAAAGCATGGTCCAGATTATGCTGCTATTGGGCAATAATGTGATTAATTAACATTGCTAAAGTGGATAGAATCATGTAAAATTACCCATATAGATATGTACTTTTAAAAAAATTAATATTGTACCACTTGAAATTGAACTGACAATAATAAGATTCAACATTGTAATGATCCAAAGAATTAATCTTAACATGAACTGCACTACAGGGCGCCATCTAGGCATTTGAATCTAGAAAAATTTATAAAGTAGGCAGATACGTAAGTCAAAAAAAATTTTTTTTTTTTTTTTAAGTTTTGATTCCGGTCATTAGCCCAAGTCACTAGCTCAGGGAGTAGCAGAGATTTAGTAATATAATATCTTATCTAATTATATTTCAATATTAAAAAATAAATAAAATAAGCCACTGCCAGTAATTAACATACAAAAATTTATTTACGCACATATATATATATAAAATTTAACATTATTATTTTAGTATGTTTATTTTAGCTTTTAATTTGATTTTATAATTTAAATTTACATTTTAATTTTTATAATATAATAAGTTTACATTTTAATTAAGTTTGCACAGATGGATTTATGAAAGTTTGTTTTATAATGTTGAGTATAGATCAGTTACATAGATTACACAGTTAAAAACATTTCAAAGTAAACATAAACGATCAAAATACAAAATCATTGATACTGTCAATTGCATAGGGAATACAAGAAATCCAATGGTGTGCATCATAAGACACCACATTAACACCAATAACTTAAAAGACATCCGAATAAATACATCTTAGATACTCACCGTAAGGTATCAGTATTTACCGAATGTTTATATATTGTGATCACCTATGAAAACCCAAAACATAATTAACCAATAACCAATCCATGCATGCATCTATAAACAACTTAAATTTAATGCATTTTTATTTAGTGTCGAGTATGAATAGACTACATAGATTTGCATTTGAAAGAAAATATTCTATCCTTATTTAACCTTAGGCCAAAAGTTCACAGTCAAACTAACGCCCAATTCATTTGATATATCGATGTATTCAATGTAATACAAAATACGGCAGCACAAAAAGTTAAAAGAAGAAATTGCCTCTCGTCAGATAGGAATACATACATCTATCTGACAAGAAGAGCAATAAAAAAAACTCCATAGAAAGGAACTGTGGTCTCCAACTTATAATTCCTTCCATAGGCAAATGGGTGAGTGCAGTGTATACAAACAATTCTGCCCATAGTGAATCTTGCATTACATCTACTAACTACACCAATATATCCAATCCATTGACCCAATTTAACTACGAAACAAATAACCTAAGATTACCCTCCCCTAATATAACTTTACAAATCTATATAGCCATTCACGCCCGACTTAAGTTTAATATTTATATAACTAGTTTAATGAAAAACAGAAATCATAATAAAACTTAAAGAACAAATAAATAAATAAATGGAAATGATTTTACAAAAGAAATACATTAAATAAAATTATAACTAATTAATAAATAATGTTGGTCAGATAGGATTCTATTTCTTAATAAATTAAAGACTGAGAAAGTTTATATTTTAAAGTTCTTAGTGTTTCAAAATGTTTTTAAAGTTCTTACAATTTTTTTTCAATGTTCCTCTTTATTCATTGCATGCCGTTTGGAATCCACATTAAATCCCCCGATGATCCTGTTGTCCTCAGTATAAGAAAAGCGATGTTTCATTTTTCCATTTTTATAACAACTGAAGGAATTGAAGGTGCGTCTTTCAATCTCTTCACCTCCAACTCTCCGACTTAACACATCTCAGTCCTCTCTTAATAATCTTTAATAATTTCCAACTTTTCCTTTTATATTAATCTTAAGGATTGACTCAACATTACATCATTGATGATGGTGGTCTTTTCGCTGAGGTCTGATTCCATAGGGATTTTTTTTATTTGCTAAAAGTTTCTATTGTTTTCCTATCTGACCGTTGTTTATACATTTAAATGTCCAAGGCTTTATTCACTTGGACTAATTAAAATAATCATTTCCATAACATTAATTAACCTGTTTTCCAAATCCAAATATATATTTAAAGATAAATTTAAAGATATAATTTTATCTCCAAATCTTTTTAAAATTTAGTTTTAAAATACTTTTTCTTTAATAAAGTTTTATTTTAATAATTTTTCTCCTCTGTGCGATTTATATATATACAAGTTTAACGTAGAATTTATTTTCAATTTTTCTGTCTTAAAAAAAAAATTTTAAATGTGAACTTTTTATTTTAATGTTTAATAATAAAAAAAAATAATGTAACGCCATCTGTGCTTGTTACAAATATCTGATCAAGCAATACAGAAAATGGCAACTAGAACCTAAGTTCCTAGATTTTATACTCAAGATACATTTGAATGCTTTACCTAGCAAATTTTTTTTACATCATAGAAAAATGTACAGGTCAGTTGATCCATTCTGTGGCCTTTGCCATATGGTGGAGGAGACTTTACAGCATATAATTTTCAACTGCAAGGCCTTGAAGCAGATGCGAAGCATTCTGCAGGGCAAATACAGACCAAAAAATACTACAATGATGCAAATAATGTCAAATTACAAAGGTAAGTCTATACCAGCCAAGGGCCTCAACATTTGTCCTATATGCACTTTGGTGCACTAGGTGTGTGTTCATATTGGGTCATAATCCCAGAAGGCATCCAGACACATTTGAAAATAAGTTGAATAAAATGCAAGTTAGAGACAAGCAAATCACCAGCCTGGATATTTATGCAGCTACTTGGTCCCTGCTCAGACAAATAGCAAAGTTATAAAGAACAAAATTAAAGAAAGCATGGTCCAGATTATGCTCCTATTGCGCAATAATGTGATTAATTAACATTGCTAAAGTGGATAGAATCATGTAAATTACCCGTATAGATATGTACTTTTAAAAAAAATGAATATTGTAGCACTTGAAATTGAACTGACAATAATAAGATTCAACATTTACCTTGCTATGGCATTGTAATACTATGTAACTAAAAGATCAATAAAGTTTACTATTGTTGAAATTTAATAATAATAATAATAATAATAATAATAATAATAATAATAATAATAATAATAATAATAATAATAATAATAATAATAATAATAATAATAATAATAATAATAATAATAATAATAATAATAATAATAATAATAATAATAATAATAATAATAATAATAATAATAATAATAATAATAATAATAATAATAATAATAATAATAATAATAATAATAATAATAATAATAATAATAATAATGCATGAATCAGTATTCTTTATATATCTAATATGTCTAAAAGGATGAAAACAATTTGTTCAAATGATTATAATGTTTTAGAACACCTAATCTTAATCAAATTTTAAACAAAACTAAAGATAAATTATCTTTAAACCAATCTCCACAAATAGTTTATAAAAGTAAATGCCATGTACCAAAATGCAATGCAGTTTATTATGAAGAATCTGATGCCAATTCTGCTACAAGATTAGCACAACATATTTTTTTATATAAACATGCTAAAACAGATACTAATATTAAATCTATATTTTTAAAATGTGAAATTAAATCTGGACATAATTTTTATCCTATTAATCATGATGTTGTTTGTACCGAATGTAATGGTGGAAAAAGAAAATATAAAGTGGATATAACAAATAATGCCCATGCAATAAACAAAAAAGACTCCTGTGTTGCATTATCACATAAATGGCTTATTTCATTTTAATGTATATATTTATTTTTATTTATATATTTAATTGTAATTCTATGACTATGATTGGCCTGGTTAAAAGCAATACTTAGATATTGTTTTTATTAAAAAAAATAAACCTTCCTGAATTGTCTTCCATTACTATTATTATTATATTCAAATCAAGGAAAGAAAATATTTTATTTATTACAATTATATTTTCTTAGCTTTATTGTTTTTATGATATGCTAGCTTTATATAACATTTAATAATTTATATCATTTATTATTTCTGCTGTTTTTATTGTGAAAATTGCATTTTCACCCAAATGCACAAAAAAAAAGTTGACATTTTCAGTTATCAACAAATTAAAATACTATCTAAACTTATATATTGTTACAGTAAGTCACTAAATACTTGAAATTCTGGAAAAAAGATTCTACAAATTTATATATCACTCTGCATTTTCAGGAACTCTTGATAGTTTGAATGAATACCACTAATCTTTCCAGAATCTAGAAGATGATTTAGTTTGGTATAAACAATATTTCTCTCATAAAAGTGTCTTTAAATCTCAGGTTACTGTGATATATTGAATGACATTTTAGCCATTATATTATTTTTCAATGCTATAAAATAAACTAATAATAAACGAAAAATTAAATTATTACTGCGATGTGTAGCTAACCTAAGAGTGCACTTTCCATGAGTACAAATCAATATTAACAGTTAATATTTAGATATTTTTTTCCTTATCATCCTTAATAGTTTTTAACTATTTACTTATATATAATCATTAACATAAGAAGGTCCAAGGGCATTCACAAACAATAATTTAGATCAATAGGACCTATAAGAGTCCTAGCTGACTGTTCTCACGTTCAGAGGTCAGCTCTCTGCATTTGACGTCATTGTGCCATGGGAGACGATTTCCTTCAACATATATGTCCATGTGCACAGATGAAGCTCCAAGAATCAAGTGTCCTCTTGTGCATCCCATTAGTATTGATGCACTCATTGTTTTAAATCCCTGTAATTGATTGACTAATACTCTGCCCATCCACTCAGGTGATTGTTCATTTTAATCTCTATACAAGAATTTACATCATTATCTTCCTGACTTTAATTAATGAGTTATTTTTATAGCTTGGCGTTAATCTTATAAAAGAAATCTAAATCGAATTCCTTTAATTGTTTTATTTTATTAACGATGTATACTACTCTATTTAATTAGATTATTATTTATTTTAGAAAATAATCTTTTCTAATCTTAAAGTTATAAATCTTTTACTTACTAATTTTAAAAAAAAATCAGTTTTTTTAAAATTCTTTAATTTATTTAACTTATAACTTTTTCTCTCTATAAGTTCATACATATATATATATATATGTATATTTAAACATGCACATACATATCAATTACTTTTGAAGGTGTCTCAAATTTTCTCCATTTTATTCCATAACTATTACATAATTTTTTTTCTAGCACAGATGAGTGATTATAATTCTTTCTGACCTATGTATTGATTAAAATTATTACCAAAACAATAACACATAAATATGTATTAATTTAGCAAATATCATATCAAGTTTATTTATATACAAATAATTTACAAAGTTATCATGAATTGATAATGCAAGATGTTCCACTTTAAATTTATAAAATATATTTTTAGATGACTTCATTCATTTTACTGCCTTTTAAATGATTTCTTCCTCTAAATAATTTATTTTTCAATTTAAATACCAAGTTAATTTATGCTTTAACACTCGTTATATGATTGGCTCTAATGTAACTCTAATAATGTTGTAAGCACATTAAATATACTGTTGCATATGTTTGCATATATGTTTACTGATTTTGAGTATCACATTCTGGAAACTAATTTCCTTCTCATCATTTTACAAATTCTCTTGTTATTGATATAATTCTTTTTATTATAATTTTAAATTCTTTGAATTCAGCTAATCAATCATTTTGGATCATCATTTTAATAATATTTCCCATACTGCATAACACAAAAGATAGCAGAGTTGATTTACCTTATAGATAGGATTAAGTAATAAATTCAGTAAAAAGTATATATGCTCATGTCATAGCTAGGCATGGTTAACAATATGTTTATTCAAAGATAGCAAATGAGAAATGGTTGTATTAAAAATCAACACTTTTTGAGTCACTCTGTTGGTATTCAACTATGATTAATTTGATAATTCTCATATTCATTGAGAATCATTGGATGTTTCTTTTCGAAAGGTGCAATAGTTCCTTAGTTTTAGATTGCCATTTTATCATTATCATAATTCATATTAGGATATGAGTATTTTTAATATCATAAATTTATCTACACTACTTTTATTTATTTTAAATTGGAAAAAACTGAAGAGATCTGTATTTTACTGATAGTCAGCAAACACTAATTATCTTTATTCTTCTCAAAGGAAAGATTTATTTTAAAGATGTTATTTCCTTCTTGATGACACTTCATGTGAAACTCATCACTAATGTCATCACCTGTCAAAATTGACATGGTAGTATATTTTTTTCAAATATTTTAATAATTATAAAGCATATATCAGAGAGCAGAATTTGACAGATTTACTGCAAATCCACCTTTGTTTATTAACATTAAAAAAACTTTAATTAAAAAAGAATTGCTCATTTTTTGAAAGAATGTTTATTCTAACATTGCTGGTAATGTTTATGTACTTTGTTATCTTTACAAGTCAGGTTTAGAATACTTAAATAAATTAAATGAGTTTTTTTATAATATTACTTTTTTATAAAATTGAATTTAAAAAATCAACTTCAATTTATGGAGTTTTAATATAAAATAAAAATTTTATATAGAAATAAAAGGTTAAGCATTTTCAAATACTTGTATCAGACAGAACAATAGAAAATATCAGAAATTGAAAAAGTTAAACTAAATTTGATACAATATTCATAATAAAATATAAATTAATATTGTTATCAAAATAAATTCTAATTATTCAACATTTTCTTTCTCTTTAACTTCATTACACATAAATAAAATGGAATCATAAGGTGTTTCAGATATTTTAAATATCAATATATTAAAATAAATAAGTAGTAATATTTTACCATTTATCTAAACATTATAAATAAGCTTGTATTTTTATAGTGCTATATCTTATAAATTGTAATACATTAAAGATCAACCTTTCCAAGCTATTGTGCATGCACTTTTTATGAGTGTTAATAATAAATGAATACTTACATTCCCAACACAAGATATAGTATTTATGAAAGAATAAAATGAATCCACTTATTCTTTCCAACCCAAATTCTTATATATGGGCAAATCTTAAGTAGTGGAAATGAAAGCATGAGGATAGACCACTCACTTTAAATGAAAGTATTCATTTATTATTAACACACGTAAAAAGCGTATGCACATTAGTTTGGAAAGGCTGATCTTTAATGTATTACAATTTATAAGATATAGCTCTATAAAAATAAATGCTTATTTACATATGTTTAAGTTTCATTTGAGAGTGACGTTTAGTAAATTCTAGATAATTTCATCGACATCAGTCATTCAGACATCGTAAACAGTAATTTAAACTGTTTGATCTATCCTCACAGCTTTCATTTTCAGTACTTAAGATTTGCCCATATATAAGTATTTGAGTTGTAAAGAATAAGTGGATTCATTTTATTCTTTTATAAATACTATATCTTGTGTTGGGAATGAAAGTATTCATTTATTACTAAACATTATAATTCACTTTCAAAAGCATGCTCCTTAATGAATTGGTTTCTGTGTAAAAAATATACATTTGCACACATATATTAGCATGATAATGTTAGATAAATTTTATTTTAGTAATTTAAAAATACTTATTGTTTTAACTAGTTTTAATGCTCATATAAAGCTAAAGCTTTCATTTTGCAACTTATTGTTTTTTTATTATTGAGAAAGCTTATTTTATTTAAACTTTCTACTTCTGTTTGCCTAGAAAAGAATAACTATACATTTAACAAAATACATTTTAACTAAAGATTCATAAAGATAACATACAATAATACATTATTAATGTATATAAATATATTTCAATTTTTTTTCCCTTTTTACTTATTTTATTTTATCCCTTTTTACTTATTTTATTTTTTCTCTAACTATAATTAATTTATTATATAATATTATTAATAGTTAAATTATTTTTACTTGTATTTTTAGCACATTCGCTTTGTTTTTCTTTTTAATGTATTTTGTTCAAAGGAAATGAAAAATGTAATAGAAAGTTTTTATATCAAACAAATAGACACAAGGTTATATATAATATATATTTTTAACAAAATTCAATTGAAAGTGACAAAACAGATTATATCTATAATGTATTATTGGTCTTTTTTTCTTCTTCTTCTTTCTAAAATTCAGTAAAAGTCTATGGAAAAATTTATACGTAAAAACTTACACTTTTGTTATATAGTTTCTGATTGGGTATTCAGATATCCAGGTGATCTTTGAATATTTATATAAATCATTTGAAATATTATCAATACTTTTATATTTCATGCTCAATGTTACATTCTTGTCATTTTTCATATGTTGACTAACTTTCAGTAGATGATTTAAAATAATTAATAGTGGATAAGCATGGAAGGCAATATTCAAGATAAAGATACTTGTTTAAAGCTTAGGCAGACAATCTGAAAAAAAAAGATCCTAGGAGTTTATCACTTATCCACTTATGATTTCTTTTCCTTTATCATATATTTTAGTCAGCAATAGCATTTTGCTAGTGCTGAGCTGGAATATGTTCTTTTCTAAATTATCTCTTTATAGAAAAAAATTCAAAAAAATTGAATGCAAAATGAATGCCTAACATAAATCTTTTTGGCCTTTATATAACTTCATAAAATAACATCTTTCTATAATTACTTCATTTTTTTCTTTTTTATGTGGAATAAAAAATAAATCTAGTTTATTTATCATCTACACATGCTAAAAAGTCTTAAATCTAATACCTTAATTATCTTGTTTTAAAAACGAAAATAAATTTAAATAAATTTGATAATGGTTTAAAATTGTAAAACAACACTTCTATATACCAAGTAGCCTTAAATTAATTAAATAAATAAATAAAATTAATTGAAGTGTATCTGGTAAGAACTTAAACTTGCAGAACAATCCTTATTCATCCAATGAAAAAAAAAAAAAGAATGTTTTTTTCAATTGTACTTTAAACTTTTCTATTAGTTAATAAACATCAAAATAAACTTTTCTATTAATTAAATTAAAGCTAGAAATCTAATTATAAACATTGAACATGCACATACAAACAATTTAATGTGTCTAAGAGTTTAGATGTATACGTATGTAATAAATTCATCATTAAATTTAATTTTTATTTATGATCAAATATACTATGCTCCAACCCTCTTTCTTTCTAATCAACTTACACTAATTCCTATTTTTTTTCTGACTGATTTTGCCACCTGATTAAAACTGTCAATTAGGGGTATCCATCTCAATATATATATATATAAACAAACATTTTTTTTACCGTTAAATTGTTTGGTTATATATAATATTTTTATAACGGGTATTATACTTTTACATTTAATATATATATAAGTGAAGTTATATTATTTGATTAAACATTTTTAATATTAATTGGCTTTATTATTATAGTTCTTTTAACCAAAAGCAGAATCAAATACATCAAATAACAATAAACAAAATGGGTAATTAGTAGTTCAAAAGTTTTAAAGAAAATGCAACAAAATTTGTAGTAATTTGTCATAAAAATGTATGGACTAATGTAGAATAATTAAACAATTATTCAAATATCATTTAATTACTTGTTTTTATGCTTTAATTTTATTATTTAAAAATTACATTTGCATAATAAACGAATCATTAATCATGATTTAAATGACTATTTTAATCAAACAGTAAAACTTTTAAATATATTATGAAAAGAACAACATTAAAAAAATAAAAATAAAAAATAACATATTTACATGTATAAATTTAATAAATTACTAAATATTAATAATAATAATAATAATAATAATCAAAGAATTTGATTTAAAAAAAAAAAACATATATGTATCGTAAATTAAATAAAAACTAATCAGTTTATCTAAAATAGTAACCAAAAAATATTTTAAAAATTATTATATAATGAATATATATATATATATATGATTAATAGACCACAATGATCCAAGACATGATTAAAAATGTCAAGTAATAGCAAAGGTTAAATAATTGGTAATGTCATTTAAAGTTATCAACACTCTTAATAGATATGATATTTATTCATTGAGGAGAGAAATCATAATTATAACAATATTGCATTATTTTTTCAAATAATTCCAAAAGCAGTTTTTTTTTTACTCTAATCTAGAAATATTTATTGGAATCTTGAGCATTTAAATATACCAGATAAAGTACTATAGTATCTCTTTCCAGATTGTTTCTGAATTTTAATTTTTTTCAGTTAGTATTAAAATTCTAAATTGGAATTAATAAACCTATGTATCTAATAGTTTTTTACTCCTTTATGCTATTCAGAATTTTTTAAAAAACCACTCTTTGATTTAGAATCCAACCTAACTCATTTACATCATAATAAAGATTTAACATTAAGATAGCTTTTTATATTTTCAAGAATTCAATTTAATGCTAATTATAAGTTCCTCCTACTCTTTAGAATGTTAATATCAGCTACATTATCTCACAACTTTTTTATATATTTTCAAGAGAATTTCTCTTCATCATATTCCAAAACCATATTGTCAGCTTGAATAAGAAATGAACATCAAATGATATAATCCAATAATATTATTATTTCAGACTACTTTGCATATTTTTCTTTTATCCGAGAGGATTATAAATCACAATTGAAATTATAACACTTATAATCTAGCAATTACCTTTTATTTCTTTACACTATTTGAAATAAAAAACTGAAGGATAAAAAAATCCTAAGATTAGAATCCAAACAATTCATTTGTATAATTATATTGTGCAATTACTATGTAGTTACATGATATATGTTTAATAAGTAGTGCTACTTAATACTATATCTTAGCAACAACATTGGTAATACTTGTCTTGCAATTATATTTGTACTTCCACTTACATATATTGACTTGATAGCATTTGACATGCAATTAATTTGATAAATTGATTTCTGACATCAGAAACCATTTAACACATACAATAATTTATTTTAAAACATGAAAGATAATATAATCATCTACTCAAAAATAAAGTAGTTTCAATAATAATAGTACAAATGTTTAATCAGTTGTTATGGCATTAATATAGCTAATAATAAAATAGCTCATGTATGGGCCAGTATTGCCATATCATTCCTAGTTTGTTATGAATCCTGAACATTCTGTGAAATAAATTAAGCATATTTGCAATTGTTATTTGTGTTTAAAGTTTTATTTAAAATGAATATTCTCTACATTCACAAATATCTAATTCCAAAACTTATTTCAATATACAAAAATACATAAACCATATTAAATCATATAAAATATGCACTTTAAAACCCATATAGGTCTTTTCACCATAGATATACAGTATATAGCAGGGGCAGCTAAGATGTTGACCATGGTTGACCAGTTGCCCACAAGGTCTTTGGAAGTTGACTGCATAATTTATTTTTTATATAAAATTTGCATCTAATTTATTTTAATATAATTCTAAAACAACAATTTTCTCTTTTCTTGATTTTTTTTTTTTAGATTCAGTACCAGTTCTAGAAAATAATTATAGGTAATTTAAAATTGCAATTTAATAAATATTTTATAAATGATATAGACAAATTGTAATACTAGAGGGCGCTGAGATAATTTTACCCTTTGTTTGATGAATTTTGTTATTGGCCAGATTGAGTAAAATTTGAGTGATTTGATTTGTTAAATATGGATCTATCCCATTACCTTTCAGAATGAACAATAATAAGAATTGATTTTTTACTTTCAAATTGGTTAAATGTAATGAAAAGTTTAAAATAATGTTAATAACTTAAGAAAAATATGAGAAAAACATATGAAAAATATCCCACAGTAAAACAAAGAAATTATGTTTTAACCATTATGTGAAAATGGTGGTGTTTCTTGAGTCTAGAAATTATGATCACTGATTAGTCACTTATGTTGTCTTTTCTTCATCTAAAATTAAATATTTTAAATAAAAATCTAAATCTAGCCACAATAGTCAATATATTGTAAAACATAATCATAAAATCCATAAATATTTATAAAAAATAGTTGTTTTGCCAGTTATCATGAAATATCATTAATATGCAAATAGAATCAACATTATTCACTTTTCTTAAATAAAAGCAAAGCACTACTCACTTTCCCTTGATTATTTTTCTTGAGAAATTTAAGATGTTTCAATCAACATTTATATTTAAGTAAATTAATGTAAAAACTTAATTATCAATGTAAAAAATTATAAGAAATATATTTATTTACATTCCAGATCTATTACAACAGCATAAAACATTTTGGTTGATTTCTTACTTTGACAGTTAGAAACAGCTGGAAAACAATAGTTAAAATTGACTGTCAGTGCTTTACAGCATCTAATAAGAAAAAAAGGTGGATCTATATACAATAGACTGCAATAAAAAATCATTTTTTTGTGGAAAATACTGCCAAAAGTGGATTTATTTTTAGAATTAAAATTTTAAATACTGATAAAGCTATGAATTTACAATAAAATAAGCATAAAATAGTGAAAATGTGAACAAAAATGGATGAGAGATTGCACAAAATGTAGAAAATACATTTTTTTTTTTTAATAATCACTTTAAAGTTAGTCATTGCAGTAAAATGTCTTTCGACAGTTCATTTCTTCGAGACAAAAAATTCATCAGTTCATAAGTATCTTCTAAAAATGTCACCAATATTTGTGAATATTTAAAAAGCCATTATAACAAAAAAAACATCAATTTATAAGTACGTTCTTAAAAAAAACCAGGATTTTGCGCTATTATTTTTTTTCATTCTGGCAAAAATAATGTTTTTTTTTTTTCTGGTTTTTGGTTTGAACCTCTGAAAAAATGTAGTTGCACTCAGATACACTTTCATCAAAAAAAGTTGTCCCCAATATCTAAAAGTTTGACCACACCTGGTATATAGGTATACACATTAAAAATAAGTAGCCTGCTTTTTTTTTATAACTTTATTTAAATTAAATATATTTTTTAATTTTTAAAAATTGACTCACTATATTTAATTGTCAAATGAAATAAAGCACTTTAAAAGAAAAAGTAAATGAAGAAAACTTTCTGATTTAAAAAAAAAAGATTTCAAGTGATGTCTTAATTTAAATAATTATCTTTAATTGTTCAAGATAACTGAAATGTTATTATATTTATAGGCTGCTCACAAAATGTGATTGTATTAAAATAATTTTTAATAAATTTTTAATATTTTACTAAGTTGACTATAAAAAAAAACATCTTTAAGGCACATTAAAAAATTTCCAAGTTTTTTATAGCTTGTATTAAAATCCAGGCCATTGAAATAATATGCTAATGTTCTACCCACCATGTTAGATCTGTCTTACATACACACCCCCACACATATATATTATACCAGTCGAATTTGTATGTTCATATAACAAGACCTAGAATATGAGTAAAAGTACCTCGAACCCAATCATGCTCAAAATACATATGTCCAAAGCACTCATAAACCCTGCCCTGTTTTTCCACCTTCCAGACATATCAACTTATGAGCAACAACTCCAATGATAACCGATCCATTTTATCCTTCTTGAATGGAAGAACAATGGAGAAACAAAAATACTAATTGAATGCTGACATCATGGCAAAACCATTGATATAATAATGCTTACATAACCTACACATATGGAGAGACCCAAGGCCTATCCTATCATGCAATATAAAATCACAAGATCTTACAAACTAACCATACTTCTTTTATAAAAGAAAAGAAAAAAATCTATGAATTATGTATTGGAATATCAATATCAATAAAAGACAATGATTCAAAACAATTGATTGAGTTCAAAATATAATTTTAATAACAATAATCATACAATAATTACAATTCATGATTTTACATACTGATTCCTGTTGGTTATTATGTGCCTCATGTTACACTTTATTTTATTGGATGTATTTTTATTTTACATTCTGGCATATATATTTTTTCAAATATGTTAGTTTTGGTGCGGTTAATCTATATGCCAATAATGATATACCTATAAGGAAGGTAGACAATAATATTAGCACTGTTATATAAAGGTGCATATAACATCATATGATCCACATTTAATATTTATTAGTGGCAATGCTTGATAGTTTTTTAGAAATCAATTGCATATCATTTTGTTAACTGTTAAGTGAATTTTATTTTGATTTCATTACATTTTACTGAGAGTCAAATAATTCATAATGTTTAACATATATAAAAATAATAACAGGTGAGAAGTGTTTATTTAAAATGTAGATAAGGTCAATGAGAAATTTATGAAGAAAAAAGAAATCAATTAGAAAGAGGGTATGAGTTCAGTTATGATCATAACATTACGTCTTATTCATAGATTTTATACTTAAATAGAAAATAATAATAATGGCACCAACATAATAGCAATCCATAATTTTTGATTCAACTTTAAGAGTCTAATGAAATGTTTCATCATTTAAAAAAAAAAACAATAAGAAGAAGAAGAAACCGATTTTATTTCCATATCTATAGCAGAATCAGCTTTTCTTTGAAGAGGAACATGGAAGATTTTATGGACCAGCTGTCCCAGTGTCATCCCATGCAAAGTTAACATATACAAGCCAACAGTCCCAGGGGCAGCTTGTACACTTGTTCTTGGAATTACATGTGAAGAGAGGGTGGACTCAGATTTCTGACACACCCACATGATAAAGCAAAGTTTAACAAAAAAAATGGATGATAAAGCCTATGCTGGCAGTGCTTATACCAATAGTATAACCTATAATTTTCAAAAATATCATGCATAATAGTATGACCTAGTTACTGAACCTGAATTAAAAGTTTTATTTTAAATAACATAAAATCTAGATTAAAGTAGTTAAGACCCCCTTCACATTTATTACACACAGCCAACTCCCACACACATTCAACAAAACTATAATACTATGATCAGAAATGTGCTTTAACAGGTTTAGAATGACATATTAAATATTACATACAATCAACAGGCAGTGATCATTGAAATCAAATGAGGATAATAAACTGTAATTAAATAATTAATGAATCTCTATTTTGAAAGTTCTTAATAGTGCTAAGAATTTATAGTAACAATAATGTAAATTACATTTATAATAATATTTAAATGAAAGAGTGGATTTTTTTCCATCCTGTCACTATAATATATACTCAAACATCTCCTCAATCTGGTAAGTGCCTGTAATTAACAATATAACAATTAATTGGTTGGCACTCCCCTACAATGGTAGCTGGATTAAAGTAAGTGTACTTATGAGGTTGGTTTTTTTTTTGATATACTAATTTTAGCTTAAGACAAGATACAAGATATACATACAATATTAAATGATAAAATAATTGTCACACTAAAGTAGAAAATCAGATTAGGTTATGAGGTGTACTACAGAAATTATTTAATGAGTTTATTTACTAAGGCAATAAACATAAAGCATGTGCAGTTGAAAAGGTCAAGATAGGGACCTTTTTAGGTCTTAACCACAAACTTATGCATTGGAAGAAAAGAGGGGAACTTCTTTACTTCAACCTACTTTCTATATAAATGGGTGAAGCTGAAGCAGTTAGATCTGAAAGTCAGAAATAAAGTTCAAGAAAGTAATATATTATGATATGTTTTAATTAATAGCCTAAGCACCAGATTTAGATTAAATTACAAATTATAGATTGTTACCATAGCTACATTTTAAAAAAAGTTTTTAGATTTCTACAGAAGCTTTATAAAGTCTTTGATGGTGGCATTGCATTATTACATTCTGCTTTTGTTGAGTTCCCAGATGATTGATGGGTCCACAGCACTCCAATTCTTGAGGCCCAAATGTATTTTATTTTTTCTCTGCAGGTCAGGTAGCATTGCTCCATGATTTCATTCTGTTAGCATAGTTACCATAGTTCATTGGTTTATAAGCACAGGGTGACATCCTTGTGGGAAATGTTTCTAGAATGACTGGAAAAATGCATTTCTTCCCTTTATTTGGCAACTGTCATATTGCAATTTTGACTAGTGTGTAGGTAAGCCACTGATTCAAATTTTTTTGCATTAAATTCTAACTCTCTCCTGCAAGATGTTTCAAGAATTCTTTTAACCAATATTACCTGAGGCATTATAAAATACAGCTACTATCAGATGATTATGAACAGAATACACACTTACAATCAGGCTAATAAATTCTCGATCGAGTGTTTAAAATATATTTCTAGCTTTTAGAGACAGATTCCAAATAGATAAAATTTCCATTAACAGTTTACACATTGTTTTTATATTTTTCTCTCCAAATATGACTAATGGATTGCTATATTAAATTACTTTAAAATCATTCGAGAATATTCGAAAAGATTACATCATCTTTTTACTACTATTACAAAATATATACATTAATATATGAAAAAAATGATAAATATCAATATTATAAATATTAATAAATGAAAAATGTTAGTTTCAACAGTATCTTTCTTCACCTACTACATGTATACAATTCACTGCACATACATGACTTTTAAATAATAATTGTATTATGCAGTTATTTTTTTTAAATGGGTTATTTATATGCCTTTTCTTTTTTTAAATGATTATAAAATAATATTAAAAAAAATTATTTTGGAAGATATGAGTGTGTATATCTGCATGGATGGTAAGATTTGAATCCTATATGTTGGGTGAGACTGTGAAGCCCAGTCTCACTTTCAGATTGACCACTTCAATATATATAATATATATATATATTGAAGTGGTAAATCTGTAGTACATATTTAACTTCACTGCCTGATGACATTACATATCTTTAAAGTAGGGGTTTGAACCAGTTCATATGTTTATTTGGTCATCTAGGAATGTTAAGCACACACATATACACATATCACTTCCACCCTGTTTATTCAAAATGGTTATGTGTAACCAGTTGAATTATTATTTTAGCTTAAGTATATTTTATTTCCAAGCTTGTAAATTCCCTTCACTTAGATAATTGTGTATGTGCGTATATGTATTACAGATATAAAAATAAATACAATTAATGTAGAGCTAAAGCAATGCCAGAAAATTCTAGAAAGTATTATTACAATTTAAAAATGTCATTCTCATTTAACTATTTCAAGTCAAACCAAAAATCATATTTTAAAGTTATTTGTAATTTTAAAAATATGTTTAAATAATGTTTTCTGGAATGTATTGTTTACATCTTCCAATATTGTCAAATTTCAAGTATAGGAGGAGCAGAAGTTCTAGGAATGTACAAAAGGAGTTCAAATCACTCTTCTCTCTTGTGATCGATTAGGGAATGAACAGAATGACTTGTGAGTAGTGGAAAGATTTGCTTTCCCTAATCTTAGATCGCCTTTGTCCTGCCTTCCTGCTATGCCATCACTACTTGAAAACTGTTATGTTTTACTGTAAAAGAATATTGTAAAGATGCCTATCATTATTTTATTAATATTGTGCTTTGCTAAACTTTGTATACGTTATTATAAGTGGCCACCATAACTTCTAAAGGTAATCCATTTTTGCCGAAGAATGAACTCTTAATTCACTTCACTTCTTTTCTAAATCTTAATTGTAATCATAATGTAATCTTTATTTACTTGGTAACTGACTATAAACTTAATTATCATTAAATTTGTGATTTTCTCTCTTAAGTTTTAAAATCTTGTTCTATCAGACACTAACACAGAATTCTGTACTTTAAATCTATCATTAGTTTTTTAAGTTTCACACTCTAATTATTTTATTTTCATGCGGCAAAACTTATTTTAAATATGTATTTTAATAAATTAATTTTAGTATGCTAATGCTTAATCTAGCAAACTTATATTATTTTAGCCACCATTTTGATATTTTTTTGGAAAAGTTAAATGTAAAATTTCTTATTGAACACTAGTTCGCTCGATTAAATATTTTGAAATAAATGCTTAATGGCAGATTGTTTAAAATGTCATATTATGGGATAAGATAAACTTTTTATTGTTGACACTATTTATTTAGATGCATTCTATGTTTTCTAAAATAATTTTAATTATTAACCTATTTTAAATAATTATTTATTGCTTTCACGCCATCGAGCATTAATTTGCTTATAATATAATATCGTTTGGGAATACTTGGGCTTGTTAAATAGGAAAAATAATATTTTTCCCTTTTCTATATTCGACATCCTAAACTTATTAAAGTTATAGGTACGATGCTGAGTGGGTTATTATTTTATCATGGCATTATGCATGATATTATTGCTTTATTTAAGCTTAAATTATTTCATTAGTCATTTAAGACTTAAGCCATATTCGCTTTGCTTACTTATGATAGCATTTTAAAGAATTTATGTTTTGCTTTATCATATTTACTCATCTAAACTTCGGATTTTCTTCACGTACTCATCTAAGAATGAGGTTTAGTAGAACCGATCTCAGGAAAAACATCAGAGTATTAAGGCTGTGCATGTGAAATGTTGGCAAGCGTACCATGGAATCCTTACCACTCATATTTTCGAATACCACCTTGTGATAAATACAAGCAGAATCATATATATGATAAAGCCTTTCAGTCCAAAGATGGACATCTTCTCTATTTTTAATGCTATCATTATAAGTCAGCACTGTGAGTTCTTTTTATATATATAGTTCTCATATTAACTATAAGACGTAGTGCAGTGGTGTTTGTAAACCACTCATTTAATAATTAGGCAAATATTTTAGGATTGTAACAGTAAGGCTTAGTTAAGCTAACCCATTTCTCATTTATACTGGCCCAGATATGCTCCATGAATGATAAATTACTTATCTGTTATATTAAGAGTAAACCTCTCTTTGGAGATGAATTTATAAACATCCTTATCATTACTTAAAGTAATGATCACAGCATTGATAACATTAATTTATTATTATTTATAGTTCATTAGCATACTAAATCAGTTGCCTATATGCAAAATATTAGCCACATTAAATCTGTGCTATGCTTCTGATGAAAATTAAATAGTTTATGTTCATTAAATTATTATGTTGAATTACTCATGCGTTTGTGTCTTACTGAATCTCATTCATTAAATCCCATTTAATCTTTATAATAGTGTTAGTAATATTTAGAAGTTATAACTGATTATTTTAAATGAATATTTATCTCTGGGTTGTTCTGTCTTTGCTCATTCTGGATGGATACTATTTTATAATTCATGTTTTCTTTTGCAATGCTAGCTGTGTGCAATTCATTTAAATTTATAGATTGCCCCTTCACATAAGATATTTAATTGAGCCAACATTTGGTATTATTTATTTACATTAATTACCCTGTAGATCTCGTTTCTCTGCTGTGTCTCTGGGACCAGAATGAATAAAATTTCATCTGTTATCATCAGAAGGGTTGTTTATAATGTTATAGTTTTAGAGAAGAGCAAATAGGGCAGAATTCATGATTGCTCCTGGCCTGTGTATCTTGGGCATGAGTGGATTTAAGGTACTTTTGCTTAGATTCTAAACCTTGTTAAATGAACATACAATTCTGACCGGTACAATATGTGTGTATATATATATATATGTGTGTGTGTGTGTGTGTATAACACAAGCTGTAAAAAGGATTTTGCCATTAACTGAAAGAAAATCCTTTGATTTCTTTTGGGGGCCTTAAAGAATTCAGGACAAGTTTCTACTGTCACCCCATATTTTCTTAACATTGCAGCTATTATTGCTACATCATTATTTATATAATATACAGACATGGATGGGTTGCTCACCATGCATTAGCCAGTGCAGTGAGTTTATGGACTTTTTACCTTTAAGTTTAGGATTAAGAAAGGTGTTTCTTCTAAATTGTCTGGTAGTTCTTAACTGAAATATTAATTGAGTTTTTATAAAGGCAGAATAAATGTGTGTGTGAATAAAAAAATTCTAATAAATATTTACAATCATGACAGTTAAAAATAAATAATGGCCTTTATTAATGGAAGGCTATAAAGTCATCAGTCAACACAGTGGTTGGTCGCCGAAGGCAGAGGGTGCTAAGAATTCCTTGATTATGGAGCCAAACTTTCAATTGATGACAATCACTTTCAAGAAAAGGAAACTGTCTCATATTAAATGGGAAATTTGGGGGCTTTATAAAGTTAGAAGAAAAGATGAAGAGGCAATGGATTTAAAAAGCAAACACACTGCACTACAAAGACACAAATATGGAGAATACAAATGGACTAAGAATCAATATAAATAAAAGTGGATGAAAAATATGATGGAGATTGATGGTGCATCAGAGTGGCAAGATTAGTTATTCAATTTAATAGAAAATACCAAATGCATATAATTCTGTATAATGCAAGTTCTCATTGTGACAAAGTAATAGATGATTTTATATGGATCTACAAAAGGCTTTCCATCAGACCAAATAACATTTTAAAATTGTTATGGGTGACTTTAATGCTAAAATTGGTAAACAATGTAAAAATGAAAGTACAGTAGGTAAATTTTAGTATATTAATACAACTGAGAATAAACATAGACCTGTGGTGATTGTAGAATGTATTATATTTGACTAACTGAAAGTACATATTTCAATATTGTAATGTTTTTAATAAATTCCAAACCGGAAGTAATCATCAATTAGTAAGATGCAAGATGCATGTTAATGCAAAACTAGAAAGACAAAAATTATTAAGACAAACAATATTCACAGTTGATATTCATAATCTTTGGAAACATTCCAATGAATTTAAATTAGAACTTGCAAACAATTTTTAAATATTAACAAATTTTGAACATATCACATTTGAATGAATTTAATAGCAAAATTACTGATATGCTTTTAAAATCTGCAACAAAGATAGCTGATAGAAATAAAAAGCAATTGACCAGTAAAATTTCTACTGGGATTAGAGAATTTGTGAAGAAAAAAGGAATATGAAAGTGTATAAAAAGGATGCATTAAGAAGAATTGAATATTTTGAATTTTTTAAATGGTACCAAAAAGTGTTGATAATGATATAAAAAATTACAATTATGAACTAGCAAAGAAGGCTATAAAAAAATAAAACTCTCAAGAGTGTAAAACAACATTTTGGTATTGGTAGAAAATTTATTTCAATTAGTAAAAAAGATTGAATTATTACTAAAAAGAGAGATGACATCATAAAATATGTAAAAGAATTCTATCAAGAATTATATAGTAATAAAAAAGTACCACCTACAACTATTATATTTTCTAAATTGCCCAGGATTTTAAATGCAAAAGTGAGACATGTAACTAATTTATAATAAGGGGAAAATATCCAGGTAAAAGCTAAAGAAATAGAAAATTTCTTGTCAAAGTTATATACCAAATGTCTAAATGATAAATATGTACCAAATGATTAAAAGAATGCAGTATTAATGTTAATATTTAAAAAAGATGACAAAGAAGATATTACAAATTATAGACCTATCAATCTTTTTTTTCCATATGTCAAAGCATCGGCCGGGAAGTGAACCCATGACAACCATGTCCAAGCAACTGCTTGCTTGCAAGGCTTGCTGCACTGACCTCTCAGCTACCAATGCTTTTTATCAGTTTTCTACAAACTTTTTACCATAATAACACATCCACAGAGAACTTTGTATTTCAATCAACCAAAGGCTGAATTTAAAAATGGTTTTAGTACAGTACATCAGATCCAAATATTGAAAGAAGTTATAGATAGGATCAATGAATATGAGTTGCCATTACCCTTTGGATTTGTAAATTATGAAAAGGCATTTGATTTTATAAACACTTTTTCAGTAATTAACACATTGAATTATTAAAGTATAGAACCAGAATATTGTCATATTCTGAAGTATATTTAAAACACTACAGCAGCAACAATATGATTACATAATGATGATTGAAAGATTAACATTGAAAAGAGTATATGGCAGGTTAACTCCATATCCAAAATCTTTTACAGCAATGCTGCAAGAAGTATTTTGAGGATTAAAATGAGAAGGTAAAGGAATGAAAGTAAAGTCATCTACATTTTTCAGATTATGTAATTGCTTTTGTAAATAATGCTTCAGAGCTTCAGGAAATGTTGCAAGAATTGTTAAGAGTTGGACTAAAAGTAAATGTTAAAAAGACTAGAATAATGTTCAATGAATTTTTTTAAAAGATAAAAATAAATATTGATAATGACAAGTTAAAAAAAAATTAACAATTACAAACATTTTGGTCAGATTATTACTACAGATGGAAGCATAATGGAGGTAATTAATCATAGTTAAACTTGGAGTTCTTTTGGTAGAAATATAATATTAAAAGGAAATATGCCTATATGTTTGAAATGGTAGTTTTTAATCAATGTGTTTTACAGTTTTTACTTATGGATTCAAGATTTGGACACTTAACAGAAGAAAAATATGGAGACTTCACACTATTCAAAGAAGTATGGAAAAATGCAAACTAGGTGTAAAAAGAAGAGATCAAAAACACAACACATAGGTAAATGAATAAATAAGTATTATTGACATATTGAAGGAATTAAGAGACTAAAGAAGAATTGGGCTGGATAAATTGTTAGAAAAAATTAAAATTGATGGATGGGTGAAATTTTAAAGTGGATTCTAAGAGATTGTTAAAGTCTTAGAATTATAAAATAAGGAAATGTGTAGAGTTGATGTGGAGAAGATAGGCTACAGATTAAATAAATGGATTGAATTTGGTAAGACCTTCATTTTGCATTGAGCTAAAAATAATGATGATGATGATATAAAATTCTTGTTGAAAACTATATATTAAATTCCCATAGGTATATTCTGTCAGCAACACTCCCACTTTATATAAAGAAAACCTTGAATTTTGTACAATATTCAAAAGGAACTCTCTTGTAGTATACATTCAAAAGAATTCTTTTAAATTAGCTGTAAAATTTAAGATTTTCTTTATGTAAAGATAGAGTGTGACTGAAAGAATATACTTGTGTCATTTAAAATATTATATATATATATATATAAAATACATATTTTGCGGGTTCATCCGTGTTAAAAACTTTTAATATCAATATACTGACGTTTCGACTTGGTCGTCTTTCTACCTTTTTATAACTCTGTGGATGGCTTGTGTGACCAAGTCGAAACGTCAGTATATTGATATTAAAAGTTTTTAACACAGATAAACCCGCAAAATATGTATTTTATATATTTAACCCGTGCAAATCTTCATTTTAACATATATATATATAATGTCCATTAATTAACACAAAATTGTAATTATAATAAAAATAATAAATTTAACGTAACAAACTATTATAAACAATCCTTAAATCTGCAGAAGTACTTTAGGTTAATTTCTTAAATCTGCCTCACCTGCCATTAAATTTAATGGCAGTTGAAGCAGGTTTATGAAATTAACAGAAAGTACTTCTGCGATTTAAGGATTGTTTATAATAAATTCCAGTATCAATAACAATCAACCATTTTAAACTGTTATCAAGGCAATCTCCTTTTAATGACCTTTATTGTTAAAAAGAGGTTGTCTTGACTACAGTTTGAAATTGTTGATTGTTATTGATATTAGAATTGTCTAAGTGTTGACAATATATATATATATGTGTGTGTGTGTGTAATATTATTTCTCCCATAAATAATACTATGAATATATTTATCCATGAGAATATTAGAATATATACATATATATGAAGTTTAATGCCAATTCATTATAAGATTTGTAAGCAATATTTTTCTATAATCTAATAGAGAAAAGTATTAATCAAAAACCAGTATTTCAAACTGAAGTAATGATATCTTGTAATAATATTTTCACAATCAAATTAAATTCTAATGAAATGAACAATAAATTTGAAATAGACATTTTTTTGTAGATTTGAACCTACAATTAAACAGAAATTATCTGTGTATTTTTATAAATAAGTTTCAATGTGAGGTAATAAAGCTAAGTTCAATTAAATTTTTTATAAATAACTTAGATTATATGCTAAAAATAAATTATTTTAGGCTTACTATTGTTATATGCATAATTTCAGCTTGCTATATCTGTTTTTAATTGGTATTGTGCTTCATTATATCATAGCTGAAAATTATTTATCAAAATAAAAAATTTCTGTTAAATTTTTAATATTTAGGTCCATAAATGTATGCATATCTTCTATTTAAAATCTATATAATCAAATAACATTTTTCACAAAAAATATTAAAACAGTTGAATGCTTTTATAATTTATGTATGAGTTATAATGTCAATATATTTAAACTTGTGTAATAAACACCTTGCATCCCACGTTACTTTTGTTTATTAAAAAAGATATGAATCTTATTGTGAATTAAAAGAATCTCTCTTATTTTCTCTCGGCTGTTTTTTTTTGTTTTTTTTTTTTGCCTGACTGTGAATTTCCAGAAAAGATGTATGGTCAACTGATTGTAAATTTAAATTTAATTGTGTTATATTTTTAACTTTAATATAGAAAAAAAATTATCTAAATTTCATAATAATAATATTTTAATTAAGTATATTATCTATTTTCAAAATTTATTGTTTTATTTGATTAAAAGAATGCGAATTTTCAAAGTATAAAAGTTTTTCTAAAAAATATATTATCAATTTTTGGTAATATATTTCTCCAGGAATGAACTTATTCTAAAATGAAACATATAAATTTCAAAATTTAATCAAACATGATAATCAATATTTACACAAGTCATATTATGTAATGTCTGAATATGCTTTGCCTCAAAATTTGATATTCACGAATCTATTCCTCTGCTAAAAATATCATTGGTCAGGCCAGCAACAACAGAAGAAGAGTGGAGAATAAAACCACTCAATACATCGTGTAATCCAGTAACTTTTGTTGTCTTTGTGTATTATTACTAACAGTCATTTGAGAAAATTTAAATAAAGTTTAAATTTTCTAGACATTCAATATTTAATGGAAAAAAATGATAGAATTAGTTCAACATATTATCACACTTAAAAATAATGTTTGTTTGTTTTGTTTTTGTTTTTTTGCACATTTTTATTAATATATATTTTTTGTTTTATGCAAATTATTAAAAGCATTTGTTTATTTTTAAACTCACTTAAGTAAAAACTTATTTAATAAATAATGTAGCAATGAATATTTGCAGTAAATATGACATTTTTTGTGACTGGTTCCAGCAACCAATCATTAGTCAATTATAAAAGTGAGCAAGAATCGTATGTCAAAATAAACTCTCAAACTTATCCAGTTGTCACTTTTGAAACAAAACAGCAAATAAAAGAATAAAACAATTAACAATGAAAACAAACATGGAATCCATTTTTTATTTGAAAGTCTTCTAGCAGCCATTTATATATACAAAAATATTTTCCTCACAAACATAGCTATGCCAGTCCAAACAATCAACTAACATATGAACATATGGTAAATAACACTTAATCATAATGTATCATAATTATATAGAAAAATAAGTTGTAAAACAATAAATAAATCAATTGAAATGGATTGTAAGATAGCATCTGTGTTTTAAAAAGCATTTAGCAATTAATGAGATGGATTTTCTGTTACTGACTTTTACTTGTGTCTAAAATCATTTTTTTTTTGTAACAACTCATTTAAACTAAAGCAGAACATACTTGTTATATTAGGATTCCTGTTCCCAGTTATTTCAACAAACCTAAACTGTTATGCATATAAACATTTAATCATTGTGTGTCAACAGTTTGTAGCTACACATTGTCACTTTTAGTATTTAATATCATTTAAACTACTAAAGAACAAACTATTAAGTTATTGATTTGTTATTGTTGATTAATAAAAAATAATGAAAAATTATCCTATTACTTTACTTTTTATTTTTCCTACAGCTATCTATTATGATTAATCTGGGCACATTTGCACATAAATGTAATTCTCCTAACAAAAGATATTTTTATATTTAAAAATTTACATTGATACACCAACACACATATATATCACCAATGAGAGAAAAAAAGATAATCATTTGTGCTACACTCAAACTACCAAATTTATTAACATAAATATAAAAAGTAAAGAAATGGAGGGAATCTTCTTTAGAGAAAATGTAAATGATGCACAGATAATCACATTCTCATATATTGCAAAATAGGAAGAAATATTACATAAAATTTCTTAGTTTATAAAATAAGTCAAATGACTTTAATAAAGCTGACATTTTGGAAGATTATATATTCCCTATCATTTAAGTTTGTGCTTTAAATAAGTGACTGTTATAAATCTGATACTTGTAATATTGAGTTGCAGTAATTTGATATACAATTTTGCAATTTTCAAATTTTTTAAATAAATAATGAAATCTTTTAATATTGAAAACAATAATTAAAATCAAAAGCTTGTTCATATTTAATAAAGTCTAAATAAATAAAGAATTGTATTTATTGTGTTACTTAAAAAATAATAAGAAGAAGAAGTGTTCTCACAATAGTCAATTAGCATCAAATAAAATTAATTTAAAATTCTTTTGTATTTTTCAATATTTAAAAAGATTTTATAGAATTTTGACAATAATGTTGTCAATAATATGTAAGTTTGTATTACTATTAAAAAATTATGAGACTATAAGCAGTCTTAGAATTTTGTAGTATTTAAGGCTTAGTCTAGACACCAAGATTGGATTATGAATAATTCTGGATACTGAGATTGACAGCCATGTTTTTTTTATTATACATTTTCAAGGGCATAGATAACCTGCATCCCTAACAAATATGTTTTTTTTGTGAATATTAAAAAATATCAATAAATCTATTATAAATTCCATTCATATAAATATCACAAAACTACAACAATAAATTTTAAATAGAAAATAAATTTAATAATTCAAGCTACATGATTTTTTTTAAAAAACTAAAAAATGACTAACATTGGTTAACTACAAACAATAAATTTTAAATAAAAAATAATTTTAAGCTACAGGGATTTTTTACCAAAAACAAGGGGACAAGCATGGATTAACTACAACAATAAATTTTAAATAAAAAGCAAATTTAAGTGGCAGGTATTTTTTAAAAAAAAAACAAAAAAATGACTAATGTGAGTTATTTACATCAGTGGCTTGAAATCTCTAATGCATGCAAAATCGCTATAAATTTATCTTCTTTCTGCACGTGGTGTCACATAAATTCTGATAAATATGGTGTTTGGATATGTCATGTGGGTTTCTCAATGCTTTTTGTTCCACCATTTGGTTTGCCCACATAATCTTTTGATGATTTGCATATATAATTCCTGAATGCAGATGCATGAAGTTATGTCAGTGATATGACCTTAAAATTTTCAAAACCAGAATGATGTAAATCACCTGCTTTATATGCCTTCAAGCAATCTGAATAAATTGTACAATTATTGGCCATATTTTTTTAATAGTAGCCCTAAAAATAGTAGCTGTTCTCCCTGGAAAAATTATTATAGAGCACTTGCCTGTCTCTCTGCATAAGCCACTGAATCTTCTCTGTTGATTTTTCCACTTACTTAGAAGGTTTTTGTCAATTTCTACTATTTTGTTAGGACCTCCAACTTTGCTTGATAGTCAAGATAAAAGGCTGCATGTATAATTTTTTTAGAGGTAGTTGTTACAATCCATAACCATTTTGTCAGACAAACAAAACTATCATTTCCCCAATTGTATGATCATTAATTATTTACACCAGCTGTAAATAAATATGTATATAATGAGAAATGATATCCTCAAGCATTCTAACCATGTTCCTTTCCAAAGAAATATTTATTTGCAACAACTTTTGTGTTGTATTGCCATTGTGTCTAGTTGAGATTAAAGTCATGACCATTATTACTAAATTTTTGTGAGGGCAATATACCATTATTTTGTAAATACTAAATTTCCTGGTCTACTGTTGATGAAAGATCCCAAATTGTAATTATTTTGAGGAATATGATTTGAAAAAAAAACAAAACAATCACACTGAAGGTCAAGTATTCTGAGTGTAAAAATAATGTTATGAAACTGTTAATGTTTAGATATGATATGATATATAAAAAATTAATTAATTGCATGTTATGAATGGAATTCATTATACATTTATTACTATTTTTAAAATTAACAGGAATTTATAATTTACTGATATTTTTAATATTAAAAAGTAAAACATATTCATTACACTTACAAGTTGATTATGCCCCTAAAAATGTATAATAAAAAACATGGCTGTCCACAATAGTGTCCAAAATTATTCATAATCAATCTTGGACTCTGGAGTGATCCTTAGGTATCAATTTTTGTTTCAAAATGTAAGTCCATAGTCAATCTAGCAGTCAACTAATTATTGACCTGTAGTGATTATCACATTAGATTAATATTAAAACAAAAAAAGAATATTGACCTTCTATCAATTAGAACAAGGAATAATGCCTTAATTATGAAGCCAGATGAAGAGGCATTAGCATGAAAGACTAAAATTTGTTTAACTTTTCCTGCATGAAAATGATTAGAAAGGACATCAAATTATAACTATAAAAAAATAGTATTAATCCGTTTTTATGTTAGTTTAATTTTCAGCCTTTTCATAATTTATTGTTCTTGTCTTTTAAAGTTTAATCTTGTGTTAAGATTTGTAGAGGTCCCTACTGTTGCATATAGACGGATAGTCTTAAAGTTATAGCTTTAATATATATTATTATCAATAGAGTAAAATCCTAGCAAGCGAAAATAGCTGAATTACGGAAATATTTAAAGAAAATATAGCAAGAAAAACATGAAAACTGCATTTGCCTAAAGTAAGTTTTTTATAATAAACTTTTTAACTAATTATTTATTTATCTAGAGCCGTGATTTTATTTGTAATAGCTATAAGGGAATCATACTGCGCATGTGTCTGGAGTGATTTCCTTATAGCTATTGCAAATAAACTTTTATTATATTATTATTTTATCTATATATTCGCAAGAAGTTAATAGTTATATATATATATATTCACTTCCGATATTCTTTTTACTTTCGCTCTACATTTATAAGTTATATGCGTATGCAGCGAATTACTACTTTTTTTTTTTTTGTCATAAGCTAATAATATAAAATATTTAATTTAAAAGTAAAATAAAAGTTCGTTGGATGATTTGTTTTTTTTTTTAAATCATCTATGAAGGCAGCAATAAAAGAATTTATGTATGAGTATTCCTGTTTATGTTTATTTTGAGGTAAAAAGTCAAATAATAAAACTAATGCATGCAGAAAATTTATCTTATTGTAAATTTTAGTGTATTTTTTTTTTAAAAAAGAAACATATACAAAAATTTTAACAATATTATTTAAATAATTTATTGTAAAAGATGTATAAAATACCGACAATATATATGTAGAAAAATATTTATAAAAAAAATAAAATACAAAATACACATTTAAAATTATAAAGACTGCATATACAGAAAATTATAAATATACAATTATAATGTTTTATTGTGTGTGTATATATATGTGGAGTATGGAAATACAAGCATAATGTATATAGTTATCCTAGATGCAATTAAAGAAGATTTGAACCCAGACTTTCAATATAGCTGATGATTGTAGGAGCTTGAAAGTCTGGGTTCAAATCCCTTTCATTATATATATATATGAGTATATTGCAAAGATCTCCCCAACAACCCCCTCCCTCTTTTAAAGATAACCAATAAAAAATAGCATTGCTTAGCACGTATTCTGGATGATAGGAATTTTAGTAATTTATTTGTCTTTTTTTATATATATAATTTAACAAAAAACAAAAAAGAAAACTAAATAACAATAAACGGATGAATAGCTAATTTAGAAATAGGACAACTACCCAAACAAACTTCTATATCTGTTCAAAAATTTAAAAAAAATCAAATGCATATATGTAATCTACGGTTGTATACTCAAAGATTGCTTGCTAGTTTATTAATACAAATTTTTGGCTTGACCCAGACAAAAATATGGCAATATTCATTACAAAAATGTGAATTTATCAGTTTCTTATAGATTTTAATAAATATTCATAAAGAAAACGTGAATTTATCAAATCTTTTATGTTTCTTATAGATGTTTAATAATGTGTTTATGTTTCTTGAACTCACTCTCTTCAAAAATGTACGAAATAAACATGGCTAATGTGTAATAAAAAAAAGTTTAAAACAAGAAATGCTTATTTCTAAATAATACATAAATTATATTTAATATTTTCATGATATTATGATCTAGATAAAGTACTTTTTGGACTAAATTGAGTATTATTTTATTTAAATTATCTACCTATTCTGAATAATCAACTATCAAATATATATAAGAATGATTGTTCTCATTATTACTTAAGATCTAACAGTTCTTCATTAACATCTTAACTTTGTCAATGACTAATGCTATTTTATTGAATTGTCAGGAATTTAACCAAAATAATACACAGTTTTACCCAAATAATATATATATATATATATAAAAGACATATTTTGTGGGTTCATCCGTGTTAAAAAATTTTAAATATTGATATTCCAACATTTCGACTTGGTCACACAAGTCATCCACTGGGTGATAAAAGGTAGAAAGATGGTTGTAGAGGTGCAAAAATCACTGATTTGAATAAAAGTTAAAGTTCCACCAATAGCAAAAATGTTAAATTTAAGAATGTTTTTTAAAAAAATCTTTCCAAATAGAAGGAAGTTTGCATGTATTATCTCGCTTATTGATACAATCTGGCCTTTTAAGTGTCTCAATGGCTTCTCCAATTTTGCACCGGTAGAGATTATCCCATCTGGATATGATCCTAGTACTAGAAAAATCAATTTTATGACCTAAATCTATAGTATGGAGTGTAGGATTTCTATTCCATATGTAAAAGGAACTACAAACAATATTGGACGTATTTTAAAACACTATAATTTAGATACAGCATTTTCTATTCATTAAAAGATCAGCAATATAATAACCAAGCCTAAGGATTCAATCCCTCTTGAATCTCATGTAAAAATTGTAAAGCTTCTTACATAAGTATGAGTAATCGTCACATCAGTGTTAGAAGAAATGAGCATGCTAATGCAGTTAAACAACACTCATCATCATCAGCACTCACTCCATACTATAGATTCAGGTCATAAAATTGATTTTTCTAATACCAGAATCATATCCAGATTTAAAAATCTCTACCAGTGCAAAATTAGAGAAGCCATTGAGATATTTAAAAGGCCAGATTGTATCAATAAGTGAGATGATACATGCAAACTTCCTCCTATTTGGAAAGATTTTTTTAAAAAACATTAAATTTAACATTTTTGCTATTGATGGAACTTTAACATTTATTCAAATCAATGATTGTAGCACCTCTACAACTGTCTTTCTACCTTTTATCACCCAGTGGATGACTTGTGTGACCAAGTCGAAATGTCGGATCATCAATATTTAAAAAATTTTAACACGGATGAACCAGCAAAATATGTCTTTTATTTATGCAATGCATGAAAATCTTCATTTCAATATATATATATGTATATATATATATATATATATATATATATATATGAGGCCTCCATTTATATATATATATATATAAATTTGAGGCCTCATGTCTGGTATTGTTGTTATATAATGGAATATTGCCAATAAAGTGTACATAAATATGGAAAGTCTATTTGCCAATATGTTCACACATTACTGTGTTAATTATTTAGCTAAAATGAATCTCCTAAATATATATCATGATAGTCATTACCGTTTCAAACATATACTTTAGGCAATCTTTTGATGTTTAACCTTAATTTATCATTTGTCTGATACAACTTTATAATGTTTTCTCTGTAAATAATAAACTTCTTTATTCACTATACTTCCAAGTGTACATACTTTTGTTCAGATAATCAAAATTTGTATGTCCCTTTGGTAATCTATTGTCTAAATAAGATCTACATAATAGTACAACTGTACTACACATAAAGATGTGTGTGAAACATATTCCCAGCCTAGGATAGGTGTGTATCATTCAAATCTGGGTACTATCAAGTTAAAACCTAATCTGGATTAGTGTTTGCAAATGTGTAAAAAGTTCAAAGATCAAAACAGACATCTCTGTTACAATGCATGATAGACCTTGATAATCAGAGACCATTATTGTTTAACCACACCACTTTTCATATCTGTATTAATAAAGTTTGGTACTTGTGATATAGAAAATTATTTTTAGCTTAACTAATGTAAGATAAATAAATAGTATCTTCTCTCCTCTAGTTAGGATACACATTGCAATATTTATTGTAATTTCCATAAGCAATGATATCTTCATCTGTTACCACAGTCCAGATTCCACTGTAAATTTGGGAAGACCAAGAACTCTTCAGGATCATCTCTGCCATGATTCACATGCATCTTTCTGGGTTTATGTGACATTTTCTCTAACTTCTTTATGATCCTGTTTAAGTCATTTACACAACTTATCTATATGAGATATCTGTGAACTAGAAGATCTCACTAATATAATATATCATAACATTAAATGTTACTTTTTTATTATGCTAATTATAAAATAGATAACTGGGCTTTCAAAATTTCAAAGAAGAAAAAAAATCATAAAAATATTTATAGATCTGTAATATAATGATTAAAAAAATGCAATACTAATATTATTTTAAAAAGCTGTTATGGAAGATTTTAGAAATTACAGAACTATCATTCTTTTATTAGTTTTATACAAAATTATGAAGATAATTACAACTTGTTTACAACAAATTTTGAATTATAATCAACCAAAAGAATAGACTGAATTTTAAAATAGTGTTAGTACAGTAAATCATATTCTAGTAATGAGACATTATAAAAAGATGAATAAATTATGAATTGCCATTATGCTTTGGGTTTAGAGATTATGAAAACATGTTTGATTCTTTAAGTATTTCTTCAGTGATTAAAGCATTGGATTATCAAGATATAGACTCAGATATTGTCATATTTTAAAGAGTAATCATTAAAATGCCACATCAGTGATTAGATTACATAGTGATACTAGGAAAAATGGCATTGAAAATTATGTATGACAAAGTGATTCTATATCTCCAAAACATTTTATAGCATCTTTGCAAAATGTATTTTGTAGATTAAAAAGAAAAACTAAGAAAATAATAGGAAATGAAGTTTATTTAAATCATCTAGATTTTGCAGATAATGTAATTGTTTTTGCAAATAATACTTTGAAGCTTCAGGAAACATTGCAAAAATTATCAGATGAAAATAAGCAAATAGGACTAGAAGTAAATACTATAAAAACTAAAGTAATGTTTAATGGATTATATCACAAGAAGATAAATATTGATAATGATGAATTAGAAGAAGTTGACAACTACAAATATCTTGATGAGATTACTGATATAGATGGAAACATAATGGATAAAATTAATCATAGAATTAATCTTGGATAAAGTGTTTTAGTAGATATAAATTGATATTAAAAAAAAATATGTCTATGTGTTAAGAAGAAAAGGTTTTAATAGATGTATTTTGCCAGTTCTTACTTATAATCTGAAACTTAGATACTTAACAAGAAAGCAATAGAAACTGCAGATTATTCAGCAAAATATGGAGAGACATTTATCAATAACAAGAAGAGATTGAAAATGAAATTCATGTGTCAAAGAGCAAATAGGTGTTACTGATATTATCAAAAGAATTAAGAGACTGAAATGAAGATGAATGGGCATATTACTTGAAGAGATATCAGGTGGACAGTTGATATATTAAACTGGATTTTAAGAGATTGTAAAAGATTAGACAGAGACCACATGTAAAATGGATAGAGAAAATAAAAAAGTGTTTTGGAATGATGTGGAGAATAGAGGCTAGAGATTGGAATGACTAAATTGAACTTGGAGAGACGTTTATTTTGCAGTGAAATATCAATGGTTAAAATGATGCTGATAATGAATCTTATATTTTGATAAGATGAGTCAATTTTTATTACTTTTTGATATTTGATCATCATCATATTTAGAAATTATTTAATTAAAGATTATCTTGTCTTGAATGTAATGACTTGCAAGTATTATCATTACTGTTATTGATTTTCTGTATTCATAAACTTTTAATCTTTTTATAAAAAAAAAGAAATCAAGTTAATATTAATTCAAATGATTTATAGATATTATATAAGACACAGTTTATTTCTGCAGATAAATTAAACTAAAATAAAATCTAGTTTATTTATTCATATGATTACCTAAAAATAATAAATTCTTACAGCAGCTATATAAATATCAATTTTTTATATAAATAAAAAGCCTTTTCAGCACCTGATTTGGTGCTCTTCAAAAAAATAAAATTCATATAATTCTATCATTCACTGTAAACAGGTTGGTTAAATAAGAAATTTTAAAGCTAATACTTCTTATATTGGTCTTGCTAAGATGCCAAGCATTTTGCAATATTCATTTGATATGTTTAATTATTTTCATATACTTACACATTTATAGTTTTCACCCTGATATATATGTTGATACAAAGATTTTCCTGAGTTGCATATATAAAAGACATATTTTGCAGTTTTATCCATGTTAAAAAATTTAAATATTGATTTACCAATGTTTTGACTTGATCACACAAGTCATCTACTGGGTGGTAAAAGGTAGAAACATGGTTGTAGAGATGCTACAATCACTGATTTGAAAAAAAAATGTTAAAATTCCACCAATAGCAAAAATGTTAAATTAAGAATGTTTTTTTAAAAAATCTTTCCAAATAAGATGAGGCTTGCATGTATCATCTCACTTATTGATACAATCAGGCCTTTTAAGTATCTCAATGGCTTCTTTAATTTTGCATTGATAGAGATTATCACATCTGGATATAATCCTGGTACTAGAAAAATCAATTTTATGACCTGAGTCTATAGTATGGAGTGAGAGTGCTGATGATGATGAGTGTTGTTTAACTGCAGTAGCATTCTCATCTCTCCTAATATGGATGTGACAATTACTTATATCTATGTAAGAAGCTTTACAATTTTCACATGAGATTTAATAAACACCATGAGATTCAAGAGGGATTAAATCCTTAGGTTCATTTATTATATTGCTGATCTTTTGATGAGTAGAAAATGCTGTATTTATATTATACCATTTTAATATACATCCAATACTGTCTGTAATTCTTTTTACATGTGGAACACAAATCTTAATATCTGATTTATCATCTTTTTGTTTCCTATTTTGTTCATTTTGGGCTTGAAATAAGACTTTTTTAATAAATTTATAATTACAACTATGTGTGTGCTAATAAAACACTATTGTTATGATTTATTTTTTATTTCAGATGTGACTTATCTGAAAGGGTTAATTGCTCTATTTAAAAGTGTTTTGGCTATGGAAACTATCTGAGTTGGAGATGATGAGAATGGAAATGTAAATATCTCTCCATCTTTGTATTCTTTTTGTAAATCAAAAAAGATAAACCATTTCGTGTTCAGGTGACTAGAACATCAAGAAATGGGAGTTTTCCATCAGACTCTGTCTCCATTGTAAATTTAATATGAGGATGCATATTATTTAAATGTAAGAAAAAATCATCTAATTTATTTTTTCCATGTTGCCTTATGACAAAAGTATCATCTATGTATCTGAGCCAAATGAGAGATTTTAAAGAAGATGATTCTAAAGCACAAGTTTCTATATTTTTCATGAAAAAATTAGCTATTACTTCTGAGATAGGTGAGCTCATAGGAATACCAAAAACTTGTCTGTAATGCTGTCCATTGTATACAAAATATGTGTTCAAGAGACAATGTTTAATCAAAGCAATAATATGATTTGGTAAATTGTGACATTGTGAAATTACATTTAAGGCTCCATCAATTGGAATGTTTGTAAACAAAGACACAGCATCAAAACTGACCAGAATGTCATTAGCATTAATTTCTAATTTTTTTAAAACAGAAATAAAATGAAAAGAGTTTTTAATATATGATTTAATAGATGGGATTGTATGTTTAATGAAATTTGATAAATATCTAGCTAAAATATGAGTTTGAGATCCTATTGCACTTACTATTGGATTAAGGAGGGTATCTGGTTTGTGAATTTTTGGAAATCTATAAAATTTTGGACAGACACATGATATTTCACAAGGAATTATTTTATTTTTGATCTCTGTTTCAATAGGCTATTTATTAATAATTGCTCAACAGCAGCAGCACTCTCACTCCATACTATAGATTCAGGTCATAAAATTGATTTTTTTAGTACCAGAATCATATCCAGATGTGATAATCTATACCAGTTCAAAATTAGAGAAGCCATTGAGATATTTAAAACGCCAGATTGTATCAATAAGTGAGATGATACATGCAAACTTTCTCATATTTGGAAAGATTTTTTTAAAAAATATTCTTAATTTAAAATTTTTGTAATTGGTAAAATTTTAATGTTTTTTCAAATCAGTGATTGTAGCACCTCTCCAACTGTCTTTCTATCTTTTATCACCCAGTAGATGACTTGTGGGATCAAATCAAAACATCAGTAAATCGATATTTTAATTTTTTAACATGGATGAACCCACAAAATAGGTCTCTTATATATCTATCTATCTATAGATATATATATATATATATATATATATATATATATATATATATATATATATATATATATATATATATATATATATATCAGTTTAATATGCATAAAATATTAAAACTTAAAAAATCTTGATGATTCTGTTAATATATAGTATTTAAACAATGTACTCTTGAGATAATATAAATATTCTTACTTTTCTTACATGAAATTTATTTACCTCATTATTATACATATATTTATAAGGGACTCGAACTCGAATTTTCAGACTCTCTATATCTATCCAATCTATCTTATACAAGTGATATACATGACCACATACATGTGTAAAAGATAATCTCTAATATACTTATTTCCCGCCAGACCAGCACTTATTTATTGGATCAGATTATTATCTCCACACATATATACAATCAGTACTCAGTTTATATTAAGATAGCAAATCATTAAACTTTAATGGACAAGCTTCAATTTTCTCCACTCCCCAACTCTTCAGCTATCCATTTCATTGAATATCGAAGGATGGAAATACTCAAAGTTCTTGTTGATGCCAAAATTATTGTCATACCTATGTCAACCTTAAGTCAATATGACCCCTCATACATATGACTTTAATATGCTCATTTAATTACACAGAAGAGGGATGGGCAGAATACAGGCTGCATATGTAATATTTAAATATATGTTTATTGTCTATACAAACCTTAAAGTAATTATATCTAATCTTTCTTATATAACTGGTACACATACATGTATAAAAATAAATAATCTCCAATATATGTATTCAGTGCAGAACCAATAATATTGGCATTATCAAGGGCTTTCAGTATTCCAGGCTCAGATTTTCAATGAAATGGATGGCTGAAGAATTGGAGAGCAGAGAAGATTGAAGCTTGTCCATTAAAACTTAAAGATTTGCTATCATAATATAAACTGAGCAGTGATGTGTGGTAGATAAGGATCTGGACCAATTGATGAGTGCTAGTTCAGCATGAAATAAGTATATTGGAGATTATATATCTTTTACCCATGTATGTGGTTATGTGTGTATCAGTTATATAAGATAGATTGGATAAATGTAGGGAGCTTGAAAGTTCAAAGTTCAAGTTCTGTATAATCACATTAAATTTAGTATAGATCATATACATAATTTAATATATATATATAGAGAGAGAGATATCTATACGACAATGTTTTGTTAAATATCTTATAGCTATGACAGTATTATTATTGCGTATAATTTGATAAAACATTCTATCATTCAGGTATTAGCTTATTTAAAAATAAATATATTGACCATTGTAACAATTAATTTTATATGGGTCAATCAGTATATATTTATATACTGTGTATAATATTGTTTCAATAAATTTTGGAATAAAATACATTGTGTTTATCCTTAATTGATCTCGTAGATTTTAATGAAATTTGAAATTCATTTTAATTTTGCAATGAAATAACCTTAATAATATTTATCTTTTTTTTTTTATTAAATATCTGAGAGTAAATCAATAACATAAGAAATAAATTAAAGTCATCAGAAATTATGCGAAATTTATATAAAACTCTTCAGCTATTTTAAGTTTACTTCAGCAGCATAATTTTCATTTCTGTTACCTGCTAAATTTATTAATTAAAAATATATTTTTTCCGCCTATGTAATAAACATTGATCATTTTAAACTTTCTGCATTAATATATATATATATATACTTAATAAGTTAATCGTGTAAATGATAAAGAGTATTTAAAATCTATATAAAAAAAACAAGCAGTTGCTTGCAGATAATTGTCGCGAGTTCGATTCCCCGCTGATGCAATGACATATGGGGGAAAAAAACAGTCATTAATTTCTTTATATGTGTGTGAGAGAAAAAGTGCTTACAGAAACTTATTCTCTTCCAAATTTATTTTGGAAAGTTTCTTTGAAAAAGATCTTCATAATGAAGCACATAAAATTAATAATTTTTTCTTCATGGCATATAAATTTTGACAAAACTTCTATTCTATGGTTCACTATGAATAAAATTAAACAAAAGGTTTGTTTACCACTTTGTGAATTTCTATGACTTTTAGCCTGTGTGGAACAATTTTTATTGCACAAATGATATGACTGAATTTGAAAAACAATTCATATAAGTTGCTAATTGTGAATACATTTTCTCACTTACTGTATTTTCATAAAACTTTTAATTCCATTTACAATTTTAATCTTTAGAAGGCAGAAACAAACTCCACCATGTAATCAAAAAAGGGATTTTTATCATCTATCTAAATATCGTGATCAGATTATTCAACAAACATTACTAATGATATTTAGCAGTAATAAAATATTCAAAGCACAAATTTGATAAAAGATTTAATAGAAAAATGTTTTTTCAAAATTATTGGAGTTTTAAAAAAACAATTGTTATTATCTACGTGATTTTTTTTTCTTTTTGTTTATCAAGAAGGTTACACTTCAACAATGATTATGCAATAACTAAAATATTTTATTACAAAAAATAAGATAACATTAATTTAATAATAAGAATAAATAAATACTTTAAATTTTTAAATATTATTTTATTTGAATTATTTTATTCTACTTTTTTAAAATTAGAAAATGATCTTTATTTTATTTTCTTCATTTTGGGATTTAGTTATTTTAAACAAATTTGGATTTATTAATATCTTATTAAAAATTTCTTGTATAAATAAAGATTGGATTTTAATGTTAAAATGCAAAAATATGTATACATCTCTCTACAATAAATATATCTAAAGTTGTAGGATAAAATCAGTGATTTTAAATGTATAAATTTAACTTTTAATAAAATTTTAGTTGTGCAGTCTATGCTGCATTTTTGCCTTATTTCAATCTTTTTTGTTCTAATTTCTAAAGGCATAACTTTCCTCTTAATAATCACTTAAAGTTGATTTCCACCTAAATTAGTTAACATCTGTTTTTTTAATTTTAGTTAGGATTTTTTTATTTTAATTTATACTTGCATGAGCTAGACGAGTGGTATAACTTGCATTTAACTTTTAAATTATTACTATGAAATTTATTTCAATAATGTCTTAGTTGTATGTCTGAAGAGAGTTTTCTCCATATATATATAAACTGGATGTCTTACAGAAGTACAAACACATGAATAAATTATGCATATATTTAAATCCTTTACATGTAGCATAATAAGTCATCAATTCTATTGCTTTTACTATTATAAAAAGGTATAAAAAATTTCAGTTTCTTAAGTTTAAGTAAGATTTATACTGATGTTGATGGACAAATTATTTAATCCTTGTATAATTATTTCATATATGATACTCAAGTTATATTTCCTGATTATCATACATCAAGCCATCCCTCATAGAGTCATACTTCATTCTAATCCAAAAGAATATATATATATATATATATATATATATATATCTTTTGGATATTTATTAAAAACAAAAACAATTTTATATATATATATATATATATATATATATATATATGTCCACAGATGGCGTTTCTACCAAAAACACCGATCAAGCGTATATTTCTGTTTACATAAACGTCAGAGTAGCATTCACTATCTCTAACTATAATTCCACTTTCAGATCATGATTTCAAGCTATTTGCTATCGTCAGTGAAAGACAGGAATAAAGAAACTAGATCTAAACACAAACTCTGAGCGTTTATGAAACAATTTCTATTCAGCTTGCAAGCGTGAATTTTTTAGACACGTAATGTCTTCAAACTCAGCATAGCAAACCAGATAGCTATATGGGTCTGATCTCAGTTCAGCATCACCACATAGTAGAAGCCTCTGCAATCTATATCATTGCAAGAAAGACCTCAAAGGTACATTTATGATAAACAAAAATGCAAGTTAAAAAACTTGCTAACGCTTGTATTTATGTCCACAGATGGCGTTTCTACCAAAAACACCGATCAAGCGTATATTTCTGTTTACATAAACGTCAGAGTAGCATTCACTATCTCTAACTATAATTCCACTTTCAGATCATGATTTCAAGCTATTTGCTATCGTCAGTGAAAGACAGGAATAAAGAAACTAGATCTAAACACAAACTCTGAGCGTTTATGAAACAATTTCTATTCAGCTTGCAAGCGTGAATTTTTTAGACACGTAATGTCTTCAAACTCAGCATAGCAAACCAGATAGCTATATGGGTCTGATCTCAGTTCAGCATCACCACATAGTAGAAGCCTCTGCAATCTATATCATTGCAAGAAAGACCTCAAAGGTACATTTATGATAAACAAAAATGCTCTTACGATCTCGTTAGCAAGTTTTTTAACTTGCTAACGCTTGTATTTATGTCCACAGATGGCGTTTCTACCAAAAACACCGATCAAGCGTATATTTCTGTTTACATAAACGTCAGAGTAGCATTCACTATCTCTAACTATAATTCCACTTTCAGATCATGATTTCAAGCTATTTGCTATCGTCAGTGAAAGACAGGAATAAAGAAACTAGATCTAAACACAAACTCTGAGCGTTTATGAAACAATTTCTATTCAGCTTGCAAGCGTGAATTTTTTAGACACGTAATGTCTTCAAACTCAGCATAGCAAACCAGATAGCTATATGGGTCTGATCTCAGTTCAGCATCACCACATAGTAGAAGCCTCTGCAATCTATATCATTGCAAGAAAGACCTCAAAGGTACATTTATGATAAACAAAAATGCAAGTTAAAAAACTTGCTAACGCTTGTATTTATGTCCACAGATGGCGTTTCTACCAAAAACACCGATCAAGCGTATATTTCTGTTTACATAAACGTCAGAGTAGCATTCACTATCTCTAACTATAATTCCACTTTCAGATCATGATTTCAAGCTATTTGCTATCGTCAGTGAAAGACAGGAATAAAGAAACTAGATCTAAACACAAACTCTGAGCGTTTATGAAACAATTTCTATTCAGCTTGCAAGCGTGAATTTTTTAGACACGTAATGTCTTCAAACTCAGCATAGCAAACCAGATAGCTATATGGGTCTGATCTCAGTTCAGCATCACCACATAGTAGAAGCCTCTGCAATCTATATCATTGCAAGAAAGACCTCAAAGGTACATTTATGATAAACAAAAATGCAAGTTAAAAAACTTGCTAACGCTTGTATTTATGTCCACAGATGGCGTTTCTACCAAAAACACCGATCAAGCGTATATTTCTGTTTACATAAACGTCAGAGTAGCTATCTGGTTTGCTATGCTGAGTTTGAAGACATTACGTGTCTAAAAAATTCACGCTTGCAAGCTGAATAGAAATTGTTTCATAAACGCTCAGAGTTTGTGTTTAGATCTAGTTTCTTTATTCCTGTCTTTCACTGACGATAGCAAATAGCTTGAAATCATGATCTGAAAGTGGAATTATAGTTAGAGATAGTGAATGCTACTCTGACGTTTATGTAAACAGAAATATACGCTTGATCGGTGTTTTTGGTAGAAACGCCATCTGTGGACATAAATACAAGCGTTAGCAAGTTTTTTAACTTGCATTTTTGTTTATCATAAATGTACCTTTGAGGTCTTTCTTGCAATGATATAGATTGCAGAGGCTTCTACTATGTGGTGATGCTGAACTGAGATCAGACCCATATAGCTATCTGGTTTGCTATGCTGAGTTTGAAGACATTACGTGTCTAAAAAATTCACGCTTGCAAGCTGAATAGAAATTGTTTCATAAACGCTCAGAGTTTGTGTTTAGATCTAGTTTCTTTATTCCTGTCTTTCACTGACGATAGCAAATAGCTTGAAATCATGATCTGAAAGTGGAATTATAGTTAGAGATAGTGAATGCTACTCTGACGTTTATGTAAACAGAAATATACGCTTGATCGGTGTTTTTGGTAGAAACGCCATCTGTGGACATAAATACAAGCGTTAGCAAGTTTTTTAACTTGCATTTTTGTTTATCATAAATGTACCTTTGAGGTCTTTCTTGCAATGATATAGATTGCAGAGGCTTCTACTATGTGGTGATGCTGAACTGAGATCAGACCCATATAGCTATCTGGTTTGCTATGCTGAGTTTGAAGACATTACGTGTCTAAAAAATTCACGCTTGCAAGCTGAATAGAAATTGTTTCATAAACGCTCAGAGTTTGTGTTTAGATCTAGTTTCTTTATTCCTGTCTTTCACTGACGATAGCAAATAGCTTGAAATCATGATCTGAAAGTGGAATTATAGTTAGAGATAGTGAATGCTACTCTGACGTTTATGTAAACAGAACATACGCTTGATCGGTGTTTTTGGTAGAAACGCCATCTGTGGACATAAATACAAGCGTTAGCAAGTTTTTTAACTTGCATTTTTGTTTATCATAAATGTACCTTTGAGGTCTTTCTTGCAATGATATAGATTGCAGAGGCTTCTACTATGTGGTGATGCTGAACTGAGATCAGACCCATATAGCTATCTGGTTTGCTATGCTGAGTTTGAAGACATTACGTGTCTAAAAAATTCACGCTTGCAAGCTGAATAGAAATTGTTTCATAAACGCTCAGAGTTTGTGTTTAGATCTAGTTTCTTTATTCCTGTCTTTCACTGACGATAGCAAATAGCTTGAAATCATGATCTGAAAGTGGAATTATAGTTAGAGATAGTGAATGCTACTCTGACGTTTATGTAAACAGAAATATACGCTTGATCGGTGTTTTTGGTAGAAACGCCATCTGTGGACATAAATACAAGCGTTAGCAAGTTTTTTAACTTGCATTTTTGTTTATCATAAATGTACCTTTGAGGTCTTTCTTGCAATGATATAGATTGCAGAGGCTTCTACTATGTGGTGATGCTGAACTGAGATCAGACCCATATAGCTATCTGGTTTGCTATGCTGAGTTTGAAGACATTACGTGTCTAAAAAATTCACGCTTGCAAGCTGAATAGAAATTGTTTCATAAACGCTCAGAGTTTGTGTTTAGATCTAGTTTCTTTATTCCTGTCTTTCACTGACGATAGCAAATAGCTTGAAATCATGATCTGAAAGTGGAATTATAGTTAGAGATAGTGAATGCTACTCTGACGTTTATGTAAACAGAAATATACGCTTGATCGGTGTTTTTGGTAGAAACGCCATCTGTGGACATAAATACAAGCGTTAGCAAGTTTTTTAACTTGCATTTTTGTTTATCATAAATGTACCTTTGAGGTCTTTCTTGCAATGATATAGATTGCAGAGGCTTCTACTATGTGGTGATGCTGAACTGAGATCAGACCCATATAGCTATCTGGTTTGCTATGCTGAGTTTGAAGACATTACGTGTCTAAAAAATTCACGCTTGCAAGCTGAATAGAAATTGTTTCATAAACGCTCAGAGTTTGTGTTTAGATCTAGTTTCTTTATTCCTGTCTTTCACTGACGATAGCAAATAGCTTGAAATCATGATCTGAAAGTGGAATTATAGTTAGAGATAGTGAATGCTACTCTGACGTTTATGTAAACAGAAATATACGCTTGATCGGTGTTTTTGGTAGAAACGCCATCTGTGGACATAAATACAAGCGTTAGCAAGTTTTTTAACTTGCATTTTTGTTTATCATAAATGTACCTTTGAGGTCTTTCTTGCAATGATATAGATTGCAGAGGCTTCTACTATGTGGTGATGCTGAACTGAGATCAGACCCATATAGCTATCTGGTTTGCTATGCTGAGTTTGAAGACATTACGTGTCTAAAAAATTCACGCTTGCAAGCTGAATAGAAATTGTTTCATAAACGCTCAGAGTTTGTGTTTAGATCTAGTTTCTTTATTCCTGTCTTTCACTGACGATAGCAAATAGCTTGAAATCATGATCTGAAAGTGGAATTATAGTTAGAGATAGTGAATGCTACTCTGACGTTTATGTAAACAGAAATATACGCTTGATCGGTGTTTTTGGTAGAAACGCCATCTGTGGACATAAATACAAGCGTTAGCAAGTTTTTTAACTTGCATTTTTGTTTATCATAAATGTACCTTTGAGGTCTTTCTTGCAATGATATAGATTGCAGAGGCTTCTACTATGTGGTGATGCTGAACTGAGATCAGACCCATATAGCTATCTGGTTTGCTATGCTGAGTTTGAAGACATTACGTGTCTAAAAAATTCACGCTTGCAAGCTGAATAGAAATTGTTTCATAAACGCTCAGAGTTTGTGTTTAGATCTAGTTTCTTTATTCCTGTCTTTCACTGACGATAGCAAATAGCTTGAAATCATGATCTGAAAGTGGAATTATAGTTAGAGATAGTGAATGCTACTCTGACGTTTATGTAAACAGAAATATACGCTTGATCGGTGTTTTTGGTAGAAACGCCATCTGTGGACATAAATACAAGCGTTAGCAAGTTTTTTAACTTGCATTTTTGTTTATCATAAATGTACCTTTGAGGTCTTTCTTGCAATGATATAGATTGCAGAGGCTTCTACTATGTGGTGATGCTGAACTGAGATCAGACCCATATAGCTATCTGGTTTGCTATGCTGAGTTTGAAGACATTACGTGTCTAAAAAATTCACGCTTGCAAGCTGAATAGAAATTGTTTCATAAACGCTCAGAGTTTGTGTTTAGATCTAGTTTCTTTATTCCTGTCTTTCACTGACGATAGCAAATAGCTTGAAATCATGATCTGAAAGTGGAATTATAGTTAGAGATAGTGAATGCTACTCTGACGTTTATGTAAACAGAATATACGCTTGATCGGTGTTTTTGGTAGAAACGCCATCTGTGGACATAAATACAAGCGTTAGCAAGTTTTTTAACTTGCATTTTTGTTTATCATAAATGTACCTTTGAGGTCTTTCTTGCAATGATATAGATTGCAGAGGCTTCTACTATGTGGTGATGCTGAACTGAGATCAGACCCATATAGCTATCTGGTTTGCTATGCTGAGTTTGAAGACATTACGTGTCTAAAAAATTCACGCTTGCAAGCTGAATAGAAATTGTTTCATAAACGCTCAGAGTTTGTGTTTAGATCTAGTTTCTTTATTCCTGTCTTTCACTGACGATAGCAAATAGCTTGAAATCATGATCTGAAAGTGGAATTATAGTTAGAGATAGTGAATGCTACTCTGACGTTTATGTAAACAGAACATACGCTTGATCGGTGTTTTTGGTAGAAACGCCATCTGTGGACATAAATACAAGCGTTAGCAAGTTTTTTAACTTGCATTTTTGTTTATCATAAATGTACCTTTGAGGTCTTTCTTGCAATGATATAGATTGCAGAGGCTTCTACTATGTGGTGATGCTGAACTGAGATCAGACCCATATAGCTATCTGGTTTGCTATGCTGAGTTTGAAGACATTACGTGTCTAAAAAATTCACGCTTGCAAGCTGAATAGAAATTGTTTCATAAACGCTCAGAGTTTGTGTTTAGATCTAGTTTCTTTATTCCTGTCTTTCACTGACGATAGCAAATAGCTTGAAATCATGATCTGAAAGTGGAATTATAGTTAGAGATAGTGAATGCTACTCTGACGTTTATGTAAACAGAAATATACGCTTGATCGGTGTTTTTGGTAGAAACGCCATCTGTGGACATAAATACAAGCGTTAGCAAGTTTTTTAACTTGCATTTTTGTTTATCATAAATGTACCTTTGAGGTCTTTCTTGCAATGATATAGATTGCAGAGGCTTCTACTATGTGGTGATGCTGAACTGAGATCAGACCCATATAGCTATCTGGTTTGCTATGCTGAGTTTGAAGACATTACGTGTCTAAAAAATTCACGCTTGCAAGCTGAATAGAAATTGTTTCATAAACGCTCAGAGTTTGTGTTTAGATCTAGTTTCTTTATTCCTGTCTTTCACTGACGATAGCAAATAGCTTGAAATCATGATCTGAAAGTGGAATTATAGTTAGAGATAGTGAATGCTACTCTGACGTTTATGTAAACAGAAATATACGCTTGATCGGTGTTTTTGGTAGAAACGCCATCTGTGGACATAAATACAAGCGTTAGCAAGTTTTTTAACTTGCATTTTTGTTTATCATAAATGTACCTTTGAGGTCTTTCTTGCAATGATATAGATTGCAGAGGCTTCTACTATGTGGTGATGCTGAACTGAGATCAGACCCATATAGCTATCTGGTTTGCTATGCTGAGTTTGAAGACATTACGTGTCTAAAAAATTCACGCTTGCAAGCTGAATAGAAATTGTTTCATAAACGCTCAGAGTTTGTGTTTAGATCTAGTTTCTTTATTCCTGTCTTTCACTGACGATAGCAAATAGCTTGAAATCATGATCTGAAAGTGGAATTATAGTTAGAGATAGTGAATGCTACTCTGACGTTTATGTAAACAGAAATATACGCTTGATCGGTGTTTTTGGTAGAAACGCCATCTGTGGACATAAATACAAGCGTTAGCAAGTTTTTTAACTTGCATTTTTGTTTATCATAAATGTACCTTTGAGGTCTTTCTTGCAATGATATAGATTGCAGAGGCTTCTACTATGTGGTGATGCTGAACTGAGATCAGACCCATATAGCTATCTGGTTTGCTATGCTGAGTTTGAAGACATTACGTGTCTAAAAAATTCACGCTTGCAAGCTGAATAGAAATTGTTTCATAAACGCTCAGAGTTTGTGTTTAGATCTAGTTTCTTTATTCCTGTCTTTCACTGACGATAGCAAATAGCTTGAAATCATGATCTGAAAGTGGAATTATAGTTAGAGATAGTGAATGCTACTCTGACGTTTATGTAAACAGAAATATACGCTTGATCGGTGTTTTTGGTAGAAACGCCATCTGTGGACATAAATACAAGCGTTAGCAAGTTTTTTAACTTGCATTTTTGTTTATCATAAATGTACCTTTGAGGTCTTTCTTGCAATGATATAGATTGCAGAGGCTTCTACTATGTGGTGATGCTGAACTGAGATCAGACCCATATAGCTATCTGGTTTGCTATGCTGAGTTTGAAGACATTACGTGTCTAAAAAATTCACGCTTGCAAGCTGAATAGAAATTGTTTCATAAACGCTCAGAGTTTGTGTTTAGATCTAGTTTCTTTATTCCTGTCTTTCACTGACGATAGCAAATAGCTTGAAATCATGATCTGAAAGTGGAATTATAGTTAGAGATAGTGAATGCTACTCTGACGTTTATGTAAACAGAATATACGCTTGATCGGTGTTTTTGGTAGAAACGCCATCTGTGGACATAAATACAAGCGTTAGCAAGTTTTTTAACTTGCATTTTTGTTTATCATAAATGTACCTTTGAGGTCTTTCTTGCAATGATATAGATTGCAGAGGCTTCTACTATGTGGTGATGCTGAACTGAGATCAGACCCATATAGCTATCTGGTTTGCTATGCTGAGTTTGAAGACATTACGTGTCTAAAAAATTCACGCTTGCAAGCTGAATAGAAATTGTTTCATAAACGCTCAGAGTTTGTGTTTAGATCTAGTTTCTTTATTCCTGTCTTTCACTGACGATAGCAAATAGCTTGAAATCATGATCTGAAAGTGGAATTATAGTTAGAGATAGTGAATGCTACTCTGACGTTTATGTAAACAGAATATACGCTTGATCGGTGTTTTTGGTAGAAACGCCATCTGTGGACATAAATACAAGCGTTAGCAAGTTTTTTAACTTGCATTTTTGTTTATCATAAATGTACCTTTGAGGTCTTTCTTGCAATGATATAGATTGCAGAGGCTTCTACTATGTGGTGATGCTGAACTGAGATCAGACCCATATAGCTATCTGGTTTGCTATGCTGAGTTTGAAGACATTACGTGTCTAAAAAATTCACGCTTGCAAGCTGAATAGAAATTGTTTCATAAACGCTCAGAGTTTGTGTTTAGATCTAGTTTCTTTATTCCTGTCTTTCACTGACGATAGCAAATAGCTTGAAATCATGATCTGAAAGTGGAATTATAGTTAGAGATAGTGAATGCTACTCTGACGTTTATGTAAACAGAAATATACGCTTGATCGGTGTTTTTGGTAGAAACGCCATCTGTGGACATAAATACAAGCGTTAGCAAGTTTTTTAACTTGCATTTTTGTTTATCATATATATATATATATATATATATATATATATATATGATATTATAATATAAAGACAACATATACCATTTTTCAAAAAATTAATAGCATTATAACCATGTCTAAACACATTGAGTTTATAAAAATTCAAGTAATATTTCTAAAGCTTCCTATATAGGTATGGGTATTCATCACATCAATGTTAGAAGAGATAAACATATTAATGCAGTTAAAAAATACTCATCAACCTCAGTAGTCTCCCCTTTCTACAGATTCAGGTTATAGTATTGTCTTTTCTAATATGAGAATACTATCCAGATGTGACGTTTTACAGCAATGTCAGATCAGAGAAGCCATTGAGGTCATTAAAAAGCAAGATTGCATCAAAAACATGACTTCTATTAGAATTTGTTTAAAAAAAACTCATTACTCTAAATAATTTCTCAAAATTATTATTTCTATTTTTTTAATAAAACATTCATTGTTATACATCTGTGATTACAGTGCTTTTACAATTATTTTATAATTTTTGTTATCCAGTTGATGACCAGTGTGATCTAGTCAAAATGATAGGTTATAGACATATTTTTAATAAATTATACATAGATGTCCTCATATATATATATATATATGATATATATATATATATATATATATGATATATACATTTGAGTAAGTAGTATATATATATATATATATATATATATATATATATAGTACTTACTCAAATGTGAGTTGTATATTACAGAATATTAAAAAAAGGAAAATATATTGATCTTAGTTTTTTATTTGATTTGATTTATGGATAATGGAGGTATTTAATTATAAAGGTTAACTAAGTAACTACATTAACCATAATATTAAAATAACATTCTTATTTATTGGTTGTAGTCAATTTCAAAAGGAAAATAAGTGAAGCATAAATTAGATCACTTGAATAAAATTATTATTATGTGTTTCAACATTTATTACTACATCCACTATAGCAACTTACTTATTACAAAATTAAATATTTCATATTTCATATATGTTAGTTTATTTATTAATATAGTGGAATATATTAAAGATATACGTTAAAAGCATTTTATCAGGATGTACAGAAAATGCTATGTGAATTATTTGTTATTAGTTGAAATGAAAAATAATATTGAAATTGTAAAACAATTTTTTATTGTATCAAATGTTTTCTAAAAGTCTTCACTTTTATTTGTTGTAAAAAAACAATTTACTTACACTGAATAATGATGATTGAGTTCAATTGAAGAGTTACCCTAGCAACATTAACATCAGCAAAAATAGGTTATAAATGGATCTGAACCATTTTAACTCAAGTCTTCCTATTTTTTTGCTGAATGTTTTTAAATTCATCTTTAGAATTTGTTATTTTACTTTAAAAGTGAGTAATTATTAAAATATAATGGAAAAATAAAACTTAAACATGATGACCATTCAGTTTGATGAAGTTTGTTGATATAATTCCAAGAAAAAATGGCAGGATATATTATAAAAAAAAAAAAAGAAAAAACCATCAAAATTCATTTTCATTCCATATAAGCTATAAAATATTTTGTTATTAAAATTTAAAATTTCATCTATATATTAAATATGAATACAAACAGTGTCATATTTATATAGATGTTATGTTTTTGATTAAGGAATTCTACAAGATTGATTGATCTAATTTTTATGTGATATTAAATAATTGATATTACACCTTATTGACTTGAAAAAAAATGCTCACATTTATTATTCATCTTAATCACAAATAATTTTGTTAATGAAAGAATGCCTCTTCATATATCATTACCAAATAAAGAATAATACAAGAGATGTGCAGATTCTGTATTGACCCAGTAACTGTTATTTTAAAAAGTTGGATATATTTATATACTTGAAAGAAAAATATTGAAATTTTTAAAAAAAATAGTAATTAAATTTAAATCCTCAATTATCTCCTCTACCTTAAGAAGGATTGTTTATTTGCATTTAGATCATAAACAAACAAAAAAACTAAAAGCTGTAATGGAACATAATGGGTAAAAATAAAAAACAAAACTTTCGATGTGGGTTATGTGTTATATATAATTTTTGTTATGTTAATAAAAAACGTATGTTTTGTTAATCTTTATTATAAAATATAATTTTATTTGAGAATAAATAATATGTACATTTAGGGGGTTATTGATAAGCTATCTACAAAATAAATGTTGGAGCGATTCATTTTTTGGAGAGATTCATTTTTTTTAAAGTTTAATCTCTTATCCAATGATACATTAATACTGGCCTCAATATCTTCAAATTTTCATTTTTAGGGAAGATATCTTGAAATTTCTCCATTTATATATTTGATTGTCATATAACATATTTTGTGATACACACACCCATATATATATATATATTGTACAGGGTCGAACCGCTGAAACCACCAATTTATACATATATATAAGTTTTGGCCAGTTTCAAACTCCTTCATAATACATATATAATCTTATAAAGGGTACATGAACAAACCAGCACGTTCGAGCAAAATGGGAGATCTTATTGATAGCTTTAACTATCAACAATGGCCCATCTCGGCTGCTAGATTCAAACCCCTACTATCCAAACACTTTATTTGTTTCAGAGTAAACTCCAGGCGCCAGCTATCTATTCAAAAGAATAAGCAACGTCTTTGGTCCAGTACTCGAAACCATCCCATAAACTAGCCCAGTCTAATTTTAATTCAATAACAAAATTATTAGTGGTGGAAAGAATTAATAAAAGGTTGGTAAAAAGAATTGACCGACAAATAAAGTTTAAGTTTTAAAGACAATTTATTAACTAACATTAAATCATTTTAAACATTCTATAAATTTAATATAATACACACACATTTTAAATTAACATTTCTAGACTAGTTTAAATATTCTTGTAGATTTTAATAATAGAACACTGGTATTTATCTGATTTAACTAATAACACTGATATAATGATCACACACATATTAACTCATAATAATAAAGCATTAATAGCATTTGAAACTTAAACACACATATCAATAGTTCATTTTATGTATGATAAAGTTCATATAATTTGAATCTTGAATATTTATGACTTACAGCGGTGGCTACTATGTATAATGATAATAAATAAATGTTTACCTAGGATTTTGAATGTACACATAGAATTTTGTTCTCTTTGTTTGCTGCTTTCGGTGAGGATATTTCCATTACAAATACTTCCAGCCGGCTGGGATGTTTCCTTGATGAGTTTCATTATTCTTCATGATTATTATTATTGGAGACAATTAGATACTGATGTAGATTTTCTAAGATGTTATGCTGACATTATTTCACGGGTAGATCTTGCTGTTTTCATCGGACATAAAGGTGTGGAGAAAAATGTGCATTCCCAAAATCTTCTCAGCACTGCATCTTGTTTCTGAATACCATTAACTTAACTGATTGAAATTAACTGACTCAATTGATTTGTGAACTCAACTGAACTGTCTCCACTCATTGTCCAATAAAATATTCAGTATTTATACCAACGAAGTGTTTTTTTTTTCGATATCCTCCGGCAAATATCTGTTGTCAAAATTCTTTAGCAATTAATCCTTTGACAATGTGTTTTTTGGATTGATTGTTTAATTAGTAGTAGCTATTTCAAAATGTGTTGTTTTCATATCTTTAATTAGTATCGCACCGCTGTGTTTTTTTTTTAAATACATTTTTCATTTATTTATAATATTTAATACTGATACATTTTTTTTACATTCGCATGCACATATATAATTTTACTCTACACATCAAAACTAGTTTTAAGATTATTTTTCTTCTTTAATTTAAATGAAGAGATTTATATATTTTTTAAAGCTTTTAAATTGTATTTCACCAATAATAATAAACTCTTTACTTTTTTTTATAAAACCTTTAGTTTAACTTTAAGAAAAACCCTTTCCCACTTTAAATCAATGATTTTTCAACTTTTATTTCAAACTCTTTTGCGAAAGATTTTTTTTTGTTTTAATAATTTTTTACGACAAAATTATTTTATATACATGTGCCAATTTGGCCTTGGCACATTACACCCCCCTCTGTTTTAGAGTAAAATGCATCATTTTTGACCATTTTATCTCTTGCAATTTTAATTCTTGACTCTAAAGATTTATTAATTTATTATTTTAGATAATTCCTACACATGTGTATACGTGCAGCATAATTCTACACCTACTAATATTCTAGATATCGAGTTATTACTGGACTTGCTTACAGGGAATCTATAATAAATAAATCCCTTTTTGCACTCATCATAAGGTGCAGCAGTACCAAGAAAATAACCTAAAAGGATATCTGGATAAATACATTTAAGATACTCATCATAAGGTATCGTATTTACCGAATATTACCAGTGTATGTGCGCGTATATACACATGTATACTTACACACTCTTAATACACCTTAGATTGACTTTATATTTATATTACTACCTTCCAATATTATTTTTAAATACACATGAACATTACTTACACTATTAGTTTATATTACACTATTATTTATAACCCTTACGAAACATTATTTAAAATATTTATTTACTATTAATCTTAGAATCATATTTTAAATCATTACTTAACATCTTTATTTAACATGCGTGTATTCAAAAAACTATTTTATTTTATTGCTCTTCATTATTATTACAGACATTTGATTTGACTTAATTACTTTAAACCATTTATTTATTTCCTTTTATTTAACTTACGTATATTCAAAACTATTTTAGTTTAACGTACGTGACCTACTTCAGAGAAAAAAACTTATTTTTCTAGAGTGCATTTTTAATTTTATTTTCATCATTAGGTAATAAATGTAATGTTAAGAGAAGTAGGCAGCAAAGTATAAGGCAATTCAAACACACAGATAGACTTTGTGCTGATTTAAACTAACTATTAATTTCCTGCGGAAGTCGTGACTACAGCATGGGCATTTTTGTGCACAATGGATCATGAACAGGGACTTTAAGATTGCGAATGGCAGGACTATCTCTACTGCACATTTGACTTACTAAAATATTTATTTTATTTGGTTACTGGGAATTTTTCCTCCAGATTTATTAACTTTTATATGCCAGGACTTTTCTACTGGCGCATCATCATCAGTATTATTTATTCTTCGCACTACCCATCTGTAGAACAAAGTCACCACAAGAAGAAGCTTAATCCAACAAAAGTCAGGCCTGGAATTTATCTCCTTGCCCAAATACTCGCACACACCTCAATCCTAATTTAATATACTTTTTTTTTAATTGATAATGTTTTATTTTCATTAATACTTTCATTATACACTTATTTATTTCATTTTTATTTTTAAAGTGTTATTTTTACTCCCCCTTTTTTTTTTAAAAAAAAAAAACATTTTCATTTTGTTTGTCTATTTTGATTTTGCACATTTATTTTGTTTGTGTCACGCTTCGCTATGTTCTAGACTTATAAGCTAGGATATCAATATAATCGATAAGACATAATCGAGGGTTTTTGACATAATCATTTTGCTTGTCTATTTTGATTTTACACATTTATTTTGTTTGCGTCATGCTCCGCTATGTTCTAGACTTATGAGCTGGGATATCAATATAATCGATAAGACATAATCGAGGGTTTTGACATAAATCATTTTATCGTTGCTTTGACATTTTAAAAACTCTAAGATTGTTATTTTATTTTACTAAGACTAACTTTAATCATTTTTAATTATTCAAACTAACTTGATACTCGTTTTTTCATTTATTTCATTGAACTTTGTTAAACATTTTCCATTATTCCGAGTCCATGGTCGTTATAAACTAGGTCAAGCTGGCGAATCCATCAGATTACATATTTTTAATTTTTGTCTGGCGGTTCTTTATTATATTTTTTTTCTGCATATAGCCACTCATGCTGGGGGATTGAGAATCACCCCTGGGCCTTTCCTTAAATCTAGTATGAGAGATGTTAGGATCGCTGTCAGTTCTTCGAAAGATTTTTGTTCTCTTGGAACTATTAGAATAACGTCTCCTCCGGGGACTCCCCAAATTCGACCTATGTCTATATCTTACAGCATTTACAGCAGGCTCTCTAAGTTGGGGTTTGAATCCCCTATCTCTCATATCAAAAGTTGGTCTAGCTCTGTCGAAAGCACTCAACAATTCCACCATTTGTTCCACTGTTTTCCTTTCAGTTCCTATGAGCATTTGCTCGACATTATGAGGAAAACTATAGCGGACTATTCTGACAATTTGTTGTTCAGATAGTGGGTCTACTGTCAAAAAGCATAATTTCTCCACTTGCCTTCTAAAAAAAGAAATGAACGGTTCACCAGGTTGCCATTTATCTTGCGAGATCTGGTGATGAAGATTTTGCTGATAATCTTCGCTCCAATAACTAGCTAAAATAGCAATTTTATATTCGGCAAAAGTGACGGGTTTTTTATATAAAGAGTCCCACCAAGATTGAGACCCCCCTTGTAAATGGCTACAAGCTATTGCGATCATAGCCTCCTCACTTAATTGATTCAGAGTGAAATAGCGCTCCAAACTATTTAAATGCTCCATAGGAGCTTCACCTTGATGGCCAGAAAATATCCGTATTTTCAAAAACTGGTTCACGATTGCCGGATTGTTTATAATGTGCGTGTTTGCACTCAAGTGGTCACACTGTTTTATTTCCATTTGCGAACTATTTTTACTATTCTTTTGATTTACTTTCCAAGCTAAATCCGTCATTCTGACCTTTATCTCTTCAATTACTTTTCTATCTTCTATCTTATTTTTTTCAATTACTTGGTAAGCAGTCTCTATTTGATTTTCTACTTGTGTTTTAATCTCTCCCATTTCTTCCCTAATTTCTTCTTTTATTTTATTCTGGCCCAATTCGATCTGGTCCTTTAACTTTTCAAGCATTTCAGCTTGCCCTTCCAATTTATTTTTCATTTCATTATTTTGGTTTTTAAGCTCTTCAGCTATTTTTTTATATTCTTTGGCTGTTTCTTTTTGTTTTTCAAACATGCAAGTTAATAGAGCTATGACTTCTATATTCTCTTCTTTTTGCTCAACCTCTTTTTGGTTTTTATCTTTTTGTTCCTCACTAGAAGCATTCTCTACTTCTTTCACTTGAGTTTCTATCTTTTCTTCACTGGGGACCTTTTCTATTTCACTAGTTTCATTTTTATTTTGTTCCTCGCTGGGAACATTGTCTGTTTTTTTTACCTTGAGTCTCCATTTTAGGTTTATTTCTTGTCATATTTATAATTTTAACTTTACTTTTTTATATTATTTTTCCTTAATATTATATTTCATTCACGCTCATAAGTTTACTAATTTCTATTTTATTTATTTTTTTCTAAACTGGAAATACACGCTGATTCCGCTCCTTCTTTGTCCATTTTTTTCCACCCGATCTTAATGCTTTAACTCTTCCCAAACACCCAACTGTCTCTGATTTAACATAATGATTTATTTCAACCAACGTAAATAGCATAAATCTCTCTTCATTTAAAGAAAACAAAGTTTTCGGTCAATTCTTTTTTTTTTTAAAAAAAAAAATTAAAACGCTTTAACATACGTAATTTAGCTTTTGTATAGAAAAACTTTTTTTAAACAAGAAACAAAGCATTTATTTACTATTGTTTCTTAGGTCCAGCCCCAAGTTGGGTATAGCCATTTATGTACCGGGTCGAACCGCTGAAACCACCCACTTATACGTATATATAAGTTTTGGCCGGTTTCAAACTCCTTCATAATACATTTATAATCTTATAAAGGTTACGTGAATGAACCAGCACGTTCGAGCAAAATGGGAGATCTTATTGATAGCTTTAACTATCAACAATGGCCCATCTCGGCTGCTAGATTCAAACCCCTACTATCCAAACACTTTATTTGTTTCGGAGTAAACTCCAGGCGCCAGCTATCTATTCAAAAGAATAAACAACATCTTTGGTCAGTAGGCTCATAATCCAGCGCTCGAAACCATCCCATAAACTAGCCCAGTCTAATTTTAATTCAATAACAAAATTATTAGTGGTGGAAAGAATTAATAAAAGGTTGGTAAAAAGAATTGACCGACAAATAAAGTTTAAGTTTTAAAGACAATTTATTAACTAACATTAAATCATTTTAAACATTCTATAAATTTAATATAATACACACACATTTTAAATTAACATTTCTAGACTAGTTTAAATATTCTTGTAGATTTTAATAATAGAACACTGGTATTTATCTGATTTAACTAATAACACTGATATAATGATCATGCACATATTAACTCATAATAATAAAGCATTAATAGCATTTGAAACTTAAACACACATATCAATAGTTCATTTTATGTATGATAGAGTTCATATAATTTGAATCTTGAATATTTATGAATTACAGTGGTGGCTACTATGTATAAATGATAATAAATAAATGTTTACCTAGGATTTTGAATGTAGACATAGAATTTTGTTCTCTTTGGTTGCTGCTTTCGGTGAGGATATTTCCATTACAAATACTTCCAGATGGCTGGGATGTTTCCTTGATGAGTTTCATTATTCTTCATGATTATTATTATTGGAGACAATTAGATACTGATGGAGATTTTCTAAGATGTTATGCTGACATTATTTCACGGGTAGATCTTGCTGTTTTCATCAGACATCAGGGTGTGGAGAAAAATGTGCGTTCCCAAAATCTTCTCAGCACTGCATCTTGTTTCTGAATACCATTAACTTGACTGATTGAAATTAACTGACTCAATTGATTTGTGAACTCAACTGAACTGTCTCCACTCATTGTCCGATAAAATATTCAGTATTTATACCAACGAAGTGTTTTCTTTTCGATATCCTCCGGCAAATATCTGTTGTCAAAATTCTTTAGCAATTAATCCTTTGACAACATGATTTTTGGATTGATTGTTTAATTAGTAGTAGCTATTTCAAAACGTGTTGTTTTCATATCTTTAATTAGTAGCGCACCGCTGTGTTTTTTTTTAAATACATTTTTCATTTATTTATAATATTTAATACTGATACATTTTTTTTACATTCACACGCACATATATAATTTTACTCTACACATCAAAACTAGTTTTAAGATTATATTTCTTTTTTAATTTAAATGAAGAGATTTATATATTTTTTAAAGCTTTTAAATTGTATTTCACCAATAATAATAAACTCTTTACTTCCTTTCTATAAAACCTTCAGTTTAACATTAAGAAAACCCCCTTCCCACTTTAAATCAATGATTTTTTAACTTTTATTTCAAACTCTTTTGCGAAAGATTTTTTTTTTGTTTTAATAATTTTTTTATGACAAAATTATTTTAGATACATGTGCCAATTTGGCCTTGGCGCAATATATATATATATATATATATATATATATATATATATTGCGATCATTTATATATATCTATATATATATATATATATATCTATATATATATATATATATATATATATAGATAGATAGATAGATATATATAAATGATCAAATTTCAAAACAAAACTTGTTCATAATGTTGTGTTTGCAATGTAATATATTAAAAATAATAATTCAATAAAAAATTATTTAATAAGACAACTTTTATAACAATATATTTAATTTCACCAACCTGGATGTCTCCCCCATATTTGTTATTATTTTTATAGAGTACAATCAAATTTCATATATATAAATGAGAAATCGTATTTGTACTTCTTAACTGGCTACAATTTTAGTCAATTGCATACATTGTTTTATTTTTATATATTACATTATTAATTACTTTTTATAAATGAATAAATTAAAATTTAATTGAAATCTAATAAATCAGTCTAATTATTTTATGTGTTCAAAGTAAATTATGATAATTAAATCACAATCTAAAATTAAACCAATATCATTAAGTGAAATATGGTCATATATACTGTAGCACTATTGAACAGTGTTACATGTTTGTAATTTTTTTTTTAAAAATTAAATTATAAATGAATTAAAGATTATTTTTTTAAACAAAAATTTAAAAAATAAAAATACTGTGTCTATTTTTTTAGAATAAAACTTCTTAGCATGAGGGGGAAGAAATGTATAATAAAATTGAAGAAAAATTAGAACTCTTTTTTTCTCTCTCCCTTTGTAAAAAAAAAAACTTTTGTAATGTATAAAATAAGCCAATGTGAAATCAGACTAAAATTTAGTCTGTAAAAATAAAATGTTTGTGAAACTTTGAAAAATGTAATTAATTAGTTTATAAGATTACTGAGTAAATTGTATTAATTAAAAAAAACTAAACTATCTTATCAAGATCATTTAGATGAATCTGAATGGATTAAGATTAAGGCAAATATAAAAATCAAATAATTAAAGAAATTTAAAATTAATTAAAAGACATATTTCAAGTTAAAATCAAAATTAAAATAATGATAAATTAAAACAATAGGAGAGAAAAAAATATATAAAGTCACTCTCTCTATTGGTCTTCAGTCTGGTTTGATATATAGTCTTGTCTGCATTTTGTGATCAAGTTATTTCAGTCATCAATTTGTTATTAGTCCAGAGTTTGGGCTCTTTCTAAAGAATACAAAATATTTGGAAATTGTAAATACAGTAGTAAGTCAGTCAATTACTGCTACGGTCAACATTAATGAAGAAGCTGCATAAGCCATAGAAGTGTCTGACAGGGATTCATGCCCTAATCCTTTGATTGCATAAATTCCATGTGGTATATCCATAACCATTGTGGCTACTACTATACAAATATCATTTGAAATCTCTTTTTTATTAGTTTAAAGTGTTTATATTTTCACATGGTATACTATGCCCAGTACATTTCTTGAATGCCTTATCAACTGCAACCTTTCTGTACATTTGATTATTAGTTTTTAAACTCCATTGCACTGCTCTATATATGTAAATCATTACTTGTTATACAACACACAAGAGTAAACACAAACACACCATATAAACATAATAAATTATTAATATCAAAGACACAAAATTATTGTACATATGAATAATAATTTATATACCATATAATAGAGAGCATAAATGATTTTAATATTATATTATTGATAATTTATATATTACACACACATCAATATAAACGCAAATTAATAAATTATGCAAAAATTATTTTAATAAATTTAAAATATTAAAAAAATTTAAAAAATCTACTTATGAAATATATTCTGCAATTACATTCACATCCCATTATAGGCCTTGAATGCAAATGACCTGCATATTTTTAATCCATTTTCACTATATAATCAGGCTGTTTACATTTTTTTTTATAGAAAATTGACCAAAATAGAAAAAAATTAAATCCACCTGTCTAAAAAAAAATTCATAAAAAATTCAAATTTCTTCTGATTTCAATCGAAAAGATGGCATTTAAAAGATATTTTTATGATGGATCAAATGTCCATACTTCTGTTGATGTCGTACTTATAGTCTTTATGTAATTTAAAAAAGAAAACAAAATTTTAACCAATCAGCTATGATGCACTGTTCTGTACCAAATCATTAAGAAGGATCTTTTTTTTTGCATTTAGATCATAAAAAATGAAACAAGGAGCTACAATGAAACATAGTGGGTTAAAAAGAAAAATCATACTTTCAATGTAGACTATGTGTTATATATATTTTTTTGTTATTTAAAAAAAAAACTTGTCTTGTTTATCTTTATTTTAAAATATGAAATGTATTTATGAATAAACAATGTGTATATTTAGGGTTTGATTGATAATCTATCTATACAATAAAAGGTTGGAGAGATCCACTTTTTTTTTAAGTTTAACTAGTTCATTATTATGCGTGAACAGAGTGCTATAGAATTTTCAAATTTGCAACATCTGGTTTCAGTTTAAAATTGTGGAAAAACTATGTAATCTATACATGCACATTTTACATCTTCAGATCCATCTTTTTTTTACAAATGTAAGTTCTATTTTTCTATCATAAAAATTGACAATTTTATGATAATTTTTGTGATCAAATAAATTGATTTTTTTTTACTTTTTCACATTTTTTTGCTAGTTAATAGAAGAATATTCGCCATTAAAATTACATTGGAAAAAATACAATTTTTGACCGATGTAGTTAGAAGACATTATGAGGGCATATATATTTTTACTTAATATTTTATTTTTATATATTTTTTAATTATTATTTGAATTTATATTTGATAAAAAATAACTCGTGATTGTGTAAATTTATACTGCAAATTATCTTCATTTATTGATATGATGTGGGTTTGGGTCCGGTATTTGAATTAGGTGATATGAGATAAAGATAAACATATTTTGCAAATATTATGACCCAATTTAGATTTTTCTATAATGTCTTGTTTGCATTTTAATAATAAAAATATGCAAATACTAAAAGTAAAAATTTTGGCAGTATGTATATAAACTAAGGATGATTATAGACTACTGCAATGTAAATTTCAAAGCTGCATATCATATGGAAAGAGAAATGGCTGTTGATAAAGCTATTACTAAATTTATGGTCATAGTAGCATGAAGCAATATGATCCCTCAAAACCTATAAAAATAGAATAAATAATACTACATCGCACTGATTCTAAACTACTAACTTATGTACCTCAAGCTTAACTCTATATTGAATTTAGTATTTTATTCACTTTTTATTTTATTTTATTATTTTATTTTGTATATAGTGACTATTTTAGTAGTACTTTTTAATAAATTACAAACTGTATTGAAGTTCTTTATTATAATATTCAAATTATACTAATTATTTCTCAACATTAACTACTTGTTATTAGGGATGACATATTCATTGCAAATTCCTATAAAGAAATACATTTTGAAGGGCTACTAGGAAAAATGAAAGGTATTAATGTCTTTATTTTATGAAGTTTTCAAGTGATGGATTACCTTAAGTAAGTATTAGTATATACTATTTTTTAAAGATTCCATGATTAATCCAACTAACCTATTAACAAATATATAATTTTAAGTTGTATGCATGATAATTTAGAATTTATAAAATAATATGAAAATAATTATTAAGAGTATTAACTTTTATTCTTTTTTTTATTACTTTGAATATCAATGACTATATTTTTTTCAGCTTCATTACATTCTTTGATGTTTCATATTTCAAATAATATATATTATGTCATTTTTGAGTAATACAAACATATATTATGGTAAATTTTGTGGCTTAACATAATTTTTTTAACATTCAATATGGCTGCTTCACCAGTAAAAAAGTTAAACTCTTATCTGATATATTAATTCTGGACTCAATAACTTCAAATATTCATTTTAGGGAAGGTATCCTGAAATTTCTCCAACAATTTTTATAGTTCATTGTTATACAACAAATTTTAAGGCTCTGAAGTTATAGGATGTAAAACAATATATTTTAGAAATGTCTACTTATTATTAATAGTCACTTATAAATTAATATAATTATTCTAACTCTAGCAATAAAATTTAAAATAAAATTAAAGTTATTTGTGAGATTGATATAACTAAACATACAAATCGATGAATGACACACACAGCACATGTATGTTTTATTTTGATACATCATCATAATCTATTTTTACAATTTTCCAACTACTTAATTGGTTGCCACTACTGTATTTATATTAACCTTGATTCAATGAGTTAAAACAATTTATATTACAATTCTCTCAAATATCCTTTAAGTCATCTTTATAATATAAATGAGTCTATCTCTTTTATAAATTCTCTGATCAAATTCAACTTAAAATACTTTTTTAAGAACTTACTTGTTATTTATTAAACTTGTCAATCCAATTAAATTATGCCCTTATAGTCATCTATTTACCTTTATCATACTTAGAATATAAAAATTTGCTTATTAGCCTTAAGATTATGTTAATTTTGAAAATTTTTAAAAATATATTTAAAATATTTTTTAACTATTATTATGTTATATCAATATTAATATCATGCTGTTATTCATTACAGATTTTTGTAGTGCAATAGCTATATGTACAATTGATTTAGCTGAAAAAGTTATATCACTATAATAGTATTTCATATTTTTAAAAAAAACCTTTTAAATACATTAGTAAATATGGGATGCTGTACTCAATCCACAATACTGACATTTATTTTTCTACCTTCAAACTACCAAACCACTTATACTGAACCATATTCTCAAAAAAATTACAAAATTTAAAAGCTTTAGAATTTTCTTCTGAACATTAAACACCTGATCAAATTATTTATATATTATATTAAATACATTCTTCGTATGATTCTTTTAACTGTCAAAGAAAAACATAATCATGATTCTATTGCATATTTATTATCATCAACTTTCAATTCACTTACATTTTCCATGCTAAAAATATTTTTTCTCTCTTACAATCCACATTGAAATTTGTAATAACTAAAAATATTTAAACTTTATCACAAAAATTATTGATTCTTAAACAAAAATTTCTTAACTAAACCACATATTTTTGATCACTGACATTTTGGCATTGATTAATCCTCTTGATTCTTTAAATCCATGTCAAGTTATTGGTAACCATTCACACATTACTGGAAGAAATTATAACATACTTTTACTGTGTAGTTAAATGTAATAGTACACAGATCACTGCAAAAGATGAAGCATCTAAATTAAATGTCAATTGTGTTTAAAATCACATTAATGTTTTTTTTTTTTGGGGGGGGGGAGACATTCTTTTATTATTTTGAGAAAAAAAAATGGTATACTGGGTAACACATATTTTGTTTGTTGTACAATTCTCTCTCATGTTTTCATTAATTAAAACTTGTAAAATATCCCTATAAACTAGGAGGCATAACACCATGAGTAATATATTTGTAAAATAATGCAATTGTTTCAAAGCTCTCATTTCACCACCATTTCAAAACTTCTCTGGGAATCGCACCATAAAAGAGTTTATATCTCTATTCAGATCAAATGTTTTAAAAAGATAAATATGCTATTAAACGAAATGATAGGAATTCTTATATTGATGTTTTAAAAAATAATCAATAACTCTTTCGTTTATTTAAAATACTTATTATTATTGATATTTCGTATTGTAAGAATATTATTCTATGTTTTTAAGTCCACATGCTATTTTATCATTCAAAGAAAAATTTAAATGATCATAATAATTAAATGACTGCATTTTCTCTACAGTTTCATTTATCTAATTATTCTTTGAATTTTTCGTCAGCCATGAAAATGTTGCCTTTCTTTTTCTTCATCAATTTTCTATCTTTTTTTCTTTTTGTAAACTATGGGAATTTATTTCTATTTCACTGTTTTTATTGTTATTTGTGTATAACACGTTCACTGCTTTTTCATTAAAGCATTAATAGAAATGTATTACTTTTACATTTATATTTTCTAAATATTTGACTTATTTAAAAAAAAGTCAGTTCAGAATATCTTTATTACATATAAAAAATGTATAGATTTAAATAACAATAAAAACATTAAACTTTTATTATTATTATTTTATGAAATATAAAATATTCTTTCATTACATAATTTTTAATTCAATTATTTTTATCTTTATTTATATATAAAATAAATTTGAGTTAATATTGTATAATTTTTTATATTAATTAAAGATGATTTTATAAAAAAATATTTACTTTCCTTTGATAATAAAATATACTTCTAATACATACAACACAAAAATAAAATATTAAAGTATTTATTAAGATACCTATTTATTACATACATATAAAAATATGCTGCCTAGTACTTCGCCCAGGGATTAAGTTTTATTGTAAGGTAGGTATAAATGGCAAAAATACCCCAAAATACAATATATATATATATATATATATATATGATAAACAAAAATGCAAGTTAAAAAACTTGCTAACGCTTGTATTTATGTCCACAGATGGCATTCTACCAAAAACACCGATCAAGCATATGTTTTGTTTACATAAACTTCAGAGTAGTATTCACTATCTCTAACTATAATTCCACTTTCAGATCATGATTTCAAGCTATTTGCTATCATCAGTGAAAGACAGGAATAAAGCAACTAGATCTAAACACAAACTCTGAGCGTTTATGAAACAATTTCTATTCAGCTTGCAAGCGTGAATTTTTTAGACACGTAATGTCTTCAAACTCAGCATAGCAAACCAGATAGCTATATGGGTCTGATCTCAGTTCAGCATCACCACATAGTAGAAGCCTCTGCAATCTATATCATTGCAAGAAAGACCTCAAAGGTACATTTATGATAAACAAAAATGCAAGTTAAAAAACGTGCTAACGCTTGTATTTATGTCCACAGATGACGTTCTACCAAAAACACCGATCAAGCGTATGTTTTGTTTACATAAATGTCAGAGTAGTATTCACTATCTCTAACTATAATTCCACTTTCAGATCATGATTTCAAGCTATTTGCTATCATCAGTGAAAGACAGAAATAAAGAAACTAGATCGGGGTTTTTGGTAGAACGCCATCTGTGGACATAAATACAAGCGTTAGCAAGTTTTTTAACTTGCATTTTTGTTTATCATAAATGTACCTTTGAGGTCTTTCTTGCAATTATATAGATTGCAGTGGTGATGCTGAACTGAGATCAAACCCATATAGCTATCTGTTTTGCTATGCTGAGTTTGAAGACATTACGTGTCTAAAAAATTCACGCTTGCAAGCTGAATAGAAATTGTTTCATAAACGCTCAGAGTTTGTGTTTAGATCTAGTTTCTTTATTCCTGTCTTTCACTGATGATAGAAAATAGCTTAAAATCATGATCTGAAAGTGGAATTATAATTAGAGATTGTGAATACTACTCTGACGTTTATGTAAACAAAACATACGCTTGATCGGTGTTTTTGGTAGAATGCCATCTGTGGACATAAATACAAGCGTTAGCAAGTTTTTTAACTTGCATTTTTGTTTATCATAAATGTACTTTTGAGGTCTTTCTTGCAATGATATAGATTGCAGAGGATTCTACTATGTGGTGATGCTGAACTGAGATCAGACCCATATAGCTATCTGGTTTGCTATGCTGAGTTTGAAGACATTATGTGTCTAAAAAATTCACGCTTGCAAGCTGAATAGAAATTGTTTCATAAATGCTCAGAGTTTGTGTTTAGATCTAGTTTCTTTATTCCTGTCTTTCACTGATGATAGCAAATAGCTTGAAATCATGATCTGAAAGTGGAATTATAGTTAGAGATAGTGAATACTACTCTGATGTTTATGTAAACAAAACATACGCTTGATCGGTGTTTTTGGTAGAACACCTACTGTGGACATATATATATATATATATATATATAAACATTACAAACATAAAGCTAAACTACTCAATATCAAATCAAAACTACCCCAAATCCAAAATTAAACCAGACCAGCATAAAAATAATATTAAAACACAACCTAAGGTTTCACTGCTACAAGCAGACTTCTCAAGTGTAAAGAACTACAAAAACTACACAATATATATAATATTAAAAACTACCCACAAATCCATTCACTTCCCATCCACCCTTAATATTAAAAGAACTTTTAAATAAGTTAATTGTTTCAGAATAATAAATTTTCAATAATAAAGACTTTTTAATTCTTCTTTTGATTTCATTTCTCTCAAAGAAAACAACCTTAGCTTCATCAAAATCAATAATCTGTCCTGTATTTTTTTCATGGACATACAAAGCAGAACTAAGATATCTATTTTTAACTCTACTTTTATGAACCTTTATTCTTTCATTTAAACTCAAACTACTAATATTTGTAAGAATGTAAAGGTTAAAGAAAAATATGATTTTATTTCTTTGCCATTTAAATTGTCTTCTTATAAAATTGTGTGTAGAAATAGTAAATTGTTTGGAAATAAAAAAATTGCTTGGAAAAGGGGTGTTACATTGAATAATTTATTAAATAATACAAAAGAAGTTTTTTTATAGAAATATTATTCCTGGTGTAGTATATTTTATCCCTTGTTTATTTAGTAAGAAGGTTTACATAGGTCAGAGTAGTTTGAGTTTAAATGAAAGAATAAAGGTTCATAAAAATAGAGTTAAAAATAGATATCTCAGTTCTGCTTTGTATGTCCATGAAAAAGATACAGGCCACACTATTGATTTTGATGAAGCTAAGGTTGTCTTCTTTGAGAGAAATGAAATCAAAAGAAAAATTAAAAAGACTTTATTATTGAAAATTTATTATTCTGAAGCAATTAACTTATTTAAGAGTCATTTTAATATTAAGGGTGGATGGGAAGTGAATGGATTTGTGGGTAGTTTTTAATATTATATATATTGTGTAGTTTTTGTAGTTCTTTACACTTGAGAAGTCTGTTTGTAGCAGTGAAACCCTAGGTTGTGTTTTAATATTATTTTTATGCTGGTCTGGTTTAATTTTGGATTTGGGGTAGTTTTGATATATATATATATATATATTGTAACGAGCACAGACGTTCGTTACATTGTTGTTGTTTTTTATTTATTAAACATGAAAGTAAATTAAAAAGTTCGCATTTAAAAATTTTCTTTTAGAATTAAAAATTGAAATTAAATATCATCTTAAACTCGTATATATTAAATCGCACAGGTAAAAAAAAAATTATTAAAATAAAACTGTATTAAAAATAGAAAAGCTATTTTAAAACTAAATTTTAAAAAGATTTGGAGATAAAATTATATCTTTAAATTTATCTGTAAATATATCTTTGATTTGGAAAACAGGTTAATTAATCAGAAATGGAAATGATTGTTAATTAGTTAAATGTAAACCAGCCTTGGGCATTTAAATGTAAAAACAGCGGTCAGATAGGAAAACAATAGAAACAAATAGCCAATGAAAGAAATCCATCGGGAAATCGGACCTCAGCGAAAGGATCATCACATCGATGACATAATGCCAAGTCAATCCTTCGAAGACGTATAAAAGGAAAATTTGGAAATTATTAATCAGTGAGATTATTGATTATTACGATGTGACTATATGTAGTAGTACGGAGTTGGAGTGAAGGAATTGACAGACGCACTGTCAATTCTTTCAGCTGTTAAAGAAAGGAGAAATGAACTATCGTTTCCTACATTGAGGACCAATTAAACTAAAAAAACCTCCGAATGAATAAATAAAACAACAGCTAAATGGATACCAATCTTAGGACAGCGTGGGAATTCACGTTCATGGCAAGCAACAGATAAAGATGAACTGTTTTAAACCATAAGAACTTTATAAATAATGAACATTAAATTAAAATTTTTTATATTTAAATGATTGCAATATGATCCTATCTGACCAAACTAAATTCTTTATTAATAGTGTTATTTGATGTATTTTTTTCTTATTTATGTAAAATCATTTCCATTTATTTATTTATTTTTTGTTCTTTAAGTTTATTATGATTTCTGTTTTCCGTTAAGGTAAATTATATAAATGTTAAACTTAAGTCGGGCATGAATGGCTGTATAGATTTGTAAAGTTATATTAGGGGAGGGTAATCTTAGGTTATTTGTTTCGTGGTTAAATTGGGTCAATGGATTGGATATATTGGTGTGATTAGTAGATGTAATATTGATTCGCTACGGGCAGAATCGCTTCATATGCCGCACACTTCCGTTTGCCTATGGAAGGAATTATAAGTCGGATACTGCAGTTCCTTTCTATGGAGTTTTTTTGTTTTATTGCTCTTCTTTGCAGATAGATGTAATATTCCTATCTCATGAGAAGCAATTTCTTCTCTTAACTTTTTGTGCTGCCGTATTTTATTACATTGAATACATCGATATATCAGATGAATTGATGCCAGTTTGACTACGAATTTTAACCTAAGGTTAAATAGGGATAGAATGTTTATTTTCAAAAGCAAATCTATGTGGTCTATTCATACTTGACCCTAAATAAAAATGCATTAAATTTAAGTTGTTTATAGACGCTTGCATGGATTGTTTATCGGTTAAGTATGTTTTGGGTTTTCATATTTGATCAAAATATATAGACATTCGATAAATAATGATACCTTATGGTGAGTATCTAAAATGTATTTATTCGGATGTCTTTTAAGTTATTGGTGACAATGCAAGTATCTTATGGTGAATACTATTGGGTTACGTATAAATTTCCCTCCACAATTGTCAGTAATCAATAATTTTGTATTTTGATCGTTTATGTTTACTTTGAAATGTTTTTGACCGTGAAATCTATGTAACCGATCTATATTCAACATTATAAACAAGCTTTCATAAATTTATCTGTGCGAACTTAATTAAAATGTAAAATTAGAATATAATAGTAATTAAATGTAAATTAAAGTCAAAAATCAAAGTTAAAAATAATGTTAAATGTTAAAATGTAAAACTAATACTAAAATAATTTTAAATCTTATATATATGTGCATAAATAAATGTTTGTATGTTAATTACTGGCAGTGGCTTATTTTATTTATTTTTTAATGTTGAAATCTAATTAGATAAGATATTATATTATTTAATCTCTGCTATTCCACTGAGCTAGTGACATGGGCTAACGACCGGAATCAAAATAAAAAAAAAAAAAAATTTTTTTTTTTTTACTTACGTATCTGCCTACTTTATAAATTTTTCTAGGTTCAAATGCCTAGATGGCGCCCTGTAGTGCAGTTTACGTTAAGTCACCTTCTCCGGATCGTTACAACTGGCTTTCCCAATTTGGGGCCGATCTTTAATAAACCACATATACCCTGAGCAAATTTTATCAAAATGAAATATTTTTATCTGTTTACATAAAGTCGTATACTTTAAATCTTATAAAAGCTCTGCCAGTAAAAGAAATAGCACATATATTAAACACGAGAAAGTATAAATAATTTTAAACTGTATTTCGTTAAAAAGAAAGTCAAAAGGTTGCGATTGATATGTTTTTTTGTTGTTGTAATATAAATTATACTTTAATGTGTATAGGTGCGCACAGCCATGTAAGTTTATGATCGAAATGTGGTGCCTTACGATGAGTACCTTTGGGAATTACTTCAGTGTAACCCTATGTATGCATTTCAATCAGTCATAAATAAGTTGGTGGTGTTTATAATTGTGCTGCAAATATACACGTTTAAACCCATTATTTCTTAAAACATATTTATCTCAATGCAACCTTATTTAAATAAATAATTTATAAAATTTGCTTGTCATGCCGTGTGTAAAAATAAAATGGATAAAAAAAAAGTTAGAACTCTGGTCGGGAGGAGGTGAACGTAAATGGTCCTTGGAAAACGATAGTAAACATTTTTCTTTTTGTATATAGTCTTTTTGTAAAATTATTAACCGGATGTTTTGTAAATGTCTTCGTCAATCGTGTACCGTAATTACTAACCCTAAGTAAAATTTTTTTTTTTTTTGATCATTTTTTTTAAGTAACTTTACTGATATGTAACGAGCACAGACGTTCGTTACATTGTTTTTTTATTTATTAAACATGAAAGTAAATTAAAAAGTTCGCATTTAAAAATTTTCTTTTAGAATTAAAAATTGAAATTAAATATCATCTTAAACTCGTATATATTAAATCGCACAGGTAAAAAAAAATTATTAAAATAAAACTGTATTAAAAATAGAAAAGGTATTTTAAAAACTAAATTTTAAAAAGATTTGGAGATAAAATTATATCTTTAAATTTATCTTTAAATATATCTTTGATTTGGAAAACAGGTTAATTAATCAGAAATGGAAATGATTGTTAATTAGTTAAATGTAAACCAGCCTTGGGCATTTAAATGTAAAAACAGCGGTCAGATAGGAAAACAATAGAAACAAATAGCCAATGAAAGAAATCCATCGGGAAATCGGACCTCAGCGAAAGGATCATCACATCGATGACATAATGCCAAGTCAATCCTTCGAAGACGTATAAAAGGAAAATTTGGAAATTATTAATCAGTGAGATTATTGATTATTACGATGTGACTATATGTAGTAGTACGGAGTTGGAGTGAAGGAATTGACAGACGCACTGTCAATTCTTTCAGCTGTTAAAGAAAGGAGAAATGAACTATCGTTTCCTACATTGAGGACCAATTAAACTAAAAAAACCTCCGAATGAATAAATAAAACAACGGCTAAATGGATACCAATCTTAGGATGGCATGGGAATTCACGTTCATGGCAAGCAACGGATAAAGATGAACTGTTTTAAACTGTAAGAACTTTATAAATAATGAACATTAAATTAAAATTTTCTATATTTAAATGATTGCAATATGATCCTATCTGACCAAACTAAATTCTTTATTAATAGTGTTATTTGATGTATTTTTTTTCTTATTTATGTAAAATCATTTCCATTTATTTATTTATTTTTTGTTCTTTAAGTTTATATTATGATTTCTGTTTTCCGTTAAGTTAAATTATATAAATGTTAAACTTAAGTCGGGCGTGAATGGCTGTATAGATTTGTAAAGTTATATTAGGGGAGGGTAATCTTAGGTTATTTGTTTCGTGGTTAAATTGGGTCAATGGATTGGATATATTGGTGTGATTAGTAGATGTAATATTGATTCGCTACGGGCAGAATCGCTTCATATGCCGCACACTTCCGTTTGCCTATGGAAGGAATTATAAGTCGGATACCGCAGTTCCTTTCTATGGAGTTTTTTGTTTTATTGCTCTTCTTTGCAGATAGATGTAATATTCCTATCTCATGAGAAGCAATTTCTTCTCTTAACTTTTTGTGCTGCCGTATTTTATTACATTGAATACATCGATATATCAGATGAATTGATGCCGGTTTGACTACGAATTTTAACCTAAGGTTAAATAGGGATAGAATGTTTATTTTCAAAAGCAAATCTATGTGGTCTATTCATACTTGACCCTAAATAAAAATGCATTAAATTTAAGTTGTTTATAGACGCTTGCATGGATTGTTTATCGGTTAAGTATGTTTTGGGTTTTCATATTTGATCAAAATATATAGACATTCGATAAATAATGATACCTTATGGTGAGTATCTAAAATGTATTTATTCGGATGTCTTTTAAGTTATTGGTGACAATGCAAGTATCTTATGGTGAATACTATTGGGTTACATATAAATTTCCCTCCGCAATTGTCAGTAATCAATAATTTTGTATTTTGATCGTTTATGTTTACTTTGAAATGTTTTTGACCGTGAAATCTATGTAACCGATCTATATTCAACATTATAAACAAGCTTTCATAAATTTATCTGTGCGAACTTAATTAAAATGTAAAATTAGAATATAATAGTAATTAAATGTAAATTAAAGTCAAAAATCAAAGTTAAAAATAATGTTAAATGTTAAAATGTAAAACTAATACTAAAATAATTTTAAATCTTATATATATGTGCATAAATAAATGTTTGTATGTTAATTACTGGCAGTGGCTTATTTTATTTATTTTTTTAATATTGAAATATAATTAGATAAGATATTATATTATTTAATCTCTGCTATTCCACTGAGCTAGTGACATGGGCTAACGATCGGATGCAAAATATAAAAAAAAAAAAAAAAATTTTTTTTTTGACTTACGTATCTGCCTACTTTATAAATTTTTCTAGGTTCAAATGCCTAGATGGCGCCCTGTAGTGCAGTTTATGTTAAGTCACATTCTCCGGATCGTTACAATATATATATATATATGTAAAACATGATGAGGAAAAACTTTGAAAATTTACTTGGTTAGCAAAAGGTCTATTAAAATTGTTCATTTACCTGCTTATCAATTATATAAAATATTCAAATAGTTTTATTTAAAACATTTTATAATTAGACTACCTGTTATGAAAATTTTTACTAACAATAAAAATAAACAAATATAATGTATATATACATATATAGTGTGTGTGTGAATGCAAAAACAATAACAGTTCCCAATAATGATGCAATGAGGTTCTCACCCACATCATTGCAAAAAGTCATCATTAAGGAGGTTAGCTATTTTTTTCATAAATACTGTGAATACTGTCATCATGTGCTTATGTGAAGGTTGGGTGGGGCACAGAAGAGCTTCATCACAGGGTTGCCAAGATAACAAAATATTTAGTTAAATTTATATGTAAATAAAAATGTTTCCATTTTTTAATCACTTCATCATTAGAAATATGTTCAGAATGTAAAAGAATACTTCTTTGCTTAAACTTATTTGTGACAATTGCCCAAGCCTCAATCTCAAGTTTACAATATACTACACATATACTCATATCATTATACTAAACTGGCCAGGCTGATGCCATTTTGTTGCAATAAATAATAAAACCTATATGTAAAAGTTTAGAATTCTGAATCACTTTATTGTTAGAAACACATTTTGAATGTAAAATTTATTATTTAAATATAAGAGCATACTTTTTTAATTAAACTTATTCTGACAATTGCTCAAGCCTAGAAGTATATTTCCTACATACTCTATCATTCACAAAAGTTAACAGACCAACACCCTTCCACTGCTATAATTAATAAAATTTATATGTATGTAAAAATGTTTAGATTTCCCAATCAGTTTATTTAAATATTGTAATTCATATAAAATGTAACATATTGTTATTAATAATTTATTTACAAATAAAACTTGTTTTAAAAATATTGCCTTATAATTACAGTAATTCTGTCTGTGAAGAAATTACCTCTATCAATGGTATTTTACAGAACTAATATGTATTATTCGGTTTAAAGTAGCAATAGAAAGGCAGACTCTGAAAGTGAGATCTTAGAATTAATTCTGATGCTGTCTTGTCTAAAATAATTTTAATAATAATGTTATCTTTTTTTTATTTTATAATGACATATCGTTTTGCATGTTTTATACCAAATAGCTTTTTCTATCTTTAATAATATTATATTTTTATATGCCATATTGTCTTTTTACATATTTTATAATTAGGATTTTTCTTTGACAATGACTCAGGTTTGTTCTTTAGCTTAACACTCCAAATTGCTATGCAATCTATATATTGGTCTAAATATAAGGAAAACTGAATAAATAAATAAACATAATTTTTAAAAAGATATTATTTCACACTAAAATATGCAATTCTTAACAAATTTCATGATAATAATATTAGTTAATGACAATCCCTAATAATTGCACTACTGACAAAGTCTAAAAATATATATCTAGTGATCCAAACCAAGTGATCAATTTTTTTACAGTTATCCAATATAACCTATGAATTAATAAAATAAAATCAAAACATTTTGATTGCTTTTAAAAATGTATTGACTAAACAGACTAAATATGAATTTTTTTTAAAAAAATAAACCTTTCTAAATCCTTAATTGTTCAAACTATATAATAAAATTTAATATATATATATAATAGGGCTTAGTTATTATTAAGTGTTTAAAACTAAAATAATATGCTAGTGTAAATATGTTATTATTGAATGAAAATAAATGAAACAATTTTTGTTAATAGAAAATGTATACAAGTTTTATGTGTAAGAGATTTTGAATTAAATGTAACAAATAAATTTTTAAAACAAAGTCCTTTTAACATGTAGGTGTTAATGGGATGTAAGAGTTATATCAGGTGTATTATTTACAAATGACCTACTTTAGTCATTCTATTAATAAACAAAATAAGTTTGAAAATTTAAAATATCAGACTATCATATATATAATAAATTATAATTATTAATAGTGAAATAACACTACATAAAAAATTAAAATGTAAATATTATATTAATGAAGGAATATAATTTTTTGAAACTATGAATGAGTTTATGCATGAGAGATTTGCAATGGGTTTTCAAACCAACAAAAACTATTTTTAATGAATTATTGACCTGCCTGTTAAAGTTGATCTAAATATTAGTTCAGAAAGAATAATGGAGACAAGCATATGTGGGATGGAGCTCAGAAGTTGTAGATGATATTTTTATAATCAAATAAGAAAACTAGAATTACTTATAAAATATAAGAGTTAGCCCAAAAGGGAAAGGAAAACAGAGCAATGTTTTTAATGGGTGTGAGTGATGGTGTTGGTGGTGTTTATAAATATAGCAAAACCACTTAAGTATTAAAAAAATATCTTATTTGCAGTTATGTCCTATCTCTATTAGCAATTTCACAGGATTGTCCAAAAAATAATATAAAAAGTTTTCAAAGAAAAAAAATTAAAATTTCAAATTTATTAAATAAATATTTATTTTTTAAACATTAATTTGTTTTATTTTAGCATGAGTTTTATTCCCCAGATTCATTTTATAAAAATAGATGAATAAAACAAACAAGATATTTACCAAATGTCTAAATATATATTTTCAACTTTTTTTTTAGAAAATGTTGGAAAAACAGTGTCTTTCAATTTACAAATTTTATTTCATATAATGGTAAGGGTGCTAAAATTACCTTGTGCAAAGGTCCTTTTTACCCACACAGTGGCACAGAATATGAAGGCAATTTCATAAGTTCTTAGTATTATATAGAATGAGACAAATTTACTTTTCCATACTATTTCATTAATACGGATAAACTTTATTAATTATTTATATTTTTTAACACTATTAATTAAATATTTATAAACAAAATGAAGAAAATCTTTAAAAAAAACTGTTATAATGTAATTATTAAAAATGTTACTTCTAATACAAAGCTAGTTATAAAAGTATTTGTAATTCCATTGTAAGCATAGATAACAGATTTTAAAGGTCTAAAATTTCTGTTGAAACTAGGAACAAAAATCAGTGTTATTCAAGATTTTCAGCCTGTTTTTTAATTTATGAAATAATCAATAATATTTATCCTATGTAGATTAGTGAAAACAAAGTTGAAGATAATCATATATGCAATTTTAAAGTCATCTTCAAAACAAAAGTAATTTCTAATATAATATAAATAAATATAAACCAATAAAACATCAGATGACCAATTGCATATCTTTAGATTACATTTCTGTTTTTTTACTTTTTTGTCATTTACAGTAAGTTTTAAAAAGAAATTGTAGTTCCAAGGTGACAGTGCTTAATAAATTTCCATCTTTTCCTTTTCTAACCAAAATTTCCAAACTAGTTTCAAGATTGTGGCTTTAATCAGAGAGGAGCTTTGGATAGAAAAGTGCAGAATAGGGATTTATTAAGTACTGTCATCTGGTACCTATTATTGCACCAAAAATGTGGGAAAGTATGCTATTCAAATAGTAGCAATATGTAAGCTAAAGACATGATAGGTTATGTCATGTTTTATTTGTTATCTAAAATCCTGATCATAAGATAAAGATGAATTTAATTATTAAAAAACTAAGGATACCACAATATATATATAAACTAAACTGGATTTATATCAATATGACTATGCAAGCAAGTCAGTTTAAATTCAAAATATTTATATGTTTTCAGTTTGAGTAAACTGCTTGATAATATAATATAGAGGTAAATGATAAAAGTTGGAAAGAAAAAGCATTACATTCTAAGGTTCAGTTGCACTGTTTCAAGATCCAAAGGTCTTCATTGATGGTAGCCATAATCTTGAAACTTGTCTGAAGATTTTGGATAGAAAAGCATAAGATAAGGATTTATTAAGCACTGTCATCTGGAAACAATCACTGATTTTTTAATTAGCAAAAAGAAAGTGAAAAAGTTTGTTGACAATCAAAATATACTTTACCATGTCATATTATTTCTGTTTTAATATTTTATTATATATATATATATATTTTTGCCAAAAATATAAATATATTATTAGCATAACTTAATGTGTTTGTAATTTAAGGGAGTTAATCATTCTCCCTCAGACTATGAATAAATAATTTATATATTAAACAAAGGATCAAGAATAAAATTAATCCATTTATTCTTTGAGTGTTTACTATTTGTAAACGTATCATCCAGATGGAAATAAAACATTAATAGCATTAATAATTATTAAACACATAATTAACTATATAAGAATATATGTATAAACAAAATTTTAAAAAATAATAACAATATAATTATTTATCAGTTATATTATTTATGGATGACAACTCCCTCACTTTTATTATGCCATAATTATCTTACTATATGGTACCAAAAGTACTTATCTTCAAATAAATTCTTTCATATTTCAAACCCAATCCAGTTTAGACAAAATGTTTTAACAGTTGCTTATTTATTATAATGAAAATTATTCATGAAAGGTTAAAGGGAGCACATTTACATATATTTGATTGAGTGTGTATTTACTCATCACTGAAGCAAGCACAATAAAAAAATATACCTATCATATTTTTTAAATAAAGTAAATAGCAAACAGTCTGACTTTCTCATCATTAAATTTGCTCTGGACAATTTTCTTTTTTTTTTTCAATAATATTTTATTTCTTATAGAAACCTAGTAGATTCATCTCTCATAACAATAAATTATAATCTCTTCATTTATTTAAGTCAGTTATTATCCTTAAGTATGGCATATTTAAATACAAGTATAGTATATATATATGATAAACAAAAATGCAAGTTAAAAAACTTGCTAACGCTTGTATTTATGTCCACAGATGGCGTCCTACCAAAAACACCTATCAAGCGTATTTTCGTTTACATAAACGTCAGAGTAGTTAGTATTCACTATCTCTAACTATAATTCCACTTTCAGATCATGATTTCAAGCTATTTGCTATCGTCAGTGAAAGACAGGAATAAAGAAACTAGATCTAAATACAAACTCTGAGCGTTTATGAAACAATTTCTATTCAGCTTGCAAGCGTGAATTTTTTAGACACGTAATGTCTTCAAACTCAGCATAGCAAACCAGATAGCTATATGGGTCTGATCTCAGTTCAGCATCACCACATAGTAGAAGCCTCTGCAATCTATATCATTGCAAGAAAGACCTCAAAGGTACATTTATGATAAACAAAAATTAGCAAGTTTTTTAACTTGCTAACGCTTGTATTTATGTCCACAGATGGCGTCCTACCAAAAACACCTATCAAGCGTATTTTCGTTTACATAAACGTCAGAGTAGTTAGTATTCACTATCTCTAACTATAATTCCACTTTCAGATCATGATTTCAAGCTATTTGCTATCGTCAGTGAAAGACAGGAATAAAGAAACTAGATCTAAATACAAACTCTGAGCGTTTATGAAACAATTTCTATTCAGCTTGCAAGCGTGAATTTTTTAGACACGTAATGTCTTCAAACTCAGCATAGCAAACCAGATAGCTATATGGGTCTGATCTCAGTTCAGCATCACCACATAGTAGAAGCCTCTGCAATCTATATCATTGCAAGAAAGACCTCAAAGGTACATTTATGATAAACAAAAATGCAAGTTAAAAAACTTGCTAACGCTTGTATTTATGTCCACAGATGGCGTCCTACCAAAAACACCTATCAAGCGTATTTTCGTTTACATAAACGTCAGAGTAGTTAGTATTCACTATCTCTAACTATAATTCCACTTTCAGATCATGATTTCAAGCTATTTGCTATCGTCAGTGAAAGACAGGAATAAAGAAACTAGATCTAAATACAAACTCTGAGCGTTTATGAAACAATTTCTATTCAGCTTGCAAGCGTGAATTTTTTAGACACGTAATGTCTTCAAACTCAGCATAGCAAACCAGATAGCTATATGGGTCTGATCTCAGTTCAGCATCACCACATAGTAGAAGCCTCTGCAATCTATATCATTGCAAGAAAGACCTCAAAGGTACATTTATGATAAACAAAAATGCAAGTTAAAAAACTTGCTAACGCTTGTATTTATGTCCACAGATGGCGTCCTACCAAAAACACCTATCAAGCGTATTTTCGTTTACATAAACGTCAGAGTAAACGAAAATACGCTTGATAGGTGTTTTTGGTAGGACGCCATCTGTGGACATAAATACAAGCGTTAGCAAGTTTTTTAACTTGCATTTTTGTTTATCATAAATGTACCTTTGAGGTCTTTCTTGCAATGATATAGATTGCAGAGGCTTCTACTATGTGGTGATGCTGAACTGAGATCAGACCCATATAGCTATCTGGTTTGCTATGCTGAGTTTGAAGACATTACGTGTCTAAAAAATTCACGCTTGCAAGCTGAATAGAAATTGTTTCATAAACGCTCAGAGTTTGTATTTAGATCTAGTTTCTTTATTCCTGTCTTTCACTGACGATAGCAAATAGCTTGAAATCATGATCTGAAAGTGGAATTATAGTTAGAGATAGTGAATACTAACTACTCTGACGTTTATGTAAACGAAAATACGCTTGATAGGTGTTTTTGGTAGGACGCCATCTGTGGACATAAATACAAGCGTTAGCAAGTTTTTTAACTTGCATTTTTGTTTATCATAAATGTACCTTTGAGGTCTTTCTTGCAATGATATAGATTGCAGAGGCTTCTACTATGTGGTGATGCTGAACTGAGATCAGACCCATATAGCTATCTGGTTTGCTATGCTGAGTTTGAAGACATTACGTGTCTAAAAAATTCACGCTTGCAAGCTGAATAGAAATTGTTTCATAAACGCTCAGAGTTTGTATTTAGATCTAGTTTCTTTATTCCTGTCTTTCACTGATGATAGCAAATAGCTTGAAATCATGATCTGAAAGTGGAATTATAGTTAGAGATAGTGAATACTAACTACTCTGACGTTTATGTAAACGAAAATACGCTTGATAGGTGTTTTTGGTAGGACGCCATCTGTGGACATAAATACAAGCGTTAGCAAGTTTTTTAACTTGCATTTTTGTTTATCATAAATGTACCTTTGAGGTCTTTCTTGCAATGATATAGATTGCAGAGGCTTCTACTATGTGGTGATGCTGAACTGAGATCAGACCCATATAGCTATCTGGTTTGCTATGCTGAGTTTGAAGACATTACGTGTCTAAAAAATTCACGCTTGCAAGCTGAATAGAAATTGTTTCATAAACGCTCAGAGTTTGTATTTAGATCTAGTTTCTTTATTCCTGTCTTTCACTGACGATAGCAAATAGCTTGAAATCATGATCTGAAAGTGGAATTATAGTTAGAGATAGTGAATACTAACTACTCTGACGTTTATGTAAACGAAAATACGCTTGATAGGTGTTTTTGGTAGGACGCCATCTGTGGACATATATATATATATATATATATATTAAGCCAGATGTAATTAGAGGGATTTGAACTTAGACTTTCATGCTATCTTTAGTCAGCCACTCTATTTTATATGTATCAATCATCTTATATGTATCAGTTGTATAATAAGAAGTTGATGACTAAAAAAAGCTTAAAAGTCTGAGTTCTAATCCCTTTAATTACAACTAGATTAAAACATGTATACTATACTTGTATTTAAATATTACATATTCAAACTATATTCTATCCATACCTTTTCTGTGTATTTAAATGGTCTTAAGGTTCTTCACATGAGGGTCAGAATATCTTATGGTCAATGTTGGTATGACTACAAAATTGGTAAACAAGGTATTGGAACATCCTATCATCTAATTTTCAATGCTATGGATGGCTGAAGAGTTGGAGAGTAGAGAAAATTGAAGCCTGTCTGATTTGCTATCTTAATATAAACTGAGTACTGAGTGGATGACTAAAGGAAACTTAAATGTCTGAGTTTAATTCCCTCTAATTATTTTAAGTACTAAAATATTGTAAAACTTATTCTTAGAAAATAATTTATTGTGCAAAATATTGCACATCAAATTCAGAAAGGATAATAAAGAAAGATTAAATTACATAAGCTTCCAATATAAACTGAATAAATTCTACTAATGTATACAATTGCGTACATACTCAAAACAAAAATGATTGTTAGAATATCATAAAATTTACAAATTTTAAAATGTATTTTTTGTTTGTTTGTTTGTTTGTTTGTTTGTTTATATTTTTCTTTGGATAGCTTAAAATTGAAGTCATGTAGTTAGATACAGCATAATTTATGGCTTTACTGTAAAATTAAAAATAGTAAACAACTCTCAGATTATGAATAAATAATACTCTATATGATAAACCAGGTAAGTATTAAGAATAGAATGAATGCACATAACAAACCACAAAAGTATAAATAGGTGGTTTCATTCTATTCTTGACACTTTACTCAATGTTTCGAAGATTATTTATTCATAGCCTAAAGGAAAATAGTTTAATCATTTTAATTATATAAGCATTAGACTATGCTATTTTCATTTTTATACTTATTAACTTATTAACTTATTTCATTATTAAAACAAGATTTCCATCCTTGTGAATTGCTCATTTGTTTAACAATTATTAATGCCATATTTTCATTTGGCTGGATTTAACTCGAAATTTTCACCAATGTTGTTGGCAAAGATACACTTATAAATATTAAATACTTAAAAAATTAATAGATTCATGCTATTCCTGATTATTTGTTTAATATATAGTGTTATTTATTCATAGACTGAGGGGGAGTAATTTATTCCCTTTAATTATTTATAAATAATTGTTTATCATTAATATTAATGATTGCATATTATTACAAAAAGGTATTAATAATTTTGTGAAATGGTGTAGAGATAATAAAATGGATATTAATATGGATAAGTGTTCAACAGTTTCTTATTCCAATAAATCTGAAATGATAATTTGTCTTTATTATATTGAAGATAATAATATAAAATTTGTTGATATTTAGAAAGACCTTGGAATTATTTTTGCAAGCAATGGATCATTTCATCATCATATTGAAAATGTAATAAATAAGGCTTTTAAAATTATGGGTGCAATTTTAAGGCATGGTAGACAATTTAGTAGTTTTACAAAATATAAATTATTTCTTTTTCTGGTTTTGCCTACCTTGTGAATCAAAAATTATATTAACTAACAAAATTTCAAATGTTACTTTTAATAATTGTTTACATAAAACATGTATATTTACTTTATTTTATATTAAGGTTTGTCACTCTAACATATTAAAATTTTCACGTTTGTTTCGTTTGCCTATACCTATAATCATGATTTTACTAATGAAAATATTTGTTCTTTAGACTTTAATTTTTTTCTTTATCTTATAAAAAAGTATGGCATATAATTATATTATTTTTATCATTTTTACTCATTTGTGTATATTATTTATGTATATTATGGTATAGTTGTTATAGTGCAATTCTGTAATTGGCTTAATACTGCAGTTTTGTACATAAATAAATTGAATTGAATTGAATTTTGCTACAGATTTTTTTTAAGTTTATTTATTTTAGTCTGTCATTTCTTTTTTCTTTTAATTTAACAATTTTTCTCCTCTTATACATCTATCTCACTTGTGACTTTTTTTTATTAAATCTTTTGGAATATATAAAGACCTTAGTTGTTCATTTATAAAGGTCTATTTAGTATTATAATTAACCCAGTATTATTTTACCCTTTTAATTCTATCATTAATATCAGTTACACCTGCTTGTTCTTGTAACCATATATTTCACGTTTGATTCTTATTTTCATCTAAGACATGACTCTTTGTAATGTAAACATTGAAAAATCGCATGTAATTAAAAATAAACAAAAATATTTTTAAGCAATTAAGCATACTTTTTAAATACTAAGTTGTTTCTTGGAAAAATACTCAATCATGTTAAGAATTTGTTTTTAATCTAATTCATTACATTTATATCTGAATTAATATTAACTTTTTGATTGATTCGTTTTTATTTTTATTTTCTTTATTTATTTAATTGATATCATGCATGTATATATAATATTATAAAGTCAATTGCAATTTTACTATAGGGTATATGAGCACAGACATTCACATGACCCACCACTCACTACTCTATCTCATATCACTTATACACTTGAACACATATATGTTGAAAAAATAAACAATCACCAATATACATATTTCATCCTAAACCAGCAATCATAAGTTGGTCCAGATTATCATCTCCACACATATATGCAATAAGTGCTCAGATATATATTAAGATAGCCAATCTTCATACATTAATGGACTGGATTACTATATGACTCTTAAACCAATAGCAAAAAGAGGATATATTCCATATGAATCAAAAGTACCAATGTCACATAAAATGGCAGGTTTGAAATCCTTTTTATTTAGAAATGATAACCTTTGTAAATATGCATCAGATAAAACTAAAAATATTGAAACTTATTATAATGAATTATTAAACATTGGATACAATTATGATTCTGTTTATTATACTATTAAAAATTTTACTTATAAATGTAAAAACAATAATAGTGTTAATTCTTCTGATAAAAAATTGTGGATATCAATACCATATATTTCAAATCTGCAGGCAAGTTTCATTAAGAAAATTTATAAAGGAAATATGTGATATTGCATTTTATGCACCACCTACATTAAATAAATTAATAAACAATTCAAAGGATAAAACTTTATTTACAAATAAAAATTGTATCATTTACAAATGGACATGTGGGTGTGGCCATGGATATATAGGTGAATCGAGGTGCACATTGGAAAAAAGAACAAATGAACATTTATTGTTATTTAAAAGGGTTCAAAATACAAAACAAAATTTTAAAAATAATGATAATTTATCAGCTTCTGTCTTTTATGACCATAATAAATTATGTATATATGGTTTCGATTTTAATTATAACAACGTAAAAATATTGGAAACTGAAAGAAATAATAATAAAAGGAAAATTAATGAGGCGATGTTAATATGTAAATACAAGCAACATTTGGTTAATAGGCAAGCAGCAAACATTAAGATCACAGAATTATGGGAAAGTTGACATCATTGAATTATGGGAAAGCTGACATTTTAAATGTGATAGTTGACCAAGCTACAAGTTAGTTGAAAGTACTCCTAAGTGACTGTTATACATACATATATATTTTTATAAGCTTTTAAATACTGTATTTTTAAATATTTATTTATAAATTTGCACATATATATATATATATATATATATATATATATATTTATAAATATATATATATATATATATATATATATATATATATATATATATATATATATATATATATATAATCTTATAATTGAATATTTATAAATACAGTAATTAGATATATGTAAAGTATAACTTTAAAAATGTTATCCACTTAAGAACGTTTTTGACTATCTTCATAGTCTTTGTCAACTAACACTTTGAAAAGCTAATCTTCCCACAATTTTGTGATCTTAACATTTTCTGCCTGTCTGTTAATTTAGTCTTGCTAATGTTTGTATATTAGAATAGCTTCCTTCATTTTCCTTTTGTTGTTATTTTTTTCAATTTGCAATATTTTTACATTATTATAATTGAAGTTAAAAGCATGAATGCATGACTTATTATCCTAGTAAAAAAAGGGATGCTGAAATATTAATGTTTACCTTCCAATTTTGTTTCATAATAAAGGGATGCTGAGACATTATTATTTACTTTGCAATTTTGTTTCATTTTATTAAAAGGGTTCAGAAAATGAAACACAATTTCAAAATAAATAATAATGTTTCAGCATCCATTTTTTACTAAGATAATAAGTCATGTATTTATGGTTTTAAATTCAATTATAATAATGTGAAAATATTGCAAATTAAAAAAAATAACAACAAAAAGAAAATAAAGGAAGCTATGCTAATATACAAATACAAACATGACTCAATTAACAGAAAGGCAGCAAATGTTAAAATCATGGAATTTTGGGAAGGTTAGCCTTTCAAAGTGTTAGTTGACAAAGACTATGAGGACAGTCATAAATGCTCCTAAGTGGATAAAAAATGTACATGAATATTTAAAAGGGATAAAAAAATGTAATTATCATAATTACCTATAATTGGCAATGGAGCAAAAGTATTCTATCTCTTAGCTCATTAATTAAAAATGTTTGACCAGAATGTTGATCAGTAAAAAATGTAATTAGAAATTTAATGAGTAAAAATATAAATGTATGGTATAAATAATTTTTGTATGTATTAAACATAGTAATTTTTATGAAGTACTGATTTCATTTGGCTGAAAAAAGTTTATTATTTTTGCAACCAGGGATATATACTACATGTAGAATATAAGAAAATTATGATAAATAATTTTAAAATAAATTATAAAACAATTAGCTTAGTGAGAATAAATTCCTGAAGAAAGAAGAAAAGATCTAACAAGATAGATGTGCTTAGAGATATACTATAGGGTACAAAATGCAATTGTGAGAACTTTTTGAAAAAAAAAGATGTTTTTCTGTTGCTAGTGCTTGCAGTCTTCAGCAGACAGAAAATTATATAGAAAATACCCAATAAGTGGTATAGAATAATTTACTGTGTGGTTGCCTTTACCTACAGAGAAGTCTCCAACCAAATGCTTTTGCTAAGCCTCCTGATACAGTCATTATTGCATTCTTTCTGTCCTGCTGACAACATGCTGTCTTGATTTGATCTGTCTTGGGTATATCACACTAACAACCCCAACAAGAAAGGAAGAAAAATTTTGATCATGGATCAAAATATTGTGTAAGAACTTAACAACCATGACCATGGTCTATATATGTCACATATGCCTATATTAAAAGAAATATTGTCAGTAAGATAAATGAAAGCTCTTTATATCCATTTAACTTGAGATTGAAGTATATGAACTCTTAATGGACAGACTAGGTTGTTTAATAAATATGATCCACAAGAGCTTTATTATAACAGGCACAAAAAATAATGGTGATCTTATGATGTTTATTAGCTTTATTATAATTATTAAATATTCAAGATTAATGGTGTAGTTTGTAACTTTTTATTTATATTTATTCTTAATAACATCTATGTTAACGATTGTAAAAATAATAATAATAATAATAATAATAATAATAATAATAATAATAATAATAATAATAATAATAATAATAATAATAATAATAATAATAATAATAATAATAATAATAATAATAATAATAATAATAATAATAATAATAATAATAATAATAATAATAATAATAATAATAATAATAATAATAATAATAATATATGCTAGTAACGTTTACTAAGGGTGTGTATGAATGAATAATTTATATTTTGATTATTGTTTTTTCTTGTTTATTAAATACTATTTTAAAACTAAAATTCAGCAATCTCCACCATTTAATTTCCTCAATGGAAGAATGGTAATACACTTCATTATTTAGTGATATAAGCACGGGAAAGGATTTCCTAAGAAAAATAATCTTCAATTAATTAACTTTGTGACAATATATTGTTAACTGAACAGTTGCTTGTAAAAAAAATAAAAGCTGTTGGTAACAGTTTTTTTTTTTACCTACAACTTCTATTGTAGAAAAATAGAATATAAAATGTAATCCAGGTCTGGATGGCAAAAATATAACCATATTTTACAGATACTTAGCTATTGATTTATTTGTAAAGGTGACATGATTTTCTCATCCAAAAAAATCATTAACCAGTTATATCTGTATGTACCTTTCGATAAATAGAATAAAACTATATAGACATGTGAGCATGCAATATATATGCATATTATGGTAAATTGTGTTAAAACCCCATAATGTCTGAGTATTGTATAAACTATAGCAAAATAGAATGACCCAGTATAATGGTAAGCCAAAGTGAAGCTATGAAAATGGGAAACTCATAATCTGAGATAAGAATCGACTTGACTGAAAAAAATTCATTCTTTTTTTTTAAAGTTATATGAATTTTTGTTAGTTTTTGGCAAATGTTTTATTGATTTGTCTTCACAATTTCTGAGAGTATAAAAATAAATAGGAAGAGGTTGATATAAAAAAATAAACAACAAAATTAAATGGCCAAAGAGCAAATGAGACAGTAGAGGAATAAATTTTAATTAAAAAGAAAACAGCACATTGTTAAATATAGTTAAAAATAAAATTGAAGAGAATTAATTATTAAAAATTGATTTTTTAAAAAAAAGAATGAAGCCATAATAAATTCAGTTAAAAATTGATGTAAGAGTAAATATAATTAAAATAAGGTGCACTATTGCCAGCTATTGGAAGTAAAGAAAGTAAAAGAAATATAGAATATATATAAAATTGTAAAGTAGCAAAATAATTCAGGACAGTAGGTCAGAAGTTAAAAAAATTGAAACAATAAAAGATACTGCCTCAGTAAATGTTGGAACAATCAAAGTAATTATAAGAGAATTCAGGCTAAAGGCAAATGGAAAAATATAGTCAATAAAAGTAAGGAAATGGCTGAAGGAATAAAGAAAACTTAACAGAATTTTAAGGAGAGAATGAAGAGATAGTCAAAGAAGTAACCCAAAGGATATATGACAATCTCACTGAAAAAATGGAACAGGTGAAGTTGAGATTAATGACAACAAGCAAGAGAATAAGGAAACAATCCAATGTATGGAGAAACAAATAAAAGATTATATTGATTTAGTGTGTCATGAACATAAATGTATGATCACTAAGGTGTAAAAAGAAGTATGCAGCTTAGTGCGGCAGATTAAAGAATTAAAATTAAAAATTCAGGAAGAGAGTAAAGGATAAAAATAGATACGAGAAAACAAGAGTGTGCATTCAGTTCAGTGAATCAGTTTTTCAAAATAAGATTTTTCTATGGTCATACAAGAGAATCACTCATAGACAACCTGAACAGTGTGTATAGGTATTTTGAAATTAGTCCTATGACTGAGGGTATTAAGTTAGCCATAGCTAGTAGCCACTTTGGTGGAGCATTTGCAAGCCGTGGAAATCTTTGTTCAAAACCCCAATGGTTTTATACAATATAAGTAGATCTTGATGAGGTCTTATTGGAAATGATAATTACCAGGAGGACATAATGCATTAAGGGTCTCAAGAAAAATTCCAGCCAGAAGAACCATATGTGACATTATTTGGAAGGCATGTAGCCAAACTGCAGGCACTCTAACAGTGATTCCACTGTCAGAAAACATGTTTATTAAAATAGTAAGACAGAACTTTCCAATTCCTGTGGAGACCCGTTTTGATAGGTACTGGGTGTAAAACCATTTGGTCAATGCCTTCAACAATAATAAAACTGGCAGTAAAAAGGCTGGATTTAAAACTTTTAGTAAATTCCTATCCAAATGAAATGACCCCCAAATAAGGTCTTAAGATTGGATCAAAGGGAAGAACCATATACCCCACAGTATAAAAAAAAGTGGAGAAAATCCACAAGCAGTATTAAAGAATGTGAAAAATCCACTGAATGAGCAGCAGTTTAAATACTCAAGAGAGGAGAACCAGCAGCAGTCTCATTTGTCAAGTGAGAAATTTTGAGATCAAGGCAGATCACCAGGGAAAATCTGGCTGGTAAATGGAGAGCTTGGTGTGAACAATAACAAAGGTGATCAGTCTACATCATCATAATCCTCAACTAGCTATAAAAAATAACAGTAATACCAACTCTCAGTTAGCTTATTCCCTGAGGACTAGATCTGTCCAATGAGAAAAGAAAAAAATGAATAATGATAATAATTTTTTATGATAAAAGGAAATAAATCGATATGAAAAAAAATGGCTGAGTAATATAATTTGGAGAAATTTATTAACAGATTTTTTTATATTAGTGCTGATATGTGTTGCTGTGTTTTGATGATGATTATGGATGGGTAATGAGGTCATTAGTGTCATGGTTCAGCATCTTCATGATATTTCTAGGAGTTAAATATCTGTGCACTGAACATACCTAAAGTTGTAGATTTGATTTTTTATTTACTCTTAAGTCTCCAAAGAGAAGGGCTTATATAAAATATTTGTGGTGATTATCTTGTTATTCCCAGAATCATGAGCCTCTAAAACTCATAAACTCAAATGAGCAAGTTTGCAGGGTGATGAAACAAATCCTGGTTATATTTAATCTTTCTGGGTCATAAGGTGCATTATAATGCTTAAAGTAAAATAAATTGCCAGTATTCATGATGCATACTATGATTATTATCTATGACTAGCTGTTTTATCCATCATGGTTTGGAACCAGTAGTCATATTTTTTAATAAATTTATGACAAAATAAACATATAAATAAAAAAAGTAATGATGATAGATTTGTTTCAAACAGGACTATGTCTACATTAAGATAGTAAATCTTCAAACTTTAATGGACAGGCATCATTATTTTCTACTCACCAACTCTTCAGTCATCCATATTATCGAAAATCTCCATGATGGAATGCCCAAAGCCCTTGTTGGTGGCAATATAGTTATCATGATGGCTGAAGTGTTAAAGTGGAGAAAATTAAAGTTTATCCATTAAAATTTGAAAATACTATATTAAGAGAATTGATTTGGTTTATGTGTGGGAGATGATGATTTGGACCAACTGATAAGTGCTGCTTAAGCATGAAATATGTATATTGAAGATCATTTATTTTTTTACATGCATGTGATCATGTACATCAGTTATATATGATGTAGTGAATAACTAAAGTGAACATTAAAATTTGTGTTCAAATCCCCTCTAACTATATCTAAAAGTTCAGCATACACATAATTGTATGCAAATATTGCATATTCAACTGAAATTTTACCCACCTCTCTTTCTGTATATTTAAATGGACATATTAAGATCTTACCTATGAGGGGTCAGAGTGACTCAAAGTCAATATTAGTATGACAACAACATTATCATTAACAAAATCTTTGAGCATTTCCATCATCAGATTTTCAATAATATAGAAGGCTGATGGTTGGAGAATGGGGAAGATTGAAGTTTGTCCCTTAATGTTTGAAGATTTGCTGTCTTATTATAAACTGAGTACTAATTATAAATGTGTGTGGGAGATAATGATTTGGACCAACTGATGGTGCTGGTTTATCATGATATATATATATAGTACAGGATGGAGAATCTATTCTTTTTTTTTCTTTTATAGTCTCAGAATAGTTTTAAAAAAATCTCTTTGACTTAGTTTTTGCTTAAGGAGTTGTAAATAGGTTTTTATTATTATTTAGTTCAGGTTTATTTATTTATTATGATATGTGCGTTGTTATGTGATGATGGGTTTTTTAATAGCAGTGAATATATATAAAATTTGTGAGTGTGTGTATAAAGAAATAATTGTTAGCAATAGTATTTAAATTGCTAAATATAATTATATTGTACCTTTATTTAATTATTAATTTTTTTTTAATTATAAAAGATATAGTAATATTATTCTGGTTGTTTAGTTATTCATTTGATTTGTAAATTACAACATAATTTTTTTAATGTAATATAAATATATTTTTATTGACATTATTTTTTTTTATTTAAAAAAATATTTTAAAATCACTAAACAATAATGTTAAAGACTTAAAATCTGCACATGAATTTAAAACAATAGGAAAACAAATTGCTTTGAACACTGAACAGAATCATCATTATTATGATTAGTTAATAAAAAAACAAAGGAAGAAAGAAGACATAACTTTCATTCATCATTTCCCCAAATTCTTATTATAAATCTCATTACAATAATTATTGGATTAAGGTTTAGTACTAAAGATGATTTGCTAAGTTCAACTTTTATCATTTTGGAGCGATTTACCTCCTCTTCCTGCCAATCTATCACCATTGGAAGCTAACCTAAAAATAAACCAGAGTTCATAGATAAGTTTAAAAAAATAACTATTTATAACTGTATTTATATATCCTATTATAACTTCCAAATTTCTTAATGATCCAAAGTAATATTCAACTTAACCATGTATATAATTGAATATCAAGGAAATAACTGAAATCAATTGTTTTAACAACAAGAAACAAATCTAATAATTTACTTATAATATGTATATATTTTAATGTCACTTTGAGCCATTTTAGGACAAATAAAATAAGTGAAAGTGCTTGAAATAACTGATTGATTTGAAAATAAAGGGATACTAAAGCAATTAGATTGTAACTAAAATGTATTTTATTTTTCTTTTATCTATTTTTTTTTTGTAACATTTAAATATATCTTTATGAAAAAAATATACAACTGAAATATTTGGAAACTAACTTATAATTTTTTTTTGAATGTTAAAATCTTAACAATGATGAAAGTAGATTTTAATATATATGTATATTTTAAAGACATTTTATAGCTTAAACTACATGAATATGTTGTAATTATAAATATATATAATTTTTTTTGATTCACATTTGTGTACATGTATACTAAATAATAAATGTCATTTGTCAATTTAAATTGGAAAGCAATAAATTATATTTTATTGCATAGGAGTTGTATAAATATACAAATTTTATAGAACTGTATTTATAAATTATATCATTGTTTAATTATTATCTTAGTTCTTCAATTATTATTCACACAATCTGATTGCATTTTATTTATGTCCACTAATTCTTATAAGTTAAAATAGTTAATATTTCATACTTGAGTGTATTATATCTTAGTGCCAATATTTTATATGCTAATCAATATATTTATTTATATTTCAGTCAATTGACTTTTATATTTATTTGTTGGTGCAGACATTACTTATTGTTTATTGAGGTTAAAATTATGGTTATAACTTTAGTCAACTATTGTGAAGTTTTTATCTTGGTATTGTTAGTTGTAGCATGGCCTTAGTATGTTAGGCCTTATTTATTAAAGTTATTATTATTGTACTGGATGGAGTGGATAAATTCCCCATCTGTATTGCAGTTGTCCATGAGTTGATAGTGCTTTCCTGATGTGCTAAGACAAAAGTTCAGGCATCCTATTTAGCCTCAAATGTAGGTGTTATTTTGGAAGCTACCATGCTTTTGATATATTTATGCTAGTTGCTCTGTGAAGTCTTCCATGTGGGCCTATCACTTATTAGGTTTAATTAAAACTAAATTTTCCACCACAGTAGGTGAGTTTGTTTATATTTTTAGTATGTAATGTCAAGATAAGGTTGTTTGAAGGATGTGATTTCTTCGGGATGCACTCAGTTATGTTAGTGCTTTAAAGTGTAAGAATGTCTGTGTTCTGTGCTATCATGATTTGTAATCATTCACAAACCAAACAACAATATTTTGTAATTGTAAATGTTTGAATTTATAAGCATAAGGCCAGTTGGTATAATCCACACATGTTATGTATATGCTTGATCATCCAGAACTTCTCCAATGGAAGTGTAACTCACTTAGTTATTTTTTAAATGTTTATTTAGATGATTTACATTCTGTGGACATTGAATTTATAACTTGTATGTGTATAAATGATTTCTGATAAATGGCCCATTCATTGAATCCATATAGAAAGAGATGTGTTGTGGAAATCCATCTATGATTTAAATTATTAATGTAACAAGATATCTACAATTTATCTATTTGTATATTTATTTAACTTCATAAGAGCTTATACAATTCCTATGTGAAAATAAATTGCAAAATATAAGTGTTATTGTTAAACCTGGTAGCTGATTTACATATAAAAAAAATTGAATATTTGAAAAACAAACCATTATTATGTTTTCCAGATATATATTGTAATGATATATAAATATGTCATTACATTAAATTGAAATAAAAACTTTTAAGTTTGCATATAAAAATAAGTGTATTAAAAAGAAAAAAAACTAAACGCCAAAATTAAAATGTTTGTTAAACGTATATATTCGCACAGATGCTAAACTTTAAAAATATTTTTTTTAATAAATAAAAAAAGGTATTTGAATGTATTTTTTTTATAAAAAAAAGATTTAAATATAAAAATAGTTTAAAAAATAAATAACGTAAGTAAAAATAAAAACAGGTATTAATTAATTCCTGTAATCTGTAAATGGAAATGATTGTTTATTAATTATCCAAAAGCTGTCTAATTAAAAAGTCAGAGAGTAAATTAGATAAGAGAATAAAGAGATTTTAGCTTGACCAATGGAAGCACCAAGCCTCAGCCCGGACCCGAACGAAAATTTGGATTAGTGACGTCTTTGTTCATTCAATCTGGAGATTTACTATAAAAAGAGAAATATTGAGTTCCAGACAGTTTTTTTCGGACTTGATTTGATGAGAACGGTAAGACACACTTGCCGTTCTCTCTCGTTTTGTTTTTTTTGTTTAAAAAAAATATATAAAATGAAAAGACTGTGATACAAGAATGGAACCAGCTAATGCTACCTCCAGAACATTATCTTCCAATGGAGACATCATGGGAATTAAAAGCAGAAACCTGGACTCTTCTACCATAAGCTATATGAAATGAACAATTGTTAAAATCAATTAAGAACTTTTGTCAAGTTTTACAAATTGATAAACAAGCCAACTTAAATGTTAAAACGGACTCTTATCTGACTGTTGTAAGTTTTTAAATCAAATTAATAATGTTTAATTTTATATGTTTTCCGATTGATAAAAATCATTTCCATTTTTTTTCTTTCTTATTGTATAAATTTATTGTTTAAATTTTAAATGATGAAATTTAGATTGGGTATAGACGTTGCATAGGTTCGTTAGCGGTTGATTATGTTGAAGTTTTCACATTTGATTAGAATATATAGGTCAATGAGGTTAATGTGGGCATCTTATGATGAATGCCACGGAGCCTTGTGTATTCCCTTTGCAATTGACGTGATCGATGATTTTGTATTTTGATCGATTGTGTTTAATTTGGATGTTTTTGACCGTGGAATCTGTGCAGCCGATCTATACTCAACATTTTAAAAGCAAATTTATAAAAATAATCTGTGCAAACGTATTTAAATGTTAAATTTAAGTCGGGTGTGAATGGCTATATAGTTTGTAAAGTTATATTAAGGGAGGGTAATCTTAGGTTATTCATTTCGTAGTTGAATTGGTTCAATGGATTGGATATATTTGTGTAATTGTAGATGTAGTATGAGGTCCACTACGGGCAGGATTATAGATATATGCTACACACCCTCTGTTTGCCTATGAATGGGTTTGTAAGTCGGCAGAAGACCACAGTCCATTCCTATGGAGTTTTTTGTTTATTGTTCTACTTGCCAACAGATGTAACATTCCTGTTGGTGGAGAGTCAATGTCTTCTCTATTTCTACTTATTGTTCAGATGTACATTCCTGACAGTATAGTATTTTGTGTTGTCGTATCATGCTACATTGAATACATGAATGTATCAGATGGATTGGCGCCAGTTTGGTTGTGAAATTTGTTGCCTACGGTTAAATCAGGGAAGAATATTTTCTTTTCAAATGCAGATCTATGTAGTCTATTCACACTTGACTATCTAAATAAAATATTAAACTCATTGAAACTTAGTTAAATGTAAAATTAGAAGTTAATATAAAAATCTAAAATGTTAAACTTATTCCTCAAAATTTAAATGTTATTTTATATGTGCGTAAATAAATATTTTTATGTGTTAATTTCTGGCAGTGGCTTTTATTTATTGATATTTAAGATATAAATTAAGATATATATTTTTATCTCTGCATCTCCACTGAGCTAGTGACATGGGCTAACGATCGGAATATTTAGATAAAGTGGAATCTTAACAGGCGTATCTGCCTACTCTATAAATTTTTCTAGGTTTAAATGCCTACATGGCGCCTTGTAGAGCAGATATCATAGTTTGTGGTTAGATTCGATCTTCACATTCATTTCGATTGTTATAATATATATATGCTATTATATAAATTTATTATCACAATCTTGGAATAAAGCTATATCATTTATTTTATATAAAAATATGACTTTGAGTTTTATTTGAGTTTATTAATTTTCTTTTTCTCTATTTTTAGTACATCAGTTCTACAAGCTAGCAGATATGAAAATATTAAATTATTGGTAATTTTAATTTGGATTCAATAAAATTCCTTTTGTTCCATATTATATTTGGTATATAATTAATTGTAAGTTAAATTAACCCTGAGAACTAATTAATAACATACTCCAGTCAATGGTTTATATTATTAAGTTTGTTTTATATAGTTAGCCATAGTAATAGTATATTTTAATAGATTCATTTTGAAGCAATTTGTATTCTCTTAATATATGTGTAACATGCTATTATATAGGTTATTACACTTCTTATATGTATCATATTTATATTGAGTTGAATGATGGAAGATATGTTATTTCTTTTTGCATGGAACATACGTTTTATTATAATTGGCAAGTTACTATGAAGCTTGATTAATTTATGGTGCCTCATAGATATATCTTATCCAAATCTTTTTGTTACTTATAGCATACATTATCCATTATAAATGGTGCAATTTATGGATTGAATTTGTAAATTAAATAGTTTAAGAGACAACGTACTCCATTATTAATGCTGTATCATCATGAGGCTTAGTCAATTAATGATTGTTGATTACACATAGAGTTACAAGTTGTAATTTTCATTATAAATGCCACTCAAAAATTTAAGCCATATTATCTTTTATTTATGGAATATAAACGATCCATTATAAATGGCCTTCCATAATTAAGGTTTGGTTAACTGATGATTAAATTTGATGCCATATCATTTTCCATTACAATTGGCTTTCCCAACGATTGGGGCCAATTCATCTTTCTTCATATGTGTATTTTCTTCTTATATTTTCCATTACAATTGTCATCCAACATTTTGGGCAGTCTTTCCTCAGTATATCTACATGATATTTTCCATTGCAATTGATGCCTAAAGTGTGAGGCTTGATTTGTTACGATTCGTTTATGAGGATGGAGAATAATACGGTATATATTTTCTATCACAATATATATATATATATTGTAACAGTCAGAAAACATGTGACTCATTTAACATAGTGCAGAATTTGACCACCACACAGAATGGCAGCACCATTGAGGTAGCGAAGCCATCTGTAGTACTGAGTTCGAACATAGTTTATCGGTTCCACAATACAATCTATGAAACAACACATCTGATGCGACATTAGTAAACATTTCTTTAGGCATGGTGGTCAGGGTTTGCAAGAGATTCATGATTTTATTCCCAGTTAGCCAATAATAACACTAATATTAATTAAACACATATTTACAAATCGAGGAAACATAATGAATGGGTATCGAATAAATAAAACATAATTGCAGACGTGTAGTTTAAAATTATTTATTGAAACATTTTACTAATAAAATTATTTATTAATAATATTTGTTAAGATTTAAAGTTTCAGTAGTGGGATTATCCGATACTATTATATTAAAGAAATACATTTATTTATTTAAACATATTTTATATTTAATACCTCAGTAGCGGTATTTCCGATACTGTAATATTTACAAAAAGAAAAACATTTATTTGATGACATAATCTAGCTACCTAAAATTCTTGAGCAAGTATTTCTAATGCATGCCTTTAGGTATTTATACCTTTGCAATGCAAGAGTCTAAAGTAAGATTTATAAGAGTAGCGGTGGACATATATTTATTTAATTAAAATATTCTTTAATAACTAAGGGCTAACATTTATTTGAGAGTGAATTATAAAGATAATGCAGGGGCGGAGTGATACATAGAATAATAAAGTTAGCTAAAGAAACACATGGTACATTTTAGAAAGGCGATATGGAATGGCAGTATATTGAAACTGCAAAGCCGTGAATGAGTTTATAAGAATGAAGGGCTGGCATTTGCCATCAGCCCAAAGAAGTAGGGTGTCACATAAGCATAACCAGGGACAAGCGGTTTGTGCCGCAATTTGCCTGCTGGCTGCATGACGGTTGTCAAGTCCTACGGCATATTCATTTTTCAGCTTGTGTAGGATGACTAGGGTTAATTTCAACCCTATAGAATCTGGAATATTCACGGCTTGGAATGGGTCATCGCATCTCTAAAATGTAACACATGTATAATGTATAGATGATTATGGTAAGATTTAAATATATTTCTAACTCGGCCCTACATTATCAACATTTAATAAAGAACGTTGGCGACTCTCAAAGAAATGTAATTTTATGGAATTATTCATTAAGATTTAATAAATATAAAACATATATAAACTGGGTGATTATTACAACTAATATTCCAGCCATTTGCTAAGTAGTAGACCCCTGCATTACAATAAATGAAGCATTGAATGTGTGTCGATTTATATGAAAATTAAGTTATTTATGAAAGTAAATATTAATGAAAATTTGATGCACATTCACTGTTTCAAGCGATCATAGATTTAAACTTAGAAAATTATGAGCATGCAATAATTATATGATAAAATGTAGATTTTAGAAATACGTACCCAAGGAAGATAGAGTGAGGTAAGCTAGATTATTAGAGAAATTTACACAATAAATTAATTATTAAATTTTAGTTTTACAAATGATAATTTTACATTTTATAAGTTATATAAGTAATATGAAGACTGAGCTATAGTATACTAGTAGAGTACTCTAGAGAATTTAGACACAGGTACCTGTTTATGAGAAGTTTTCCGATTCTGTGATCAGTAGCAAATTGTTCATGATTGTAGCATTAGCAGTTCTTTACAGCATTTAGATGACTCGTATAATTTAACAGCAGCAGCTTTCAAATTATTTTAGGCAGCACATCTTCATGGTTGAATTTATAAAGGGCAATGGAAGGTTTGGCATCCGATAGGCTATCTCCCGGGTGGAGAATAGTCTGGGCACTTTTACTCGGTCATACCATGGCAGGAACAATTTATTTTATATTTTGGAGACTCTCAACTGATCAAAAGCAGAGCTAAAGTTAAAGTGCCAAGTCTCTAGAAAGTCTAAAATGGCCTCCCTTCTTATATCTTATCTTTTACATTTTGTTAGTATATTTTTAGATTCCACTTAATCTGCCCTGGGGATAATCAATGCATTTTTGTTAATTCTAATTAGAGAAAACTGCATTCTATTGTTTAACATTTACATTTTACATTTTATTTTTACAATTAGATTTTAGGGAATTTTTCTTTTTAATTAATCCATTATCTCTCACTGACCGATGCTTTTAAAATTTCAACGACAAAAGATAACATACAATTACTTTTACTTTTAATTAAATATTTCATCAGATTTCTAAAATTATTATTAAATGAAATTTAAACAAAGCAATAAATAACGGATTTTACAATTTAAAGTAAATAGTTAAAATTATATATATTTTTTATAACTAAAAGAAATCTAAATTATATTATTTAACTTTATTTATTGCCTTAAATTTGAGATCGAAATGTGTGTGTGTTTATGGGGAATTCTACATATATCTATACATTTTTAATATTGCTACACACACAATTTGATACCAAAAAGTTTAAATTTGGGCAGGATAGACAGGTGAGTGAGAGACAATAGAAAAAGGTGAAACTGAAGATTTGAATACGAATCTTACTGTTTCAATATATATATATTTTACTGATCATTTATACTTTTACATGTATGTGGCCATGGGTATCAATTATATAAGATGAAGTGGATAGCTGAACAGAAACTTGAATGTCTATGCTCAAATTCCATATATATATATATATATCCTATATTTATATATATATTATATATATATATATATATATATATATTATAAAGGATGAAAAATCCATTCTTTCTTTTGAAGTGCCAGTATAGTATTAAAAAAATTGCTTTGATTTAGTTTTTACTTAACGATTTGTAAATAGGTTGTTATTGTTACTTTTGTTAATTGTTTTTATTGTTATTTAATCCATTTTTATTTATTTATTGTGATATGTGCTTTGTTTTACGATGATGCAATTTTAATAGCAATGAATATATATAATTCCACATGTATGTATAAAAATAATTATCAATAGTAGTATTTAAATTGCTAATTATAATTAGATTGTACTTTTATTTATTTTTTTAAATTATAAAAGATGTAATGATATTATTCTGGTTGTTTATTTATTTATTTGTTTTATAGATTGCAAAATAAATTTTTCAATGTAATATTTTTTTTCTATTGACATTATTTTTTTTTTTTTGTTATTTAAAAAAATATTTTAAAATCAACAGTGTTAAAGTCTTATATTAGTGTATGAATTATAACAATAGGACAAAAGATTAGTATGGAAACCCAGGACAGAATCACCATTATTAATTAATAAAACAGAGGAAGAAAGAAGTCATAGCTGTATTTTGTCTATTCCCAAATTCTTCTTTTGGATCTCAATATAATAATTTCTGGACCAAGATAATATCATAATGTTTGGCTAAAGTGAACTTTACTATCAAGGGGTTTTTGAACCCTTCTGCCTGCCTTATTTCATTATTAAAGTTCAGTAAAATATGTAGCCTGAAATCAAACCTGCATTTGCCAACAAACTTCAGAAAAATGGCTATCTCTTTCTCTCTCTCTCTCTCTCTCTATATATATATATATATATATATATTGTACCGGTATAAATCCACCACGCTTACTCATACACAGTACCCGAGTTCAAACCCAGTCCGGTTTAAGAATAAATTCCAAAATGCCAACTAAATTCAAACCCAAACCCCGGTATGACCAACCGGTGATGACTTTATAACAGCACGGGGTTATCCCTTTACTAGCTCAACTTAGAACACAGACAGAATTACTTACAGTTTTAGATAGGATCTATTATACTCTGGATAGGGGTACGGTCATTAATGTAATGTATATATTCAAGTTGCCAACACAGACAGTAGGTGACTGAATAGACTTCGAGAGTAATGAGTTGGAAGACACACAATTAGATTATATAAATTGTTTAATAATAAATAGAAAGCATAAAATATAGTATTCAAAAGTACGGTAAGACTTCCATAAATATTCTATTAGAATAAGCTACTAGTCTTTAGTAATCATTTTACCTGGTAACAAACTCATACCAATATTCGTGTATTGAAGTGATTGCAAAAAACATAATAAAGTGATTTAATATCTGCCAACTCAATATATGAAATAATCTTTACTTTAATAACGAAATTCCTTTTAAAATAACTATAATCAATATTATAAACTAGCTTTAAACAGAGTTGGGAAATATTTCTATTGGCATCGTTTGTTTATAGCATAAGTAATAAAAGAAAAAAATATATAAATATCTTCATTTGAATTATTGTTAGTAGATACAATATTTATAAACTATTTTCTAAAGACTAGAGCAGAGGAAAAGGAGAAAAGAAAATTTACTGACAGGTTTGAAACAGTAGCATTATAAACGAAACAAAACTTACATGTGATTCATTTGATTTACAGATTAACTTATAACATTAAGCTCGGGGAAGTTAAAAGTTCATGTAACACAGTTACCCTTCTTTCTTCATCCGACTTGGCTTCACGACGGTATTTCTGATGAAGTAGGCGCGCATTTGAAATTTACTTGGAAGGCATAGTCAATTTGGATATTGGAAGCTGGAAATTGTGAAGCACACAAAACATGATCAGTCAGCGGCACGAAGGTTCAAATTGGCGGGACCGAGATCAGCTCCTGGCACTTAGCCCATCGACATTACGGTTTACGGGTGGACTTCTTAACAAAAGTTGGAGAGATTCCTCTAGCAACTGCTTTGCTGTTTTTTAGACGATCTACTCTCAGCCACGTCAAAAGTTATATTCCTAGTTTTTTTTAAGATGGCCTCGGTTGACCTTTTTGTCTGGTTTTGTTTTAGGCTCCACCTACTTTTCTCTAGCCTCCAGCAATCCAGCCTGACCATACAATATCAATTATCCATTTCCATTGTTCCGTTTTCAGCTATCTCTAACTTTAATACGCAATTTTAACTTGACACAGTAATTACAAATATAAATTCCTTATCTAATTTCGAATACAACTTAATTACTCTATACATTTGTACAATACAGATTTTAATTAAAAACACTGATCAAAGGAATGTGACTTTTGATCAGCATTTTTAAACGACTTTGTATAATTCTAAAAGGCTAAAATTTAAGCAAATACACCCGCAATGAAACTTTTAAATTAAGCTGATATAAATTCACAAACCACGCACACACGAATGTTATTTCATGATTTGTGACATTTATGCACGGAATCTTTACATATTTATTTACAAAACATAAAATATATATAGCTAAATTTTGTGACTTGAAATGGAAAAATCCCATTGCGGGCGAATAGTAGTTCGAATTACCGTACTTAAACACGAAGAACCGATCTTAGTTTCAATATATATATATATATATATATATATTCAATTTTAAGTTTCTTTTGTGATCCTAAGTAATAGTCAAGTTTAATTATTTTTATAATTAAATATATAGAAAATGACTTGAATCAATAAATATTACTAAATCCACCATTTTTTTTTATTTTGCTGTAATATCTTATGTAAATGCAATTTATCTACCTTATTTGTACATATATACAATAAAAAAATTGTTGCTAAAAAGTGTTCAATGCAAGGTAGACAAATGACATTTATTGGAATAAATTAATAATATTAACTAACAAATAATAAAAACCAAATTTAATTAAATACTTATCAGTTTGAAAGCAAATTATATTATTTATATATGAATGTATATAAATATCATTTATTACAAGCAGTGATATGATTCATATAATTTAATAATCAGTTCAGAGTGCTACTGATGAGAAAATAGTTGTATTGGAGGGTTTTTTTCATAAGATGTATTATTAACGTAATCATTTTTGCAAATCTTTACTTATAACTATAAGAAATAATAAGATAATTTGTCTACTTTCAAAAGATTAATGTTTTATTTTATAATATTAAGAGTGAATACAAATAATTGCAACTATTACTTATGAAAAAGTTTCAAGTTCAAACCGAACACAACATTGTTTAAAATATTTTTTTATGTTAAATCACACACGGAACAAAAAAAAATTCAGTGTACAATATAAATAATAAGTTTTTTACTGCTAATATATATGGCGAATTAATCACAAAGAAGAAGATTTAATTTGATCAGATTACAGGGTTAACATTCTAAATGAATATAATTTTTATGTCTGTTATTTATAAAAAAAAAAAGCTATTTTATCCAAGCAAATATCATAAGTCACTAATTAATATTACTTTATTACTTATGAAAAATTAATTTATTGCTATAATAAAAAACATATAGGAATAAAAATACATTTTATAAAGAATGTAAGGTTTTTTGATAAAGCTATTTCACACTATCACAAACTATTAGGAATATGTACATAGATATTTTAGCATTCATACAACACAAATCTTAACATTAAAATAGTTCCGCTTCTGCTTCTGGCAATAATACTTTGGGATTATTATATCAACCAACTTGTGAAGATAATTTTATAAAATAATTAATTAAATCAGTTACAACTATTATTTCAACAACTAGCTGAAAAATTTTGGACAACAATTCTATTGAATGAGTAAGAACTATTTGAATTCCACAGTTGATTGGAAACTACTATATATATATATATATATATATATATATATATATATATATATATATATATATATATAATGAATGTGGCCATTTTAATCCCAAAAATAAAAAAAAGATAATGAGTTTTCTGATACTTAAATAAATAAATCTGTAACACACAAATACCAATTACATTTGTATATTTTTATATCATTATTGGTAAACTTCATGATTTGAAATTTTCAACTTTTTAAACTTATTTTTTTATTTTTTGCAATCTAACACTTACTCAAACCTTACATGAATTCCTGAATTAATATTTCTTTGATTATTGTTATATAATCCAAAGCATTTTTTTAAATATTTAGTATCCAAAAAATTTTTAAATCACTTGTGAGAGCAAAAATAGTAAAAGATTAAAAAAATGGGGTCATTTGTGCCTATATAAAAGTGTTGTTATACTTTGAAATTTATCACATTGAAAATCTATGTTAAGAGTTACATTAAAGGAATAATTTCTTATAAAAAAGAAAAATGTTATTAATTATTTACTATTTTTTGAAAGAAAACTCTTAAGAATTTACTATAGATTATTTGATTTTTTTTACAGGAGTCAACTTCTCAGTACTCACAACCCTACTGTATTTTAATAAATACCAAATAATTGTTTAATTTGTATAGGAATAAAATTAAGGAATAACATCTGTTTGATTGAAATTTATTCCAGAACTGATTAACATTTTTTCCAATGCAATGATTAATGTACAGGAAAATGTATGTTAATTATTAATTGTAAATATATGCATAGGTGTGTGTATGTGTCACTCATATAATTAGAGGGAATTTGAACCCAGACATTCAAGCTCCCTTCAGTCATCAACTCCATTTTATACAACCATATGCATGTGAAAAAAATAAATGATCACCAACATATGTATTTTGTGCTGAACCAGCACTCATCAGTTTGTCCAGATCATCATCTCTCAAACACATATATAATCAGTGCTCAGTTTACATTAAGCTAGCAAATTTTCAAGCTTTAATGGACAGGCTTCAATCTTTTTTACTCTCCAATTCTTAAGCCATCCATAGCATTGAAATCTGATGGTGGGATGTTTAAATTACTTATTTACCAATTTTGCTGTCATACCCATGTTGATCCTAAGTCAATCTGGCTCTTCATATGTAGGATCTTAAGACCATTTAAATACACAAATGGTCTTAAGGTCCATATATGAGGGGTCAGATTGTCTTATGAACAATGTGGGTATGACAACAAAATCGGCAAACAATGGCTCTGAACATGCCATCATCCGATTTTTAATGATATGAATGATTGAAGAGTTGGAGAGTGGAGAAGATTGACGTCTGTCCATATAAACTGATCACTGATTATATATGTGTGGGAAATGATGATTCGGATCAACTGATGAGTGTTGGTTGAATATGAAATGCGTATTTCGGAGATCATTTATCTTTTTCACGGGTATGTGGTTATGTGTATCGATTGGTATAGGGTAGAATGGATGACGGAAGGAAGCTTGAAACTAGGTTCAAATCTCTTCTAATTACATCTAGGTTAAATATAAACACTATATTTGTATTTAAAGTATCACTCATATGTAAATCATTTTTGTATAAATTAAAAATATTATTTATACATGAATAATGGAATGACTAACTAAATGTATATATCAAAGGGCATTGCAGCATAACGGTTAATACATTTGTCACATTTGCAACTGGGTTAAAATTTGATGCAAACTAAAAATTTGGGGGATAATTAAAGTATCTAAATAAAATCAATTTTTTTTTTAAAATACTTTAATTATTCTCAACACAAGTAGCCGCTCAATATTAATTAGTAACTTGAATTTGCATTTTTTGTTTTATCTCTCAGTTAGAGAAGTTTTTGCCAAGCAATAATCTCTTTAAAAAAGTTATATTATAAAATAAAGTTTTATTTCTATTCATAAAAAGTTTTAATTTAACAAATATATATATATACTATCAAAGGCATGATTAACATTAAAAAATATATACTTTTTTTTTTATTATTATTATTTAAAATGACTTCAAACTAAAAAGTTTTAGAATAACAGGATACAATTTTCTTGTCATATTTTTTTTCTCTGAAAGACTTAAATGTAATTATAAACAGTTTTTCAAAATCCTTGAAGTAGAAATATAACACTTTTAAAGAGTGCGGTGTAGATTATGCTTAAAAAAAGATTACAGCTTTTTAAAAAAAATGTTCTTAGTATGTAATCTCCGTCAGAAATTATTATTCTGCTTAGTTTGAAAGTAACAGCTTTTCACCATCGGACTGAATGGTAATTGGCTTGTTGAACAGAAATCAGAGTCTGAAAAAAAAAACTCGTTTGCTATTATATCCAGCTGAGTAATTCTTGGGGAAGCCGGCAATTAGTCAATCATTACTAAGGTGCATAAGTTATTTTTGCACTTGACACAATGCTGACATACTTGTGAGCAATACATAGAATGATTTACAAGATAAAGTTACAAATTTTCAAAAGTATAATAATTAAATTATAAATCTTATTATTTAAAACAAAATAATAATAAACCAAATATAAAAAAAAATAAGGATTTAAAAATATTTTCTTGCATTCTAACTCAAACAAAAAATAAAATTATCAAAAAACAATATTATTTACTACAATATATTCATTTTTAACAGAAAGATATTAAAAAAGATAATCAACTTTTTAACATCTTTTCCAACTGTTAGTTTGATTTTTTAATGTGTTTAATTTTGAAGTTTTTTAGTTAAATTTTGACTTTCTTCATTAAAAATTTAAAACAAAAGAACAAAATATAAATATAACAATAATAATTAATAACCATTCGCAAACGATTATGGCCATTCTAACTTCAAAAAAAGAAAAGAAAAGGTGCAGAGAGAAAATAAAAATTATTCTAGAAATGAGTTTTGTAATGACTATATAAATCAATCTATAAACAACAAATAGATCCACAAATAGTGTTGTCTTATAATTTATTCAGCAGAAAACTTTTCGTTCTAAAATAATTTAATACCATTTCTAATTGTGACCCTCAAAGATATTCTATTGTGTGCTATATCTTCGTAATAGAACCAATTAACACTACATTTCTTTAGAATGCCTTTGATATAATCCTGCAGGAAAAACTATGCTCAACTCCATCATAAAACAGTCTTTTAGAAAATCATGCACTATTTATTCAAATTATATGTCTAATCCAAAGAAGGTGTGTTTTTACAATAATGATTTATATTACATCTAGCAAGCTGAAGAATATATTAAATGATTTTATGATCTTGTCTTGTTTTTAAAATTTTACAGAGTATTATTAAATGAAACTTTTCTAATGCCTTTATGCTATGCTGATAGATTGTCCAAGTATTACTTCCATACAAGATTTTAAATAAAATAACAGCTCTCTATATAGATAAATTATTGGCATTAGTTATTTCTCTGTGATGAAATACTCAATCTTTTAACTCATAAATAGCAGCAGCAGCATGTACTTTAATATCTAAATTCAACTTTCCACTTATAAAAAAAACTACCAATGTATCTAAATTAATTTACGTTTTCAAGTTGATAACCATTCAAGATGAAAATTGTAGAGATTTATTTGTTCATCACTTGTTCATAAAGTTTCATTGAACATTAACTAATAAACCAAAGACTTTTTATGTTGCATTTAAACCATTAAGTACATTCTACAAATTGTCTTGTGAAATGAAAAAAATCACTGGATTGCTTTAAGTCAGAATCCAAAAAGAAAAACTTGTTTTTTTTATTAATCCTTAATTCAAATTAAAAATTGCATCACTAAACCCATATCATATCTTGATCTCATTTGATTAAATTGCCTATAAATAATTCCAGACAGCACTCTCAGTTATGTAAATTGAAAATAATGTTGGAGCAAGTGTACATCCTTGTTCAACATCAGTTTTCATTTCAATTGCTTCAGTCATTCCACTTGTAGTAATAATACTTCTAATTTCATCATGTAGAAGTTAAATAATCAAAATAAATTGTAATGGACAACTAACTAATTTTAAACAACACAATATGTCTGTCAACTGAATCAGATCCCCTTAATCTAATCAATAAAAGATCTTAAAAGTATATTGAGTATCTGGCAACCATTCGCTTATGACTGAAAATAATCCAATAAAATTTTTGAAAGTACCTTTGTATAGTGGGTAATAATGACATTCAGTAGTATTTACTGCAGTCATATCCATTTTCTTTGTGTTTACAAATTGGAGTAATAAAAGGATTCATAAGATTGGGTGATACAACTTCATCTGGCTTATGGCACCACCATATTTTAAGACTTCTCTAGATATTTTATTTTGACCTGCAGCTTTTCAATTTTTATAATTACAAAAAGCTGTTTTGACTTTACCAAACAGAATATCTTTTGTCCAAATCTAAATAAGTAAATAAAATGCATATATCATTAAAATTTGTCATTACAATTCTTATATCATTATTTAAAGATGATCAAGTACTTTTATCTGTTTGAAATATAACAGAATAACTTTGCATGATTTAATAGGATGAAAATGCCATTTTTCAAACCATGTGATAATTTCAATGTATCAAAGAATGATCTAGCTTATCTTCTTTGCAATTTTAATCCTACAATAATTTTAAAGCTTATTTGTCATTAACCTTCTGATTTCAGATCTTTATATTTATTATAAAATTTCACATTTAATCTATTATTCTACCAAGCAGAAATTACCATGTTTCATTTTATTTAAATCAGATCAGTAATAATAAAATCAATGTCTAAAATCCAGTCATGATTTTTCTTTTAAAGAATCCAGAAATAGATTTATTGATATCCATAACATTTATCTTAAGAAAATTCCATGCTTTATTAATATGATAGTCCTGAAGATTCAAAATACCAATTTTAGTCTTTAATAGCTGTTAAAAATTTAGTAAGTATAATCAGTTTTTTTTTAAAGAATGAACATCATTTTTTGTGTGAATTTGACTGGAATAATATCAATTTTTAATGCAATTAAAATTTTAATCTTGGTATATATTAATCTATGATTTGTCCAACAATCTGAACTTGTAAATAATCATGTAAAGAAACTTCTAACTATAAAGTTATCAAATAAATGGTATTATTAAGTGCATGGATGCATCTATGTTCATTAATAGTGGCTCATCTACTTAAACAGAGAGTTTGTGATTGTCAGTCATGTGCTGTCCAAAAATTCAATAATAATAAATCATTTAAATATACAGTACAAATCCCTTACTTTTAGCCAAAGTCTATTATTTGGACCACCATGTGTATTAAAGACTCCAAAAATAAAATTGATCAAAATTTGATGCTGGTGTAATTGTAATATGATTTCCAATAAGAATAAATTATTTCCTTCTTTGATTTTTCTGAAGCACTAACACCATTGTGCAAGATGAGTATTAATACTATTCATCTTCTATTAATACAATGAAGAATTCCAATAATAAAAATACTGAATTAGACTTTACAGAAATTCCAATATTATGCATTCTTCTTTCACTGACTGGCCTACCTTTCCACCAAAAAATTGTATCTACACAGTCCTCTTCTGGATATATAGTGGTCTTAAATCTTGAGAGTTTCTTAGCCACCTATGCAAAAATTTTGTCATTGAGGAGTTTGTATCAAGAAATTTTGAACTCTACATGTTCCTATGTTTAAAAAAATGTTAGATTTGTATACAGTAACTAACAATTATCTAACATGATTATAGTAATATAAATAATTGTAATCAACATATAAATTAATTCACTAATCAGATGGTTATTTTTAGACTTTAAATATCACTGAAAAAAATTATTGCAACAGACTTATATTTATTAAATAACATAAATTACAACTCAGTATCTATTAAATTTATTAATAAAATATTAGGAGATGATAATTAAAAATAGTTTTAATTTTTCATGTTCTTATGCATGTATATGCAGAAATGTCTGTGTGTAGAAAAAATCATCCTATAAATATGTTGCCATCATTATTAAAAGGCATTCATAAATATGTGCAGTTATTCTAACTGCATAAAGACAAGGTATAAATAGTTTAAGATTAATTTTGTATTTATTACAAATATATCTTATCCTCAAGTATATACATTTAATTTCCCTTGTTGTTTTTATTCTGAATAATAGCTAATATGTTTAATGGCACAAAATTTTCTATTTCTATTCATGTTTATAAAATATGGAAGAGATCTATTTTCATATTCACCACATCAATTATTCTTTGGAATATAATATATGGCCAATATCTAAATTACGTTCCTATGTAATAACATCAATAATTAAATATTCAACCTATAATCTCATTATATAAGCCATCACTGCTGAAATATATTAACTTTTTTCGGTGTAACGATAAATAAATATGTCGTTACATTTATTTAAAATAAAAACTTAATAAAAGTTCGCAAATAAAAGGAAAAAACTAAACGCTAAAATTAAAATGTTTGTTAAACATATATATATTCGCACAGATGCTAAACTTTAAAAATATTTTTTCATAAACAAAAAAAAAAAGTATCTGAACGTATTTTTTTTAATAAAAAAATGCCAGATTGAAATATAAAAATATTTTAATAAAAAAATAACGTAAGTTAAAGTAAAAACAGGTATTAATTAATTCCTGTAATCTGTAAATGGAAATGATTGTTTATTAATTATCTAAAAGCTGTGTAATTAAAAAGTCAGATGAAAAGTTAGATAAGAGAAGAAAGAAATTTTAGCTTGACCAATGGAAGCACTAAGTCTTGGCTCAGACCCTAACGAAAGTGATAGACTAGTGACGTTTTGTTCATTGAATCCTTGTGGATAATATAAAAAGGGAAATACAGTTTTTTCTGACAGTTCCAGCGTTGTGCGTTTGAGAGATGTGGTATGATGCACATACAACACTCTCTATAAAAAAAAAATGAAAAGACTGTGATACCTTGAACCAGCTATTGCCATCTCCAGAACATTACCTTCCAACGGAGGCATCACGGGAATTGAAAGCAGAGGCCTGGACTCCTACCATAAGCTAGATGAAATGAAAAATTATTAAAATCAATTAAGAACTTTCGTCAAGTTTTATAAATCGATAAACAAGCCAACTTAAATGTTAAAAACGGACTCTTACCTGACTTTTGTAAGTTTTTAAATCAAATTAATAATGTTTAATGTTATATGTTTTCCGATTGATAAACATCATTTCCATTTTTTTTTCCTTATTGTAAAGATTATTTAAATGTATGAAATTTAAGTTGTTTATAGATGCTTGCATGGATTCATTTGCGGTTAATTATATTTTGGTTTTCATATGTGATCAAAATACATAGACATTCGATAAATAATGATACCTTACGGTGAGTATCTAAAATGTATTTATTCGGATATCTTTTAAGTTATTGGTGACAACGCAAGTATCTTATGGTGAATACTATTGGGTTACTTATAAGTTTCCCTCTGCGATTGTCGGTATCAATAATTTTGTATTTTGATCATTTATGTTTATTTTGAAATGTTTTTGACCGTGGAATCTATGTAATCGATCTATACCCAACATTTTTAAACCAATCTGTGCGAACGTATTTAAATGTTAAAATTAAGTCGGGCGTGAATAGCTATATAGTTTTGTAAAGTTGTATTAAGGGAGGGTAATCTTAGGTTATTCATTTCGTAGTTGAATTGGTTCAATGGATTGGATATATTTGTGTAATTAGTAGATGTAGTATGAGGTCCGCTATGGGCAGGATTATAGATATACACCACACACCCTCTGTTTGCCTATGGATGGGTTTGTAAGTCGGCAGAAGACCGCAGTCCATTCCTATGGAGTTTTTAGTTTATTGATCTACTTGCCAACAGATGTCACATTCCTGGTGGTGGAGAGTCAATGTCTTCTCTATTTCTACTTATTGTTCAGATGTACATTCCTGACAATATAGTATTTTGTGTTGTCGTATCATGCTACATTGAATACATGAATGTATCAGATGGATTGGTGCCAGTTGATTGTGAAATTTGTTGCCTAAGGTTAAATCAGGGAAGAATATTTTCCTTTCAAATGCAGACCTATGTAGCCTATTCATACCCGACCCTCTAAATAAAATATTAAACATTATAGCAAGCTATTTTAAATGTAAAATTAAAAATTAAGATAAAAATCTAAATGTTAAACTTATTCCTCGAATTTAGAATGATTTTATATGTGCATAAATAAATATTTTTCTGTGTTAATTTCTGGCAGTGGCTTTTATTATTTTTTTATATTTATATCTAAGGTTATATATTTTATTATCTCTGCGTCTCCACTGAGCTAGTGACAATGGGATAACGATCTAAATATGTAAATAAAGTGGAATCCTAACAGCGCGTATCTGCCTACTTTATAAATTTTTCTTGGCTCAAATGCCTAGATGGTGCCCTTGGTAGTGCGGATGCGGTGCGATGCGATCTCCCACTTCGTTTTGGATCGTTATAATTGGCATCCCAAGTGTGGCCTTACCTCAGAGATTGACCCTGAGAAGGGGAATTGATGATGAAATTTTCTATCTTTAATAAATCACGAGTGCCCTGAGAATTTTAAAAGTGAATCATGTAAATAACATTTGTTGTTTTTTCTGAAATAAGTACATTTTTGTACTAACGTAAAGTTATAGCCAGATGTTTAATAAACCACTAATACTTTTGAAAAAGTGAATCATGCTCGTAATATTTTTTGAAATTAGTATAAATATATTTGTTGTATTGATGTGGAGTTACGATTTGAATTTTTGGTCTTAAAGGTACTGCCAGTAAGAAAAAATTGCGCATATGTAAAGATAAATTTGAGGAATAAAAACTAATAAAGAAAACGTAATAATAAATCTAAATCATTTTTTTTAAAAAAAAAAAAAAAAAAGGCTTGTTAAATTAAAATCTAATCGTTCAACTTGCCTAAGTAATAGTTAAAGCTAGGAGAAATGAAACTTGGAAGGGAGGGGGCAGAAATTTAGCTGGTAGTAAGGAATCATCAATCAACATTTTTTTTAATCATTATATTTGTGTGTAATTACTGTTTTGTCTTGTAAAAAAAAGTTTTGTCCTTTTGAAATTTGCATATATAACAAATTTGTGTAACGTAATTACTAACACTAAGTAAATTCTTTTTTTTTTTTTAATGTTTTTGTTTTTTGAGGAAGTTTACTGATATTAACTTTTTTCGGTAACATGGACAGTATTTTATGACCTGAGATTTATCATTGAGTACTAAAAGAATTTCCATTCAAAAAAGTTATTTATTATTTTTAACATAGTTTGTAAATATTTTTACTTACTAAATGAAATTATTTCACTGCTATTAAATGTGATCAACAGATGACAATATTAATCTTTAATTTTTTTTTTCAACATTGGTATTAACAATTCTAAATTAAACATAAAACTATTAGAAAAAATTAGGAAAAGTAATTAAAAGAACAGAATTTTCTCATAAGGAATTTTTTAAAATATGAAGATAAAACTTGATATAAATTTTAGTATAAAATGAGAAATACGTTCAAAAGATAAAGATTAATCATAGTTCTGATTCATCAGAATATCATATACATACTGATTATTTGTAAGTTTGAGAAGCATTAACCCTTTCACCACTGATTATATTATTGGCTGCATGAGGTAAAAATCAAAGCTTTTAAATGGCCAATTCACAAACTGAAGTGTCAATTAACAAAGTCAATTGTCAAAATATATTGACCTTTTATTAATATTTTCACTTTAGTTTCATTTGTAAAAAGTATATTAATAATTTGTCAGATTATGAAAGTGAATGAAAGTTTGTTCTAAAATAAATTTTGATTTATAATTTAAAAATATTCAATTACTGCTGAAATGAAAAGAAACATCAATCACCAATTCCACGTTATGATTTCTATTTCCCACTTTGCAATAAATAAATAATTCTTGCTAAAATCTTAACTATTTTTCTAAAATAATTTTATTTTTAGCACTGTTTTATCAAAATTGTTTATAATTCATCAAAAAATACTGTTAAAATGATCTAAACATTCGTTTATCATTTTCGAAATAAAACAAAAAACGATCGTAACTCTTTACTTTTTGGCAGCCATTTTCTTTGTTATCAAAATTTAAACAGCCAATAAGATTCAAGAAAAGGCAGTGAGAAGGTGGTGCTTTGGTTTTGTTTCACATATATGGTCATATTTATTGATTTTTTACTTGTAAAATGATTCAAAAGAGGGCAGCATCTTACAGAAATTTTTTTCTTCTAAAAGATGACATCAGAACCGTAAACATAATACAAAAACTAAGTGATTTACAGTGACATCAAGTTACCTCATTTTTAAACGAATCAATCAGGTGAAAGACAAATTATCTAAGTAAATAGTAATAAACAGAAAAAATATAATACGCTTGAATTACACCCATTTCTATGATTATTTTTATAGCACAGTTAGTCTTACAAATATCATCAAATTTTTATTCATACTTCTAATGATGCATTATTTGCCAATGTAAGACTTTTCTATTTAATTTATTTATCAAAATAATCCAATTCACTCTTTATAAAGCTTTTTTAAAATTTTGAAAAATGAATATTAATTTATATCATATTTTTTACAAATATTCATAATTGTTTGTACAACTTCAACAGCATTTTTTGTTTCTCTATCTTCTTTTAAATTCTGCTACTCTTCAAGTGTAAACATGAATATTTAAGACATTTCTTAACACTTAACATGTATCATTAAAGCAATTATTCTAAAATTTTAACAACTTGTTGCACTTTGTCATTTCTATAAGGAATCATATTGTTTTAGCTATAATCTTAAGGAACCAAGATTATTTTAATTTATTATTTTATCATTTTTTAATTCTTCTTATATAAATAATATACAAATATTACATGTGTATGTTTTATTTCAACTGAAAATTCACATCTCACTATTTACTTTTATGACTGACTTGTTAATTATAGTATTGATTAATTTTTACATTTTTAAGTTTCAAAATGAAAGCATTTGATGCACTTTTTACCATAAATTTTACCAACAAAATGAAAAAAATTCATGGGCATTGTTAGCTAAGAGGTCAGTGCAGTGGCCTTGCAAGCAGTTGTTTGCAGACAGTTGTTGCGGGTTCACCTCCTGACCAGTGCTATAACATATGGAAAAAAAACTACCAATAAACCTAAGCCTATGTGTTTATATTAGCATTCAGTTTTTGTAATACATTGTTAAAACATAATGTTAAACATGAATACAATTCACTATAAATTTGGTAAAACAATTACTGACTGATGTAAAGCAGGTCATTTTCTAAACTCAAGCTTGGAGTTTCCAAATAGTGTGAATCTTGAAATTTATATAGGCCTAAATCATGATTAGTTTTTTTTGGGGAGTTTTTTTCAAATAGTTTATAGTCAATCTAGATAGCTTTTCAACAGTGACTGGAAAGAAGTATCTAATAATCATTAATCATTAATAGTAATTAGTGAATAAAATCCCCATTAATCTACATTGGATAAATGAATAGCAATACATTAATGAAAATAAGATTGTAAATGAAATATACTGTGGCCTATATTGCTTGTAGGAGAAGCTTTATATCCCTTAGCTACAGAGATCATAATTACCTTTATCATTTAGTTATAGTATTATATTTATAAATACTTCAAAGCTATATATCTAAATCTTTACAAAATATTATTTTTTAAATCATTACATTTATGAATATATATTGATAATGTTTATCCAGTGAATTTTGGCATGTGAGCAAGATTTTAAAATGCCCATTTTTAACTTACTGAATAGGCATATTTAAAATAATATGCTAAACTTTGGTTAGCAATGAATATTAAACGACGTATGTATAACACTATATATATATATAATATCTCATTTTATGTGTATGTCAATTCGGCTTCTGAAGCAGTACCTGGCTATCTCATCTACTGGGACGGACCTTCATATTGTAAAGTATATTATTATTTATCGTAATATACTATTGTTTAAACGTAAATCTGCAGAAAACTTTACGTATAAAAGTACACATACACAGCGGGTTTTTTTAATGTGATTTACTTTTCTACAATTCTGTTGTTAGTATTCATTTTTAACAAGTTTTCTTTTTTATTCAAGTAAAAATGTTATGTTCAACGAATTGTAAAATTACTAACCTCAACCTGAAGATTATATTACCTTTGTTTTGATATTTCTTTACTAAAGCATGTAAAATACAATTAAATAAAATAAAACTTAAATGTTTAACATTCTGATTGTTAAAAAAAGTAAGTTCTATTTCAATTTGTTTCTGCAACAAATTAGAAAACACATGGAAAGGAATAATAAGATTTTGAATGGTCATTTAAGATGTGGTAACAGATGGTTAAAAATAAAGAAAACGACAAACACTTTCCACTTATATCAAATGAATCAAAAAATAAAGACTTTTTCAGACACACAAACAATAAAAAAAAATGTTTTCATTTAAAACTAAATCTTAGAGGCAAAAAAATAAAATCATTTGCAAATATCAGGCATATTTTTAAAAAGATATTTTTAACTTAATTTTTGATTTATGTTTTTTTTATATTTCAGTCTATCGTGATCTGATTCTCTTTATTTGTATAAACAAAGTTGAGAGTAAAATCGTCATTAATAGAAAGTGATGGTACCATTTTAGTATGCTCTCTGGGTCGTTTTAACAGTCAGAGTGTCACCAAGCCACTACTGACATACTATGCGATAGACCTAATATAACTGTAAATACACGAGTAAAATATGCATAATACAAAAATAATAATACAAACAATAATACTGAGAATTTTATATTTAAATACGATATTTATTGTTCAAGTTATTTTAATATTATACATATTTTATTCATCACTAAACATCACACGATCCATTGATTACTTTGGCTTGTATTGAGTGGCACTACTGTATGGAGAGTTTTTGTCTGTTTTAATATTTTATTCATGTATTTACTGTTTTGTTAGATTATTTAACTTGAAAATAAAGACTACAAAATAAAAAAATAAAAAAACTTTTTAATTAATAAATAGCACAACTTTATTACAATACAACTATAATTAACAAATAGTGCAGGCTACGAAGTAAAAATGATCTTCCAAACAATAAAAGAAGTATTTAATTAACAAATTTTATATTGCAGTTGTTTAAACAATGAATAGACATCAGCAAAAAGAAGTCCAATACAGCTACGCTACCATCATATAGTTTACTATGAAAAAAAAATGTTACAAAGTAAAAAAAAAAAAACAATTTTTTTGGACTAGAAAATAGGCAAAAAAAATATTTAATTAACAATTATTATGAACAACTATTTTTTCTTCCTTTTACTTTTGTTGTATTATTTAATTCAAGTGTAAAAAAGTAAAGATCTATGGTTGTAGTTCTGACAAACCAATGAGGCAAATGTTTGAACAAGAAAGGACACAAATCTCTCTATTTAAATAATTTTTTAGCATCACTATGTGATATAATTATTACTGTTGCATTTTGACAAATATTCTTCAGAATATAACAATATGTTCATTGTCTATATTAATGATCAATGGTTTAATCACTGTAGAAAACAATACTTATAAAATCAAATAGCTTATTCACAATTTACAAAACCAAAGCATAATGGCAACTCATATTCATAGATAACATCTTCCAATACGTGGTTAGAATTCATTGTGCTATTATTATTTTTAAATCTAACTCTTTTTTTGTTAATTAAAATACAAAGTTCACTGCAGACACTATCTGGATAAAAATTTTGTTTGAAATTTATAAAATAAACTAATAATTCTGCAATTTCTAATAACTTCTTTATCATCTTTTTTAGATATTAATATTACTACTGCATTTTTCCAATCATCTGGTACATTTTCATCCTATAGATATTTGGTTCAATGTATTATGTGGGTATTTATTTGGAGATGGTGATGAAAGTCTTTGTGCAACTTTTAATGTTATTTTTCTGGTTCAAAAGAAAATCTGAAGAAGTCAGTATTTTCCAATAGTTGGAAAAGTCAAAGTAATTTTTTCCAGGCTTCATGTTTTTGTTGGATTTATTTCTTTGTAATCTGAATTTGAAAACATTTGCAAAATTATTTTGAGAAGATTTTTGGAATATCAAAAAATTGATTTTTTGCATAGTATATTAAAAATTCATAATTATTTTGCACTGTAATTGAATAATATGCAGAGGCAAAACTCTCCATACAATAGCACTACTCAGTTCAATCCAGAGTAATCAATGTATGCAGGAAGGATTGTGCATAAAATCCCTATCCCCCAGATCTAGATCTAAGTACAATGCTCTCAGATCCAAGCTCCTTACTGATGAATGCCACAAGCTAGAAACTAGTCTGGGGATATTGAATGAGTAGGTACTAAATATGGATTTTATACACAAACTGTACTGCATCCAATGATTACTTTGGAATGCACTGAGTGATGCTACTATATAGGGAGTTTGCCTCTGTGAAAAACAGTTTGTGGAAGCATAAAGAATGGTGATCGTGATGTTTAATTGTATAATAATTGTTAAAAACTAAAAGTAATCATCATTACACTTCTATTTTATATGTATATGCTTAAGTCTTAAAAATAAAGATAAAAAATTCTAGAATAATGGAAGCAAAAAAGCCATGGCTGGTATGATGACAATAATTTGTGAAACTGATTATTAATTCCTTTACAGACATTATATTATAATCTTTTGAAATATTTAAAAAATTATTATTGCTACAATTTTAATTTTTATAGCAAAATTTTATTGTTCTGTCAATGTTTTATATTTATTCATATCAATTTTAAAAATAAATTTCAGGCAATGAACATTTTGTTGACATTCTGGAGTTGCTCATGTGATTGCTTTTCTATCCATGTTTGAATGATAAAACGTCCTTTGTTCTCATTAATTTATCTGTTTATTATTTGTCAATAAGTTCAATAGTCAAATATGTTTTTTTAGAGTGCTTTTCATTTATAAACTTATATTTTTAATAAATCAAGTCATATCTGTTGAATTCTAATATAGAATAGTGGTTTAATATTAAAATTAAATATTGAACATTGGCAAATATTGGCATGAGAGCTAACAATAGAAAATTACAACGTGTTAAGAGATCATTAAATTTAATTGTCCATAATCATAACTTAGTGATATGAAATTGAAAATAGAAGAAACTGCAGCATCTATTGAGTATGCTTAACTAATTGTTAAACATCAATTCACTATGAAAAGAATGGAATGATTACATCCATTCTTTAACTCTGTTGCATTTAAGTTTAGTTTATTGATATTATAATAAAGCAGTGTAAAATCTGTATATTAATTTATGTACAGCATAAATAATAAGAAATCACTCTTTAACTATTTAGAGGATTAAGATAATATTCTTAGTATAACAAGAGTTCATATCAAATGAAACTTTTGTTTCAGGAATGTAAATGATAGCTTAAAAATATGAAATTGAAAAAATATGAGTGATTCCCACTGAGCTTTGTTTAACAAATTCTTATACTTACTTTTATTAAACTGGCATTTCATTTGATAATTGCACTTTGTTAAAACAAAGGCATTGCTTTCATTATTTAGTTAAATAATGATTTTAAATTACTTACATTGTACATAATTCAAACTGACATTCATGTTTCACTATTAGCTTTATAACAATGTCAATAAATTAAATTTAAATACCAACAAAGCTAAAAGAAAATGTAGTATCAGTCTATTGTTTTTATAGTATATTGATATTTGTCTATTAGTTGAGCATAGCTCAATAAGAGTTGTAGTTTCTTCTGTTTCAATTTCACATCATTAAGCTATGGGTATTTATGGAATATTTATTAAACTAACATTTTATTTGGGATTTGTTTGTTGTATAAATTAGACACTGCCTTGATCCTCTAAATCATTTACATTGTACATAAATCAAATGATTACACAGATTTACCATTGGAGGCCCAGCAGTTAGCATAGCTGTCTTCCAAGCAGACATCCCAGATTTGCAACTCGGTAAATGCTTTGACATATAAAAAAACAAAAAAAACAATATCAATTAATAGAACTAAAAGAATGAGTGATATTTTTCTATTCTTTTTATATTTTTGTTGATGTTTGATTAGTGGTTAAGCATACCTCTATCAGATACACAGTTTTGTGTGTATAAATATATTAATGATGAATTATATTTTAAAAATTAATAAATATAATGCCATCTAAAAATTACTAAGTCTATTTTAAATAATAATTGAACTGCCCTCTAGCTTCAATGTTCAATTTACATTAATATTTATAGGTTGATTTAGGTTTGCTCTCTGGATGTTAGTGTTCTTAATAATTATAAATAAAAACATCTGAAATATAGTAAGAGGTGGTCTATTTAGTTCAGTTTATTACTGTAAAAATTATTGAATGTATCAGCTACATGGCAGATCAATTATTTTAAATAGACTTTGTAAATTCCACATATTTTATATATGTATGATCATCATCATTTTCAACCATCATCAGTGCACTGCAAGATGAAGATCACTCACAAGCTCAATCCATTGCACTTCTTTATTTCTTTGATACATGTCACATGTGTAAAATCTCCTGGAATCCAGGTTAAGACTTCAACTAGCTAGCTATTATTATCTCTTTTAACAATATGTCCAAACCAACTCCACTTCAGTTTCTTAATTCTTTCAATGTCACAGTAACACCTGTTTGTTCTTTCACCTTTATAATTTATTTTTGATTGCTTTTTGTTACTTCTAATATGCATCTCTCCATACTGTATTGAGTGGTCTGGAAGTCTGTATTGTTCTCCTGTTAAGTGTCCAAGTCTCAGAAGCATGAGTAAAAACTGTAAAACACATTTATTAAAAACCTTCGTTTTTAAACACATAAACACGTTTCCTTTTAATATTAAATTAATTCTAACAAATGCAATCCAATTAAGTTTAATTCTATGATTAATTTCATCAATTATGTTGACACCTGCAGTAACAATCTGACCAAGGAATTTCTAGTTCTTAACTTCCTCTAACTCATCATTATCAATCGTTATTTTCATTTTTTGAGAAAATCATTGAACATTACTTTAGGCTTTTTAACATTTACCTTTAATCCTACTTTCATTCTTTCCTCTCATAACTTTTGCAGTATTTTCTAATGCTCTAAATTAGCATTATTGACAAAAACAGATACATCATCTGCAAAATCTAGATGACTTAAATAATCTCATTTACTTTTACTCCTTTATTTTCTTATTCTAATTCACAAATGACTTCTTGCAAACTTGCTGTAAAAATTTTTGAAGATATGGAGCCACTCTGGTGAACAACCTTTTCAATAATCTTTTCAATGTTAATGTTTTAGTTTCATTATGTAATATAATTGTTGCAGTTCCAATTTTACAAATATTCTTCAGGATATGAAAATATCCTGGATTTATATCTTGATGACCCAATGCTTTAATCACTGAAAAAATGCTTATAGAAACAAATTCCTTTTCATAATCTACAAATACAAAGCATAATAGTAAATCATATTCATTTGACCTTTCTATAACTTTTCTCAATACTAGGAAATGATCAACTATATAAAAATCACTTTTAAATCCAGTTTGTTCTTTTGGTTGATTAAAATCCAAAGTTTGTTGTAGAGAAGTGGTTAATTATTTTGAAAAATTTTGTATAGAAACTGATAAAAAATAGTCTGTAATTTCTAATAACTTTTTTATTACTTTTTCTAAATATTTATATTAATACATGATTTTGTCAAAAAAATGTTGTTACCTGGTTCTTTTAAGATATTAATTATAATTTCATCATTATCTGGAGCTTTTTTTCATAAGTTTAATTGCATGTTTCTCTTCTTTATTTTAAATCCTGGGTAATTTGGAAGTTATAGTATTTGTAGGAGGTACTATTTCTTGTTTTTTATTGCTATATAGTTCTTGCTAAAACTTTTTTACACATTTTATTATATCATTTCTCTCTTTAGTAATAGTTCCATTTTTTTTATTGCAAAAATAAGTTTCCTATTAATGTAAGATGTTTTACATTCTTTAGACTTTTGTTCTCTTCTATAGCTTTTTTGCTAGTTTACTATTATAATTTCTTATATCATTATCAATTTTTTTATACAATTTTACAAAATTTGAGATATTCAATCCTTTTTAATGCATCATTTTTATACATTTTCATATTTCTTTTTTTGATCATAAATTACCTTGTCTCAGTAAAAATTTTATTGGTCAGTTGATGCTTTTTTGTACCATCTATCATTGTGAAGTTTTTAAAACTGTATCAGATATCTTTTTATTGACTTTGTTCAAATCTGAATCATATTCAAAATCCGTTAATATCTGAAAATAATTTTCAAGTTCTAATTTAAATTCATTGGAATAATTTCAGAAGATTAGGAATGTCATCTAATTTTGCATTAACATGTAACTTACATTGATGGCCACTTCCTGTGTTGAATTTATTAAGAACATTACAATCTGGAAATACATATTACCTGCTAATCAAAATATAATCTAATTCTTCTGCATTTTCATTTCCATGCTTCCATATTTATTTCTGTTTAACATTCTCCTTAAAAAAATGCATTATATAAAGTTAAATGTACAAGTCTCAGATTCATTACTCATTATATTTGTTAAATAATTTAATTGTTAATTATTTTTTTTTAAAAATTCATACTATTTACGTTTTTTTGAATTTATTCAGCTGTTAGTAATAACACATACATTAGTAAATAATACCACATATTAAGAAGCATTATTTTTCTCGCTTCTTCATGTATTGCTGGCCTGACCAATTATAATACTAACATGAGAACTGAATGTCTTTTAGATTTATGAATACTGAATTTAAAATTATACACAACAACCTAAGCTACTTTGTCAAAGATACTAGATAATAGAAAATTATATACTTATCTATGTTTAATCTTGATTTCTCCATTTTTAATGATAAAGTTAATAAGTAGTTTGCAAATATTATAAAGTATTAGATTCTACAGACTCATGGAATTACTTGCTAGTATTCATCAATTTGTGGGGTTGTTGTCTATATTAGTTTGTATATATAAAATCTAGAAACCGACAAAGGAAATATTTTGATTTTTGCTAGCAAAAAACAATAATTGAACTGCAACTATCTTTACCATGATTCTTGCAGTCGATTATATCATATGATCTGTTATTTATTTTAATTATATTAGAAATAAGTTATGCTTTTATATATATCTACATAAAATCAAATATAACCTCATAAATTATTATTAATAATTGTTAATATAGTTATGTAAAAGTGAGAAGTGTTTATTTTCATTAAGTGCTTATATGAACTTTAGCTTTAATAATTTCAATATTGTAATTTACATTAGATAAGTAATGAAAAAATAACATTGAAGAGATATTTGTGATCTGGATGAAGCAAAGAATTCTAATTTAATCTGCTTTTTTTCTTTCAATGTCTATTCATATTTTGATATTGGTTAAAAAATAATTGTTTTAAGTATATTTAACATGTATTAATTATATGGAATAAATTTTGTATTATAACAATATGCCTATTCTTAAGCCTATATATTTAAATTTAAACTTAAATGTATCTAGGTTTGTTATCAATTTTGCTTTACATAAGCCATTTATTCATTATTAGTTATTTATATTTTGTTTGTTTAAATAATATTCATGTTGATTAAATAATTTATAACTTTTTCATGAAATGTTTATTTTCACATCATCCCAAATTATAAATAAATGTTTTAAAAAAAAAAGCTTACTATAATTTAGATTTTAATTAAAACAAGTCAATGTGTATACAAGTTTAATTAAAATTATCAATTAATACTTAATTACCACAAACTTATTATATTTATTTTATAAATATTAAATGACTTATAATTTTATCAATCTTCGGAAATTCTAAAACACTAACTTTAAAGTGTGTATGAGTATAACAAAATTTATATAAAAGTATCATAGATAATGTATTCTAGAATCCCTATAATAATGTTATATATAAATATTTAATTTATATAGCATGATGTTTTTTTTACAAATTATAATAATAAATGTAGCTTACTCCACTGCACATGTGCTTTACAGAGAGAGAGTTATAATGAATACTCCCCTTTCCAAACCCAAGATAAAATCTTTTTAAAAGATAGAATGGATCCACTCTATCCTTTTCACCCAAACTTTATGTATAGGCAAATCTGAAGCATTTGGAACTGAGAACATGAAGATTTAATTAATCACTTTAAATTATTTACAATCTGATTTTTGATGATGATGCTTGCAAACATCTGAATACTTGGGACAAAAAAATAACAAAAAAAAAGGAATTTACTTACAGTTGGCTATTAAATAATTTGATAGGCTTTTTTTTTTTTACTAATAATATTAAATCAATTAAGCTACCACATAGAGATGAAAAACATATAAACCCAATTGCCTGCTACATTCTATACTGAGGAACTTCATACATATTAGACAATCAATTATTACAAAAAATGCGACTAAATTAAAAGTTTAAAAGCAATCCACACAAAATAGAATATTGTCAAATATTTACATTAAACAAACTTTTATATCCTACTGGATATACATTAATTAATATGCAATGGGGATGTTAATTGTTTTTTTTTGTTTTATATATATATATATATATATATATATATATCAATATATAGTTTATAAATTATCATTATATATATATATATATATATATAATGATAATTTATAAACTATATAATGATAAGGGAGGGTAGATCGTAACAAATATATATATTTTATCTAAATAGGATCTGGTGATACATTAAGTAACTCCTCTTTATCTGACTTAAAACAGCACCCGAATATGATGTCATCCTCTTCATCTGATGTCCATCCATATCCCACATACTCATCTTCCCATCTCACAGTCAGTTGTACTGGGTGCATTTCTAGACTTTGTGCAAACTCACTTCCACTATATAGAACTTCCTTTTCCAATCCTCTATTTAAGTCTGCTCCTTCATAGTGAGGGAAATAGTTTGGATGCTTTCCAGATTTGTTATTTCCGAATAGTAGGGTTTGAATCTGTTCTTTCTCTCTCCCTCTGTTCTTCCCCTGGTGAACCTCTGTGGTCGTCTCCTGCCTTCTCTCTGTCCATCCCAGCCTTGCTTTCCTTTTACCTGTGTATGGATCCTTTCTCTTCCTTTTCTTCTTGCCTTTTATGGTACTCTTCGATTCATACTTTCCATACAGTCCGATTGTCTCTGCATCTAACTCATTCCTATCTGGGATGGCTATCTGATCATTTCCTTTGTTTATGATGCCTTCTGTGTTGATGTTGCTTTCCTTTTTTTTTAAGAATCTCTTTAGAGTCCCCCACTGATACTAGCTTTCTTTTGCACAGGTTCTCGGCTAAATGACTAATAGCTAAACTGTTTTCTATGCTTTCTTTCTTTGCTCCCTTCATTTCAGTGAGGTCTTTTCTTAATTCTTGAATACATTCTGCTATACTGTTCTCTTTCTTGGCTGCTACTTGACTTCTATGAGCCAGGCCTTTTTTAATTCATATATTTCATCCCGGATCTCACTATGTGTGTCTTCATATTGCTGAAACTTCCTGCTAAGATCTGTCTCCATCTTATTGAACTTCTCCCCTATATCCCTTTCTTGATGCTCAACCTGCTCCCCCATGGCCTTGATTTCCTCTTGGATTTTCACCATTTCATTTTTATTTTCTGTCCTGGTTGTATCTAGCATTTCTGTGAATTCAAACTGTATTTTTTTACAATTCTGTTGGCAGCTAAAGGATACTTCCTGCAGGCCTTTATACAGCATTTCTTCTAAGTCTTTTCTAATCTGTGCTGTTCTTTCCTCACATTGCCTGCCCAAAGCTTCAAAACGTCGTTCCATTTCTAGATTATTTCTATGATCTCTCTCTTCTGCATCCTGTCTACTTTTCCTATCTCCCTTTTCTGCATCCTGTCTAATTTGCTTCAATAGTGACTCCATCATTGAGTTCATATTCCAGCATTCTTTCTTAATTTCTTCTATAGGTCTCTGCTCAGTTACCATGGTGTCTGACTTTTCTGACATGGCCATGCTTTGATGTATAGATGCCTTTTCCCTAATCTGACTCATACTCGCTTCACCTTCCATGTCTCCCTCTATGCTGCTACTCTCTTCCATAATTTCTTTTCCCGATCTTAATATAATACCCCTACACATTCCTTCTTTTGCTGTTTTCTCTTCTTCCCCTTCACTCACTACTTCCCTTTCTTCTTCTGTACTATTATCCATTTTAATATACTAACAAAAAAAAATTTCTCTTTTTACTGGCTCAATTCATTTTTACTAAAGTTTCTTGTTTTTTTTTTTTGCTTTGCTAACTCGGCTAATTGCTGCACTCCACAAAGAAAACGATCTGTCTCCTACTCATCCCAACACCTATGCCTAACTCTATTAATACACCTAACTTCTCGCTATACATTCGCTTGATGCCCACCCAACATTTAACTAACAGTGAAATAAATTTAATATATATAACAAAAAAAATTATAAAATGCAACTCACCCTTGGCCTCTTGCAGCTGTTTTTCTTTTTTAAATTTTCCATGGTTTATGGTTATAATTTAATTTACATGTCTGTGCTAGTTTCGAACCTTTAAGACTTGATTTGACCTTACATTTATTTCCTTCTCTTTCTCATTCAATCCAATTCATAAAACAAAAAACAAATAAATAGACCCCCCCTTTCCTCTCTTTACTCCTGATGACAAAATTTATGTGAGAACAATTTGACATCTATTCAAATCATCCTCAGGTGCCAGTCACAGTTTACACAAAATTGTTTATGATTCCCCTTAAAAATTCTACTATGCATCTATATAAATAATTTTTATATAATGAAATAATAATCTACTCTGAGTATGGAATTAATTGACGTTCAAACTCAGGAAAAAAAATCTATACATATACAATATTTTGGCAAAAAAAAAATTTGACTCAGAATTTTTAATTTTGAATAAAAGATTTTATCTATATACTCAATAATCTCCTCAGGGGTGGAAATAAGTTACAGGCCCCACAATTTTGGGCGTACAAACCCAGGGGAAAAAATTCTACATATATATTATTCATTAATTTAAAACAGAAGAAAGAAAAACATTATACACACATGCAAATGTTATACAGGGCATTGCAGGCTATGGAAAATTCGAATAGCCACACGATGGGCGTCCAAACCTGGGGCAAAAAAAAATACTATGTAGCAGTCAAGTTTGTACATTCGCGTAACAGAATTCAGAATCCAAGCAAAAGAGACTGAAGCTGACCAGACTAGGACTGTGACATCCCAAGTCCAACCACACTTCAACTCGTGAGCCAGGATTCCAAGGCTCAAGACCCTACGAATGATCACCTTGAAATTACACATAGTATACCTCTTTCCACACAGCCGACATAGGTCACGGAGATGCAATAAGACTCTGATGAATAAAAGAAAGGCTCTTAATTGACTAAAATATACCACTAATCTAATTTAACTTAATGCATAGTTTTCACATATATAGACTATAAATAATAATTAGAATTGGATTGAATTAGATCAATAATGAGACAGAGAACGAAATACATTAAACTAATTATATATTTATTTACAATTGGCATGAACTTGATAAGTTTTACACATTTCAGCGTCGAATGTACACAAACATTGGGTGGATAAGAGAACACATTCTCTTTTATATACAATTCAAAATAGCTTTATATAAATAATTTCATTTAATTTTTATACATGGGTTTAACATATGCCCGTATTATGAATTGCTTTACAACTGATAAATATTTAATCACTATGTTATGTCTATAAATCTCGATAAGCCAAATCCTATTACATTGGTGGCTGTTATATAAATAATTATATTGAACTTTGATCATGAATTCATTTACTAAAATATACAATATGACTTAATAACGAGCGCATAAACCAGCTCAAGTAATGATCGATCGAACATGGCTTTCGAGAGAAAATTTCAGAATGCTGAAAGTGTTATGTTAAGGTGGGAGACTTTGGCTGAAATAGGATTTTACCAATGTGCTATGGCACAGGTAAACAATAATAGGAAAAGTCACTCTGTGGATGGATGAAATAACTTCAGGGTTCTTGTGACAAATGCCGGTACCCTGTAACCGATCGCAATGCTGCGTGAAAAGGAACATTGTGTTCAGGAATGGCGGGAGGACTTATGTGTTAACCTGGCCTTGACTCAGGCTTCACTACTGTTCTACCCTATAAGAGAATATGTGCTGGCAATGCCGTGGCTCCATCTTGAGATACGTGTATTACATATAGCAGCAAAATGAGAATAATTTTATAAAATAATATATCACATCCGCCAAGCAAAGAATAGCATATTTCATACTATGAAATACAAGTTAATAGCATATTATCTCTATCAAATTGGGACCAACTTTTGTGTAGCCTGATAATAAATGTCTATGCTACTAAAAGGGAATATTACTACATCTGTACTTTGACATGCTCGATCTATTAAGTTACTTATAGATAAATATAGCTTTACTTCTCACTATATGTAAAATATATAATTGTTTATTAGAGAAGATATTAATTAGTATTAAAGTTTATCGGCTTAACGTTTTTGAGGATCCATGCCTCATATTCATAGCCTTCATAAAATGTATAATAAAATATGCAAATACAAATATTCAAATAAGCTAGTATTACGTAGCCCATTTCTTCGAGATCTCAAAGCAAGTATCCTTTCTATTAATGGCATGGATGTTTCCATTGATGTAAAATGCCTCCTTTATTTTTCTTTTGTGATCATTTGATTCTGAGCACAATATTATGGGATTGGCAGGTGTGAAGTTGTGTCCAGATTGTTTAGCATGCTCCAAGAATACAGAGGACGTGTTGCTGTTTTTCTGAGCTCTGTTAAATGTGTAAATATGTTGACCCAGTCTAGTATTGATTGTAGCTTTCGTTTCACCATAATATGTAGCATGGCATCCAGCCTGAGGGCAGGCAATAGAGTACACCACATGTGGGGTTAACGATCGATCAATGTGGTCTTTAGAGTTGTTAAGCAATCTATTAGAATTAGGTGGAGTTCTAACTGCTATGTTAAATTTATCGTTTAATGCTTTCATTAGTTTGTTAGATATTTTAGGAATGTAGGGGATTGTTATTCTAGGTAGATTGGTGCGAGGTACATTATTGTTTATTGTATTATTAAATTTTATGATTTTATTTTTAATAGCTTTGAATTTGAACACTGCTGCTAATAGATCTTTAATATAGTTGTTTATGTTTTCTTTACTGTCTGCTTCATATTTACATAAATAAAAGTTTCTAAACAAAAATGCATTAAGGCCAGCAAATTTATGTGATGCAGGTGAGTTAGAGTTAGGGTGGATACAGCTGCGAATTTCAAATGGTTTAACAATCATTTTGTAATCTATTAAGTGGCGATTTCTCGATAAAGAGAGGTCGAGATATTTAAGTTTTTTATTATTTTCATATGTGATGGTGAATGAAAGTTTGGTTAAGTTTTGTAAATCACGTAGTATATTTAAAGTATTATCTTTAGAGGTTATGATAAAGATATCGTCTACATAATGAATATATGTAAAGTCTTGGTTGATATTGTGATATTTTGGAAGGATCGATAGCTCGTATTTATTTAAATATATGCTAGATAAAACACCACTGATAGGAAGGCCCATGGGCCATCCATCTTGCATTGTGTACCACTTGCCATGACAGGAAAGCAATAATGAATTTAACTCTTTCACTAGGGCAATGTGCTCGCAGTAGCTCTTCTTGTACTATTTGGATAGATGCTTTTCGATTAATTGATCCGTATAGTTCCTTCACATCCATTGTAGCCATAATTGAAGTCTGAGAGATTTGAGTATTTTTGATTTTGGAGATGAATTGGAGAGATGAGTTTATCGTGTATGAGCCAAAATTAAGGTAATCTATAAGTAATTGATTGATTAATTTGGCTGCTTCAAAATAATGCACACCACCGAAATCCATCATCAATCTAAGTGGTTTGCCTGTTTTATGCAGTTTTAAATTGGCAAACATTCAGTGGGGTCTAGTGGCAGAAGGGTAAATCCTGTAATATTTGGATTTAGTAATCCCTTTATCCTTGAAAGTCCGAAGCACAAAGTTGGTGCATGATAACTCTTTTAATATTAAACTAGATCGAGATAATTTGGTCGTGCATTTTATTTTTATAGTCTGTGTTATTTAGCAAAACAAAATGATTGCCTTTGTCTTCTTTGAGACAAGTAATATTGTGTGTTTTGAAATATTGTTTGGTATTTAATATACTTTTATTCCATGCTTTTCCTTCTTTATCAACCAAATTGTTATTTAATAGTTTAGATATATTGGTGATGATAGCATCTCTTTGTATATTGTTAATGAGACTCGCTTCGATGTCTGCTATTAGTTCAAGTTTAGGAGATCTCCAACTTCATCCTACATATTTCGGTCCGAAGGATAAAATTTTCTTGATTTCATATGGTGGTGTAATTAAAGTTTTGTTAACGAACGTGTCTGTATTAATCCTATGGCGATATTTGTTTTGCTTAATAAGCAAAAAATGTATTTTATTTTCAAATTTTGCTGTATGAAATCTCTCAATTTTATGCAGTTTATCTTGCATCCACTGGGGGATTAAGTAGTTCGCAGTCATTTTATTCCATCTGATTGTTTGCTTTTTGAAAGCATCTCTACATCCATATGTTATATGCGCCAAAAGCTGTTTCTGCAATTCATTCTTAATTTTAAAATTATTGTATATTGTTCTATTGATTTTAACCACACAACAATTGGGCATAATATTATAATCCTTGCATTTAGAAAAGAACGAAAGTCTTTGCTCGTATTTAATCATCGAAATTCCGCAATGTAAGATCTGTTTTTCTTGACCTCTATTCATTATGTAATAAATATAGCTTTACTTCTCACTATATGTTAAATATATAATTGTTAATTAGAGAAGATATTGTGCTCAGAATCAAATGATCACAAAAGAAAAATAAAGGAGGCATTTTACATCAATGGAAACATCCATGCCATTAATAGAAAGAATACTTGCTTCAAGATCTCGAAGAAATGAGCTACGTAATACTAGCTTATTTGAATATTTGTATTTGCATATTTTATTATAGATTTTATGAAGGCTATGAATATGAGACATGGATCCTCGAAAACGTTAAGCCGATAAACTTTAATCCTAATTAATATCTTCTCTAATTAACAATTATATATTTTACTTATAGATAATAAATATTTAAGGAGGGAAAGTATATTTCTATGGACTTAAGAATTTAAATGTCAAATATACTTATAAATATGATCAAGGCTAAATTTAATTCTAAATAAAACTATAAGGTTAAGTTTTTAACTGGTTAATCAAAAGAGCCACATTTCACATATTAAATCATTTAAATAATAAAAAAATAGGATTTTGAAACAGCGCAAAAAGTTGATGCTATAAACAAATTACACGAAGATTTTAAAATAATATCTTCTTAAAATATACATGAAATTAGTGCCCACTGTTTCGAAATATTGGCATATGGAATATAAAAGCATTTAATTAAAATAAGCAATGAAATATAGACACAACCGCAGTGATATAACTTTAAACTAAATAATTTACTTTGAAGTGAATGGAAAATATAAATAAGTCAGATTATTTAAACTTTAACAATATTAAATTTTGATAGCAATTGACATATTTAAAATATTAAATTAAATGGATTTAAGTTTTGGTTACATATTAGTTCTATAATTATTTTAAAAAGAGAGTTTAGCTAACTTATATAGATATATTTACATTTACACAGAGCTCTGTGGTTTGAAAAATAAAATGGTACCGGTATTATTTATCTGGACTGCAAGTTTTTGGCTGTATGTTTGGTGAGTTTTACTGGGTGGCTGGTGGCAGCATCTTTCCCATTCTGTTAGGCTGATCTCTGCTAGCGGCATGATGGTGGTTCAGGCATTGCAACGAGAGAAACTCCAGTTCTCTGTGTGGAGTCACAGCAATAAAATGCTTGTTTTTAGCCGGACATGTTAAATATTAACAATCATGAAGACTGGCTGCAATTCTCTCTAAAAATATGGCTGTCCTTTCCTTGTTAAAAATACAGATAATTTATATGTTTTCTTTATCGGACTCTATCGCCTCAAGACTCACTAAACTCAGGAATTTAATTAAATATTTTTCAATTTATAATCCAGATCTTAGATAACTTATGTTAGAAACATTCCATAAGCTATTATTATAATTAAGGTTTTACTTGCAAACAATTGTCCAATTTAGATTTTAAAATAACTTAATCTTATCTAAGGAGATTTTAATTAGTAAATTTTGAACTAGTTTTACTTTTTACGAATTCCAGGTGTGGTCATTAATGACACTTGTTTACAACCAGAAATCTTTTTAATTACTTGACCAGCTTTTATTTTTAATCTTACATATAATAGAAACTCTTTTTATTTAAAATCAACCTTTTAACATTTTTTTAAAACGCAAACCTTTTACAAATTTATTTAAAATAATTTACAAACATATTTTGATATAGCTTTTAAATATATTTTCGAGAAACTTTTCCCTGAAATATATTTAAAACAAGAAATCTTTTAACAATTTTTAAAGATATTCAATATTATTTTTAGATAATGGCTTTTACATATTTTAAATCATGTCTTTCTTCTATATAGCACAAATTATATATCCACATACGAAATTACAATATTAAACAACAAAATTAATAATTTACACTTAACTTAAATAATATAATAAACATTTTTAGAAATATTAAATAACTTTAGTATGCTATAATTTTACTAATCCTATCTAATTATAGTGTTGGTTCACACATAAATATATAATGCTGTTTAGACAGACATGAGCGAATTTTAAATTTATTAACATTTAAATAGGTTCGAACTTAGCACAGATGAGTGTGTCATTAGGTTTGATGATGAAGTGATAGGGGCTTGGAAAGTTATCGTTTCAGTATCATAGATAATCTATTCTAGAATCCCTATAATAACATTATATATAAATATTTAATTTATATAGCATGATGTTTTTCTACAAATTATAATAATAACTGTAGCTTACTCCACTACACATGTGCTTTACAGATCAAATGCTAATTATAATGAATACTCTCCTTTCCAAACCCAAGATAAAGTCTTTTTAAAAGATAGAATGGATCCACTCTATCCTTTTCACCCAAACTTTATGTATAGGCAAATCTGAAGCATTTGGAACTGAGAACATGAAGATTTAATTAATTACTTTAAATTATTTACAATCTGATTTTTGATGATAATGCTTGCAAAATTTTTACTATTTACAATATGTCATTATTAAATGAAAACTTTAAATATATGTAAATATTTAATTTATATAGTGCAATGTTTCTTATAAATTATAATAATAACTATTTGATCTGTAAAGAGCATGAGCAGTGGAGTAAGCTACAGTTATTATTATAATTTATAAAAAACATGGTATATAAATTAAATATTTACATATGTTAAAGTTTTCATTCAATAATGTTGTATTGTAAATAGTAAAAATTTCACAAGCATCACCAACAAAAATTAGATTATAAGTAATTTAAAGTTATTAATTAAATGTTCACCCTCTCAGTTCCAAATGCTTCAGATTTGCCTATACATATAGTTTGGGTGAACAAGATAGAGTGGATCCATTCTATCTTTTAAAAAGACTTTATCTTGTGTTTGGAAAGGAGAGTATTCATTATAATTAGTTTTTGATCTAAAGCGCATGTGCAGTGGAGTAAGCTACAGTTATTATTATAACAATGTTATGTAAAATTACAAGATGGGGAAAAGATAAAAAAAAATATATAGAATAAAAATTAGTGATATGCAACTTGAATCAGCAGTTTCTAACATCAGACATATTCCTTTAAAAAAATCTATATTTGGTATATGAATAATGGGAGGTCTTGCTAAAAGCCAATCAAATGTCTTGGATCTTTTTAATCCCTGCCTAATATATTTTATGATTGTCATTTCACATGCATTTTGCAGTTTCCCTGTCATCTTTTCAGAAGAATCTTATTTATAAATGTTTTTTCAAATGTTCATAAGTTATATTTTAGAAACTCATTCTTAAGAAATGACAAAATAAAAAATTTATTCCATTTTAAAATAAGCCATTTTATCACAATTATACCAGAATTCCTTGAGAGAAGCCATTTACAATCATAATCATTAATTTGTAAACCAATTACTGAAAATCACATTTTTTTCTTTACAAATCTGCACTATTAAATTATTTAACTCCAGGTTAAAACTATCTAAAGCACTCAACCAATCACAAATTCTCATTTCTAAGCCATCAACTTTATACCTTTGGTATAACAATGGGGTATTGTCAGTCACACATATAATGCTAACATATTTAGATTTCTTTAATTAATACATTAAAATTGTAATGGCAGGGAAAATAACAGCTGCAAACCATTGCACACCATAATATAAGTTATAGATACACTTTAAAAAATATAGAAAAATAGCAATTGTAGCACAATCATGATACTAAAATGTAAAACTCTGAGTGTAGATGCTATAATTTAGCCCTAAACATATCCAAATAAATTCTTTTGTTTATATATTTGGCCACATTAAAAATTAGACATTTTTCAGAAACAAAAATAAATAAATTATTCATAACAGAGATAATTTTGATTAATTTTAAATAATTCTATTTCAAAATGTTAATTATATATGTCATTCTACATTTTATTATAATATTAACATAAACAACTTTGCTTATATTCGGTTTTTTTTCTTTTCTTTTTACACTATCAATGTCACACATTTACTATGTTGTGAGACATCAGACAGTATGCTTTAATATATATTGGAAATATTGTAAACAGTGGCAAATTCTGGCCATGCCATATATTACAAGTTTGATTAAAACAAATGATTGTAGATTGTGGAAATGAATGGGATCTTTTGTCAATTTTTTATAATAATTATTAACTTATTTAAAAATTTTCATACTTTAATTGATAATATAAAATTACAACCTTTTTTTAAATAATAGGAATGTGAATATATATAGTTTCTTAAAGCTAGTTATAAAAAGGAGAGAAAAGTTCAAAAAAATAATAAAATAATTTTTTCCTCTCTTCAATAATTTTATTTATCTATTAGTTTTTATTTTTTTTAAAAAGTAATAAGAGAAATAATCAGTAAATTTTAAGCAATAGTTATCAATTCTTAAAAAGAAAACAAAATGGTGTTATTCTTTTCTTTTTACCTCTCTAAAACATTTTGTGTTTTTCCAATCAAAGTATAATTAAAGGATTATATTGTTCTTGTAGTTTAAATATATGTATAATAACTATGGATATTTTTTTTAAATAATTAGAGTTGAAGTGGAATGTTTAAATAAGAAAAAATAAAATAACCTATTGTAAAAGTAGAATCTATTGTTCAGGATTGAAGGCTATCATGTCTGAGATAAATGCTCAAAAAATAAGATAAGCAAAGAGACAGGCTTAAGCACAAACCTCAGTGCCTTATGAGAAGTAGTCACTTCTTGATTCTGCTTCAAAGAGAAAAGAGCATTTGCAGCTCAGCTGTGAAAAAAACAGTAAGAAATAATCTTGTCTGAAGACTAATCTCACTAATATTTTGAAAACAAAAAGGGTTTTCAATTGATTTGAAGAAACATGTGCTAAATTTTAATTAATATTCAAGCATCACAAAACCTAATCATGTAATCTGTTCATTAAAGTGAAGATTCAGGAGGAAAATTTCCTTGAAAGAAATCTGCAACAATCCTCATGTTCTCTTTAAAAGCATGACAGTCTTATTCTGAATTAAAAATTATTATATTGGAAATGGACAAATTTAATAATTTACCTATCCAGGAAATCTATGTTAATTTGGAAATTAATATTATAAAAATCATCTGAAAACTTGAAGCTACAACATTATGAATAAATTCAACATTCTGTTAAACCCATCCTGGAAATTATTGTTCTAATTTTAATGTGAACATTTGGAACAACAAGATGAAAAAACTAACAAATAAGGATCAGAAAATTAAAGGACTAAAATCATAAAACCATGGGAAAGAAAGGTATAGTGATGTGCACATTTTTATTTACACATTTTATTTATATAACTACATTTCCATTTTTTTTTTAATATCAGTAATTATTATTTTTAATTTTAGGTTTTCTTAAACATTTTCACATTTGTATAAAAGAATAAGAAAGTTTTAATCTAATTTTTTAAACTTTTCCTATGAATTGTTGTTTTTAAGTTTTAATCATTAAAAAGGAAAATTATTCTGTTTAAAGACAGGTTAATTAATTTAATTAGTAAAAGTCAACAACAAATCAATCTTACTTGCTATATGAAATTATATTTTTATAGAAATGAATTAGAAACAGAAATATTATATGGTCACGTTTTTTGAAATTATTAATATACTAATCATTTTTATTAAATAATTGTTAAAAAAGGATTAATATCTTTATTCCACCTATCTGTTCTATGAATGAGAATTGGGTGTGTGACTTGAATTCATTCTATTATAGTGTATAAAATATTAGTAAATAATGCCAGTGAAGCTATGTAAATTAAAGTAGATTAAACTTATACATTTATATTTTCTCTTGTTCACAGTCATAGTCCCTAGAGACTTTTACCCTGAGCTAGCTCTAGAACAATAATGGTTATTTGATATGTATGTGTGTTATATGTTTCATTTTGGACATCCAAATGGTTTTCTGGGTAACAATAAAAAGTCAAGATCACTTTTAATGTTGATTGACTGCACTTTATTTAGAGTTTAGAAATTAGTTTATAGTTGGGCTGTACACTCATGGTACCCTATGACCAGAGCCTTGATAATGATCAGCATGTATTAAGATCCTAGCACTTTTTATTATGATAATTGTTTTAGCACTTAAATATGTGCATGCCGATTATTGTTTTATATTATGCCCTAAGTTTGGCATTGGCTAGAAGATAATTAACCTGTTTTATAATATTGCACTTTTAGATTTAATCACTAGGGATGGTTGTTAATTACTCATTTTAATGATGGTGATGTAACTTATAATTGTTGTAATGATTTATATCATTCTATCCTGATTTTTTTTATATTTCTTTTACATTTGTTGATGCTCTCATTGATAATGCTAATTGAGATGATTAGGATTTTGATTATTTAGTGAGGATGATAAGTATTGTCATATCACTGTGAATATTTAGCTCCTCTCACCTATAGCAGTTGAAATGGCAACCCAGCTGATCATAATTGTGTTCTTACGGTTAGTATACAAAAAGACTACCTAATTTGGATCTTAAATATAACTACCTTAAGAAAAAAAATGATAATTTCGATGCAAAATTAATAAAAGAAAACAATGTATTTCTATGAAATGTGTGATAAGAGTAGAAACAATGATTTGTTGATTAAATTATAATTAATTGTAAATTATAAAAATATTGGCATTAAGGTACTTGTAAAAAGAATTCATATATAAAGTGGAACAAAAAAAGCAAAGCAGGATTTTAAGAGTTTGGATTGAGATTTTGACTGTTGTAATTTCTTTAGATATACTTTCACTATTGTGATGGATAAAGATTTTTGTCATTGGTTTGAGAATGGAAAATTTTTATGCACTTTTATGAAATGTTCTATCGGAGCCACTGCTTCCAGTTTGATATTTCAAGTTGTTTATCATGAGCAATTAAAAAAGAGCAGATGTTCTCCAATATATCTGTTTGATTAATTCAACATTCCTTAAATAATCAAAATCATAAACAACTCTCAAATGTTCTAATCAACTATTATTATATCTATAAAAAATAACATATTTTTAGATTGTTGTAATCAAATTCTTTTTTGCTTTAAATCTTTAAAATATAATTAAAAGTATAAGTGTAAAATTTATAATTTAAACAAATTTAATTGTGATAATGCTAATAATATACTGGATTATTCATTTCCTAAAAAAAGCTGAAAATATAAAATCTTATAAATACATATGAACAAAAAATTAAGAAATGTAAGTAAAAATATATTAATAAATAAAAAAAAAAATTATGAATAAGTAATTTGTTTTTGTTAATGCTCAATATCTTGTAGACAATTATAAAATATTTCAAAAGACTAAGTATCACTGGTAATAAATTGACTGAAGATAATTTATTTTACATTTTATAAAGTAGGCATTTGTTGAATGAGTAATGGTCACAATATAGCAGTATAAAAATGTATTAAGTTTGAGAAAGATTTGATTATAAAATATTAGATTGCTTTTCTTTATTTTAGAGATATGGCAAATCACTTAAGTACTAACAAGTCAATTTTTCAGATGCAATTTATCCCTGAAAGAATTAAAATAATTTTGGATTATTAAAATCTAGATATAAAACATGGTATTGAGTTTGCAGTGTACAACCAAACAAAATAGCTTATAAATAATCATTATTATTACATTAAATTCAAAAGCACATTAAAATAAAAAAGAAGATAACATAAACCGAGTTGTCATATCATGTCTGAACTACATCATGAGATAACTATGTTATTTTCTTTATGATTTGTGCCTTGATATTTAATTAAGAATTTCAGATTTTCTTTGAGATCATAAGTCTTCAGTTAAGAATAACTAGTTAACAATATACTTTGCATTACTAAATAATTGAGAGATGTTATGTGTAATATTTCTCAATTACTTAAAAAATAAACTTTAAAAAATGTTGACTTTCAATTTAGATCTAAATCCAAAGTAATGATATAGAATGATATATAAATCATTACATCAAAAATATTTTACATACTTATTATCCACATTGTTAAATTTAACTTTTTTGCTATTGGTGGAACTTTAACATTTATTCAAATCAGTGATTGTAGCGCCTCTACAACCATCTTTCTACCTTTTATCACCCAGTGGATGACTTGTGTGACCAAGTCAAAACGTCTTAAATTTTTTTAACACGGATGAACCCGCAAAATATGTTATATATATATAATTCTATTAAGACTTCTGCTTGTAATCTCTTACCATAACTTTTAGAAACGTATTCATTCTCTTTTAACTTAATCACATAATTCTCTCAATGATATTACTGATATTTTTGATCTCATTTTTTAATTCTATTAAGTTTCTCAGCATACTTTTCTAAGTTATTTCCAGTCAGTGTCTTGTTCTGCCATTATGTGTTCACGTTTCAGATCTATATATATATGCTTGTAATGTTTATATATATGAATCAATAAAATAAATTATTACAAACTTTCTTTTATTTGCTTAGATGTATTAATGTTAATATTAAGTTATTTTTACCACTTTTTATTAATTCTGAATGATATTAATAATTTTTTTGAATGTATTTATATTTATTTCCCCTATATTACATATAGATTCCAGATATATAAAATATATTTTATTTAAAATATTATGAACTTCTAATTCATTAGTATCAAATTTTATTTTCCATTTTTGAAAGTAATGTGTGTATGTATATAGAAGAATGTTCTTGAAATTAGAATGACTACAATTCATACATATTGAAATTCAAACGCTAACTTATTTTTGTGAAAGAGTTAAAATTAAATGTATTTAAACTCGATACTCGACATTAAAAAATTACTTATAAGACTTTTAAAATTTTTCTCTTGTTTTCATTGCTCTTTAAAAGACAGCATAAACAAGAAATTTTATCTTTAGTGGAATATTTAAAAAAAAAAAAATATTGATTTCTGTCTAACATAAACAATTCTTTGTTTTCATAGATTGATATTTTATTTAATAAAGAACAATAGTCATTTCTTGTGAAAGAAGATACTTTTGAAAATAATGCATAATGTTTATAATAAGTAATTTGCTAAAAATTGCATTAAAAAATTGTGAAAAAAAATTGAATATTAAACAAGATTTTATAATTTTAAAATTATGAAAATATATACTACAATATACAATTTCATAAAGCAAAAACGTGGATTTATTGTTAAAATAATAAAATCGAACTACAAAATAAAACGTATTATAGCTATTGAACAATAAAAAAGGTTTTCTTTTTCTTGTTGTTGCTGCTGTTCATTTTATCTTGGTTTTTGATTACAGTTAAAGGCATTTTGAAGTAAATATAAAAAGAATGGTTCAAAAGAATTTACATTTATTAATATTTGTTTTATACGTATATATAAATCTATAAATTTGTAATATACAATTTAATATTTTTGATGGTTTATAAATTTACATATAACGTAAATCTTGCTAATATAAAAAGGTTTATCATTAATCTTGATTCTATATACGATGTCTATATACTTCAATAGCTAAAACAATTGAAAGGGTAACATATCTATCTGTTTTAAAGGAAGCCATTTGTAAATCCGTCTCCTGATATGAATCCCTTCAAATTGCTTTACGATATTTTTACTAATAATTAAGCTGTCTTAAAATAAAAATTTCTATGCTAAATAAATATAAACATTCAAAATTTTAAAATTATGCTCTGTGGTGCACAAAATGCTTATTTCTTTACAACAGTAATATAAAAAAATATATGAACACACAGATAGTCAAAATATTTACTCCTCCAGATATATTTACAACTATATGATTATTTATATGAAAATGTTCTAACCTATAGTAAAATATACCAACTATAAGTTTTCAATTTTTTTTGTCTATGATATATTTACTACAATATTATATAAATATTTAACAATATGTCATATAAATAAAATGTCCATTAATTAGAACGAAATTGTGATTATAATAAAAATAACAAGTATAATAGTAATAAACTATTATAAACAGTCTTTCAATGCATAGAAGTACTTTTGATTAATTTCTTAAACCTGCCTGAACTGCCATTAAATTCAAAAAACAAAGCAGAAGCAAACATCATCAATTCAAATCCCATGAATCCCATATTTTAATGTTAGCAGTTTGTCTATTTAATAAATGCATTTTATTTCTATATATAAAAATTGACTTCTTAATTTTTCTTTTATTATGGTTTCTCTCTTCATAAATAATTTTTATACTTTCAATATCAAATTTAAATTTATATTTACATGTTTTTTCATGATCAAAGAAAACTGAAGCAGTCATTAAATCACCATTATTCTTCATTTTTACATGCTTATATATTAATTCATACTCACTTAATCTCTTTTCAATACTGCACCTTGATTCACCTATATATGATAGTATACACTCACAAAAAATTTGATATACAATATTACTTTTCTGTTTGACAGGTATGACATCCTTAGAATTATTCACTAATTTACTAACATTGTTTTGAATATAGAACAAGCATTAAACATGTCCTTGTATATATCTTTAAAAAATTTCATTTGTGGATTTAAAATAAATGGAATAGATATCCATTGTTTACTAACAATCTTCATTTTCTTTAAACCATTATAACTCTTTTAAAATTGACATAAAGTATTATTCATTTGTTCCATTTTATAACCAACATCAAGCAATTCCTTGGCAAATATCTCCATATTTTTCACTTTATCACTTTGGTAATGACATAATTTTTTTATTACAAAACAAAAAAGATCTAAAACTTGCCATCTTATGCATAATTGGTACTTTTGATTTACAATTTATATATCTTCCTTTTTGCAACAGCTTGATTATTAATTTATACTTTAATATACTGTTATCTCTTGTAATAATTAAATCCAAATATTTAATACTTTTGTCCTGTTCCTTTTCAATAGTCCATTTCAAGCCATTCAATTCCTCTACAAACAAATTTATAGTATTAGTATTTCCACAAGTAAAAACATCATCCACATACCTTTTGTAAATTTTAATATCTTTAAAAGAGCACATGTTTAAAATACCACTCTCATATGTAAACAAAACAAAATTGCAAACTTGTGCAATTACAGACAGAACAATAGGCCACCTTTTAAACATTTTATATTGACCTTCAAAAGAAGCAACAATATTATCATCAAAAAATTTTAAAGAGTCAACAATAAACTTTATCATATACTTATAAACACCTTTACTTTTTAATGTATGTTCAGTTATTTTATGGAATCCATTCTATCAATATAACCATACATTTTTTTACATCTAATGAAGCAATAACATCATTCTCATTAATCACTAAATTTTTAATATTATTTGCAAAGTCAAAAGATGAAGCAATAGTATTTTCCCAAATCCCAAAAACTTGGGTAAAAGCTTACCAATATATATTGTAATGGGAGAAAAATCTTTGAGATTCGCATATACTGACCCCAGGGGTGCCAGAAGTCTGAAAAAAGGAACTAGACATTTATTTTAGGATGGGCATGATATGTGAATCAAAAGAGCACCGAACTACACTCAGGGAGGAACAAGATATCTTAAATATTATTTAGACAGTTGAGAAATCAAAGCACAAAGACAAACCTCAGCCAAATTAAGTTGAAACAATTTATTAATTTTATTAAAAGTTGTGCAATAGAGGGAAGAAATCTAGCCACGAATACAAAAGTGGTTTATAGTAACATACATGTATTTACTAGAGACTGCTTAAGAGTACAACAAACATGAAAGCATAAAACACCTTGGCAGCAAAATTATCTCACTTAAAATAGAAGAAATGGTGAGGAAAATATCTTCTTGCTGGCCAGTTGTAAAATTACAAAACAAACAACAACTTGAGCTTCCTGAATCAGGGATAATAAAACAGTTACTGTCCTTCCGGAAACCAATGTACCCAGCGCGAACATCCGAGCAGTAATATTCTAATTACTGTCATTAAAACACCACAGGACTGCTGCGCGTAATACTACATTCAAAGTAAACATGGTTGATCTCACCTACAAGACAGCAACAGATATTTGATTATGATCTTACGTAATCCAGAAAGTAATAGACTATTTTCAGACAACCCAAAGTAATAACTTGACAAATAGCCAGCAAAAAGATTTTGTTGTTTGCACAAACAGCGCAAACGAAACATGTTTAAAGCTTCTTTATTGTACAACTAAGGGCAGGTAAATAAATACAGATTATGAAAACTGCCAATGTGTTTTGTAAGAGTTAACAAAATAATCAGATATATATTAAACATATAAAACACAATCACCTTATGCACTCCCTGATAAATGAAAATTTTTGCAAACAAACTTGGAATCTTAAAACTAAGATTCCAAGACACACTTTAAATACTAGAAAAGAGTACATACAGATAATAAATAATTAAAAAAAATACCATTTTAAAACATATGTATCATTAGATTGAGTGGAGATTTAATTAAATGCAATTTATTTACCCTGGCTAGAATAGGAAAAAGTTTAGCTTACGGTAAGGCAGAATCCTAATGATTTGGTGACGAGTGCGCACTTTTGATAATAGTTCATCTTTCAAATCCTTTGACAGTGGCAAGGTAGATACAGTGTTTATTTTAGAGGCTCATGGCATGACTGAAGGAGAGCTGGTAGGCATGGGGCCATCCTTTGTTTAAATTAGCAAGACATTCTAATGATGGCAAAACCCATAGCGGTAGATTTTGACATCTTGCACAGCAATGAAGTTTGTCAATAAGTATTTAAGTTTTTAGCAGGCAATTAAATGTCCGAACAGCTACTCAAAACCATCTGACTCTTAGCAGTCCATAATCCAAGTGTGTATCTAATAATCAATCCTTCCCTCTCTAGAAATTGACAGGCTATCCTTGCCTTGCTACATTTTCCGCGCAAAACTTTCATTAGTGTCCATTCTATATTCCAGGCAGGGCAAATATTAATTTCCTGCTCAATCTAATTTAAGACTTCCAACCAGGGATAATTAAAACAAAAATGACAAATACAAAACTAAATCTCTGCTTTTTTTTTAGAAATAACTTTAAAAATAATTACAATAAAAGCAACAGGAATATATAATTAGCAAGCTTGTCTGTTTTTAATCAAATTGATTAAAACATGCAGTGAAAATAAACTATTTAAAATCAATTTTATAAACAAAGTAGTGATCTACTTTAAATATAAATGTGTATGTGTTTTAAATAATAATACAAATTTTAGCATTAGACATTTAATGAAAATGAAGTTGTTTTTCCTTTATTAATTTTAGTAATAAAACCATTGAATTGGAAATCAATCCGGCTCAACTGCCTCAACACGTGATCAAAAAAAAACATTCCTGCAACTTTTTTCCCTTTTTTTTTTAAACTATAAACATTTTAAAAACTACCCCTAAAAATTGGGCTGAACGCACTCATAAAAAACCAAAACAATATTTCATTTCTTACATTTATCCATTCTCTGTTTTTCCCTTTTTTTTTAAACAGTATGTCCGATCAATATCACTTATGCTCGGTCAGGCAGTTGCTTTTTATGAAGAGTTTGGTCAGGATGATCTACTCTTCTGAACCTGTCTACAGGTTCTCTTGATATATTGCCCAAAATCTACAGCCATTAAAAATTCTGCCATTTCTATCGACCACCCATTATTACTCAACATCATTTGTTGTATGTCTGGTGGCATATTATGTCAGATAGTCCTCGTGACTTGATCGTCTGACAACGGAAAGGCCATTAATGCCTTGAGTTTTGCTACTTGTCTATAAAAAAAATTGCGTGTATGCTTCACCGTGAACGCTGGAATATCTCTCATGGGATATTTTATAGAGTATCCTGTCCTGTCTGGCTTCACTCCAAAATGTTCTTAAAATGGCATGCCTATATTCCTCAAATGTTTTTGGTTTGGTGAATAAAGTGTGCCACCGGTCAGAGGCTGTTTCATGACAGTAGTTACTGGTTACTGTAACTTTATCTCTTTCCGGCCAGTCTTGGACACGAAACATATTAGCCAAACTTCCTAAATGATTTAATGGGCTTTCTCCCACCTCAGGCTTGAACATTTCTATTAGAAATTGTTTTTCCAAGAATCTACTGAAGGGCCCCTCCTGTTTTTTACTGCTCGACTCTCTATATTTATTTTCTGTTTTATACTGTTTGTCTTCAGTATAGAATGCCCTATGTTTATTCTCTATCCCAGCTAGCCTATATTTGAGTCCTTTTATCATATCAATACAAGTTTGTTGTACTTCTGTTTTCAAATTATCCTTACTTTCCTCTATGCCTTCAAACATTTTTTCTAATTTCCTGACAGCACCATCAACCCTCAGATCTATTTCTCTTTGCATTTCTCCTTCCTTTAACATCTCCAATTCTACATATGTTGTTTTATGTATGTCTATCCATTCCTCGCACATCCCTTCAATCTGCACCATCTTTATTTCTAAACTATCGATCCTAACACCACCTTGCTGTACCTCAATTTTTACTTCTTTCATCTCTTCCTTTAAAATTTCAACTTCCTGAACCTCCTTAGTTTGATCTTTCTCTATGGCTTCTATAGCTGCTTGATTTTTGTCACCTTTCTTCAATATTTCCTGTCTCAACTCCTGCAGTATTGTTTGTTGACTCTGTTTTATTTCTATATTTTGTTTTGCTATATTTTGTTTCATTTCCAGCAACTCTTGTCATACTTCTTTCATCTCAGCTTGCTGACATTGTTTCATTTCTATTATCAACTTTATCATCATCTGTGTCTTGCTCTTTTTCAACTATCTGGAGGTATTTAAATAAAACAGGACTCTCTTCCAAACCTGCCACCCTGTCACTTTCTTCTTTACCTTCCATTTTTATACAAGGCTAACTTGCTGTACTAACTTTTTTTTTAAACAAAAAATCTCAAAGCAAATAAAATGCTATTTATTTATATGCAAGAAGACAATGAACTATTTTTACTACTTTTAACTTCGAAAATTTTACTCCGAACTATTTTTCTTCTATTTAAACAACAACAAAAAAAAACTCTATTTATTATTTATGTCATATGAAAAAGACGAACTATATATATATATTTAACTCTTCAAAAAAAAAATTAACTCTGACAGACTTTTTTTGAAAATATGCTATTTATTGTTTATTTATTTATGTCATATTAAAAAGACGAAACCCCATTCTACCAAACTGCTCCAACAATACATGCAATAATTAACAAAAATCGAACCTCTACCGACTAGATCTGGCCACTTACACCGGAAATCTTTCTCAACCATCTAAACAAAATCTCACATGGGTTTGAAAACTCAGAAGCCCCATGTTGGGTGCCAAAAATTACTATATATGTAACGGGAGAAAGATCTTTGAGATTCGCATATACTGACCCCGGGGCCACCACTAGTCCAAAAAAAGGAACTAGACATTTATTTTAGGGTGGACAGGACATGTGAATCAAAAGGGCACCGAACTACACTCAGGGAGAAACAAGATATTTTAAATATTATTTAGACAGTTGAGAAATCAAAGCACAAAGACAAACGTCAGCCAAATTAAGTTTAAACAATTTATTAATTTTATTAAAAGTTGTGCAATAGAGGGAAGACATCTAGCCATGAATACAAAAGTGGCTTATAGTAACATACACATATTTATCAGAGAGTGCACAAGAGTACAACAAACATGAAAGCATAAAACACCTTGGCAGCAAAATTATCTCAATTAAAATAGAAGAAATGGTTAGGAAAATATCTTCTTGCTGGCCAGTTGTAAAATTACAAAACAAACAACAACTTGAGCTTCCTGAATCAGGGATAATAAAACAGTTACTCTCCTGCCGGAAACCAACATACCCAGCATGGACATCTGAGCAGTAATATTCTAATTACTGTTGATAAAACACTGCAGGACTGCTGCATGTAATACTACATTCAAAGTAAATGTGGTTGATCTCACCTACAAGACAGCAACAAATATTTGATTATAATCTTACGTAATCCAGAAAGAAATAGACTATTTTCAGACAACCCGAAGAAATAACTTGACAAATAGCCAGCAAAAAGATTTTGTTGTTTGCACAAACAGTGCAAACAAAACATGTTTAAAGATTCTTTATTGTACAACTAAGGGCAGGTAAATAAATACAGATTATGAAAACTGCCAATGTGTTTTGTAATAGTTAATGAAATACTCAGATATATATTAAACATATAAAATACAATCACCTTATGCACTCCCTGATAAACGAAAATTGCAAACAAACTTGGAATCTTAAAACTAAGATTCCAAGACACACTTTAAATACTAGAAAAGAGTACATACAGATAATAAATAATTTTTAAAAATGCCATTTTAAAACATATTTATTATTCGATTGAGTGGAGATTTATTTAAATGCAATTTATTTACCCTGGCTAGAATAGGAAAAAGTTTAGCTAACGGTAAGGCAGAGTCCTAGTGATTTGGTGATGAGTGCGCATTTTTGATAATAGTTCATCTTTCAGGTCCTTTGACAGTGGCAAGGTAGAGGCAGTGTTTATTTTAGAGGCTCATGGCATGACTGAAGGAGAGCTGGTAGACGTGGGTCCATCCTTTGTTTAAGTTAGCAAGACATTCTAATGATGGCAAAACCCATAGCGGTAGATTTTGACATCTTGCACAGCAATAAAGTTTGTCAATAAGTATTTAAGTTTTTAGCAGGCAATTAAATGTCTGAACAGCTACTCAAAACCATCTGACTCTTAGCAGTCCATAATCCAAGTCTGTATCTAATAATCAATCCTTCCCTCTCTAAAAATTGGCAGGCTATCCTTGCCTTGCTACATTTCCTGCACAAAACTTTCATTAGTGTCCATTCTATATTCCAGGCAGGGCAAATATTAATTTCCTGCTCAATCTAATTTAAGACTTCCAACCAGGGATAATTGAAACCAAAATTACAAATACAAAACTAAATCTCTGCTTTTTTTTTTAGAATTAACTTTAAAAATAATTACAGTAAAAGCAACAGGAATATATAATTAGCAAGCTTGTCTCTTTTTAATCAAATTGATTAAAACAGGCGGTGAAAGTAAACTATTTTAAAATCAATTTTATAAACAAAGTAATGATCTACTTTAAATATAAATGTTTATCTGTTTTAAATAATAATACAAATTTTAGCATTAGACATTTAATGAAAATGAAGTTGTTTTTTCTTTATTAATTTTAGTAATAAAACCATTGAATCGGAAATCAATCCTGCTCAATATAGAAGTCTGATACATGAATGAACCACTAAAATCTATCATAATTTGCAAAGGATTACCTTCTTTATGTAACTTTATATTTTCAAAAATATGAGGACATACAGCACAGAAAGGATATATCATATAGTATACATTATTACTTAAAGCTTTATTTTTAGCTCTTTTTAAAATATTGTTGATAACTTTTATTTTTTGACAATCCATATTATATTCTTTAATCAAAAAGAAACCAAGTTTCTCCATTTGCATTTTAACTTTATCAATATATTGACATTTCATCATTAAACACATTCACAGCTCTTTATTTTTTTTCAAACAAATCATATTAGCACTCTTCAGCCTCTGTTTAAATTCCGAAATAGCCAATTCCCATGATTCCATTATAAGGCATGGCATTAAATTTATTACAATTAATTTTCTTGATAATATCATCAAAAAAATTATCATCAGAAATCATTTCAAATGAATTTTAAACAGCTGCGTTCTTACTTATAATCATTCCAATTACCACTGATGTATCTGTAACTTAAAACATATTTCTGAATCAAATATATCTTTTTATTTGATAAATTAATAAAGTTTAACTCATTATAAGCTTGTTGATACTGCTTATTAAATAAAAAAAAATTTTTTTTTAATTTATTATATAACTTAAGTTCAATTAATTTAAATCAATTTTCACAAACAATTTTATATACATCCCAAGTACACCATTCATTTAAAATTATTAAATGTTCAATTGCTTTTGAATATTTTCGAATATCAAAAAGTTCTTTTTTTACACTTTTTAATAATATTAGTTAAAATCATTAATTTCCATTTATCTATACATCTTGGTATTAAATTTATGCAGCTATTCAACTTTATGTTACAACAATTCTGGAATATATGAAAAACTTTTCAATTCTTGAAAAAACAAAGTTTGTATTTAAGCTTAATAATTTTTTACATTGCTTCCACCATTCCTTAATAATCCATCATTTCTTAATATTACTTAGGCTATTTATTAAATACTATAGCCAAATAAAAATATGTAATGTAGATAAAATGTCTGTTAATTAGAACAAAATTGTAATCATAATACAAATAATAAATATAATGGTAATAAACTATTATAAACAGTCTTTCAATCTGCAGAAGTACTTTTGGTTAATTTGTTAAACCTGCCTCAAATGCCATTCAAATTTAAAAAACAAAGTGAAAGCAAATGTCATCAATTCAAATCCCATGAATCCTGTATTTTAATGTTAGCAGTTTATCTATTTATTAAATGCATTTTATTCCTATTTGTAAAAATTGCCTCCTTAATTTTTCTTTTATTATTGTTTTTATTTTTTTAGGTACTTTGGTATTAGAGCTGTGACATAGCATAGAGGAGATAGGAGGCCTTTTCACACCCACAATAAATGTGCAATATTATGACAATCAAACAAACAAAATATTCCCTATGATATGTGATAAAATGTGTTTTTCTTATCAACTTGATCTTTTTAATTTTGCAATACTTCAACATTTTCAGTTATTATCTAGATATCTTTCTTATGAGAGCTTTTTTTTGCATTGTGATCTTTATTGCATATTAAAGAATTTGTATCATTAAAAATGATGAATATTTGAAAATTATTGAAAGTCATCAAATGTAATGTTGGAAAAGTGTCTATGATATATTCAGACTGTTGGAAGGTGTACAAAACTATTGAATTATGTGAAGCTGGTTATGACCATTTCCAAGTGAACTCTACATACAATTTACACTCAAAATATTGAGAGACTATGGGGTTCCATCAAATGGCAAAACAAGCATCAACAAGGGACAGCATCTGGACTCCTACCTAGTGGAATTCATGTGGAGAAGAATACACAAAAATGAGGACATCTAATGGCATAAAAGAAATGTTTTCACCTGGATAAATAAAAATGTAATAAGAGTATAATAATTAATATGTATTTTTTTTTGGAGTTTTGGTTTAATTTCTATATATAAAAAAAGGTTCATTGCCAATAATATGAAAATCCCAGCATACTTTGCAATGATGTGGCACATTTTTGAGAGAAAATGTTTACTGTAGATCTCCATTTTGTATGGTTATATTATATGTGAAAATATAGTTTTAACATGTAAATTCCTGTTATATATTACACGGTAAGTATCATAGAAATATAGTCAATGTATTTTTATACAAATTACTTAAATGTTTGGTATATATTTAAAGTAGTAATTTTTTGATTATAAAATCACATTTTTATTTCTAATGTTGTTCTTAAAAGTTTTTAGTGTTGGAAGCTGCAATATTCACTTTTTTTTGTTAAAAGTCATGCATATTTTAGGGTAGTATATATTTGAATGTGTTTTAAATTGAAAATGATATATATTTATTATGGTTTACTATTTTTTTACATTTATTTATTTTTAGTTCTGCAACATGGAGCATTGTTAAAAGTCATACATATTTCAAAGACATACATATTTGAAGGCATTTGTTATTGAAAATGATAAATATTCATTACATTTTATTATTTTTTACATTTAGTTATTTTTAATTCTGCAACATGGAACATGTATTAGACCTACTTCACCTGTTCACATTCATATCAACCTCCCCATAACTTTGTACATCTTGCCAAAATACCATGTGCAAGATCCTTGTATACATTCTTTTTTTTTTTGCTAAAATGGCTTGTACAAAATCCATGTACACAATATTTTGGTCATCTCACAAGATTACAAAGTTATCAGCAGATTGATCTGAACGTGAACAGGTGCAGTAGATCTAATACATGCTCCATGTGGCAGCTCCAATTCCAAAGTACCTTTTTTATTGTTTAACAATATGTAATGTTTTTTTTTCTAATTCTAACAACATTATGTAAATATGCCAAGTTCTCTACATTATTTTTGCATTCCTATTATAATATGTTAAATTTCTATTAATGAAGTTTCTTTTGAAACATAAAAATGACTCAATCAACAAACATAGCTTATTTAGACTTATAAATCTTATAAAAGCAAAAATCAATAATCTGAAATATTATAAATATACAAATAAGTTATTTCATCTTTAAATTAAATAAATTAACAAAGATACAATTTATTATAAGATGATACTTTAAAAAATATGTATTATCTTAGCAAGGTGATTTTAAATACTATAATATTTTATACATTGTGGATTTAACTGACAATTATTCAAAAAATCAATTAATTATTTTTTGTTAAATATTTTTAAATCAAGTGAAAACATTTTTGGCTATAAATAGTATAAAAGTAAAATGTATAAATCTAATCAAAAGTTGAAAAATGTTTACAAAACACAAGTTAAACATTGAATTCTAATTTTACAAAGAAAACGTTAATTTTAACTTAATATTTAACAATAAAAAGTTTTCATAAATATTTATATCCATGATTTGACATCTGAGTGCAAAATAATTAAAACTGAGCTGCTGTATCCATAATATTTGGTTCCATGTTACACTAAAAATAATATAAATTAATAGATAGTACCAGAGATTATATGTTTTAATATATAATATATACAATATGGACATTAATATGTATACATATTACATGCATATAAATAAGTATGAAGCAAATTAATAAAAATAATATAATTTAAAAAATTAAATATTGTATGAATACTTATAAAGTATTATAATGAATAAACATTTCTGATTCTATTTTATTACTACTTATGAATTGGTATTAGATAATAAAAATAAATTTTCAGTTAAAGAAATAACCCCAGGACAACTGCTTGTAAAGCAGCTGTGCTAACCACTCGACTCCCAATGTTTGACATAATATTAATAGTTTTAAAAGTTATTGTACACATTTACATAAATAAATAAATATAAAATATATATAATTGCTAATGTTTTGACATTATTTTTGTCATAAAAAACTGCTGATGATAAAATGCACAGATAGGTTTTTGATTATTATAAATTAGGAAATTTTGAGTACACATTGTAAAAAAAATGTCCATACATATTGTTGTATGATTTAATGCAGTAGCGGTGCCAACAATTGCTATTCAAATCAAAATTTACAAACTTAATATATTGCTTTTTACTATTTTTTAATGTAATACTTAAATTGAATTTTGGGTAAATCAATATGGATATTAAAAACAGTGGCAATGTTGTTCCTGATGTATATAATATTTTAACATTGCCTAGAAGAACAGTAAACTCATAAAAAAACTCTGAAGTTACTAACATTGATAAAGATTATCATTTACACATTGCTCAGATATGGCCTAGAGAAAACTAATAATATTTAATTCAAGTTATTACAATGGTCCTTAATGACATGCAATGTCATGTTTCTATTGATTAAACTATAATGAGGTTGCATAAATTGAAGCATTATTATCATAAAATATAACAATATCAAATAAGATGGTTTGCACATTAAATAAATGTGTGCACCCACCTTTTTAAATCGGGTTGCATTATTATAATTAATGATTGGCTCAAAAAAATACTATAACATGCCTGCTATATTATGACAAATATCTGTCTTGGTAATTATACTTGACAGAAAACTATTTGATCATACAGGATATTTTTTTCAGTAATTTTTAAATATAAAATGTCTAAATAATGAAAAATAAATAAATAGTAATTTTAACGATGAGGAAAATGTAATGAATTATTTGTTAGTGCTTATTATTATGACTTATTTATTATAGCAATTTATACACATATATTTGGTTTGAATATATAGTAATGTATTTCTTGATAGTCTTTAGACGTGAGATCAGCAATGACTTGTTCCACTATGACGTTGAATCTTGTATACACTATTTTATAGGTAATATTAGGCTTAGTTGTTACAACTTTAGTAAATAAATTTACCTGTGAACAAAAAATTTTGTGATATTAAACAGACATCTGGAATCCATTAAACCTTAGCAAAATCTAAAACTTCTTTTTGTAGACTTACAAAACTTATGTCAATTTTTGATTGGTTCTTTTTTTTGTTGTTTTTTTAGTGTTCTGTCTAAAATAAACTGACAAAAGATCACATGATCAGAGTTAATATGATTAGTTGTTTCTAACTGATATGTTCATATTACTAATACAAAGGAAAACTCTGTAGTATATTTTTTTAAGTTCATACTTTTAAATTTTAAATTAAGCCTATTTTAATTAAATACATTTTACCAAATTTTTTAAGTAAATTAAATGGATACAACACATTATTTATATATTTAAAAAATTGATTTTTATTTAATTCTTTTTTTGAAAATATAATTTTTTTTCACAAATCTCTGTGCCTAATAATTAATAAATATTTTGTAAATTTCATAAATAATTTAAATTAACATAATTGTTTAATTTTACATATTAATAAAATATAATTTTATATTTTTATATCATTTTGTATGATTGCATACAACCATCATACTCAACCAAAACCACTTATTTTCAACACCAGATATTTAATAACTTTTAACATATATCACACTTATTTTATTCACATAATTTTACATATTTATATTTTATTTATAATTATTATTATTATTTATAAAGCACAAACAGTATGAAATTAAATTGAAAGGCTGAAACCTTCACAAGCACTTTTTAAATGCTTGTATGACAGCCAATCAGATGTAATGATAGCAGTCTGAAAGGCTCTCAAATTGCAACACAAGACAAATTTTGTGTTGCAATTTGAGAACCTCTCAGACATCTATCATTACATCTGATTGGCTGTCATACAAGCAATTAAAAAGTGCATGCTAGAGGTTTCAATCTTTCAATTTAATTATTATTATTATTATTATTATTATTATTATTATTATTATTATTATTATTATTATTATTATTATTATTATTATTATTATTATTGTTATTATTATTATTATTATTATTATTATTATTATTATTATTGTTATTATTTAATCTTTTAATTGATTTTTATGTAACACACCTACAAACCACATATGATTTTTATTTTCTGGATTTTTCTTTAGTTGTACATGCTTTAATGTAAAGAATTTTTTTCTATTTTAACTTTCTATAATTTATAAACTTTATTGAAACAAAAGATTAATAAGCAAAATTAGCTTTAGAAATAACATATCAACTTTGCAATTAAAAAAAAGTCTAATAAAAAATATTCAATCAAAATAAAAGACTTTATTTCAGTCTTCAATATAACAAAAAATATTCTTTAAAATATTTTTCTATTTAATTTGTTTTCAACCAGACTGACTTTATCACCAATTTTATTTTGGGATGTTATAAAGGCACTAGTATTGCTTCAGCTTTTCTTCACTCTTTTGCATACTTTTTTAATTTACATAACTGGAACTACAATTATTACTTTAAAAAAATATGAATATATCAGTATCATGCAGACATGCAAATTTTAAACTCAAAGAAGTCTGAAAATACCCTGATCTGTAGTATTATAATATAAAGAAACCAACACTCACTGGTAAATTATTTGGTCTCAGGATTTTCCAAGTGAACTTTTTTCTTTTAGTTTTTGAAAAAAAATTGTAAAATTCAGTAATTTATTTACATCTTTGATCTTATTTATGCAATATTGTACCGGTAAAAAAATCACCATGCTTCATCACACCCAGTAATCCGAATTCAAACCCAGTCCACATCTAGACATAAATTCCAAAATGCAAACTAAATTCAAACCCAACCCTGGCATGACCCACCGATGACAATATTACAATGGTATGGGGTTTTCCCTTTACTAGCTCATCGAAAAACACAGACTAAATTACCTACAATCAGCTATTTCATAGATACCTTCTAGTCGGGATATTGGTACGGCTAATAATTTAATGTATATATTTAAGTTGTCGATACAGACAGCAGGTGATTGACTAGATGTCGAGAGTAGTAATGCAAGAGAGACAAAATTAGGTTAGATAAATTTTTAATAAATTATTGAAAGCATTGAATAATATTATTTACAGGTACGGTAAACTCTCATGTGTATTTTATAAATAAATTGCTGCTAGTCATCAATAATCGGTTTGTACTGATTAACAAACTCATGCCAATATTTATGTGTTTAAATGGTTGTACAGGTTGATATGAGAATCAGAGTAATTGGAGCACTTAAAATATTTAACTACTAGCTTATATTAAGTTGTTTTATTTAATAGATTCAAACCATTGTGTATACGGATAAATGGGAGGCGGTTTTATATAAAAATATAATATATAATACTGATGTACTGATGGTTGCAAGGACTAAGGTACACTACAATAATAACTTGCGGTGCATGGACGGAATACCGGGCGGCTTGTACTTTGACAAGTCTTAATGCCCCCAAGTAGCTCCGAGACACTACAACCAGCCGGGATCATTTTCGAACCCCGGTGATCCAAGAGATTACCTGGATAAGAATTTCTTTCTCTCCATCTGGTAGTAAAACGAGACGCCAACTTAGGCGAAGGTAAAGGCATTGCCACCGTAACATCGAGAAAGAGTGATCGGAAGTGGATTTTAAAACGAAATTATATAAACCATTTTATCTATCCGTAACATGTTTTATGCAACAGCCTGATATAACTATTCAATAATAACATGGCGACATCAAACGATCGCAAAAGTAACAATTAATTAATTTCACTCTGAAACCCATAACTCCCCAGATTGTTCGGAAGGTAATAATAGCAATAAAATATTCACTTATTATTATTACTCCGTAATAATATATAAAAAAAATATAATAAAATTTTAGACTATTTTAAGTATTTGAGATTTGGAGTGTAGATTATAATATCATGACAAAGTAAAAGAAACAATAAAAATACTTGAATATTTCTCAACTCAACATAAATGAAACAATTTTTAGTTCGATAAAAGAAAATTACTTTTAAAATGAATATAATAAATATTATGAGATAAACTTTACTGACTTTAATTAGAGTTGAGAAATATTATTATTGGCATCGTTTGTTTGTAAAATAAGTAATAGTAAAAATATAAATGTATTCACAAATGGATTATTAGTAGGTACAAATATTAATAATTATCATCTAAAGACTAGAGCACAGAAATATTAGAGAAGAAATTTACTGACAGGTTTTTGTGTAACATTTTCAAATGGAAAACAAGAAATTTACATGCAATTAAGTAGGTTAACAGATTAAATTTAAAATTATTACTGAGAGGAAAGTTAAAAAGTTCATGTAACAAAAGTTACCATTCTTTCTTCATCCGGCTTTTCTTCTTGCGGTGATATGTATGAAGAACGTAGGCGCGCATTTTGAATTTCTTAGAACGGCATGGTTAATTTAAATGTTGGAATTTGGAAGACTGGAAGCACGGAAAACATTACAGATCAGCGGTACGAAAGATTTAAATTGGCAGAACAGGGATCAGCTTCTTGGACTTAGCCCATCATGATTGCAGTTTACCGGGCAACTTCTTAATAATGGTTGAAGTGATTTCTCTGGAACAACTACTTTGCTGTAGCTTGAGACGATCTAAGCACAGCCAAGTCAAAAGTTAGAGTGTCTCTATCATATCTAAGATGGCTACGGTTGACCTTTCTGCCTAGTTTTAGTTCATGACTCCGCCTCCTTTGATTTTCCGGCCTCCAGCAATATCTAATTTTTGACTATACAATAGCATTTGCCTTTCTTGATAAGAGTTCTACGTTTCTCATTTCCATTGTTCGGTTTTCATTTATTTTTAAATTTAATACATGATTCTAAATTGACAAAACAATTACATCGGAATTCGTGAATACAAAATATAAATTCATTATCTTAATTTATCAAAGTACAAATTAATTATTGTATACATTTTGTACAAGTAAGATTTTGATTACAAATACTGATCAAAGGAATGTGACTTTTGATCAGCATTTTTAAATGACTTTGTATAATTTGCAAAATTAAAATTTAAAGAAAATATCCACGCAATTGAAACTTTTAAATTGAGCTAATATAAATCCACAAACCACACACACACGAATATTATTCATCATGATTTGTGACATTTATACTCATACTCTTTACATTAAATTCTTTTTAAACATACACAAAATAAATAACTTAAAATTTATGTGGCTTGGAATAGAAAAAGTCTCATTGCGGGTAAATAGTGGTTTAGAATTACCGTTCTTAAATGACAACCATGAAACTAAGATCGATTCTTCGATCTGTCTGTTTCATTTCTTCCTACTTAAAAAAAAATAACAAAAAAAAATGTTTATACATATTTTACTGACTTACATTTCATTACAAAGTTGATCGACTTTGGAGAACAGTCTGGGTGAGAGTTTGAACCTAAACATGGGTGTGGAATGATACATTTTATCAATCATTTGTATATTAATGTCCATTGGTCTTTACTCATCATCTGAAACATTTATAACATAGTGGTCGTTTACCGGGTTATCCCAAAATTACTGTTTGTTTTCTATGTTCTCCCTGGGTCAGGAGGTATATAAGGCTTTAATTGTCTCACGTTGTAATGACTCTGCTCCCATTCCCTTTTTGTTGGAGACAAATCCCCATAATCAATCTGGTTTAAAAGCTCAATAGTTTTTTCAAACGACATGGGGCAGCTTCCCAGCATCATTCTTTGTACCCACGGTGGTAAATTATGCACAATAATCCGGGTAATGTGCTGATCAGTGTACTTAAAAGCAGTAAGAGATTTAAGTATTGTCACTTGGTGAATGAAGAATGCTGCATAACCCTGTCTGTTGTTCTCATTATATTTTTGACTGGAGAGCTTGTGTAAAAGTCCCTCCTGCTTCTCTTCACTCCAATACCTTTTTAAAAGGGCATTTTCATAACCTTGAATTGTAATCGGTGGGTTTTTCAATAATTTCCACCAAGCCTTCGCGGATTCCTTTAGATAATGGCTGGCTACTGTTATTTTCTCCTTCTCGGTCATTTGGTGTAAGCATAAAAATTCCTTGACACTATCCAAATGTACATCTGGATTTTCTCCGGGGTCGCCTTTAAATATTTGAATATGAATGGATGACCCAAAGTATGGTATATTACTCATCCTTATTTGGGGATTTATTGTCTGTTCTACTTTTATTTCTTTTCCTTTGATAGCAGTTTCCCTTGCCACTATTGGTTTTTCAATTTGACCCTGCCTCTCAGTTTGCATCTCCAACTCATCATTACTAACTTCTATCTTCTGGCTTGTTTTCTCTTCACTGACTTCCTCGCTCTGAATTTCCAACTCCTTCGGTATGGTTTGGTCATCTTCTTCCTTCTTTGTATTGCTATTGGATTTCTCTTCCCGATCTGGTTTACCATCAATCCCCATACGTCCTTCTTCAATTCTCAACATCCGCTCCATCATAGCCATCATAAGTTTTCTATCCTCTCTCATCTCCTCGAGAATCGCGTAAAACTTCCCATCATCATCGTGCTCCCTCTGCTTGGCATTCTTCTCTAATCGTCTACAACTTTTTCTTTTATCAGGATATTTTTTAAAAACAATCTCATGATCACTGGATGTGTCTGATGTTTCTGCACCATTTTCAGATGATTTACTGAGCCCTTCTGTTTCTGCCATTTGGTATTTTTTTTTTTTTATTAATTATATGTGTGTTTTTTTTTTAGCAGGTGAATTAGTTATTTGCGAAATATTTTTATTTATGTATATATTCATAAAAGATACTGATCCCTGATCCTATATGCCAAATCCTTCCCCGCTGCTGATACTGTTCCCGCCTTTCTCATCCAGTTTGTGTGTCTTCCTTCCTTTCTTTTTTTTTCGCCTACGTTCCGTTTGATTTCTGTTATATAAAACCCCTTTTCACACTTTTTTTTTATTACATGTATATATATGATATGATAACGTGTATCTAAATTATTAATAAGGGAAGAGAAAAAACTTTATTTCACCCAGTTCGAACTATTCTCCTCAGTCCTATAAAACAACATATTAACAATTAGTATATAATACAATAATATTCTTATAATACTGTCAGTAACTCTCTCTCTCTATATATATATATATATCACCATTTCTCTCTTTTATAGACCAAACAAAACTCACCACTGCTGTATGGACAAACATATTTGCTGACAAATTTATTTGAAAGGCGCCAGCCAGCAACATGTGACCAATAGATAATTTAATCCACTGATCCCCAAATATATACTTTTTACGTGACTTAATAAAATCATTTGATTCAAGAACATAATGTTTTATGTAGAACGTTTAATATTAACGCTACCTCTGCGGGGTTATCATACAATTTCAAGTTTCTATAACGTAAGTGTATATACCGTTAACACTTTGACGACTGTATTTGGCTGATTGGTTTTATACAAAAAACTTACCCTAAATGGTTACTCTACTTAATATCGGATAGCACATATTCCGGCCAAACTTTATTCAACTGATATTTATATTATGCAGTGGCTTTGATAAGACTTCTATATTAAACAATATATATACACACATACACGCGTTTATTTGTAAGACATGAAAAGTAATCCTACTTTCTTTGCTTTCTTTTTTTTTTTCATAAACAACACAACAAAATTGACTTGCAAAAAGATTTATGAAATAACATTCGTTTATTTTGAATTAAATAAACGCACAAAATCGATACAGGTTTTCACTTGCTTTGAAACTATTCTCAATATTTTTGTCGTTAAAACAAAACTTCAAAATCGCTTTCACACTTTTTTTTTTTCAAAAAAAAATCTCACTATATTATCTTAACAATATTAGAAGGCAATCTATTCAACTGAAACTACTTGCAAGCAAGGGTGAAAAAAAAATTAGTATATTTGACTTACTCAAGACATCGTTTTAAAACTGCGCATTTTAATAACGCAAAGTATATATATCTCAACGGTATGAAAAAAAAAATCGAATATTTCTATAATTTAATATTTACTCTTGTTCACTCTGCAGGGTGTGGGAGATTTCTTCATCCGAGCACCACGGAGGGCGTCCAAAATTTTAAACACTGTACCGGTAAAAAAAATCACCATGCTTCATCACACACAGTAATCCGAATTCAAACCCAGTCCACGTCTAGGAATAAATTCCAAAATGCAAACTAAATTCAAACCCAACCCTGGCATGACCCACCGATGACAATATTACAATGGTATGGGGTTTTCCCTTTACTAGCTCATCGAAAAACACAGACTAAATTACCTACAATCAGCTATTTCATAGATACCTTATAGTCGGGATATTGGTACGGCTAATAATTTAATGTATATATATTTAAGTTGTCGATACAGACAGCAGGTGATTGACTAGATGTCGAGAGTAGTAATGCAAGAGAGACAAAATTAGGTTAGATAAATTTTTAATAAATTATTGAAAGCATTGAATAATATTATTTACAGGTACGGTAAAACTCTCATATGTATTTTATAATAAATTGCTGCTAGTCATCAATAATCGGTTTGTACTGATTAACAAACTCATGCCAATATTTATGTGTTTAAATGGTTGTACAGGTTGATATGAGAATCAGAGTAATTGGAGCACTTAAAATATTTAACTACTAGCTTATATTAAGTTGTTTTATTTAATAGATTCAAACCATTGCGTATACGGATAAATGGGAGGCGGTTTTATATAAAAATATAATATATAATACTGATGTACTGATGGTTGCAAGGACTAAGGTACACTACAATAATAACTTGCGGTGCATGGACGGAATACCGGGCGGCTTGTACTTTGACAAGTCTTAATGCCCCCAAGTAGCTCCGAGACACTACAACCAGCCGGGATCATTTTCGAACCCCGGTGATCCAAGAGATTACCTGGAGAAGAATTTCTTTCTCTCCATCTGGTAGTAAAACGAGACGCCAACTTAGGCGAAGGTAAAGGCATTGCCACCGTAACATCGAGGAAGAGTGATCGGAAGTGGATTTTAAAACGAAATTATATAAACCATTTTATCTATCCGTAACATGTTTTACGCAACAGCCTGATATAACTATTCAATAATAACATGGCAACATCAAACGATCACAAAAGTAACAATTAATTAATTTCACTCTGAAACCCATAACTCCCCAGATTGTTCGGAAGGTAATAATAGCAATAAAATATTCACTTATTATTATTACTCCGTAATAATATATAAAAAAAATATAATAAAATTTTAGACTATTTTAAGTATTTGAGATTTGGAGTGTAGATTATAATATCATGACAAAGTAAAAGAAACAATAAAAATACTTGAATATTTCTCAACTCAACATAAATGAAACAATTTTTAGTTCGATAAAAGAAAATTACTTTTAAAATGAATATAATAAATATTATGAGATAAACTTTACTGACTTTAATTAGAGTTGAGAAATATTATTATTGGCATCGTTTGTTTGTAAAATAAGTAATAGTAAAAATATAAATGTATTCACAAATGGATTATTAGTAGGTACAAATATTAATAATTATCATCTAAAGACTAGAGCACAGAAATATTAGAGAAGAGATTTACTGACAGGTTTTTGTGTAACATTTTCAAATGGAAAACAAGAAATTTACATGCAATTAAGTAGGTTAACAGATTAAATTTAAAATTATTACCGAGAGGAAAGTTAAAAAGTTCATGTAACAAAAGTTACCATTCTTTCTTCGTCCGGCTTTTCTTCTTGCGGTGATATGTATGAAGAACGTAGGCACGCATTTTGAATTTCTTAGAACGGCATGGTTAATTTAAATGTTGGAATTTGGAAGACTGGAAGCACGGAAAACATTACAGATCAGCGGTATGAAAGATTTAAATTGGCAGAACAGGGATCAGCTTCTTGGACTTAGCCCATCATGATTGCAGTTTACCGGGCAACTTCTTAATAATGGTTGAAGTGATTTCTCTGGAACAACTACTTTGCTGTAGCTTGAGACGATCTAAGCACAGCCAAGTCAAAAGTTAGAGTGTCTCTATCATATCTAAGATGGCTACGGTTGACCTTTCTGCCTAGTTTTAGTTCATGACTCCGCCTCCTTTGATTTTCCGGCCTCCAGCAATATCTAATTTTTGACTATACAATAGCATTTGCCTTTCTTGATAAGAGATTACGTTTCTCATTTCCATTGTTCGGTTTTCATTTATTTTTAAATTTAATACATGATTCTAAATTGACAAAACAATTACATCGGAATTCGTGAATACAAAATATAAATTCATTATCTTAATTTATCAAAGTACAAATTAATTATTGTATACATTTTGTACAAGTAAGATTTTGATTACAAATACTGATCAAAGGAATGTGACTTTTGATCAGCATTTTTAAATGACTTTGTATAATTTGCAAAATTAAAATTTAAAGAAAATATCCACCCAATTGAAACTTTTAAATTGAGCTAATATAAATCCACAAACCACACACACACGAATATTATTCATCATGATTTGTGACATTTATACTCATACTCTTTGCATTAAATTCTTTTTAAACATACACAAAATAAATAACTTAAAATTTATGTGGCTTGGAATAGAAAAAATCTCATTGCGGGTAAATAGTGGTTTAGAATTACCGTTCTTAAATGACAACCATGAAACTAAGATCGATTCTTCGCTCTGTCTGTTTCAATATATTTGCAAAATATTTACTTTAAACCAAAAAATTGCAAGATTACAATTAGATTATATTTGAAAATGTTTATTTATAAAAATACAATTAATGAAAATTGTAGTTTTAAAACAGTAATTGTTACTATTGGATAAAGGGAATTACTTTCTAAATACTAGTGAAGAATTTTTTTGTAATAATAAATGTAATTTTGATTTAAAAACATATTTTCATTTTTTTATGTTGTCTCAACTTGAATTCATTTTCATCTTAAAAATGGAATTTAAATAAATATTTCAGTCAATAATTTTTATAAATAGACAAGGTTATCATCTAGTGCAAATGGACTCATTGTTACCATTATGTATTCAGTTTAGTACTTTATTTTTTGGGTTTGTAAAGTTTAAATATTAATTTTAAGAATATTTTTTATTTGTAGAATTATTTTTGTAATTAATAATGTAAAAATTATCAAATATGATATAGAATAAAGGTTTAATTGTAAAAATAAAATATTATAATTATGAACAAAACTGACAACTAGATGTAATATTAAAAGTGTGAGGACTTGTAGTAAACAAGTTAAGATGTATTTTGTTAAAGCATAACTTCAAATAATAAAAACTTTCTTTAAAATACTAAAACTTAATATTAAATAATTATAACAAAATAAAAAATAATCAGGTTATAGACAAGATACATTTTATTTTTGATAACAGTAAATTTTCAGTTCATTAATGTTATATTAAAAAGCTAATATATTTGAAATAAAACAGAATAAATATGGCATGTATGTATTATAAAATAAATATTTAGTAATTATATTTAAAAAATTGATTTAGTGCAAACTTAATTTTTTTTATGAAGAAAGCAAAAGTCTATATTATGAATGTCTAAAAATGCTTTCATCTCTTGTGCAGAACAAGTAAATTCTATATATAGTTTTTAAAATATCTATAGATTTTGTTAATAGGATTTAAAACATTAAGATTTCTTTATTTTAAAATATCTATTAAATTAGTAAGATTTGAAATTATATAATTCTGCATATATCAGTAAATTAAAATGGTCGAGTTACATATATAGCAAAATGTTTTTCTATAATGTCAGATTTGTTTTTCTAGTCAAAGTGACACCAGAATAGTCAATTCTTCCTGATATAAAATTGACTCAGTTTATATTTAGAATTGAAATTGGAATTAAATTAAAAGGTTGCATAAATTACAGCATGTCACGGAGGTTAATTTGACCTAATTAAAAGTTTGACACAGCAGGCTTCCACGATTACTGGCAATAGGCAAATAAATTAGGAAAACTTGTCAAAAACATTATGTAATGAAAGAGAGGGGGGTAGATGGATATATAAGATGTGGCAACCATCTTTAGTGGCACTCACTCATTCTAATATTTTAACAAAGTATTGATAAGAGAATTAATAATTATCATGTCAGGGTAAAGGCTCAAAATCTTGCCTTTCCACCTCCAATGAACAGCTACCTGATGCCGAAAAAGATGAAGTAACAGCCATAACCACCTAAAGATGTCCTAAGATCAAGAGAACCTGCTAGCAGAGGAAGAAATAATGGTAATCATTTCTTCAAATTTAAATCAACTAAACTCAAATCTAAAATGCTAGGTAACTCAAAAGTAATGGCCATAATAGTTTTGTTAATAATGTAAACTAAACTTGTTCTAAATGTATTTTTATTTTCTTGATTTGACCTAAAATCTTGCCTGAGGTTTTTCTAAATTTGATTTAATCTTTTACCTGATTTTCTGAATTGCATATTGATTAGATAAAACATTTAATCGAATATCTTATATCTTGGTTTACATATTAAATTTATTTGTGATTGATTTAGTTTTGCGTATTTAATTTAATTGTTTAAGATCATTTATATTTAATGTTTAATAACTTTCATTAAGTAATCTATTTTAGAATAATAATCAAAATTCTCAGTTGTTATATATATATATATATATATATATATATATATATATATATAAAAGCAATTATTATTGCTAACCTAATATATATATATATATATATATATTTAGGTTAGCAATAATAATTGCTTTTGTTAACTATAAACAACTTCTAACTTTTAAACTAAATCTATCAAATACCAAATAATGTTACAGAAACTTCTTTTAAAGTATGCTAAAGTTAAATTTCGGATTTCACTTGCGTGAAATCTTATATTATATATATATTGCATTTCCTAAAACTATGCTTAATCTTATTAAATTTTGCTTATTTTATTGTTTGTGCCATATGTATTCAAAACCGGGTTTTATTTGTAATTAAATCATTAGTGAGAAGTAAATCTAGATTCTCACGCATATATGTCATTTTGTGTATATATGTAATTTCTTGTGGATTAATGCATAAACTAAAAAAAACCTGTTTTCAAATGGATAAAATCTCTTAATTGAGATGTGATTACAAACTTATCTGATAGATTTGCTTTTAAATATGATATTTAAATGATATCTAGTTGAGATGATAGAATGCAGCATAAATCTATAAATTTATATTGTAATTTCCTTTACTATGCTGTAGTCCTCCTTAAATAAATAAAAGCCTATATAGATAGCCTTTTATGTTGGATTCATAAATTTTCCTTTATAGTATAATTATAAATACTATCATATGAACTGATACTGTGTAGTTTCATGATGGAAACTAGATTTAGCATCTTAATTTTGTTATAAGATTATGTTGCCAGTGGAGCGTATATGTCCTTTAGAAACGCTTTGGTGTAATTCACTTATTGCTGTATTTCTTTACTGGGAATATGTGTTAGGGCTACACCAGTATATTTAGTTTGGGCAATTATCTTCTTCAGATGGTGATTGGTATGCGCCAACCCATTCTGCATACTTAATAATGGAGCATGAGACTCTCATGGGGTGTAAGACTCCCACATAAAATAAATTGCTCAATCATCCAGACTAAAAGGCCTCTTCTATTCACAGTAATAAGTTCGGTTGAAGGGAACCATTACTTGATTAAAATCCTGTGAAAAAGGTATATATATGAGACGCAGGGACCCAGAGTTATATGTTCTATATATGCCTCAGTATCTGAATTCTGGCTGCCCATAATCAGTTCATCCCACCATTTTAAGTGTTATTTCAGCATTGATCTGAATTCGAGTCCAGGTTGATAGGTACATTATCTATATAGAGAGTATATTAATTATTCATGCTTAACTTAAATACTATATTCTTTATATTTCATTATAATCACTTCCACTACTAAAACAGATCTATATCCAATTAAATAGCATAAACTAGGCATAGATAAGCATGAGCAAAGTCATTTAGTTATAAAATAATATTAAAGCTCATGAAAATGTAAATGCATTATAATTTCATCACCTGCGAGTGATAGATTCACATATATATAGCTAAATAAACTAATCTGTAACTTAAAAATTACAATCACCTGCGAGTGATTAGAACACTATATATATATATATATATATATAAACCGGAAGTGCATAAATGTTAAGAAACGTAGATATTTGTAACAAAAAACTTTATATCATCTGTGAGTGATTTTATCCATATCCTATATATGTAAACCAAACTATGTAAAACTCAGTCATGTAAAATTATATCTAAAACCATCACTTGCATGTGAGCCCAATTTTAATGTAAACATCGTTTAACCACCTGCGTGTGAGTACAACCAGTTAACCATTATAACATTGTTTATTTATTATTTCAAAACTAAACTTTATTAAGTTAACTTTAAATTTAAATTGGTTGTATGTCTTAGTCTTGCTCACTGACTCAAAATCATTCCATACTTTAATAATTATTTATGATTAGTTATTAAAATTTATTTTATTTTTTAATTCATAAATATCCTAGCCACACGATATCTATTAGTCATACTAGCTAAAGCACTGAAATACTATAGCCTTTTGTTCTACTGTTGGGCTACTGCCAGCACATGAAGAAGGGAAATACTGCTGTGGCCTCAACTGTGTCATTCACAAGGTAGTGAATCTCTGAGCAATGGTAGAGGAACTAGGGTTAAGCCAGAGTTGTGGCTTCCACCATCATAAAACTGGTCGGCCTTAGGATGATTCATCAGAGTTCTAGATTTTGTTCCCAGAATGTACATATTTGACCGTTACGATGCTAATCTAAATTCACTCATACTTAATTAAAAAAATTTCACCAAGTCTCTAAGAATGATTTATCTTCAATTGAAAACAATCAAATTTTAAAAAGTATAATCTACAATATTTGCAATTTTTTCAATTCCTTTTATTTTTGTAAATTGTAAGAATAGAATATTCTAAAGACTAGGTGGCACAATTTTGTGTGTCTTCACATTTTTAAATATTCCAATAATTTTGAAATTTTGATATCAGATTTTAACTTTTTTTCCATGTCTTTTACCATGATCTATAATTCACTTATTTTTAATGTTACAAAGAGATGTTTTACTTTATAATGTTGAATAGAATGTAAAACGTACATATCATTAACCTAAAACAAGTCAACTAAATTATTGGGTCATAATCAAAATATGTTCTAATTATTTCCTACACCTTTTCAAAATATTATCGTTATAAAAAAGTAGTATATACAATAATTTAATACAACTTTTATAACATTTTTTGGATCCATAAATTACTTTTGATATATTAATAAATGGTTTAATATATCCAGCACACAGTTCTTCTTTTCAAAATAGTTCATATATATCTAATATAGAAATAAAACAAACTAACTCCTTTTTAAAACTTGATTTATTATGACTATAATCTTGAAAAAGAAATCCGACGTTTCGACTATTTTTTATAGTCTTTTTCAAGGCACACTAAAATAATATATATATACACAATAAATATCACATATTCCAAAAAAAAATTAAATTAATTAAAAATTACAAAATATAAAATATATCCATAACCAAAATTTTCTTTTTTTTTACCTTATCTCATTCTCCTTTCCTATTACAATAACAACTTAAACACAACTAATTTTTTTTTAAAATTCTATATATATCAAATAAAAACTTTTAATTAAAAACCTATTATTTTCTTTTATCTTTTTCTATTAACATCCTATTTAATTCTGTTTTTATTTCATTTATGTATACACCCTCTTTTATTATCCTTTCATTATATGACTTAATACATTCCAAAGGTTTTATTTCAAAATCCCCATGCTTAAATTTATTCTTATGAATGTAAATAGCAGAATTTTTATCACCTAAATGCTGTTTTAATCTAGTTTTTAATTTATTTTTACTAGTCCCAATATATGTCATTTCTACATTGTTTCTAAAACAATTCAAACATTTTATCAAATAAACTGAATTCATAATGTCTAAACTATTATAATCCCCATTATTATTAATTAAAAAATTTAAATTTGCTTTCTTTTTATAAACTGGACAAATTGAAACATTATATTTCCTATTAATCATTTTAACTAATTTCTTAACTTTAATAAATAAATTAAGTTATGTTCAAATAGTAATTTGTTTGAGAATGAAGTTGATATTATTAGGAATGAATGTTTTATGAATGATTATCCTAGGGGTGTAGTTGAGCATTTGTTTTCTAATAAAAATATAAATAAAATAAGTAATAGAATGGGATTAGATAGGAATAAAAATAGAGAAAAGATTATTTATGTTGGTTTTAATATATCTAAAGATTTATTTATTAAAGTTAAGAAATTAATTAAAATGATTAATAGGAAATATAATGTTTCAGTTTGTCCAGTTTACAAAAAGAAAGCAAATTTAAATTTTTTAATTAATAATAATGGGGATTATAATAGTTTAGACATTATGAATTCAGTTTATTTGATAAAATGTTTGAATTGTTTTAGAAAGAATGTAGAAATGACATATACTGGGACTAGTAAAAATAAATTAAAAACTAGATTAAAACAGCATTTAGGTGATAAAAATTCTGCTATTTACATTCATAAGAATAAATTTAAGCATGGGGATTTTGAAATAAAACCTTTGGAATGTATTAAGTTATATAATGAAAGGATAATAAAAGAGGGTGTATACATAAATGAAATAAAACCAGAATTAAATAGGATATTAATAGAAAAAGATAAAAGAAAATAATAGGTTTTTAATTAAAAGTTTTTATTTGATATATATAGAATTTTGTTGTGTTTAAGTTGTTATTGTAATAGGAAAGGAGAGTGAGATAAGGTTAAAAAAAAAAAAATTTGGTTATGGATATATTTTATATTTTGTAATTTTTAATTAATTTATTTTTTTTTTTTTTGGAATATGTGATATTTATTGTGTATATATATTTTATTTTAGTGTGCCTTGAAAAAGACTATAAAAAATAGTTGAAATGTCGGATTTCCTTTTCATGATTATAATCATAATAAATCAAGTTTTAAAAAGAAGGAGTTAGTTTGTTTTATTTCTATATTAATAAATGGTATATGTGAGTTTACAAGTAAACCAAGATGGTAGCTCATATTTTTAATAAATCTACAGTTTTTGGTGTGTGTGTGGGGGGGGGGGTTACAAAAAAAATGCCTGCTAGGAAATGTATTTAATAATTACATTTTATTTTTTCTTACTGTTATTTTTAAAAAAGAATTTATTGTGGAAAAATTAATTAATATATTTACAGTTTATTTTCTTTTTTTTTAAGTTTAATTTATTAACAGAAAATTGAAAATATATATACAATATTTACAAAGTATGGAGGTGTTTATTATATCTATAATAATATTTACACTTTATTCATGTCAGTGGCGAGCAATCATATCGTAAATGCACACCTTTCGGGAAGAAGGATCTCATATTTTTGGAAATCATCCACTGCATCACATTCTGTGACAGAAATATCCCAATTTTTTTTCATTATGATAATTTATTAAGAAAAACTACTAACAAAAAGAAATACACTGAATTGAATCAAAGTAGATAATGTTAAGAGTCTCTTGTCACTCCCGACATTATAAAATAAGTATTAAAAAAAATTGAAATAAAGCTTCTTAATGACATTTATTGGAATTTATTCCCTTTTTTAAATTTAACAATTGATTTATTAATTTTGTTTTAATTTGACAACTAACACATCATCAGTAGATTATATGCCCTCAAAAACTGTACATTTATCAAAAATATGGAATGCCATCTTGATTACTTGAAATCTCAAAGTGATCCCAATAATCACATAATTGTAGTTTATTATGTTGATTTATAGATTATTGTTAGATTTTATTGTCAACCATTGAACTAATTTTAAATTTACTTGAACACACTCCTTAGTAGAATATCCATGATTCAATGATATGAACATTTTGATAGCCCAAATTGAAAGTTTAGCATGAATAGTATAGTTATTTTTACAAATTGAATGTTAATTTTTCTAGCATTATGTTTGGAATAAAAAGTCATGCCAATATTATTTTAACATTAAAATGCAATAATTGTGTGTCAGATAAAAATACTGTATATTGAAAGGTGATTAGGTAATATTCTGATTCCAATTGTAACTTAATTTATATGATGTATTTGTTTTGTGTGTGAATTTATTCAAGTTTTTGTAACATTTTTGTTCTTTAAACAAGGTCTTCATGATAGTATTCAATTTATGTATTGTAAAAAACATATCCATAACTGTTTCTTAAAATTTTTGAAAACAATTTTATTAATTTCTATAATATTAGATCTTTCTTAATTATTTCTATCAACATGAGCATCAAACTTTCCAAGAAGAAATATTATATTCTTTATTACTACTGATACACTGATATTACATAAAAATAAAACAAAAGATAACTTTCTTGAAATTTTCTAAACATAATATTACACCTTATAAAATCATAATATGTACAATTTATATAATAATTTTTAATATCATTTACATTTCATAGAGAAATATAAATCCAAAAATGTTATAAAGTAAACCTCATAGAGAATATCATAATCTATTTTTAGTCAATGAATCAATATTTATAAAAACTTATAATTATCTATTAATTGATTTAAACTTGTTTTCAAGATGAATGTTATTAACATTACTTTACATCATATTAAACTTTGATAACTTCTTCACTAATGTTTTGCTTTATGCTTTTGCTTGTGGGTAATTTACATCAAGTAAAGTCTGATCATTCTTCATTTAGAAAAAATGAAACATATACATTTATGAGCTGTTGTCATTCTTATTAATATTATAAGTAAAAATAAGCAGTTCACTAGACATGGAAACTCTAAAAAAAACTTTTAGATCTATATTTCTTAGTGTATTTTTCTTTTTAAGAAAGGGAAGTAGATCTGTAAATGGAATATCCAAACGTGTAATCATGGTTTGAATCAAATTCATGTTGTAAATTCAATTCCAACACATTCATTATAGATTATTCTGATATATAACTAAAAAATCTCAATCTCTTATAATGTTTTCAGTATCAAAAACTCTTATATACTTTATATATTCAAAGGTTCTTATATACAAAATTTAAAAAATTAGACTTAGAATGGCTATGTTTGTAGCTATGGAAAGGAAATAGAATTCCACAGATGTGCTATTACATTAGTGGAGGTAATGCAAAGATAGAATGGAATGCAGAATGGTTAATTATGATTGAGGGTTCACATCATCCTAATTTACTGAAGACAGAAATTTAAAAAAATAAAGAATAAAGAGAAAATGTGAAAAAGAGCTGAGATAAATTATTATTTTTATTGGAATGATTTTGGTGAATCTACATTATTTTATACACAATAGCATGATATTTTTGATCAGCAATACTTATTGGAGTAAGTTATTTGAATTTAGCATGCAATAAATGTACTTAACTGGATTAATAAGGATTTAACAGCAAAAATTGATAATGAATACTAAAGAATGGAAATCGCAAGACCAATAGGCTGCTTACCAGCAGAATTATATACAGATCAACACTAGTAAATATATAAAAGAAAATATCAGGTTTCATAGAGAAAGATCCAAACATATAAAAGATACATGAATGAAATACTCATATGTACTCTCTAACAAACAATTATAGAAATGCACAACTTACTGGCCAATATGTCATTATTGATATGGACAATAGAAAATAAAAATGATAAGTACAGAATAAATTATCTAGATATAATAACCCAAAAACAACAAAAACATTTTGGATTATAAAATTCAGAAGAGATGTTATTCACCAGCAATTGAAAACATCAATGTCACACAAATGGAAAAGTTTCAAGGGATTTCTTAATAGAAATCAACTGTTTTGCAAATATGAAGCAGACAGAAAAAATAACATAGTTTAATATGTGAAAGTTGTTTGTGCTCTTGTGCACAACAAAGATGTAATGATGAAAAAAATTTAAAAATTCAATAAAAAATAAAGCAAAATAAAAAAGGACAACACAAAGTTTTAGATCATCATGTCTTATGTCCTGAAACTAATGAATAAAATAAAAGATATGTGAGCCAAAGGACAGGTGAATATCTGAAATCCAGAAACCTCAAGAGACTGATAAATAGCACAAGTGACAGATTACCAGAGAAAGAGATACTGCAGATGGTGTAAGAGGCCTAAGGCAATGACATAGGTTGTACAGCCATATACTACATGGCCAACATAGCAACGAGAATAATGCACCATAAATATTTATAAGTGCACCAAAAATAGCCCAGAATATAAATATGTGTTCTAAGATCATTAAAGATAATATGGCCATATCTTCAATCCACAAACTGTTATCTTGATATGCATAGAAGTAGATGATCAAAAAAATAAAAATAAAAAAGCCTGAGTTCACAAAACTATGATAAATATAAAAAAATCAGCATTCAGGTATCACTGAGACGGAATAATTAAATGAACTCATTTACATAATATGAATAATCAAGATAAGATTATAAATAAAGCAGCTATGCTATGAAACTAGAGAGCTATTCGTAAAGTATACGTACACAAAAGAATTATATATATCATAGTAATTTAAATTATTTCAAAAGTTCTAAACTAAAAAAATATTTTTTAAAAAAATATTTATTTTAAATCAGCATACATATACATATTTAAATTTAAAATATGCTTGAAATAATTTGTCATAAATCAATTTTTTTACTTTTAAAATCTGAATCACTAATTAATTGCTTAGCAATTAATTATTTATACTTGACTTTCTTTTCAACTTTCTCAGCTTTTTTTAGCACTTATTTAATTTGATCGCCACTGTAATTAACATCTTTCTTATATACACGCACAATGATAAATAAAAGCAGTAAATGATAATAATTTCGATTTTTTTTCTTTTAGTGAATTACAGAATCATAATTTGTTCATTTCATAGTAAAAAAAAATTATAAATATTGGAATGGTAAATTATTAAAATTCGTAATTGTGGATTAAGTAAAAATACTACATAAACATTTCTAATATATAGATATAGATATATTAGCCCAAATAATTGGAATACTAAATATATTAGCTTTATGTTTTTAACATCAAATAATATAACATAGAAGTATATATTAGGGTTTCTCTTTTTTTTAAAACAAAGAACCTAGACAGTAATAACATATATCTAAATAAAAAAAATAAAAAATTGTCATTATTATCACGAGTCTGTAAAAAGAATATTTAGCTCCCGATGGATTTTAAAATGTACAAAACGACTATGCAGCTTATTTCAAGCATCATTGAGCTACCCTTAACCTAAAATTATTTACTGCTTCTAGATAATTTCTTAAAAGTAATTACATATAAACAAAAATGAAAGAGGGAAACTTGTTAAAACCAACTTTAAGCTCAGAAATCTATACTTGCTGAAAACTATGGATTATATTATAAAGCTTTGTAATTAACAATATAATAACACGCAGGAGAACATCTTAGTATTTCCATAACACTCTCTCATTCATTCTAGTGTAAAATAATTGTACATGAATTAATAATTTAAACCTATGTTTTTAATGTAAATATAATATAAAAGCAATATGTCATAGTTATAAGAAAATTGAACAATAGTAAACATATCACATGGTTATGTGAATCATCTACAATTGTGTCAACTTTGATCACTAAACAAAATCTTTCAATAACACTTTATATCTGCAAAAGATAAAATATGATGGAAGAACTGTCATAATTTAATCCAATATATTATACTATTTTTCATGGCTTAATCTTATTCTGCAGAAATTCACCATTTATATCAGATTTGATTACTTTGTCCAACCAGATTAACCTCATAGTTAAACGATTATTTTACATGAATAGTGATTTTATTCAAAAAATAATATTCAAATTACATAATACACACAAACTAAGATTAACTGAAGAATATGAAGGCAATGTTATTAAAGTAAGAACATCTCCATTCCCCTAGTCTTAGTATTATTGAAGATCTAGATGGGACAATACTATTGACAATAAGAAAAAACTTCGCCAATATCATTTACAGAATATAGATTGTTTTTTTATAAAAATGGTTAAACATTTTCTAAAGACAATTAAAATATTTAATCTTATTTTTTATTTTTATATAATCAAAATTTATATATAATATAGTTTCCAATGAAGATTTTGACCTAATCCATATTAAGATAAGAATATCCATTATTTTTTTAACAAACTTACTTTAAATACTAAAACTATATAAAAAAAATAAACTAAATATATTGTATGTAATAAAAGTAAAATTATTAATTATTATAATTTAGGACTGCTATTATTTGGAAGAAAAAACCTTTCGAGAAACTAAGTTGTGTGAAATATTTTTTTAAAATCTTATTAAAAACTTTATAACAATATTCATTATCCAAGTTTATTTTTGCTAAAAATAAATCTAATGATTTTCTCGAAGACATAATTATATAATTAATTTTTGTAATTCTAAATGGTATTTCATTCACTTTTCTTTACTTACTGTAATCATTATAAACTAAATTTCAAATGAATGTTAAGAAAAGCTAAACAAATTTCGCTTTAGTGCTGTCTTATATCACAGTTTGAAAATAGCATCTTTAAAATTAGCATGCTTTCAGTAAAACACTGTTAGAAGGGAGCAACTTTTTAATTACAAAATAAGACAGCACTATGATTCTGAGTGTTATGGTGCAAACATCCTTAACACAATATAAATTTTAAATTTAAACTAGTTTACCTTCTCTTAACACTCATTTTTAATGAGTTTATAATGATAATTTAATTTTGTGTAAATTCAACTGCATGTAACATTATGTGTCCTGAATAAAATAACCGATATTATTAAAACAATGGAAATCATGGCACAAGGTCATAAGCCACGTTAGTAATTACAATGCTCTTTAAAAACGTCCAATTACTGATCTTATTTTGGACTGATTATTTTTCTATATACAAAAAATTGAAAGACCCTTGACATTTTTTATCAGTAAAACATTTATGTCATATATCATTTCTATATATATTATTAATTCACTGCAAAATTAAGATTTGGATCAATTCATGTTTTTTCAATACAAGAACTATGTTCTCCCCATACCACCTACATCCATTTCATTTATAATTTCCTTCTAAATATTTTATAATCTCTTGAGATCTAATTTAAAATTTTAGTTCCTCATCTATAGCCATTGGTTTTAGTAGAATGTGTGGTCCAATTTTACATCACCTCTCAATTTGAAATATATATATATATATATATATATATATATATATAACAAAATAAATGTCCGCTAATATCAATAATACAATAACAAAACTTAAATATATTCCAAACAACGGTAAACAATTTATAATACAATATAAATAAAAACTCAATAAAAACTCATAAAGAAATATTTTCGATTATATTCATAATCATTTTCAACTCAACTTTTATAATGGAATCATCTATTACCAACCGGAAACACATGTTGATTTAAATATCCTACAATTCATTAATCCTAACATTTGCTGACTGTCTGTTTATTATGGTATTTTTATACCTACTAATAAAAACTGCCTCTTTAATTTAATTTATATATATATATATGTGTGTATATAGCATTTCTGTATGGATGAGACATCTGTGTGCAAGATACATTTTAGCACTTCCTCCCTTCTCCATTTTAGAAAATAAAATTTATAAATAAAAAGACATTTTTCCTTTGCACTTTCACAAGAAAAATGTGAAAATATGCCTTAGTCATTTATCATGTTTGGTAAATACCTTACATATTTTTTCATTTATTTCTATAAAATAAACCTGGAAAATAAAACACATGCTAAAATAAAACAAATTAATTTTTAAAAAATAATTTTTGGAACAATAATTAAATAATACCTTAAAACAAAAATGTTTATTTAGTAAATTTGAAATTTTTAATTTTTTTTTTCAAACATTTTCATATTATTTTTTGAACAATCCTATAAAATTGTTGTAGAAATAGGAAACATCTGCAAATAAAATAATTTTTAATATCCAAATGTTTTTTTTCATATTTAAAGGAACTATCACCACTACACCACCCACTCCCCTTCTGAGGCAGTTCTGATATTATATAATTCTAGATTACTGCCCTGGTTAGTAAAAATATTATCTACAGCCAGTATGATTCTTTGAAATGCTTCACTTCTGAGCTCCATCCCATACAGTGAAGAGAAAATAGTCTGCCTTGTCTCTATTATTTTTCTGAATCAATATGAAGATCAACTTTAACATGCAGGCTAATAATTCATTGAAGATATTTCTTTGTTTGAAAACCCATTCTAAATATCTCGTGTATAAACTTATTAACAAAATTATATTCTTTCAATAATAAAATATTTACACTATAATTTAATTTTACATGATATTATTCTACTATTAACAACTATAATTTATTATATATATAGTCCAATATTTAAAATTTTTATATTTATGTTGTTTATTGATATAAATTATATTTTATTACAACCATCATATTAGATCAATTTTAAATAACATGACTGATATAACTCTTACATTCTATTAGTGCCATCTTGTTAAAAATTTATTTGTTTTAAAAATCCATTAATTACTTTAAATTCAGAATCTCTTACATGCATAACTTGTTTACATTTTCTATTAACAAAAATAGTTTTATCTGTTTTTATTTAATAATAAAATACTTACACTATTATATCATTTTATTTTTTAACATTTATTAAAAATAAGTTCTATTGTGTATATTATACTTTATTATATAGTTAAACAATTAGAGACTTAGCCAGGATTTATTTAAGAAAAGAAATTTTAAATTTTTATATTTAGATTGTTATTCAATATATGTTTAGAAGCAAATAAATATCCTGCACTTTATTTTGTTTATTTATAGATTATGTTGGGTAACTATAAAAAAATCAAACACTAGGTTTGTTTCACTAGATACAATTTTTAGACTTTCTCAATAGTGCAATCGTATAGTGATCTGCAATTAAATAATATCATAAAATGTGTCAAGAATTAAATATTTTGGTGTGCAATAATATCTTTTTAAAAATTTTGTTTTTACCCATTCTGTTTTTTTTTAAATATTGGATCATAATGTGGATTATGGATCTATTACAATTTTTTGTTAGAGAATAAATCTGAATCAACTTCCAAGAAAAACCTATTAATAAATTATGTAAAAAGATAATGTGGCATATAAAAAAAACAAAAGACAAAATTGTTATTAAAAAGTTTTGCACAAATTAGCATCACAATTGATCCTAAAATTTCATATTTCAAAGTTGGTAAGTCTACCAGTGTTTTTAACTGAATAAGACTTTAAACTCTGTAAAATATCATTGATAAACATAACTTCATCATATGCAGAATTATTATAATTATGACATAATATTTTACTAATAAGTTTTATTTTTAAATAAATTATTATTAATAATATATCACTTTTTATATAATTTATGATATTTAAATAAAAGTGATTGGGAAATCTAAATATTTTCATTTACATATAAATTTTGTTAATTATAGTGAAAAAGTGTGTTGGCTTGTTAGGTTTTCTCCAATGGTAGAGTATGTATGAAATCTATCTTGAGACTCAAGATATTGTCACAATAAGTTTAATTAAAGCAATATTCCTCTTCTATTTAAATAAAAAAATATTTAAAATCAGAATGTATTTCTAACAATAGAGTGATTTGGAAATTTAAACATTTACATATAATTTTTATCATTTATGACAACAAAATGTTGTCCACCTATTTGGTTTCATGTAATGATAAGAGTGTATATGGAATATATTTTGAGCTCAAGTCTAAAAATTTGAGGCTTAGGCAATTATCATAATAAGTTTAAGTATAAAAGTATTCCTCTCATATTTAAATAAAAAATATTTACACTCAGCACATATTTCTAATCATGAAATGATTCAAAAATGTAACTATTTTGTTACATATAAATTTTATTAATTATTTGGTGTCTTGGTGTTCCCATATGATCTGTGCACCTGAAAGCAATAGTCCAGTGTTTAATACTCCAACATTGGTTTATATACAAATTATTTAAATCCAAAAGCTAAACTAGTTAATAAAATAAACACATTACACCAAATTCAAAATTAATAAAACAATTCTTATATCTTCTTCTTTACTTTTTTAACATTTCTCTTCATATACATTAAACTTTTTATCATTTTCTCTTATACACTTTAATGCAATCTTTTTATATAATGTCTTCTTTAGTTTGCTTACAGTTTTGACAGTCCTGCAGTCTTTAACAGAGCTCTATATAAGTTTCATTCTCAGTTGTAAAAAGAGAAGTGAAACTTATAGAGTGCTCTGATGAAGACTGCGAGACAATCAAAACTGTAAGCAAAATAAAGAAGTCGCAAACAAAGATTGCATTAAAATGTATAAGAGGAGATGATAAAAAAGTTTAATATCTATTAATAAAACTACTAAAATTAAAATTAAAAATTCATCATATACAATGATTATACTGCCAAAGCAGACTTCTTTTGTGAAAAAATAAACAAATAAAAAAAAGAATAATAAACAATTATTAACATAGCTAACAAGCAGCTGTAAATGTATACCATTACAATTGATAATTTTTTGTATCAAATAATTAATATCAACCGAACAAAAGATAAAATTTATCATTACAAGTAAAACACATACAATCTTCCAACAATAAAAGCAAATTTTTAATAACTTTAATTTTATTTTTATACAACAATCCATTTTTAACTAAAACAGAAATCAGATCTTTAACCATTGATTATGATTAATTTTTAATTTTAATTTTAGCTAGCTTTATTAATTCTGATTTTTATTGTAATATATATTAAACCAAATACACCAATTCAAAATTAAAATACTAGCCAACAACAAATTACGCGTTTAATATAAATGCTTTCTTCCCCAAAAAGACTCAGTTGTAAACAAAATAACATAATGTGTGTGTGCATCTGTGAGAAAGAGAGCTTCGTTTTGTATTATTGCTTACACTTAAAAAGATTACCTTGACTAAAAACCATTAATAATAAATTTTTTAATTTAATGTTTTTAATTTTGATTTTCTGTATTAGGTTTATTATATTGTCTAGTTTAGTTTTGATGTTTGATCTTTTGTAAATATATATTTGATATATACTTCAAAAAACATTTTTTAAAAAAAAAGTCTTTTAAGCATGAAATTTAATAATTGAAACATGATATATGAATATAGAAGTTAAGCAACAATTTTAAAAAATCTGCAAAAAAAAAAACATTAAACAAAAAAATACAAATGAAAGAATACAAGTTCAAATAAAATATTCTAAAAGCAAAACTTCTCAATTTCCAACAGATTGGATATAAAGTAGCAAAAATAGTACACACTAAGGAATCAAAAAATAAATATTTAAAGATAGATTCTAAGTATTGTTACTAGATGCCATAACGCCTATAAATATACTTGATGATTTTATGTGTAAAGATTTTTATTACATTTATTTCCTCATAACGAGAAGTTTTTGCAATTGCATCTTATAGCTTATATCATTCTATCCAAGTCATATATGGTAATCATTGTATATCTTTTTTCAATTTTGCCATTAATAATATTTATAATTATTTATTACTTCTCACATGATATTGTCATTTTCATTATTCTCAACCACAGTAAAATAAAAGTTTTTCCAACTTTAATTGAGTTTCTCTGGTATATAGTCTCTCTTATCAAGATCACATCAATAAACTTTTTTATTTCATCCATCCAATCAGATTTTTTAATAATTTATTGATATCCAATTTATTATTTCAACTGTAAAATTATTATCATCTCTATTAGGAATTTGTCCAACCCACCTCCATTCCAGATTATTTTTTTCAATGATATATGTGACATATATTTCTTGTGTCACTCAAGTATTTCAGTTTCTTCTTATTTTCAATATAAATTTCTCTTCACATATCATTGCATAATCTGAAGCTTAAATTTCTCTTCACATATCATTGCATAATCTGAAGCTAAGTAACTATATTATCATATTTAAATTATAATCTTATACTTATTATGTTCATCTAAAAGCTTTGTAAATTAGGATAGCTGTTCTCTAACCAATATATATATATATATATATATATATATATATATATATATATATATATATATATATATATATATATATATATATATATATATATATATATATAAAACCATTAAATGTCTCTATTTTTAAATCATATAATAATAATTCAAACAAATTTATTTAACACAGTATTCAAAATTAAATAATATATTTTTTTACTGGAAGTACTTTCGATTGTTTCACTGACAATTTTTATCAACCATTAATACAAATGTACTTCCGGTGAAGAATATATTATTTAATTTTGAATACTGTATATATATATAACATTTTCATTTTTATTAAAGGATTAAAAAATATTCAGAATTTTTAACTTTACATTTATTCCCAGTTATAACTCTTTGCTCCCAACATCACATTCTGTTTATGCTACTTCATTTTCATATATAATACAAATAACTATACTACTTTTTATTTTTTACTTCTTGCTTCATAAATCCTGTATAGCTTTTAGATGCCTTATCTAGTTTTTTTTTTTTAACTTTAATAACATTATTTCCGAAATGACTGCAAAGATAATTAGTTATTTGACGATTATTTAGTCAAGAACTCAGATTCAACTTTGAGTGAAGCCTGAAAACTTGAATTTTTAATTTTTTTAGTAATTATCAAACTTTTTTTACTGTTATCTTGGAATTTTCTTGATTCATTTCAGGAAGTAATGAAATACTACTTTCATGAGAAGTTTTAAGGATTGAAAATGACGAAATGTCTTGAAAGAAATAATTTCTTATACACAATCAGCCATCTCATTTTGCATCATAAAACAATTCATTTATAGTTAGTTTTAAATTCTAGAACTTTTGTTTTTACTTTAAATTGCAATTATTCTTTTATAAACTAAGTAGTTTTTGGATTAAACTGTGTGTTATTTTTGCTTACTATTCAATCTTTTAATGAAATATCATCCACTAACATCAAGATTAACTTGACAATGGTGGATGCTATTTTATCAAAACATTGGATAATAAGCAAAAATAACACATGGTTTAAATGAAAAACTACTTTTTTTACATCGTAAAACTGTGAAAACATTATATATACTGTAGTGATCCCCACTATTAATTCTAATATATTGTTTTTTTTTAAATAAAAATAAAACAGTAGTTGTATGTAGTTAACAAAATATATCTAATATTAAAAATAAAACTGTTGTGTCAATTTTATTTTCACACATAAATTTGTTTTTTCCCCCCATTTCAAATTTGTTTTTTGTTTTTTTGTTTTATTTAGAAAATTGATAAAGATAACATTTTTTAAATTTGCATTTAAGTGTACAAAATTGTTGTAGGTCGTGTGAAAGTCTGAGTTCGAATCTCACATATATTACATATATAAATGCAGGTGTAAGCCTTTACTTTATTATCTAGTAACTCATCTCAGCACTTCATAGTTTATCTTTCAGACAGTATTTAAAAAATTTCTAAAATAGTATACATACATATAAATCACCACCTCCCATAAAATATTTTTGTAATAATATTTGCTGCTCGATATATATACTCCTTCTAAATCCATTTAAGTTTGAATAATGATGTTTAACTTTGTTTTTTTCCAACCTTATTTTATGAAACATTAAATACTCAATATGTAGATTCTTTGAAGTAAAATATCATCAACATTTTTTTCTACTTCTTTATCTATTTTAATATTTAAAAAGTTTTTGCTCTTGCTTTCCTTCCTATTGAAATATTATTTTCACTTTTATGAAAAAGTTGGAAAAAATTTAGTAATTTCTTTCATTCGTTATTTGCACTTGTAAAACCCAGATTATATTGGCTTTATATCATTTATAACAATATAATATTGATTGTTTTAAATTTTAATTTCGTTCATAAAATTTTCTATTTTTATCTTCAATATTTTCTATTTTTAATCCTTTTTTCTGATAAGTTATATTAATTATCTTGTGCATTTTTCTTAATTTATAATTATATAAATTTCTTTAAAAATAATGTGTATATGAAGTTGAATTGTAACATGTCCTATATGGATTGCTTGACAAAGTGTATGTTTCTTATGTATCTGCGGTGTGAAAGATTGGTCTGACTAAAATTTAGGCTGATGGGAGGATGTTATAGGATTGTGAATGTGATATAACTTTTTGGAGGCTTCAGTTATTTAGTGTTCAGTTATAAATATATTTTAATTTTTGCAGATATTTTTAGTCATTTTAATCTTTTTTTATTTTTTGCTAGTTTAATTTATTAAAAACTGATTTATACTTTGATTTTCCAATTTCTCGGTTCAATTTTCTATTTCCCAACATTCCCATATCAGCAACGGCTTTCTTTGTTCATATTTTGATCTCTTTTTTAAGAAATGGCTTCCAACCTGTTAATTATGTATTCCTCAAGTATTTTAGTGTTGACTTTTTTTGCTTTTGAAAATAAATTTTACATAATATTTTCAGATTAATATTGACAATTATTAAGCTATAACTAATTTTTTTTTTCTATTTTTTATAAGTTTTGCTGAGCATAACTTATTTTGAATACCTTTTTTTTTATAAGGCTAGTATAATATCGATCATAATTAGCATTTTAACTCAAAATTTCTTTTTGGTGTGCTTCTTCTGAAATCATGTATAATAAATTGTCTCATATTATTTTAAAGCATACTTTAAAAATCTTTATTGAATTTTATTGTGTAAAACAAACAAAACATAAGTTCCAAAATTGAGATACAGCAATTTTATTTGCGTTTTTATTTAATCATGACTAAAAAACTAAAATAGTCAAGCGTTGGTGGCCTAGCGGTTAGCATAGCTGCCTTCCAAGCAGCAGGCCGGAGTTCGCTTCCCGGTCAATGATTTGACATATAAAAAAAAAAGCTAAAATATAAATTAATAAAAAAAATGCTTCTATTTTTTCTTTTTATTTGTATATATTTTTGGATTTACCGTGCATTTATATATGTGAATGTTATAAAGGTTTATAACAAGTAAATATATATGTAAACAATTATATATATATATATATATATTCACGCGTGTGTTAAAAATATATGATACAATTCACTATAATTTACTGAGGAAATGGTAATAGCTGGAAAATCAATTCAGAATTTTACATTATAGAAGTATTTAATTTAAATAGATTATTTATTGTTTTTATAATTTCATTATATTTTTTTGGTGTGAATATTTCTTACTGAGATTAAAGTTTAAAATTTAAAGTTCATTTTAATAAATTAATAATTAAAACTAATTTATAATTTCACTCATTAAAAGGCAGTTAATAAATTCAGTTTAAATAATTTAAATATTATTAATTATAAAATTATTCGATATTATTCACATATTAATGAATGGGGAACTAGATTAAATTTATTACATAACATATAAAAAAAAACGTCTTTAAAATTACACTAATTGCAAAGTAAATGAAAGAAAATTGTGTGTAGCAGAAAGTAATTTAATTATTAATTAAAAATTTTAAAAAATAACTTGGATTTTTTTTTTTACTTTTAAAATGTGTAAATACAAATAATATGGGAAATATACTTACATATAAATTATTATTAATTTGTTAGTGTAAAAATAAAGTTTTTATGATCAAAATAATTTTAATTTATATTAGTAATTTTTGCTTCTAAAAACTAATTTAATTATTTACTTACTTTCAAAAAGTTGTGAGTGCAGAAAATTTGATATTTATAAAACGAAATGTACTATATATACATAATAAAATATATTCTAACAGAGTACTAGATAATTATCAATTATTATGTTAAGGAATCTTTGATACAAAACAATATTTGTACCTTTGCTAAACCAGGCTTTCAATACAGCATATCTATGTCAAAGCATGATTATATCTGGCTTTTGTTACAGTATATCTTTGACAAAGCACAACTATAGTCGTGCTTTGACATATAGTCGCGCTTTGACAAATAGTTGTGCTTCGACAAAGATAAACTATATCGAAAGTTTGGTTCAGCAAAGTAAATAATAAATATTGTTTTGATTATAGTATGTCCATATAATAGTTTATCTATGTCTGTGTGTGTGTTTGTAAAATTGAATCTCTGAAGTAATAAGCATGATATAGAAATAAAAGATAGACTTTTATTCCATCATACATATATAGAAAAGAGTGCTTGACATATTCTTAATTAAAAAAATAAATTTTTAATCAATCAAGAATTATATTGTAAATTAATTTAAAATCAAATGAAGTTTAGAATTAACAAACAGACATTAAACGTTGACATCAAAATATTCAAATAAATAAATATGCAATAATTAATCAGTTATATTATTAAATATATACATATATTTAAATCTTGAGTTTAAATTTCTAAACTGCCTGTTACTATTAATAATTGATATGATCTTTAGCCAAACTGTAAGTCAATAGACTTACTAATAAAATGTAGGCTTTTATTAAAAATTAATTTGTTGCATAATGATAAATTAATTTAAAACGTAATTCTTTAAACAAAACTTTTACAAACATTCGTCTCTATATACATGTATTTTGCTACAAGGCACAAATATTGGAAGCACAAGTGGAGTAGAATTCATTACAAATAAAATGTGAAAGAAAAACATTGTGTAGATTGACAGTGCGTCAGACAGAGTGGCAAGATTAGTTGTTCAACTTAATAGCAGATATCAAATGTAGATTTTTATGTAGATATACAAAAGGCTTTTGATCTAACAAAACAATATTTTAAAATTGTCATGGGAGACTTTAATTCTAAAATTGGTAAAAAATTGAAATTTGAAAATGCTGTAGTAAATTTGGTTATGATAACAGAAATAAGAGAGCTCATAGACTTTGAGTTTACAGAAGAAAAAAACTATATATTATACATTTTATCTTTGAGAAAATGTTAAACAGAATCGAATATGGAAGCTCCCTAATGAAGGTACAGAAGAACTAGATTATGTTTTGACTAATAATTACAGACCACAGTCTCTTATCATTTCTATACAAAATATTTATCAAAATAATTACAATTTGTCTACAGTAAACTTTGAATTTTAACCAAATAAGAGAACAGTAGACTTAAAAGTGGTTTTGTTCAGTTGATCATATTCAAGTATTGAGAGATGTTATAGAAAGGATCAATGAAAATGAGTTGCATTATACTTTGGATTTGAAGATTACAACTCTGTATACATTTATTCAGTAATTAAAGCATTGGATCATTATGGTATAGACCCAAAATATTGTAATATTCTGAAGAACATATATAAAAATGCAACAGCAGCAATTACATTACATAATGATTGTAAAAAGATTAACATTGAGAAAGGGGTATGACAGAGTGACTGTATATTTCCAAAACTTCTTAACAAAAGTTTTGCAAGAAGTATTTTGTGGATTAAAATGGAATGTTAAGGGAATAAAAGCAAATGGAAATTATTTAAGTCATCTAGATTTTGTAAACAGTGCACTCATTTCTGAAAATAATACTTTAGAGTTTCAGAAAACTTTGCAAGAGTTATCAGATGAAAGTAAGAAGGTGGGATTAAAGGGAAATGTTAAAAAGACTAGATTAAAGTTCAATTGATTTTTTCAGAAAAAAATATATTGATAATCATGAGTTAGAAAAAATTAACTAATTACAAATATTTTGGTCAGATTATTGCTAACAGATGAAAATATAATGAATGAAATTAATTATAGAATTAAACTTGGTTGGAGTGCTTTTGCTAGAAATAATTTAATATTAAGAGGAAATGTGTCTATGTGTTTGAAAGGAAAGGTTTTTAATAAATATGTTTGATCAATTTTTACTTATGGATTTAAGATTTGGACATTTAACAGAAGAGAAATATAGAGACTTCAAACCACTTGAAGAATTATGGAGACATATATGATAGGAGCAACATGAAGACATTGAAAATAAGATACATGGGAGAGAGAACAAACAGATGTTACTCACATCATCAAAATAAATTAAGAGATTGAAGTAGAATTGGAGTAAATATAGTGTTAGAAAAGAAGATAATAAATGGACAATTGAAATCACAAACTGGATTCCAAGATATTGTAAAAGATCTAAAAAGAAATTACATATGAGGTGTATGGATAAAATAATGAAGTGTGCTGGGTGATGTAAAAAAGATAGGATAGATTGAAGAAGATGGATTGAACTTGAAAAGACTTTCATCCTACAATGGATTGATAATAGTTAACATATATATATATATATATATATATATATATATATATATATATATATATATATATGGACTAAAGATCTTTCTTTAATTCCTAAATCTTTTCTATTAAGCTATAGCTAGAGGTCATATCAAGTAACTTTCACTTTTAGATTTAATCTCAAACTTTATATATATTTAGCACTTTAATGGATTAACATTACATATACATATATTCTCAAATTTTATTATTATCAACTTATCTCAATAATATCACAGTTATATATATATATATATATATATATATATATATATACAGTTATATATATATATATATATATATATATATATATATATATATTGTAACCGTCGGAATTGTTGAATGCTGTATTCCATTTAAATTGAAGAAAGAAGGCCCAAAATGTTGGTGCCAATTTGTAACTGATTGAATTGATGGATGTAGGTGATGGTTAGGATGATCAATCTGATCTGATAAAAAAAATCTAAAAATCTAATTTAAATTAATCTGGTCTAGCTCAATCGGGTCGCCGTTATGTAATAAACCATCACAAAGCACAAATAATCTCTCTTAAAGTTTAATTTACTTAAGTTATATGTGAAATGAAGGAATAATGAGACTATCTGCTCCAGACATCAACAAATCCATCACAATTACAACATAAATTGCAAAGAGCAGTGAAACCAACTACTATTGCCCTAAACAATAATATAGGATTAGGCTAACTACTTGATTGGCAATCTAATCAAAATCAAATCCAATTAATAACTAAAACAGATTCCAATATATATTTTATTAGCCTGTTACTGTTATAGTAATTTAAATCTACTTTATTATTTAAAGATGCTGCCTTTTTAACTTAATGGATAAGCTTCTAAGTACCTGTAATAGTACTTTACAAAACATTTTTTTTTACATATAGACATTATTTAAATATCAAAACAAAATAATACTTGAACCCAAATATATATATATCTATTTTAATAAACGCTAAATAAAAAGATAAACACTCGTGTCAATAAGCGATATACAATTCTTTCTACTTCAATCTTTAATTAATAATTTTCTGTTGGCATCAACTGGTTTTATTATAATTTTATAAACACTTTGAAAGTTTATGCACTCACTTAAATGTTTAAACAAATTAATATACGTCTATGGTTTACTAAGAAGCTACAAAATAATTTATAAATAATTTATAAATATCTTCCAATAAAGTGATGCTTAATTAGTGCTTCGTTTATGTTTTAAAATAGAATACTTCACCGGAGTTTAATATCAACACTCTATTAGCTCATCCCTAACTCTACAATGTCCAACCACATTACATAAAAGACATATCAAGTTTCTATTGGATGTTTATTCACCTGTGAGTATTAATATAATCTGTTTGAAATTTTAAACAATTGAATAAAAATTGACCGGCAACAATTAAAACATATGATTATAATTGATATTTATACAAATCAAAACAATATTCAATTAAATCGGTCAATGAAGTTTATTCTCTTCATTTTATAGGAGTTTAAGAAAATTATCCAAGACGAATTATTCTGAACCAAACGATAAAGTACGATCTATTTAGATTTTTATGACGGAATCAGACAAACATGAAATGATTGACTTTGTAATATTAACTAAGATAAATGAGAATATATATATATATATAATATTCGAATGCAAATGTAAATATAAAATTCATATGGAAACAAAATAAAATACTAATAAGCAAAACATACCTTATCTTATATTCTAATTCACTTACCAAGCTGAGTTTGAATCTTGTTACTTAAATAGCTATGTCATCTTATGCAACCCAAATAAAACAAAATAATTAAACTAGTCTTGATATTTAAATTAACTCAATTTATTGGATTATACAAAAGAAAATTGGCAAGGTTAATGATAAAATACATCGGAAATGACTTTATATTTTAGATTGGTTGACTAAATAAAAATGATAAAATTGCTATGTGTATCTCTAAATGTGTTGCGACAACGATAACGACAAAAAAAAATGAATGAGTAAATGAAGGGAAAGGCTTTTGGATATTTTGCTGAAAAATTTACATATAACCGATACCAAAGATGTGAAATAAAAGGGTATCAAAATCTATTTGTTTATCAAAATAATAACGGATAAATGAATATGAAATAATAAATATATTTGAGTCTTTCCGATCATTTTCATTTAATAAATTATATTACTTTTAGAGATAATTAAAAAAAAATCATCCCCTTTTATTACATATAAAAAAAAAATTAATACACGCACATTTTATATAAAAAAAAAATCATACCATATATATATGAGTCTGTTCATTCACTATTTATTTGCCCATTGATTGACTTCAGTTCTTATGGTGTAAAGAGAAGTTTCTTTGTCAGAAATAATAATCGCAAACTTTATAATGCTTCACTAAAAGTTTTCTTTTTCTGTCTGAAGAGGTGAGTGCACTTTGATTAGTCCTTTTATGATGTGAATTGATCCAGTTGGTCCATGTTCCTTTACCCGTGAGACGATGTTTACGCAAATCCATTTTTTTTTTTAAACAGAAATATCTTTGTTTTCTTTTTTTTTTTTTTTTTAAATTAAAAATAGCCGACCTTTTTTTTTTTTTTTTTATAAAGCATTTTTTTTTTTTTAACTTCATAGGTTTCTTTTTTTTTTTTACACTTTGCTGCCGCTTCCCCGGAAACTTTTCGCAACTGCCCTCTAAATGATTGAACGGGCAGATAATTCCACTATTTTTCCATGTTTTATGGTTTTACACACAAAAAAAAATATTGAAAAACTTTATTTGTTAAGACACAGAAAATAGGTCTGTCCTTGACTATAGCAAAATGATGAAAAAGATGTCCTGTTATATTCTGTCGCGTCTTTTTTATAGGTTCTCTTTCTGAAGTTTCTCCTATCTTGACGACCATCCAATATTACTCAAATAAACCTCAATTTTATCAATTTTTTATAGTAGTTTTTGTGCGGTTTGTAAGGTAAGTTTGTAGAAAAAGATACATGAAAATTAAATCCAAATTCGATTACAATTTTTTTATTATTTACAAACCAAAATACAAAATTGATATAACAACCTTTTATTTACTTGATAAACATCAATAATTTACACATATCTATATTTTTTTAATAATAATATTTTTTTAAATTAATTTATAAACAAATATACACAACATAAAAACATTGAACTGTATGTAATAATGTTACTATGGTGACTGCATTCATATATGAAATATGTAAAATAATATCGATCCTATTTAGGTAAACTTATATTGTACTGAATTGTTTTTTTTTTTAAATAAATTTATTTATTTATATGTTTTTCTTAAGTTTGATTATAGTGAAGTTATTTTTATTTTAAAGCTAGAATCAACAGTATATAATTCTATTTAAAAGCTTTAAGGTTGCCATGGTGATCAAATTTAAATTTACATTTCCAAGATCTTACATTATCTATCTATTAAGCAAAGGAAAAATCAAATAAGATCAACAAACTTCTTTATATATATATATATATTTTATATTTATATATATATATATATATATATATATATATATATATATATATATACCTGGATCATCAATCTGAACATTCACAACATCTTCCCTCTACAGAGAAAAAAAAAATAAAGACACTTTTTCCCTTCTCTAAAATCATTAAACATTTTAATTTCTGCACAGATAAACGTCTATCATTTCCATCTGTCTTGATTTTAATATCATTTGAAATGTTAGTAAAAAATTTCAAATATCTTATTCTCATAGAAGCAATGTGGAATTCGTTCATTCCATTTATGCTTGTCTAATTAGTTTACCTACATGTATTTTTTCTTTTTTTTTTTTTTTTTTTATATCTACCATTTATGTAGTATAATCGCATCTCTAGGTTTTTTTTTTTTTTTATTGAATTTCACAATCAAATTATTACATCTTTATATTCCTCTCTGCAACTTTCTGGACAACAATGCTCTAAAATTAGAGTCAAACAAGAAAATCATTTAGTATTTGCTTCATACAAGCCAAATATATTATGGAACAAAATTCATTTATAAGCCAAATATTATTAGTTACTCTCTAACAATCATATATTTTTATTGCATTGTTAAAATATATATATATATATTCATGGTTTTATTTTCTTAAAACTCAACAATAGCTTTTATTATTATTTTCTTTAGACATATCTGTAGTTCACTTCAGTGACACTACTATGGGCCTAAATTTTAAACATTCAATATTGTCATAAAATGAGAATATAACTTTAGTTAATTAATATCTTATATTTATTCAATTCCTGCTTTGGACATTGAAAATATCAACCTTTAAAGTCACTTTTCCTATAAAATAATCTAAACAAATGAAAATTAACTCATACAGTGAGCTGGAGATTCAAAACAATAGAGATATCCCATTTTTAAATCACTTATAATACTAAAGTAAACTGATTAAATGTCAATCAAATCTAATTTTAATTTCTGGAGGATCTGACAACTACTTTACAAACTAAGCTGTACTCTACATTGATGCTAATCAGGGACATTTATGTTTGAATAGCTTTATTTTATATAGGTTAGGGAAACTACTAAACATTTCTCTTTAAAATTATAACTCATATTAAAAGATAAATCCTGCCATCAAGGATTTCTTCCTACCTGCCAATGAACAATAATAAGTCTGGGACATCTGTCGACTTCAGACTTCAATATAATTTTATATAGAGTTATGAGCCACAACACACATTTATAGTTCTGCCAACTTCCTCAAAGAAAAGACTTAACCATACAAATATTTACAATTTACAAATAGCACAGACATTAAAATCTTACACTCTACATCTCCAATGCATTAAATAACACATTCATCATCATCAGTCAATTTTACAAGGTTTAATTTTAAACAGTATTTGCATACTATACAATGAAAATCTTCAAAAGTACTTTGACTATAAATATTTCTCACTCTATTTTTTTTTTTAGTCTTTCATATGTGTATCTACACTATTACTAATGACTTTTGGTCATAATAATAAATATCATGAGACATACTAATAAAGTTACTTTAGTGAATGTCTTTTTATTTAATTGGGTGGTGCTACTGGCTTTAAGCTTCGGGCATTGAAGGTACCTTTTTCACCTTCCGGGGTTTCTATGAGAAATGCATTCTCCCCCACTTTTCTTTTTATTTGGAATGGTCCCTCATATATATTCAAAAACTTTTTGAACTTATAATTCTGCGGGTCACTGATTTGTCTCTACTTCAAATAAATATGTTCTTATATAAATTCTTTTATTTTCCAGTCATACACAAATTCATTAATCCATTAGTCAAATCATGGGTCAGGGAGGAAATCATGCCATCTAAATTTATCAAATCAATATTAGTCTTTTCCTCTCTCCATGTACTTTTCAACTACTCTCAATATTTCTGAACAAAATAACAGAGAAATGTTACTATGAACATTATTATCTACTGTATAGTTATACTTACTATAAGTTTTCTCAAGCAACAAACTCTTACTCCATTTTTCAAAGGGTTCATCTTCCTTCCCTTTTACTGTACTATCACAAAGTTCTCCTTGAAATAACTGCTTAACATACTTTCTATAATGAATGTTATCTGACTGCATTATTATGGACATATCTTCTTCCATACTTATTTTCCACCTTTCCTTTGCAGTATGATACATACTTTTAAATCTTCGTGTTACTTGTTTGCACTCTATATAATTTCTTAAGTTACCTTTCAAATTTTCAACTCCTTTGGATTTAAATTTATTTATTAACCATGCTTCATCTATCATTTTCTGACTAACCTCAGTCTTTATGTTTTTATTTGGTTGTAACAGCTCAACATTTGAAAGCTTCTTATCTAAATTATTCTGTTCATCAATATACTTTATTTTTACTGAATCATCAGAACAATCTATTTTTACCTTTTCAAATTTTTTTATCATCTTTACTTTTCCTAAAGGCACCTGTTCTAACGTTTTGTAATTTACTATTTTTGCTTCATTACATTTTACCTTCATATTAGTCTAAATATCTCTTAGCTCCTTTTTAATATCACTTATATCCAATGCGGTTGCTTTCTGGGTATCTACATAAGTCTGTTCAATTTTAAAACATTTTCCCTCCAAACTTTGATATTTAATTTTACAACTTTTAACTTCGGCTTCTAAAATGTTAAGCCTGACATCTATGTGTTCTTGTGACTTCTGTATATGGTCACTCAATTCATCAAACCTACAATTATATTTATCAATGGATTCTTTCAACCGAGTATCTAAGTTATGCTTAAATTCATCAAACTTGGCATTAGTAGCATTTAACTCGATTTTGCATAAGCCAATTTTAATATTTACCTCCTCTCTAAGTTCTTTATTTTCTTTAATCATATCACCCAGTTTATTATTCATGTCTTCTCTTAACATTTGATTATCTGTACTCATGTCACAAAATTTATTATATATTTCACTATTCATATCACAAAATTTATTATTTATATCACTACTTATATCTTCTCTTAACTTATTATTTTCTCTGCTCATTTTACTAAATTTGGCATTTATATCTTCAAATTTATTATTCATATCACTACTTATATCTTCTCTTAACTTATTATTATCTCTGCTCATGTCACTAAATTTATTATTTATATCATTTTTCATATCACCCATCTTTTCCATTAATTCTTTCAGAATTGGATACAAATCTCCTTCAGGTTTTGATAATTTTTCTTTCTTATTGCTTTCCATTTTTATTTTCTATTTATGTCAAATATAATATCTCTATTTTAAATAAATTGCGAAATACTTTACTTTTATTTATTCTTACATAAAACATATCTACCCATTCAATCCTACAGCTGCGAATAAAAATCCCCAAAGAACGACAACAACAAATATTCTAATATCTTATTTAAACCTATGATATAATATAATCAGCTATATAACTCCACCAATGCATATAAAAATAATACCATGTTTTAGCATCTATATGAGACTCAAACTTGGGTCTTTAATTGGTTATTTCGGCCCGAGTTGGCGTGCCATTTTGTAACCGTCGGAATTGTTGAATGCTGTATTCCATTTAAATTGAAGAAAGAAGGCCCAAAATGTTGGTGCCAATTTGTAACTGATTGAATTGATGGATGTAGGTGATGGTTAGGATGATCAATCTGATCTGATAAAAAAAAATCTAAAAATCTAATTTAAATTAATCTGGTCTAGCTCAATCGGGTCGCCGTTATGTAATAAACCATCACAAAGCACAAATAATCTCTCTTAAAGTTTAATTTACTTAAGTTATATGTGAAATGAAGGAATAATGAGACTATCTGCTCCAGACATCAACAAATCCATCACAATTACAACATAAATTGCAAAGAGCAGTGAAACCAACTACTATTGCCCTAAACAATAATATAGGATTAGGCTAACTACTTGATTGGCAATCTAATCAAAATCAAATCCAATTAATAACTAAAACAGATTCCAATATATATTTTATTAGCCTGTTACTGTTATAGTAATTTAAATCTACTTTATTATTTAAAGATGCTGCCTTTTTAACTTAATGGATAAGCTTCTAAGTACCTGTAATAGTACTTTACAAAACATTTTTTTTTTACATATAGACATTATTTAAATATCAAAACAAAATAATACTTGAACCCAAATATATATATATTAATAAACGCTAAATAAAAAGATAAACACTCATGTCAATAAGCGATATACAATTCTTTCTACTTCAATCTTTAATTAATAATTTTCTGTTGGCATCAACTGGTTTTATTATAATTTAATAAACACTTTGAAAATTTATGCACTCACTTAAATGTCTAAACAAATTAATATACGTCTATGGTTTACTAAGAAGCTACAAAATAATTTATAAATAATTTATAAATATCTTCCAATAAAGTGATGCTTAATTAGTGCTTCATTTATGTTTTAAAATAGAATACTTCACCGGAGTTTAATATCAACACTCTATTAGCTCATCCCTAACTCTACAATGTCCAACCACATTACATAAAAGACATATCAAGTTTCTATTGGATGTTTATTCACCTGTGAGTATTAATATAATCTGTTTGAAATTTTAAACAATTGAATAAAAATTGACCGGCAACAATTAAAACATATGATTATAATTGATATTTATACAAATCAAAACAATATTCAATTAAATCGGTCAATGAAGTTTATTCTCTTCATTTTATAGGAGTTTAAGAAAAATATCCAAGACGAATTATTCTGAACCAAACGATAAAGTACGATCTATTTAGATTTTTATGACGGAATCAGACAAACATGAAATGATTGACTTTGTAATATTAACTAAGATAAATGAGAATATATATATATATATAATATTCGAATGCAAATGTAAATATAAAATTTATATGGAAACAAAATAAAATACTAATAAGCAAAACATACCTTATCTTATATTCTAATTCACTTACCAAGCTGAGTTTGAATCTTGTTACTTAAATAGCTACGTCGTCTTATGCAACCCAAATAAAACAAAATAATTAAACTAGTCTTGATATTTAAATTAACTCAATTTATTGGATTATATAAAAAAAAATTGGCAAGGTTAATGATAAAATACATCGGAAATGACTTTATATTTTAGATTGGTTGACTAAATAAAAATGATAAAATTGCTATGTGTATCTCTAAATGTGTTGCGACAACGACAAAAAAAAAATGAATGAGTAAATGAAGGGAAAAGCTTTTGGATATTTTGCTGAAAAATTTACATATAACCGATACCAAAGATGTGAAATAGGAGGGTATCAAAATCTATTTGTTTATCAAAATAATAACGGATAAATGAATATGAAATAATAAATATATTTGAGTCTTTCTGATCATTTTCATTTAATAAATTATATTACTTTTAGAGATAATTAAAAAAAAATCATCCCCTTTTATTACATATAAAAAAAAAATTAATACACGCACATTTTATATAAAAAAAAAATCATACCATATATATATATGAGTCTGTTCATTCACTATTTATTTGCCCATTGATTGACTTCAGTTCTTATGGTGTAAAGAGAAGTTTCTTTGTCAGAAATAATAATCGCAAACTTTATAATGCTTCACTAAAAGTTTTCTTTTTCTGTCCAAAGAGGTGAGTGCACTTTCATTAGCCCTTTTATGATGTGAATTGATCCAGTTGGTCCATGTTCCTTTACCCGTGAGACGATGTTTATGCAAATCCATTTTTTTTTAAACAGAAATATCTTTGTTTTCTTTTTTTTTTTTTTTAAATTAAAAATAGCTGACCTTTTTTTTTTTTTTTTATAAAGCTTTTTTTTTTTTTTACTTCATAGGTTTCTTTTTTTTTTTTTACACTTTGCTGCCGCTTCCCCGGAAACTTTTTGCAACTGCCCTCTAAATGATTGAACGGGCAGATAATTCCACTATTTTTCCATGTTTTATTGTTTTACACACAAAAAAAAATATTGAAAAACTTTATTTGTTAAGACACAGAAAATAGGTCTGTCCTTGACTATAGCAAAATGATGAAAAAGATGTCCTGTTATATTCTGTCGCGTCTTTTTTATAGGTTCTCTTTCTGACGTTTCTCGTATCTTGATGACCATCCAATATTACTCAAATACACCTCAATTTTATCAATTTTTTTATAGTAGTTTTTGTGCGGTTTGTAAGGTAAGTTTGGAGAAAAAGATACATGAAAATTAAATCCAAATTCGATTACAATTTTTTTATTATTTACAAACCAAAATACAAAATTGATATAACAACCTTTTATTTACTTGATAAACATCAATAATTTACACATATCTATATTTTTTAATAATAATATTTTTTTAAATTAATTTATAAACAAATATACACAACATAAAAACATTGAACTGTATGTAATAATGTTACTATGGTGACTGCATTCATATATGAAATATGTAAAATAATATCGATCCTATTTAGGTAAACTTATATTGTACTGAATTGTTTGTTTTGTTTTTTTTAAAATAAATTTATTTATTTATATGTTTTTCTTAAGTTTGATTATAGTGAAGTTATTTTTATTTTAAAGCTAGAATCAACAGTATATAATTCTATTTAAAAGCTTTAAGGTTGCCATGGTGATCAAATTTAAATTCACATTTCCAAGATCTTACATTATCTATCCATTAAGCAAAGGAAAAATCAAATAAGATCAACAAATTTCTTTCTTTATTTATTTATTTATTTATTTATTTATTTATTTTTTATATACCTGGATCATCAATCTGAACATTCACAATATATATATATATATATATATATATACTGATATTTTAAGCATATACCTTCTAAATAGTTATATATATATATATATTGTGCCCTTTTATATGGGTCTCCATAAATTGTTGTATCCATCTAATTAAAAAATTTTAAATTTAAGATATATTTAGCTATATGATTTTAATTTTGTTTATAACAATCTTTTAAAAAAGTGTGATTAAAGTAATTCATGAGTGTTTGATATGTAAAAATTGTGCTGATGTTTGAGAGAAACATTTCAATGGGAATGATAATGATATATGGTTGGGAAAACTGGCCATGATCAATACTGCATTAATAGATTTAATAAATAAATGTTTAAAGTTAAAGTTTTAAAAGACAAGTTAAAATTAAATGCATATATTTATTGTTGATAAAAATTAATATTTAATAAATGAATATAAATATTTTAATTATTAGTATTCCATGATAAAAGATTAATCTTTGATTTTAATAATATCAAATTATTATTTTAAAAGCTGTTATAATATATTATTTATTTTAAAAATATTTATTTTTAAAAAAATGAATTGTTGGTTTATTTTTAGATTATTACAAGCGTTTGTAGCTTTGTTGTAAAAAACAGATGTTAATTAAAATACGTACACACATGCTTGGGAGTATTTTAGTAAAGTTGCAAAACTATTTTAAAAATTCTGTTATAAAATTTATAAATATTATATTTACTATCATAAGATAAAAATAAAGATAATTAATGTGAAATATTAAATCTGATTTTTAAAATACTGTTTAAAAACATAACGAATAAAAATAGACTTAGTTTGTTTATAAAAATAATTTTATAAAAGTTAAACGTAAAAATAAAGTAAGAAAGTATATTTTAAAAAATGTTTAATAGATTTAAATAAATGATGAATATTAATTTAAGAATTTAATAATGTGATAAGTAATAAATATTAAATAAGTCATTATTTATTTTTAATTCTGTCTTGTTGGTGAAATATGTAAATAAGCTAGCAAGTCTATTGTTTAGTTCACCAATCAAGTGGGAGTTTTCTTCCGGTATAAAACCAAGGTTCAATTGTTTAGAGAGGACTCGTGATTGAAATTCTTAAAGTAAAAGGTGCTATTAAAAATAGCTAAGTGATTATAGACGCTCTAAAAATCGTTTTAAAATTATAAGAGAGTAGTTTTTAAAAATAATTTATAAAAGTTACCGATGAATATGCAGTGTTAATTTATTGTAATTCCCTATTGATCGTTTCCTTATTGAAGCTCAATTTACTATCAAATAATCATGAGGACATCGTATAAGGATAAAATGTATTGGAGACTTTATACTGAAAATTTAACAAACGCTGGATTGACTAGCAGAGTTATTAAATGCCTAACAGTAATACGTTGGACTTTGTATAAATTTAAAAGCTAATGATAGTTGATTTTTATAAAATAGATATTTAAAAAATGAGAAATACTTCTTTATGAAGCAAGTATTTGTAAGTTATAAATTTAAATATATATTGATAAAGATATTATATATAACAGTAATTGTATAAATATTTGCCTTGTTAAGTTTTTATGGTATAAAAGACTAAATTCTGCCAATTTTAAAAAGGCAAATAAATTGGAGATGTAATAAGTAAAGAAATACTTATAAGTAAAATTATTGTTTTATTAAAGTCTAAACGCTGGTTGTACAAAAGACTTTAAAAGTAATCTTACCTTAATATTTGTTACGGAATGCGCAAATAAATCTACGTGGATATCCAAATCAAATCAATTAAAATAATTAAACCAGAACTTTATAAATTATAGACTAATGCTAAAAAAATAATAACTTTAAAATAATTTTCCTATAAAGAAGAGAATATGGATCCTATAAACTATTTTAATTTTATTTTGTTTATGGTGGAACTGACTTTGACTTTTATTTTATTTTATTTTTTAAAAAAAAGAACGTTTTCATTTTTATCATAAAAACTTTTAAAGAACACGTGATGTACCGGAAAAGGAAGTAATGTTTAGTGAAAATTTGTGCCTAGGAAAAAGAACAATGACAACTGGATGAAAACACCGTTGGATGTGATGTAATATGTCTTATTTATTAACTAACATAAATATTTCATTAATTATTGATTTATTAAAGATAGGAAAGGTACATTTACATTTTTTTTAATAGTAACTAAATACTAATATAACTTTTATTGCATAAAGTTTATTTTATAATTATACAACACGTAATATTTTAAAGAATAATTGTTGAGTGTAAATGTGAGATTATTTTGTAAAACTGGAATCCTGGAGGACATCGTGACGGACTGTACATTGAAGTGTTATTTATGGTAAAATTGTGTAATAATAATAATAATTTGATGTATTTACTATGTTTTCTTTAGATCAACCAAATGTTATATGATTATTGAATGAATGTATTAATGTTTAAATAATATACACGCACAAGATTAACAATAGCAGTTTTATTTTAATATGCATATTTTAAATTGATGATGTAAATTTAGTATAACGTAATATGAGAACCTAGAAATAATTATATGATTCTTTCGTGAATACATTTTAATGTTTCTGTTCCAATATTAGAAATTAGATTTTTATTATACTAGTGTAAGTTTTTTTTTTCTTTTAAAGTTAGTAAGAAGTATATAAGGTCTATATCTTAATTTTATTTTTATTAGATGAGTTACGTTAATTTTACATAGAAATTTATATTTTTGATTGAAGGCTTATTGTAAATAGATGATGAAGTATAGGAGAGTTTGGATCGTTATTATTTTTGTTTAAAAATGGGTCATTTATTTTTCTAAAATTAAATAAGTTTGAAATGACTTTTGTAGGTAGTAGTTTTATAAAGGAATAAGAATAATAAGTAAAAATGTAATGATTTAAAATGGCAAAGAATCATAGAATTTTGTTTAACATTATACTTTATAAAAGTTGAAATTATTAAATAATTTTAAAATATTATTTTTTAAAAGTACATATACGTATTGCATATTTTAATAAGACAGGTAGTATGACATTATATTGGAATGAAATAAACAGTGATAGTCAATAATTGTTATTATACTATAAAGTTATATCAGTTGATACATTAATTAATATTCGAGTCATACTGATAATAAATGTAATACAGCCTTATACATTATAATATAAATAATAGTAGGACTTAAGTGAAATTGTATTTAAATTATTAAAGTTGGTTTATTTACATACATGCTACATGAATGATACCTTACATAAAATCTTTTCTTATATTAATTGATAACAAGTAATGTTTATGTAAATTAAAGTCCTAAACTTAATTGAATTTTATTAATAAAACATTTTCTGAAATGTATAAATTATCTACTTATAGTTATGGAAATAATAACAGTGTAAAAATCTTGTATTATTATTTTTCTTATTTTTTTATTTTCTTTAGTTCCATTTAAATGTAAATAGTGTAAATAAATTATTTGTTTAAGTTAATGTAAATAAATTTGTTAAGTTGTTTAAAAGATGTGTTGAATTCATTATTTTACACCACAGCATTTGACAACAGATAATTTGAATGTACATAATATTTGCACAATAGGAATTTATTATTTTATTATTTGAAAAAGAAACACAATATTTTCTTAACATAACTTATAGAAATTGATTGACATTAACATATAATATTACAATGGTCATAAAATAATTATAATGCACAATATAAAAGTATAAGATTATTTATTGCCACAAATTGTTGAATTATAAGATTTTGGTCTATTTTAAAATTAAGATACTATATGGAAATGAAAGACATGCGTATGATTTATTTATTTTCTTAATGATTAAAAGTATAACCCAATAGATAAGATTAAGATATACCCTAAAGATTATTATTGTTAGTGATTATTATTAGAATAAGTTAGGTGTATTTAGGTTTGATATTAAATCCCTTATCATTCCTATCTACATGAATTATTATTACTTTAAGATAATTAGAAGAACCTGAGATCATTTTAATTATATTTCCTTAACAATAGATTGAGATTTATTTATCTATTATTATTAAAGATATTTCATTTATAAAAGTCATAAGAGTGCTGTAGAGTTAGTAATGAGATAATTAGAAGTAATAGTATTCTTATGTCATTGAGACAGTGTCTTGGAGAGACATTGACTCAATGTAAATCTGATTACCAATTGTAACTTCACTTCACAGTCTCATGATTTTATTAAATATTTATTTAATTAGTACATAATATTGAACTATATTAATCTTTGATAAGTTTGTAATAAATCTAATAAGTTATAATAGTATAAAAATATATTAAAGATAATTGTACATATTTTAGCCGAGCATAATGATTTAATTGAGCTAGTCATATTTTAAATTATATCATATATCGAGAAGTGAGGGTAAAATATATATATATATATATATATATATATATATAAAACACATTATAACAGTATAGTGCTAAAATGTTCACTTTCATTATATAAAGGAGGGGTATGTTTCAGGAATAATATAGTTAGGGAACATTTAAAATATTTTACATAGATTTCAGCTAGTAATGTCAGAAGAAATATCAGTACCAATAAATGTGCATTAATCTTTCATTTTACAGTGAATAAAAAATTGATAAATTATTCTATACAAGAAGTAAACATCAAAATATATAATAAATGAATATATGCATCTATCAAAATATGTAAAAAAATAAAAGACAAATATATAGTAATCAAACCATAAAATTTTTAACACATGGTAATTAGAACTAATAATATCCCATTTTTGTATCTTGATAGATCAAAGCTTTAATCACTATGGAAATATTTACAAAATCAAGTGCCTTTAGCATAATGGCAATTTATATTCACAGATTCATTCTATAAATTTTCTTAATATTGTCCTGTCATCTACTATGTCATAATGGCTTTTAAATACAATTTTCCAAAACTTTCATATGTAATTGTTTCAAAGAAAATGTTATATAGATCTAATAAATACATAAATATGTAATTTCTCATATTTGCTTTATCATTTTGTTAAATACCAATGTTACTATGGCAATTTTTCTAATCATTTGATACACTATTATCATTTAGGCATTTGATTAATAATTTAACCATTTTGATCTTTCTACATTTGCTTCTTGTAAGTTCAGTGGTAATTTTAATTTTTTTGGAACTTTTTTTTTATTCCAAGATTTAATTAACATTTTATCTCTTTATATAAAATGTTTGTCAATTAATATGATGTTCTAACTGTAGTCATCACTTTGTTTTTTCTTTTTATTACTATATAATTGTTTATCTTAACTCTTTCACAAATATCACAATAGTACTTCACTTTTTAATAAGAGTAGTATCTTTTATTCTTATCGCTAAAACAAGTTTCTTGCAATACAAAATATTATTTTACTGATTTATTCTCTGCCATAAGTTTTTTTGGTAATTATTAAGTTTTTTTGCTATTTTACTGTTAAATTGTTGTTGTTTTTTTTGGTAAATGTTTTCTTCTTATTGACCTCATTTACATTTGATCCATCTGCAGTGTTGGCTGATATTTAAAATTATTTGTTGATTTCTAATTTAAACTTATTCGACAATTTTTTAGCATTACGAATATCACTTTTTAATAGTTTTAAATTTTTTAATTTTGTATAGATATATGTATTATATTTTACTAATTGATTACTATTTCTTGTGTTGAATCTATTAAAACATTACAATTCTGAAATACATTTTATTTTCTCATTAAAGGCCATCATGGCAATTTTAAATTTTCTTTGGTAGGACGAAAAGCACTTTATCCATACATATAAATATGTTCTATTTTCTCCATCATGAATGAATCTGAATTATTTGTATTTGATATTTTTTTATTAAATTTAATAACTAATCTTACTAATTTTTTGGATTCATCACCATTTTCTATAAAGATGTTACTCACTTTTTATTTATAATGTGTCCTATTCCATTTGCGCTTCCAATAGTTGTGTTTTTGTAGTATAGTACTTGCTCAATTTTCAAACCAATTGTCTTTTCATCTTTTCTTCTGTCTTCACAATATTCCAAAATATCCCATTTAAGATGAGACAGTTCTTCCAGTTTGTGCTATCTCCCTTCATTTAAAAATAATATATTGTTGAAAATAGTTTGAACAGTCTGTTATCAAAGGATTATTAGCACCCTTTGCCATTTTTTGCCAAATACTGTTTTGAATGATGACTTTACAACATTGGACCATCACCATTTTTTATAATATCTTAAAAAAGTAGTTATTTTTACATAAATTTCAAAAAAAAAATCACAATTAATATTGATATAAGAATCATACAAAGTGAGAAAGAAAAACCAAGGGATTTTTTTGGCCTTAAATTCAGAGGCAAAATGTCAATAAATTGTCCATACTAATTGATGCTTTATGATAAGCACCCTATCCATTTGGACTCAATTCTCAGATTTTCAATGATATAGTTGGCTAAAGAGTTGGAAAATGAAGAATATTGAAGTTTGTCCATTAAAATTTGAAGATTTGCTATCTTAATATAAACTGAGCACTGAATGTATATATTTGTGGAAAGATGGTGATCTAAACTAACTGGTGAGTGCTGATTCAGCCAAAATACATACATTGGAGATCATTAAGTTACTAATGTATGTAGTCATATGTATTGGTCATACAAGATGAATTGGATAGCTGTAGGAGTTTGAAAGTCTGAGGTTAAGTTCCTTATAATTACGTTAAGTTTAGTATAGACAATATGCATATATTTAAATATCATATAAATAATCTTATAATAGCTTTAGAAACAAAAATAAATAAAATTAAAAAAACCACAAAGCTTTATTGCTCACTAACTCATAAGAAATTTTGAGTGCCTGAAATGTGAATTGAGCCAAGGATCTAATGCTCCAGAATATACCGCATATACTAAACTGTGTTAACATTAGGAATTTCCCTTGATCAGTTCTTTTATGTCTTCAAAGGAGAACAAAGAGTCTCTCAGATGGAAATAAACTCCTCTTTGCATATATATATATATAAAATAAAAAGAGGGGGGGGATAAAATAAAAAAATTTAGTAATTATTTTTGAATTATCATATTTAAAAAAATATATCTCATAATCATTTATGCATATGTCTATTTAAATGTGTAAATAGATGATACACGCTGCAATTCCTTTTTTTTGTTTGTTTTCAATTTTCGTTATTTTTTTATGAAAAATTTATGGCTGATATTTTATTTAAGATTATTGAGAATGCAATATTAATAATAAAGAAAAGAAAAGATAAATGAATTATGTTAGATGTATGTGTGTATGGATTTGTTTGTAAAAAATTGGAAAATGGATTTATAATATATATTTTTATAGATATATTAAATAAGCTCCATACTTCCTCATTCTTTTTAAATTCATATAAATAAAGATACAATAATAGACAAATGATCCCAAGATGCATTTTGTGTTGAACCAGCAACTCATCAGTTGGCCCAGGTCACTATCTCCCATATATATCTCTATTACATGAAGCGTATTTATCTATAGGAAATTGTTACATTTTTATTTACCATTGACAAAGTCACTATACTCACAACTTTGATACCATTCACCTCAGATAAATACAATAATAATTATTACTAATCATTTCTATACTAGAGATTATCTCTAGCACAGATATAAACTTTAAACTTCAATTAAAGAATAATATATCTGACTTTTTATAATTTTAAACATACACATACATGGAGTTATTCGCCTTTCTCTTTCCCATGTGTAATATCTTTATAGTTATATTTAATTTTTTTATTGTGAAATTGTTTGCATTATTATTTTTTAATATTTAATGTCATTAATTGAATGCTATCACTTATTATGTGCATGGACCTAATGGCTAACAATTAAAATTTATTAGTATGTGACTTCTGAAATTGAATGTTTTAAAAATATTATAGAAATTGCTTATGTAATAGAATAAATGTGAGAAGAAGTCATGGACATTGCTATTGTAGATTTAGTTCTAGCTAGTTGAAGAAAATTTTCTTTGTTAATTTTGCTTGCTTGAAAGTTCATTGATGGTTCTATAACTATGAAGATACATGAGCAAACAACCCAACTATCTGAGGTTTTTCTCCTCGTTGTTATCTACCAAAGTACATCAATAAGAGATTAGTAACATAAAGATGCATATATAAAACAAGAATCACATTGAACAACTATCTGTCCACATCTCTGAAGAAAAGAATTAACAAGATGGCTTATAAAAGCATTTCCAAAACTTTTAATGAATTCTACTGGCTTATTCTGTCTATTATTTTACAAAAGTAAATCACAACTTGATGAAATTATTCTAGTTGCTATAACCATGGTCGTCCAAGATTGAAGACAGAAGCAGAGACTCATGATTTGTGTTGTCAATAAATAAATAAAAAAGAAAATATTAAAAAATGTCAAATGATTATAATTGGCATTTAAATTATCATGTACATACATTATTTTTGCTATATACCTTTTTTTCTTTAGCATTTATCCATGGAAAGTCTGTAAGTTGAAATAACATGTATTAACTTGGTTTTTATGCTTAAATCATATGATTCTTAACACACACATGTGTATTCATTATATAACATGATTGTGTTGAATTAAATTTATAACAGAATATATATGATAATGGTTATTTAAATTATTAAATTCTTTCATTATTAGTCCCATATGTATTTTTCAGTTATGTACAACTTACTATACACTAAGAATAACACAAAATTGAGAATGACAAAGGCTATGAATATTGGAGCAAATATGTCCTGAAAGCACTAAGCCAAAATAAAACATAATTAAAATATGTCTTCACTGGTGTACCTTTGAGTGAACTTTTTTAATAATATATATTATATAAATAAAATGTCTATTAATTAGAACAAAATTGGGTACTTAGTATTAGTCCTATGACACAAAGCATGTATTAGACATGCTGACCCTATGCACCTATTCACATAGTATCAATTTGCTGATAACTTTATAATCTTGTGATCTACCTATGCTGATCTTATACATGATATTTTCGTAAAAATTTATGAAAATAATGTGTATATGGATCTTTTGTACATGATATTTTGCTAATGATTTACAAACTTTTCAACAGTTTGAATACATATGTGAATAGGTGCAGCACAGGACTAATACATACTATAAATAAATTTTAAGCAATTAATACAAGATGCAATTAAACAAAAAGTCATGAAATCAGCAAATTTCAACAATTTTGGAGCATATTTTATCAAAAATATATATAATTAATAAAAACAAGAATGAAATACATGTGGTGTTTTCAGTAAATATATATGAAATTTAAATTTAAAAGGTATAAATTGTACTACCAATTTTAATTGGCAAATTACAAACTACAAATAATTTTTATGCAATTAATACAAGATGCCATTAAACAAAAAGTCATAAAATTGGTAAATTTTGACAATTTTATAGTGTTAAACCACTAAACATCACATTATCACCATCTCTTATACTAGCACATAATTGTTATTAAACAAGACAAAACTCTCCATACTGTTGTGCTACCCTGTGCCAACCAGAGTAATCAATGGATGCCAGAAGGCTTGTGCATAAAATCCCTATCGAGTGCCTACTCATCCAATATCCCCAGATTAATTTCTGACCCATGGCCTTCGTCAGTGAGGAGCCTTGGATCTGAGAGCACTGCACTTAGATTTTAGGATCTAATGCAACCCTCCAGCAGCCACCTTTTATTTCTGCTTAACTACAAAACTATGAGAATGAAATTGAAAACATAATATTTTCAATCTAAGCTCAATAGCTTATATAGTCACATGGGTTTGAACTCTGTTCAGCACCCATATATTTTGTTGTCTTTGGCTCTTTAACAACCATAGTCAACACTATCCTATTAGGCAGGATTGGTGTTAATTCACTAAATATTATATATAATATCAAAATCTTAAGACTACATAAGCATAAATAATATCAATATTCACTTGTAAGCATAAAAAAAATTGTATATATGTGAACCTCTCATGTAAACATTTCAAACTTTTACACAGACAAGTTTTTCATACTATGGTAGCATCAAAATGAAATTATAATGATATACAATGAAAAAGGCTATTTTACCTGTGTGTAACCTAAATTTAATACCGGATATATTTTATAATATATTTTAAATAATAGACACTAAAATAAAATAAGCTTTCAATACACATAATAAATCAATGAATAATAAAATAAAGAGAAAAAATATACTTAAATGTCTTTAGCACAGTCCATCGCTCATGATCTTTCCATTGACTGCAACAATTTAGCATGATAATCATCCTCCTTATAATGACTTAAAGTTAATCCACACATATTATAGACATGCACACATGACAGTATCTAAACACAACAACATACTAATGGCCATATTTCTTTGATTCAAAATTTTCCAAAATTGCACACTTGTTTGGTAGCATTTTTAAATTTAGAATGTTTTTAGAAATCAGCTGCATTATTTCTTAGGATCCTCAGTAGATTACACATATTTTCTTTGTGAAGCATTCAATATTAAAAACAAAATTACTAAATCTAAAGTTTATTATCAAAATTACTCATAAGTTTAACAGCACTCTAAAGAACTGAGTCATTCCATGGTATTGTACTCTTGGCAGTTCAGTTTTAGATATATTCAGCTCAGCATTTACTACTATAATAAATTTTACAATTTCATTTGCAACTTTCACTTGTTCAATTTTCTTTTCCCCATTATATATCAGTTATTTGGGCATATTTAAAAATTTCTCTCATAGAAGAAAGTTTTTTCTTTCATGATAGAAAATGTAAATATGGAAAGCTTGGTCCACACTCTGAAATATTTTAACAAAAGTACAAAATTATAGCTAATGTTTGCATTTATGTTTTTTCCTTCACTTTCTTAAATAAACACATTCCAATATTTTATGTAACAAAACAGTTCTAACAAAATAAATATTAAAGAAAGATAATACATGTGTACTTCAGGTTGGGAAAATTGGAGAGTCCATTTCAGATGCACCATCCATTGACCAATCATACAGAAATTTGCCATCCTTGGGATCTGATTCATGATTGATTTCAGGAATAAAACGTGTATTTGATTTAGAGATTTATGCTGACATACTTATAAAACTTAGTACAATTTTACTTTCACTACCAGTTTTAACAAAATATTAGGTCAGAAGCTGGAAATATGCCAAAGAATACAAAAACCCACCACAACAAAATACTAATAGAACAACATAACCCACAGAAAAGGAACCCCTCTCAAATTATGTATTCCTTTTACAATCTTTAGTTGCCACTCATCTTCAAACCCAACTCCTTGACCATTCATCCTTGGTATTAAATTTTGATTGGTTATTACCCCAATTTTGATATTAATTATTCACACTACTAAATGATCATGTGGTTTACTTGATAATTTCCAGGTTTTAAATTGTATAAAAAAATTAGAATATAATTATAACAAACTATAATGGATTTTTATAATTTAGAATAATGGGTTTAATTTCACTTAAAATTTGTGATTAAATAATATCAAATATTTATTTAAAATCAATATGAAATTATAGTCTTTCAATTTGCTTTCAAATGACACCTTATATGAGACAAGAAAATTTATAGTTGTCCCAATAAATAAAATTTTCTTTATACTACCACGCACACACTACTCTAACACTAATAGCCTTTCTAACTAATTATAGGAATTATAACTAGCACTAAACCTATTAAACAATATTAAATTTTGCAGATTTAATCATATAAATTAATTATTGAATTGTATATTTACCAAGCTAAAATTTACAATCAATTATCTACATTATTTTACCAAATAAATATTACTTGTTCCTCTTAACACTTAGATCCCCTCTGCACTCAATCTCAACAATTAAAATGCATTTAAATTTACTGTGTGCTAGATTCTAAACTACATTTACACATTTAAATCCAACTTATACATTAATTTTTCTTTAAATACTTTACAGCTATGATTTCTTTATACATTATATGTCTAATACAAGCTTTCTAATCTTCCTGATTAGTCTAAACTATTGCTATTTGTGACTTTAATTTACTAGATTTCTTTTGGGAAAAAAACATTTTTTTTTTAAAACTGCATCTATCACGAATTTAGCTAGCTTAAAGCCAAAGGTTACAATATATATATATATATATATATATATGTCAACAGATGGTGTTCTACCAAAAACACCATCAAGCGTATGTTTACATAAACGTCAGAGCATGCATTCACTATCTCTAACTTTAATTCCACTTTCAGATCATGATTTCAAGCTATTTGCTATCATCAGTGAAAGACAGGAATTTTAGAAACTAGATCTAAACACAAACTCTAAGCATTTATGAAACAGTTTCTATTCAGCTTGCAAGCGTGAATCTTTTAGACACATAATGTCTTCAAACACAGCATAGCAAGCCAGATAGCTATATGGGTCTGATCTCAGTTCAGCATCACCACATAGTGGAAGCCTCTGCAATATATATCATTGCTAAAAAGACCTCAAAGGTACATTTATGAAAAACAAAAAACAAGTTAAAAACTTGCTAACACTTGTATTTATGTCAACAGATGGTGTTCTACCAAAAACACCGTCAAGTGTATGTTTACATAAATGTCAGAGCATGCATTCACTATCTCTAACAGTGTTTTTGGTAGAACGCCATCTGTTGACATAAATACAAGCATTAGCAAGTTTTTAACTTGTTTTTTGTTTTTCATAAATGTACCTTTGAGGTCTTTCTAGCAATGATATATATTGCAGAGGCTTCTACTATGTGGTGATGCTGAACTGAGATCAGACCCATATAGCTATCTGGCTTGCTATGCTGAGTTTGAAGACGTTATGTGCTTAAAAGATTCATGCTTGCAAGCTGAATAAGAACTGTTTCATAAACGCTCAGAGTTTGTGTTTAGATCTAGTTTCTAAAATTCCTGTCTTTCACTGATGATAGCAAATAGCTTGAAATCAGAATCTGAAAGTGGAATTAAATTTAGAGATAGTGAATGCATGCTCTGACGTTTATATAAACATACGCTTGATGGTGTTTTTGGTAGAACGCCATCTGTTGACATAAATACAAGCGTTAGCAAGTTTTTAACTTGTTTTTTTGTTTTTTATATATATATTGAGTAAGAACAATATAGGTATGTGTAATTCTAGTGATCTAAATAACCATTTTTCCATGTTTATTATGAAGAGATTTCTTAAAGTTGTCGTAATATTAGTTATTGGATTCCTGTTAAATGTCATAAAGTTTAAGCCTTGTATAAATTTAGTGATGCTCTTGTCATATTTAAAATAATGTCTTGTGTCACTGAATAAAAGAAATCAACCTTCAGGCATAGTTTGTACTTAGTTTCTATTAAAAGAATATAGTTTAAAGGAACACTTACATCTTAATCTGAAGAAGATTTTTGTTGAGTCAAAGAATTAACTTTATTTACCAAAGAATGAATTTCTAATTTTTGAATTATTTGGTCATTATTAATGTGCGTTTAAAATAAATTTATAATTAATAATATAACTGAAATTATCATTATCTATAAGATATAAATTATATCCTGTACAAACATTTGAATAATGTATGTTATTCAATATATAATGTTCGTAAATCGATTAAAAAGCCTGTGTGACAAAATGGTTATTATTGTTAATATTTTCTTATATTTTTATACTCACACGTATTTATAAATAAAATATGAATTAATTATATTATTTCAAAGATTGACTTCATTTATTTTTATTTTAAGACTACATCACTTATCTACGTGTATGGTTCATAGTATAATGTTTATTTTATTTATTTATTTATTTTATCCTGAAATTATCGAAATGCTTTTTTTTTTATTACTTATTTAAAGTTTAATGAACAGCCACATTACTGAATGTTAAAAGATTAACATATTAAAATAAATTATTTATTTTTATTTGCTTTCCAAAATATAATCCAGATTTATTAAAATTGCCCTTTGTTTCTGAATTATATTTAACAAGTAATTTTGTGTCTCATTAACAAATTTCTAATAGTAATTTTGAAATTAGATTTATAACTTAGAAATAATTGATTGATTTATCTCTATCTTTATTATTAAAATTTTGACTTATCCAGTTCAAGCAATATTATCTAGAAAAGTTAACTTATTCTTCATATTATTTACTGTTATAATTTGACATATAAATAGGAAAGCATTTTTATGTAGTTACAATTTGAAACTTCAATTGGCGGGCATAACAAAGCCTCTCTTATCATTCATCCTTTTTTATACAGTTAAAATATATATAAAATAACAAGTTACTCATTAAAAATATATTTTATGTAATTTGAAAATTAAAATAGTGGTAGATAATAACAATATATATGTTAATTAAACAGGAGTACTTTCAATAGCAGACATCATGTGATTTTTTAAGAATTGTGTACACCTCGGTTTCATTTTATGCAGATTATTTTAATGTGATTTTGAAGTTATGCGATTCATGTTTCTTCTTAATATCCTTCATATTTCACTATATTTATTAGATATCAAAAAAATTAAATTATTAATAACTTATTTTGATTTGAAATACTTTTTTTTTCAAAAACATAACATTATATTAGCAGCTAACATGAATATGGCCTGAAGCTGTATTTAAAATCTTAGCTTCTATGTAAATAACCTACTTATACTAATGAGTAAATAATAATAATAGATATGTATGTTTAAAAATATTGCAATAAATATTTAAAAATTTTAACCTTTTAAAATGTAATTTGTTAGTTATTAACAGAAATAAATATTTTTTTTAGATTTTTAAAATAAATTATAACGAAAATTTTATTGATTTTATAAACTGAAAATAATCTTTCTAATGATAATGTATAATCTTTTTGTTTTGATTGTGATCTCATTTTTTTAATATAGAAACCAAAAACCATTAACACAGCACAAGACTGAAAGTGGTGCTAGTTGTACATTATATCACAAATCTGATTTCTTACTAGTTCACAAACAAATGCTTATTGTCAAATAGCGGTAATGATTAAAATATGTATGAAAAATGTAAAATTAAATACTGTAGTTAATAAAAAAAGTAAAAAAAATTTGTCTTATATTAATTTTTTTCAAATATTTGAAATTTTTTATTAGTCATACTTTATTTTCTTATTTTTTTAATGCAAAATTTAAAGTAATTTTTTCTAGTTGCTTTGCTTTTATTCCGATTTCTGAAAATTACAGCACCTATCCCCCATTTTTCAAGGTAAGTTATGTTTATTTTTGTGTGATTTCTTTTGTGTGCATTTTCTGAGGAACCTATTTACCACATAAAATGAGACCCAAGTGTATATCCACATTAGAAGATTGTCCATTATACAAAATGCTTTTTCAATTTTTCTCTTTTTATAATAATTTTTTTATATTTAATATTCTTGTATAATCTGGGCTGAGGCATTAAAAAAAGAAAAAATTAAAGAAGCAATTTTTATAAAACTACTTAAACATTGTACAGTAATAGACAATTTGCTAATATTCATATACACAGTTTTTGGAAATTCACAGGTTATCTGCTCTCTTTTTTTGTCTATAATAATTATATTTATGTTATAAATATAAAACCAAAAAGACGTAATCATATTAAGTATACTATTAGCTCAGCATGCTTCTGAATAATTTATCAGATTCATAACATTCAATTGTTCTGCTGTTCATGAAACAACTTTAAAGTCTATTATCTATATTATTTCCAGATAGTAATGATTACAATGTAATTAATAATACTTTTGTTTAATTATATAAATAAATCATTTTTTATAGTGCGATGTTTGTAAACTGTAATATTTTAACACAGCATTATGCTGTTGCACATGCGCTTTGAAGATTTTAACTATAAATGAATGAATACTAACACTCAACCACATTCTATCTTTTCCAAAGACTTTATCATGTGGTTGAGTGTTAGTATTCATTCATTTATAGTTAAAATCTTCAAAGCGCATGTGCAACAGCGTAATGCTGTGTTTAATTATATATATAAATATAAATTATCTATTATTATTATTATTATTATTATTATTAATAATAATAATTATTATTATTATTATTATTATTATTATTATTAATAATAATAATAATAATAATAATAATAATAATAATAATAATAATAATATACAATTTAATTAGGCTTAAAATTTTTTTTATGTAGCCATTTCTGCAAATCATTCAATATTCTTTAGTAAATGGATATTAAGGTATTTTTTATTTAGAAGTTAAAATAAAAAAGACAAGTAAATAAAATTTTCATCATTTAACAATTCACAAACCTGTTGAGTAATGACTTTTCATTTACTGTTTATTTTTTAGAAATTAATGAAGTTATCTTTATTCTAAGCAAACAATTTCTAAACAGTATTACTTATCTTTTACCTATATATAAATACATATAGATGCAGATTTATACAATTCATAGTATAAACTTGTATTTTATATCATTAAAGCAGTAGAAAGCCAGTATGTGTTAAAGAATTGTCAATCAAATTGTGTTTTAACTCGGAAATGCTGCCAGTTTAAATTAATTAATGCCATTAGCAACTTATTACTACATGATAAATTTACCTTGCTGAGAAACATTTTAAATAAAGTTAAAATAAATAAAACCCTATGTTTACTATCGATTATTTATCAAACTATATTATTTATTAATTTTTTATGTATAAAAAAATTCAAAATATATAAATAAAAAATGATTTATGTTTTAGTAGTTTATCAAATTATTTGTCATATTTAACATAATGTTTAAAAAATTGAATTTTTTTTTCAATATAATTTTGAATTTATACTGAATGCTACTTTGGATAATTGTAATATATGAGACACAATAGAAAATTTGTTATTGAACTGTATAAAAAAATACCATATGCATATAATTCAAGTATACCTGGATCTCTTTTTACACGAACTTATTTAACACGATTTTGAAATTACACAATTCGTCTTTCACCAGAAGTTGAAGTCTGATAATGCACTATTACTTTAAATAATAAATTTTGTGCACTTACATTATATTGAAAGTAATAGCACATTACTGGAATTTGACTTTTGTCTTAGTAATTTCAATATTTTGAGTGCTTTATAATAGAAGATTTTATGCAATAATGAAATTAAAATCATGATTTCCACATTTTATGTATACACACATTAAATTTTACAAGATTATAATGTAAATTTGTTCAAACATTGTGCATGTTAATTTTGCATTCTAAATCACATTCTGTTTTTGCTTTTTAAAAAAGAACGTAATCAATTATTAATCATTTAGTGTCCACAAGTTTATTTTTAAAAGGTCAGTAATAGCAGTGGGCACAATTAAAAATTAAAATCTGATTTTTAATTGTAATTAACAATTTAAAAATTACTTACGGGCGACTTGAAATTAATGTGATGTAAATCGAAATTTGATTTTTAAACGGAATTGAAAATTAAAGACAAAAATAAAAATTTAATTTTTAGTTGTTAGTTTTAATTAAATTTTTCCCAGCAGTGTTGAATAAATGTCTTTTTATTATCATAAGTCTAAGTTCATAAACAATTAATATAATCATCATCTTTGTCAACAGAAAACCATTAACACAACATGAGAGTGAACTTGGCACTAGTTGTAGTTCCTCTTGTGAGAATAATTGCTGACATATTCTTGACTTCATTTAAGGAGAAGCCAAATGCATCACATCACATGAGAATCTGATTTTTTACTAGTTTGCAAACGAACGTCTTTTTGGGAAAATAGCAATAATAATTAAAACGTGTATAAAAAAATTTAAATTACTGTACTGTAAATTATGCACAAAAATATATTATTTTGAATAAAATTAAATATTATAGTTTGAAAAAAGTTCGTCTTGTATCATTTTTTTTCAAATTTGAAATTTTTTATTAGTCATATTTTATTTCCTTATTTTTTTTTTTTTGTGCAAATTTTAAAGTAATTTTACATTGGTGCTTTGCTTTTACGCAAATTTTGAAAAATCACAGACCGCATCCTTCCTATTTCAATGTAAGTTACATCTATTTTTGCACAATTTCGTTTGCGCGTGTTTTCTGAGGAACCTATCTATCGTGTAAAACGAGACCCAGGTTATGTGTTAATAGTTCATTATTGTGAATAAAAATAGAAGAATTACATATAAATTTAGAATTACTTTTAATCAAGATGAATAACATTTTTTAAAAGAGAGATTAATGTTAAAATATGATTGGAAAAAAAGTCAAGCGTTGTTAACAGAGAGGTCATCGCAACTGCCTTCCAAGCAAGTAGTTGGTTGCAGACGGTTGTGGGTTCGCGTCCCGGCCAATGCTATGACATATGAAAAAAAAAGTGCTGTGAATAAATTTTGCTATAAAGACATTACTGAAAGAGTATTTAAACTTTTAGAATTTACAAAAATAAATGTATATCATGAATTTAAGAAAAAATACAAAACATAAATGGGCATTAAAACATATAAGTAAAGGCAGAGCATAATTTGATTATATTATGACAAACTGAAAATACATATTTCAATTGCTTCAGCACAGGAAGGAATCATACAAAAGCTGTTAAAAAAGATAATATTAACAATTAATATTTTCAACACTCAGAAATCATCAAATATATTTATTTCTCATGAATTTAAATATATGATATTCATATTCAGACCAGCAAGGTGTGCAAAACAGAGAAAAATAATACTACACAGAACACTGAGTTTTACACTAACTTGTGTGTTACTAATAACAGTTGAATATATTTGGAAAGATATAAAATCTGCATTTAAAAAGAAATATTTAACAAAAAATGATGTATAACTACAAGTAAAATACCATCATTACTAACCTTAAAACAACTTTTTTAGAACATTAAAAATGTTTTCAAATGTTAATGGGCTTCTGAAGATGGCTCAAAAAATAACTGATATTCTACTAAAAACAGTTTCATCTAGAAATACAAAAAAAAAACATATTTAGTAGTAAATTTTTAAACAAAATATTACAATATATAAAAAATAAGGGATGTAAAAATATTGTAAAATATTTTAAAAAGTAATCTTTTAGGACAATTGAATACCTAGAATGCTGCAAAATTGTAGTAGTTAGTATAATATATTAAAATATAATTATAAAATAGTCAATAAATATATAGTTAAAAATAAGTCAGTAAAATATAAAACAAAAAATATTGTTTCAGTAATAAAACAAATGATTACTATTTTTAAAAAGGAATTATTTCTTTATATAGTAATAGTGAAACAATACAAAGTAGTCTCTAGAATTATGCAAAATCCTTTGAAATTTTAAATATTTTAAATAAAAGATAAATGTATAATTAAAGGTATAAAGAATGAAAAGAGCTTTAGAAAAAAAAATAGAAAAATTTTGAATAAAGCTAAGTACAAAATTACTAAATAGTTCAATATAATAAATAACTGTAAAAACACAAGGAAAGATGTTTAAATCTATAACCTATTTTATACAAAACATTTACAAAGATTATTATCACTTTCTTTAGACAATTTTGAATTTAATTCATCAAAGAGAACAAGCTGCATTTAAATATTTTCTAAACGAATAGAAGACATGCAAATAATAATATAAACAATTTGTATCTATTTCCATTTTTTGCTGAATTTGAAAGTTATAAAAAGATATTGCAGTAATCATGGCAATGAAACAGTAAGGTGAATACAAAATATTGTCAAAATTTAAAAAATGTATATTTATTAAATTGCAGCAGCGATAATTATATTATATTGTGGCACTAAGAATAGGATGATTCCATCTTCCTAAATCTTTTTAAAGCTAAAGAAAAGGGAAAAAATGATAATTTCTAAAGCTATCTAAATTTGGAAAAAAATATTACTAATTTACAAAATAATGCTCAAATATTTTAGAAAATATTAAAAGAATTAAGATAAAATCAAACAATTACATGTAAAGATACGTGTTCAAAAGACAAAAGCAACTTTAATGGCTTTTCAAAACATACAAAATTTGATTGATAACAATAAACTAAAAAATACTAAAAATTATAAATATTTTGGCCAGATAATTAAAAATAGAAATACAATAGATATTAAACTTGGGTGGAATGTTTTTAGTAGAAATAACAATATTAAAAAAATATATTTTTATGTGCTTGAAAAAAAAAAAGTATTTTTAATAGGAAAAAAAGTATTCTTTAATAATTGAAATTTGCCAGCATGGTATTTACTTATAAATAAAAATAATATGAAGACTTAATAAAAGAGTTAAAAAAATTACAATACAAAATGAAATGTAAAAGTTTAATATTGGAGTGTGTTATGATACAAGTAAATCTATTCTTGGTTTACTAAAGAGAAGAACTATAGCTAGTTTTCTAACAATGATTTTATTATCAGTAATTTTATTAAAAAGAAACCTGGCAAAATAATATATAAAATTTGAAACTTTATAATAAATATACTGAACTGAATGCAGAAGTTCAATTATTGACAAGAAGGCTTAAAAATGATTGTTGTATTTAAAATGAAAGGAAGTTTAGACATTTTGTGATTAGGGTCACTCTTCATTTTTTTCCATACACTAAAAGCAGCAAACAGATTCTGAGCAACAATGTTACACTCTTTTGGGATGACAATAATATTTTGAACAGATGGAAAGAGTATTTTGATCAAGTTTTTAATAGTGATATGATAATTGGTACTGATTTAGAGTGTTTTGAGGGCCATTTTGAATTCTGAGGACTGTCCAAAATCAATGCTGACACATCTGAACAATAAATGACATTTAATAACTCATATGAGCCACAGTATGACTATTTGTTACAAAATTGCAATTTACATCAAAAATTAAAAAATTAAAGTGCAAATTTTGTATAACTATGCTTGATCAAATTATGTGATTAAAATATACAAAATATAAAAAATGGAAGGAATGAATATATTTCAAAATACTAAAAGCTCATAATTTTGAAAATATGAATTTTAGATACTTAAATAAAAAAGTAAACAAAAAGAAATAAGGGACACATATGTTAATTTAAAAACCACAAGCTCCATAAACATAAATTTGATCAAACCAAGCTTATAATTTTGAAATACTAAAAGCTTATAACTTCTAAAATACAAATTTTATTACCATATAGGCCTATAACCATATGTTGAAATAACATAAATGTCAAATAAACATAAAAATAACTGCTGAAGAATATTCATTCTACAATTAACCCCTACTGAGAAATTCTCACATCAGGATGGTCATGGCTTCAAGTCAATCAGAAACCATCAATTTTTGAGCTGCGGTTGTGTTTTTACACTTATTTTAAAGCTTAAAACATACTGTAAGATGCTGCCCTCTCTAGAATTATTTTACAAGTAAAATATCAATAATATTGATGTAAGAAGCTACAACAAAGGGAGAAGGGAGGCTTCCTAGATTCTGATTGGTTGGTTCACATTTCAGACAATAGAAGAGTGTCTGTCAATAATTTTCACCAGTCTAACTTCTGTTTTGACTTTGAAAACAAAAATTAATGACTTAGAATGTTTTTTATTAGTTTTGTACATACTATAAATTATTTTCATAAAATATGCTGAAAATATAATTATTTTAGAAAAATAGTAAGATTTTAGTAAAAAATTGTATACTTTTACACTAACGTAAATTGAAAAAGAAATGAGCGCTAACAATTTTGACACCTGTCAACAATTTTCATTGTCCCAAGCTTTTTATTTCATTTTCAAACAGAAATGAATAATTTAGAGTATTTTTCTTGCATTTATTTACATATTATAATGTATTTTGGTAAAATATGCTGAAAATATAATTATTAAAAAAAATAGTAAGATTTTAGTAAAAAATTCTTTACTTTTACACTAATGTAAATTGAGAAAGAAATCAATGACATCTGCAGCACTTTTTATTTTGTTACAAACTTTTTTTTAGGTCTTTCACTATTGAATATTTTATAATTATAAATAGAAATTTATTTTTGAAAAAAGTTTCATTCACTTTCATAATCTGACAAATTATTAATGTACTTTTTACAAATGAAACTAAAATGAAGATAATATTAAAAGATGAATATATTTTAATTCACTTGGCCAATGAAATTTTTTAAAAAAAATTTCAACAAAAAAGTTAATAATAAATCACATTTTAACTTGATATTAGCCAAAAGAATAATTGCCTAAAGTAATGAATACTAATTTTACAATTAATCAAAAATTAATAAATCAGATTTTTTCTCTTACCAAACCAAGGAATGTTGGGTGCTTCATTTCTCATATGTCATTATTTGTTGGTGGGTGAATAAAAAGAATCTAAATGAAAGAGATTTCTTCATTAAATTTTTCAAAGATGCTAACACTACCTACCAACCGTAAAAAAAGTTACAGTTTATTTTATTTAAAATCCAATACCTTTTTTACTTTTTAAATAATCAATAAATTTTTATTAAAATCTGTACATATTTTTGAAAATATGTTTCCATGTTTATTTGATGACAGTAAAAGTTATTTTGACATTAATAAATAGAAAATTACATAAATAGATATGTAGATTTGTATTAATTTCAAGAGCTTGTAAGGACCTCATGTGATCAAGGGTAGATCTGATATTCAATCAGGAGATCGAATGTGAACAATGGTATTTTTTCTAAACTCATTTTTTTTAACTACATGAAACAAAGACAGCATGCAACATCAGATTCTTTCAGGTAAGTAAAAATTCTGATTAATTTTAAAATTAATATGCTTTATTTCATATGGTTATGGGCATATATTTTAATAAAATTAGTATTTTAGAAGTTGTAAGCTTTTATTATTCGAAATTATAAGCTTGATTTGATCAGTCTTCTACATTTTTTGGACAATACTTCATATCATCAAAAATATCCTTCACCTTCCCAAGCATACTTTGGTGATTTGTGCCATCATTATTATAATAAAATTTGTTGTTTAGAAATAATAAGATTTTAGTTTTTAGACTTTGACCATCATCATTTTGAAATCTAAGGACGCCCCAAAATCACTGCTGGCACATCCAAGTGATCCCATGTTGAATATTGGATGCCACTTATCACTTGAATATGTCAGTAGTAGTATTGGATGATCCTTAAAATTTAAAATAGTGGGGAACACACTCTAAATCAGAACCCAATAATTAATTATGATGATTTTTAATGATATATTTATTTCATGTTTTCATTTTAATTTCGACAAAAATATCCAGCTTAGTGAAAATAAAATAATTATTTGACATCTTTAAAATAAAAAACTGTACTATCTAATAAAATACCTGAAAAGGTTTTAAATTATGATCATGATTTAGGTTCAAAAAATATTAAAAAATTTTATGAATATGAACCCCATGAAATTATGCCACTTTACTTTAAGGGTACTTCTATTGTTCAAATGTTTAAAACTAAAGGAAATAGACAAGATGGCTGTAATTATTATGGAATATCATTATTATCCATCACAGAAAATTTACTTTCAAGGATTTTGTTTAATATGTTTGTTTTCATTCATATATCATGTTTACCAAAGTTTTAATATGATTTTAAAGAATCAAAAAGCACTACAGGCAATGTTTTCATTTTCATGCAAATGCAAACAGAAATAAATGAATGATTTATATGTTGCTTCTATTATTTGATTAAGTCATTTGAATTAATTAACAAAATTGATTATGCAATTGTTTTAAGTTATTCAGATATTCACCCCAATTTATTTGCATGATTAAGTGTTATTACTTAAGGTGGAGATTTGAGGCTTTTGAAATAAAAACTAATATTGAACATGGGTGTGTACTTAATGTAATATTCTATTCAATTTTTATGACAGTGACCTTTAGAATTTTTATAGGCAACTTAAGCACAATTATGGTGTTGAAATTTTTAATTTCAATTGATTAAAAGAAAAAATAAGAACTTCAACTTTTTGGATTTTTGATTTACAGTATACTGATAATTATATTATTTTTTCCACCTCAAAAGATTATTTGCAATATATACCTAATGTTTTGAATACAGCATTTAAAGACTTTGATGTGCTCAGATTCTTCATCAGTCAGTGACCAAAAAAATTCTCAACAACTTTTACCTTGAATGATTATTACTTGGAAATATCATCCAATTTAAATACATATAATTTATGAATAGGAAGGTAGACTTACATATTGCAAAACTCACACTCCAATGTGTGACAACTGAGTTCAATACATTAAAAAGTCTGTTTATTTTAGAACGTGGGAATAATTACTGAATGTCATCTGTATATAAGGCTATTATTTTACTTAATTTATTGCATGGAAATAAGACTTGGGTTTGTATCTATATTAGAAAAGTTTCAATTAACAATGTTCTGACAAATTTTTAAAATACAAGACAAATCATAAAACCAATAATTATGTTTTTCAGCTTGGTGGGTAAAATTCCCTATTGCAAAATCACATCTCCATTAAAGTGAAGACTTCCTAAAGGGGTGATGTTTTTTGGTAAACTTATATGGTTTGAATTAAATCTAGTTCTCATTTACATTATAAGAATTATCTCAATGATAATGATATTTTTAAAAAGTATCACATTGGCTATTTTTATTGGGATGATGTGGAATGTTCTAATATTGTATATATTTGTGATTCACAGATTAGTTTGTATAGTCATTATAAATTCATTTCTAGGATGCCCATCTCCCTGGATTTGGGATAGTCAAACTTTTTTGCGAGTGTCTGTTATATATATATATATATATGTGTGTGTGTGTGTGTGGGTGGGTGGGTGTGGGTGTGTGTGTGTTTGACTGCGATGGTATATGTAATTTGCGTAAATCAAATGATTTTCTTTAATTATTTTTTTTTTTACACAGATGCGCATATGTGTATACCTAAATGAATACATTTAGAATTCCAAACAATTTTTGACCGAAAATGAGAAAATCGATTTGAGATGTTTGTTTTTGCAAAAACAAACAAATTTTGTAAATAAAGAGAAAGGCCTCTGGAAATTGGATGATATATTTAATAATAATTAAGATTTTATTTAATTAGATTTAATTAAGATTGATCGTTAGAAATTGTGTCGTGTCATTGAGCATTTTTCAAAAAGGGAAGACAAATATAATTTAGAAATAAATGAGATAGAGTAAAAAAGAACAAAGAAAGTTACTAGCACAAAAATTAATTCCTGACAAAAGGAGCAGCTCTAAGATAAACTTCTTGGGGTGGTAAAATAGGGTAATAAATATTTTAAAAAGTGAGCCCAAAATATCAAAAATAATTAGAATATATATAATAGAGTTGTGTTCTTTTTTTAAATAGTGTAGTGATAAAACTTACATAAGTGTGATTTTATTTTAAAGAATATTATTTTTGATTTGTTAGTCAAGGTTTAAATTTTTTAAAGAAAGGCTTCTTATTAAAAAAATTTAAAAATTGAACATTTATCCCTTGAAAAAACAATTAATAACCTTGAATTCATGATTATAAAAAATATTATGAAAGTTATAAGCGATTTAAAATCAATTGAATAATCATCAGACACTGCATTATGAGACTTCATAATTATCGAATATTAAAAATATTTTTATTTATTTTGGAAAAAATAATGAAATTTAAAAAAATTCACGCAAAGTAAAATTAATTAAAACTTTTAATAGAATTATTGATATCTTTCCATTTAAGTATGTAATCGAAATTACTAAAACATATATTTGTTATATAAAAACAATTTTGATATACGTGCGTGCATTATACTTGTATATGAGTTGGCTTATAATGGCTATAGGATGGTTTTTTTAAAAAAAATAATAAAACTAGTAACAAAAATGATTAAACTTAAGCTTCTCTCTCTATCTTACCATCTAGCGAGAATAAAAACTTTAAACATTCATCCAGTTCTGTTTACAGAAATTCTTTGATAATATAAGGTCAAAATTAGAGATGATTAAAAAATTAAAAAATAATATATAAGCAGCCGTGCTAGCTTATTCCTACATGCCAAATGAAAATTTATTATATGGTTTATAGTAGAGACTCAGCTTGAAATACATAATTCATTAACATTTTGTGTTTAGTAATTTATATATCAGCATAGTTACAAAAATTTGCATTAAAATTTGATTGTAAATTATATATTCGATGAAGATAACTTTAATTTATAATTAAGCTACTAGAATTCTGTGATTCAAAGCTAAAGCAAAATAAAAAGTAAGTAGTCATAATTGTTGATATATATTATAGATTTAGTTTTTAGTTTTTTGGCAATTAGAAAGACCTCACCAACATTAATTACTTTTGCAGCATCATATTCAGTTATTTTATTTATATAATTGTCAATTAAGGTGACGCTGTAATTAAAAAATAATGAATGAATAACATAGTCTATTATGTTAATTAATGTCATAAAGTATAAGAAACTAATTTTGTTAACAATTTTTTTTTTATATATGTAATTTTGCTACTATTTTTGTTATATATAAATGATAACAATATGCGAGGATATGCGTTAGAATTTATATTTATTTAATTCTTGATTGCCTCTGATACGTTTTGTTTTATAAAATCATTTTAAAGTATAACAGTATTGTCCTATATTTAATACAAACACTGGAGTTGTCTGTGACAACTTAATATATATGTTGTAGTTATCACAGTATCTAAAGAATAGGAAACAAATTGCATCAATAAGAATATTACATATATACTTAAAAAACATTGTACAATAAATATGTTTATATAATCTCAAATATTATACATATATATATAAGTATACAAAAATATGTCAGTGTGAGAATTATGAATGTTTGAATACTATTATTATTACTAACACTAAATATGACTGTAATCATAACAATAGCCTTAAATGTCTATCTATTCATTACATTTTATTAATAAAGAACTTCATGTGGATTTAGAAGTTCTTTTAAAAATTTATTCTCAATATAGAGACAAAAAAGATTGAAATAAAGTAATGTTGAAAAATATTTATATAATTATGTATAAAGTTAGATAAAATTTACATTTATTTATTTTTACCATTTTAATTTACATTATTTATTTGAAAATGTGATAAATTATGATTTACACATTTTTCTTTAAATTTCAATACAATTGTTATTATAGTTAAATGAATTGCCCCATAGCTATGGTATAGGTTCTATAGGACATCAATTTTATTAGTAAAAGAACAATATCATCTTTTATCAAGCTTTCTTTATATAGAAAGAGAAATGTCTTAAACACTTAGACTAGAAAAAATGTGTAATTTTAAATCCATCGAGAAATTTATTTGTTAACATTTTAATTTTGATTGATATTTTTAATTGACAAAGGTGAGGTTTCTCTCACTTTAAATTTTGTCAATAATGATTCAAAAGATAAAAATATGTAATATAAAATGTATAGAGTGATATATATATATATACTGTTTCAAAATCAATCTCAGTACAACTGTTATTATCATTAATGAAAAACCCTCTAGCCATACTATAAGAAAGAAATTTTGTCAATTTACACATCATATATATAGGTATGTAGATATATAGACATGTGGATAGATAGATAGATAGATAGATAGATAGATAGATAGATAGATAGATAGATAGATAGATAGATAGATAGATAGATAGATAGATAGATAGATAGATAGATAGATAGATAGATAGATAGATAGATAGATAGATAGATAGATAGATAGATAGATAGATAGATAGATAGATAGATAGATAGATAGATAGATAGATAGATAGATAGATAGATAGATAGATAGATAGATAGATAGATAGATAGATAGATAGATAGATAGATAGATAGATAGATAGATAGATAGATAGATAGAATAGATAGATAGATAGATAGATAGATAGATAGATAGATAGATAGATAGATAGATAGATAGATAGATAGATAGATAGATAGATAGATAGATAGATAGATAGATAGATAGATAGATAGATAGATAGATAGATAGATAGATAGATAGATAGATAGATAGATAGATAGATAGATAGATAGATAGATAGATAGATAGATAGATAGATAGATAGATAGATAGATAGATAGATAGATAGATAGGTAGACAGACAGACAGACAGACAGACAGATAGACAGATAGATAGATAGATAGATAGATAGATAGATAGATAGATAGATAGATAGATAGATAGATAGATAGATAGATAGATAGATAGATAGATAGATAGATAGATAGATAGATAGATAGATAGATAGATAGATAGATAGATAGATAGATAGATAGATAGATAGATAGATGAACCACTTATACTAGAATAAATTTATTTTTAAATCAATCATTTATAATAATAATTATTATCTTAAAACAGATGCATTGAGATTTAATCTCAAAACATTACATGTATATTTAGCACTGTGTCACTTCTTTATTACATATTTTCATTATCTGAATTTTTATTGTCAAAGTTTTAAAATAATACAATAAATTCAAAATGTTTTGAAATTTCTAGCCTAAATGTTTCAGACATTATTGTCTTATGTTGTGGCTAGAAATCATTTCAATTACCTATAATAACAATTGGAATGAGCTTTAATCAATCTCAACACATTTCATATAAACTTAGCACTGTATAGATTTTATATTACATATTTTTCTCTAAATGTTAAAATAAAAATAATTAATAATTAAAATTATACTGTATACCAAAAGTATCGGTTAATAATTTTTAAATTAGATGTCAATAAATTTTGTCCATTTTTGTATAGAAGACAGTCATAATAAATATATTACCATTATTAATATGATATCTATAAAAATTAATTTACATTTAATTCAAAGTACTTAACCTGTTTTTTACCTGATAAAATATTAGATTTTTTTAAATTAAGGTTTAAATTTTATGTAGAATTTTGTAGGCTTTAAATAATTTGAACAATAATTTATTCAAATCTTAGAAACTGAATTAATACAAAATTAATTTTACTAGTTTAATATTTTTATTAGCAATACAGTAATTCTCCAAAAAGAAAAAAATTATTGCTCTTACTATATATATATCAGTTTAATAGATGGTTTTTTTTATTTACAAAATTAAAATAATATATTAAGACTATTTTTAATCTGTAAATATATATTTCTAATAAATACTTTTAAATTTCTGAAAATAAAATAAAGGTATATAGGATCATTATTTGATCAAAGAAAAGATTGGAAATTTAATCCAGCAGTCATAAACTAGAGGCTGTCAAAGAAAATGAATAAGTAACCTGAAGAATTAATTATGTTTTTGTATAGCCATGTTGTAATGCTGTAATATATAATAAATTAATCATAACACTAATTATTCATATTTTGACACCAGATCAGTGACCATTAAAATATTATTGCAATTCATATAATTTATATTTGAATGTATTATTGGTAGCACTCTAAGACATCTGATAAAAGAAGTTATTCTTGATCCACATGTATACTGCAGAGAAATTTGCCAGATTTTTATTACACCTAATTATTAGAGCTGACATCTCTTCTAATTTATTTTGTTTATTAAATGAAAAAATATCTACACTATATTAATAGTTGTTTAGTTAACTAATTTTTATATTATCAAAAAAAAACTATGTTTAAAAATTATTTTTACAATGGATATTTTGTATAATAAATAAATCATTTCTAATTGTAATTGTTTAAATTAGGTGGAATTTCTAGCTGAAAAAAAAAATCTAAGCTTAAGTAGTGTAAAAAATCGTTTATAAATTCTGACCAATAATTTTATTAAAAAGTTTAGATACATTTAGATGAAGTTTATAAAGATTTTAAATTAGTTATTATTACTTGAAAAAAAGTTTTTTAATTTAATAAAACTTTTTTTAAATATACTTTTAAATATGAGAACATAAGGACATAGTAATCAATGCTTTTCATTCACAATTTCTAAAAATTTGATCAGATGGTTCTAGAAAACTTTTGGGATTATAAATAAACTAGGATTTTTTTTAGATAATCAGCCCATAGTTAACATAGCTGGACATTTAATTAACAGTGGTAAATGGATGTTAATTTTTTTTAGATAGAGTAAAATAAAAAAGAAATTATTGAATACTTCGTCACTGCTCTTTTTCAGAAGATTATTGATAGTACTTTCAAATTCTTCCTATCTATTCATTTGTGAGCATGATAAGTAATAGCTTTTCTTCAATGTTTCTCTATGAGGACCTATTGGAGACGTCTTTGTTCTGCAATGCAATATTTAAAGACTGTTTCACTTATTCTGTATGATTGATTTTATATACCATTAGAATGTACATTGAAATTAATAACATTTGAACAACTAAAGAAATAAATGAGCAATTAATAAAGAAATAAAATATATAAGCAAAATTAATGATGTAATGCACTTAGCAAATTTTGGATTTATTTTTAAAATGTGTTTCTTTTTTTGTTTTAGAAAATGTATTAATATACCTATACTCCATTTACTGCTCAATCTAACATACTAAAGATGGTTCACAGTAAAAGTTGCCCAGCATAAATGTTATGTATATTTTTTTATATATTTTTTTAAGTTTTTGTTTTTATCAGTGTATCCTTCACTTTAGTTCATTTCTATCACAATCATTCATCTTGTGTATACAGATATGCATATCCCACATACATATTTGAATGCATATAAATATTTATTGTTGCAATAAGTATATATATATATACACACACACCTGGGTCTCGTTTTACTCGATAGATAGGTTCCTCAGAAAACACGGCAAATGAAATTGCGCAAAAATTGATGTAGCTTACCTTAAAAAAGGGGGGATACGGACTGTGATTTTTCAAAAATCTCATAAAAGCAAAGCACCAACGTAAAATTACTTTAAAATTCATGCAAAAAAAATAAGGAAATAAAATATGACTAATAAAAAATTTCAAATTTGAAAAAAATTGATACAAGACAAACTTTTTTTAACTATAATATTTAATTTTATTCAAAACAATATATTTTTATGCATAATTTATAGTAATTTACATTCTTTATACATGTTTTAATTATTATGGCTATTTGCCGACAAACAGGTTCGTTTGCAAACTGGTAAAAAATCAGATTCTTCACAAGAGGAAATACAACTAGCACCAATGTCACTCTCACGTTGTGTTAATGGTTTTCTGGTGACAACGTAATTAGTAATTAATCTAACAATTAAAAATTAAATTCTTATTTTTGTCTTTAATTTTTTAATTTTCAATTTTAATTGTGCCCACTGCTATTACTCACCTTTTAAAAATAAACTTGGGGACACTAAATGATTAATAATTGATTACGTTCTTTTTTAAAAAGCAAAAACAGAATGTGATTTAAAATGCAAAATTAACACGCACAATGTTTGAACAAATTTACATTATAATCTTGTAAAATTTACTGTGTGCATACATAAAATGTGGAAATCATGATTTTAATTTCATTATTGCATAAAATCTTACTATTATAAAGCACTGAAAATATTGAAATTACTAAGATGAAAGTCGAATTCCAATAATGTGATATTACTTTCAATATGATGTAAGTGCGCAAAATTTATTATTTAAAGTAATAGCGCATTATCAGAGTTTGACTTCTGGAAAAACATGAATCGCATAACTTTAAAATCGCGTTAAATAAATCCACGTAAAAAGAGACCCAGATGTATATATATATGGTCTGTAGCTATTGATCTAAATTAAGATACTTAATTTTGGTCTTTCTTAAAATTAATAATTACAAAAAAATGTAAATTAGAAATACTTGTATGCAATGAATTTTTTTTCAATGTTTTATCATCAAATCAAAATCAGTAATATTTTATTCATATTCAATATCTTTAATGTTATCAAACTTACAAGAAACACTTAAATTACTTATACACCTGGGTCTTATTTTACATGATGGATAGGTTCCTCAGAAAACACTGAAACAGTAAGATTCATATTCGAATTTTAAGTTTCACCTTTTTCTATGTCTCTCACTCACCGCTCTATTCTACCCAAATTTAAACTTTTTATTATCGAATTGTGTGTGTAGCAATATTAAAAAAGTATAAATATATGTAAAATTCACCAATAAACATGCACACATTTTGATATCAAATTTAAGGCAATAAATAAAGATAAATAATATAATTTAGATTTCTTCTTTTAGTTATATAAAAATATATAATTTTAACTATTTATTTTGAATTGTAAAATCCGTTATTTATTGCATTGTTTGAACTTTATTTAATAATAAATTTAGAAATAGATTGTAATTTTTAATTAAAAGTAAAAATAATCATATGTTCCCTTTTGTATTTGAAATTTTAAAAGCAATGGTCAGTGAGAGATAATAGATTAATTAAAGAAAAATTCCCCAAAATGTAATTATAAAATGTAAAATGTAAAATATAAATGTAAACAATAGAAAGGCAGCTTTCTCTATAATTAAACTTAACAAAAATGCATTGATTATCCTCAGGGCAGATTAAGTGGAATCCAAAAATAAACTATAAAAAAAATGTAAAAGAGAAGGTCTAAGAAAGAATGCCATTTTAGACTTTCTAGAAACTTTCAGTTGGACTTTAGCTTTGCTCTCGAGCAGTTGAGAGTCTCCAAAGATATATATTGGGTTACGTGCCACAGTATGCATGAGTAGAAAGCACCAAAGACTATTCTCCCTGGAGATGGTCAATTGTTTGCTGAGAACCTATGCCCATGCTCTCCATAAAATCAATCAAAGAATATCTGCTACCCTGAACAATTAGAAAATTGCTGCTGCTATTCAAATAATTAAATCACCTAAACACTGGAAAGAACTGCTAATGCTAGAATCATGAACAATTTGCTACTGATCACTGAATTGGAAAACTTCTCATAAAACAGGTACCTGTATCCAAATTCTCTAGAGTACTCTATTAATATCCCACTATAGCTCATTCATCTTTTTATAACTTATAAACTATAAACTGTAAATTCTCATTTGTAAAACTATAAATTTAATAATTAATATTATGTAAATTTCTTTAACAATCTAGCCTGCCTAACTCTATCTTTCTTGGTACCTATTTCTAAAATCTACATTTTATTATATAATTATCACATGCTCATAATTTTCTAAGTATAAATCTATGATCGCTTGAAACAGTGGATGCGTGTCAAATTTTCATTAATATTTACTTTCATAAATAACTTCATATTTTCATATAAATTGACACATGTTCAATGCTTCATTTATTGTGATGCATGGGTCTACAGCTTAGCAAATGGCTGATGTATTAGTTATAATAATCACCCAGTTTACATATTGTTTATATTTTATTAAATTTTGATTAATAATTCCATAAAATGTCATTTCTTTGAGAGTTGCAAACATTCTTTATTAAACATTGATAATGTAGGGCCGAGTTATAAAATATATTTAAATCTTAACAGAATCATCTGTACATTATACATGTGTTACATTTTAGATGATGACCCATTACAAGCCTTGAATATTCTGGATTCTGTAGGGTTGAAATTAACCCCAGTCATCCTACACAAGCGGACATAATAAATGCTCCCTTAGGGCTTGACACATGGCACAAACCACTTGCCCCTGGTTATGCTTATGTGACACCTTACCTCTTCAGGCCTATGGAGACACCAGCCCATTTTTATATACTCATTCACGGCTTTGTAGTTTCAATATACTGCCACTTCCTATCACCTTTCTAAATGTACCACATGTTTCTTTTATTAACTTTATTATTCTATGTATAACTCCATCCCTGCATTAGTGACATAATTCACTCTCAAATAAATGTTTGCCTCTAATTATTAGTAAATAACTTTAATTAAATAAATATATGTCTGCTGCTACTATTATAAATCTTACTTTAGACTCTTGTATTGCAAAAGTATAAATCCCTAAAGGCATGCCTTAGAAATACTTGCTCGAGACTTTTAGGTAACTAGATTACGTCATCAAAGAAATGTATTTCTCTTTGTAAACATAACAGTATTGGAAAATACCACCACTGAGATCTTGAATATAAAGTATTATTGGTAAAATGATTTTGCATAAATGTTTCTAAATAAATAAATGTATTTCTTTAATATATAACAGTATCGGAAAATTCTGTTACTCAATTTTAAATATTACCAAATATTGTTAGTAAATGATTTATTATTAAAATGTTTCAATAAATAATGTCAAACTATACATCTGCCATTACTTCTTTATTTATTTATTCGATACCCATTCCATATTATATTTCCTCGATTCTGCAAAGATAAATGTTTAAGATTAATGTTCCAATTGGCTAACTCGAAATAAAATTCTTGATTCTTTTGCATCTCCCTGATCACTATGCCTAAAGAAATGTTTACTAATGTGGCATCAGATGTGTTGTTTCGTAGATTGTATTGTGGAACTGATAAACTATGTTCAAACTCAGTACTATGGGTGGCTTTGCTACATAGATGATGCTGCTGTTCTGTGTGGTAGTCGAATTCTGCACTATGTTAATGAAGCACATGTTTCTGACTGTTACAACATGCACAAATGAAATCGCGCAAAAATAGACGTAACTTACAATGAAAAAGGGGGGATGCGGTTTGTCATTTTTCAAAATTCGTGTAAAAGCAAAGCACCAATGTAAAATTACTTTAAAATTCGCGCAAAAAAAAATAAGGAAATAAAATATGACTAATAAAAAATTTCAAATTTGAAAAAAAATGATACAAAACAAACTTTTTTTAATTATAATATTTAATTTTATTCAAAATAATATATTTTTATGCATAATTTACAGTATAGTAATTTACATTTTTTATACACGTTTTAATTATTATAGCTATTTGTCAAAAAACATGTTTGTTTGCAAACAACTAGTGCCAACTTCACACTCATGTTGTGTCAATGGTTTTCTGGTGACAACATAATTAGTAATTAATTTTTGAGATGATGATTTTATTAATTGTTTATGAAACTAACAACTAAAAATTAAATTCTTATTTTTGTCTTTAATTTTCAATTCTGTTTAAAAATCAAATTTCACATCACATTATTTCAAGTCACCGTAAGTAATTTTTAAATTGTTAATTACAATTAAAAATCAGATTTTAATTTTTAATTGTCAAATTTAATTGTGCCCACTGCTATTACTGACCTTTTAAAAATAAACTTGTGGACACTAAATGATTAATAATTGATTACGTTCTTTTTTAAAAAGCAAAAACAGAATGTGATTTAATATGCAAAATTAACACGCACAATGTTTGAACAAATTTACATTATAATCTTGTAAAATTTAATGTGTGTATACATAAAATGTGGAAATCATGATTTTAATTTCATTATGGCATAAAATATTACTATTATAAAGCACTGAAAATATTGAAATTACTAAGTTAAAAGTCGAATTCCAATAATGTGCTACTACTTTCAATATAATGTAAGTGCGTGAAATCAATTATTTAAAGTAGTAGCGCAATATCAGAGTTTGATTTCCAGTGAAACACGAATCACGTAACTTCAAAATCATGTTAAATAAGTCCACGTAAAAAGAGTCCCAGGTGTATATCAATTTGTTAAAAAATTAATAACAATAAAATTTAATATATATACACATGAGTCTCATTTTATGTGGTGGATAGGTTCCACACAAAACACACATAAAAAAAATCACACAAAAATAGACTTAACTTACATTGAAAAATGTGAGATATGTTCCATAATTTTTAAAAATCACATAAAAGCAAAGCAACAAGGAATATTACTTTAAAATTCGCATAAAAAATAAGGACATAAAGTACGACTAATAAAAAATTGATACAAGACAAGTCTTTTTTTCCTTTTTTAATTAACTATTTAATTTATTCAAAACAATATGTTTTTATGTGTAATTTATTTTACATTTTTTCAAACATTATTTTAATCATTATCGCTATTGTACAATATGCAGATACTTTTGAGAACTGATAAGAAATCAGATTCATCACAAGAGGTAATACAATTAGTGTTAACTTCAGTCTTGTGCTGTGTTTACTATGTGCATTAACTGAAATTTTTGTTCATGGCTTCAAGTTGCTCTAAAATCGTCATTGTCATAGCAAATTTATAGACTTTTTAAAGCTTAAATCATACTGTAAACTGTAAAGTGTAATTTATTTTACATTTTTTCAAACATATTTTAATCATTATTGATATTTGACAATATGTGGATATGTTTGGGAACTGGTAAGAAATCAGATTTGTCGCAAGAGGAAATACAATTAGCACCAACTTCAATCTTGTGTTGTGTTTAATAAGTGTATCAACTGAAAATTTTCATTCATGACTTCAAGTTGCTCTAAAATCATTATTATCATAGCAAATTTACAGTCTTTTTTAAAATGTACCATAAGGCACTGATTTGTTGTTGCTCATTTTGAACCAAAGGGAGCACTTGACATTAAAAAAATGAATATTTTAGAGTATTTTTTTTTACATGTTATAACTTATTTTGATAAAATCTGCTGAAAATATAATTATTTTAGAAAAATAATAAAGATTTTAGTAAAAATTCTTTACTTTTACACAAATGTAAATTGAGAAAGAAATCAATGACATATGCAGCATTTTCTAATAGATTTCAAACTTTCTTTTTAGGTTATCCACTATATAATATTTTATAATTATAATAACTTTTGTTCACTTTCATAATCTGACAAATTATTAATTTGCTTTTTACAAATGAATCTAATACTAAAAGATGAATATATTTTTACTACTAATTCTGTAATTAAACCAATCAAAAGTTTAAAACTTTAATTCACTCTGCCAATAAAAAAATTTTCAGTGTAAAAGTTAATGATTTTCTGTTGACAATGTAATCAGTGATTAAGCTTTGAGGTGATGATTTTACTAATTGCTTATGAAACTCATGATATCCAGACATACAACTATTTAGCTCTCATTAGAATTTAAGAGCTCATTCATAATTAGTGTCTTTAACAAAAAATGATTCCAATTGATTAGAAAGTTGAAGACTTTCTCGAATCATTTTTGCTGTAAAACAAACAGGTTCCAATTTTGCTACATTATCTTTTTCTAAATCTTCTATAGTATCTAAATTTATTGCCAAACCTTTTTCTAACAAGCATTTAAAGTACGTAAAATATAATGTGTGAATATAAAATAAGGAAATCCTGATTTTAAGTGAAATATGAATTTCTTTATTGCATAAAAGAAAACCACATAAAAGATATTGAGAAGAAACATAAATTGCATAACTTCAAAATCACATTTAAAAAATCCACATAAAACAAGACACAAGTGTACAAATATGTACTAAAAGAGTTTGATTTTCTCAATATTTTAATTAACAGATAAAATCAATAAAACATCAAACTTTCAAATATATCTGTAAATATGCATCTATGTCATGCATTCTGCCCATGGCATAATGAAGTAACTAGTATAACAAGATTAAATATCAGATTGTAAAGAGGGTGGTCATATCTGGGGTGATAGCATCTTCCCCAAAATACATAATTTAAAATATAATATTTAATATACATAAGCAATATTAAAAAATATATAAATAATTTTTTAACATAAAAAAATATATTATAAGAGCATGAGAGATCATGAGACCTCTCTGAGAGATCAGTCCAGTTAATGATTAATTATAAATCCACCAGCATTATAAATAAGTAAAAGTAATACTCATTCATGATTGTGAATGATCAATAATCAAATAAATCAACAGTCAATCTTGTGATTGGAATTGAAATGAGTCTACTGTACACCAAGCTAACTATTGAGCCCTTGACAGGTTGAGACAATTATTTTGCCCTTAATTTGGAAGCACAATCTAAGTGCTTATCCATCACAATACATACCCATAAAAGCAATAATGCTGAGACATTAAAACATTCTGATTATCATGAATAAAATCTAGATATTTATTTTCATTAATGTACTGGCCAACTATAATCTTAAATTATAATAGAGACTAAACTAAATAAAAAATGTAGTGCATGGACTTTAAACAATATACTCTTAGTGCCAACCCAAAGATCAACTGAATGTCTCTACACTAATATACCTCCCCTTTTATATATCACATCATTATGCATGAATCTAGCTCAGAGACCATAAACTCTATAACTGTAACTATGATCAAGGGATGATGCAATATATATAGAATAGCTTAAAATATTTAAAATTAAGTTTACTGGGATAATTTTAACAATAACATACAATTTTATTAATAACAATAAAAATGATATTAAGATCCAATATGGCTTTACACATATACATTAAGCCTTCTGACTTTGATTATTATACAATAAAAAATTATCACATTGTGATTTACATGATTAATATGCAAAATTCTAATTATTATATTGTGATTTATCTACATCTTCCAATAGATTACTTAAAACCCAGTCAGCCCACAGACATATGGCTTAATAATATCTGAACATATTTGAATTGCCATAAAATAATATAATAAATGGTTAAAATTTACCTATAAGTGTCTATTTGACATACATTTATATATATGCATACAGACATGTGGCACAATAATTTCTGAATATATTTGATTGACATTTAATAAAAAATGATTAAATTTTACATGTGTCTAATTAATATGCATTGATATATATGCACAGACATGTGAGATAATAATTTCTGAACATAAAATTGTTATAAAATCAAAACTTTTAAGTTATCACTTAACTGATATATAAACATATAGATATCATCTGTACACATATGTGCACTACAATAATTGATTAACATATAACTGAAATTCATTTTTATCTTATTTGAATTTATACAAAATAATAAAATTATTAAATATATATTTCGTAATTAATTCCATTTGAAAAAATATACATAAAATGCACATATGTGTATATAAATAATAATAATAATAATAATAATAATAATAATAATAATAATCAGTTATTAAACATAAGTCTACTTTTTTCTTTTTTTGCCTTTTTTTATAAATAATGTCACTCTTTGACAGGTTCCAAAAGCTTTTTTTTTTATCAAATTACTCTTAACTAATTGTAAAAGTCTTTAAAAAATATATACTCTGGCAAACTTCTTTTGTTTTCTTTTTTCTACTCTAAAAGATTTTGAAGTTTTAGAAATATCCATGAATCAGTCATTTCTTTCAATCAAAATTTACTTGTTATCTTTTAAATCAATTATTGTATAGAGCACGCGATGTTTTATAAACTGTAATATTTAAACAGCATTAAACTGTTGCACATGCACTTTGCAGATTTTAACTATAAATGACTGAATATTAACACTTCAAACATATGATAAAGTCTTTGGAAAAGATAGAGTGGCCATCTATCTTATCGAACCCAAACACTTTTGTATGGGAAAATCTTAAGTGCTTGAAAGTGAAAGCATGAAGATATTAAATAATCACTTTAAATTACTTTTACATGCTTGGATGAATGACACTAGTGAAATTTATTAGAATTTATAATACGTCATTCTTATTTGAAATTAAATGTATGTATAGATTTTTAAAATGTCATTTTAATTAACAATATTATTTAAAATATCAGTCTCAATAAATATATATCACTACTTCAGGTTGCTCTTGATTATAACATTTTAAAATTTAAAATATAGGTTTTAAAAAATGTCATTTTTACTAAAGAAATCATTTTAATTTTTGTTATCATTGTATATAATGTTACTCGCCATTATATATACATTTATCTGTGCTTTTCTGCATATAGGTGAAGCAGCATATGTATAAATTAATTCTTTAGCAAGCTGATTTCTCTTTATGAGATGGTCTTAGCAAGAATAGTTTATAGTCATTATCAGAAAAGTATAATTGCAGTGATCCCCCTTTTGTCCAGGATTTTATATACTTCAGGCAAGCAAACTATCTTCTAGAATACATTTGTAGCTATGAAACACTTGAAGTTCATCCCTTTTACCATTATGAATTTTATCTACATCACACAGCACTAAACCAAGTCAAAGACAGATCCTGGATCCTGAACTGTTCCTGCGATATCATGTCATAAAAACTTAAACAAGAACTGATCCAGTGCTTGCCTCCAGACTCCCGAACATATAATAAAAACTAAAATCTTTGTCAGAACTTTCAAATGAAAAAACTGTGTTCACTACTGAAAGCCATCCATTGAACTTAATCTTATGCATCAATGTAAAATATTTTCATATTCTAACCAGGGTTTAAATCTCTATTAGTCTCAGCTTAGTTTTAAAAGAAACCTGTCTATATTATAACTTTTGAATATTTCTTTAATGCTTTTAATTGTCTTATGTCTTTTCTTCCTAATGTATATAATGGACTCTTAGTTTTAAGACTCTATATTATTTTTTATTATGTATTTGTCCAAGAATGTATTGTGAGTTTTTATTTTAAATGCTTAGTGTTTTTTAATATTATTTTTATTACTAACCTGTGATAAATGCTTTGGCAGACATTTTTAATTTGTTTTTAACTTACCTGTTTTTTATTTTTTCTTTGTAATTTATTTAGCTAATCTTGGTTTGCATTTTCAGCAGGCTGCAGATCCTTTGGCTGGCAGTTTATCGAGTATAGTGTTCTATTTTTCTAGATCGGAGATTCTATTTTCTTCGCTTAAAGATTACATAAAATCATAATCTTTTTTGTTATATTTTCTTTTCTTGTATTGGAGTCAATCTTGAATCACCTTGAATGTGGTTAATCATGAGCTGTTCTGCAGCCATATTACATTCTTGGTCCCAATGCCTTGTTCCAAGCCAAGGACAGCTCACTTGTGCTGTTTTGTTGTACTCTTACAAGACTCCTTTTGTTATGAAATGTCTAAATAGGGAAACTGGAATTGGTTTTTATAAACCACTGGCAGGAATATATTATAAATCCCTCTTTTTAAATTAAAGGTGAAAAAATGAACTTATCTATCAAAGTATTTAATATTTTCAATACTCTTGTACACTCTCTGATATATACCAGTAAAATCTAGGTCAAACTCTTATATTTTGTTTGCCTGGGATTTATTTTATTTTTGAATTTAATAAACTTCAAAAATTAATTAAAATTATTTTGGGCCGACATTTGTCTTTATGTTCTTTTCCCAATTGTCTGAACAATCTGAAAGATCTCTTTCTCTCCTTGAGTCTAGCTGGTGACATTCATCATCATTAACTTATCATCACCATAAATTAAATTTTCTAGGTAGTAAGTGACCTAGTGGTGCCATCAGTGTTGAAAAGAAAATAGAAGTAACCAGTACAATGTGTCAAATTTCAAAATGCAAGCAAGTAATTCACAAAAGTCAAAAGAAAGAAATAATTAAAAAAAATTCTTGTTTATTAATCCATTACATGAACAATGCACAAATTAAAATGACATCAATAATGGAAATAAAATGTAAACTCAAATTGACACATTAAAATTAATAAAATATAAAACAAAATGGAACAACCTCACTATGAAAAACAGCATAATATAAAAATGAATGCTTTTTTTTTTCAAGACAATTTAACTCACCTTTTGACAAAATCTAACTTTGAATCCATCATTGAAGACTACAGAACAAAAGCTGTTGGAAATATATCTCTAATGAAGAAAATAACAGAAAATAAGAAGAAAACTGCTCGAATCAATACAGATAAATTACATATTTTGTAAAATTTTTACTTTACAAATCCTGGAAACATTTTTCTCATAATAGTTTCAAAATTTCGAAAATAAAAAACGACTATTAACTTGATAAAACCAAAACCTTCAAGCAAATTCATCAACAGAGATATGCAGCTATGTCTGGCTAAAATAGAGAAGGCATTGTGGAGATGAAACTGTTTTTCACATAACCATTTGTGTTAAATTTGAGTTTCATGTAAAATCAGCATATACTCATCCATTCTGAATAAGATATTAAAATAATGCTACAGTTAAACCAAGGAAACAACTTAGATTGGAATAAAGACTGCTGATGAAAGATTGTGAATTGTAATCATGAACATTTGAATTGCATTAGAACATGGCCCAATGGATTATAAATAAAAAGAAAAAAGAAAAAGAGGGAATGAAGAACATTCCTAAAATAAAATTCCTTAGACAATCGTCGACATGAACTGTTGCCAATTACACAGAATTGATATTATATATGTATTTTTTATTTCTTTTGACAATAGATAAATTTCATCCAACTGCAATTCAGATTCAGATAGAAGGGAAAGTTGGAGATATTATTGTTTTCAATTTATTAAGAAAATATAGGCATAGACAACCTTAGTTTGCTTGATAAAATATCAAATATCTATATGATGACCATTACAGTGTTAAATATTAAATGTTTGTTACAGCTAACTCATTTATTGAATTGGTGCCTACTTGGGACATACGACTAAAACATTTGTATGATTGACCTTTCCTATCATATAATATATTATTAGCAAAGAGTTCCCAAAATACAGAGTAATCTTCAAATTAATTGAGACATAAAATTAGTTGGATTAATGTTTAAATTGCTTTTGTTGTAAAGTTTAAATGTTCAAGATTGGGTGATGAATGATTATCCTTCATGGGGATAAAATGGGATTGGATCATCAGTTATTCAAGAAATAAAATGAAGGATGATTGTGCTTATCCAATCATGAGTTAATAGTTATATAAAACATATTTCATGTTAAAATACAATAATGAACCAAATGTTTTAATGTTAGTGATTTTATTAAATTTTTAATATCAAAAGCAAAGTCATTGCCAACTTTTTTATTTATCTATTCACCATTTCATCACACCACATATAGATATTTTGCATATTTAACATGATACAATCATACTCTGAAATAGGGTATGTGCATATTATTCCTGAGTTTGAATACTAAGGCATAACATGAGTTGAGTAAAGTGGAAATAGAAGAAGGTACATAAAAATTTTATACCTTCTATCTAATTATTAATGTTCTCACAACTAGCTTAATAGAGTTAAATTAAATGAATTATCATAATGTGATGTGACAATCAATGAGAAATAATCTGTTCTCTTACAATATATACATATATTATATATTTAATGTTTTCATGGTTATATGATGTAAATAAAATAGTTTTTGAGTTAAACTGTATGTTAGTTTTGATTAATTCCCAACATTTTGACAAAATAGCATCTTCCATTGTCAAAGTCAACTTTATAAAGAAAAACTGTTAGATCTCAAATAGTAATAAGATTACAATAAAAGCATCATATACAATGCATTACATAGCACTGATACTAAAAAGAAGAAAGAGGATAAAATTGATAATCCAACTAGTAATAAAATGGTTTTACATTATATAATAATATCAGTAGAAGACTATCTAATTGTAAAGTAAAGACTACTTTTTCTACTAGCAAAAAAAATGATGATTTTTTCCATAAAACTAATGATAGAGTACTTTTGGAATACTAGGAATTTATAAAATTTCATCTTTATCGTGCTTGAAAAGCTATATATGTCAGTCTAATAGATGAATTAATGTCAGAATTAGTGAACATAAAAATGATTTTAATCAGAAATTAAATACATCAGCTTTTATTTCACATTTTTTAGAAATTGTCATCAACATCATCATTGTTGATTTACTGCAGGATAAAGATCTCCCCCAATTTAATACAATTTTCTGATCCTTAGCCTTTTTTTCTTCATAACACACTAGTAAACTTCCTTATTTTATTTATTCATCTTGTATGTAATCTCTTTGTATATATTTTTCAATCTATTGGGATTTAGTTTAGCACTATAACTGTCTATTTATTATCATTTTGTCTAGCAATGTGTCCATTCCAGATCCATTACAGTTTTTTCTTTAATTCTCAAATGATGTCAGTGATATCTCTTTGTTCTCTCATCCATGTATTTTATTTTCAGCCAGTTTTTATTACTCCTAATATGCAATTTTTGATACTTTGTTGCATGATCTGAAATCTCTGAATTGTTTTTCTGTTATGGGTTCATGTATTAGATCTATAAGTAAAAATTAGTAAAACACATACCTTCTTTTTTAAAAATAGAGGTATATTTATTAACTTATTTCTACCAAAAGCACTCAAATTTAATTCTATGATTAATTTTATTTATTATGTTTCCATCTGTATTAATAATATAGTCAAGATATTTATAATTGTTCACTTTTTCTAATTCATGATTAACAATCTCTTTTTTCTTCTTCTGACATCTTTTTAACATTTATATTTAGTTCTAGTTTCTCATTTTTATGCAATTTCGCAACATTCCCTGAAACTCTCAAGAATTATCTGCATAAACGATCACATCATCTGAAAAATCTAAATGACTTAAATAATCGCCATTTATTTCTCTTAGCTTCCCACTTTAATCCATAAAATACTTTTTATAAAACTATAATAAGAAATATTAAAGATATATAGTCACCCCATTCTGAGTATTATGTTTTTTAGTCTCTCTATCTAATTTAAGCATTGCTATTGCATTTTAATTAATATTTTTCAGAATATGACATAACCTTATATCTATATACATTACATAAGTGTGTATATATTGTAATGTTTTTCACATTCTGGTAGGCCATCTTTTACACACTATTAAGTGAAAGTTAATCAAGCTATGGATAAGAAAAATATCTTGTTCCTATTTCCAAAAACATAGCTATATTTCCTGATTAACTGGCCTACTAATTATTACAAACTATGCTGCTGGCAGAATCAGCTTTTTATTTATTTTAATAAGGGCACCAGGTTTCATATAAGAATCTGCTAATACCATGGGCATCACACATTGTAAATTAAAAAGAAAATAATTTAAAAAATCAGGATTGGGATTTCCCATAACTTTATATTTAGAGAATATTAATCCTAGGCTTTAATTAATAATTATTGAAAAAGATAAATTATACATTTAAATTTTAAGAAACTAACATTAATAACACACAATGGAAAGTTGATATTAGAAACAAATATTTTATTCTAACAAATTAAAATATTTAAAGATAAATTGTCAAATAAAGTTGTAAGGCATCTACATGCTAATCCAGATAATGTTGATCAATTAATTACTACAATTCATATTACACTTCTTAAGTTTCTTTCAGAAAGTTTTTTAAATGAGAAATCTGCAAATGTCTCTATTAGTAGTATATTATAAGCTTATAGTAAGGATCGTTTGCAAGCACTTAATTTAGTCATAATCAGGATATGAATAATATTACCTTATAGATAAGTTGGTGTAGATTCTTGGGATGCCAAGCTCACTAGAAGTTAATGGGTTTCTCCTGCCAGCATTTTTCTATGTTCCTGGTCTGTCTTAAAGGTTAGGGCTTGATGATTTTTTTTTATGTGACCTATACAATGAAAGGTATCTGTTCCACTTTGCATGATGATTCACTTCAACAGATGAATAGTAGTAGTCCTGCATATGAGTAGTCCAAGGTAAGGCATTTTCTCTATCCTGGACATGATGGAAACTGCTAGTTAAGGAAAAGACAAAGACCAAGTTGGAAGTTTTTTTGACTTTTTATATTCACAATCAATTTTTAGACTTCTCTGTGCATCTATTTTCTTTAGTTCTTTTATCAGAATATCTTGTACATTCTTTCTTAAGTTTAAGGTGCAAAGTCTTTTTTTTTTACAACATAATTCTGTCATCTTTAATTAGCTTCCAAAAAGGTTTTACTGATGGTAATCTTTTACTTCTGAATTTCTTTCTTTTTATTTATCTGGGTTAGTAATCTGCATGTCTTTTTTATTCCTTCCAATTTCAACTTTATTTCATCTTTAATTAAATTATATAGATTAATAATTCAAAACAAAAAATTAACTTTCATTGTACATTTAAAAAAAAAAATTTCACTAAAAAAAATTAAAATTGTGTCTTTTAATAAGATCTTTAATTTTTTTTTTTAGCTTTTATATATTTTACCAAATGTCAATATATTTGTACCATATATTTGTAGGTGGTACAGTATATATATATATATATATATATATATATACTGTACCATATATATATATATATATATATATATATATATATATGAGTAATCATCACATCAATGCTAGAAGAGATTAACATATTAAAGCACTTAAAAACACTCATCATCAGCACTATCTCTCCATGCTACAGATACAAGTCATAGAATTGATTTTTCTAATATGAGAATATTATCCAGATGTGACAATGTCAGATTAGAGAAACCATTGAGATCTTTAAAAGGCCAGATTGTATCATCAAATGTGATGATACATGCAAATTATCTTCCATTTGAAATTTTTTTAAAAAAATTCATTAATCTAAATAATTTATTATAATTATTTCTATTTTTTATTAATAGAATGTTCATTATTGTTATACATCAGTGTTTACGACGCCTCTACAATTTTTTCATAATGTTTATTATCCAATTTATGACCAGTGTGACCTGGTCAAAACGTTGGTTTATATATATATTCAATAAAATATATACGGATGTACCCATATAATATTTCATTTATATCTCTATCTTGTGAAAATCTTCGATTTATAAGTATATATATACACTTCGTCTTATTAAACTAAATTGATTTAAATTTCAATTTAGCTTTAATTACTTTCTTTTATATATATATCTGAATTAATCAATTCTTAAACCTATTTTGATTGGAGTTTGATAAATCAATGGAAAATATTGACAGTCTGACCTAATACTAATGGATTAATTATATAACAATTAAATCAAAATTATTTTCTAACTTTGAATGGGATTGAGTATTTACTATCCCTTAATCTGTAATGTTAAATACAAAATTTAATATATATTTTTTGTTCTTTTATTTCTTTCTTCTGACATCTTTATTATAAACTGTTGTGTCAGTACTCTAACCACAAATCTAAAATGTTGTGATCTTAATAAACTCTGAAAGCTCTTTCAGTCATGTGTGAAAAAAGGCAGCTTTCTTAAATGATTGTATTTTTGATCAATTTAGCTTTTTACACATAATAGCAAGCTTTATTTAGCTGACTGCCTTTCAGGAAGGTTTAATAATTATGTCTTTAATTTCTAAATCTTAAAATTGACAGTTTTCTTTTTATGTTCACTTTACTATTAAAACAGTCTTTTCAGCCGCTCTTTGTAATTTTGTGCCATATTGAACTGAAAGAAAAAAAATACTTTTAAGTGAAATGAATTCAGTTTGAAACTGTTTCTTCTGTCAGTCATTTCTTATTGGCGATAAACATCGTGTTGATTATGATTATTATAAGCATTCATATCGTGATTTACTTTTAATATTGAATATATTTTAATTAAAATGCGAGAATATTTTTTTTTTAATGTTTTGTGCTTTATTTAAATCTGTGCATACACTATATAGAGTGTTTCCTATCATGCTTGTTTGTATGGCTCTATAAAACGTGCCACCGCCTTGGGATTATAATCCAGACAATATTAGATCTGCATTTTTTTTAGGTTCGAAACAAGCTTTGGATCCAATACTCACATAATTATTTAGTATTAAATTGCTAAAAAATAAAACTGTTATGGAAAAAATATTACAAATCTTCATAATCCCAGAATTAGCAATCCTTGTAATGCCTTTTTCTTTAATGTCTCCATCTGACAATTCTTTACCACACTTTTTACAACATCTAAGACTTTATCAATACTATCGGATCATCTATGATCATTATCATTTCATGTAACTTTATAGTACAATTATATTTGTTACAGTTATCAATAAATTATAAAGCAATTACATTTAAAATTTTGGTTATTAGTAATTCTAATTATTTGAATTTTAAAATAATAATAAGCCAAGGATTCCTGAGTGTCTTATTTTTACAGTTACTACACTAATTCCTAACTTTATTACATAATGGACATAAAAATAAATTATAATATATGTATTTATTATAGGCGATATATAATATAATAAATTCTATAACAGTATGTAAATAATTATCTATTATTATGGTAATAAATTTTGATATAAACAATATTTATTACTTTGCAAAGCCAGGCTTTCGATACTATGAACCTTTGTCAAAACATTGCTAAATAAAATTATATACACAACTTTTCATTTTTTCTTGTTCTTTTTAAATTATAGCTCCAACATTGCTAAAGTGAATATTAGCAAATACATTATTAGTTTATATGCATGAGGATATATTGATGTATATACTAATATTCACTTTATTTTAAAAAATCTATCTTCAGATTTCCATGATTGTTCAACATATCTCAATGAAGATTATTTTCCAATATATCTCAATGAAGATTATTTTCCGATAGATTCCAATAGTTAACTAGTCTTGTAGTGATCTTGAAGTTTTGTAAATAATGCATCACGTTTTCTTGGCATCACCAAGTAACATGGCTGTATTAATTTTATAAAATATTGGATTATCAACAGCAGCATATCCAACTCATAAACTTCACTTCATTACAATCACCTATTTAGCTAACTACACCCTTAAAATAGGCATTTCAGCAATGATTGAATGAGGATCATCTTCAGCAATAGAATTAACCATATCATTGGCTCCTATCACAAGAGCAAGATCTGTTTCAAAAAAATCATCATTGATTTCATCCTTTCCAATACAATATCAGCCAACAATACATTGAACTGTCCAGGCATGCAACCTGCAACAGGATGAATTCCAAAGCATACATTTACACCTTTTTCTGGAAAAAGTTTAACCAATTCTGCAATTGGATATTGTGCTTTGGCTACACAGAGACTATATCCAGGCATGACAATGATATTTTTAACAGATGAAATCATTTTAATACCTTGATCAAGATTACATTCAGTATAAGTTTGAGAAATTTCCATGCGTTTACCAGTTACAGTATTAGATGTGCCATATCCTCCAAGAATAACATTAGGAAGAGATCTATTTATAGCCTTGCGCATAATGTAAGAGAGAATGGCACCAGATGAACCAATCAAGGCTCTGACAATTGTCATAAGGGTATTCAGCAACATGAACCCTTCAGCACATAAGGCCCAACCAGAATAACTATTCAGTATTGCAATTACCACTGGCATATCAGCACTGCCAATTGCTGCAATTAGAGTTATATCCAGGACTGATGAAAGAGCACTAATAATGCCTAGCATAGATAAGCCAACAGCATACTCTGGACTTACCATATAGTAAATCATAGCTGTAATGTTGCTTGCAAGTAATACTGAATTTAGAGCATGATGACCAAGAAGGAGAATAGGAGCAGAATTAAGTAAATTTTGCAATTTTCCATAAACTATAAGTGAACCACTAAAGATGACTCCTACAATATATGTGACAAGAAATAGAGTTGTCTTGATCACATTTACAGCTGGATCAGTAGCAAAATATGAAAAATCCATCAAATATGCTGCTAAACAAATAAGAACTGCAGCAAGTCAAACAAAACTATGAAATGCAGCAACAAGTTGAAGTACATCAGTAATCTTCACCTCTGGGCTATGAAAGTGCCAATACTACCACCCAATCTAATACAAACAAGCATCAGTGGGAGAACTTCTGAACTCAATGTTAATATCCCAATAGTAGCAGCAAGACCATCAGAGACTCCAATCCTAACCAATGTATTTCTGAATCTAGATGAACTTTGAAATGAAAGACCAGCAAGTTCTCCAACACAACATAAAGTTAAAGCTAAATATGCCATCTGATGAATATCAAGATAACTTCCTGTAGTTGCAGCTGCAGCATATGATACTAAAAATGCTGCAGCAGGAATACCATATAAGTAATTGTATTCTGGAGGATGTCTGCAGAACATGTCTAACATTCATTTTGTTACAAGAAACCATTTTTGGATGAAATAAATGTTGCAACTGCTGCTAACAACTGAATTGAATTGCTAGGAAGATAACTGCCTCCCATGAGCAACATTCTATTGACAGTTATAATACCAGAAATGGCACTGGTCACAGACATCAGAGAAGAATGAAGAGCTGGAGTAACATCCATACTATACAATCTCCCACAATTCCAGCAAGTATAAATGTTGTCACCATTGTAGTGAAAGCAGAATTTAGAAAAAGGGCATCAAGGCCTAGCAAACTACTTAAACCTGTTGTATAAAGAAATCAACTTTTTAATGTTTCATTAAAATAATTAGGAGGTAGTGGTACAAATTTTAGCTGTTTTCACTTGTACTGGAACTACAGGAACTTCTTTAAGAGGAGGTGGGGGGCCATAACATTTTACCATCTTAAAGAATAATAGACCCACAACAACTTCATTATCCAAAGCAATACTGTAATAATCTTTTGTCCTTATAGATAATAAAAATTTGGAATATTATTTGCATAAAGTGTACTAGATTGAGTTGGAAGCCCGCTTGGAAGATCGGGATATCCTATATGTGTCACATCTTTGTATTTGTACATTTCACCAGGTTTAGTAGTTTCAATGTTACCACCACTTTCAGCTGCTAAATCCACTACAACAGAACCAGGTTTCATAGTTTTGATCATTTCTCATGAAATCAGTTTTGGAGCTGGCTTTCCATGAATTAATGCAGTAGTAATAATAATGTCAACTTCTTTTGCCTGTTTAACAAATAATGCCATTTTAGCTTCAATAAATTCTTTGGGCATTTCTTTAGCATAACCCCCAGTTCCTTCTCCTGTTTCCTTGATATTAACTTCAATAAATTCTGCTCCTAATGATTCTACTTGTTCCCTTATGACTACTTGAGTATCAAATCCATGAACTATTGTTTCCATATTTTTAGCTATGCCAATGGCAGATAGACCAGCTACACTGCCACCTATTACAAGAACTTTAGCAGGTGGAACTTTACCTGCTACTGTTATTTGACATGATTACCTTGTATCCAGCTATGTTTGCCATGAAACTGAGAGTATTAAATATTTGAACCCTGCTGATCTGAAGAATACAATCCATTGCAAATAATGTTGCATTTTTTTGCCAATAGATCAACCAAGGATTTGTTTTAAGCAGGATATACAAAACTAATAAGATGTGCATTGTTTTTTAAAAGTTCTGTTTCTTTAGGCTGTGATGACCTCACTTTTAAAATAATATCGAGAGCATATAAGCTTTAAGATCTTGAATTTTAGCACCAACAGCCTCATATTCAGCATTAGAAAATTTTGCTTTAAATCCAACATAATTTTCTTTAATTACTAAAAATTCTTTTTTTTAAAAAAAGTCTCTGTCACAAGTGGTGTCACGGTAACACAATCTTCATTAATCCATGTCTCTTTTGGTATTCCAATTGTAAGCTGATTATATGGAATTTCAGCTACATTTTCTTCAGGTTGTGAAACTTTGGAAGCCTCTGAAGGTTGTGCACAGACATAAAAATGCCATTTATATGATCAGTGCATATAGCTGACTCGGCTGGCAATAAGATTGCAACAGGTCTTACAAATGAAATCTCACAGATGGAAAACTTACAGCTTTTAGTCAATATTCACTTTAGTCCTGATTTGACAAAGATACATCATATTGAAAATCTGGTTTAGCAAAGTAATAAATATTGTTTTATATCAAAATTTATTACTGTAATAGTTGATAATTATCCACATAGTCTTATAGAATTTATTTTATTATATATATACTCAATAAATATTAATTCTTCAAAATGCAATCTCCAACTTAATTAATATTTTATTGTTTGATTATCGTAATGAAAAATTGAACTGTCATAGATGGATATATGTTTTGGATTCAACCATCCTCTGCCATGAGAGAAGATATATATATATATATATATATATATAACAAATATTGCAAAAGAAAACATATATATATATATATATATATATATATATGTTTTCTTTTGCAATATTTGTTTTATTTACTGTTCAGTGTTTATTTCTTATAATTTAAAATAGACAAAATATATTTATTAAAATAGTTTGTTTTTTTAATCTCTGTATGGTTTTAAAAAATTATATTATTTAACCCATTTGACTTTCAAACGACAGAGAAACATTTTTTTGCCAATTTGTCCCCTGGTGAATTTTTTTGTAAGTATTATAGGTTAAAATGTGTGTAAAACTATATTTTAGTAGAATAAATTTTTTTGCCGAAAATTGCGTGAAAAAAACACAAAATTCAAATTTCCCACTCTAACAATAGACATAATCCCCTTCCTGCCATGTTCAGCCATTGTTTGTTGCCAAGTCTGTAAAACATTCAGTGTTTTATGACATTGAAGTTTCTAATGATGCAAAAACCTGTTTATTTGTGAAATTTATAATGGTTTTAGATTTTTTTTTTTTAATAATTTGCACTATATTTATTAGATATCAAGAAATAAAAGTTATTAATAACTTATTTTTATTTGAAATACTTTATTTTCAAAAATATAATGCTATATTAGCAGCTAATGTAAATATGGCCTGAAGCAAATTACAAGACTAGCTTTGACATCAAAAAGCTACTTTATTTATGAGTAAGAAAATATCAAGAAAATATCATAATTTTGTAATAAATATTCAAAAAAATTAAATTTAAAGCATAATTTGTTAGATATAAGAAAAATAAATAAATATTCATTCAGATGCTTAAAAATAATGAGAAACAAGAAATATTTCATTGATTTTATAAACTGAAAATAATCTTTCTAGAAACAGTGACATCTAACATCTTTGTTTTGATTACAGTCTCATTTTTTAATATTTACAGAAACAGAATGTGAACATTTATAATTTATTTCAGTAGTAAACAAGAATAGCTATCAAAGTAAGTTAAATTTGTTATTTTCTGATAAGTAATAATCAAATTTTCATATATTTTACATTGACATAAACTGAAAATAATTTTTCTAGAATGTATAAAGCTTTTGTTTTGATTACAGCCTCATTTTTTTAATATTTACAGAAACAAAATGTGAACATTTAAAATTTATTTCAGTAGTAAATGAGTGTATCTATCGAATGAAGTCAAATTTATTATTTTCTGAAAAGAAATAATCATTTTATCATATATTTTACATTGACAGTGTGAGACAAAGAAAAATGTCAGAAATAGCTAAATTTGATGGGGTTAAACTGATTGGCCTTGACATATAAATGTGGATTTAAATTTTACAATAAAGTTAAGATTATAGGAAATACAAAAATAATATAGAAAAGAAAATATTCTGAATAAATTCTAACCAAAATTGGAATTGCTGATATATTGGAAAAATAATAATTAAACACAAAGAAAATTGGAATAATACATAACAAAAGGGAAAAAAATTACAAGCAAGAAAAGTATTAAGTAGAATTCCAGACCAAAAAAGCTTTAAAAGAAAAGATATGATACATGATAAGATTAGATTATTTGTTAAATTGAAAGTGAATATAAATCTTGTGATACTTTATTTTGCAGTAGACTACAACTAGTCGAATTAAACATACACATGCTTACACACAGTACACACACATATTTATGACTGTAAAAAATGTTTAGTTGGCTGTTTAGTGAAAGCAGTCACTTTGATTCTTTCTTTTTGAGACTTTAAAGAGACAGAGCAGGGCAAACTCATACTGTGCACTTGATCTTTTCTTGTTATTGCTGCTGTTATTACTATATGATTATTTAAAGAGCAAAAGATAACTGATAGACTGCTCACCAACATACATCAACCATTATTGTGAGCTATTTAGCATTTATGACTGAATTTAAAAATCACTGTTTTTTTTGTATGTTTCCTAATGGGATTTAATTCAAATATCAAGTGAATTTTCTTCAAGGCTGTGTATGAAAATGTATTTATTTTAGACATTTACATTTATAACAGGTGATACTAAATTATGGTTATTGTTTCAAAAAGCCTAAAAAGTTATCTGTCAATGATGCATTTAATAACAAAGTAAGAGAAAGCTAATAATCTATTGACTCAAAATCCAGGCTACAATTGGATTTTTAGCTGCTTATACCCTTACAGTTTTCTTTCAAGTAAAAAGTACAGTTTTCTTTCAAGTGGAAAGTAAAAGTAGATTACATGAACTGGAAAAAACTATCTAATATTAAATGTGTTATTGTTAAACTTTGTGAAGTTAAAATAAAAGACATGATTTGGAAAGTGGTTATATAGGCACAAATATTGAAAGCACAAATGTTATTATGAATAAAAAACTGGAAAAACAATATTGTGTAAACAGATGGTACAAAAATCAAAGTGGCAAGATTAGTTATTCAACTTAATGAAAAATAACACATGTAGATAATTCTGGTTTATTTTCCCAACATGTTTTTATAATTTTTTATAGATAGACAACTTTCACATTTCTCCATTCTTTTTTATTTCATAAATAATTTCATATAAAAATACAATAAAAGACAAATAACCCCCCAAGATAAATTTTGTGCTAAACCAGCACTCATCAGTTGAGCCAATGATGAAAAAGTACATTTTCATATAAATAAAAATAATAGTTTTGTTTACAAACAACATTTTAAAATAGTTATGATCAATTTTATTACAAGGGTTAGTAAATGATTGAAGTATGAAAGTGGTTTGGGTAAATTTGGAAATAGTGACAGAAAAAAAGAGGACAGAGAATTATGGAATTTACAAGACAAGAAAAGATAAATAATACGAATTCTCTTATTGAAATAAAATTTAAATGAAAATAGTCATAGCAACATCCAAATAAAGATAGAGTAAATTAAATTATATTTTTGCAGAATTGGATATTTTGGCCAATAAAGACAGTATTTCAAAAGTGTATTATTCATAATAGATTTAATACAGGAAATGATCCTCAGATTAGAAAAATGTAAGTTATGATAATATATATATATATATATATATATATATATATAACTATACATTTTTCTATATTTGATATATATATATATATATATATATATATATATATATCAACTTTCAGAAACTTTCCAATAAATTTAAATTATATAAAAAATATTAACACACCTTTAATATAATTTAGGCTTGATTGAGATCAATAAAAAAATAACTGATATTCTAGAATTGAACTGCAAAATAGATTAAAGTAACAATTCACCAGTAAATCTTCAACTGAGACAAGATAAAATATAAGATAAAAAAAATATGATAACATTTTAAAATGTATTATTAAATGAATATCTGGAATTCTGTAAAATGGTATATAAAAAGTGTTAATATATAATATAAATATGAACTGGCAAAAAAAAAGCTATAGTAAAAAAGAAAAGTCCTAAAAATATAAAACAACTTATATTTGAAAAAAAAAAAATTTCAGCAATAAAAAAAAAAGGAAGAAACTATTATTAAAAGAATGATAACATCATAAAATTTATAAAGAATAATTTAGTACAGAGTTCTACCAAAAAAATCATTTATTAATAAAACTAAAAAAAATAATAATTACAATTTCTATTTCTTATGAATTAAAAGTATTAAATCTGTGAAGAAGAGTGAAATCTCAGAAAAATAATTAAATTATTACTGATATCTCAAAAAAGTAAGTAAAAAAATAATAAAATGTTTATAAATTATATACCAAATGACTAAATATAAAGATATACCAAATGATTTTTAAAATGCAATAATGATATTGTTATTTTAAACAAATGATATAGCTATTGCAAATCATAGACCAAGCAGTTTTTTATAAATTTTATACAAGATTTTTATCAAGATAATTAGATCTCATATACAGCAAACATTGGTCTAATCACAAAAACAACTTAGATTAAAACGTGTCATTTCCAAAAATTAAAAGTGCAGATATGAATGCCCATTTTACTTTGAATATGAGACTATAAAATGAGTATTATTTATAATTATTTTCACATTATTAAATTTTGGATCATCAAGATATAGACCAAGAATATTGTTAATATATCAAAATGCAGCAGTATTTATTAAATTATATGGTGATCCCTAAAAAAATTAAAATTCGTAAGAATATATGACCGAATGATTTTATCTTTGTAGAACTTTTTATAGAAAAATTACAAAAAGTAATTTGTGGATTAAAACTAAAAGATAATGCAATTAAATACATGAATCTTATTTAAATCCTTTAGAATTATTAATAAAGAAGAAGATATAAATTAATATTAAAGTTTATCTTCTAATGGAAACATCCATGCTATTAATAGGAAAGACACTTGCCTCGAAATCTCGAAGAAATGGGCTAAGTAATACTAGCTTATTTGAATATTTGCATATATTTACTATACATTTTATGAAGGCTATAAATATGAGGCATGAATCCTTGAAAATGTTTAGCTGATAAACTTTAATATTAATTTATATCTTCTTCTTTATTAACAATTATAAATAAGTGTTTTTGTTACATAATATTGAGAAGTAAAACTATATTTAAATCCTTTAGATTATGAACTTCATATGGAAATTTTTTAAAATAATGCTTCAAAAGTTCATAAAATATTGCAAGAGTCATCAGATAAAGCAAAAAAGTAGTACTAAAGATAATTTCTAAAAAATCTAAAGTACTGTTTAATGGTTTTTTCAAAAAAAAAAATAAAGATTAATAATGACAAGCTAGAAGAAGTTAACTCATACAGAATGAAATTAGTTATACAATTAATCTGTATGCAGTGCTTTTGATACAAATGCATACCCAAAAGAAAATATATCTGTATGTTTAGATAGGAATGTTTTAATAAAACAGATTTAAACAACTAATGGTAAGTACAAAGGCAACATATCACTTAGCAATGTATGATGGAAAATATGTTAGGAGTAATAAGAAGAAATCAAAAAATATATGTAGATGAGAGAACACAGAGGACTGATATTACTTAAAGAATTAAAAACTGAAATGGAAATTTAATAGACATATTACTAGAAAACATATATATATATATATATGAAAAACAAACAAATACAAGTTAAAACTTGCTAACGCTTGTATTTATGACAATAGATGGCGTTCTACCAAAAAAAATGTCAAGCATAGTTTTTTTGTTTACATAAACGTCAGAGCAAGCATTCACTATCTCTAACTTTAATTTCCACCTTCAGATCATGATTTCAAGGTATTTGCTATCATCAGTGAAGGACAGGAATAAGAAAATAGATCTAAACACAAACTCTGAGCGTTTATGGAATAGTTTCTATTCAGCTTAAAAGTGTGAATCTTTTAGACCAGTAATGTCTTCAAACTCAGCATAGCAAACCAGATATCTACATGGGTCTGATCTCAGTTCAGCATCACCACATAGTAGAAGCCTCTGCAATATATATCACTGCAAGAAAGACCTCAAAGGTACATTTATGAAAAACAAAAAACACAAGTTAAAACTTGCTAACACTTGTATTTATGACAATAGATGGCATTTTACCAAAAACACCATCAAGCATAGTTTTTTGTTTACATAAATGTCAGAGCAAGCATTCACTATCTCTAACTTTAATTTCCACCTTCAGATCATGATTTTAAGCTATTTGCTATCGTCAGTGAAGGACAGGAATAAGAAACTAGATCTTAACACAAACTCTGAGCATTTATGAAACAGTTTCTATTCAGCTTGCAAGCATGAATTTTTTAGACACATAATGTCTTCAAACTCAGCATAGCAAACCAGATAGCTACATGGGTCTGATCTCAGTTCAGCATCACCACATAGTAGAAGCCTCTGCAATATATATCATTGCAAGAAAGACCTCAAAGGTACATTTATGAAAAACAAATAAAACACAAGTTAAAACTTGCTAACGCTTGTATCTGGTTTGCTATGCTGAGTTTGAAGACATTACATGTCTAAAAGATTTATGCTTGCAAGCTGAATAGAAACTGTTCCATAAAGGCTCAGAGTTTGTGTTCAGATCTATTTTCTTATTCCTGTCCTTCACTGAAGATAGAAAATAGCTTGAAATCATGATCTGAAGGTGGAAATTAGAGATAGTGAATGCTTGCTCTGATGTTTATGTAAACAAAAAACTATGCTTGATGGTGTTTTGGTAGAATGCCATCTATTGTCATAAATACAAGCGTTAGCAAGTTTTAACTTGTGTTTTTTTTGTTTTTCTTAAATGTACCTTTGAGGTCTTTCTTGCAATGATATATATTTCAGAGGTTTCTACTATGTGGTGATGCTGAACTGAGATCAGACTCATGTAGCTATCTGGTTTGCTATGCAGAGTTTGAAGACATTACGTGTCTAAAACATTCACACTTGCAAGCTGAATAGAAACTGTTTCATAAACGTTCAGAATTTCTGTTTAGATCTATTTTGAATTCCTGTCCTTCACTGATGATAGCAAATAGCTTGAAATCATGATCTGAGGGTGGAAATTAAAGTTAGAGATAGTGAATGCTTGCTCTGATGTTTATGTAAACAAAAAACTACTCTTGACGGTGTTTTTGGTAGAACGCCATCTATTGTCGTATATATATATATATTGTCATCTCAACTTTCTCCGTGCAATCTTTCACTTATTCAACTTCAATAAACTTTCATTTATTTCAAGTAGCTAGTCAATGGAATTTTTATACTAACTTTAGGATCAAATATACCGGAGGCACCAAATTGCAGGTATAAATTGTAATGCCCACCGGAGATCATCATCATCAGTCAATTTAGGACTATAGTAGATACTGGAGAAAAAAATTAAATTGTCTCTCAAAAAAATAATAATAATAATATTGATAAAACCATTCAATCTATGTGGTCTTAGTTTCAAACTCAGATGAGTTATGCAAATATTTTATGATAAATTTATTATTAAATTCATAATAATGAGGCAACTTTCTTCCACAACTTTATTATAATTATCTGATCTCGAGTGGTAACTACAGAAAATACTATACACAGTTCTCATTTATATCTAACTGGAAAGAAATCAGTAATCAATGCAGAGAACTCATAATCTACGTTCAGAATATAAAATTATCATTTAATTTAATATTAGATAAAATTTATCACAAATGATCCTCCCTATCTAATTCCATTACTTTATTTTTCGTTCTCAGCATTTATCACCTTCAATAGCTACAATTATATAACATGGAATGTCTGTGTTATGTTCTCTAATCTGAGAATTCCTAATCTTATTTCTCAAACACACATATATCTTTCGATAAACTATCAATTCATGATCCCTACTTTTATAATCGGATAATAATGTTGTTATAATATGCTACTTGACTTCCAAACTAGCTCTTAGATTAATAATTGAACCGCTCTTTCTCAAGGTCTAGATCTGTCAAGAGATGCCCATATAAGCGATTACATTGTAATGGATATGATTCCAAATATGCTAAGTTGAAATTTGATACGAATTTACGATTGGTAATCACTCTAAACATTGAGAGCAGAAAAGGGATTTTATGTCTGCTCCCAATATTCACAACATTACAATGAATCAAAAGATTAAGTTTATTAAACTTAACTCAACTATTCCCTGTCATTTTATTCTATTATTTCTAATTTATTAACCAAATTTTAATCAATAACTTTAAACCTATCATATTTTGCTAAAGTAAATTATGGAAGTTAACCATGGACATCAATCAGATAAATCAATCAAAATTTACTTATGAAAGTAAAGTACAGAAATAATCATAAAATTAGATTATGCAAATTAATTATGAAAATAAATTATGTGAAAATGAAGTTTATAAAGGTGACTTATATAAAATGATTTATGTTAATCGAATATAGAAATAATCAAAACAAAATCAATACTGTAATGCAATCATGGAAATAAATTATCAATATAAAATTAACTATGTGAATCGAATATGGAAACAATATAATAATAACTACTGCAAATCGATCTTGGAAATAAATTATCATTATAAAATAAATAATTAAATTTAAACATGAACTAATATTACTTTAAATATAGGTGCTGGATATATAGATTCTGGAGATATTTGAAACATCAAAACACAAAACACAATGTAATCTTATAACAATAGTAAACTTTATTACATTAACAATAATGATGAAAATAAAATAAAAACACAATTAATTATAATATTGTTACACTTAAATATATGATTCAGATTTACCAAAAACTATGGTTCGAATACATGTTTAAATTAACTAATTTTTTAGATGACTTATTTATTGTTTTGACCCATTTATTTATCAAATTAATAATTAATAATAATAAAAAACACAAACGCTCACACATGGAATCAGAATTGTATAGTTTTAGCTCTAAAAAAACTTATCTTGAAAGAGAAAAAAACCTATAAATTTCTACTTCCCCCCCCCCTTTTTTTTTATCGTAAACATTGTCCATTGGACTATTCCAAAATAATATATTCATTTCAATTATTCTAACTAGCAATGTTAAATAATCATAAATTTCTAAATCAGTTTATCAAGCAATAATTTTCACATTTCTAATGAAGAAGAAGGATATGCCATAAAAAAAATCCCCTACTGATTTTGTAAACGGGTTTAAATTCAAAACCCACACTTTTACATTGATGCCTGTCAGATCTTTACATTTTTGACTGTATATATCTTAATAGGTCAGTATGTCCACTCAGCTTGATGACCTCAATTTACCATTATTCAAAAAAAATCAACACAAATCGGTTTGTTTATTAATTAAAATCTCTGCCATTCCTCATCATACATATACATCTGACTGAATCCTTATCCTTTCAGGGCAATTTTATTCTGTCCCACATAAGAAAACTCTCTTCATATCCCACATCACCATGCAGTATTTATAATGTGCACACAGCAGCATCTTGGTAAAAGAAATTAAAAAAGAAACAACATCAACTCCAAACTTAAACTATTTGCTTGAGCCAGAGAGAGATCTTTTCCTAAGATCCAGAATTGTGTAAAGAACTCCTGCCTAGACACCTACTCTCTATATTGGCATGCAAAACATTTTACTTTATCAATAATTCTCTATCTTAGCAAAATAAATGGAGTGAGACTCAGTCATCTCCACTGCCATGGTAAATAAATCATGAGACAGCTATTTCCCATCTGTTGGGTGGTAGGATTACTTTACATTAGTAATGACAAGCATTTATAGCTTTATATATGCCCACACATACATTGATTCCAGTCTAAATAAATGACAAAGACTAACCAGATCCCGAATCAAAACATATATGAATCATTTCAATTTTAAACAGTCAATCCAACAACATACTTAATATTTATATTAATAACATATCAACATTCACAGCATAATTATGGGTTCTATGACCATCCATCCACTCACTCTTTATATTTAATATTAAGCCCAAATTAAAATTTTGTTAAGAATATAAAAATATTTATATCATTTCTCTCTTTACTTTTAAATTTAAATTTACATGAGCATCTATACTTAAATGGTATCAAAATCATTTTTCTTTCCTTTTAAACATTTCTAACATAAATAAAAAAAATTATTACATTAAGATAACCTAGTGATTAGAGTGTGACATATTATACAAACAAAATGAAATATATATATATAAAAAACATATTATGTAAATGAAATAAAATAAAGAATAAATATCAACATTACAATATTCTCTTTCCCATGTCTGTTCCTCCAACTGTCCATCAATCAATTAATATATTCAGTTCATTTTATTTGAGATAGCTATATAATTGCACATCAGACAGTTATTTTTTATTAAATGTGTATAAAAAATGCACAGACCATCATTTGAATCAAGATAGATAAAAAATGTAGATAGTTATTTAAATCAAAATGTAGCTACAGGGTAAATTAATAAATTTAAAAGAGTTCTGTTGATTACCTTCCATTTGATGAGTTTCTTCCTGGATTTGAATTCCTTGGTTTCCCTTTTTTTTCTTTTCCATTTAAAGGTTCAATTATAGACAACAAGCAGCTTTTGATTACTAAACATGAATTAACTTTTTAAAACTTTATACAGAAGTTTGCTGCAGTTTTTCAAACAAATTTTAACCAGCCAAATAATTATTATAATATGAATTGGAGTTTCAATTTCATATAAAAGTTTGACATTTCTCTCCTTCAATGAATTTTTAATAAGCAGAATGGATAAATTGTGATATTCAGCATAAAACACCTTGTTAAAAGTTGATTTCTTTATAATTGATGTGAGGAAAAGAAATATGCACCACCTCTAGATGAATTAGAAATTCATATTTTGGTATACTATAAAACTTAAATACATTATTAAATTCTGAGAAAGAAAATTTTTAAAAAAAACTTGGAAAACACCTTCAAAGATATTAATTTTTCCCCCTTTTTTTAGTAGTTAGCAAAGTTCTCAATTAGAAAAAGTTCTTCATTTACTTTCTCCAATTACTTTTATAGAGTAAAGGAAAAAAACATGTTAATTTCCCCTCCCACAGGTGGCTCCTTTTTCCTGAATTTAATTAAAAAATCTCCACTCAGAACGAACAATGACTCTTTCTTAAGTGTTACCTATTAACAACTTTGTCTGATCTAAAACCAGATCTCTTTAATTAACACGTTGGCGATTAACTTATGGAAAATTAGTTAAAGAAGATCTAATTAAAGACATAAGCTTACTAACACTTTTGGTCAAACAAAGGTTACATTCATTTGATCTAAATAATTTCTTATTTTGTTTTACATTTTTAATAATTTAAAAAAAAATTATGTCAGTTTCTATAAAGGAAAGAAACAAAATCAAACTCACATACATGTGCAGAACATGAAACAGAAAACTGATTATTCAGATTATATGAACACAAATATCCATCATAATTTCTTATAATTACAAGCACAAAATCAATTATAATTGCTGATAATCATAAACATAAATATTCATTATAATTTCCTATAACTTTAAACTTATTCTCTAGAAAGAAACTGTTAACTAAAGCCACTGACAATCAATTCAATTTTAATTCTCATCAACTCTTTAGCAATAGATACCAAAATTCATAAGACTTTATCTCAGTCATATAAATATTTATTTTTGAATTATGATATTGGTAAATTATTATAGCAAAAAAAACAAAATTAATCATACCCCTGCATTAAACAATGCTAACTACATTTTATACCAACACACACTGTCTCTATATATGTTACTTTTGAGCTATATAGCCATTACTTTCTCAAATAAAACTCTTAATTTTTCTTATGTTCAAAAAAATTTTTTTTCCACAATTATTTCCTTTTATTACATTTGGTTTATAGATGAAATAAACCAAAAGGCTACAATATATATATATATATATATATATATATATATATATATATTAGCCTTTTGTATATATATATATATATATATAACAAAATAAATGTCCACTAATATCAATAATACAATAACAAAACTTAAATATATTCCAAACAACGGTAAACAATTTATAATACAATATAAATAAAAACTCATAAAGAAATATTTTCGATTATATTCATAATCATTTTCAACTCAACTTTCAAAATGGAATCATCTATTACCAACCGGAAACACATGTCAATTTAAATATCCCACAATTCATTAATCCTAACATTTGCTGACTGTCTGTTTATTATCGTATTTTTATACCTACTAATAAAAACTGCCTCTTTAATTTTTCTTTTTTCATTATCTCTCTCTTGTCCTAAAATTTTTATTTTATTTATATCAAAATTAAACTTAAAATTACAATTTCTATCATGATCATAAAAAACAGATTCAGTATATAACTTGACTTCATTACTATTATCATTACATATCTGTACATTTTTCAAAACTCTTTTATATAACAATTTATGTTCTTTAATTCTTTTCTCTATATTACATCTAGATTCCCCTATGATAAGTTACACCCACAAAAAATTCTATAAATTATATTACTCACGTTATTTTTTTCTAACATCTTTTGAATTATTAACCATTCTATTTAAATTACCTGATCCATAAAAAGAAACATTATATATATATATACCATTATAAACTTTTTTCATAAATTTTATTTGATTATTATTATAAAAAGGCAAAGAAATCCACTTCTTACTCTTAATATCTTTATCACCAGTATTTCTATTAATTTTCTTACTAAATTGACAAACCACTTGATAAATTTCTTTTATATTATAACCTACACTTAATAATTCACTTGCATAATTTTCAATATTTTTCTTTTTATCACATGCATATTTACACAAAATATTATTTCTATACAAAAAAGACCTAAAACCAGCCATCTTATAATTATGTGGCACATTAGATAAATAGGAAATATACCGTCTAGTTTCAATAGGTTTAATAAACAATTTATAGTCAATCATATTATTGTTCCTTGAAATTATCAAATCTAAATATTTAATACTGTTGTTATATTCTTTCTCCATAGTCCAGATAAGACTTTTAATTTATTATATTCATCAAAAATTTTATCAATCATTTCTGAAGAAGCACATATAAAAACATCATCCACATATCTCGTATATATCTTAATATTTCCCATAAATATAAATTTGTTTAAAATTTTCTCTTCATAATATGACAAAACAAAACTGCATAACTGTGCCACCATTGGTAATCCCTTTGGCCAGCCTTTACTCATCTTATAAAATTTTGCATTAAAGGATGCAACAATATTTTGTCAATAAAATTTAAAGCCTTCATCAGAAAACATATTAATTGATTATCCACTTTCTTTTCCAATAAAGCTTGATAAATTATCTTAATTGAATCAAGTCTATCAATAGATCCTTACATCTCAGAAACATCCAATGACACTAAAACATCATCACAGTCCAAACTTAAATCTTTAATTTTTTCAACAAAATCAAATGATGACATTACAGAATATTTTTCAAATCCAAGTAAATCTTGTAAAATTTTAGCTATATATTTACTAGTCTTATACACAAAAGACCCTCCAAAATCCAAAATTATGAAAGATAAATTGACTTGCTTAAAGGAAGACAAAGGTTTATGGATGTGCTTGATTTCAAATAATGAATATGTTTAAGGAGTTATTTTACAAATGGAAAAATTAAATTTTGAATTGATTGATAAATATAATGTTGATTCAGAAAGAATGAAATTTATTAATAACATTTTATTAAAGCCAAAGAATAATGGAATAAATGATAATGTGTACTATTCATTATATCCTTCAAGTGCTATTTGTCCACGTGTATTTGCTAATGTAAAATTACATAAAGAAGGTTATCCACTTAGAATAATTTTGGATTTTGGAGGGTCTTTTCTGTATAAGACTAGTAAATATATAGCTAAAATTTTACAAGATTTACTTGGATTTGGAAAATATTCTGTAACGTCATCATTTGATTTTGTTGAAAAAATTAAAGATTTAAGTTTGGACTGTGATGATGTTTTAGTGTCATTGGATGTTTCTGAGATGTATGGATCTATTGATAGACTTGATTCAATTAAGATAATTCATCAAGCTTTATTGGAAAAGAAAGTGGGTAATCAATTAATATGTTTTCTGATGAAGGCTTTAAATTTTATTGAACAAAATATTGTTGCATCCTTTAATGGTAAATTTTATAAGATGAGTAAAGGCTGGCCAATGGGATTACCAATGGTGGCACAGTTATGCAGTTTTGTTTTGTCATATTATGAAGAGAAAATTTTAAACAAATTTATATTTATGGGAAATATTAAGATATATACGAGATATGTGGATGATGTTTTTATATGTGCTTCTTCAGAAATGATTGATAAAATTTTTGATGAATATAATAAATTAAAAGGTCTTATCTGGACTATGGAGAAAGAATATAACAACAGTATTAAATATTTAGATTTGATAATTTCAAGGAACAATAATATGATTGACTATAAATTGTTTATTAAACCTATTGAAACTAGAGGGTATATTCCCTATTTATCTAACATGCCACATAATTATAAGATGGCTGGTTTTAGATCTTTTTTGTATAGAAATAATATTTTGTGTAAATATGCATGTGATAAAAAGAAAAATATTGAAAATTATGAAAGTGAATTATTAAGTATGGGTTATAATATAAAAGAAATTTATCAAGTGGTTTGTCAATTTAGTAAGAAAATTAATAGAAATACTGGTGATAAAGATATTAAGAGTAAGAAGTGGATTTCTTTGCCTTTTTATAATAATAATCAAGTAAAATTTATGAAAAAAGTTTATAATGGTAGATATAATGTTTCTTTTTATGGATCAGGTAATTTAAATAGAATGGTTAATAATTCAAAAGATAAGTTAGAAAAAAATAACGTGAGTAATATAATTTATAGAATTTTTTGTGGGTGTAACTTATCATATATAGGGGAATCTAGATGTAATATAGAGAAAAGAATTAAAGAACATAAATTGTTATATAAAAGAGTTTTGAAAAATGTACAGATATGTAATGATAATAGTAATGAAGTCAAATTATATACTGAATCTGTTTTATGATCATGATAGAAATTGTAATTTTAAGTTTAATTTTGATATAAATAAAATAAAAATTTTAGGACAAGAGAGAGATAATGAAAAAAGAAAAATTAAAGTGGCAGTTTTTATTAGTAGGTATAAAAGTACGATAATAAACAGACAGTCAGCAAATGTTAGGATTAATAAATTGTGGGATATTTAAATCGACATGTGTTTCCGGTTGGTAATAGATGATTCCATTTTGAAAGTTGAGTTGAAAATGATTATGAATATAATCGAAAATATTTCTTTATAAGTTTTTATTGAGTTTTTATTTATATTGTATTATAAATTGTTTACCATTGTTTGGAATATATATATATAGTTTAAGTTTTAAACTAGGTCCCAAGAGATTATAAAATACTAGAAAACATCTAAGGTTGATTAATCAAAGGAAATGAGCTTATATAATATGAAAAAGAAAGACTATAATTAAAGAAACTGGATTGGGCTTGGAGAGATTTTTTTCCTTAAATAGTTCCATAATGGCTGAAAATAATGCTATATATGTATGTGTATCAAGTTTTCTTGCTGAAGAAATTAATAGATTATTATTTTTAAATACTGGACAATATTTGATTAGTTTACTATTGTCTGACACTCTTTATGTATGTGATACATATTTTGATATACAAATTGACCAATAATCTGTTTTTTCTCATAATATCAGTGAAAAGGAAATCTTAAATCTATTATATTGATAAAGAACAGTTTCTGAAATATTTATATTGTGTTCTTATCAGTATGTCTTTTTAAAAAAATCTTGGACAGGGAAATATACATATCGCATAAATATGTTATAATGGTAATGTTATTTACTAATGCCCTCTAGCAAAAATTTCTGATGTTTCAAGCAGCAATATTTGATTTGAAATATTAACTAATCTCTTTCTAGATACATGTGCTGTCAGTCAAACCTGACATTATCATTAGTTCAGAAAATAAAATGAGACATTATCAAAACATACATATGTTCAATATGATTTTAAAGCATGAATCAAATTTCGTGGCATTTTAACTAAAGCACCTTAAAATTAATCATAGAATTAAACTTGGTTTGAGTGCTTTTGATAGAAATAACACAATACTAAAAGGAAATATGTTTATGTATTTCAAAAGAAAGGTGTTTAATAAATGTGTTTTACAAGTTTTTATTTATGGATCTGAGACTTGGACACTTAATAGAAGAGCAATACAGACTTCAGACCACTCAAAGAAGTATGGAGAAATACATGCTGTGAAAAACAAGAAGAGATCGAAAACACGTATATGAATAAGAGAACAAACATGTGTTACTGACCTCATTGAAAAAATTAAAAGACTGAAGTGGAGTTGGGCTGGACATATTGCTAGAAGAGATGATAATTGATGGACAATTGAAATCTTAATCTAGATTCCAAGAGATTGTAAAAGACCCTGAAAGAGACTACATGTGAGATGGGTGGATGAAATAAAGTGTGTAGGGGTGATATGGAGAAGAGAAGCTAAAGATCAGAGTAGATGGATTGAACTTGGAGAGACCTTCATCCTGCAGTGGATTAATAATGTATGTTGATGATTGTGATAACATTTTATAGTGTCTTAATGATACTAAACAAGCCAGAACATTTAAACAAATTCATTTTAACTAACCTTGCTTTTTTAATTAACATTTAAAGATGTAATTATACTGTAATAATGCTAATCGTGTGCTTTATAGAAATTTTACAATGTTTTAAGGGGTAATGTTTGGTGAATATGCAGTGAAATGCAAAATTAATAAAGTAAAATCATTATACCTCTACAACTTAAAATGATATATAAGAAATATTTCCTTGAATAAATATTTAGAAATCTAGTTATTAGTGAGTTATGAAAAATGTCTAGTATAGCTAATAAAAAAATGAATCTGTTTTTCAACCTTGAAAAATTGATCTTCATCTTTAATATTTTTCAAAGAAATTTGAAAAAATTCATTTTAATAAGTAATGACTTAACATTAATTTAATCAATGTTCAAATGTTACGTAGTTTCAACATGTCAAGCAATTCTTAATACAAATAATAGTATGAAGTATTGTGTTAAATATATACACACGTAAGTACACAAACATAATAATCAGATGGTGTTAAATTTAGTTCTTTAAAATACTGCTTCCAGAATTATTCTTTAATGAAAAAACTTTTTTTACATTTATATAAACAAATTCCACAAATACTTTGTCTATATAAAATATATCAAATTTAAAGTTTGTGAGTCATAAAGTCTAGGCTTCATATTTGTGCATACTTAATGCAGTTAAAAGATTCAACTAAAAAAGTTTGAAATGTTCTCTGCTGTACATGTTAAATAAGATAGTCAGTAAATTGATTTCTAAATAACTGGAATTTTTTGAAAGCAATTGTTTTCATGATGGATTTCTGAAAGAAATTTATTTTTTATATCATCACTTGTATTTCAAAAAGAAATGATTAAATAAAATTCAAATAGATGTCATATTATATGATAAATGTCATGGTTATGTTATTTTTAAAAGTTTGAAAAAAATAAAAAGCAAACTAAACATTCGAGTTTATGTTTGAGTTAATGAAGGTAAAAATTTATATCTAAAACTATGGTCTGTCAAAAGTTAAGACAGTTTTTTTCTATCATTCTGATCATATAATTAGAATCCTTTTCATTGATATTGTCTCATTTTTATCTAAGTCCTATATATATATACACATAAATATATGTGTGTATATGTAATAAATAATAATAATAATAACTTTAAATATATGTAATTGAAACAGAAGTGACTAGCTCTCACTGAATTATGTAATATCATCAATTATGAAAATATAGAAGGCTATCATCTGACTTTTAGTGTTATGTAACTCAGTAAAACATAGTTACTTACTTTTCAATTATATATATATATATATATATATATATATATATATATATATATATATATATATATATATATATATATATATATATATATATAATATTTTAAATACAAGTGTATTTTACATACCTGGAGTCTAGATATAATATGTGGGATTTGAAAACAGATGTTCACGCTCCCTTCAGCCATCTACTCTATCTCATGCAACTGAAACACATGACTACACACATAAAAACAGATAAATGATCTCCAATAAATATATTTCATGCTGAACCAGCACTCATCAGTTGGATCAGATCATTATTTCCCATATATATATATATATATATATATATATATATATATATATATTCATTGCTCTATTTATATTATGATAGCAAATCCTCACACTTTAATGAACAGATTTCAATCTACTCCACCCCCCAACTCTTCAGCCATCCATACTATTGAAAATATGATGATGGAATGCCCAAATCCCTCATTAATGCCAATTTTATTGTCATGCCAACGTTGACCTTAAATCACTCTGATCTCTCATGCAAAGGATCTTATTCATTTAAATACACAGAAAAGGGTTTGGCAGGATACAGGCTGGATTTGCAATACTTAAAATACAAGTATATTTTACATACCTGCAGTCCTGATGCAATATATGGGATTTGAACACAAACTTTCAAGTTTCCTTCAGCCATCCATTTTATCTTATAAAATTTAGCTTGAAAGTCTATGTTCAAATCCCATATATTATATCTACACTCCAGATATGTAAAATACACTTAAATTTAAAATATTACAAATTCAGCCTGCATCCTGCCAATCTCTCTTCTGTATTTAACTGGACAAGGTTCTATATATGAGGAGTCAGAGGGACTTAACTTCAACATTGTCATGACAATAATATTGGTGTTAACAAGGGTGTTGAAGTTTTCACCATTGGATTTTCAGTGCTATTGATGGCTAAAGAGTTGGAGGGTGGAGTAGATTGAAGCCTGTCTATTAAAATTTAAAGATTTGCTATCTTAAAATAAACCAAGTGCTAATTATATGAATGTGTGGGAAATGATGATCCAGACCAACTGATGAGTGCTGATTCAGCAAAAAATATATATATTGGAAATCATTTATTCTTTACATATCTGGTCATGTATGTTATTTGTATAAGATGTAGTGGATAGCTGTAGGAAGATTGAAAGATTGAGTTCAAATCCCTTCTATTTACATTAAGTATATATATATATATATATATACTTATAGGTTACAATATATATATATATATATATATATATATATATATATATTGTAACCTAGTGTTATTAACACTTGGTTTACTTGGCATTATTTCTGCAGGAAAACAAAGCTTTTCTTTAAAGAAATAAAAAGATAAAATAACAATAGTAATAATGGATTAATAAAGTATGCTATTCACTCACTTTGGCATGTTTTGGGTGAATAACTAATAGATTTAATAACTCAATGTCATTTTTAAAGAGAGAACATAAATAATTTAATTGAGATATTAATAATTAGAGCAAATTAATATGGTATAAAAGCTAAACAGTAATTGATTTTGGATGGGTAGAGGGGAGAGTGGATGAGTGTCTTATCATAAAGCACAATAACTTCTGGTAATTTCTTTTTGTAAAGAAAAAAAGAAAAAAAATGTTTAAAGAATTATACATCACTGATTGTTAATTTAATGTATTTATTATTATTTTTTTTATATTGTCAAATTACTTTGTAATCCAGGTAAATAATACTAAAACTATATGATTGTAATAGGTTTTTCCTTTCTTTTGTTTATGTTATAATCAAATGATTATTTTTCTGTAAGTGGTCACTAAAGTAAAAAAAAAAAAAAAAAACGAAACAACCAATTTCATAATCAGGATCATTTTTTTGAAAAAGATAGTCTGCTTTTAGTTTTCAAGGAAAGAACAGTGCTGAAATTTGGTAACTCAATTTTTTCGTTTTATTTTGCAGAAATAAATGTAATCAAAGTAAAATTTTAATAATATAATGTGTGGCTAAATTTTTTTGATGAGATATCCTGATTTTCTTTGCCATCTACCTATTTAAAGACCTTTTATACTTAAAAATTTATTGTCTCATGCTAAAGTTAAAAATGACAGAATTAACTAAGGGAATCACGAAAAGTGTTATTATGTCTAAATTAAGGAAGATAAATGATTTCCAAGTGAGAAATAATTATTTAGTAACTTTGTATCACTTGTTAATATTTTCTTGGTATAGAAAAAAAAATAATAATTGAAAGAAATGTTGAGAAGCAAAGGAAGATTAACTAGAAACATTTTCGCGCTCTTTCTCAATATTGTCTGCCTTTACAAGTAATGTAGTTACATACGTTAAAATATGTTTTATTCACCAAGAATTGTCTGGAAATAATAATAATGATAAATAAGATTAAATTATGCACCTGTATATTTTTTTTAAAAAAAAAAATATATAAACTTTCTCAGAGTAAATATAGGAAAAAATTATATAGGGGCATTCTTACGGAGAAGTTACCGTTAAAAAAATTTATAATTCCTAAAGTATGAACAAAACCAAATATCTTAGTGACTTAATGATAAAAATAAATGATATATTATATTATACATCAGTTGGAATTATTAAAACTTCCTGTACACATAAATTGACTGCAGTTATTATCATAATAATCTCTCGGAAAATTGCGCATTTTCATCCATAAGTAAGCTAGCTAATAAGTATACGTATCGTCAAAAAAAAAAAATTGTGTATGTTTATCGTCTATAGTCAAATATTCGTCTATGTTAGAAGTCTATTTTTTTTCTTGGATCCCAAAATTGTAGTAGTTTAATTCAAGTAAGAATTAATCTTCAATTCTGCTATATTTTTCTTTACCTAATTTATTAAATGCACAAAATAAGAGAAAACTTTTATTTAAAGGAAATAATACCATGCATTTATTGTTTTTAAACTTGCTTCGTGAAATACAACTGGATAAAGCTCTTCACCTGGACCAATTGCTCAACAGAAAAACATTTTCTAATGAGAGAATATGCACTTGTTAATTAATGATTGTTTAAAACTAAGTTATAAATGATATGTATTTTTTTGTTATATCACATAGGTTAAAGTCTGTATGGTCAAGGGATATTTAATTGCCTTGTAATGACAAAGGTATGTTTTATTATAATTATTATAGGTTAAGTTGATATTTAACATGAAAGAAAAAAATCTATAAAATATGTTTTAATTATTACATACAATTGTAGATAGAAATTTTGTATGTTAGATACGTAAAAGAAAAATATTTAGATATTTAAGGGGTAAAATAAATATTGAAAATTATCAGAAGTAACTAAAAAAAAAAAAATGCTATAACAAAATATTTCTTGTTAAAGTTTTGAAACGAATTTATACTGTATTAATTGAGGAATTTATTCCTAATTATTCTTAAATAACACATCCACTTTATTTAGTTTAAGATAGTATGCTACCAACTATTTTGAATGTTCCTTTATTAAAATTAAAAAAAAAAAAATTTTATACTTTTATTCTATGATGTCCATTGATTTCAAATGTTGATCAAAGTATACACGGTAACATAAGTTTATTATAATCAGTGTATTTACTTATCCTGCCCAGATATAGCATTGGTATATGCTTAATATTCACATAGGTAATAATTATAATGTATTTATTTTGTGGGATGAAAAATGATCTCCCCAAAAGCTTTGTTTTCCATGAGAGGAAGATTTTAAATATAATGTTCGGGTATGTTTATAGCCCAAGTGATCGATTCTCATAGATAGGACGATCAAGAATTTATCTAGCATTTAGTATGCTTCATTCGTTTAAATCCCAGGAGAGGATTATATTTGGTGTGTGTTCATTGTATGCCTAAATAAGAGGCAAGAAACAACCAAAATATTTTAATGTAGTAGATTACTCTACAGACCTTCGTGGTTATTCCATATTCCTCATGTGAAAATAAAGATAGCTCCACCATGGAAGGTGTTGATTATTGTGCTTAATTTTGAAAGTTCGGGCAAGATAAAGGTTATATTGGAGGTGTTAGTTCCTCAAGATCCACTTTAGTCTAAATAGTGCGTTAGTAATTAAGATCAATATCTGTATTGTGCTGCTAAATATGGCTAGTATTTGACAAGTAAATCAATGGAGAAAGTAATTAAAATTGTGTAATTTAAAACGCTTATTTACTGAAGGAATATTCAAATGCAATATTTAATTCTGGTTAGTAATTAAATAATACTCATATTTAAAATTATACGTATGAATAAAATTTGTATCATAACTTAAGTTAGCATTAAGTTAAATGTAAGATGGTAATTGTAACTTCTGATAACTGGCCTATAATTAGAATAAGTTATCCCATTAAAGACCATAAATAAAGTAAATGTATTAGAAATAAATTTAATATTTTGCGTATTGCATATGATTGGATTAATCATTTAAAAAAAAAAAATAGTTAGTCAATAATTTTGAATAAAAGCTTCTACAAGGTTACCAAAATTTAATAAACAATGTATTGGTAATGAAATGTACTTTTAGTTAATCAATCCATATGATTGCATACAGGAGAAGTAGTAACCTCTAGTCCATAACCAAAAGAGTATACAGATTAATGTCAGTTATATTTTATATTTTTGTATTACTATGGGATTATTGAATAAATGTTCATATATTTTTTTTTGTGATAATAATAAATTATAGTCTTGTTAAAATTTGTTGTAGATTCATTTTTTTTGTTTTTATATGCTAAATATAAGTGTTTGCACAATATTTGCAAAACCTTTTCTTGAGTCCGAAATCATTCCAAATTCTTAAAAACTTAATATACCAGATAAATAAAGTTAAGCAGATCGGAATATGTCATTATATTTTAGTTTAATGATAATTATTTATGGAGTTGAAAACTTAAGACTAAACATTCACCTTTGTGTAAAAAAAAAAAAAAAAATGAATTTATTCCCAAACCATTAACTTTGGTTGCACATTATTCCATTCCCATTTAGTTAAATTGTCTAAGTAATAAATCTTAGTTATATTATTGTGTTGTCATGGATGGTGGAAGGACACAAAAAGCACCCTTGTCTTTTTATTATTCTGACTGAGATTTTGAAAAAAAAAAAAAGCTGTGTTATTCAAAATTATACGTCATTATTGAATAGAATTATCATCTCTTTAAATAATATAGCAGTTGATATGAGAGATGAAGACACATTGAACTTAAGTAAAATAAATGTTTCCTATAGCCGACCAGAATGCCAGTCATATGCGACAACACAATACTGCCGAGCATTTCCTTACATGAAACAAAGAACCCTGAGATTAATATTATTATAATTATTCTTTAAATTAATAAGTGACCAATTATTGTTGTTAAAACAATCGTGGCATGGCTTAAGAGAATTGAATGTACAATTGTATTATATGAAAAGTATTTTGGATCATATTGGAAAATTAATGGATATGTTGCTTTATTTTGGTTGCCTTAACAACAACCTGAAAAATTAGTGTCATGGGTGAAAAGTGCAAATAAACGATAAATTATTGGGTTAGAATATATATATATATATATATTGTAACGTTTATTTATATACATTGCAAATATATTGGCATTTGGTAAAAGCTAAAAAATAAAAGTAAATTTAGATTTTTTTTTTTACTAATTTTTTTTAAAATAATAACATACAGTGAAAGTTAAATTATTTTTTCATATTTTTTTAATGTAATTAGAAATAAAAATAGAATTGGAGAGAACAAAAGACATAAATTACCAATCTAGATAAGAGAAAGTAAAAATACTTCAAGTAATTAAAGATGGCAGAATTTTTCTGAAAAAAATAAAGACTTTGTTACATAAATTTTATAAAGAATATATAAGATTATCAACGTATATTTTGACAAACAAAAGATATGCGCAGAAGTCAGAAAACTGGGCCTCTAGTATAAAAGGCAGAGGTCAGTTTGAAGAACATCTTGTTCATTGGTTTCTCTAGTTGGTCTTGGATAACAATAATATATCCAAGATCACTCTACGCTGAAGTAATTCGGCATGGTGGAGTGAACTGGAGCTTCTGAAGACATCGTGCCTGAAGATGTATACCAGAAAAGCTTTCATGACCGACTAGGAGAATGGACCGCAAGATCAACTAATAATCAAAGGCTGTGAGCTCATTTTAACCCCGAAAAACTATGCATAGTTATCTACAACCATCGTGAATTCACTAAAACCCACCGGTAAGTTATACTTCATTACTCCTGATTGTGACCAAATTAAACATTTTCAAACAATTTCTAAAAGTATGTTTAAACAATCCCGATAGAGACATTAATTTTCTTGTACAAGAGACATTCATTTTTTTAAGGAACTTTCTAAAAAAAATTTAGATATGAACAGTAATTGTAAAATTGTTTTTTTATTAATTGATTCACATCTGAGTTGTGTTCTCTCTAATTTACTTGATAAGTAATTTATTTCAAATATTTTTTTAGTCTATTAGAATAAAAATATTTCTAAAACCAATTTTCATTTGTGCGTTATTAATAATAATTATTATTTTTTATTATTAGTCTAATGAGATTTAAAACATAATTTACCTTTGCCAATATGTTTCAATAAGCCCAGGAATAATAATCTTAAAAAAATAATTCTCGTTACAGTATGATGTAATACCGATTAGTTTAAAAATATATTTTCTTTTTAATTTGCGAGATGCTATGTGATGGTTCAGTGAGTTCTTGCAGAACTCTGGCACCTTTCAAAGAAATTAAAAGCTGATGTTGTCGATAGCATAATTCTCAACAATTACAAGGCCGAGTTGATCAGGAAATATAGATATGTTTTTAATAGAAATCGAAATACAACTTTTTAACATAGCTTGATCAACTCGCGCACAATTTATATTAGCATGTAGAGGCTTAGCAAAACGGAAAATGTTATAATATATATGCGAATGTTACTATTAGTTTTTTATTTAAATGCTCTATTAATTACTTTTTCTAAATTTTAATTATAATTAATAAAATATTTGATGTATTTAAATTATCTTACAACCTCTCCCCCCCCCATGATTATTTATGGCTATCAGATATTTTTAATAATTTTTTTAGTACTTATATATTAGACCTGCTGCAAATATATCATATACATATTAGTTTGGCAATAACTTTCTAATCTTGTGCTCTCTTATAATAACATCTGCATATGATCTTCTCACCAACTTAATCCATTAATTTTGATAAATGATGACAAGTAATTTTATTTAGTACAAAATGGTGACTTATAACTTTATTTATTGTATATAAATTAACACATATTTACATTTTTTTGCAAAAAATAATCTTGCAACAAAAAAGCTTTTAGAAATACACATTTGTTCCAATAAAAAAGAAAAGCAAAAAATTCTTTCTTACAACCACTGGGGCAAACGAAATTTTTTATGTCCTGCAAAATGCAAACAAAAGCATACCTATAATTTACATGAAAATGTTTATATTCCACAAGTTCACAAGTTGTCACTTTTTTTAGGATTTTGCATTTTTCTCAGGATAACATGATACACAAACAAAGTGTAAACATCTTTTGAAAGCAGTGGACAGCATCTTCCTTGGTAACAGGAAATTCCCAAATTTTAATCATTTTATTGGGTTAAAAGGGTTTTTTTTAAAAAAATGTACTCAGTGGGAATTAAAACAGAACAGTAAATCGTGTGTATATCTTACATTTGCCAGATTATTGGTTAGTCATGCCAGAATTCTTTTATGACATCACAGCATACTTTAAATCATAAAATTACAAGCAAACCCAACATTTTGAGTAACAACATTCTTCTCATTAGAATGTTATCTAATATTGACATAAAAAAGTAATTATTTTCCTTTTTACAACATTGTAAATTTGTTTATTTCAGATTTTGTTTAAACATGTGTATGTATCATTGACTTTGCAGATCTAATATGTAAGTACCTTTTTTAATATCTATGATATTACATAAAAACATAAATAAACAAAAAATAATTAATTAAATTTTTATTTATATTTTTTAAAAACAACATAGTATTATTGTTTAATTATAAAAAAATATCTCTAAAATACTCCAAGAACATTTAAGTAAAGTAATAATTAAAAAAAAATATTTTATTTATAAAATTAAATAAAACAAAAAAATATCTAATGACTATAATTAATATTAGTGCATTTTTAACATGTAATTACTGTGATATATATTTTGCAATTAAAAGGTATAAAATGTTCTGAATTATAAAAGATAAGTAATACTTAAAGCCTATTATTAAGTTGTCTCTTAAACAAATTATAAATAATAAATTATTATTATTTCTAATACCTTCATTTTCTATAATATATAACTTATTTTCAATCTAAAAAATATTGAATTCTGTTTACCTTTAGCAAAAAATAACTAAACATGATTTACCATAATAAGAATATAAAATATTTTAAAAGTCAATAGATGGATTATGTGCCAAACTTTTTTAGATTTCAGAAATTTTGATTTTTTATGAACATCTGTAAAAAAAATTATTTTATTCTAAAATAATTCACAAAACAATTTTTGTGATGATTTTTAATTGTTTTTATTTAGTCTTTTTTTGAAAGCATATTCTGAATCACTAAATAATGGATACTAGGTCACTTAATTACTATTAATGACAGAATGCAATTTCCTACTGCTCTTATAACACAATGTATTTTAGCAGCTTAAATTTAAAGCTACATTATACTTTTTAATTTTTAGAAGTAACTTTATGCTTTTAATTTGTAGTAAAATATTAAAATTAACTACTATTTTTAGCAAAGCCTTGTTGCTAATCAGTTTATTTAAAACTTAATTTCTCTTTTAAAGGTTTATTTTTAATAGTTCCTTTTTTCAACTTAACTTTTTTTATTTGTTTCTTTTTTTATATATTTTATTTAAGAATAAAATGTGGATAAATGTTTAAAAAATTTCCTAATAAGAAATAAATCAATAAATAAGTTTAAAACAATAATCAATCATAAGTGAATATTAAAGAAATAATAATGTTGCACATGAGATTATTTGAGCGCTAAACTGACAGAAAAAAAATCAATTATTTACTTGATTTGGGCTGAATAAGGATTTTTTTCATATTTCTCATTTCAAAATTAATTTTTTAGTTCTTGAAGTCATCACTTCATCCAATGTGCTAAAGTTAACTGGGGACTAGTTTGTGGATCTAATATCCAAATTTTAGTTATTAATATTTATGCTTCTATTGGGAAGTAAATATTTCTGACATTATTATATTCATGGTAAGGCTTTTTACATGTTCAAAACATGCTTAGTTATGTGATATTAGTTTGCTTACTCTTAGCTGTATCTGCATTAGCAATAAAAAGATCTTTGGTTTTTTTTATTTATTTCTTTGTGCTCAGTATAAAAAATGTAACTTTTAATAGATAAAGTAATGGTCACTGCAATTTGTGTGTAATCTTTTTCTATTACATATGTAAGTGTGCTGTTTTATTTTGGTTGTCAAATTAGTTTTTAATTAATTATAATAAATAATATTACCCAAATGGTTATTACACTTAATAGAAAACATAAATTTAAAAACATTCTGGCACATCAGTTTTATGTCTTATTCATATTTTTTTATGTCTGCACATGATAGTATGGACACTCGTGATTTTGCATGTTCTTTTATTTTCTATTTTACTTTATAATTAAAATATTTATTTCCTTGTATAATAAGTATTTATATTTTATTAAGCATGCTATAGAATTTTTACATTCTAAATATTTATTAGCTTCAAACTTGCAAAGTTATAGATTTCAGAATAAAAATAATCTGAACATTTCAAATTCATACATTATATTATGTTTGACTGTGGATGAATAATCTCTCAATTATTAATAGGATCAAATAACATCATTTTGTTAAATAAAAAGACATAGCAATTTATTCTTTTGGAATAATTTATTTTTCAAAAAAGTAGTGTACGATTGAGATCTTGCATAAGCCTATATATATTTTTTGACTTTCCTCATAAGGTTCCCAAATAAAAATAGCATTGTCATATATAATTCTAACATTGTTTAAAATTAATTGTTTAACCATCTCTTTCTTAAGTTATAAGTGATTCCATAGATTTAATATATATATATTGTGCCCTTATCTGTAGGTCATAATAAGGTAGAAAGGTCAATTACTAAAAAAATTTTAAATTTTAAGTTATGCTTGTAGGATATATAAATAATAATAGGATAATTAGAGTTTATAGTACAATTGAAAGCTGAAAATACCTGGTATATAAAAATGTAATAAATTATTTAAAAGAAAACAGTTAAATAAAGCTTAATTACATCCTTGCTTATGGTTGTAAAAGCTGGCCATATAAAATAATACAGCTATAAATAGTTTAAAAGTATAATAATAATTTGAATATAATATTTTAAAACTAATAAATTAAATAAATGCTAGATGTAGTGTTATAATTGTATTTAATAATCGAAATTAATAGAGTATATTTTATTAATAAACTTTAGGATGGTGAGAATTATGTTTAGTTTGACAAGTTTTAATTATTTTCCAAATTTTTATAAAACATATCAGTTTTGGTAATTTAGACCGAGACGTAAATAAAAAATTATTTGATAAAGTTAGTAAACACGTGACTGTATATTATATACCTTCACACACACGCTTGTTAAAATAATAATAAAGTTTGTGAATTTGAAACTAAATATAATTGCCATCGATCATTAAAGTAAAAGTTAAAATATTAAATATTGTTTTAATAATTGTTTTAAAAGTTTAAATAATTTTATAAAACTATAATTGAATTTAAAAACACTAGTCTAAATAATATTTTGAGACATGACGTCATCAATTCTTTATTTTAAAAAGTCTAATCTGTTATATAACTAAATGTGTAAATTTGTTCACACTAAAGAAATCATTAACCAATCAACGGAGGTAAATTAGCAGACAAAATATAAGAATTATATGAAGCGGGGGGAGAAGTAATGTGTAAGTGAAAGAGAAAGTAACACATTTTTGTAGCTGATAACACCGTAGCTGGAAAAGTGATATAAATTTAAAATTTAGTATTTATTTTAAAAAGTTCTTCTGTAACATATAATAAATTTTGACTGTTTCGACATGGATTGCTAATTTAAAAGTTATCTTACCAGGGAATTTTATTCAAGTTTAACCAAAACCCTACAGTAGAGATGGAAGTACAAGGAAAATTACCTAAAAATATTGCTGAAGGAAAAATATTTGGAAATTGTCTTAATACAGCTTTATTTATGCTCAACCAGAAACGTATTATTGTCACTCAGAGAAATATAATTGGGACGCTATATGAAAACCTAAAGAGAAGTTACTTGCCGTCAGAAAAAAATTATGACGCACCAATTTTACAAGGCTAATTTAAAGTTATTTATTCTTCTCTATGGAAAAATTTAATATGCGTTTTTATTATAAAGAAAATAATGATGAAGAAAGAATGTTTATCTTTTAAAGGAAAACATTATTAAAAATATAATACAAGAATTTTGGAATAAAGAAAAGTTATGGAATAATATGAAAGTGCTATTATATATTTTATGGAAAGGAACCGAAAACTTTATCTAATTAAAAATATTATAACGTATTCAATGGAGGAAATGCTTGATTTAAAAAAATATAAAATTAAATTACTTAATGAAAATGGATCCAGGAAAACAGGAAATTTATTGAAGATTTAAATAAAGTACCTAGAAGATGCATCGGGAAAAAGTCGTGCGGGAAAAGATTAGCAGACAATATTAGAAAAGAATATCAGAATTAATAATTGTGTTCAATGTTATTAAAACCAAGGATTGTCATCTATGAATATTTATTAAACAGAGTAGTAATTGTTTTACTTTAAAATAGAACATTAAGTGACTGAAGAAGAAATAAAATATTTTTTTTTAGCTTTAAAATGAACGATTTTCAAGCAAGTTCGATAAAGAAGTACCGTAAATATAATTTAAATATTTTACTGATTATATTTAAAATATAAAATGCTATGTGAGATTAGGGAAAACATATAAACATAAATTTAATAATAATGAGATTTAAATATAATAGCTTAATGGAATGATAGAAATATTGTTTTAAAAATAAAGTGTATGTATGGAAGTTTAATATCTACAAGAATTAATGGGATGGTGAAGCCTACAGAACACGATCGAGAAGATAAAGATCGTTTTGGTAATTTTGATATTTATTTATAATGCATAATGTATTTTTTTAGATCATCGATTGATTAAGAATGATATGTGAAAGTTTAAATTCTATGTATGCATTTTATACAACATTAAAACATGTTATGAGATAGGAGTAATTTTAAATATGCATGCAATAAGTTATTTAAAGTATAATTAATAATAATAATCTAACAGAACAATTGTGTGATTCTTTTGAACTTTCATGTTGTAAAGTATTCAAATATTTTAAAATAGTTTGTATATGATAAATATATGAGAAAAGTAGTAAAAGATTTTCTTAAAGAACAGCGGTATAGTTTTGAAATAAGTGAATTTTATTATTGTTAGAAATGCAGATAGGAATTTGTCGATGTACTGTATAGAAAAATCTTGAGAAATAAGATCGGATAGTGACTTGGTAGTACTAGTGTAGAGGAAACCAAGATGATGTTTTGTTAAGAAATAAGAAAAATAAAGTATCTGGATCATAGTTAGTTTGTGTGATTTCAGTATAGCTAACTAAGCCCTATCACTGAACACATATAATTTTGGACAGTGTTTTTGCGTATCTTTTAAACTTTTTGATGTTATATAAAGCTGAAGAAATAGCTTTAGCATCACTCCTATAATAGAGGTGGGTAGACAGATAAAGGTCACTCCTCTATAGTGTTTTTTTTAATTCACTGTACCATTATTGTCAAGGTTTATGACGGATAATATGCTAGTTATATTTTGATCCTGTGCATCTATTTTCGCTATCCTTGTTTCGTGAATCTGCATCGTCAGAGGGATATTTTCAAAGAAATAATGAATAAAATAGAACTGAGGATATGTTATCGTTTAAGTAAGAATAGTTTATTTACTGGAGTGTGTGAGAATTGTATAACTTTGAAAGTGAAAGTACAAAATATCATAAAGAGAGAAAGAATCATATGATACAGTTTAAAATCAATTCAGAAATGAATATAAGATTTTTTTAAAAGAGAAATCTAAACAAAGTTTTTTTTATAAAAGTGATAATAAAATTTTAATTTTTTTTAATAATTTTAGAAAATAAATATTGCATATTTAATAAGAAATAATTCAATAATGTGTAATAGACATATATTTGTGCATGAGGTGTTAATAGTTGTAATTACCATCTGAAGTAAGGCTTGAATGAGTATATTAGATTAATAAACATCGGATAAGGAACAATAAAACCTAATACCGAATGTAGAAGAATGTTTGAATCTGTAGGATTCCATACAACTAATAAAACTAGAGTTTTATTGTTTTGTAGAATGTTTAATACGAATGTAATTTTGTAAAAAGGTATAAATATAATAATAGTAGTTGATACAAAGTGTTAATAATAATTATATGAGAAATACATTCTGTAACAAGCTAAACTATAATAAGAAACCCAATAATAATAATACTGTATTTTCTTAAGCATTTAAAAGATAAGAGTTAACTAAAAAAAATAAGTAGAAGTTTGATTTCATTTTTTTTTATAAACTAGTAAAATAATTTTGTGATAGGAGAGTAAGGATATCCATGTACATAATGTAAAATATTGTTATTTGTTTATGTTATTAATAAACTTTGTTGTAAATTTATTTTAAAAGCTTTGTGTCTTCATTGTTATTTCTCCACATGGATGCATGATATCACAATACACTTATAATTGAAACAGACATATAGTTTTTGCACAAAAGAGTAAACCCAAAGTGTTATAATAATTTTGAAAATTTATTTGTATGATAAAATTAAAAGATCATAATTATATCATTTATTAGTCATAAGTTGGTTGCCACCATATTACATTAAAATATATGCTATTGTTGCCACACGTATTCTGTTGTCAGATTATTAAAATACTGCCACGTACGTAATTATTTATTTCATTTTAGGAAGAAATAAGATTATACTTATACTATTGTTGTTATTATTATTATTTAGTATTGTTAGTAACTGCGTAGTGAATTTATGACATAAAATTCCCTTTTCATAGTTTACTACCGTAATTTTAAATCAGTTAGAATATAATTTATGAACCTGAGATTTGATTTTATTTTATTTATTCTATTTATTTACTTAATTTTATTTAATTGAGCTAGATTCTTATTACAAAGAATATTAAGACATGATTATTATTTTTATCATAGTGAAAAGAGCTTAGAAAGTCATAAGAATACTATAAGTTAGTTGTTTAGAATAGTAAAAGGGGGAATAGTATTCTTATGCTATTGAGATAGTATCATGTGGATAATATCTCAATGTAGTCTATCTCATTCCCCGTATCGTCACTCCATGTCTCATGAAAATAATAAATATTTGTTAATTCATTTTTTAAAAATATAACTGTATTTGTATTTTAAAAATTAGAGCTAGTAATCATTGTAATTAATGCGGGATATTTCATGTATTTATTCGTTAAACTGAGCTAGAACCCGGAATATTCGTTATAAACAGTATATTTTGGGGTGAGGACGCGCGGGAAGAGGTTAGAATATACATATATATACTCTGTTTTGTATCATTTATTGTTCTGTTACTTTCTGATGTATCTATTTATGCATAAATTTCCAAATTCTCTTTTTTGTCAAACTCAATCTTATATAATAATTACATTCAAAGTTTAGTGTTGGTTTTAATATATCTATGGCTTTTGTGTAGTTTAAGTATCTAACATAAACCAATCTACTGTCTAACATCACATATGCTTGGAATATAGCCAGTTTAAATTTGCCATATAGATAAATAAATATGAACTGATAAATAATGAATAAATATACATACATACATAGGTAGACAGACAGACAGACCAACAGATAGATAGATAGATAGATAGATAGATAGATAGATAGATAGATAGATAGATAGATAGATAGATAGATAGATAGATAGATAGATAGATAGATAGATAGATAGATAGATAGATAGATAGATAGATAGATAGATAGATGGATGGATGGGTGGGTGGGTGGGTGGGTGGGAGGGTGGGTGGGTGGGTGGGTGGGTGGATAGATAGATAGATAGATAGATAGATAGATAGATAGATAGATAGATAGATAGATAGATAGATAGATAGATAGATAGATAGATAGATGGATGGATTGGATGGATGAATGGATAGATAAATAGATGGATATATGGATAGACAGATAGATAGATAGATGGATAGATAGATAGATAGATAGATAGATAGATAGATAGATAGATAGATAGATAGATAGATAGATAGATAGATAGATAGATAGATAGATAGATAGATAGATAGATAGATAGATAGATAGATAGATAGATAGATAGATAGATAGATAGATAGATAGATAGATAGATAGATAGATAGATGGATGGATGGATGGATGATGGATGGATAGATAGATAGATAGATAGATAGATAGATAGATAGATAGATAGATAGATAGATAGATAGATAGATAGATAGATAGATAGATAGATAGATAGATAGATAGATAGATAGATAGATAGATAGATAGACTCACTGACAGGTCTATAGACAAATAGATAGATAGGTAAATAAATAAATAGATATATGAATAGATGGATAAATATAATTAACACTTTTTGTTGCTAACATTAGCATTGTACTTATGTTTCTAAGTTTTTGAGATTCTTGAATATTTTTTTATTATTTACTCAAAATGGTATATAATTATGATATTAAAAATAAAAAAAATGATGGATAAATCTGAATTGTTGATTGTTAATAATATTGGCATTGTTTAAGTCTTGACTGCTTTCATGTGTGTGTGTATATATATATATAAACAAAAAAAAGACTTATAAATCCGATAAATAATATAATATTTCAACCAGAGGACTGGTTTTCATCAGAAAGAAAAAAAAATACACAGTAAAATGGCGATAATCAAAAATTACACATTTGGTAAAAGATTAAAAGATTAAAAATTTAACAAAACCTCCCTGATTGGTCACAAAATCTAGCATAGAATATCTACCCAAACAATGACAAAATTCAAACAAAAAAATAAAAAACTACATTCCCTCCTAATCAAGCTTAAATTCTATTTAAATTAAAATAAATATAAAAATAAAAAATTAAAATATACATACGTGCATACATAGAAAAATTAGACTATGCTCACATACAAAAAATAGCTGTGCTCACATTAATATTCATTAAAAACTAAAATACTTATACATTTTAATCAAAAATTATAGTTAGTGCAAAGTGCAATAATTTATAATAACTAATTATTTATCTATAAACCAATTAAACACAGATATTAAACATCCATATAACCAATCTTTACATAAAAAACCTCATATAAGAAAATTTTCACATAAAAAACTCACATATAGAAATCATTTAGGAGACCAGGTAACCCAGAGATGTAATAGTTCCAGTGTTCAAATTCAATCCATGTGGTTCTAAGGTCTTGAATTTAAAAATGAAAAAAACTCTCCTTTTGTTTCCTCTCCCTTGTAGAAGAAAAACCTTCCTGAAGAATCACTACTTTTAAATCATCAATTGAATGATTTGGTAAGTTAAAATGTTTTGAAACCGGTCTATCTTTATTCTTATGCAAAATGTCAAATCTATGATTTGTCATTCTGACATGTAAACTATTTGCTGACTCACCTATATACTGGTTTAAACATCTACTACACTCTATCAAATATATCAAATTAACACTTTTACATGTAACATAATTAGAAATATACCATTTGAAATTACGATTCTTAGTACTAAAGACCACTTTTGTCACAACAATATGTTTACATGTAAAACATCTTTTATCCTCACATGGAGAACATCCTTTTTCCTGTACAGAACTACTAATAAAATTTGTTTTGACAAGTATATCTCTAAGTGATCTATGTTTTCGATATACAACCTTAGGTGGATCAGAAAAAATAGATTTTAAATAATCTGTGGACTGTAATATGTTAATATGTTTTGCCAATATCCAGTTAATATTAGGTAAATCTCTATTAAAAGTAAGAACCAATGGTGGAACATCTAATTGTTTTTTTACTCTTTTCATATATATATTGAACCGTATTCGAATATGTGTATTCGAAACACCGGCCTCTTAGGCAGAGAAGAACATGCTCGGAGAGTATGTATGCCCAAACGATAGCTATAAAGTATATAACTAACGTTACATTTCCAGGACATAACTTCTTCTCGACTGTTGAGTTCAACACCAAGTTCAAAGCACTTTTTTTGTTTGTGTATAAACACGGGCACCAGCTATCTATTCAAGGATGAATAAATAACGCACTTTAAGCAATGGCCACTAACTCAACGCCTAAATCCACGACTAGCTCAGTTGTTTGTAATCACTAATAGATTATACTTAATTAGTGGTTAAAAGACTTGATAAAGAGTTTGTTAAAAAGAATTGACCAACAAATAAAGTTTAATTTTAAAGATAATTTATTAACTAACATTTATTTTCTAAATTTAAACATTTTATAATTCTAATAAAACACACGCATATTTTAAATTGACATTTCTAAACTAGTTTAAATATTCTTATTTACTTTCATAACAAAACACTGGTATTTATCTAATTTAACTAATATTGATATAAGGATCACGCACATATTAACTCATGCACACACATAATAATATTAAAGTATTACATAGCATTTGAAATTTAATCACACACATCAATAGTTCATTTATGTATGATATCAAGTTCATATAATTAGACTCTTGGAGGATTTGCACAAATTAATGAAATGCAATGGCTATTACAGTATAACGAAAATAAGCAAATGTTTTACCTAGGATTTTGAATGTTGACGTAGAATTTTGTTCTTTGGAGGCTGCTTTCGGTGAGGATATTTCCATTATAAATGCTTACCAGCCGGCTGGGACGTTTCCTTGCTGAGTTTCCTGATTTTCACGATTATTGCTATTGGAGACAAATAGATACTGACGGAGATTTTCTAAGATGTTAAGCTGACATTATTTCACGGGCAGATCTGCTGTTTTCTCAGACATCTGGGCTGGAGGAGAACGTGCATTCCAAAACTTTCTCAGCACTGCATTTTGTTTCTTAGCTGACTCAATTAATTTCCGAACTGCACTCTCTCAATAACTTTGTGAACTGATTGTCTCAACTCAATTAATTTGTGGAATGAATGACTGTCCGATAAAAAAGGTCTATTTATATCTGCAACGTGTTGTCTTTCTGATATCTCCGGCAAAGATCTGTTGTCAAATTCCTTATCAATTAATCCTTTGATAAACGTGTTTTGAAATATTGCTTAATTAGTAATAGCCATGCAAAAACGTATTGTTTTATATTAATTAATATCTAATAGCCATTGCCGTGTTTTTCAATGATAATCTTCCCTAACTTTCACATACATTTTATATATTTACAAATGTACATATATACGCACATATATTTTTAATACAATTTACTATTTAGTTTTAACATTATTTTTTCTTTAATTAAAATTGAATGAAAAGAGATTTGGTATGTTTTAACTTTTTCAAATTATATTTTTACGAATACTAAAAAAAAACTATGTAATTCTTATCTTTTTCAAAAACAAGCTGCAATAAACTCTCCAACATTTAATTTTATGTTTTTCTTTTACGAAAGATTACTTTAATAATAATTTTAGATAAAAATTATATGTGCCTATATCAATATAGGTACAATATATATATATATATATATATATATATATATATATATATATATATATATATATATATATATATATATATATATATATATATATATATATATATATATATATATATATATATATAGTACAATGGAAAGGATTTCCTATTCAAAAAAAAAATCACATTTTCGTTATTTTAAAATTAATTTGAAAGTGTTATGTTTATTAAAATATATACATGTGTGCATGCATAATCAATTAAACCTTTTAGAATTACAGTACAATCGTCTTTAGTTTATAATTAAACGATGAACTACTATCCAATATCAACATTTTTCAGACAATTTTTTTTTTAGTAATATGTATATTTATGGGAAAACCTTCATCTTCCTAATGAGCCTGAGTCTTGAAACAACTGAATATCACCACAGAAATGATAGCCCAACTTTCTGTTCATATGTATTGATTGTAATCTATTTGATTTTGGTACTTGAATGTTTTAACAATTCATCATGCATTCATATTGTTTCCCTTTATATCATTATTTATATCTTCCAATAAATGTGAATAATTTCTAAAATGTATGAGTTGAAGAATCAATCATATAATAATCAAAAAATATAAATAGAAGTTTCAGATCCCTTCTAAATTTGGAAAGTTTTTAGCTCACATTACAACTGGAGATTATTTCTGTAAAATATATGTGTAGTAGGAAGAATTAATTTGGAAAATTTAGCTATTGAACAATAATTTAATGTAATAACAAACTACTAATGCAGTCATAAAAAAGATAGTGAAGTAATAAAACTGAGGCATGCATGTTTACATATGTGTAAACTGAACTTAAATCTAGTGTGTGTGCAAGGTAAAGGCATTCACACAACTCTCAAATAAAAAAAAATTTACCATCCACTTTATGTTACATGATAAAAATTTGAGGGTGATGACAAAATGCCAGAGGATACAAGTTTAAGGTTTGTTTTGTAAATTTCCAAAATGCTTTTACCCTTTCATTTGATAGACATTACTTTTTGTGATGTTTTTATGATAGCTAAGTCACCATTTTCATTGAGAATTAGAAAATTAAAATACAAGTCCAAAGTTAATAATTGTATCTATACAACCATTCCTTACTTCAGAAAAAGCTTAATACATTATTTTAAATAGAATTTCATTAAATCTTTTTATGGACTCAACATTCTATGATGCAATATAATGTTGTTTACCAAAACATTTTTTCTAATTATGTTCACAAACAAATTTATTGCTTTTGCAATTTTTTTTTATAAATACTTGTTACATATTGTTGATCTAACTTCTGTAGTTAGAAGTACAAATTATTCTAGTATGATTTTTTTTCTCATGTGTCATAACATCAGCCGGGAAGTGAACCCGCTAACCCGGGACAACTTATTTGTTTTTGTTTTTTTGAATTGCTGATTAATTTTTATTGAGTAACTATCAGCTTCAGCATGCTATTTGTCAAAACTAAATCAAATATTTCCATTTCATCGCATAAGTGAATCATTTTGCACCTTCTCTTAGACTTGACAGAATTGCTACTAATATTAGCTTTGTTCTTTAAAGCTATTTCAAATAAAAGTTTAGTTTTCAAATTTGTATCATTGATATTAGACTCTTGATATCACTGAATGACAAGACTGAGAGTACATGATCAGAAAATGAATTTATCACTACATGAGTAAGTAATATGTACTAAAAATTTAAATATTATTTTTATTTCAAACTTTTGTGCCAAAAATTACTGAATCTACAGATTTTAATAATACAGCTGTACTTTGAAAATAAACATTTCACTTTAAACTTCTGGGTGTTTTTAATTGTCGTTAACTGTTTTTTTTTTTAAGTTTTAATAATATAAATAGACTTTTTTTTTATTATTCTACCGTAATAGATAGTATAATAATAGTATTTATGAAACCGGGTTTTATTTTTAAAATAGAAGCTATTTTAACTTCTAATTTTTTTCTTGATTTCTTTTTAAAATATATCATTCATTTTAAAACATCTGTAAATGATAAATGAGTTTCTTTTAGCTTGGCTGAAATTAGTAATTGTACAGATTCTGTTTGAAAGTCTATATGTCAAAGAAGAGAAAATTGTCTTGCTTAGTAACTAATTGTGCTAACGTATGTGTCTGGCTTGCAACAGAAAAGGCCAGAGTCAATTTATTGAAGCTGATTGTCATTATATACTAAATAAATTTTTGACAATTTATTCTATTTATATTTCATGATTATAATAATTAAATTAAGTCAACCATTTGTAACCTTTTCCAACCCAACGTTACTTATATATGAAATCCATCAAAAATTACAAAAACCAAACATCATAAAACATACGTTGATTTGTAAAGCAATATCGATTTTTTAAATTATTAACATATAATTAAATAGCGTAAAACTTAATTTACTATAATTTGAACAAGTCTTAATTGCATTTTAATTGTACTGCATTTCTCATTTTATCCTTCTTTCTCTTTCTCTTTATATATACATTAAATTTTTTGCTTTAAAAAAATATAGAAATTCTAGATTCTCTCATCAGGAGGCGAAATATAAAAGTTTCTAATGATTAATTTGTTTTTAATTAAGTTCACTGGTGAAATAATGCTATAATTTTGTATTCTCTCACCAGAGGGTAAAGTATAAATATTTTCTTTAAAAAACTTTTATCCATTTATTGTTATCATAAAAAAATGTCAAACTGACCCTTATTATTTAAAAACGGTATTTAATATCATTAATCATGTGTTACAAGGCAAGCGACGTTACAGTTTACTTTTTTCTCCTATTATTGGCTCCGTTTTTTAAAAACCTATAGTTATCTTTGTACATAACGTCGTTTATTGCTTTTCGTATCACTTTTTATACTACTTTTTATTTATTCATCATAAAAAGTTATCCCCCCCCCCTTTTTTTTTTTTTTTTAATTTACTGAACCTTTTTTTTTTTTGCATTTATTCTTTTTAATATTCCTCTATTTTCAACTATGTGGGTTTTTTTTATTTATTTTCCTCATACTATATTTTTTGTCACTTTTTTTTTTACTTGTACAAGTACAAACTTATGCAAAACAATCTAACATTTAACTAGTCTTTCTCTTTTTATCACTTATTTTGGTTTTAATCATGCCGCAAATAACAATCTAGCATTGCAAAAATGTGTTTACCCATTTTAATCTCTTAGCATAATATTTATCATTCATTAACCACACTTCAAATACTTCACTTTTTTTTTTCTTTGTTTAAATCACATTTAATTGTGTCTTTTTTATTGCTCGAGATTTAATAACATCTTTAAATTTCTACAAACTTCAGTTCTATTTGGTATTTTAAAATTATATATAATGGCTTTTCCACTGATTCTGCAATATCCGACTGATATTTGTTATAATAAATCCTTCCTTCTCAGTACTAATATAATTTTTAATAAATAAAAAAAATAACAAAACATCATAAGGTGTTTCAAGCTTATATTGTACATTCAAATTAATAACAATAATTCATCCTATTATTCTGGATTAGAATAATCCATAAAAGGAACTAGTGACCATTAATTATTTATGTATGTGAATTGTTCTAGAGAACAATAATATGCTGAAAAACTGCAGACAATTTATACATGTTTTATCTGATTGTAATCTCTTCTTCCAATCTATATATTTTTTTATAAACCATTCTAATAAAACATTTTACATAATTTCTTTAACTATTTTTGTAACAAAATTTTATTTTAAAAATGGGTTGGATGAATAAGATCCTCCTTCTAATTTTTTTTTTACACATTAGCATGTGAAATGAATTCTCTTTTTATGAAATCCAGATTTCATCTTGATAAATTCCTAAATAAGACAGAAAAGTTACAATAAAACAATTTATGTGATTTCTAAAGGTATTATGAAGGATAGCCATACCAAGGTTCTGGGCCCTAGAAATGAAAAATGTTGTTGGTTGCCATAAAATATTTTTAGCCAAGTATATTCTTTGCAAAGATATCTTCTCTTAATCTGGAAAGGAGAATAAAATTACTTCAATGTAACACTGAGAGTATATAAAAATCAAAATATGGAAATCTACAAATTAACTGTTCATCACAATATTGATGTGTTTTTAATTTTACAAGACTCTTCACTCTTCTAATAATGCATGCATTCTAAACATTGTTTGACTACTTTTGTTTAATACCATTTAAAAAAGCAAATAATTTCTATTAAATATATTGCGATCACCATTTAGATAGAAAATTTTTAAATATGCAGTATTTATAAACATTCCAGTACAATCAGGACCTATTTTTTTCATTTAGATCTTCCAGTCAGTACTTTCTTTATTTATAGAAAATATTAATTCTTATAATAGTCTTTATGAATATGCAAATGAGGACCAAGCAAATGGTTAATTTTTGAATTGATGGATTTAGACAACAATCCTTTATTTTTTGAGGTCAAGCAAGAAGCAATATTGTATTTGAAGTGAAACAATTATCAAGCAAGCTGCTATAAATAACATGTGTTTCTTTTTTTTTTTTGTTTTAGATTGTGTTATCAGAGGTACTGATTCAAAAGTGGAAAAATTTGGGTGACAGTCAATCTTAGAACTGTATTGGTTTCTTTTATAACTAAGTAAATCTCAGAAATAGATAGATAGATAGATAGATAGATAGATAGATAGATAGATAGATAGATAGATAGATAGATAGATAGATAGATAGATAGATAGATAGATAGATAGATAGATAGATAGATAGATAGATAGATAGATAGATAGATAGATAGATAGATAGATAGATAGGTAGGTAGGTAGGTAGGTAGGTGGGTGGGTGGGTGGGTGGGTGGGTGGGTGGGTGGGTGGACGGACGGACGGACGGACGGACGGACGGACGGACGGACAGACGGACAGACAGACAGACAGACAGACAGACAGACAGACAGACAGATAGATAGATAGATAGATAGATAGATAGATAGATAGATAGATAGATAGATAGATAGGGATAATTGCATAAATAGATAATCATCTTTATTTTCAAATTAGAATATACATAATTCAACAAATGGTATTGTTCAATAAATAGCTTATCTTCCATCAAATCAGAAGCTGATTTTTTTGTTGTATAATCTTCTATTCATAATTGTAGTTTTTCTGAAGATATGTAATGATAGTATTTTAATTATATTTATATACTGAACTGTTTCCATCATCTAGTATTGAGTATTAAATGTCTTTAGAAAAAATTAACTTTATTTACATTTTCAAAGTACATTCAACTGTTAGCAATAGCACACAGGTTAGTATATGCACAATGTTTCAATAAGTATTATTATTTTCTCTTCTTCAGGTGTTTCTGGCTTGACCAGTGTCAGTACTAACATCAGAATCAAACCTGGACCCTAAGATTATTGAATATTGAGTTTTAAGGTAATGCTCTAACCAATCAAGCCATCCTGCCAAAGGCAACAGTCAATAAAAATTTTATATACTTATCTATGATGTTCCTCCTGATTTCTCCACTTTTTTCTAAGGGCAAAGTTGATTATAAATTATGTATAGCCACACTAGATTGAGCAGCTTCTTTGAATTTTCTTTTTTTTATCTTTTCTCTCTGTCCAATGTTTTTGTATTTTCCCAATTGAACATATGTTCATTGGTACATACATGGTCTGTTATCTTAGACATATCCCTTTTTACTCTTCTAATCATCATCTTGTGCTCTTGCAATCACTTTTCAATGAGACAACTAGTCTCACCAATATGCATTCTTTCACATTTTTCATATTTCATAGATGCAGTTTTTGTTTTTCAGCATATAAAATTTAGGCTTTGTAGATGTTAAAATTCCTCATAGTGTGGTATCACTCTGGAAAGCTAGTCTGATATTACACTGATTGCAGATATTTTTTAATTTGTCTTCTATTTTTGTTATATATGAATATACTTTAGTACTAATAATTGTATTTTATTTTGATAGTTCTTTATGCTGTCCATTTAAAGTTTTCCTAATAACAGCTGATAAATAACCATTTTTCAAAAGAGTTTGCTCTATATGAATCTTTTCTTTTTCCAAATTGCTGTTTTTGAATAAACTTCTTTTGCTCTCTTCTGTAGTGATATAACTTTATGATTTAGATTTTTGTTGAGATTGGATGTATATGCTAAGAATTTTATTGTATATATGAGTTTTCTGTAAAATGTAATTTTGATTTTGGTATGAGGGAACCTTATTACAAAAACATTTAAGTATCAATTTGTGTTCTTCTTATGATTTTATTGTGAATTTAGTTGAAGGGGATATATTATTGATATGAACCAGAAAGTTTGTACAAGTGCTTCACCATGTGGTCATACAACAAATGTATCATCAACTTAATAAAGCCATATGGTATAATCTTTATGGCTGTGGTTTCAAGGTCCTCTATTAAATATTGCTAATCATGAGTAGCAGTAGTGAGCCCATAGCTTTTCCTTTATTTTTTTGGAAGAATTGTGAGTTGTATTGAAAATAAATTGTATTGCAGAATGTTAATAGTTCCATTATACTATTAATACAAAGAGTTATTCTGGTTTGTAAGCTATTATCACTATTTAGTTTTTTTTCTTACAATATACAATTCTTCTTTACATGGTACATTTGTGAACAAACTTTCCACGTCATAGCTTATTAGTAAGTCAGTTCTTTCAATTGTCATGTTCTTGATTAATTTTTACAAACTGTCTAGAATCTTAGAAAAGACTGGGTCTTGTAAGCCAAAGACTAAGAACTTTGAGAATCTTGACAAAATTTTCACAAGATAAATGTTTTGAACTAACAATAGGTCTTAATGCTATATGATCTTTATGGATTTTAGGGAGACCATAAAGAAGAATAGTTTTCCTTAAATATTACATTAGTTTACTTTTTTCTGAATTACTGAAATATCTGCTATGCTTTCTGAGTAATGCTTATAACTTTGTTTCTGTACTTGGTATTGGATTTTTTGCCACTTTTCTGTATTACCTATTGTGAGTAGTTCTTGTATTTTGATGTCATAATCAGATATATCCATTACAACTATTGTGTTGTCTTTGTCAGCTGGAATAATGATTATAGATTTGTGTATTTTGAGATATTTAATTGCTGTTCTTTCATCTCAAGATGTATTTGACTTCAATTTTTGTTGTTTCTCTTTCATTCTATTATTCCAGCAAAATTCTGCTGCTTTTTTTAAAGACAATTTTTGAATTTCTTCCTCAGTGGCTATCATTATATATAATGAAAGAATATTATATGGTGTGATGGCAAAGTTTAATCTTTTTTCAAAAACAGAAATTTCAGCATCCATTATAAATTTAGAACTGAGATTTTTAACAGATGGTACATTATTTCTTTTGATATACTCAATAGATTTGCAAGTTTTTTTTCTTTTGGCATTCTTTTATTTTTTCATGTAATATAGAATATTATTTTCTTACTGCTTGAAAAACTTTTATAAAGTCTTCATCAGTAAGTTTATTTTTTAGAAAACGTTCTACATAATTAATAAATATCAAGATTTGATACTTGGAAAACCTTTGAGGATTTATTCTTTCTCTTAACAGAGCTTCACTTGCTCTCTCAGCAATTTTCTCAGCTCTCCGGGAGTGAATTAAAGGTTTTAATAGCAAATATTTAGGAACTATTCCTTAAGATTTTCATTTACATAAGAAAGTTAATTGGATTTTCAACTTTGGTCAGCTTCAGACATATTTTTATAGTGTCTAAAGATTGATATAGTATCAAGTCTATATTAAATACTTAGTGTTATTTATTGGACTATTTCCATCATCTAGTATTGAGTATTGAATGTTTTTAGAAAAATTTAACCTTATTTAAATTTTCAAGGTACATTCAACTGTTACAGATTAGTATATGCACCATGTATTGAGAGGTATTATTCTCCTCTCTTCTTCAGATGTTGCTGACCTGACCAGTGACAGTATTGGCATAGAAATTAAGGCTCTTCAAGTGAGCATATTGTAAGATAGAAAATTCCATTTTCTTTATATAGCAATTATTTAAATAAAAAAGTACATAACACAAAAAAAGTAAAAAAAAAAAATTAAAAATATAGTAATTTTACTTTTACTATTTTTTTTTATAAAATCATGTTCTATAAAAAATCATTCAAAGGTGAATCTAATAATACCATTTCAAATAATAATAATACTAAATTTGTTTATACCATCAAAGTTTAAAGATGATCTTTTAGAAATAAGTCTATTTGCTTACAATGCAAATAAAAAATTTAAATACAATTCCTGGGTACACTTTCTACATACATGATTATTTATTCATTTCTTGGAATAACTGAAAGGCAAAAAAAAGGAATTAATACACACAAATCCAATATATTGCTTGTACTTTAATTCATGCTCATATGTATCTAGATTTAGTTTTAAATTAATTTTATTACGCTTCCTATATACATTGGACATTATTTACAAGTCTTATTAAAACAAAAGAGATTTCAAGTAGAAAAGTAGTAAAATAGATGTTCATATAATTGAGCTATAATCAACATATATCTAATGCATCTTAATTAGATTATTTGATATATAAATCACTGTGTTGTTGTTAAGGAGATTAGATTTCATGTAGCTGCAAAAATATCAGAATACTTTTGAGCATGCTTCACACTTTTTTTACTATCAATTATATCCTCCGAGATAACATTATGTCTAAAACTACTGGATTTATTTATTTCATTTAATTCCTTTTTTTTTAACAATCTATTAAACACTTTCATTATTTTGAGTTTGAAGTCGCACATCTCTTTCTTAATTGCATGATTTCCTCTTGAAATTTATCATATTTTACCTGAATTATAATTTTAAAATATCACTATTGCCTATTAATTTTTATTCCAAAATATCAATCAGCATTTTCTATACTTATAGTAGCATTAACATTGCAACTTACTTTTACCTCCTGAATTTTGCTCTCAATAATTTCAGACTTTTAATAGTAATAATGCAATAGTTGTCTCCATTTTAATGAAGTCTTTGATTATATTTTTTAATTTATTTTGGAAATTTATATTGTTATTGCACAGAGTTTCTAACATAGTTTTACTTTTATTTTGAAATAATTCACTCTGATTTTGGAAGGCTTTATTTTCATCTTGAGTAATCTCCGATCTATTTATATTTTTAATACCTTTTCACAGTTTCAATTCTAAATCTTGAGTACACCTTGCAAATCCATCACTTCACTAAATGAAATATTTTTGGATTCAGAAGCAACTTTTCACTGCTTACCTAGTTGGACAAAAATATTTTCTTCCAGTACTACACTAGCTTATAAAATATAATTTAACTAAAAACAACAATAATTTTTGAGATTCTATGTCAAAACAAAATTTTTTAGTAACAACATTAATATTTTATTTATTATCTATTTAATCCACATCTTAGTTTACATTATTATCATTTCAAAACAAAAAATAATCATTTTATACTATAATTCTAAATTATACTTATTATTTACATTTTTATCAATAAAATTTTCTGTAAGTCTCATTAAAAAAATGTAAAAATATAAAAAATTATTATAAAATAAATGCACCTTCTCATTAAGAAAGTTATTTTTAAATAATTCAATATTTAAGAACTTATCATACTATTTACAACTTTCTTAAACACTTTATCAATACTATTTATTTATATCAAAACTAACAGTTTCAAATTGTCCTGCATAGGATGATTGCAGGACAGTCAAAACTGTTAGCTTTGGATATAAATAAATAGTATTGATAAAGTGTTTAAAAAAGTTGTAAATAGTATGATATGTTAAAGTAGAAATCAATATATAGGAAAAGGAAAATAAAGAAAATTATATTTAAGAACTGCATTTAAACTTGTGCCATGTTATTCTGCCAACATTATCTTTAATGTTAGGTAAAAATGTATGAAAGGAATAAAAAAATGTAGAAATTTTTAAAAAAATATTAAGCATTTAAAAGAAGTGTAGCCATACTATATATCTAACAATATAGTACAATACAAGGACAATTCATAAAAAAAAAATACTATTAATAAATAAAATATTAATAATCAATAATAAATCATAAGAAGATGCTAAAGCTGGATTTAAATCAATTAAATGTCTGTTACTACACACCCAAGTCATTATAAGCAAAATTTAAAAAACAATTTACCTTAGGAGTAAGCCTTACCAATATAAATTTTCAACATAATAAAAAAAAGAAACCATGAAGTGTAATGAATAAAAATCTCTGTATTAATTTGTAGACTAAAAACTGAGCATAGGTATATTATAGCAGTTGAAATACTATATAATTAGAAATGTTAGATTTAAAAGATTAAAGAGCTAAACAACATCTTTATTATTTATTGATATCAGAAAAAAATACTCCTCACATGATCACCATTTCTTATGCTTGCTTATGACTGTTATTAAAAACAGACAAAACTCTCTATACATATTGCCACTCAGTGCAAGCCAGAGTAATCAATGGATGCCAGAAGGCTTGTGCATAAAATCCCCATCTAGTGCTGACTCATACAATATCCCCAGACTAGTGTCTGGCTTGTGGCATTCATCAATGAGGAGCCTTGGATCTGAGAGCACTGCACCTAGATCTTAGGATCTAATGCAACCCTCCAGCAGCCACATTTTATCTCTACATAACTACAAAACTATGAGACATATTTTCAATTCAAGCTCATTAGCCTATATAGTCATATAGATCTGAATTCAATTCAGTACTTATACATTTTGGTGACTTTGATTCTTTAATAACAATAGTCACCACTATCCTACTAGGAAGGATTGGTTTTAAGCCATTAAACATCACATGATCACCATTTTTATGCTTGCTTATAGCTTATTAAAACAGGCAAAACTCTCTATATATATTGCCACTCAGTGCAAACCAGATAATCAGTGGTTGCCAAAAGACTTGTGCATAAAATCCCCAACTAGTGCCTACTCATACAATATCCCAAAACTAGTTTCTGGCTTGTAGCCTTCATCAGTGAGGAGCCTTGGATCTGAGAGCACTGCACCTAGATTTTAGGATCCATTGCAACTCTCCAGCACCCACCTTTTTATCTTTACTTAACTATAAGTTAAGACCTATATGATTATATAGACTACTGAACTTGAATTGAAAATATTATGGTGTTTTCAATTTAAGACTCATAGTTTTGTAGTTAAGTAGAGATAAAAGGTGGCTGCTGGAGAGTTGCATTAGATTCTAAGATCTAGGTGCAGTGCTCTCAGATCCAAGATTCCTCACTGACAAAGGCCACAAGTTTAAAACTAGCATGGGGATATTGGATGAGTAGGCACTAGATGGGGATTTTATGCACAAGCCTTCTAGTATCCATTGATTACTCAGGCTTGCACTGAGTAGCACTATGTATAGAGAATTTTGCCTGTTTTAATAACAGTTATAAGTAACATAGGAAATGGTGATTATGTGATGTTTATTGGCTTAAAACTAATCCTGCCTAATAGGATACTGGTGGCTATGATTATTAAAGAACCAAAGTCATCAAAATGCATAGGTACTGAACTGAGGTCAGACTTATATGACTATATAGATTAATGAGCTTGAATTGAAAATATTATAGTGTTTTCAATTTGACTCTAGTTGTGTAGTTAAGTAAAGATTAAAGGTGACTGCTGGAGGGTTGTATTAGATCCTAAGATCTAAGTGCAGTGCTCTCAGGTCCATGGCTCCTCACTGACAAAGGCTACAAGCCACAAACTAATCTGTGTATACTGGATGAGTAACCACTAGATGGGGATTTTCTACATAGGCCTTCTGGCATCTATTGATTACTCTCACTTGCACTGAGTGGCAATATGTATAGAGAGTTTTGCATGTTTAAGTAATTAATTTAAGAAAATACTCCATTGTACTTTAAGAAAATGTTAAAACTCATCAATCTCTGTTAAATGAATGATACATTAACATTACCATGAAACAACAAAAGGACTTCTAAAGAAATGAATTATTTTCAAATTTAGCAATAAAATATAAATAATCACTTTTCTTTAATATGTGGTTTCTGCAATTATATTCTATTAGCTTTTTGTAAAAATCTCAATTAGCCTCTCAAAATGCACTTTTTCTCAAAATAATCATATTTTAACATCATCAGAAATCTATGGCCTTTTGGTCTTGTAACACATTTTGTGACCAAAGGCATAGGTTTATCAATAAAATCTAACAGATAGTCCTGTAAATGAAAATGTCCATTCTCAGTACTGCTATTATGAAAATTCTAATTAATATCAATAACATTAGGGAAAAAACTATGTATTCTTGACCCATTTTGCATTCAAAATGTTTTTTAAAACATTAACATTGCCCAGCTTCATATATTGTAAAATTAGAAAATGTTTAAAACTTAAACATAATGTATTGACATAACTTAAAGCAATTTACTAATAAATATTACTTTAAAAATCAATTGAGTAAAAAAACAATAATATCATCAGTAATTCATGGGTTTTTGGTTTTGAACCTATTTAATGACCAAAGACATAAGTTTCCAACATCTAGTAGAAAACTCTGGAAATGATTTTTTTTTCTCAGTACTGTCATTACAACAATTCTAATTAATAATACCAACATTAAGACAAAAAATACAATCTTAAATAAAATTACTAGAATCTTTGTTAGTCACAACCTAATTTTACCTGGAATGACAAAAAAAAATACTTCTAAAAAAAATTTTAAAAATATTTTAAAACAAATAATTTCAACTTAAAAATAGTTTTTGCTTTATGTAAATCTGTTAAAGATTAATTGGTTGTTTTTTAATGGGGTATAAAAAATGTATTTGAATTAATAAATCCAGTTTGAAATGTTTTTTTTTTTTTAATACACTGCACAAATCATTTAATGGACTTTTTTTTTAACATAAAACTTCTCTTTTGAGAAAAAAATTGTAAATTTAAATATTTGTAAAAAAAATATTAAATAACATTAGTATGATTTCATTATTTTTTTAAATTTCAAGATGTTTTTGTAACTAGCAAAATTCTTTTATATTACAAAAAAAAAAGATATATCATGCATAATCACAAAATCCATAGTAAAATCAGATTAAAAAATGATAAATCTAATATCTTATTTTCAATCTTTTCAACTATTTTTAATTATATTTTGTGCAAATGATATTTAAAGGAAGTTGCTATTTATTCAACAAAAGAGCTAGTCAAATTAAAATGTTTGCAGCAATCATTTACCACCATTAAAAAAAACTAATTAGACAATATAATGAATATAAAAATGTTCTTGTGTTTAGATTTAACTTTTATCCAAGATATTGGTGCTTTAAATTTCTCAAAATAAAATTTAAAATTTTATTTATTTTGCTACCTCAGTGACTTTCAAAAAAACCCTAATATAATGATAGAAATAAATGTATATTCCGCATCTTTCTAATATGTGAAACTTGTTCTCTAATTTACTAGTATGAATTATTCATCAGACTAACGTACAATTTAAAAAATATGTATTTTGACCTCTGCTTCATTATTATTATTAATGTTGTTGTTGTTATTATTATTATTATTATTATTATTATTATTATTATTATTATTATTATTATTATTATTATTATTATTATTATTATTATTATTATTATTATTATTGTTGTTGTTGTTATTATTATTATTATTATTATTATTATTATTATTATTATTATTATTATGATTATTATTATTATTATTTGCAATATATATATATAAATGATATGGATAGATATATAGTGAAGAATAGTCTATTATCATATGCTAATGATTGTAAAATATTTAAATTAAATTACTTGTTATAAGGATCATTTACAGCTTCAATCTTATATAGATAGCTTTTCTGAATGGTGTTTAAAGAATAACATGCATATAAATATAGAAAAATGTTGTGCTGTTACACATACAAGGAAAGTTCAATACTATATGAACTCATATTATACACATAATAAAACTACTGAATATAAAAAGTATTATAAAGATCTAGAAATATGGTTTAATCAAAATGGATCTTTTACAACTCATGTAGATAATATTTTATGTAATGCCAATAAAATAATGGGTCTTATTCTTCGTAATGGACATTATTTTAATATTTTTATTAAAATACATTTGTTTAAAACACTTGTACTTCCTATAATGGAATATGGCTCAACAATACGGAACTTGAATAAGTTATCACATATAGATAAATTGCAGTCAATATACAATAAATTCAGTAATATAATTAATGCAAAAGATGTTTGTATAAATTTTTTTCATAGTAGAGTGATTCGTGATATGAAAATTTTTTATTTAATCATTCATGGAAAAATTTACTTACATAATTGTATTTCAAAGATATTAATAAAAATTCTTCGTGTATACACAAGGAATAATGATTTATTTAGTATCAATAAATATGAATGTGAAACTTTATTTTAGCAGCATTATACAGATTACCAAATTTTTATAATATATATTTTAATGATATTGACATATTTTTAGTAGATCTAAAGACATTTGTTAAGGAAACAACAATTATTATGTCAAATATTTAAGGTTACCCTCCTTATATAATCAGATTGGGAGTAACATTAACCTTTGTGGTATTTTTAATTTTAAATATTGTTTTTAATGTTAAATATTGTTTTTAATTTTAAATATTGTTTTATTATGTAAACATTTATATTTTCATTTTATGTTACATGTATTATCCTTCCTTTTATTGTAATGTGCAAATTGTAATTGGCTTTATGCTGTTGTTTAGCACTTAAATAAATGAATTGAATGAATAATAATAATAATAATAATAATAATAATAATAATAATAATAATAATTATTATTATTATTATTATTATTATTATTATTATTATTATTATTATTATTATTATTATTATTATTATTATTATTATTATTATTATTATTATTATTATTATTATTATTATTATTATTATAATATGGCAACAATATACCTTATTGGACAATAAGTAGATTACATATGGTATCACCAGAAAAAGTACACTGATAAAATAGATTTACAGATTAAACACAAGTTACAATCAAATGCATAGTTTTTGTTTTTAATTTTTTGTAATCTGAAGCTTTGTTATAACCTTCATCTTTGCTTGATCAGGGACCAAGTGGCTGTAAATATGTCTGTGGATGTGATCAATTTGTCCCTATTTTATATTTGCATTAGCTTGTTTTGAAATGTTGAAGGGTGTCATCTAGTGTTTTCCCAATTAGAAATTTGCACCTGATGCACCACAGAGTATACAGTAGAAATGTTGCTGCTCTGATGGTGGGTATTGATTTGCCTTTATAAGCCTCCATTAATTGTTCTATCCTGGTATTGTTTTTTCTGAATATATTATGTATTATGTCTCTTATTTGATTTAGTCCTCTACAGTGGTCCATTATGTGCTTCCATGTTTCTTCTGCTTCATGACATAATCCAAAGGAAAAGATCAATAGATATGTACATCCTTCTGTGGAATAGAAAATTGGTAGTTGGTAGTGCATCCAGGTTCATTTTCAGGACAAAATCAAAAAATTTTGCTTCCAATTTCCATTTTTTATATTCTTTTATCATTTTTAATGGTTATTCCTATTATTGGTGTTTGTGTTATTTTCTTCATTGTTGTTTGTGTGTATAAGATTGTATATTTCCCAGTATTTGTATTTCTGTATGTATTGATATGGGATTTTCTTTTCTATTTTACATTGGTATATCATTAGTTCAATATATGAACCCTTGTTTGGTGGTCTGTCTGAGGGTGTTATTTGTAGTAGAGGTTTCATTTTGGAAAAGTAATTGATTGTTGTGTTTATTACATTTCTAAGTTTCTGCATGTGAACGATGGTGATATCATGTAGGCCCAGTCCACCTATATCTGTTGATTTCTAAGTTTTTTTTATGAAAATGGCCACTGCTTCTCTTGGATTTTAATGCATTGGAAAAAGAAATTATTGGTATATAATATACTATCTTAGTTGTGATTAATATATTAATCAATTGTATTTTTGAATGTATTGATAGATATGCTTTCGCTAGGGATTTTGTAATGTTTTCAGTTTTTTTTTCAGTTTGTTCTGTATGTAGCATCTCATTCCTGTAGCTCCCATATAAAATGGAAACCCCAGAAATAGGCTTTCTTTTGTATATGGATTCACACTGCCTTCCTGTGTATATGGACCAGGCTGGTGTTTTGTTGTATTAATTTTAAGCCCATATTATTATTATTATTATTATTATTATTATTATTATTATTATTATTATTATTATTATTATTATTATTATTATTATTATTATTATTATTATTATTATTATTATTATTATTATTATTATATTATTATTATTATTATTATTATTATTATTATTATTATTATTATTATTATTATTATTATACAATATCTTCAAATATTGCATTATTTTGTAATTCTTCAACTGTTCATTGTATGATTGACCATATTTCTAAGGATGATGTTGTTATGGCTATTAAGTGACTTAAAATTCATTAATGATAATATTCCTTCATTTATTTACAAAGGGCTAGCTGAATTTATTGCATTTATTTTTAATTTATCACTGAACTCTTGTGTTTTTCCTAATGTGCCTAAGTGTGCCAAAATGGTCCCAATTTTTAAGAATAGATCACATGATTGTGTTAATAACTATAGATCTATTTCTGTTTTACATACTATTGTTAGAATTTTTGAGAGATGTGTTTATAATAAAATTATTTTAGATGTTTGTAAACTCATTTCTTCTTCACAGCATGGTTTTATACCTAATAGATCTGTAGAAACTAATTTGTTAACAATTTATTATCATATAGCTCATGCAATTGAGGACCAGCAGAGACTTGATGTTGTTTATTTTGATTTATCAAAAGCTTTTGATAAAGTAGACTACAGTATTCTTCTTCACAAATTATATCAAATGGGCTTTTCTACTAAGCTTGTTTATTGGTTTCAATCCTTTCTTCATGGTCGTACTGCATATATTACATTTAATAATACTATTTCATCTAATTTTAAATGTAATTTGGGAGTTCCTCAGAGTAGTATTTTAGCACCTATGCTTTTTAACATTTATATGAATGACCTTAAGGATTGCTTAAAATCTTCTTTTTTTTGTGCTATGCAGATGACTGTAAAATCTTTAGAAGAATCACATCTGTGATTGATTGCACTCTTCTTCAAAAGGATATAGATAATTTTAGTGCTTGGTGTGATCTAAATAATATGATTGTTAATTTCAGTAAATGTTCCTTAGTCTCGTATTCTAAAAAATCTGAAGTTTTGCATTTTTCTTATTTTATTAATTCTCACAAAATTATTTTTGTTGAATCCCAAAAAGATTTGGGAGTTATATTTTCTAGTAATGGATCCTTTCTTCCTCATTTGGAAATGATTATTGGTAAGGCTTTAAAAATTATAGGTACTATTCTAAGGTTTGGTTATCATTTCAGTGATGATACAAAATTTAAATTATTTTTATCATTGGTTCTTTCCATCATTGAATATTGTTCAGTCATTTGAAATCCTAGCTCTAAACAGGGATGTAATTTATTACAATCAGTATCTAATAAGTTTTCTAAATATGTTTCTTTGGGAAATAAAACTGTTCTTCATCTTTCTTCTAGAAGACAATATAGAGATCTTAAATATCTTTATAAACTTGTTAATAAAATAGTTCTTTTATCTAACACAATTTCTACTGTTATAATTAGATCTCATGTGCATGATACTCGGTCTGCTTCTGTTTGTTACATTAAAACTTGTTATTCCAATGTTCTTAGATTTTCTCCTTTATTTAGGCTACCATCTTTATATAATCAGATTTGTAGTAATATTAATTACTTCAATTTAGATTATAATCAATTTTGTAATGTTATTAAATTGAAATGTCAGATTTGATTGGGTTAACTTGATTTTGTTTATATATATATATATATATATATATATATATATATATATATATATATATATATATATATATATATATTTGTTAAATTGTTTTTTTATTATTTTGTTATGTGCTCTATATTTATCCCTTTTATTTATTTGTTATTATTAATGTTTTAATAATAATTGTTTATATGCTGATGTTTAACTTTACTTTAGATTTTTAAATGTGTTAATTATCTTTTATTGAAATATGGCACATAATTATATTAATAATTTGTCATTTAAACTCATTTATGTATTTATATATTTGTTATGGTGCAATACTGTAATTGGCTTTATGCTGTAGTTTTGTACGGTAAATAAATGAATTGAATTATTATTATTATTATTATTATTATTATTATTATTATTATTATTATTATTATTATTATTATTATTATTATTATTATTATTATTATTATTATTATTATTATTATTATTATTATTATTATTATTATTATTATTATTATTATTATTATTATTATTATTATTATTATTATTATTATTATTATTATTATTATTATTATTATTATTATTATAATAATTCATCATTGAAAACTGCTTTGACCTTTATATTATTTAATGGAATAGCTTCTTTTAATAGCTTTTTTTAATAGATTGTTTACTGGGTTCTAATTACGCCTTGGGAATTTTAGAAGTAAATGGATTTTTTAGTGTTTTTTTTTAAAGTGATCTGCATTTAGAACTAATACACCTGGAGAATTTTATTACTGAAGCTTATTTTTATTTTTGGAAACTATTATCATGGTTTAATTTATATGACTCAAGTTTTTTTTTTTTTTTTTAACATGGTTTTTTGTATGTGTTTTTATTTGAAACATAATCAATGGGATTTCTAATGTCTATTATTTTATTTTTAAATAACAGAAACATAAAATTTCATTTTATTAATAATTAGTACATAGTGACTTTGATATTTTCAACAATTTTTATTTTGGACATTGTTAATATATATTGGAGAATCTGAGAATAGTGAAGGAGAGAAAAGAAGAAGTTACTCTCTTTAATATATTACAGATTTTTACATGTTGGATGTGAATTTTTTTTTTTTTTTTTTAAAGTTTTGTGTATATATATGATTTGTATAGGTTAATGGAAAATTTGTATATTTTATAGTTATATTTTTTTATTTTTGTATTATAATTAATGGCACCTTTTGCTGTCAGATGTCCTCTCTGCTTATGTAATATTTATGGCAGACAAAAATATTTAAAGTGCGCTGGTTTTTGTGGGCTAAAGTATCATTTGGATTGTTATAAATTAAGTGATTTTAAAATCTTTAATGATAATGGTCCGGAATTCATATGTGAATTTTGTAATCATTATTATAATACTGAGCACAAAATAGATAATTCAGATAATCTTACTACACCATTTGCTGATATTAATATTGGTAATGATCCTGATGTTTTAGTAATGGATTCTTCTACATATGGTTTGGGTTTAAATGTAGTTGGGGTTAAATGTACTTATTGTAATGTAGAATTGTCAGATGCGGATAATGGAATTAAGTGCTCTGGTTTTTGTCAAGGGTATTTTCATATATCTTGTTTGAATTTGTCCAGGTCTGATGCAAAAATTTTTGATTCTGTTGGTTTGGGTTTTTTCCATTGTATAGAATGTAATCAATTGTCTGTGGATAAAATGAGGAATATTGGGAATGTTAGGTCAACAGATAATAATGATCTTATAGATGTGGAATCTGATATACATATTGAAAATATTTCTGAAAGAGATAGATATAATGGAGATAGTGTTGAAGGTAATAGTGATAATAATTTAGCTATTGATAGGAGTTTAAATTCTAGTTCTACTGTGGATATAGTTAATAATAATGATCTTATAGATGTGGAATCGGATATACATATTGATAATATTTCTGAAAGGGATAATTATAATAGAGATAGTGTTAAAGATAAAAGTGATAATAATTTAGGTATTGATAGGAGTTTAAATTCTAGTTCTAATGTGGATATAGTTAATTTGCTTCAAGATAAGGAAAGTAGAAAAGTAGACTTGGCTGGTTTTACTTTTGAATTATTAAAATCTATGTCTCTTCAGGAAGTTTATAGCATGATTATGAATATGGCAAAATTTGGTGTGAAGGAATCTAAAGCTATTGGTGATGGTGTTATTTCTGGTGATGTAGGTATACAATGTGATTTATTGGAAACACAAGTTTTGGGGGATATTGCTGAGGTTGATTGTGGTGGTGATGTTAATTCATCTTTTAAGGGTAATAATACCTTAGAAAAGTTGCCCAAGTCCTCATTCTTTATTAGAGATAAAGATAAAAACAGTGTTGGGAAAAAAGATAAAAATAAAAACAATAGCATTTATAATGTTGATTATAAAGGTAATAATAAGATATTAGATCAGGATTTTCATTCATGTGATGAATATATTGGATGTGGAATTGATAATCGTACAAGATACAATAAAGGAAAAGTTTATAAAACTAAAATTTATAGGCAGTCTGATAAATATCAAAAACAATTTTCTAGACTTAATGATGATGAAAAATTTAACAAGTTTTCTGGCTTTTCTGTTAATAATTCATCGCTGGGATATTATGATAATTTTCCTGATAAAAAGTATATATTGAAGGATGGATATTCACATTCTGTTCCAAAAAAGTATAATAGTAATTTTTCTGGTGACTTTTCTAAATCTAATTTCAGGAAAAAAAAATTGTCTAGCGAATGCTGATAGAGGTTTTTTTACTCATAGAGCAAATTATTCGCATTTCTCTAAATATAACAATTATATTGATAATGAGGTTAATGTGGGAAATGGTTTGGGATGCTCTTTTTCAACTTCTGGTAAAAAAGGTAGACTACCTGTGGAAAGGGGGTTTGGTATTTCTAAAATTCATAATAATATTATTAATAATATTAATACAAAATGTAATAAATATTTTGTTTCTAATATGCCAGTGAATCTTAATTCATATAATATTAAGGTCTTTCTTGAAAAACGTTTAAGAACTAGGATCATATGTCATGAAATTAATATGTATAACTTGAAATCTTCTTGCTTTTATATATCTGCTCCTGCTCATAAACATAATGATTTAATCTCTTCCAATTTATGGCCTCGTGGTGCTTCCATTTGTTTTTTTTATGGAACTTTGGCTAATTCTTTAAAACTTTAGTGGTATTTATTTAGTTATTTTCTGTTTTCTTTGATTTCTTATTTTCTTTATTTTCTTTTATTTCTTATTTTCTTTATTCACTATACTTACTTACATTTTTCTTTACTTGATATCATTTATTTATTTGTTTGGATTTATTTTTAATTTAATATGGTAGGGCTGTCTTGTTTTTATATGAATGTCAGAGGTATGAGAACTAAATGTGTTCAAATAAAGCAATTTTTTGAAACAGAACATTTTGATCTTATTTTACTTACAGAAACTTGGCTAAATCAACAATTTCCTGATTGTTCTTTTCTTGATGATAGATTTAGTATTTTGCAAACTGACAGATCTATGGATAATATTTCTCGAGGTGGTGGTACTCTGATTGCTCTTCATAAAGATGTTTTTTATAAAGAACTTTATTTTTCTTCTTCTTTTTGTGAATCTACATGGTGTGAAATTACTTTAAATCACAATTTTAAATTTATTTTGGGTAATGTTTACCTCAAACCCACTTTGTCGTTGTTGGAGTTTGATTATTTTTTGACATCACTTGAAGATTTTCTGATTGGCTATGATAATTTTATTATTACCGGAGATTTTAATATTCCGGATTTATATTCGGGTACTACTATCATAGATTCTGTCTCTTTTTCACCTAAAGCATTGAGAATGATTCGGTTTTGCAATTTGTTGAATTTAAAACAATTTAATCCATACACCAATTTTAATGATCACACATTGGATTATATTCTCAGTAATTTTCCTACAATTGAATGTTTAACTACTTCTTCTCTTCCTTTTTCCATTGACTTGCATCATCCTCCCTTAGAATTTTATATTAATATTAAATTTAATAGACTCTGTCCCTTTAAAACTATGAAAAGAAACTACAGAAAAGGAAATTATTTGGGTCTTTGTTTACAATTATCCAATTTTAACTGGAAAAATTTGTATTCTTCATCTGATGTAGATTTTTGTATGAGATTTTTTGAACAATCATTTTGTGAACTAATTGACAAATACATTCCTAAGAAAATTTTTTTAACTAAACGTTTTCCTCGCTGGTTTTCAGTTTCTCTTAAAGAAATTATTAAAAGGAAATCATTTCATCATCGTAAATATTGGAAAACTAAGAACTTAAATTATTATAACAATTTTATTAATTATAGAAGATTGTCAAAGGTTATATATCATAGAGATTTTCAAAAATTTATACAAAATACTGAAAGTCATATTTCTGATAATCCCTTGCAATTTTGGTCTCTAGTTAAGGATTCAGGTATTACAAAAAAAAAATTACAGAATAATAATTCTAATCTAGTTGCTGATGATTTTTCTCATTATTTCTCAGAGCTTTTTAAACAATCTAATTCTTTTACTGATTTGACTGAAAATAATGATCTAGTTGAAGAAAGAATAACATTGGATTCATTTATTGAATCTGATGTTATTTTTGCTATTGGGCAGCTTAAATTACATTCTAGTGTGGGCCTTGACAATATTCCAGCTTTCATTTATAAAGGATGTGCTGAATACATTGCTTCTCCTCTTTTGCATATTTTTAATTGCTCTTTAGCAAATGGTACTTTTCCTACATCCCTTAAAATTGCTAAAGTTGTTCCTATTTTTAAGAAAGGATCTAGAGATTTGGTAAGTGACTATAGGCCTATTTCAATTCTACACACTGTTGCTCGAATTTTTGAAAGATGTTTGTATAATAAAATTATCTTGGATGTCTCTAAGGTTTTGGCACCAGAGCAGCATGGATTTTTGCCTAATAGGTCCATTGAAACAAATTTGCTAACTATTTTTGATCACATTTCAAATTCAATTGAGAATCAATCTAGGTTAGATGTTGTTTATTTTGATATGTCCAAGGCTTTTGATAGAGTTAATCATAAAATTCTTCTTCAGAAGCTTTGTAGGTTAGGTTTTTCTAAATTATTAATTAATTGGTTTGACTCTTTTCTTAGGGATAGAATGTCTTGTGTGAGGTTTAATGGTAAATTGTCATTACCTTATTATTGCTTCACTGGGGTGCCTCAAGGCAGTGTTCTTGCACCTTTATTATTTAATGTATACATTGATGACCTAAAAACATGCATTAAATTTTCACATCTTCTATGTTATGCAGATGATTGCAAAATTTTTAGGCATATTTATTCTATTAATGACTGTTTTTTACTTCAAAGTGATGTAGATAATTTCTTGAATTGGTGTGAATATAATTATATAGATATAAATATGGATAAGTGCTCCATTGTCTCTTACTCTAGAAAATCTGAAGTCTTAAGGTTTTCCTATTATATTGGGGACTCTAAAATTATAACAAATGATCATCAAAGAGATCTCGGAATAATATTTTCCAATAATGGATCTTTTCGTAATCACATTAATTTTATGGTGAATAAATCTCTTAAAATTGTAGGAGCTATTTACAGATATGGAAAAGCATTTAATAAATTTACAAAGATTAAACTTTTTATATCCTTAGTTCTTCCCATCTTGGAGTATGGTTCAATTATATGGAATCCTCATAACAGGACAGATATCATAAGAATTCAGTCTGTTTTTGACAAATTTGCAAAATTAAATAGTTTAAGTAATGAACACTATATTGATTTACTACTGAGACGAAAAACAAGAGATCTCAAACTTCTTCATAAATTCATCTCCCAGAATATTTCTGTATCTAATTTGCTTTCTAACTTAGGTACTAAAAAAAAAAATTATAATACTCGTACTCATAATGTTTTTGAACTGAAAAATTGTAAATCTGATGTATTAAGATTTTCCCCTTTATTTCGTTTACCTAGAACTTATAACAAAGATTTTGGTAATGATGATGTTTTTAATTTGGATTTTAAACAATTCACTAAAGTCCTCATAAAAAAATATTTTCCTTAATTTCATTTGATATATTGCCTTTTTATTTATTTGTGCATTTTATTGATTTTCTATTTTATTGGTATTATTTATTTTATTATTATTATTATTTTTTTTTAATGCTTATTTAGATTTGTATTATTGTGCAATCTATAATTGGCTAAATGCTGTTGATATGTACATTAAATAAATAAAGAATTGAATTGAATTGAATTGAATTATTATTATTATTATTATTATTATTATTATTATTATTATTATTATTATTATTATTATTATTATTATTATTATTATTATTATTATTATTATTATTATTATTATTATTATTATTATTATTATTATTATTATTATTATTATTATTATTATTATTATTATTATTATTATTATTATTATTATTATTATTATTATTATTATTATTATTATTACTACTACTACTACTACTACTACTACTACTACTACTACTACTACTACTACTACTACTAATACAACTACTACTACTACTACTATTATTATTATTATTATTATTATTGTTGTTGTTGTTGTTGTTGTTGTTGTTATTGTTATTATTATTATTATTATTATTATTATTATTATTATTATTATTATTGTGGTTATTATTATTATTTTTATTATTATTATTATTATTATTGTTTTGCTTCTATATTATAGGCTCATTTAGTAAATCCAAGGAAATCTTTAACATAATTTGTTATGAATTTAATATCAATACCCTCTGGGAAATTTTTACGAATAACTAGACTGATATTCAATGTATAATTCACTTTTAACTTCTCATCTAAGCACTAAAAGGTTATAATTAGCTTATAATTGTGATCTCTTGTCATGATATTAAATGTTGGTATGTCAGTCAACTATATCCACTTTATTTATTTAATAATAATATGTTAACTCAGTAAATCTATAAATTATTGAGTGGAGAGCAATAGTTCTGCATAGACAAGCTAGATTAGAGTCCTATTAATTGATTGTCCTAATTTTCACTAATAATTTTCACCTATCATGTGATTGTTTTTTTTTAGATAAGCTAATACTTTTATATTTATTTGGTGCTTTTGGACATAAAAATTCCACTTATTTTAATCAAACATTCTTTGCAAACTCCACCATCTGGAAATGGTCTATTTGCTTTGGATATTTTTGAGCAAAAACTAGAACTGCTTTTATAAAAGTTTCAATTTAATTTTTTTTTTAATGAAAGCATTATATTCCAGTAATAAACTTGTGCACAAATAATTTGCTTTTCATTCTTTATTTTTAATTGCTAAGCTTTTATTCTGTATTTTTTAAATAAGAATATTCTCTTTTAATTAATAAAACAAACTGCTTTATCTTTAAATTGTATTTAAAAATATTTTATTTTCCATTTACCCTTAAAGTATGACCTTGCTTGTTTTGGTATATGGGTAAAGCATAGAATCTGGAGTTTAAATTCATAGATTATGTTCAGTTCTGTCCCATCTACTGCTCAAATCCCACCTGGTTTTCTTGCTCTGCTGTTTTTGTTGTTCATACTAATATATTTAATTTATAAAAATTATAATTTAATCACTTAAAGTTTGATACAATGACCAAAAACATATTTTTTTATGAAATTAATCATGAGGAGAAAAAGGTAAATCAATCTTTTGAAAATCAGATTAAGTTAAATTTATTCAATTAGTGAGTAAAAAAAGTATAAAATTGACAATTACTGTATACAAATTTTATTAATAATATTATTAATAAAACAATTGTCATTTGTTCTATTTATTTATAATCAAGTAGAGTTGTTGTAATAAAATTTAATGATAATTTTAAAAATTTTGTCAACTGGTCTAGATACCTATATTAAATTGCTATTGAGACCAACATTATTTATAAAAGCTGCATGCAGTCCATGGAATGCAGTTGTCATCTCTGCTCTAAATATTAAATAAATGTAAATTATGTAGATGATCAACATTACTGGATAACAATCATTTCATCGCTACTACTCTTGGAGTTACTTATTCCATTTGATTTTGTATAGAAATTTAAAGTATATTAAAACTTTATGTGGATGTGTTTTATAATGTCCATTTTTTTCTTCAATTATTTGTTGCAGAGTTACAGTAAATAATTGATTTAAAATGATTATTATAAGTTTAAATTTAAGTACTTTTTAAAATTGTTGATATGCTATACTCGTACATATAATAATCTGTATTAATTATCTCAGTATTTTAATAATCATTACATTACTCATTTTTGCAACAAAAAAAATGTCGAGCAAAAATATAATAAATGTATTGATTTTACCATTTCTGTAAATATAATTACTTTAAATGTTCTAAAAAGTGAACTGCATTTTAATGACTTATTTCCATTGTCAAGCAGAATTGTAATTATAAAAAATAAGTTAACATTAATAATTACAAATATTTGTAAATCATTAATGTTGAAATAAGATAAGCATAATAAATGATATTTTCTGCTAGGTTGCTACATTAAAGCATTCATTACCAAGTTATAATTATCCGCCATATAACAATAAATAACTTAATATGTAAAGTACGTGTTTGTGAAAGTGGAAAAAACGTTAGTGGCAGATTTATGTTTTTTGTTTGAAGCTGAAAGTAATAGTAAATAGGTATGCGTTTAAAAAAAGATGTATTTTTTCATTGATTTTTTTTAAAAGTTTCTTTGAGTTTGGCCTTAAGAAAAATTGTATTCAAATTTCAACAACAAAAATGTGAAATTAAAAGCTTTAGGAAATTATGAATAATATTAAATCGCAAAGGTAACAGAAGCGACTAAAAATAAAATATTTTTATTTAAATACGAATATATTGTCTATACTGAACATAATGTAATTTAGAAGAAATTTGAATTTATACTTTCAAGCTCTCTACAGCTTATGCACACCATCCTATACAACCGATAGGCATGACCACAGATAAATGATCTCCGATATCCGTATTTCGTGCTTAACCAGCACCCCATCAGTTGGTCTAAATCATCATCTCTCTCTCACACACACACCCACACACACACACACATATATATATATTGTAACCCCTCACCACCGATCACCAACAACCACAAATACCCGGGGGCTCATCATAGAATAAAATATTAATCTAACTTTACCCTAAAATTATAAATGAGGCTCTTAAATAAAGTTTTGCCTTAGCGTAACTCAGTTGAGGAATACAGAAGCCTATGAGGTGTCAAATGTACATTAGATGTGGGAAGAAATATTATAATTAATAGGAAATAAAACATCTACTAAATTCTATACTAAACAAGAATTAAATTGATAAAATTCTACCATCTAAATTTAACAAGTTATAATTTATACTTCACCTCCTCCCATCATCCACATGCATTGAACAACCTCTACTATATTAGAAAATTAAACTAGTAAATAAAATGTAACATTTAGAAATTATAATGTATAACAAGTTGGATCTGAACTTAAACTAAACCTATCATTACTAAATTTTAATTATACACTAATCTAATCTAGTTAACTGAATTTAGTGTTTAATCTAAATTAATAATTGAATATCTCAGGGAATCTATTTATTGCATGGCTTAATCTAAAATCTCTACCTCTCAACAAATATAATTTAATATTATGACAGTAATGAAATAAATTAAGCCATACACTAAAAAAATAATAATAGTTAGATAATGAAAGAAATGGGGTACATTTTGATTTCAGTTCATCATCTAAACAATAACTGAATGATAAACCTTTAGAGAATTCGTAACTAACTAATATTTCATACAGTGTTTGGATCAAGAAAATCAATATCATCATATCTAGATTTGTTCATCATTAAATTAAATAAAATGTACAATCATATCATATTAGATAACGTAAATGTGTGAGCATGTGTGGAAATATGAAACACGAAGTATGTTAAAGAAAAATCCTGAATGCAATTTTGAATAATAAAACATTTATTAAAAAAAATATAGTTAAGCAAACATTTAATCTCTTTACAATTTGTACAGATATAAGTTCTGGGTGTATTAACATCAGTGGTTGAAAACCTACATAAGAGCAGAAATTACAAGATAATTTTTTAACTTCTTATCTGACACATTTCATCTATCAAGTCACTTTGATAGACTTATGGCAACACACTATATCTTTAACCCTAAATAATAAACTAAAATAAAATATTTATATTTTATTGCAAAAATGGTTTTCAGTTATCAGTCACTTCTGATAAACATGTGGAAGTGAAATAATATAGCCTTACATTTCTGGAAATCAACTACAGAATTTATTTTATATTCAACATCTTGTCTTTTATATCACTCTTAAATTATTAATTAATCTAATAAGTCTATAACAAACAACATAGATTAAATATTTCAATTACATTATAAAATAAAACTAAAATTTTGGCATTTTTACTTTAAAATGCACATTAACTAAAATAAGAGGTTTGAACCTAAGAATAAACACAAAATAAGATTAAATTATACTCTTCAAAATAGAAATAATTCTATCAGTTAGCTATGTTTTATCTTTGCAAAATGGAAATGAATAATGCCACTAATTAACTATGATTTGTCTTCTTTTGCTTGCTTATACCAGTGATGATAATATATTATGGAAGCTGACGATATGAAATTTAAATGATAAATGCAAAATGATTGAAGTTAGGCATTAATGATGGATTTTTTTATAACTGTTCAATTAGTACTTTATGTATGTGTCTGCATTATGCTGCGTGTCATACAATAAATAATTAATACTAATCAATCCAATTGGTTTACTTATGAATGTGTAAATAAATCATAATACAGACAATGACAATGGACAATCAAGCTTTAGCACTAATTCTAACACAGCTGTTTTTATAAGGAAATCAATTCTACTTTTATTCTTCTTTTTATCAATAACTTATCTGGCACATGGCTATAAGTATAAGATGAAAAACATTCCATAAGGTACATGGGGATAAAAGATTTTCACACTTCTAATTTTATAACTAACAAGGCAATAACTCCCAAGTCTAACTTCTGAGACTAAATAATGGGACAAATCTCATCACCAAACTAATCAGGGAGATAAAATACTTGGCTTCACATACTCTAATTCATAATATCAAAACTGGAGGATTCAATCCACTCCTATCAAATACTTCTATAAAAAAGGGATTTTATTTTATCCCATAAGATATACTAGGCAATCTACCATATCAAATATTCAAATAACAAAAAAGGAGAGATTATTTGATCCCACAAGACACAATAAAACATCATTAACTTTACTACAAATAGCCACTAAACACTTTTTTTATCAAACATAATAAAGAACAATAAATTCATACTTAAACAAATTCTAATCTTTTAAATTTAAATAGTCCATTCCCATCCTCCAAAACTGATAGACTTTATATCATTTTTACTTGCAATTTACACATTATTATAGTTGAATCTAATAATATACACACATATATTCAAGCATAATAATACACAGACAATTCAAATCCCAGTAGATAAGGAACTACTGTAAAAAAATTAATTACCAACTGTAAAAGCAATAATGAGTAAACATTTCATATCTGATATAATATTTATAACTTAAAAACATATTAATTACAGTTGAGAAACAAGGCAATAATTTCTATTGGCAAGGTAAGACAAAATAATCTTTTTTATGGTGCATTTATATTAGCACAAATCTAAAGCAAAATTTGGCTTAGATAGATAATAAAGCTTTATGTTCTAGGTTAAATAATTATTGAAAATAGTTATTTTTTTAATCTATTGAAAAACGCAAAGATATACTATAAGATTTTATGTAATGAAACTCTTTTAAAATAATTGTTCACCCCTTTTAGCCTTAAATGGACGTCTCCATTTTACCAAGCACGTACGTTTATATACGGCACACGATAAAGCTTATACTAAAATAATAATAAATACCTTGTATAATATTTCCTTAATATTATACATTTAGGAGACATTCTTGGAGACATAATAATAAAACAGTATTTAAACTATCTATCAAATACTATTAAATAAATAAAGTTCTTTTTTTCTTCTTCTTCTTCTTCTGGGTTGAAAACAAAAGTTTATTACAGTTTATACATGACATCCCTTGGTCAAGTCTTAAGTAATAATAATAATAATAATAATAATAATAATAATAATAATAATAATAATAATAATAATAATAATAATAATAATAATAATAATAATAATAATAATAATAATAATAATAATAATAATAATAATAATAATAATAATAATAATAATAATAATAATAATAATAATAATAATAATAATAATAATAATAATAATAATAATAATAATAATAATAATAATAATAATAATAATAATAATAATAATAATAATAATAATAATAATAATAATAATAATAATAATAATAATAATAATAATAATAATAATAATAATAATAATAATAATAATAATAATAATAATAATAATAATAATAATAATAATAATAATAATAATAATAATAATAATAATAATAATAATGCCCAAAGCAAATTATGGATCAGGGAGCAGTATTATACTTAAACATTAAAGGGCTTAGACAACAATGCTTTGGCTGTGGAGAAAAAAGCCATTTGATTATAGACTGTCCAAAAAATGAAAATAACAAAGGATTTGATGTATCAGAAGAGAGACTAGAACAGAAAACAAGCTATAAACAAAGAGATATAAAGCAAATACTGACATCGTATGTGGGAACTCGGGGAAGTGAAAAGGAAAAAATTTTATACAAACACATATGAATACAGATAAGCAAAAAATGCAAATGCAAATGTAAATAATGATGATAGTAATATTCGTGAGATTCTAGATTCTTCATTAAGGTTGGAGAAAAAAGTGAGCCTTAAGATAAATAATACAAAAGTAAAAGCAAAAAAGGGAATGATATACAAATGCATGTGGTTAATGATTTAGAAAAAAATATAGACAAACACACATTGAAAAAAAATGTTGATGGAAAGCAATATTATGAAAAGAATATGAATTTGGATGAAGAACCAGAATTATCTAAAAAAAAAAAAAGAACTAGGAACAATAAGAGTACTGAGATTACTCAGACAATAATGCCAAATATGCAGCAAGTTATTCAGGTTAATAATGAACAGAAGAGAAAACCAGGAAGACCCTCAAAAAACAGGAAAACAGGAAAAAATCTAGGAGAGCTTACATTTGATGACACAGGAGAACTGTATCGAATGAACAGATATACTGATGTTGAAACTGAAAGTGAGTTCGAAGATGCCCAAGATTTACAATAGATAAACAGCCTAAAATAAGAATAATTAAAGATAAAGTAAATTCAAATAAATTCAAAGTAAAAAGTAAATCTTTATAAATGAAAATTAAAATTGCTTCTTTTAATGTACGGGGTTTGACTTCAATAGGAAAAATATTTAAGTTGAAACAATGAATCAAGGAAACAAAACCTCATATAATGGGACTGTTTGAAACCAAAATTTATGCAGGGTCACAAATTGATCCAGCAAAATTTCTAAATAGTGTGGACTTTGTTGCAAACTCTACCTCTCCATCAGCCGGGACATGTCTTTTGATAGCTTGAACATTGTAAATTGGGAAAAATAAATATTATAAAGTAACTTAGAAGAATATACATGTCTTTTTAGCAACAAAGACAATTTGGCAACAATTTTTTCCCTTCTGTTATAAGTGATTGATTTGCTAATGAAATTTAAATGATAATGGACAATCCAGGAAATTATATGTAAATCCAGAAAGAACTCTTATCAAAAATGACAATGTAAATGCAAAATTTGTAATTCTTTTGAGACAATAAAGGCCTTTTGAAACATAATAATAATAATAATAATAATAATAATAATAATAATAATAATAATAATAATAATAATAATAATAATAATAATAATAATTATAATAATAATAATGAGCACACAAAGATAAATATTGACAAAAACAACACGTTCCTGCAGGAAAACAAATAACAATATTATTTGACTCCAGTATAGCACATTTAATGTTCTTAATGAAGCTAATGAAATTGCTGTTCATGTTATATAAAAGAAGTAATAATTGATATTTCATTTATATGATATATTAGGTATTAATTTTATGTTTTTTTTTCAGAGCCATTCATAAAATGTATATAATTACTTGAATTGATAATATTTATTTAATTTTCCATGAGCTTGTTGGCACTATTCTGTATAAGAAATTCCATCACAAATAAAGAGAACAATTAATAAAATAAAGTCATATTCAGTTTCATCGATTTTCTCATCCATTTCTCATAGTAATTGGGAAAAATAATTAGTTAATTAGTTGAATTATACATTTAGTCTTATTTTCTAATAGGCAAAAAAAATATATAAATAGTCAGGCAAATATTTCAATAAAATGATAATAAAATAAATGATTCCTATGCATCTTTCTTAATCTTCTTCTTTTATAACTAGCACAAAATTTATCATAAAGAGTTTTTGAGAGACTTAATAATAGTTCACATATTTTTCTGACATAATAAGGGTATGCATACTCTGCAGTTGTTCCCTTAATACTATAATTAAAATTTAAGAAAAATAATTTTGAAAAATAAACAAGCATTCTTCTGTCTTCTTCACAAGTAGGAATAAAATTTAAACAAAATGATTTTGAAATATAATTACATACATCCATTTCTTTCATCATATTACTAATTAATTTTAAATATGTTATAATGTAGATACACTCAAGCATTTAAAATAATGATTGATAATTCTGAAACTGTCAATTAAGAATAAAACTAATGTATGTTTAGGTTGTTCATGCTATCATCATCCTGAAACTTTTTAGTACTTTAAACCTTCAACTTGGCTTTTTTTGGAAGAATAGGCTTTTAATAAAATTGTACTATTAAGCTTTGTTTAGATAATACTTTGAAGTTCTATCAGTAGAGAATCTGAGTCAGTAGTCTTTTTTATTTTGTAGTTCCCTTTAGTAGTTTTCTTTGGTAGTCCTCATTAGATTTAGAATTAACCCTTTTTATAGCTCTCAAAAAATTACCCAGCATTTATTCTTCCAATCCAAAGTCATTTGAAAGTTCAAAGATCATCAGACAGAGACTAAGACTTAATTTATGCAAGAAACTTTCTTGTAGGAAAAAAAATAAAAACAAAAAAAACTATTTTGTCTTAAATAAATAAAAAAAAATATTAAATATTGAATTAAGAATTAAACATTCTGTATTCTTAAAGTAATAGAATAAAATTAATAACAATTATTTTAACAAATACAATATTTTACAGCATATTTGTTGTTTAATAATTCACCAGTCCAGTGATCCACCAATTCATTTATGAGGTAATTAAGCTGGTTATTAAACTAGTAGTGGTAAAATTAAATATTTAAATATGAGATATGACATTTTATGGTTTCATGAAGCATATGAATGAAAAATGAAGTTAGATAATGATACAGACATAAATGAATATTTACAAATTATGTACTATAAGTATTAAACTGATGTGACTGAAATGAAAATTTTAATGATGATGAGTTAAACATATTTCACTGTTTATACTATAGATTAAAATATGAAAACCAAATGAACTAGAGAATCATTCAAACAAATCTTAATACTGTTCTGTAAACAAATAAAACCAATTAGAATCAACCTAACTGAACTGACTACTTTTGTGACAAGCCACCCCCCTTATCCTATCATTGATTATACACTAAAGTAAAATATTAAATATCTAATAATCCTCAAATTACACCTATAAGTACTTTTAAGCATAGTTTTAAGTCTTTACCAAAATTTTTTTTTTTTTTAATTTCACGTTATTTCATTTTTTTTTTTTATAAGATGATATCAGATATTACTGATACAATATTACACAATTACAAATAATATTTCTGGTGCCAAACCAGAAGGTCACTATATATATATATATATATATATATATATATATAGTGACCTTAACTGATATATATATATATATATGATATATATATATATGATATATATATATATATATATCAGTGCTTAGTTTAAGATAGACAATTCTCATACTTTAAAGGACAGGTTTTAATCTTCTCTAACAATTCTTCAGCCAATCCATATCATTAAAAATCCGATGATGAAACACCAAAACTCTTGTTGATGCCAATTTTGTTGACATACCCATGTTGACTTTAAATCACTTTGACCACTTATGCATAGGATCTTGATATGTTCATTTAAATACAAAAAATAGAGATGGACAGAGTGCAGGCTGAATATTTAATGTGTAAATACAAGTGTATAGATTATATTGAACTTAATGTAATTTAAAAGGGATTTGAACTTGAACTTTCAAACTCCTTACAGCTATCCCTCCATCTTATACAACAACTGATACCCATAACCACATATATGTGAAAAAGATCAATCTCCAATATACATATTTTATGCTGAATCAGCACCATCAAGTTGATCCAAATCAACATCTACCACACATATTTATAATCAGTGCTTAGTATATATTAATATAGCAAATATTCATACTTTAACAGTCATACTTCAATTTTCTCCACCCTCCAATTATTCAGCCATTCATATCATTAAAAATTTGATGATAGAATGTTCAACATTCTTATTGATGGCAATTATTGTTCTCATACCCATGTTGACTTTAAAATACTAATCTTGCATAGTACCCTAATGTGTCCATCCCTCTTCTATATATATAAATGTAAGTATTAAGATCCTATGCATGAGGGATCAGAATGACTCAAAGTCACTATCGGTATGACAACAATATTGGTATGAACAAGGATTTTGAGAGTTCCATCTTCAGATTTTTAATAATGATAGCTTAAGAATTTGAGGATGAAGAAGATTGAAGCCTTTAAATTATGAAGATGATAATATGTGTGTGAGAGATCATCTGGACCAAAGTGATGAGTAATGGTTTAGCACAAAACATATATATTTGAGATTCTTTATACTTTTCACTTATATGTGGTCATGGTTATCAGTTGAATAAGAAATGGATAGGTGTAGAGAGCATGAAATATTACATATTCAGCCTGTATTCTACCCAGTCCTCTTCTGTGTATTTAAATGAACATATTAAAATTATATGCATAAGGGATTAGAGTGACTTAAACCCAAAACAGGTTTGATAACAATATTGGCATCAACAAGGGCTCAATGATATAGATGACTGAAGAGTTGGAGGGGAAAGAAGATTGGAGCCTGTCCATTAAAATTGAGGATTTGTTGTCTTAATATAATGTGATCACTGATTATATATGGGTGGGAGATGATGATCTGAATTAACTCATGAGTGCTGATTCAGAATAAAATGAGTATATTAGAGATCATTTACTTTTTTCACATAAATGTGGTAATGTATATCAGTTGTATAAAATAGATTGGACAGCTGCAAGAAGCTTGAAGGTCTGAGTTCAAATCTTTTCTAAAATAATATTTATGTTTAAAAAATTTATAAAACCCTATTATTTTAAAAAATTAATTGCTCAATACTCTTAACTTGTTGTCCAAATCAAGTGAAAAAATAAAATTTATATACTATCTCTAATGAGATTTTTTTAAACCAATCCTTTTAGAGTGAACAAAGTATATAACAGACACTTTTTCCTAGTAAATTAGCATTTGCACAATGAAAGCAAATTTTGCAATAAATGCTAAATCAGTGGATCTTTTTTCATATTCTGGTTACTATTTCAATTTGTTTACATGTATATATGCAGTAGCAATAAAATATTATAGGAATTTCTTATTATTCTATATGTAAGAGATTTTATTCTTTTAAAAATTTAATTATAGTTTTAACTAGGAAAAGATTATTTGTGTTTTTTTATATTTAAAGTGAGAAAGCTTACTTTATTTAAAAAGCAATTAAATAAAAAAAAAATTTGCATTGCATTGAATGTTATTCTCATTCAGTTTGTTTACATTATAATAAGATTATTTCTGCTTTTTGTTTTATAACAATTTTCATTATTTTATTAAGGAAAAATTTAGATACAGTTTTTAGAAAATATTTATTTATGCATTTTAAATTTCATTGTAAATTTAAAAATAGAAAACTTACCTTAAATTAGTAAAAATCAAACAAAAAAATTTTTAATACTGTGATTGGAAGATACATCATGATTATTAGTTTTCATTAAGTAACATGGATTATGCTTTTTACATAGATAAAACTTTTTATATTTTTAACTTTTCAGCCATAAACTCTGAAACAGTTATTAATAAAGAAAATACAGCGAATGTATTAATCATTTTTTAATATTTTTATTTTAGTAATCTAAACTTTATTCTTCATTTAATTTTTGCTTTTAAAAAAAATTGTATTGAATATGAATTTATAACTGAAAAATAATCTTAAAAGTAATATTGCAACTTTGCAAATAAATAAATAAAGTAATAAACTCAGAAAACAATTAAACAATAAACTTTATTTTTAGCCTTATGGGTAAAGGAATCTAATTTTAATGAAATTAAATTCTTATTGATAAAGGTTACAGTCAAACATTCGAACATTTTTTAGAATATTCAAATTCCACTTCTAGTTGCAAAAAATATTAAAAAGTAATATTGAATTGGGTATATTTCTTATTTTAACAAAAGCTTCTTCATGTTTGCAGTACTTTATTACATTTCTGCTAAAAAAAATTTTTTAAATAAAACTGAATGTATATATCACTTATTGAAAAATAAATATTGAAATTGATTTTACAAAAATAAGAATAAATATGCAAATTAATTATATGTAAAGTTACATTATCTAGTATACAAAAGCTGTAGTATATTCTCTTTTTTTTTGAATTTTGAATTAAATAATTGTCTGTCAAAAATAAATGTAAATAGATATACCCACTTATTTACTGAAAAATTGATATTTAATTAAATTTTATAAAAATATAAAAAAAATAATTAATTTTTTTTTCAATTTTTTAATAACAGAAATAACTGTCAGAGGAACAAAATTGGTCATGCATATTTAATACTTTCTATACATATATCACATGATTAAATTTCAAAGTTAAAATTTATTTATAACATTGCCTTTTCTATATAAAATTAAAAATAATAAATTTAAAATAAAACTGAACCAGACAACTCACTATAAATAAATAAAAAATATTTAATATATCAACCCACTTTCATTTCTTAATAGAAACTTTTCAAAATGTTTTTTACACAATCACATGACCAACAATCCTTTAACAACTCCATCCAATGAACATTATTTAGTAAAATACATATATGCACATAAAAATGACTAAACTAATTGCAATCATTTTTTTTCTTATATATATACAAAATAATAAAAAAATCCTTTCCTTTTATTTTAAAATTATAATTCTAAAGTTTTAAAGTTTTCAATAATCTAACAATGCCATCCACTCCTTCTAATTGTGCCATATATTTAACTGTATTTACAAATATGTTTAAATTTTCTTGAATATACAAAGTTTCATAACATTTTTTTTCCTTGTAATATTATAACATACTTTATTACCTGAATGCTTTTTCCACAACTCATTCTATGTCCAGTATCAAAAAAATGTATATATTGCTCTGATCTTATATCACTTCTGTTAATTACTCTATCATACTCCTTACCTTTTTCAATGGCAGTCTTTCCTGTCTGACCTATATATATATACACACCTGGGTCTCATTTTATATGGATTTTTTAATGCAATTTTGAAGTTATGTGATTCATATTTCTTCTTAATATCTTTGTAAGTGGTCTTCTTTTATGTGATAAAAATTATTAGATCAGAAGTCAAGCTTCGATAATGTGCTATTACTTTAAATATTATAACTTTCAAGCACTCACCTGTCATATTTAAAGTTATAGCGCATTATCGGAGTTCGACTTCCATCTAATAATTTTAATATTTTCAGCACTTTATAATAGTGCTGTAATAGATTTTATGCAATAAAGAAGTTCATAATTCACTTAAAATCAGGATTTTCCCATTTTATATACACACATTAAATTTTACAAGATTATAATATAAATCTGTTCAAACATTATAGATGCCTATACTATGCAGGTTGCTGTTTTTGCATTTCAAATCACATTCTACTTTTGCTTTTTAAAAAAGAGTACATAATCAATTAATCATTTAGTGCCCACAAGTTTATTTTTAAAAGGTGAGTAACAGTGAGGGGCACAATTAAATTTGACAATTAAAATTAATTGTAATTAACAATTTAAAAATTATTTAATGTGATCTGAAATTAATGTGATGCAAAACAATTAAAATTGATTTTTAATGGAACTGAAAATTAAAAAATTAATTACAAAAATAAGAATTTAATTTTTAATTTGTTTTAATTAAATTTTGCCCAACAGTGGTGAGTTGGTGTCTTTTTATTATCATAAGTCTAAGTTCTTATTTTTATTTTAAACCTTTAGTTTACCCTAATGGAGAGAAAAAAACACCCAAGAAAATGAATTTCTTTGCAAACAAAAATTTCAATTTTAGATTGTTTAGCAAAATAGGAAGCATCAACAGTGATTGGAAAACATTTTAGTTTGGGTGAGTCCACTATAACAGCAAGTTAAAAAATGAAGTTGGCACAGGTTGTATTTCCTCTTGTAATGAATCTGATGTCTTACCATTTCACAAACAAACCTGCATATTGTCAAATAGTGATAATGATTAAAATACTGTACATGTATGAAAAAATTAAAATACTGTAATTTACACATAAAAAATATATTGTTTTGAATAAAAGTAAATACTGTAGTTAATAAAAAAAAATAAAAAAACTTTGTCTTGTATCAATTTTTTTCAAATTTGAAATTTTTTATTAGTCAAATTTTATTTCCTTTTTTTTTTATGTGAATTTTAAAGTAATTTTACATTGAAGCTTTGCTTTTATGTGATTTTTGAAAATTACAGTACGTATCCCCCATTTTTCAAGGTAAGTTAAGTCTATGTTTGTGCTATTTCTTTTGTGCATGTTTTCTGAGAATTCTATCTACCACATAAAATGAGACACAGGTGTATGTATGTATGTATGTATATATATATATATATATATATGTTAATTCTAATGTTTTCACGGATAAAAGATGTCATATTATTATTACTATTTGCGGGATATTCCGTGTAGTGAAAAAGCTAAATGCTGACGTTTCAGTACAATATCAAGTACCTTCCTCAGAGCGTCCTCTGAGGAAGGTACTTGATATTGTACTGAAACGTCAGCATTTAGCTTTTTCACTACACGGAATATCCCGCAAATAGTAATAATAATATGACATATATATATATATTATACCAATTATTTATATATATGGCACAAATTGCTATCTAATATTATATATCATTTTAAAAAAAAAGAGAGAACCCGATCTTTAATTTTTTTTTGTAATATAATGTTGTTTTAAGAAAAATGTGCAGTGAAAGTTTAATTTTCCTTTTTTATATATATAATTTAATTATAATAAATTCGATATTGAAAAGTGCATACTGAGAAATTGATTCAAATAGTGAAAGGAAATTTCAAAGGTAAAAGATTGCTATCAGAAACGACTTTCTGATAGTAATTAAAAATGGCAGGAATTCATAAAGAGAAAAGAGACTTTGTAATAAAAAAAATGAGAAATAATGTAGAAGTTTATAAAATACAACAAAAGGTAAAAGGAATATGCACAGAACTTCTAAAAAGAATCTGAGGATATAAAAAGAGCCAACAGATTGGAAAAGTGTCTTTGTCTTGTTGTTCCAGAGAGTGTTGAGCAATTTGAAGTGCCTCGTATTTTTTTAATAAAAAAATTAATAAAATGTGTCCACTTAGATACAAACTGAATCCACTCTCCATGAGTGAGTAGAACTCTATCATTTTCCAACACTTTTTCTCGAGAAAAGTCACTTAAATCATTGTCTGGCTCTACATAAATACCAATCAAAGATTTGGATAGAATAAAACAATAAAAAAAATACTGTGGACTGCCCATTAAAGGAATTGAACATCAGATGATCAATCGCCTACTTAAATTTCAACTTACCGGTAAGTTAATGGCCATAACTTTTATATAAAGCTTTATGAACTGAGATTTGAATGAAATGTTTATCCCATAATTTTTGATATAAAGATTTGCGAACTGAATATTGAATGAAACTGTTACCACAGAAAAATAAGAGACATAAACTAGCTATTACTTCAAAAAGAAATATTTGAATCAAATTATTAAATTCATTATGCATAATCCTTTCCAATATTATAATTTTATATCATATATATTAGATGTTTTACGGGCTATAATAAATCTTTATTACTGGCATTGTACGTGTATAAAATTAATATTGTTATTATATTTAAGTTTTAGATTTGATTATTTTGATTCAAATTAGTGTATAAATTACCTTTGCTAAGTAGATTTATTTTCTTAATTAAGTCAAAGGGGAATATCTTCTACTACTTAATGGGAATTTTAATCCCGATCGTATAATTACTACTTTACGAGTTATGATATGTTTGATATAGAATCAGTGGTCTAACGATTATGGCACCCTCATTTATAAATTAAAAACTGATTCAGCTCACAATTGTATTTGTAACAATTCTAGGCCAAGTTGATCAGAAAATATAGTTATGTTTTTTTAGAAATAGGAATGAAACTTTCTTTTTTTTTTGCATAACTTGATCAACTTGCACAGTTTATTTTGTATAGAGACCTAGCAAGATATGGAAAATGTTACAATATATATATCATATTGCAAAATTCACAACTAATTTTATAAACCAACTCTATTATATTTTTGATATTAGCCATCTTTTTTAAATTACACATTCATTTCCCTAAAGATTTACTATTTTCATTTCCCTAAAGATTTACTATTTTTCTAACCTATTTTAAAATTCAGGTAATTTTTTTTGTCAATGTCTTATAAAAATCCTCTGAATATGGAACTGAAACCCACTTCCTATTTGTAGACCCCATCTTGCATTATCTTGTATATCACTATTATTTCTGAAAATCTTTTTAATATCTTTTCTTTTATATCCCATGCTAACATAATTATCCTCAACTTTCAATTTCAGTTCAAATGCTTTTTTTATATTTAATGTTAGTTTATCATTTTTTAACTTAAATGCTTTCAAAACTGCTATTTTCTAGAACTATGGCTAATATGAACTTGGATCAATGTTATCTTTTTTACTTTATTTTTAGTATAATATTTTATAAGTATTTTACCATTAATTTCTTTTTTAAAAAAAAATATTTAAATACTTTAATCCCTTTTATTTTTCATTGTAAACATAATAATATTGTATTTATATAGTTCAATTTTTTAAATGCATTAACAATATTTTTACTATTATTTATTATAACATGATATAATTGTGATAGGTAATGATAGAAGTATTGTTAATGCATTTAAAAAAATTGAACAATAATAAATACAATATTGTGATTACAATGGACAAAAAAGAAGGGATTAAAGTATTTAGACACTTTTTTAAGAAAATAATTTAATGGTCTTATTGTACATTATATTAAGGATAAAGAAAAAGGGTATAATTGGTGAAAATTCATGTTTTCCATGGTTACAGAAAATAGCAGTTTTGAAAAGGTTTAACTTAAATAATGATAGGCTAACATTGAATATAAAAAGTGCATTTGAACAAAAATTGAAAGTTAAGAATGATTATGTTAGTATGGGATATAAAAGAAAAGATATAAAATAGATTTTCAGAAATAATAATGATAAAAAAGATAGTGCAAAATGCAGTGGGTTTCAGTTCCATATTCGGAGAATTTATATAAGGCATTAATAAAAGAAAAATTACCTGATGATATTAAAATAGATTGAAAAAATAGTAAATCTTAAAAAAAATGGATGTGTAGTTCAAAAAGATGGGTAATATTATAGTTTATCAAATCAGTTGTCACCTTTGCAATGTAATAAATATAGGTCAGAGAGGAAAGGCTGCCACTGAAAAAGGTAAGAAGCATGATAGGGCAATTAACAGAAATGTTATAAAATCAGGATCATACATACATTTTGTAGATACAGGACATAGAATAAATTATGAAAAAAATATTCAGGTAATAAAGTATGTTAAAAATTACAATAAAAGAAAATGTTATGAAACTTTATGTATTCAAGAAAATTTAAACAAATGTGTAAACTTGCTTAAAGGTTCAGCAGAATTAGGGGAAGGGGCAGATTGTTAGATTATTGAAAACTTTAGAGTTATAATATTAAAATAAAAGACAAGGATTGTTATTGGGTTTTTTTAGATTTTGTATATATATATTATACCGGACAAAAGCTTTAGACTCGCATAAATTGACCGCCAGGGCGCCACTAGTCCGAAATTTGGAACTAGACATTTATTTTTAAGGGGTTACAGGATATGCGAATTGAATGCGCCGGACTAGCTCAATCAAGCAAATGAGATCTATGTTTTGTTCAGTGAGTTGGAAAGGTAGCAACAAAAAACAAAATCAACTAAGTAAAGGAATAAATAAATAATTTTATTAAAAGTATAATTAAATGAACATAAATCTAAATAATAATCTTTAAAGCACATTTAAAATATGTACTACACGTACATTCGCAAAATTAAACTAAAATATTCATATGGCTTTGAGAGCGATTTCCTGGGTGTGAAAGAGTGCAAAATACTGGCAGTAGCAGAAGTATTAGTAAGTATACAGTGATCTCACATCAGACAAGGGAGGTTAGCTTCCTGCTTATAACCCATAGTTAGGAAAAGAGACTTAAGTCAAAACAGAAGAAATGCGAAGATAGCTTCCAAAACGTTAATAATAATAAAAAGGGTGTTGAAAGTTATTACTTTCAATCGATTGACCTCCCTCTGAGTGAGACAGGCTAGGAGCTCACGATCTACCTATTGAGAGGGTTAAAACGATCGTACGTGCCCCTAATAAACGAATTGGAAGCTTTAAGAAATAAAACTAAGAACTATTACATTTCTTAATAGTCTAAGAAATAAGAAAGTAGCTTCCAAAACATTAATAATAATAAAAAGAGTGTTGAAAGTCATTACTTTCAATCGATTGACCTCCCTCTGAGTGAGACAGGCTAGGATCTCACGATCTACCTATTGAGAGGGTTAAAACGATCGTACGTGCCCCTAATAAATGAATTGGAAGCTTGAAGAAATAAAACTAAGAACTATTATATTTCTTAATAGTCTATTATAAATAAAGTTTCACAACATAAGTAGAACTAATAATAAAATAGGTCACGGGCCAGAAGTCAATTAAAATAGTCTGTAATATCCAGACAGCTTTCTATAATAAAAGGGATGTGAGATTATAAATAAACTATCTTACTTACTAAGACTTAAATAGGATGGACAGTAATAGGTTGGAAACTAGCACTCATTAAAAAAAAATATATCAAGCACACCGAAATCGAATTACAAAAGATATAACTTTAAAAACATTTATATTACGAAAAAAAACAAATCTAAGACAACAAAATTATTTAAATTGTGGAGCATAAGGTACCTTAATAATTTAGTTAAACGCTAGTGCACTAGACTTCTTAGGTTAGTCCGTTGCTCGGGAGTCACTGACGGTAGGCTTGGGCGAGTTGGTTAGTGGTTTCTTTGGAGCCGGTTCTTATGGCATTATAGGCAGTTAATGGAGGCACAGGATGTCCGAACCTGTCCTGGTGAGAAGCTTAGCACATCATGGTAAAGAAAATATTCTTGCTGTAGGTTTAATGTTCATTCTAGATAGAATAATTTTCTATCAGCTTTCAGAATGTGCAGGAATCGTTCTTTCCAAGTATTTTGGCAGGAATCGTGCAATTCTCCTGTCAGAGTTGGTGTTTGTCTCTTTTCGCTGGTGCAAGTATTCTAGTTGATGCAAATATTAAAAGCTAGTCCAAGATAATCCAATGGCCTGATTCAGCCTGTTATATCTGAATCATATCTCTTAAACCAATTACCAAACTTTTTCTTTTTAATTAAAATTTAAAAATTCTCGATCTAGCTAACAATAGTTATCTAATTAACGAAATAAATTGCCCATTACAAATCTAGGAATTTACTAATCAAAAATTCTTTTCTTTTTGTTTTCTTTCTTTTTAATTAGCCTTATCAATCTAAATCCCCAAATCTGAAAAGCAATTTATTTGTACACTTTACTTTTACATAAATTTAACAAAAAAAATAATCTTAATTTTTTTTAAAAAAATTAAAATTAAAAACCAAATATAACTGTGGTATTAAAATATAATTCTCATGCACATACATATATATTTGTACAAGCATTAAAAAAAAACTTTTAATCAAGTTTTACAAACGAAATCTTATATAAAAATTTATTTTATTTTCTTCACCCCTATAAAACTGTAATTTTTGTAATGGTGTCTTAAACATCCATTACAACTGCCTCTCCATCATCACAAAAAAAAAAAAAAACTTAGTTGACTTTGCTCTGCCTACCACTAACCAGTTTTCTCTAAGTTTGTTCTCACTTTAAAAAAAATCAAATCCGTCGGACTACCATAATGAATACTATTTTAAATCATTTGCAAGTAACATAAATTTTTGGGAATATACTGGTGATCTATTAAAATAACTATTTACAACTAAGTAATACAATTACGATAGCCACTATACATTTTACTAAATAAAAACGAACATAATTCAAAATATCAAAATGTAATATTGTTTATCACACACATATATAGTTGTAATTATATATTATTTACAAAATTCATTCAGGCTTATCACCTACATCGAAATAAAGGTCTATTCTCAACTCATAGTCCAATTACAAATCCATTGAGTTTTTTTTTTTTTTTAGCAGTACCTCCGATCAATATCACTTATGCTCAGTCAGGCGGTTATTTCTTTATTCTTACTGTCTCTCTAATGTACATTCCTTTCCTCCTTTTGTATGTCCTTCGCTTATAATTTATTGCCTTGCCTTTTTCTCATTCTATTTTATCTTGTAGCTCGTTTATCTTACGACCCTTTAGCCGAGCAAAAAATATCTGTTTAATGTGTCCCACTTTAGCACAGCCCACCTCGTTAATAAGAAATGGAACAAATCCCTCTTCTATAGTCTTTTCAAATAAAATTGTTCTATAGATAGTTTTTATCTCTGCCTTAAAATCATACTCCTTAACTTTTTTCTTAACTCTCTTCTTTTCAAATTCATATTCACAACCACTAGATATTTTAACCAATTTATTTTTAGTTTTTTGCAGAAACTCTTTTACGTTATTCTCTGTCTTTTGATCTGCATTTGCTATCTCACCACCTATCTGCATCCAATCTCTACCAACTCCTATCTCTATTTCTACCTTGCCTTTTCTAACACTATCCTGTTCTAATTCATCTTTTACTTCTTTCATCTCTTCCTTTACTATTTCAACTTCCTGAACCTCCTTATTCCTATCTTTCTCTATGACTTCTATAGCTGCCTGATTTTTGTCAACTTTCTTCAATATTTCCTGTCTCATTCCTTTGATTTCTGCTCTCAGCTCCTCCAGTATTGTTTGTTGACTCCGTTTTATTTCTATATTTTGTTTTGTTATATTTTGTTTCATTTCCAGCAACTCCTGTCATATTTCTTTCATCTCGGCTTGCTGAGTTTGTTTCATTTCTATTATCAACTTTATCATCATCTTCATCATCATCTGTGTCTCGCTGGCTTCTTTTTCTACTATCTGGGGGTGTTTAAATGAAACTGGGCTCTCTTCCCAACCTGCCTCTCTATCGCTTTCTTCTTTAGCTTCCATTTTCAAAATAAACTTAGCTCCGTTAAATCTATTTTTTTTTATTCCAAATTACCAACTGAACTTTTCTTTTAAATCTGTTTATTAACGTTTTTTTTTTTTTATTTAATCTTCAACAGCTAACTTTATTTTATTTTTACAACGCAAACTTAAACTCTTTACTTTTTTAAAAAATTTTACGAGCTTCGAACTAATTAATAAACTCTTTTTGAATATCAAAACATTAAATACGGACAGATCCGTAACTACCTGCATCTTTCCATCAACTTCTATTCTACCACTAACTTTATTTCACCTATTTTCACCTACCGTTTCTGTTTATTTTTCCCAACCACCCGAACAAAACATCTCACGTAAAGTTTTAATATTGGCTCCCACGTTTGGTTGTGCCAAAAATTACTATCCTATATACCGGACAAAAGCTTTAGACTCACATAAATTGACCGCCAGGGCGCCACTAGTCTGAAATTTGGAACTAGACATTTATTTTTAAGGGGTTACAGGATATGCGAATCGAATGCGCCGGACTAGCTCAATCAAGCAAATGAGATCTATGTTTTGTTCAGTGAGTTGGAAATAGGTAGCAACAGAAAACAAAATCAACTAAGTAAAGGAATAAATAAATAATTTTATTAAAAGTATAATTAAATGAACATAAATCTAAATAATAAACTTTAAAGCACATTTAAAATATGTACTACACGTACATTCGCAAAATTAAACTAAAATATTCATATGGCTTTGAGAGCGATTTCCTGGGTGTGAAAGAGTGCAAAATACTGGCAGTAGCAGAAGTATTAGTAAGTATACAGTGATCTCACATCAGACAAGGGAGGTTAGCTTCCTGCTTATAACCCATAGTTAGGAAAAGAGACATGTCAAACAGAAGAAATGCCAAGATAGCTTCCAAAACATTAATAATAATAAAAAGGGTGTTGAAAGTTATTACTTTCAATCGATTGACCTCCCTCTGAGGGAGACAGGCTAGGAGCTCACGATCTACCTATTGAGAGGGTTAAAACGATCGTACGTGCCCCTAATAAACGAATTGGAAGCTTGAAGAAATAAAACTAAGAACTATTACATTTCTTAATAGTCTAAGAAATAAGAAAGTAGCTTCCAGAACATTAATAATAATAAAAAGAGTGTTGAAAGTCATTACTTTCAATCAATTGACCTCCTTCTGATCTGAGTGAGACAGGCTAGGAGCTCACGATCTACCTATTGAGAGGGTTAAAATGATCGTACGTGCCCCTAATAAACGAATTGGAAGCTTGAAGAAATAAAACTAAGAACTATTATATTTCTTAATAGTCTATTATAAATAAAGTTTCATGACAACTAATAATAAAATGGGTCATGGGCCAGAAGTCAATTAAAATAGTCTGTAATATCCAGACAGCTTTCTATAATAAAAGGGATGTGAGATTATAAATAAACTATCTTACTTACTAAGACTTAAATAGGATGGACAGTAATAGGTTGGAAACTAGCACTCGTTAAAAAAAAAAATATCAAGCACACCGAAATCGAATTACAAAAGATATAACTTTAAAAAACATTTATATTACGAAAAAAACAAATCTAAGACAACAAAATTATTTAAATTGTGGAGCATAAGGTACCTTAATAATTTAGTTAAACGCTAGTGCACTAGACTTCTTAGGTTAGTCCGTTGCTCGGGAGTCACTGACGGTAGGCTTGGGCGAGTTGGTTAGTGGTTTCTTTGGAGCCGGTTCTTATGGCATTATAGGCAGTTAATGGAGGCACAGGATGTCCGAACCTGTCCTGGCGAGAAGCTTAGCACATCATGGTAAAGAAAATATTCTTGCTGTAGGTTTAATGTTCATTCTAGGAAGAATAATTTTCGATCAGCTTTCAGAATGTGCAGGAATCGTTCTTTCCAAGTATTTTGGCAGGAATCATGCAATTCTCCTGTCAGAGTTGGTGTTTGTCTCTTTTTCCTGGTGCAAGTATTCTAGTTGATGCAAATATTGAAAGATAGTCCAAGATAATCCAATGGCCTGATTCAGCCTGTTATATCTGAATCATATCTCTTAAACCAATTACCAAACTTTTTCTTTTTAATTAAAATTTAAAAATTCTCGATCTAGATAACAATAGTTATCTAATTAACGAAATAAATTGCCCTTTACAAATCTAGGAATTTACTAATGAAAAATTCTTTTCTTTTTGTTTTCTTTCTTTTTAATTAGCCTTATCAATCTAAATCCCCAAATCTGAAAAGCAATTTATTTGTACACTTTACTTTTACATAAATTTAACAAAAAAAATAATCTTAATTTTTTTTTTCAAAATTAAAATTAAAAACCAAATATAACTGTGGTATTAAAATATAATTCCCACGCACATACATATATATTTGTACAACCATTAAAAAAAAACTTTTAATCAAGTTTTACAAACGAAATCTAATATAAAAATTTATTTTATTTTCTTCACCCCTATAAAACTGTAATTTTTGTAATGGTGTCTTAAACATCCATTACAATATATATATATATATATATATATATATTATAATTAAAATAATTTATATATATATATATATATATATATATATATATATATAAATTATTAATCAATGTCTGTATTCCAATTATAATAAAATATATATAATTATTCAAAACAATACAATAATTAATACAGTAAACAATATTTTAAAAAACAATATATACCAATTTAATAGAAGTACTTTCAACTATTTATGTAGTCGTTATCAACTAGATTCAAATTGTATTAGAAAAAAACCGTTACAAATGTAAACAAAAAGTAATACGTCATACATCAATTTTCCCACAATTCATTAATTTTTATATTGGCAGTCTGTCTGTTTATCAACTGTTGCTTTTTACTTTTTATTAACATAGCTTCTTTAATTTTGCATTTATTATTATTTTTTTCAATACACAAAATCTTAATTTTATTAAAATTAAAATCAAAACCATAATTACATGTTACATTATGATCAAAAAATACTGATGGTGATACATCATCATTTTTAACATTCTCTTGTCTTGATTTTTGTACTCGTTTATATAACAACAAATGTTCCTTTGATCTTTTCTCCAATGTACATCGAGATTCCCCAATATATGCCTTTCCACAAACACACAGCCATTTATATATTGCACAACTTTGATTTAAAATACCACACCTATTTTTTGAATTATTTATTAATCTATTTAAATTAGGAGTAGTATAAAATGCAACTCGACATATATTTTTATATATCTGTTTTATAAATTTCACTTGTTCATTACAAATAAATGGTATTGATATCCAAGTATATTTTATTTTATCAATATCTATAGCATCCAAAATATTTCTATTATTATTAAACTTATTAACAATATTATAAATTAATTTATGATCATATCCAACATTTAACAAATCCATAATAAATACATTTATGTTACTTTGTTTATCAGAACTATATTTACATAATTTATTATTCCTAAATAAAAATGATTTTAAACCGCATAATTTATGTGCTATTGGCACATTTGAATACCAAGGAATATATCCTTTTTTTTCAATATCTTTTATTACCATACAATAATCTAATTTATTTTTATTACGAGTAACTTTAATATCTAAATACTGAATTGATAATTTTTCTTCAAAAGATTTACTCCATTTTAAACCTTCTAAACTATTTAATTCATTGAATAACACATTTATAATATCTAAACTTTCACAAACAAAAACATCGGATCAATTTCAACTGATACTAAGGTAAAACTAATCCATTAATGTCAACTTAAACTTAAGTAAAATAATCCTTTATATCAATCTGATCTAAAACTAATGTAAAATAATCTAAAACATCAATCTTCCTGATGCCAGTTTAATATAATGTATGTAAGATAATCCATGACATAATTTCAACTGCAACTAAAGTAAGATAATCTATCACATCAATCTTATTTAATCCTATCAGAACATTCAAGTAATCATGTTGCATAATTCTTTTTTTTTACTTTTTTAAACTGGAATCAATATAGTGATTTCTAATTTGGAATCATAACGTTCACACTGGGTTAAATTATTCAAGACTTTTAAATAGTTATATGATTTTATTTATTTTAATGGACTGCAAAGTTATACCTATTTAATGCCATGTATTAATTCTGCTATCTAGTAGCACACACTAAATTTTAAAGTTTATTACTATATACGTGTATATGAATTAATATTAGTTGTTCTAAGTAAAAAAAAATTAAACTTTGTTTGAAACTTTTTTTTTGCAAAGATATATTTTTTATTTATTTACATTGTAAATTTGATTAAAACTAAGGAATTTTTTTTTACTTATTCAAAATAATTATTTTAATCATTAATAAATAAATAGATACAGAGGGTAATTAAATAATAATAGTTGAATAATTAAATTAGTTACTTTCCTTTACAAAAATGTCTAATATTAGATATATTCTTGATATTTTGGAATAGATTCATCAACTAAAATTAATTATTCAATGTTTTTTAAAGAATTCAAACTTAACTTAAACTTTTCAAAATACATTTAACTATTAGTAATAGCAATAAATTAATATATAATGCAACATTTCAAGTTGTGTTATCCATCTCCCTTTTTCAAGTAATGCTGAAATTAGATGTCGCTTTAACAAATTGGGTTAGTCTGGTAAATGTTATGTTTAGTAAAAATTTTATAAAATTATCTTTGAGGACTCTCTTGGTTTCTTATTTTTTTCTTAAAAGGCAAAGTTAATGATTGATTTTAACATGATGAATTATCGAACTATCTTGATTTATAAATACTCTCTGTCTCCCTGGATATATATAAATCCCCACACAGCTAGTTAAAAATTTAAATATAAAAATGTCAAATCATCTTTCCAAAGTTAAGATATTCAGCAATTCCCTCTGTGAATAAATATAAAATCTGAATTTCAAGCAATATGAACCAAAAGAATACCTATTTTCATATGATTGTATGTAAACTTATATGTAGATGTCATGTGTATATATCTATACATAAATAGATAATAAAATATTTAATTTTTAAACCAATAAAAAATATAAAGTCAAAAGTTGTGCTATATTTTTATGACTAAACAAATCAATGAGCATAAATCTGTCATAAATAATATATAGAATTAAACAAAAATTATCTTTGAAACTAAAACAAATAATGAGTAACCATTGATCATGATAACAAATAGACCAAATTATATACTGTGCATGTTGAAACTTCTATTTTGGAAAATAATTAAACTTTGCCATACAGGATTTAATATCATTTTATTAGATGTAATGCAGCAATGCATGTCAAAAATTGCTTTTAGAAGGCTGCAAAATTAAACTGGAGATTTTGACAAGAGCAATGCTACAAGAAATATGAATATTAATAATTATGTCAAAATAAATATTAATGAATATGTTAACAAAATAATAAAGATCTTGATAGTAGGCCAGTATAATAAAAGTGATAAAAATTCCTATACTGGCTACAGCTAAAAGCATTACTCAGAGAGCATCAGATGTACTTCATTAATTCAGAAAAGAACAGATTATCATCATATTTTAGTAAAATTTCACACATTTACAATCTATCTAAAATCTATAAAGATCATATTTCTTTATGATCTAGAAATGTACCAATGTCAAAACTTGTCAAGATTTCTTCTTAGGATACTTAATTCCTTGGTATGCAAGACACAGTTTTTTAAAATGGATTCTAAGCACTTAGTGAAATTAATCAAAGATATGGTACACTTTGATGTAAAAACTTTACTCACAAATAAATCCTGCAAGTATTGTCCATTGTAAAAAAAATATTAAATGAGAATAATAATTTACAAACCAAAACAAATCTTCCTATAGATAATATAATAAAAGTTTTAACATTTTGCATAACAATCATTTACTTTTAATACAAGACAGAATTCTTCCAACAAAATCAAGGGATGACTATGGTGTCATCATTGTTCCCTTTAATCAACAACATTTACATGAAAGAAACTGAAACTACAACTATAAACACAGCTTCATCTCCATTTAAAGTCTGCTTTTGCTGTGCTGATAATAAAATTGTTGTATATGATAAAAAAAACACATTCTAGACACACATTAATAATATATTCTCTACAATAAAATTCATAAAAAATTAGAAAAAGACCAAAAGTTGGCTTTCATAAATATTCTTATAACAAGATTTCATTATAGCAAAATCAAATCTATAGTCTGCAGAAAACTCACATAGAGAGAAAAACATTTAACGTACTCACCCAATCATGACAGGAATAACAAAATCGAAGTTATATTATCACTATGAACTAGAGCAGATAGCAAAAGTTTTATTTTGTTTTTACACATCCCTTTCCAATAAAAGAGCCACAAAGAAAGAAGTGTAAAATAGATTCATGAAAAATATTAACTTCTGAATGATTATGGATATATATGTACATTTATTTTATTATAGAACATGATAGAATCTGTATATATCCTAATGATAATAAAAATTCTCTTAAAAATAAACAATATCAAAAATTACTTTGACACTAATTTATTCATAAATATCTAGTATTAAACATTCATCATATTATACAATAATGATTATTTTATAATAAGCATGAATTTAAAAAACCTTGTAAAGTGCATTTTTCTTCTCCTAGAGTCATTTAAAAATTATAAGAAAAAATAAAAATAGTCTTTATGTTTACCATGATAAAAAGAGCTATGAGACTGGAATCAAATAGTCACATGTAGCTTGTGAGCTGTATTTTCCCAACCCCTGATATAGAGCAAAAAAACATTTTGTTCAAAAAATAATGATTTGGAAAAAGGATTATCCATCAGCTATCATTAAAAACCTTCAATTTTATCAAAAGAAAAAAAAAACAATTATGGCTTTGGTTTAGTAATATGTACCAGGAATAGCAAACAAACAGTAAAAATCTGCAATCAGTCTAATATTAAACAATTTTTCAAAGTCATTGTTTATTACAAAGAATATTAATCCCTATAAAGCCCAAACTGGAAATGCTTGAAAACAAAAACAGTGTATATAGAATGTCATATAACTGTAGAAAACAGCCAATCCATTGACAAATAATTAAAAGAGCACTAAGTGGTGATTAAAAAAATAGATGTAACTAAAATAGCACACCATTTCAATGTAGATAAAGAAATAAGTAAGGAAAAAATGTAATGAAACTGTTCATATAATAATGGCAAGTAATTCCATAAAGTAATCAAGTTTAGTAATTTATAATAATTGGATGCCACTCATTAACCTTGCTTTCAAGAAAAAGTAAAGAAATCAAGAAAATTGCCATACATAATTATATAAAATATCCATTGACTGTTGTTGCCCTTGGCAAGATATTCTAATCTTTAAAGTATCAACTTAAATATATTCACAAATTTACAGGTCCCATGTTTTATCCCCATGCAAGTACTGTCATGTATGAATAGAGTAAATTTAGTATAATATATTGGAAGTCATGTACAATTTTGTTGCTATACACCAATGTGTGGCATTCAATTATTAAAATAGAAAAAAAACCATTAATTAGAACTAAAATTTAAGAGCATGCTCAATTACAAACAATTACATCTATGATTGGAAATGTTAGTAGAAATAACACCGCACTAGGCTGCTCCAATTTTTTCCTATCATTCGACTCATTGTACACAATGCCAATTTTTGGAAGACAACAATTGTGATCAGATCACTTATTTTTTGTCACATTAATATATAAATATTTTATTATCTGCAAATTATATAAGTGGTTCAATTCATATATTATAATGTATATTATATACTATAATATATATTTGCAATACTGTGGAAGAAACTATTCTTTACATGAGCACTAAATTTGACATACAATCCATTCTGTGGTCTCAAAATAATTTTTGACAGGAGAGGGTGTCAAATTTAATGCATGTGTAAAGAAGATTTTCTTCCACAATATTAACAGTATTACAGATATATAAATTGCTATATTATTAATTTTAACATATTTTAATATAAATTTGCTTTTTAGCTAGTATTTTAATGTTATATAATTTTTTATATTAAATTAAATATTTTCAAGGATTAAATATGATGTAAACAATTATTTGTGTTAAAAAAAGATCACTTTATGTTTGATGTTGTCAGGATACCATCAGATTATTAGTTCTGATGCTAAACAAGTTTTCTCTATTAACCTATATAATATATTTAAATCCTTATAAATATTCATTTTTATTAAGCCCAATGTCAGCACGTATTACTAAAATAAGGTTATAACCTTAGTACATGTGCCTTGAATGCTTCATTTATTACAAGAGAGACCTCTACAAATCTAAATGCAAAATTCAACTTTATAAAGATAAGAGTGACCCACTCTTATCTTCAACTTATTTTTTTAATTAAATAGGCAAATCTAAAGCATTTTGATTTGGGAGCATGATTCTTCACTGATTAAATCCACTATTTCTGTTAAACATTAATGACCATGAAATCTTTCAATTTACAATGAGTTAGTACTCCAATCTTAAATTTAGAAATACTTTGCATTGATTTAAAGTTGTAAATAAGTGAAGGATCTTCTTCTATTTCTATTTAAATCCAAGACAAAGGAAATATTATATAGATTAAGATATTAAGCCAGTGTACATGCACTTTAAAGATAAATTATAAATGAATACTCTCACTTTTTCAGACACAAAATGTAGTTTTCTAGAAAAGATGGAATGAAACCACCCATCCTTTTGACCCAAACATTTATGCATGGATAAATCTTAAGTGTATGGAAATGAGAGTGTGAAGATGTTAAGCAATCATTTTAAATAACATTTATTATGCTTGAACAAATGATGCTTGCAAAATCTTTAAAATTCTATGTGGTTATATTTAATAATAAAAAAATCAGATTTATTAAACTCTAACTGTGGTTAAAGTTTATATCTGATTTAAGAATTATATGATATTCTCAACCTAATAACCTATTAAAATAATTAATAATTATTAATGAATTTATCTAAAGAGATGCTATCACAGTATAAGTTTAGAAAAGTTAGCACTTGTATATATATATATATGAAATACAAAAATAAGTTAAATTCACGTAACTTGCTATCACTTGTATTTATGATCAATAGATGGCGTTTTATCAAAAACACCGAACAAGTGTAAATTTGTCTATGTAAATGACAAAAGAGTCAGCATTCACTATCTCTTTCATTTGCTCACCCTCAGATCAGCTGATTTGAAGCTAAATTTGCTATCGTCAGTGAAGGATAGAGTTAGAAACTAGATATAAACACTGACTCCAAGTGTTTATGCAAACAGTTTCTATCAGTTTGTAAGCATGAATTTTTCAGACTGGTAAAGTCTTCAAACTCAGCCTAACAACCCAGATAGCTACATGGGTCTGATATCAGTTCAGTTTCACCACATAGTCAAAGTCTCTGCAATATATATATATATATATATATATATATATATATATATATATATATATATATATATATATATATATATATATATATATATATATATATATATATATATATATATTTGTGAGATGGATGGATGAAATAAGAAAATGTGCAGGGGTGTTGTGGAAAAGAGAAGCTAAAGATTGGAGAAGATGGATTAAACTTGGAGAGACCTTCATCCTGCAGTGGATTGATAATGGTTGATGATGATGATATATATATCATTGCAAAAACCTTTAAAGGTACATTTATGAAAAACAAAAACAAGTTAAATTCACGTAACTTGCTATCACTTGTATTTATGATCAATAGATGGTGTTTTACCAAAAACACCAAACAAGTGTAAATTTGTCTAATAAAATGACAAAAGAGTCAGTATTCACAATCTCTTTCATTTGCTCACCCTCAGATCAGCTGATTTCAAGCTAAATTTGCTATCATAAGTGAAGGATAGAGTTAGAAACTACATCTGAAAAATCCATGCTTGCAAACTGATAGAAACTGTTTGCATAAACACTTGGAGTCAGTGTTTAGATCTAGTTTCTAACTCTATCCTTCACTGATGATAGCAAATTTAGCTTGAAATCAGCTGATCTGAGGGTGAGAAAATAAAAGAAATAGTGAATACTGACTCTTTTGTCATTTATGTAGACAAATTTACACTTGTTTGGTGTTTTTGGTAAAACGCCATCTATTGATCATAAATACAAGTGATAGCAAGTTACGTGAATTTAACTTGTTTTTGTTTTGCATAAATGTATCTTTAAAGGTTTTTGCAATGATATATATATATATATATATATATATTGAAGAGGCTTTGACTATGTGGTGAAACTGAACTGAGATCAGACCCATGTAGCTTTCTGGCTTGTTAGGCTGAGTTTGAAGACTTTACCGGTCTGAAAAATCCATGCTTGCAAACTGATAGAAACTGTTTGCATAAACACTTGGAGTCAGTGTTTAGATCTAGTTTCTAACTCTATCCTTCACTGATGATAGCAAATTTAGCTTGAAATAAGCTGATCTGAGGGTGATCAAATGAAAGAGATAGTGAATGCTGACTCTTTCATCGTTTATGTAGACAAATTTACACTTGTTCAGTGTTTTTGGTAAAATGCCATCTATTGATCATATATATATATATATATATATATATATATATATATATGATATATAGATATATATATATATATATATATATATATTGTAACCATATATTTTAGTATAAAATATAATTATTATTGATGTAACTAGTATAAAAATTTCTCTTTCTTCTTTTGGTGATTTGATTGGCTTGATTTGCACTTTGAACAGATTACTCTCTTATATTATTTTAATAAATTTAAATTTGCTTCTTTCCATATGCTAACGCATATCAAAATGCTTAACTTTTTAAAAATTTAACAACACATTAAAATTTGGTAAAATATTATTAAAAACAATATTTTGTTTTATTTGTCTAAAAATGATCTTAAAATTATTATTTTATTCAATTTACCAAAAAACCATTTGTTCAATTAAAATTAAATATTAAAAATAAATACAGTAATTGCGTAGGCGTCTCAATGTAATAAAAGAAAAGAGCGCGAATTTAAGAGACGATTGTCTGATAGTTTGCTTTTGGAGGGAGAATGAAAGAAAAATGGTAAAGGCAAGTAGTGTAAATTTGCCAAGCTTATTTTAAAGTAAAAAAAAATAAGTAATCGGACTACCACAAAGTTTGCTATAAACGTAAATAACATCGTGGTATTTAATTAGAAGATGCCTTGCTAAAAATAAAAGTCTGTTCAAGTCGGCTGACCAAGTGAATCGAATCACCAGTAATAATTCCCAATATTACATTTTTGAAATGTCGGAGCTTTCCAGTTTAAAAGAAAATTGCAAGAATTGGTATGTTTTAAAATGTTTATTATTTTACAATTTGGAAACATTAAAAAGTATTTTAATTACAGAAGTTATGAATATGAAAATTTGCTTTTTAAAGAAAAAGAAATTTAAGTTAAAGTAAAATGTTAAAGTTATCAACATATTTTAAATATTTCCGTTTCTAATTCTAATAAAAATATAGTATTGATTGATATTTAATTCTACAAAGCCAGTAATATATTTGCTAATTAATTTGTTTAACATTTGGATAATAAATACTCTTCAAATAATTAATCAAAGCTATTTCTAATTTTATCGTCATAATAGAATGATTGAATTAAGTGCTATAATTAATATTCCTATATTTAAACGTGGATGGATAAATAATTCGCATGGATGTAATAAAATTGGAACATTTTAATAGAGAAATGTAGAGATTAATAACTTAATGAAAAACATTTTCATTTAAATTCTGCGTTTCATATTGTGAAGTTGTTCCATGTCTTAGGAGCCACGTAAAATTGTTAATCTGATAGTGATTATAATAACCAATACAACGGATAAAATTGCATGTATGGAATTGAATTATAGTTATAATTATTGTTTCATAGATTTATTGTTCGACACATCGTACATGGATCCCACGGAGCACATTTGGAGTTATAAAATGTTATACAATCCGAGTTGTGACACACACCTGTTATAATTCATGTATTGAACTGTAAAATGCTTTACATTTAATTTATATCACACACACACTTGTTAAATTTTATGTTAGATGCATAATGCATTACTTTACGTTTATCGTTATCGGAACTTGCATATGAAGTTCCTAAGTATATTTTATTAAGTTTAAATCAATAGGGGTTGAATACAATATTTATTTAAGAGAATAGCGCTTGCGAAACAGCTTGAAAAGTATTAAATGAATTCGTGAAATGTATCAATCTTTGTGAGGTATTTTGTTGGTCTTTCCAGATTTATAGTCTTATACTAATATTACTTATATTATATTACACATGTTTAGTTTAAGCAAAAGAAGTTAGTACATTAGTCGTCCTGATTAGCTTAGCATTTTATTATGCAAGAACCCACATTTGCTAAAGTGTTAGTGTATTCTGAATAGTCAGAAGAACTGAGGGGGATGATTTTGCACTTTAATGTGAAGTAAATAGTAATGTTGTTTAAGAATGTTAAAGGGCTTTAATCTGTGCTGGTGGTTAATCCGCAGATTATTTTAATTGCTATTTTTGTATTTTACACATTCCTGCGCTGGTGGTTAATCCGCGGAATTGTGTGATTATACGTATTACTTTATGATGGTGTATAAATCCACCAAAGTGTTTAGTGTTATTTAATTCCCACGTGTAGATGAATACATCCACGGGAATATGTTTTGCTTCACAGATATAAGTTGGGCAAAGTATTTTAGTTAATCTGCTAAATCATCTTCTTCATTTGTACGCATAATTTATAAGTTAGATCATCAAATGGTAGCAGGACGTTCTATTCAAGTTACTAAATAATAGTTAACTGTTGGTTGATTATTATTTACCGGAATGTAAGTTTACATTTTCATTTTATTTAATGATTACATTATAGCTAATATCCTACAGATATAATATTATTTATTATATTATTATGAGTTTACGGTAGGGATTTAATGGATCTGGAAATGATGTTAAATATTTCATAAGTTGATGCTGAATATCGTATAATCTCATCAATATTCATTATATTAGATTGAAATAAGGTAGGACTAGATTTTAAAACTGTACCTATGAGAAGTTATTGAAGAAAGTCAATGGACTTATAATTTATTTATTTTATTTGTTTATTTATTATTTTTTATTATAATATTGGAATTAATTATTAATTTTCATAAATTTGTAAATAAAAGTTGATTTATAATTAAACTTATTGTGCCGTTGCTATGTGTCATTCATAAAATCAGAAATCATAAACTTTGGATAGAGCATACATTATAGAGCATACATTGAAGTACATATTATAGTCAACATGATATAAGAGTTTAGTAATATTTTGATAAAACATTTGAATGCTTCTCGTCTTTGGTAGTTTATGATGTGTGAGGTACAATAAAATCCCATTTACCTTTTCCATCATTTTGGCTTTGCGTATTTGATTTCAGTATACAATACAAATTAATTATTAAACTTGTAAACAGATTTCCCAAATAATAACATGATTGAATGTATTTACTTAACGTTTTTAAATTATCATTTGTCAGTAATAAGAGTCTCAATGATATAATAAACTATAAAAGAACCCAAATATTTATGTTTATTTATTGCAAAGCTTTACCTGGACTAGCATCTACATTAAAAATCATATAGATGGTTTAAAGTTTCATAATTTCATGTAGTTCTACAAATTACGCCATCTTGTACATGGTCGGCCATCGGGTCTCATACAATAAAAATCGCAAATTAAGGTTTAAAAGTAATAACATTGCACTTATAATTTGTTTAATGTGTTTTATAATACTACTATGATAGTTCTTCGTGGTACACCCTGGCTGCGATCAAATTAAATCATAAAAGTTTATGTTAGATCATTAGTTTGGTCTATGGTAAGTTGCTCCAGATGTTGATTGTGGTCTTTGGTGCATTAAATAGATAGCATGATATGTTTTTGGTTACAGCTCTTAATAGCTGACAATAATTGAGTGAGAATTGATCAGTGATCGAGGTTACAATTCTTAGTGCACTTACGTTACGTAATTGGAACCGCACAATCAAATGCTTACAATTTTTGGATGCCGCAACGTTCTTCAGCATAATCTCAAGCAATTTATCGGTTACAATTTTGGCCGCCCAACTATAGGGGCCTTCGATGGCCATTAGCTGGCCACATCAAGATTTATCGGTTACAATTTTGGCGCGCAACGTGGTCGGCTCGATAAGCTGGCGCTTACAATTTTGCGCCACAACGTGATCGGCCCGATATATTGAGGTTATATAGTCATTATAAGTGTGCAATTACAGTTTTAGCACTTTATCAACAGGCGACTTGATTAATTGATTGTTACAGAGTACAAAATGGTAATGTGTGAACTGCATTAATTAATGATTGTTGATTAAAATTTTAATTTCCCATATTACAAGAATATTATCATGTGACAAATGCTCTATCATGGTGATAAAATATTGTATGTTTTATTGCTATATATTTCTCCAAGTTACTTATATAGATTTCTGATGACAATAGCAATCGTATTCCAAGATATACCAATATTTATGATTGAATTGGGAGAAGTTGAAATTATCAAGGGTTTATAAAGTAGTTGTTGTAATATTGCAAATATTTGAAGTGGGGGTTCAGATTATTTTAGTGAGAATGTGATATATACCATCTGGGATAAATTATTGGTGGTGAGGATTTAGTGGTTGGTCGGCTTGAACAAGATTTTCATTGATTACTGTTATTAAAACACATATTTTAGAAAAGTAAAAAAAAGTTGGCTTCACAAAATATTGAAATAGTTGTTATAAAATACTCAAAATGAGTGATTCTGAAGAACTTAATTATCCTGAGACAACTCAAGAAGTTCCTGATTTTGATTTCCAACAACGGTTTATGATAATGCTTCAACGCATAGAGATTGGAATGAATGAACAGTCTCTAAAAATGAATGAACAGTCTGAAAAATTGAACGAACAATCTCTTTCCCAAAAAGAGATGTTAGAGTCTCAAAAAGAGATGACTGAAAAATTAAATGAACAGACTGAAAAATTGAATGAACAGTCTATTTCTCAAAAAGAGATGACTGAAAAATTAAATGAACAGACTGAAAAATTAAATGAACAGTCTATTTCTCAAAAAGAGATGACTGAAAAATTAAATGAACAGACTGAAAAATTGAATGAACAGTCTGAAAAGTTAGATAGTTTTGAGAATAAAATGGCTGAAGTTCAGGAATTTGTGAAAGAAAAAATAGAGGCTGCTAGAGTAAAAACAGTAGAGGAATTTAACCAAAAATTTAAATCCTTAGAGAATAGTTGTAAGGCAGCTAAAGGGGAATCCGATATCAAATTAGAAGAAATTAAAGCTAATTTCTTCGATTATAAAAAGCACTTAGAAGTTCAGATAGAAGAAATTGGAAATAAGTTTATAACCCACGAGGAGAATTTAGACACTAAACTGAAGGTGCTTGATGTGGCAATGGGAGACTCAAGGAGTCAGTTGGCACAAATAGTTAGTGAAATGAACTATAAAGTTCAAGAAGTAGAGTCTCAATCTGCTGAATCTATTGATAAAATTAAAACTGAAATGGAATTTAAACTTCAGAACATGAGTGAATCTGTAACAGATAGCAGAGCAGAATTGGGTAGCATTAAAAAGATTTTGGAAAAAACGATCAATAGGTCTAAAGTAAAACATAAAGAATTAAAAAAGACTAATACTAAATTTAGTGGAGATTTAGAAATGATGCAAAAGGAGTGGAAGGAAATGAGGGATAAATGTCAAGAGTGGCCAAATGAGTCAAATGAGTTTAAAGAGGGACAGAAGCTAGGGTCACAGATTGAAAATCTTCAGCTGAAAGTGTTAGAAATTCAAAAGGCTAAAAAGAAAAACGATAATTTCATTGGTCAAAACACCAAGTATTATGTGGATGGGACAGAGACCTCTGTTAAAGAAGTAGTTGTATCAGATAGTAATTTTACTGGTATCCGCACAACTCCCATTTTCCAAAAACCATTAGGAATTGAATCTGTGACTAAAGATGTCAAGAACACAGAGATGTCTATGGGTGGATCTACAGCTCTTAAATTTCTAAAGATTAAGCCATTTAAAGGGGAGTATTTGGAAAACCCTTTGGAATTTCTTCAAAATCTAGAAGAATTGTTTACTTTGTGCGCATTTTCAGAAAGAGAAAAACTGGCTATCTCCAGCAACCATCTTTATGCTGCTGCAAAAGATTGGTGGCAGTCTTTGTTTGATTGTCCTCAAACATATGGAGATTTTAAACATTTAATAATGTCAAGTTTCTGGGGTGAGGATCGCCAGGATAACATGCGTTATCAAATCACTCGAGAAAAGTATAATGCCAATAAAGGTAGCTATACTCAATTTTTTCGTGGACAGGCGGTCAAACTTAAAACTTTAACTGCTTTCCCATTATCTGAGCATCATATAGTTAGGATCTTAAGACATAACTTACCTCGACAAATTGAACAAGTTTTGATTGCCGCAGATAAGTATACAATTGATGAGGTGTCAGAGATCTTAGATGCACTTGAGACAAGTGAATGTGACCTGGAAAACAGATATAGAGGTGGAAAGGAGGCTAGAGCTTCTCATAACTGTTCCCTGGCTAATGTTAATGTTGCTCCAATAAGAAGTCCTTATCGTGATAACAGATACCAGAGTAGGAGTCGTAGTTATAAACGACCAAAATTTTATAATAGAGTTAATGGTCAACCTAGTCTAATTAATAAGACCCAAGATAGAAATCAACCTTCTGTTAGTGGAATTAAACCACCTCACACAAAGGATATTAAGACAAATGTTAAAAGTAGTACATTAAACTAGAAGGGGCCTCATGGAAAAGTTCCTCATGTTAGCAACTTAAAGAAAAACGAATTTAGAAAATTTTTAAGCTTATATAATGGACCTTTCATGATTGAAAGCCAAGTGGGAGAGAACGCATTTATGCTCTCAACCCCTGAAGGAATCCGAGGCACCTACAATGCACGTAGTTTGAAACCTGTACCTTCAATAAATTAGGGGGATTTATATCGTATAAATGTTATACCATATTCAGATTGATGATAAATTATAGATAGGATAATAAAAAATAGTAACTTATGATGTACCTTAGTAGAATTTGATTAAATGGAATTCTAAAGAAAGATAATTTTTTTCCGTAGGGGGGTGTAAACTGTAACCATATATTTTAGTATAAAATATAATTATTATTGATGTAACTAGTATAAAAATTTCTCTTTCTTCTTTTGGTGATTTGATTGGCTTGATTTGCACTTTGAACAGACTACTCTCTTATATTATTTTAATAAATTTAAATTTGCTTCTTTCCATATGCTAACGCATATCAAAATGCTTAACTTTTTAAAAATTTAACAACACATTAAAATTTGGTAAAATATTATTAAAAACAATATTTTGTTTTATTTGTCTAAAAATGATCTTAAAATTATTATTTTATTCAATTTACCAAAAAACCATTTGTTCAATTAAAATTAAATATTAAAAATAAATACAGTAATTGCGTAGGCGTCTCAATGTAATAAAAGAAAAGAGCGCGAATTTAAGAGACGATTGTCTGATAGTTTGCTTTTGGAGGGAGAATGAAAGAAAAATGGTAAAGGCAAGTAGTGTAAATTTGCCAAGCTTATTTTAAAGTAAAAAAAAATAAGTAATCGGACTACCACAAAGTTTGCTATAAACGTAAATAACATCATGGTATTTAATTAGAAGATGCCTTGCTAAAAATAAAAGTCTGTTCAAGTCGGCTGACCAAGTGAATCGAATCACCAGTAATAATTCCCAATATTACATTTTTGAAATGTCGGAGCTTTCCAGTTTAAAAGAAAATTGCAAGAATTGGTATGTTTTAAAATGTTTATTATTTTACAATTTGGAAACATTAAAAAGTATTTTAATTACAGAAGTTATGAATATGAAAATTTGCTTTTTAAAGAAAAAGAAATTTAAATTAAAGTAAAATGTTAAAGTTATCAACATATTTTAAATATTTCCGTTTCTAATTCTAATAAAAATATAGTATTGATTGATATTTAATTCTACAAAGCCAGTAATATATTTGCTAATTAATTTGTTTAACATTTGGATAATAAATACTCTTCAAATAATTAATCAAAGCTATTTCTAATTTTATCGTCATAATAGAATGATTGAATTAAGTGCTATAATTAATATTCCTATATTTAAACGTGGATGGATAAATAATTCGCATGGATGTAATAAAATTGGAACATTTTAATAGAGAAATGTAGAGATTAATAACTTAATGAAAAACATTTTCATTTAAATTCTGCGTTTCATATTGTGAAGTTGTTCCATGTCTTAGGAGCCACGTAAAATTGTTAATCTAATAGTGATTATAATAACCAATACAACGGATAAAATTGCATGTATGGAATTGAATTATAGTTATAATTATTGCTTCATAGATTTATTGTTCGACACATCGTACATGGATCCCACGGAGCACATTTGGAGTTATAAAATGTTATACAATCCGAGTTGTGACACACACCTGTTATAATTCATGTATTGAACTGTAAAATGCTTTACATTTAATTTATATCACACACACACTTGTTAAATTTTATGTTAGATGCATAATGCATTACTTTACGTTTATCATTATCGGAACTTGCATATGAAGTTCCTAAGTATATTTTATTAAGTTTAAATCAATAGGGGTTGAATACAATATTTATTTAAGAGAATAGCGCTTGCGAAACAGCTTGAAAAGTATTAAATGAATTCGTGAAATGTATCAATCTTTGTGAGGTATTTTGTTGGTCTTTCCAGATTTATAGTCTTATACTAATATTACTTGTATTATATTACACATTTTAGTTTAAGCAAAAGAAGTTAGTACATTAGTCGTCCTGATTAGCTTAGCATTTTATTATGCAAGAACCCACATTTGCTAAAGTGTTAGTGTATTCTGAATAGTCAGAAGAACTGAGGAGGATGATTTTGCACTTTAATGTGAAGTAAATAGTAATGTTGTTTAAGAATGTTAAAGGGCTTTAATCTGTGCTGGTGGTTAATCCGCAGATTATTTTAATTGCTATTTTTGTATTTTACACATTCCTGCGCTGGTGGTTAATCCGCGGAATTGTGTGATTATACGTATTACTTTATGATGGTGTATAAATCCACCAAAGTGTTTAGTGTTATTTAATTCCCACGTGTAGATGAATACATCCACGGGAATATGTTTTGCTTCACAGATATAAGTTGGGCAAAGTATTTTAGTTAATCTGCTAAATCATCTTCTTCATTTGTACGCATAATTTATAAGTTAGATCATCAAATGGTAGCAGGACGTTCTATTCAAGTTACTAAATAATAGTTAACTGTTGGTTGATTATTGTTTACCGGAATGTAAGTTTACATTTTCACTTTATTTAATGATTACATTATAGCTAATATCCTACAGATATAATATTTATTATATTATTATGAGTTTACGGTAGGGATTTAATGGATCTGGAAATGATGTTAAATATTTCATAAGTTGATGCTGAATATCGTATAATCTCATCAATATTCATTATATTAGATTGATATAAGGTAGGACTAGATTTTAAAACTGTACCTATGAGAAGTTATTGAAGAAAGTCAATGGACTTATAATTTATTTATTTTATTTGTTTATTTATTATTTTTTATTATAATATTGGAATTAATTATTAATTTTCATAAATTTGTAAATAAAAGTTGATTTATAATTAAACTTATTGTGCCGTTGCTATGTGTCATTCACAAAATCAGAAATCATAAACTTTGGATAGAGCATACATTATAGAGCATACATTGAAGTACATATTATAGTCAACATGATATAAGAGTTTAGTAATATTTTGATAAAACATTTGAATGCTTCTCGTCTTTGGTAGTTTATGATGTGTGAGGTACAATAAAATCCCATTTACCTTTTCCATCATTTTGGCTTTGCGTATTTGATTTCAGTATACAATACAAATTAATTATTAAACTTGTAAACAGATTTCCCAAATAATAACATGATTGAATGTATTTACTTAACGTTTTTAAATTATCATTTGTCAGTAATAAGAGTCTCAATGATATAATAAACTATAAAAAAAAGAACCCAAATATTTATGTTTATTTATTGCAAAGCTTTACCTGGACTAGCATCTACATTAAAAATCATATAGATGGTTTAAAATTTCATAATTTCATGTAGTTCTACAAATTACGCCATCTTGTACATGGTCGGCCATCGGGTCTCATACAATAAAAATCGCAAATTAAGGTTTGAAAATAATAACATTGCACTTATAATTTGTTTAATGTGTTTTATCATACTACTATGATAGTTCTTCGCGGTACACCCTGGCTGCGATCAAATTAAATCATAAAAGTTTATGTTAGATCATTAGTTTGGTCTATGGTAAGTTGCTCCAGATGTTGATTGTGGTCTTTGGTGCATTAAATAGATAGCATGATATGTTTTTGGTTACAGCTCTTAATAGCTGACAATAATTGAGTGAGAATTGATCAGTGATCGAGGTTACAATTCTTAGTGCACTTACATTACGTAATTGGGACCGCACAATCAAACACTTACAATTTTGGCTGCCCAACTACAGGGGCCCTCGATGGCCATTAGCTGGCCATCAAGAATTTCTCGGTTACAATATATATATATATAATTTTTTGTATATGATTTTTATTATAAATATAAATATACTGACTTTTAGCTTGATCTCACAAGCCAACAATTGAATGATCAATAGAATACTATCAAATAGAGGAACTGTAAATATTGGACTATAACAGTGTTAAAGTTCTGCCAATAGAAAAATATATCTGTAATGCGTACTAACATAATAGACAGTAAGCCTCATAAAGACTATTTTATTAAGTAAGAAAAAGAAAGAAAAGCAAATGAAAAAAATAAAATAATGAATATACTATTAAGATGTTTATTTTTTAAAAAAAGCCAATTAATAAGTTTAAATAAAACTTTAACATATTAAGTCACTAAAATATTACATGCTATTGTTTGAACATATTAAATAAAACGTTTTATTTTAACCACTAACAGGAAACACAGGTATGAGAGAGTCAAACGAGGGTAGTGATTTTGAATAAATACACACATATTTAAACAAATGTATTTATTTGTATTTATAATAATAATAATAATAATAATAATAATAATAATAATAATAATAATAATAATAATAATAATAATAATAATAATAATAATAATAATAATAATAATAATAATAATAATAATAATAATAATAATAATAATAATAATAATAATAATAATAATAATAATAATAATAATAATAGCAACAATAAAAACATATCTACATAATTCAAGATTTGATAAATATTTTTAGATTATATTATTTTTTATTCAAAAAATATATCAATTTAATTTCTTATATATATATATAAGAATCTACTCTTGAAACATATGTGCTAAATGATTAATATTGATAAAATATTAATAATAAAAATATTTAGATTTGGTATTCATTTATTAAAAGAGGTAAATTTCATCATTATGACTTATTAATAAAAAGAATATTGTATTTATTAGCTAATATTTTAAATTACAATGCAAAATGTGCAGAAAATATAGAGGAAAACTTTTTTGTCTTTTATTGTCCAGAAATAGATAGATAAAATAAAAGAAATAGTGCTTTTTTTTTTGCTTGCTTCATTAGTTATCTTTTATATTAATATAATAATAAAATATTTGGAAAAAATGATAGAAATAATAATCTTAGTCATTGAACAGATGTGAACAGATGTCAATTGAAACATCATTTTTGGATCCCAAATGGCCTATAAAATAAAAGTTTCCGATTTTAAGAAAAGTAAATGAAAGAAAAATAATGCAATTTGTAAAAAAAAAAAATTAGCATAAATGGTAACACAATTTGATTTTTTATATTTCTAGGCAGCTATCATAAAATATTGCTAAAAATGTAACATTAAGTTTTAGTATGATTCTAAAGACAGTTTCGTAAATTAATACATCTATTAGTGCTTTTTTTTTAGTTAACAAAAAAATTCAATTCTGATAAATTTTCAAAGTTAAATTTAATAATACTTTAACTGTTCCTTAAATACAGAAGCACTTCATAATAGCACAGTTAACATTGACAGTGATTCACAATTTGCATCCTTAAAACTTTTATGATTTTCTTCCTAGTGTTTAGTCGAACTCTTATATTTCTAAACATTTATTTATTAATATGTTTATAGTAGATTGTTATTTTGGCAATTTTCTGTAGATGGCAGCTGCAATCAGAAATTAATCTTAATTTTTTGCATTTTTTCTAAATATCATGTGTGAATATAAGAAAAAAAATTGCTTCAGTAAAGACAAATCTGCCAATTTTCAAGTAGTTTTTATTTTAATTTTTTATTTCTAACATTAGTCTATTATTATACAATATAATATTTTATATTATCTTTAAAAAAATTGTCTGCATTAAAGTACTACTATGGCTTAGTAGGAAAAAAATGACACTTGTATTTGTGTAAATATATTTTACACAGAGGCTAAACTCTCTCTACAGTAGCACTAGTGTAAGTGAGAGTAATCAATGGAAGAAAGAAGATTTGTACATAAAATTCCTATCTAGTGTCTACTCATTCAATATCCCCAGACTAGTTTCCAGCTTATGGCTGTCATCAATGAGGAGCCTTGGATCTGAGAGCATTGCACTTAGCTATTCTTGCATCCATTGATTACTCTGGCTTGCACTAGTAGTGCTACTGTATGGAAAGTTTAGCCTCTGTGTAAACAGCTCATGTGACATAAGAAATGGTAATCATGTGATATTTAGTAGTTTAAATACATTTTAATTGGTATTTAAATGAATGAATGTACTTATTTTAATAAATACTATTATTATAATATTATTATTACAAATATAAATGTAAAATGTATGTACACTTGTAAATAAATTATTATTGCAAATAAATAAAATAATAAAAAAATAAGTGAGTAATAAATATTTTTATTGTTTTTTGTTTGATCTTATAAATATTTCACATAATAAAAGAATATAAACATTTTACAATTTTGAATGATAATTTTTATCAAATATTTTACCAATCTATATTTTTCTCCCATATTTAAAAATATTACCATATCTTACAGATTAGATACTATATTTTTATTTTATATGCACTAATTATTTATTGCATAAGTGCAAATATTTTTAAGTCTTAAAATTTTCATTACATATCTATCTACAATTTAGTAAAACAAATATTTTACCAATCTCCATTTTTTTTTTCATATTTTGGAGCATTACAATATTTTTTTTCTATATGAAAAATGTTATTTATTTCATAAATACAATTATTTCAAAACATTAAAATTTCAATTATATAATTATTTAGTATAAATATATTTTTTTAAAAATCTATAATTTTGAGACAAAATGGTAAAAAATCATGTAGAATTAACTTAACCATTTACATACACATGCATATAATGATATAGGTAAACTTTAATGTAAATGATGATTTTTAAGTAAAAGCACATTTGTTAGTTTATTAACTATTTTTTATTTATGTTTCTAAAGAACATGAAGTATAAACGTCTTTAGTTTTAGTACATATAAAATATATATCAAAATGAAATAGTATAATATTAATTTTATTTCAAGCATATAATAAATCTCCTTATCATTATGGTCAAATTTTAAATTAGTAAATATTTGATAGTCTTTGTTTCATTATTTTTTATAATAATCCAAGATCAAATATTTAATATTTTATATGAAGGAAATTTTTATAGAAGAGTATGAACACTGAGATCTGTTCTACGTTAAATAAAAATGTGTTTAATTTAAAAAATAAAATTTAAAAAAAACATATTGATAACAAAATGTTTTCATTGATTGTCTATACACATCCATTTGAATATCTATGAGTTTAAAAAAATGTTTAAAAAAAATAGACATGAGTATACACATTCATAATTTTATAATTGTATATAATTTATAGTCTTTTAAAATAAGTGTATATAAATGGAAGATAAAATATATGCTTATAACTATTAATTTTTGATCTACCTAAAATAGTCTCTATTTTGTGAAACTGAGCAGATATTTTTACTTTATTTTACATAGATTAGTAAGAGATTTTGCTTGTTATGATCTTGCAGTTTAAGTATACCTTTATATTCAAGAGCAAAACCTCTGCTTTTCTGTATTAGATGAATAAATTGTGATGTATATGAGTAGGCTTAAAGAAATTGGTATTTTATTTATAAAGATGATCTACTAAGCATAATTTACTAATAAATCAGCAGTATTTTATGTGTTAAAAAGAAATTAGATATACATGAAATATTTTATGTAAAAACAACATGAGAAATATATGGGTTTTTAGTAATATAAAGCTGTTTTCACTTTACAAAGAAAAAGTGAAATGTCATGAGAGAGTAATTAATTTATAGAATATTTAAGAGATATATTCATCTCTAAGTTTATAAGAGATTTTATGATTATTAATGTCAGTGTGTTATAAAAATTTTCCTCACATTCATACTTGAAACTTTTAACAAATCAACACAAATAATAGATGTTAAGCAAACACATAGAATGAGAATAATTGGGATGTAGGGTCAAATAATATACATTATTGATTTAAAAATATTTAAAGTTTATTTTGTATGTGTGTATGTATTTTAATGCTGATTTCCAAAGATTTATTTCTAGCTTACTTTTTAATTTATTTATTTATTTATTTATTTATTTATTTATTTTTGCAAATAAATATAGGAGTACAATTTTAAGAAAGGAAACTATAGCCAATCAATTTTAGAATAAGTAAAAATGAGAATGTAATATATTACATACATTTTTTATTTCATTGTTAATTTAATTTTGTATTATATTTTATTCATATATGTTTTGCAATAAAATCTCCATTGCTATTATCAATTATCATAGTCATCCTTAGTCTCTATTTCATTTATGCATTTATTTTATTTTGAATCTCGATGAGTTTATAATATTTGTTGATTATGTTCTTGTCTCATGATTTGCTGTAACAGTTTGCCAACCATAAGATTAATATAACAAGGTAGGGAGAAGTAGCATCAATATATAATGGGTAAGCAATCTGACAAGTATGGAGCTCAAAATTTTAAAATATTTGGATGTTGGAATGGATTGTAATCCATTTTCAATTAATAGATTTTACCTAACATAACAACTTGGATCTCATTCATGGGCATCTCTATATGATCCTTTCCTGTGGTTACAATATATATATATATATATATATATGTGTGTGTGTGTGTGTGTGTGCACATAACAATTATCCTAATATTAAAAAAAGTTATTTCTAAGATTATGGTCTTAAATTCAAAATCATTAATCAATAGAATATCATTGAACCTTTAATAAATTTTCAATAACACAAGACAGTACTTGAGGTATAATAAGTATACAGAATATCAAATCCCCACCCCTAATGTTATGTTTTTTCAGGAATGCCATCTTGTGAATAAAAATAGAGCCTAAATTTCAAACAGCACAACCAAGGGGTTAACTCTTGATCATTTGTTGCAATGTTGTTAAGTATGTTGAAAATCAAACTAATTCAAACAAGGAGCATAAAATTTAAATTAACAATGATCTTAAATTGCTCATAAACAAACATGTTTAATTTACATATACAAAAAAAAACTAATATATTAGTCATTGTAAATTTGTAATCGCCCAAACATAAATGTATTAGAAATAGACACAATGCATAATCCTGACTGAAAATTCAAATATAAAATTTCAAATCACCCCTAAATATTATGTTCTTTTCAGAAATATTACCTTGTGAATAAAGATAAAGTTTAAATTTTAAACAGCATGACCAAGAGTTTATCTTTAAGATTATTTTCTGCAATATTATTAAGTATATTGAAATATAAAATAATTCACAAGATACCATTGCTGAAAAAACATAACATTTGCAGGGAAGAGGTGATTTGGCATTTTATATTTGAATTTTCAACTACCATTAAGCACTGGGTTTATTTCTTATATATTTATGATTGGAAGATTGCAAAGTTAAAATGACCAATGTTTTTGTCTTAAACATGTTTGTTTATGGACAATTTAAGATTACTGATAATTTAAATTTCATGTCCCTTGTTTGAATTAGTATGTATTTCAATATACTTAACAACATTGCAGCACATGATCAAGAGATAATTTCTTAGTTGTGCTATTTGAAATTCAGACTTCAATATTATTTACAAGACAACCTTGCTGGAAATACATAACAATTAGGGGGGAAGGGGGATTTAACATTTTATATTTAAATTTTCAACTAGTGATATGCACTGGGCCTATTTCTAATAAGTATACTGTATATTCATCAACAAAAATCAAAAAATTGTTACAGTAATAATATTTTTTAGTCAATTTAACAATTATTTCATTTTTAAATGTTGTTTAATTAACACAAAATGTTCTATCTCCAAGCACATAATTTTTATTACTGATCTTAATTATTTGATCATTTTGCACAGTCTTAATTTTAATATGGCATAATTAGTTTATATTTTTTTCTTTTCATTTCCCACCAATATATTCACTTTTGCAAATGCAAGTATTTACTTTTTCACATTTTTTTATTATCTCATCATTGATCTTTTAGCATTTATACGATATTCCCACACTGATCATAAATACACATCAATTTAATCGTGAAACAATACTATTTCATGTCTGTTTGTAATATGATCTATTTTAAAAAAATTAAATAATAACTTTTTATTTTGTTTTAGATTTTATAATAAATTTAACCATAATAAACTATTTAAAAAAACAGTCTTTAAATCTGCAGAAGTACTTTCAGTTAATTCCTTAAACCTACCTCAACTGCTATTAAATTCAATACAAAAAAAAATAAAATGGAAGCAAACATCATCAATTCAAGTCCCATGAATCCCTATTTTAATGTTAGCAGCCTGTCTATTTATTAAATGCATTTTATTCCTATTTATAGAAATTACCTCCTTAATTTTTTTTTTATTATGGTTTCTCTCTTCATATATATATATATATATATATATATATAGAGAGAAACCATAATAATATCGGAATAGAGATATATATATATATATATATCTCTTTTAAAAACAAATATAGAAAAAAATTAATGTTTCATATCTATGTGGGAAATCTACACATTTTTTCTTTCACTCTTGTTAAATAGAAATCAATTTAGGATGTAACTCTATCAGTGTGCTGAATCACATTCCACAAAATTCATTTGAATGTCTTTAAAAGAATTGATTACTTTGTCAAATAATCGTGCAAATGGGGGTATAAGTGTATAATGAATCTAATCTTTAAGAATGTTAAATCATCCAGATTTAGCAATACCTAAAAGGCAGCCAACGTCTGATTCAGAGTAATTAATGTATTTCATCAGAAACCCTGCTTTATTTGGTAAGTTTGATATTTGAAATACCTGAAATAAAAACAATATATACATATGTATGTAATGTTTAAATTTTTTTTAAAAAAAAAAATCTTAGTACGTAAATAAATAATCTATAAACAATGATTAAATTTATACATAATTATTACTAAATATAAAGTATATTAAGACAATATATATATATACACTACAATATATATTTGGCACAAAATTGATTTTAAATAATATTTTTTACATATAATAATAATAACCAGAATTAATACAAAAATAATTTAAGTGAATCTGCTATAAATATATTCTCATATTTAAATGTCTGAATAAAAAAATAAAAAAAACAAGCTGATTTTTTAATGAGGAGTGCACACACACACATGCGTAAAACCACTGACCTAATGACGAAAACTGTAAAGGGTTGAGACTCAAAGGCTAAAATCTAAAAAAGAAAATTAGGACAATTCGTGATTACAAAAAAATAAACCAAATTACTTTTTTCATTTACTTGAATTGTGGAATGAGAAATGTAATTGAAAGATGTATTTTTGTTGTATATTAACATTTTAGCTTCTAATAAAAAAAAAATTTTTTTTTACATTTGTAATTATGCTTTAATGTCAAAAACAAGTGACAAGTTATGAAATTGTTGTTGCTTGAAGTGAATTGAGAATGACTTCATTTAATGTATTACTTTTTGTTAATGATTTCAATTAGCTTTAGACCTATGTAGATATATATAAAGGTATTTTGCTTTTTACTAGACAACTTCCTTAATGTCAATAAATTCATAATTTTTAATTAGTTAAATATTGCTTGAACTTTTAATTAATTATGACCTCATTCACACTAAACGTTCATTTAAAATTTAATTAAGAGATCAAAAATGTTTTCTACAAAATGGTTAAAAATTATAAAGCAAGCTATTTAAAACTTTTAAAGTTTTTGTAATTTAATATATTTACTAGCTCCCAGCGAATAAACAACATTAATTAATTTATTAGGTCACTTTCAGATGCTATCATAAAACAAAAAGCACTTTTACTTCACTAATTAATTACCAGTTTATTTACTTTATTAATTAACTTTTTTTAAAATTATTAAATTGTATTATTCGGTTACAAAAGCTTACTCTGATATGCAAGTTTTAAGAATGAAAAAAAAATAAAACTAATGACAAAATAAACATCTAAATATTTAAACAATAAATGTACTTCATGAATAATATTTCTTAGGTATAATTTTTACTACACCACTCTCACGCAAGGTAGAACTGGTTTCTAACCGTTTTTAACACATTATGGAGGGATGTAATCATAAACATATGACCAAAGATGTGAAAAGAATGTATGACCCCCAAGATGCACATTTTGTACTGAACCAGCATTCATCAGTTTGCCCAGACCATAATGTCTTACACATATCTTCATCATTGTTTGCTATTATATATATATATATATATATATATATATATAGCAAACAATGATGTCTCTCTCTCTTTATATATATATATATATATATATATATATATAAAAGAGAGAGAGACAGAAAGAGAGAGCAAATTACTATAGTTTAATTGACAAACATCAAATGTGCTGCCTTCACAATTTTGTACAAATCACTTAATGAAAATATATTAATAATTTTTATTAGTCATTCATTAGACTATATGTTAATCAATAATGAATAATATTTCTGTAATATAATTTTCACTACCTTGCTCTCACATAAGGGTAGGGATCATATCTATTTTTAATACCTTGTGGATGCATGTAATCATAAACATACCAATGATGAGTTCCTATCTTACAAGAGAATGGTGTGGTGAAAATTAAACTACAGACATATTATTCATTATTGGATAATCTCTAGTCTAATAACTAGCTAATAAAAATCATTAACATACTTTCATTAGATGATTTGTATCAAATTTGTGAGGGCAACACATTTGACACCTCATTTAAAGTGCAGTAATTTGCTATCTATATTTATACTGAACAATGATAAAAATATGTGTAAGAAATTGTGATCTAGGCTAACTAATAATTGTTGGTTTAGCACAAAATGTGCCTCTTGGGGATTATGCATTTTTGACATGTCTTTGATCATATGTTTATGATTACATTTCTCTACAAGGTGTTAAAAGTAAACAGAAACCAGTATCTACCTTGAATGAGAGTCATGTAATGAAAATTACATTACTTAAATACTATTCATTATTGAATAATCACTAAATGTATTATTATTTTAATTTTAAGAATTTTGAATAAAAATTATTTTTATTAAGTGACTTGTGTGAAAGTTGTAAGAGCAGCACATTTGACATTTATCAATTAAACTGTAGTAATTTGCTATCTACATATGTAGTAAACAGTGATAAAGATATGAGTAAGAAATTGTGATCTGGGCAAATTGATGAGTGCTGGTTCAGCACAAAATGTGCATCTTGGAGAGTATACATCTTTTTCATGTCTTTGCCATGTGCTTGTGATTAAATCCCTCCACAAGGTATAAAAAGTGGATAAAACCCAGTCCCTACCTTCATGAGAGAAGTATAGTAAAAATTATACCACAGAAATATTATTCCTCATTAGAAATAAAATACTAGTTTTTTTATTTCACCTTTGATTAGTAAATAGTTTTGATTGCGCTTTACGCAAAAAAGTACTAAACTTCAGTTAAAAGTAGGCTATGATTATGGAGACACAAGGTCTCTGAAAGTGCTAAGCCATATAACTTGTAATAAGATTGAGACAAGCTTCACTTGTTTGCATAAAGCGCAATCTAAACTATTCCTCATTAGATAATCTCTAATCTAATAAATGACTAATAAAAATTATTATTATACTTTTATTAAGTGATTTGTGTGAAAGCAGTGAGGACAGCACATTTAACACATCGATTAAATTGTAGTAATTATATATATATATATATATATATATATATATATATATATATATATATATATATATATATATATATATATATATATATATATATATATATATATATACACACTAAGCAATAATAAAGATATGTGTAAGAAATTGTGGTCTGGGTCAACTGATGAATGCTGGTTCAGTACAAAATATATATTTTTTACATATCTTTGGTCATACGTTTATGAGTACATCTCTCCACAAAGTGTTAAAAGCAGATAAAAACAAGTCTCTACTTTACATGAGAGCAGTGTAGTGAAAATTGCACTACAGAAATATTATTTATTATTGGATAATCTTTAATCTCATTAAAAATTATTAATATATTTTCATTAAGTGATTTGTATCAAATTTGTGAGGACAGCACATTTGATACTTAACAATTACATTGTAGTCAATTTGCTAACTATATATTGAATCGGGTGGGAGAAAATCGAATAAAAAAAATATATAAAATAAAATTTTTACTCTTTAATAAAACAGAATTGTTAAAACATTGTTGACTTCTTTTATATATAAAATATGACAAATTATTTATTATGAATTCCAACTACTCCAGCTGCAATTTAGTATTGCATCACACTGGCCCCTCAGGCAGAGAAGCACAATACCAAATGTACCTGTAGCCATACTGAGGTTACACAAAATATAACCTACAGCCATATTTCCAGGTTACATAACTTCTTGGCTGCTGAATTCAAATCCTGTCATTCAAAATACTTTATTTGTTTTGAAGTAAACTTCAGGTGCCAGTTAATTACAAGAAGTAACTAATATACTCTGGATGACAGCTACTAACTCAGCGCTGAACATCCCAACTAGCTCACTTGAAGAAAGTAATATAATAAACTGCTTTAATAAGTGGTATTAGTAAAAGAATTGACCAACAAAATGCTAATTTCCAAAAATTATTTATTTTAAACTCTAAATTACTTAAGATTCAATTTATCATCTCTTCCCTACATAAAACAATAATTACATATCATGTATCAGGCTCACATATTATAAATTAACATACAATATTAAATAAACATAAGCATTAAAACATTATATATCATGCACACACATTTTATCATGAACTATTTGTTTGTATGATTTGGAAAAGTTCTGGGAATATTTGCTGCTTACACTAACTGCACATAAATAATTATTTTATGTCAGTTAAAAATTCAGTTCTGTTGACTGTGGATATTTCAAAGATTACAATGGCTACAATAATAAATTATTGAATCAATAGTAATGAGAATAAAGAATAATTAATATTACCTATAGGTTTTTTGAGATATATGATCCTAGATAGATTGCTTCTTTTTCCTGTGTGATGCATGTTGTACCAACTGATTGGGATTTAGATAGCTGACAAATGTGATTCGGTCTGGCAAATAGATGTTCAAATGGCTCAGGTTGTTATATGTTCATTGCAGCTAGAGACCTTCAGATATTCTAGGGTGGTCAAAGATTGGAGTACAGTGGCATATTTTGACTTCTGATTAGCAATGCATATTTTTTTGAAGTTCACAAAAAGTAAGTTTTATTTTACAGTCAGAAATAATACTACTAAAAAATCTGATCTGCTCTGCTGATAAGTTTCTTTTTAAAGTCTATTTATGTCTCCCTTTTAATGTTCAGATTGATTAATACTTAAATTAATTAATGTTATTAATTAAATTTCTATTATTCATTCACATTCCTCATTAGATTAATTTACTTTGGATAAGATCTAAACTTTTAATTATTCCCATTATTTGTAGCCATTGCTGATTAATTATTCTCATTGTTTATTTGTAGCCATCTTTGATTAATTAGTTGAGTAATCTTTGAGTTTGACTTAATTTTTATATTACAAACTTTATTTTTTATTTTTTAATTCAACTTCTTTTTATATGTGCATATATATTTTTTCTTTTTAATGTATTTAAAAATCAACACACGCATTTTTTTATTTTCTTTTAAACAAATGAAAAGAGGAAAATATCATTTTTATTTTTTTTATTTAGTTAAATTTCTCCCCCCTCAAATTATTATTATTATTATTATTATTATTATTATTATTATTATTATTATTATTATTATTATTATTATTATTATTATTATTATTATTATTATTATTATTATTATTATTATTATTATTATTATTATTATTATTATTATTATTATTATTATTATTATTATTATTATTATTATTATTATTATTATTATTATTATTATTATTATTATTATTTTAAACTAGTAAAACATATACCAATAATCTGTGCTTATTAAAAAACTCTTTAAACTTTCTGAATTATACTTTTCTTTCATACACTTTTATAATTAATTTTTTTGAATGAGATTTTTACTTTAATCGTTTCTTGATAAAATAATTCCACACTATTTTTTTGTTCAAACTTTTTTAGCTAATTATAAATTCTTTTGACATTAAAATTTTATAATAAATAAAATTGCAAACATGTATCACTGTCCAATAGCAGTACAATATATAAATATATATATAACATTATAATCGGTGCTTGTCACCATTACTGAACATTTACGAGGAAGGGCTCTTAAGTTGCAACTCTGCTGCCCATCTTGTATTAGGGCTAAGATTTAGCCCTTAGGTGAAAATAGTTTTTTTTTTGCTTTTTATTTTAATACTTATTTTATAATATCTTGCAAAGTGTGTAATTATTTTTACTTTTGTGGTTAAGTCAACATGAAATTTTGAGGCCATGAAGTCTTCATTTAGTTCTGTTACTCCAACTTTAGGAGTGCTTTTCCACTAGTTTTCCAAATTATATATATATATGGATTCTTATAATTAAACATTACTAAATACAGTAATCAAAAATTTTGAAAAGCAAAAAAATATAATCATCACTTAGGAACACTTGTGACTATACTCATAGTCTTTGTCAACTAATACTTCAAAAATTGAGAGAAATAACAATAAAAAATAAAGAAAGCTATGCTAGTATATAAATACAAGCAGGACTTAGTCAATAGGTAGGCAGTAAACATTAAGATCACAGAATTATGGGAAGGTTAACCTTTCAAAGTATTAGTTGACAAAGACTATGAGGATAGTCAAAAGCACTTCTAAGTAATGATTTTTTTTTCACTTTTCAAAATTTTTGATTACTGTATTTACTAATATTTAATTATAAGATTCCGTACATTGCTTTGACAAAATACAGACATCGATTTATAATATTATTACATATATTTACTCAACAATGATAAAGATATGTGTAAAAGATTATGGCCAAGGCCAATTGATGTGATGGTTCAGCACAAAATGTGCATCTTGGGGAATTACAGTTTTTTTTACCTTTTATGTCATATGTTTATGATTACATTCCTCCACAAGGTGTCAAAAGTGAATAGAAATCAGTTCATACTTTGTGTGAGAGTGATGTAAAAATTCATTAAAGAAATATTATTCATTATTGAATAGTCTCTAGTCTAATGAATGACTGATAAAAATTATTAATAAATATTTTCTGTTTAAAAAAAGCATTAAAACTTGTGTAAGTAAAAACAAACCAGAATTTTACCATAATTGGTAATAAAATCATATATCAATAAAAGATGATTGCTTGCAAAAAGATTTTTTTTTTCAATTTCAAAATTATAAGATGTGAAAAGATTAGTATATATACATATATATGTTTTAGAATTATTCTTTTATTGATTTGCTAACTTTCTGTACTTAAAATTAAATATTCATAATGCTCATTTAATACCTAAGGTATTCAATAGTAAATATTGAGGAAAATAATGGGTACATTATTTTGTAATTTTAATATTGTTGTGAAAGTAAAGAAATCATGAAACTACAGAAGAATAAGAATATACAAAATGCAGTTTTGTTTTTCATATTGCTTCACATAAATAATCATAAACTGAAGTAAAAAATCAGATATTTTTGCCTTGTAAAAAGCAATTGCTAATGACAATTAAACTGTCATATCAATAATAAGTTATCGCTAATTTTTTGCTATCCATAAAAGATTTCTTAATATATGCATTAAAACTTAGAGAACATAATTTTATAAATTGTCTCAATGCCAATTATTGCAATCATGAAAATATGAATTGTTGTAAATTTGTATTGGTTCAGGATTTTATTTGTTTAATGAATATTCATACCTTGTTTTGTTTTTTGATTAAGTAACTTTCTTTTATGGATGCTGAAACTTAAAACTTAATAAAATATAAATGTTATCAACTTTAACCTTTCTGATGATACTTACGAGACCTTTCGTCGATGATTGACGTCACTCTAATTCCATTATTTTTAATGCTAGGATAGACATTATACACTCATTAGCTAGGTTTTTAAAAGTTCTGTAAGATGCTGCCCTCTTTTGAATTGTTTTACAAGTAAAAAATCAATAAAACTGCTTGTAAAGCTAAACAAAAGAGGAAGTTTGTCAGTGATTGGCTCTCAGCCATCAAAGACATTCTGATTGGCTGGAAAGAACAAAGAAACCACCTGATCAAAGAAAATAAAGAAAAACGCTGAGATTTTCATTTTGAATATGATAAACAAACGTTTTAAAGTATTATAAAAGTATTATTTGAGAAAATACAAATCATTTTCATAAAATATACTAAAAAAACAAAATTATTTTAGAAAAATAATCAAGATTTTAGTAAAAATATTTAAGATTTTAGCAAAAAAAAATATTTATTTTTCCATAACGTAAAACTGAAAAAAAAGCATTTACATCACGCAACTCTTTTTAATTCGTTTAAATTTGCCAAAATTGAATATTTTATAATAAATAAATAGCAATTTATTTTTGAAAGAACTTTCGTTCACTTTCATAACCTGACAAATTATTAATATACTTTTTATAAATGAATCTAAAGTGAATTTGATATTAAAGGTGAATATATTTTTGACAATCGACTTTGTCTTCAGTTTGTGAGTTGGCCAATTAAAAGCTTTGATTTTTACCTCACACAACCAATAATATAATTAGCAGTTAAAAACTTTAAAAGAGCAATATTTTTTTTTAAAAAAGTTGCTCTTGAAGATTATATTAACAGAATAAAAATCACTTTTGTGATAAATAAAAAAAATAGTATTTGAATGCATTATAATTTTATTATTACTATAAACTTTTAATCTGTATTTTTGAAGTTATTGTGGAATGGTATTATTTATAGGTGAAACTAGTTATTTTTAAATTAACTATATAGTCTTTATGCTTTTACAAACTATTTTTCAGAATGGGCAGATGAATGTTATTAGTTATCTATCTTTCTTTACCACCACATCTTTGACCTGCCTGGACCAAAATTAAGAAGACAATTTGTTACTTATGCTGTGTTGACTATTACTAATAGTCATATATTTAGAATCAGTTAAATATGGATAACTTTCAACTAGCAAATAACTAAATTTTCAAATAATAGAAATAAACTATCCCCAAAATTTTTGAATTTTTATGTTAACTTTAAACTACTGAAAAGTTCCATTCAGTTTATGTTTGTACATAAACATTCACTATATGATGCTCTAAATGCATACCAAAAGAACCATAATTAAATAACAAATCTATTCTCTATGAAATGTTAATATATTAGCATTGATGTTTACAGAAAACATTATTCCACCATACATACTGCAAAAAAAAAAAAAAAAGATTACATTTTGAGAATAATAAAAACTATTAAAAATCCTCATATTAGTTGTGTAATCTTTGATAATGTAGATTAAGTATCAAAAATATGAGCTAATTATAAATTGTAAATTTAATATGATCCATTTAAAAAATAATTTATATTATAAAGATAGTCATATCACCAAATTAAAGGTAGCTGATGTTTGTATCACAGTGCTAATCCACTGCTACATTTAAAAAATAGATCATTTGAAAATCAACAAAGTTTTAAAACAATGTATGTAAATCAGGATCTAAAAGTCTATTTTTTATCAACTTTGTTAATGTATCCTAGTAATAAATCATTAATGTAAATCTTTTTTTTTCATGTGTCATAGCATCAGCTGGGAAGCGAAACCGCTAACCTAGGACAACTGCTTGTAAAGCAGCTGTCACTGACCTCTCATCCACCAATGCCTGACAGATGTAAATCTTTTTACCATATTTTTCTATTCTATAGTAGCTTCTCAACCAACTTAATATTTTATTATGTTATAATCTCATAATCTCTCCATCTTAATTTGAATCTGTTTCTTTCTTATTCAGCAGATGGTTTTATAACTATTATTATGTTACTTATATATTCTCTAGTTCACTCTATAGCATGACTGAAACATCTTAATTTTGACTTATAATAGTGTTTTAAGTGCTACTATCTCTCCTCTCTATTTTTTTAATTCTATCTTTTTTTAGCACATCTTTCACCCCCATTTCATTTTCATGAAGTCCACTTCTCTTGAGTAAATAGCATTATTAAAATAGATACGATAAAAGTTAAAAATGTAAAATTATTTAATATTCTTTGGTTAATGAAGAAGTATAAGATGAAAGAACTGAAAGTGTTTAATATCATTTTCTGATTTAAAGAGATTTAATATATATATATCAGTTTGTTTAATTGAATAAAACTGTACTAAATTGGTCGTTTTGGAATTTGTCCGTCACATAAACTTCCTAATCAACTGACAATGAAAGAGAAAAATACTACTTTTAAAATTGATATTATAAAATACAGAAGTTAATATAAATTATTTTTTATATGTTTTACATTAGTCATTCTGTTGTCTTGTGTAATTTGATGCAGTGATAAATATAGCTAACTCAAAGCTTAAGATTTAAAAAAAAAAAACTCAATTTAATCAAAGTAACGGAACTCTGCTGCTCAATTTGTCACTTTGCTACTCAAATAATAACTGACTAAGTTTAAACAAACAAACCAAAAACTTTAGTAAAAACAAAGCTATTTACAAAAAAAAATTATATTAACCAATTATATCTTAAAAAGAATAAAAGTTTAAAATTTTAAATAAAATTACTTATTTAATGATTTTTCTAATATCAACAACTTTATTTATCTATGAGATTGATAACATCTTTTCTAAATAAATCTTTTAATTATTTACATTTATAAAAAACAATAAGTCAGTATTCAAACCTAATACAGATAGATATCAAGAAGATTGATCACTTATGACTCATTGATTCCATTTATGGGTATATAGTTTATCAATATTTTTTACTTTGTCTTTATGAGTTTTATATTGATCATCAATAACATATAATTTATTTTTAGTGCATACAATTTAGATTTAGAGAGTAAGAAAATAATTACTGAGGTGCCAATTATCACAGCCATTAAGACTTACGTTCATAGATATTCAGGTGTTAAAAAAATTTAAAATAAAAAAAATATTTTTTTTAATATTTCTTTTTTATAATCAGGCATGTATACATAAAGCAATACTCAGATAATAATTGGAAATTCATTTATTAGCAACGTCTAAGATCTTAAAAGCATCTTGGGTGATAGCAATTAACTCAACAAGTTGAGATTAACACTATCGGGAAGTTTTAAATAAACAGTTCAGGTTAAACTGCTTGAAGGTAGATTTATAAATAATCCTCTTTACAACCTTTCAAATAAAGTATTGTTCAAAGATTTAAATGTAATAAACTATAAGTGCATGGAATGATTGTGATTTACTTGTAATAACCAAATTAGCTTTGTGCACTTATAGTTTATATATACTTGTAAAATGATGAAAAAAAACTATTTAGATATTTGATCTTTAATATCAAATGTAAAATCTTTATTATCAAATGTAAAGTCATTTTTTCATCATTTAACTAATTGTTTTAGTTATTCTTTAGTTAATATTTGAAATACATGCATTCTTTATATAACTGGAACTGAATTGTAAATGTAGGGAATTTAAAAACAGACTTTTAAGCACCCTTCAACTATCCATGCTATCTCATATCACTAATACACATGACCACATATATGTACAAAAGATAATCTCCAATATATTTATTTTATGCTGAACCAGCACTCATCAGTTAGTCCAAATCATCATCTCCCACACATATATGTAATCAGTGCTCAGTTTATATTAAGATAGCAAATCTTCATACTTTAATGGACAGGCTTTAATCTATTCCAGCCTCCAACTCTTCAACCATCCATACCATTGAAAATCTGATGATAAAATGCCCAAATCTCATGTGGATGCCAAAATTATTGTTATGTCCATGTTGACCTCAAGTCACTCTGACTCCTCATGTATAGGACCTTATCCATTTAAATATATAGAAGTGGGATGGCAGGATATAGGCTTAATGTGTAATATTTGAAATACAGGCATTCTTCATATACCTGAAGCTTAATTGTAAATATAGGGGATTTGAATGCAGACAACATAGGCATAACGATAATATTGGCATCAGCATGGGATTTGGGCATTCCATTATCAAATTTTCAATAGCATGGGTGGCTGAAGAATTGGAGATTGGAGTAGATTGAAGCCTGTCTATTAAAGTATGAAGATTTGCTCTCTTAATATAAACTGAGCACTGATTATATAGGTGTGGGAGATGATGATCTGGACTAACTGATGAGTGTTGGTTTAGCACGAAATACTTAAATTGTTGATTATTTATCTTTTCTACATGTGTGTGATCATGTGTATCAATGGTATGAGATAGTGTCGATAGTTGAAAGATACTTGAAAGTCTGTGTTCAAATTGTTCTTCAGTTATAAATCTTTTTATTTTTAAATATCGAATGTGTATTCTTCCATCAATTCTGAATTCACAATTTTATTTTTTCCAATGTTAATTATCTTGAACAATAATTAGCGTAGGCATCTTTATCAATTTATTTTACAAGGTAAATGCAATGCTGAGCAATATCAAACAGCTGTCAATGCGTCGAGTGATTAAATAATACCTATTAGAGGTACTTATACGGACTTTTAACTAATTAAGATCGTTTATTTTTGGCTCATGATTCAGGATAGTAGCTTGAAATTTATAGCTTTTTAAAGTTTAAAACATTACTACGCATAAACAACTGTATAACAATATAAGTCAGTGTGGAGAAACAGCCAACTTTTTAACTAATTTAAATTAAAATAATCACATGACTCTTGGTTTTGCTCCATTAAATGTATATCTTTTAGAAGTATTGGGATTGTGAGTGTTTTAAAGCAAAAGCTCAATCTATCTTTTTCTATTCTAAGAATAATCATTCACTGTTTTTAAATTATATAAAGTGATATTTAGGGACAGGGCTGGAAAACATTAAAACTCTGTAATAATATATAGAGATAGATTATCGGGTAATGATACTTTATAATATATATGATAACCTGTACTGCTATTTTCTTCAAAACATTTTTTGTATTAAAGAAGTTTGTTTGTAGTAAATTAACATTCTTTTTTTTTACTTATCTACATGTGACAATACTAATAACTTAATATTATCCATATTTTTTGGTATTAGAATTAGTCTGACTCGTTTCACCTGCTAGAATTGTTTTTTAGATATGTTATCAATTTTACTAATACTATTTTAGTTTCCATAAAATTTCTGATAATAAATGTATTTATACTATTTCTGAGGTTTACAAATTAATAAAAATAACTTGATATTCTAAAACTTATTATTGATTTTGTTTATATGCATATACACGTTGATTGCACACATGTATTCCACATTCTAATATATATATATTGTGCCCTTATTAATAGGTTATAATAAGGTAGAATGGTCAATTACTAAAAAATTTTAAATTTTAAGATATGTTTGTATGATATATAAATAATAGTAGGATAATTAGATTTTATAGTACAATTTGAAGCTGAAAATACCTGGTATATAAAAGTGTAATGGATTGTTTTAAGAGAAAACAGTTAAATAAAGCTTAATTATATCCTTGCTTATGGTTGTAAAAGCTGGCCATATAAAATAACACAGCTATAAATAGTTAAAAGTATATTAACAATCCAATTGTAATGTTTTAAAACTAATAAATTAAATAAAAAACGATATGTAATATTATAATTGTATTTAATAGTCAAAATTTAATCTAATATATTTTAAAATAAACTTTATGATGATGAGAATTATATTTAGTTCTACAGTTTAAATTATTTTCCAAATTTTTTATAAAATATATCAGTTTTGGTAATTTAGACCGAGACGTAAATTAAAAAATCATCTGATAAAGTTAGTAATCATGTGACTGTATATTATATACCTTCACACACACACTTGTTAGACTAATAATAAAGTTTGTGAATTATAAAACTAAATATAATTGCTATCGATCCTTAAAGTAAAAGTAGAAATATTAAATGTTGTTTTAATAATTGTTTTAAAAGTTTAAATGATTTTGATAAAATTATAATTGAATTTAAAAATATTATTCTAAGTAATATTTAAGACATGACGTCATAAATTCTTTATTTTAAAGGGCTTAATCTATTATAAAACTAAAATGTGTAAATTTGTTCACGCTAAAAAAGTCATTAACCAATCAACGGAGGTATTTTAGCAGACAAAATATAAGAATCAGACGAAGCGGGAAGAGAAAGTAATGTGTAAGTGAAGGAGGAAGTAACATTTTTTAGCTGAATAAGACCGTAAGCTAGAAAATTGATATAATTTTTAAAATTTTGCATTTATTTTAAAAGTTTTTTTTTAACATATAATATTTTGACTGCCTTTACATGAAGGGCTAATTTTTAAAAGGTTCTTGCCAGTGATTTTATTCAAGTTTAACCAAAACCTTACAGTAAAAATGGAAGTACTAACGGAAAAAATACCTAAAAATATTGCTAAAGGAAAAATATTTGTAAAGTGCCTAGATACAGCTTTATTTATGCTCAACCAAAAACTTATTATTGTAACTCAGAGGAATATAATTAGGACGCTATACGAAAACTTAAAAGAGAAGTTATTTGCCGTCAGGAAAAAATTATGACGCACAAATTTATAAGGCTACTCTAAAGTTTTTTTTTTTTTTATTCTTCTCTATGGGAAAATTAAGATGCTGTATATTATAAAGAATTATGTAAAAGTTATAATGAGAAAAAAAAATGTTTGTCCTTTTTAAAGGAAACATTACAAAGTATATAGTTACCAGAACTTTAAAAGAAAGGAAAATTTACCGAATAATAATATGAAAGAGTCATTATTTTTTTATGAAAAAAAAAAAAGAACAGAAAAACTTTCTCTAAGAGAAATTGGAAAATATAAATCTAATATACTTAATAAAATGGATCCATGGAGACAGAAAAAATTTACTGAATATTTAAATAAAAGTACCTAGAAGATGCATCATAAAAGTCGCACGGGAAAATATTAGCAGAAAATATTAGAAGAGAATATGTAGACGTTTTTCTTTACGTGATTAACTAATAGTATAATTAATAATTGTATTAAATATTATGAAAAACCAAGGATTGTCATCTATGAATATTTATTAAACAGAGCAATAATTGTTCTGCCTTAAAATAGAACATTAAGTGACTGAAGAAGAAATAATAAACATTTTTTTTTAGCTTTAATATGAACGGTTTTCAAGAAAGTTTGATAAAGAAGTACAGTAAATATAGTTTAAATATTTTTACTAATTTGTTTTAAATATAAAATGCTATGTGAGATTAGGGAAAACATATAAACATAAATTTAGTAATATTGAGATTTAAATATAATAGCTTGATAAAATTATTAGAAATATTGTTTAAAAATAAAGTGTATGTATGCGAGTCTTATATCTACAAGAATCAAATGGATGGTGAAGCCTACGGAACGCGATCGAGAAGATAAAGATCGTTTGGTAATATTGATATTTATTTATAATGCATAATGTATTTTTTTTAGATCATCTATTGATTAAGAATGAAGTGTGAAAGTTTAAATTATATGTACACATTTTATACAACATTTTTAACATATAATGAGATAGGAGTAATTCGGAATATGCATGCAATAATTTATTTGAAGTATATTAATAATATAATTTAACAGAACAATTGTGTGATTCTTTTGAACTTTCATGTGATAAAGTATTCAGATATTTTAAAATAGTTTGTATATGATTAAATATACGAGAAAAGTAGTAAGCAAGCTGTCCTATAGAACAGTGGAATAGTTTTGAAATAAATGAATTTTATTATTGTTAGAAATGCAGATATGTATTTGTCGATGTACAGTATAGAAAAATCTTGAGAAATAAGATCGGATAGTGACTTGGAAGTACTAGTGGAGAGGAAACCAAGATGATGTTTTTTTTTTTTAAGAAATAGGAAAATAAAGAATTTGGATCATATTTAGTTTGTGTGATTTCAGTATAGTTAACTAAGTCCTATGACTGAACACATAGAGTTTGGACAGTGTTTTTTTGAATATCTTTTAAACTTTTGATGTTAGAATAAAGCTGAAGAAATAGCTTTAACATCGTTCCTATAATAGAGGTTGGTAGACAGATAAAGGTCACTCCTCTATAGTGTCTTTTAATTCACTGTGCCATGATTGTCAAGGTTTATGACGAGTAATATTCTAGTTATATTTTGATCCTATACATCTATCTTCGCTATCCTTATTTTGTGAATCTGCATCGGTCAGAAAGATATTTTTAAAGAAATAATGAATAAAATAGAACTGAAGATAAGTTATAGTTTATGTAAGAATAGTTTATTTGCTGGAATGTATAGAATTGTGTAACTTTAAAATTGAAAGTCCAAAATATCATAAAGAGAGAAAGAATCATATAATACATTGTAAAATTAATTCGGAAATGAATATAAGATTTTTTTTTTTGAAAAGAAATCTAAACCAAGTATTTAAAAGTGATAATAAAATTTGAATGATTTTTTTTAAAATAATATTTAGAAAATAAGTATTGCATATTTATTAAGAAAATAGTTCAATAAGGTATAATAAACATATACTTGTGCATGGTATGTTAATAGTTGTAATTATATCATCTGAAGTAAGGCTTAAATGAGAATATTAGGATTAATAAACATCGGATAATGAACAATAAAAAACCTAATACCGAATGTAGAACAATGTTTTGACTTTGTAAGATTCCATACAACCAATATAAAACTAGAGTTTTATTATTTTGTAGAATTTTTACTACGAATGTAATTTTGTAATTAAAAATATAATTTTAATAATATTAGGGATGCAAAGTGTTTGTGATAAGCATATAAAAAATGCATTTTGTAACAAGCTAACCATGATAATAAATCAAGTAATAATACTGTATTTTCTTAAGCATTTTAAAGATAAGATTTAACTAGGAAAAATAAATAGTATTTGCATTTCATTTTATAAACTAGTAAACTAAGTTGAGATAGGAGAGTAAGGGATATCCAATGTACATAATGTAAAAATATTGTTAATTTATTTATGTTGTTAATAAACTTTGTTTTAAATTTGTTTTAAAGTTTTGTGTCCGCGTTGTTACTTCTCCACATGGATGCATGAAATCACGATACATTTATAATTGAAACAGACATATAAATTTTGCACAAAGGGTAAACATAAAAGTGTTATAATAATTTTGAGAATTTATTGGTATGTTAAAATTAAAAGATCATAATTTTATATTATTTATTGGTCATAAGTCGGTTGCCACAATATTACATTAAATTATATGCTAATGTTGCCACACGTATTCTGTTGTCAGATTATTAAAATACTACCACGTACGTATTTATTTATTTTATTTAGGAAGAAATAAGATTATATTATATTATTATTGTTATTATTATTTTATTATTGTTAGTTGCTGTGTAGTAGATTATGACATAAAATTCCCTTTTCATATTTTACTACCGTAATTTTAAATTAGTTAGAATACAATTTATGAACCTGAGATTTTATTTTATTTTATTTTACTTCATTTTATTTAATTGAGCTAGATTCTTGTTATAAAGAAGATTAAGATATGATTATTATTTTAATCGTAGTGCATAGAGCTTAGAAAGTCGTAAGAATACTATGAGTTAATTATTTGGTATAGTAAAAAGGGGAAATAGTGTTCTTATGCCATTGAGGTAGTATCGTGTGGATAATGTCTCAATGTAGTCTATCTCGTTCCCCGTATTGTCACCCCATGTCTCATGAAAATAGTAAATATTTATTAATTCATTTTAAAAATTGAACCGTATTTGTATTTAGAAATTAGAGCTAGTAATCATTTTAATCAATGCTGAATATTTCATTTATTTATTTGTTAACTGAGCTAGAACCCGGAATATTCGTTATAAACAGTATATTTTGGGGGTGAGGATGCGCGGGGGGAGGTTAGAATATATATATATAATTACGTATATTGCTCCGAAGAAATACAGACATCGATTTATATTATTATTACGTGTATATATATATATGAATACTTCAATAGAATTACTAACAATTAAACATTCTTCTAATCAAATATTATACTGGCTGATTTAAATGAAATTATATTATAACTATACATATTGGGTTGTTAGATTTTATATTAAAAAATATTGTTTTATAACATCTAAATAAATATTCATTTGCTTCAATTTTGTAGTCTTTTAATATTCAATTATTTTATTTAACTATTTGCTGAAATGAATTCAATAATTTCTCAGGATACATAACTGAATGTCTATAACTTTGCCCAAAGTAAATTTAATGGTCCTTTGTCTAATCCTGGTGGGTTATTTTTAGATAAAAACATGATGATGAGATAACTATTTCCCAGGCATTGAATAGCAATTCAAGTCTTATTTTTTTTAGATTTTCATGTCTTTTATTTAATGACCCAAAGCAAATACTTATTGTTCACTTCGTGAAGTCTTGTCATTGTAGCTATTATTACTATATTATTTTTCATAAGATGAGCTCAGACTGTATGTTCAATAATGTATATCAGCCTAGTATGTGAAATTTTCTGGCTTTTAACTTTAGTTTAAAACTAAGAAACACCATGATTCTTTTTTTATTTACTTGATACTTCATAAATAAAATTTTACTTAGATTTCTTAAAGGCAGATTAAATGAATGCATGTTTATAAATGATCACTATCTTTTATATTTACAATTATAACAGACAAAACTAAATTATGTCTTATATTTCTGAATTAATTTAAAATTGATAGTCAAATTAACTATTTGATATTCAAAACATGAGATGCTAAGATTCTTTTGATTTCTGATATCAGCTGCAATTCGATGATATCATTTTTTTTTTTTTACCTAAATTTGTAGATGATATTTAAGCACAGTAAGATTAATATTTACAAAAACTATCTAATAATATTTAGGTCATTGTTAAGCTTTGTGAACTTAGAAAAAAAGATAAAGAGAATTGATTTTAAAAGTAAATGTGTACTTTTGTTTGAAAGCACAAATACAGTATGATTCATTATAAACAAGAAATAGAGGATCAACATTGCGGAGATGAGTGGAATATCAGATAAAAATGCATGGTTAAGGTATTTAACTTTATGAAAAATACTAAATGAAAACAATTCAGATTTGTAATTATATTTTGGACTATTTTCATCATCTAATTTTAATAATTGTTAATTTTTTTTAAAAAAATCAATATTTATTTACATTTTTCAAATACATACAATTATAGGCTAAACCATATAAAAGATTATAGAAAATGGAATAGTAACACCCTAAAATAGATCCGGAGAGTTTAGAAGACTTTAAATACATCTTATTAAACCATCAAATATCACAAGATTACCATTTCCTATGATTACTCCACCTTATTGAATCCTTCAATTACAATGGCTTGCACTAGATGGCACTACTATTTAAAAAGGCAATTGAAGGAGAAATGGGATGGTCAAGTTTTTATATGAGAGATGCAATAAGTAAATTGAAAATGATTAGTAGATTGCAGTATATGGATAATAAAAGAATAGCCAAAATAGTATTTAATTGGGTTATTAGTAAACTAGGTAACAGGATGGGTGAGAAAGGTAATGCAGTATGCAAAGGTTTGGATAAAGAATTTATATCAGTATATTTGTACAAAAGGTAGGATGATTATGTTAGAAGGATTGTTGAGAGTTATTGTGGTAAGAAATGGGATAAAAGAATAGGGAGTTAGAGAGATGGAGAGTAAAAAGAGTTTATATATATATATATATATATCTTTTTACTCTCCATTGGTTTTTTATATATATATATATATATATATATATATATATATATATAAAAAACCAAAACTGTCTAACACTATACTAGCAAAAATAAAAATGCAAAACCATAAAACAATACAGTACTAGATTAAATTCAAAATTTTACCAAAATCCTTACACAACCATGGTTTCATCTACTACAAATAGACCTTCTCAAGTGAAAATCAACCTAAAGGAAAACATATATATATACAAACAAACAAACCTTCCCATAATTCATTTCAAACTCCACCTTCCCTTAATATCAAAAGAAGTCTTCATAAGATTGATAGCCTCAGAATCAAGGAGTTTTATCATCAAAGTCTCCTTTATTCTTCTTTTTAACTCATTCTTTTCATAAAAAATAACCGAAGCATTGTCAAACAATATTCTATGACCTGTATTCAATTCATGAATATATAAAGCTGAGTTAAGATACCTATGTTTAACTCTACTTATATGAACCTTAACCCTTTCCTTAAGGCTAAATTTACTCTGGCCTACATAAAATTTACCACAACTACATGGAATTTTATAAACAATACCAGGAATAGACCTACTATCAATAGACTGCTTTGAACCATTAAGTAATGAATTCAAATCAGAACCTTTCCTCCATGCAACCTTCTTTCCACCTAACAAATGACTATTCCTATAAACCAAATTATAAATTGATGCTTTAAATGGTAAAGACATATAATCATCATCCTTACCAACAAAATTCTTATCATCCAAATCACGACTATAAACATTATTATTAAATACCACTTTTTTAATAAAATCATGACTATAACCCAATTCTACATATTCAGCAGCAAATTGACTTTTTTGAATATCAGCATCATTATTAAAATTATTAAGCCTTCTATTCCGACAACAAAAATTCAACAAAGACATTTTTTTATGTATAAAAGGCTGATAACTATCAGGCCTAATCATATTTCTCAAATTTTTAGGTTTTATAAAATGACTACAAAACAAAACATCATTAACCTTCTCAACATTTAAATCTAAAAACTTTAATTTTACAAAATCAAAACCACCCCCCTCAATTGTAAACTTAATATTAGAATCAAAACCATTCAATCCACATAAAAACTCTTCTAATTTCTCTTTCTGAATAACAAACAAACAATCATCAACATACCTAACAAATAATTTAATAGAACATGAAAACATATTAATAATACTACACTCCAAATAATCAATATAGACAGCACACATCAATGGAGAAATGACATAACCAATAACCCAACCTTCTCTAATCTTATAAAACACATCATTAGACATAAAATACATTGAATCCTCTAACAGCAAAAGCAAATCATGAAAAACCTTAATCTTATCTGCAGAAAAACATTCTAATTTTTTTAAAATTGAAAGAAAAACATCAATACTTTTTAATCTATTAACCGATTGGTACATATTTTCAATGTCTAAACTACCAAAAACACAATCATCATCCAAAACAAAACCATTTATTTTCTTAAAAGCTTCAAAGGAAGAAGAAACACAAAATTGACCCAGTTTTATGTAATCCTTAAAATATCTTATAATAAATTTTGATATTTTATCAACAATTCCTCCTGTAAAATCAAAAATACATCTCAAAGGAAAATTATCTTTATGAGACTTCAAATTAAAGAAAACCTTTGGAGCCACAAAATCACTAGGTAACAATTTAAATAAGTAGCTCTATCAAAAATCTTTTTATTTTCCATAACTTTCATAATCTTAATTAATTTAGATTTTATTTTTTTACCAGGATCAGAATCTAAAATAGCATATTTTCCATTATTTAATTCTAAAGAAACTTTACTTTTAAAATCAATATTATTTAACAATACAAACCGGCCACCTGAAAATAAAAGTTTTGTGAAAGAAAAAGAGTTTAGATTTGGGTCTTATAAAAATAGGCCTGATGCTTCATCTGTTTTAAATTTGTCAAATTATATTTTGAATGCATCTGATTTGGCTATTTTAGCTAAGGGTCCTGGCTTTGTTCCGTTTGCTAATAGAAGTTTAATTTTTGATTTTGTTTCTGCAATTGAAAGTAGTAGTAATATTTCTGATGAAAATAAAATGTCTTTACAGGTTATTTTGAATAGTCAATTACTTAAAAGAGAAAAATTTGTTTTTGCCCCTAAGGAAATTAGTTTTGTTAAAAAAAGATTGAAAGCCAATGATGTTATATTATTAAAAGAAGATAAAGGTGGCCGGTTTGTATTGTTAAATAATATTGATTTTAAAAGTAAAGTTTCTTTAGAATTAAATAATGGAAAATATGCTATTTTAGATTCTGATCCTGGTAAAAAAATAAAATCTAAATTAATTAAGATTATGAAAGTTATGGAAAATAAAAAGATTTTTGATAGAGCTACTTATTTAAATTGTTACCCTAGTGATTTTGTGGCTCCAAAGGTTTTCTTTAATTTGAAGTCTCATAAAGATAATTTTCCTTTGAGATGTATTTTTGATTTTACAGGAGGAATTGTTGATAAAATATCAAAATTTATTATAAGATATTTTAAGGATTACATAAAACTGGGTCAATTTTGTGTTTCTTCTTCCTTTGAAGCTTTTAAGAAAATAAATGGTTTTGTTTTGGATGATGATTGTGTTTTTGGTAGTTTAGACATTGAAAATATGTACCAATCGGTTAATAGATTAAAAAGTATTGATGTTTTTCTTTCAATTTTAAAAAAATTAGAATGTTTTTCTGCAGATAAGATTAAGGATTTTCATGATTTGCTTTTGCTGTTAGAGGATTCAATGTATTTTATGTCTAATGATGTGTTTTATAAGATTAGAGAAGGTTGGGTTATTGGTTATGTCATTTCTCCATTGATGTGTGCTGTCTATATTGATTATTTGGAGTGTAGTATTATTAATATGTTTTCATGTTCTATTAAATTATTTGTTAGGTATGTTGATGATTGTTTGTTTGTTATTCAGAAAGAGAAATTAGAAGAGTTTTTATGTGGATTGAATGGTTTTGATTCTAATATTAAGTTTACAATTGAGGGGGGTGGTTTTGATTTTGTAAAATTAAAGTTTTTAGATTTAAATGTTGAGAAGGTTAATGATGTTTTGTTTTGTAGTCATTTTATAAAACCTAAAAATTTGAGAAATATGATTAGGCCTGATAGTTATCAGCCTTTTATACATAAAAAAATGTCTTTGTTGAATTTTTGTTGTCGGAATAGAAGGCTTAATAATTTTAATAATGATGCTGATATTCAAAAAAGTCAATTTGCTGCTGAATATGTAGAATTGGGTTATAGTCATGATTTTATTAAAAAAGTGGTATTTAATAATAATGTTTATAGTCGTGATTTGGATGATAAGAATTTTGTTGGTAAGGATGATGATTATATGTCTTTACCATTTAAAGCATCAATTTATAATTTGGTTTATAGGAATAGTCATTTGTTAGGTGGAAAGAAGGTTGCATGGAGGAAAGGTTCTGATTTGAATTCATTACTTAATGGTTCAAAGCAGTCTATTGATAGTAGGTCTATTCCTGGTATTGTTTATAAAATTCCATGTAGTTGTGGTAAATTTTATGTAGGCCAGAGTAAATTTAGCCTTAAGGAAAGGGTTAAGGTTCATATAAGTAGAGTTAAACATAGGTATCTTAACTCAGCTTTATATATTCATGAATTGAATACAGGTCATAGAATATTGTTTGACAATGCTTCGGTTATTTTTTATGAAAAGAATGAGTTAAAAAGAAGAATAAAGGAGACTTTGATGATAAAACTCCTTGATTCTGAGGCTATCAATCTTATGAAGACTTCTTTTGATATTAAGGGAAGGTGGAGTTTGAAATGAATTATGGGAAGGTTTGTTTGTTTGTATATATATATGTTTTCCTTTAGGTTGATTTTCACTTGAGAAGGTCTATTTGTAGTAGATGAAACCATGGTTGTGTAAGGATTTTGGTAAAATTTTGAATTTAATCTAGTACTGTATTGTTTTATGGTTTTGCATATATATATATATATATGTATGTTTACTTATATATATATATATATATATATATATATATATATATATATATAAGTAAACAGAATATTAGGTGTGAGTTAATGTATGATAATAGTAAGGAAAGTAGTTTATTGTTTAAGGCTCAGACAGGATCTTTAACAACAAGAGGATATACGTGTAAATGAAAAAATATGGGTGATTTAGTCTGTAAATTGTGTAAGGAAGGAATAGAAAATATTAGGCAATTACAAATATTTAGAAGTTATAATAATTTATTTATTATGACAATTATTAAAACTAATATTTCACTTATATTAAAAGGTTGTTAAAAGTAAGATTTGTTATTTATCCTTTGAATATCTTAATGGTGGTTGCAGAATATTTAGTCTGTACATAAATTAAAACAATAGACAAAATTCACCATGTAATTTAAAAACTAAGCTTATATAACAACAGAGCCCATAGATGGAATGGTATAATTCTATCTTTTCATTGTTTTTTTGATGCTACAAATATCTTGTTGCTATATAACTTGCAGGAGATAGTTATGTTCACTTTGCAATTACAAATATTTAAAAATTATAATTATTTATTTATTGATACAATTATTAAAACTAATATTTCACTTAATGCTCAAAGTTTGTTAAAAGTAAGTCTTGTTCTTCATTCTTTGAATATATTTATGATGATTGCAAAACATTTAGTCTGTATGTAAATTAAAACTAGACAAAATTTAAAATAAAGTCAAAAACTAATCTTATATAACAAAAGAACTGAAAGATTCTATCTTTATTTGTTTTTCATATTACATAACTCAGTGGAAGGTAGTTACCTCTACTTTGCAGTTTACAAATATTTAGAAGTTATGATTATTTAGTAAACAGTTTTTTAATAAACATGGAATTATATAGGATTCATCTTAGGATAAGAGTTAAAGAAGAAAACTGTTTCCAGGATTAATCATATCTAATCCCCATCTATATCACAGAATTTAGAGAAGCTATTTCAACAAATAATTGATTGCAGATGAAAGTGATAAAAAATATTTATCACAATAAGCAAATACTTTGATGGTTAAAAAGACGAATGGATAAATTAATCTGTGTTTAGATGCCCACTAGCTAAATGCATGATTTTCCACTTATCTTTAAAGATATTATTATGTTTACATAGAACGCTGTACTTGCAATTGTTAATTTGTAATACCCTGGTTGATTTATATAGATGAAACATCTTACATTTTAGACTGCTTTTATATATAGGTATGATCTATATGCTTTCTGATAAATGACATCTCACTGATTAATAATAGAGCAGGGATTTTTCAATGTCTGGAAAATGTTTTGTCAGCATGCATTAAAGATATAATTGTATTCTATGTAGATAATGTGAACATCACATTCCACAATTTGAAGTGTATTTGAACATTTTAAATGACTTTAAAATATATCAAGAACACAATATTATTAATTTGCAAAAAATATACTGGCTTTGTGATTAGCATAGCAAACATAAGTCTCAACTTGCAAAAATTACTGATATCTAAACATTTTCTTCCCCTACTTATCAAAAGCATTTAAGATTTTTCAGGGATGATATGATTTTTAAAACTAGTTTTATGAAATATTTGTTTTAGATACATTTTCATTATCTATCTTGTTGCATAAGGATCACTAATCAGGAATACTCAATCCAGCAATATTATGATGTCATTAAAAGCAAAGGTTTTTCAAAAAATTATCTTAGGTACTTTGATTTTGATAATTTATTCTATGTCCAAACTGACAGTAGTGATTATGGACTAGCAAAATTACTATTTCAAATTAACCAACAATAGCAATATCATAAAGTATTATATTTTATTATCCAATCTTATAACTATTTTATATATTATCTTTTAATTATTCCTATCCATAAAATACTCTCCTTTCTTATACCATCATTGTTTTTACCCCCATTCCATCTTTATTAAGACTTGGCTTAATTTTCTTTATTAATATTGCTTTTTTTATTTCACTATCTCTTTTCTTATCTGTATAACTAATCATTCGTATACAGTCTTTCCCAATATTATGATCTGTTTCCATAATATGCATATATATTGGTGACTTTTATCATATCTATGCTGTTCCAATCCAGTATATGTAGAATTTTTCATTTCAACCACATACTTATTTCTAATATTCTTATCCTTATATATCTTACATTTTATTTCATACACTCCATTAATATTTTTCCTCTTCTCATTCATATATTTATTATCTAATATTTCCATTAAATGTTTTCATTTTCTATTCACTATTCAATATTTTATAATGCCCTTAAATGTTTTAATTGTTCTAATAATTGTATTCATCCCTTTAACTATTCTATTATCATTAGTCTTAATACCATATATTTTTCTTTATTATCCTTCTTAATAACTTTTTTCTTTTCCTTTTTCTCCTTTTTATATTTCTCTTCTATCTTTTTTATATTTGGATAAAAACAATGATAGTATAAGGAAGGAGAGTATTTTATGGATAAAATAGGAATAACTAAAAGATAATATATAAATAGTTATAAAACTGGATAATAGAGAGAGCTATAAAATAGAGAATATAAAAGGGAGGTCAAGAGGAAGTTAAATTAATAAAAATGGAGAATAGAGAAAATTGAAGAAAGAGAATAAGGTAAAAATTTAAAATTACATCTGATATAGGGAAGTGAATATAAGTATGTGTTAAATAAAATAAAAAAGTTGCAAAATAAGAAGAATAAAGAAGGATTATATTAAAAGTGATATAAAAAAATTTGGGGGTAATAAAAAGGTAAAATTGGTATGTAAAATATATATATATATTATATGTGTATTAAATTATTATATGTGTTAAAATTAAAAGTCTTATATGTAATAAAATAAAAGGAGGGTATTAATAAATAATAAAATATAGAAAATTAATATGTCTAAAAAATATAACATGAATTAAAAGGTTTTGTAAAGGCAATATTAAAACTTTTAAGTAGTATGTTAGAAAATTAGTAATAATTTGTATAGAAATATTAATTAATGGTTGTTATTATTTTATGTATTTCATTTTAGTAGATTTGATGAAGACAGCAAGGTGCAGTTGAAACTGTATTTTAATATTTAATAAAAAAAATTGCTGAAATGTGTGAGAAGATTTTTTGAGAATTGCATATTGTATATAAGAACAGCAGAAAAAATAAAAAAGAGAAGTTTTTACAAGGATTAACAATAATAGTTGGAAGCATGTTCCTTTCATTTAGAATGATTTTATTTATTGGTAAATAGTATTTAATTTCCCTCCATATGGCTTTTAATAATAAAAATGTACAATCAATTAATTTAAATATTTTATGTCTCACAAGATAGTATGAGAATTGTCATATATTTTAAATATAACTTTAATATTTAAAATATGTTATAATTTATAAATGTTTGTAAAAGAGAAAGAGAGAATTATAAAAAAAATCATATAAAGTTTATTTTTATCTCACTCTTCAATAATTTTATGTAATTATCAGTTTAAGCTTGGTTTTGAAAAGTATTGAGATAAATGTTTATGTTTAATAACATTTTTAAAAGAAAAAAAAGAAAATATTTTTAACATTATATTAAAATTTGGTTTTAATTAATCAGAGTAGTTTTTTTTTCTTTCTATATTTTTTATCTCTCTCTAAAAGGAAATTCAGTGAAATTAATTTGATTATCTTGTTTTCTCTTTGGTAAGAAAATTTTTTTTATTAAAAACAAATGTCAAAAATTATGATTTTAATTTAAGTTTTTGATTTGTCTACTAATCTCAATGTTAAAGGAGTGATTAGCTCAACAATTTATTTTGCCAAAATTGATCTAATTAGTTATTACATTTTATTATATAGGGATTGTGATTGTTTGAAGACAAGTTTTTTCCAAAAGTAAAGGTGATGTCAAGAAGATGATCTCAGTGTTTTGTAAGAAGCAAATTTCTGACTCAATATTGAAGAGGTTCGTCAGTTCTAAGGCAAGTGTTGAAAAAGACAGTAGAAGAAAAAAGTTCTAATCAAGCTGTTGAAGAAAACAGCTGGAGAATTTAACTATGATATTAGTTATAAAATATTTTCTAAAATGGACTTAAAGAACACAGTGTGCTAAGTTTTGTTAAAAGCTAAACATCATCTTGGTTCATGTAATGTGCTTCATTGAAATTAAAGAAAATGTAAAAAAAAATGTTCCTGAAGTAATCTGAAACCTCACCTCCAACCAAGAGAATGAATGTTTTCATGTATTAGTCAGACCTAGAAAATTATTAGAGAAAAATGAAAAATTTATTTTTGTGTGTTAACATGGAAAATTTACTATTGCAAAAATGAATAAATTCATTTTGGGTGAACCTGAAATTACTGCACACTAAAAAAAAAAACAAATTAACAGAGAACATTATGTAGAAACATTCAAGAAAAAACAAAAATATAAAAACTGAAAAATACAAGTGCCAAAGAAAGATTCAAAAAAGAAAATGAAACCATGGTAAAAAGTTTTCTTAATGTGTACATTATACTTTCATTTAGAAATAATAAAAATTTTATACAACATTTTTAAAACATTTTTTTTTCTTATTCATTATTTATTTTTCTTTACAAACATATTTCTTCTTTATTTACTTTTAACCCCCTCCCTCCCATTATATACAAAAAGCTAAGCTAATTTAAAATGCCCTTATCTCTGATTGAAAAGCTTTTGCAACTTTTGTTATTTAAAAGAAAACAATTTACTGAAAGCGGAAGTTAATTAATTTAAGAAACAAAATTAGCTGGTATACTTTTGATAAGAATTTATAAATTTAAATTATCATATCATGTCATTTTCTTATATTTTTTTATTATTAACAAACTAATTTATTGAATAAGTATTTATAAAAATATTTTAGCATTAATATTTTATTTCTCCAGTTATTGGTTATATGAATTGCAGTATTGTTTGACTTATTTCCATACAGCTTAGAGTTTGATGGGGTTGTTTTCAAATTATCACAGTAAAGTTATTTTAAAATAAATTAGAATAATCTATTATATTTATTTATATCTTTCTCACAATAACCGTTCATAAATTTCTTGATTCCTAAGCCAGTTTAGAGCTAATCATTAGTTATATGGATGTAGGGTTTTATGTTTATGTTTGGACACCCAGATGATATCTCTGGATTTTGCAAAGATATTATACTTTAAAGACTATTTACTGCATTTTGGTTTTCTTATTAGAAATTTAGTTTATAACAGGCTTGTATCCTCATAGTAACTTACGTCCAGAAGATTGATGATGATCAGCATATCATAATTATTTTTTTATTATTCTGACTGATAGATTAGTACTTAGGTATGTGCATCCAAATAATTGTGTTATATTTTGCCCTGAGTTTGGCAGTGGCTAGATAACTAACCTGTTTTATAATGTACCTTCTTTAAATACTCCCAAGACTGACTGAGTGATTGTTGTTAATGATTAATGATTAGACTTTATTTAATTATTCTTCTGTATTGCTTAAAATATATTGTCATGGTTTTGTTTATGCTAAATCTCTACTCATATTCTCTATATTATATATTCATGCTATACTTTTATATTTATTTGATTAGTTATTTTATGGGAATGATGATATGTTAGCCATCTTCCCTTATTTACCATTAATGTTTCATACCATTACATTACTCAACCCAAAAGTGTAAAGTTTATTGACAATAAATACCTTATTAATGGTTAACTAATCCGATGTCATTTTACAATATTGAACTATATTCTGCTCAGTAGCTAAAACATTATAGTTGCTGCCATTTAATTATATGTCAATGATTCTGTAGAATATTATTTAAGAGTTTTATATATTGAAAGCTCATTATGACCTATGCAACCACCTTTGAAATAATTAAAAAAGATAATCCAAAAACATCTCAAAAAGAAAATTCCTTTACCCATGCTAAAGATAATTATTAAAATATATAATAAAATTATACAACAGTTTTAAAACATTATTGTTGCTGATAATTTCAGGACATATATTTAAATCTGCCTTCTGCTTGCCTTTTCTGTAATAACTTTGAAATTATCAGCAACAGTATGTTGTAAAAAGCATTGCATAATTTTATTATATTTTTTTCAAAAAATACTCACTTCATATAAAATATAATTTGGAATTAATTTACCTCATGCAAGGAATTTTGAATTTCATATAATAAAGACTTATTTTATTGTGATGAATATATTTCAAGTCATATACCAAATTATGTTTATGTTTACAAGAAAGATAATATTTAACTTGATAATAATTTATTGCTTAAATGTACAATTATTTGTGCTGTTATTTTACTGAAACATTATTTACTATTTTATAACAGCATTAAAAGATGTTTCCTTTATTATGTTTACTTCCACCCAGAGGAATCAAATCAATTCCTTAGATACAGGGAAGTGAAACAATTGACATATTATAAACAAATGTTTAACAAATATTGTGAAGTATTGGAATAAATTACTTATGTTATAAATGGAAATAATTTTGAAAATGATATTATACTTGAATTGAATTTAAATAAAATTTTCCTGCATTAAATTATGAAAGCCTGCATATTCTTTCTTTCTCTTAGTGTTGTTATGGAAACTACCACTATAGTTTTAAAATGTGATATTTGGAAAAAAGTATTTTTTCAGCTGAATACTCTTTTATTACTGCTAATTGATAAAATTCTCTTAAAGTATTAAGTGTTGGATATGTAATTTTAAATAAAAAGAAACATTTTATTGCAACTTAATAAATATTTATCATTATTTAAATCCATGGAAACTTATTCAATAAATGGTCATACCTTATAGTTGTCTAGCATAATATATTTTGAATCTTATTTAAAAATAACCATGAAGCACTTTTATATTTTAATTACATTACATTTGTGTGTTGAATATCTTTGCCATCCACAGAACTTTATTGTTTTATAGACTGTTCCTGTTAATGGTTTAATGGTGGAAACACAGAAGAAACAGAAGGACTTCTGTTTCTTTTGTATTTTATTTATTTTAAATGGTAAAAGAATTAATGTTTTATTTATGTTTATGATTTTGCATATAATGTTTTGATTTCAGATGCATATTATTTTACCTGTTTTATATGCTATTTTTAAAAATAATTTTAGGATTAAAGTTTTCAGAATATCAGTGTATGATATTTGTATATTTTAAAACAGTATTTGTTTTCTTCTTCATATGAATTATTTATTTATAAAAATATATTAAGCTGAATGCAGGACAAGTAGGTGTATGTTTTTTATTATTTTTATTTTATTGCTTGTTTATTTCCATTAGTCATAGCATTTTTGCTTAGAGATAAAGCTTAAACTCTATCTTTATTTAGGAATACTTACTTTGCCACTATTGTTAGATATTGCAACTTAGGTTCTCTCTCTCTCTCACCAGTTTATTGATATATTTTGTATGAATTTTATTAATCTTATTGCATCCAAAGCACATAATGCTTTATTAAGGCAACCCTATTTATTATTTTTATCCCTGATGTGCATTCTCATTATTTCTTGACTGGTGACAAAGTCCTAGATCATTTTATTACTGCTCTCAAAGATAAATCCACTTATTTATGAGCTATGCCATCATACATTAACTTTACTTTTTCTCAGTTATCTTAATATAAATTACATTAGTTATTGGTAATGTCTTTTATAAAGCATTTGTAATATTTTACCACGACTTTATTCTGGCAGTCAAGTTGTTTTTATCAAGATAAAGAGGAATGCTAGACATAAACTTATTAATTTAAAATAAAACACAACATGATCTCTTAATTTAGAGTAAAAAAAAATCTCTTAGGATGACATTTAGAAAATAAGGACACGTAAGGGATTTTATACCATTTTAAATATCATAGAATAAATCTACTTAAATATCTTTTAAATTTGAACTAAGTTATTTCATAATATAAATTTATTATGGAATAACAAATATGGTTTAATATTTATGGAAAATATTTTTAAAATAAATAAACACAGTGATCTTTTAATAAGCAAACCAAATTGGCTGAAGTGATCTCTAATAATAATAATATGCAATTATAGTTTTATTAAAGAAAATATATCTTTCTTAGATGAAATTCTAATACTTAAATATAATTCAGGAAAGTGATATATTAATTTTAATGTTCATGTATTCTTACAACAAACTCTTAAGATAATTTATATTACTTTTATCAGTATTTAGATCTCTTGTTAACGGGTGGATGATATGGAAAAATGACTATAAGAAATTTCCTAATAAAAAATAAATGAATATTTTTTTATGTAAAACAAATCAATCACAAATATATCTTTTAGGTTCACAAAGTCAAGGGGTTCTGCAAACACAACTTTCCTTTTATCAGAAGATTAAAATTACAAATGAATTTATGAAAAATATATTTGGTTAAGCAAAAATAATCTGCTTGGTCAAAAGGAAGTTTTAGATTCTAATAAGTTCTTATATATTAAAGCATTCATACAATGATAATAATGTCCTTTTCATAAATAGTGTCCATTTTATCCAGCAACCAAAGAGTGATAGGAGAGATGTATATTGTCTATTTATGTTTAAATACAATTTAAAAATTTGAGGTTAATTATTTATTGTATTACCTCAAATTTTTAAATTGTATTTAGACATAAATAGACAATATACATCTCTCCTATCACTCTTTGGTTGCTGGATAAAATGGACACTATTTATGAAAAGGACATTATTATCATTGTATGAATGCTTTAATATATAAGAACTTATTAGAATCTAAAACTTCCTTTTGACCAAGCAAATTATTTTTGCTTAACCAAATATATTTTTCATAAATTCATTTGTAATTTTAATCTTCTGATAAAAGGAAAGTTGTATTTGCAGAACCCCTTGACTTTGTGAACCTAAAAGATATATTTGTGATTGATTTGTTTTACATAAAAAAAATATTCATTTATTTTTTATTAGGAAATTTCTTATAGTCATTTTTCCATATCAGCCACCCCTTAACCAGAGATCTAAATAATGATAAAAGTAATATAAATTATCTTAAGAGTTTGTTGTAAGAGTACATGAACATTAAAATTAATATATCACTTTCCTGAATTATATTTCAGTATTAGAATTTCATCTAAGAAAGATATATTTTCTTTAATAAAACTATAATTGCATATTATTATTATTAGAGATCACTTCAGCCAATTTGGTTTGCTTATTAAAAGATCACTGTGTTTATTTATTTTAAAAATATTTTCCATAAATATTAAAACATATTTGTTATTCCATAATAAATTTATATTATGAAATAACTTAGTTCAAATTTAAAAGATATTTAAGTAGATTTATTCTATGATATTTAAAATGGCTATAAAATCCCTTATGTGTCCTTAATTTCTAAATGTCATCCTAAGAGATTTTTTTTTTTACTCTAAATTAAGAGATCATGTTGTGTTTTATTTTAAATTAATAAGTTTATGTCTTACTTACTAGGATTTCATATTACCTTGAATACATCTTAAAAATTAGAGAGAATTTATTTTATGATTAAAATCAATCATATTACCCCGAGTTACTCTAATTTATTTTATGAACCATCTTATTTAAAGATTATTTTTCTAAAGAAGAAGCTATTTTCAAAGTTGATAATCATTGATGGCAAAGATTTAAAATAACATTTACATAATTTAAAATTAAACATAATGTTTCATCTGATTGTAGGAATAATATATTTAAAAGCTGCTTTAGGATGCTAATAAGAAAGATGGTAGTGATAGTAGATGTTGGAAAAAAAGGATTTTTAAATGTAACTTCAATGGCATATGCATGCAGTAATAGCTGTTCTCCATTTATACTAGAGTGAGTTGAGAATTCTCCTTTTAAGTTATTGATAGTATTGCTTTGTATTTTAATGATATTTATTTAATAACAGACATTTTATTATATATAGAGAGAGCTGTAGACTTGATACTAATTGTATTATTTAATATACACAACGTGATCAATTTATAATAAAATAATAATTACCTATTCTTTATTCAAGTAATGGATATAAATCACTCAGCACTCTTGATTAGGCTGCAAAGTAAAAAAAAATATTTTTGATATTAAATATTTCCTGAAAAATGAACTACAACAATAAAACATAAGAATGTTTTTTTCCAATTGACCTACTCATTTAATCAACACCCACAGTTTAAAATCTAGTAATGTATCTTTATTATTATATTTGAGATATTAACTATTTTTACCTAATAATCCTAAAAGATGGTAAATGTTTGCAATTATTGATATTTTTATTCTGTTGAATGTAAAAAATGTGGATATACTAACATCTCTTGAAAGTTTTTATTTTTAAAAAAATACCCAATTTATACATTCAAATAGTACTGTAATGTTCTCCTCTTTTCCATGGATGCACCATTCACTCTTTCAGAAAATATTAAAAATATATAAAAAAAATTATAAACATATATTCAGAAGTTTTATGCACATGCCTATCTGCTTGAGTACCATCATCATCATTAATCATCATTTAATCAATCATAACTTCATCTTCTCCCTTCATTATCCATTTTGAATACACCTGGGTCTCATTTTACATGATAGATAGGTTCCTCAGAAAACACACGCAAACGAAATCATGCAAAAATAGACATAACTTACATTGAAAAAGGGGGGGGGGTGCTGTCTGTGATTTTTCAAAAGTCATGTAAAGCAAAGCATCAACATAAAATTACTTTAAAATTCGCACAAAAAAAAAAATAAGAAAATAAAATATGACTAATAAAAAATTTCAAATTTGAAAAAAATTGATACAAGACAACCTTTTTTTAACTATAATATTTAATTTTATTCAAAATAATATATTTTTATGCATAATTTACAGTACAGTAATTTACATTTTTTTATACACATTTTAATTATTATGATTTTCTGGTGACAACGTAATTAGTAATTAATCTTTGAGACAATGATTTTATTAATTGTTTACGAAACTCGCGATATCCAGACATACAACCATTTAGCTCTCGTTGGAATTTAAGAGCATGTTAATAATTAGTGTCATTAATAAGAAAATAATAATTGATTACATTCTTTTTTAAAAAGCAAAAACAGAATGTGATTTAAAATGCAAAATTAACACGCACAATGTTTGAACAAATTTACATTATAATCTTGTAAAATTTAATATGTGTATACATAAAATGTGGAAATCATGATCTTAATTTCATTATTGCATAAAATCTTACTATTATAAAGCACTGAAAATATTGAAATTACTAAGATGAAAGTTGAATTCCAATAAGGTGCTATTACTTTCAATATAACGTAATTGCATGAAATTTATTATTTAAAGTAATAGCACATTATTGGAATCGACTTCTGGTGAAACACGAATTGCATAACTTCAAAATCGTGTTAAATAAGTCCGCGTAAAAAGAGATCCAGGTATATATCAGTCAGATAGGTCGAATGATTACTCTTTTTTGATCTAGATTCATTAATAGACTTTATTTTTTTAAATTACTTTATTTTACATTTTGTTAATTATTTTTGATGTATTAATGTTTATATTTTTCAAATTAAATTGTATTATAATTATACATATAAATGTTAAATATCTATATTGCATAGATTTGAAATCATGCATTGTTTCAGATAGAAAAAGCGGTACTTGGGTATTATTCCTGCAACCAAAGAAAGATAGGAGGACTTTTCACATTCGTATCAATACACTGCTAACTTTTTAATGTTATGATTTTGGCAACATCAAACATTACAAAGTTAGCAATGCTTTGATAGGAATGTGAAAAGTCCTCCTTTCTTTCCCTGGTTGCAGGAATAATACCCAATAGTTTTAGAAAAATACACAAAAATTAATGTTATAGGAAATATACACGTACTTCTATGCAATGTAGATAAACGCAAACAATCAAATTTGACAGACGCAAAGAACCAAATTTTGTAATTGTCTTCCATCAGTTTAAAAAAAAAATTGTAGTAATGAAGGCATACCGGATCCATTTTTCTGTATGAAATTATTACAACACAAATATATCTTTTTAAAAGTAAAAAAAAAAAATCTATGAAAGAAACATAAGCAAACAATGCTTGAATGCTAAATTTAATCAAATGATTTTAAACCAAGAAAAATACCGAAATTTGTACAAATAGTTTTTAAAATCACATTACAAAACATTCAACAAGAGGCTACTTACTATCTGAAATAGAGTACAGTATTGTAGTTTCCAGGAATTCTTACATACAAAATGCGATTATCATCCCCTTCCCCACCATTCCTACTCCTTAGCCCGAAATGTTTATAGAGCACGTGCTAAAAAATGGAATCTTACCAAGCTATGTAAACCAACTGCAATTTATTTTTTGAAACGAATGTTGTCCAAAAAATAATAGCAAAGTCAACGTATTTATTCAATTAGTAAATGCAAAAAAAAAAAAAAAACTGTAAATTCCTGCAGCTCTTTTAATAAAAAAAAGTCAACGTATTAATTGAATACGAAAAATAAAATAAGAACTCTAAATTGCAATACTACAATCGTTAGTTTTTCGACTGGATAAATAACTGGAAATTGCAGCAGTTGGTGAGTTGTTTTATAACAGAATTAAAATGTTTTTGATCTCAAAGCAAGTAAAAGAAAACCACAGTAATACTAAAGTCTACATATTAATTCAATTAGTAATTAGAAAAATGGGTAATTGTAAATTGCAACACTTTGAGTATATGCTTTTTAGACTGGAAAAGTAACTGGAAATTGTAAAAACAGCAGCACTTTGAGCAAATCAAAAAGAAACAAATCGTAATAATAATCTAGTCACAGCAGTAAATATAAAGTGAACTTATTAATTTCATTAGTAATACGAGAAATAACTGTAAATTGTAACACTCTGATCAGATAGTTGTTAGACTGGCGAAATAACTATAAATTAAAGCACTTTGAGCCAATCAAAGGAAACAACAGTATTAATAAAGTCGACGTTTTAATTGAGTTAGAAATAAAAAAATAAGTATTAATTTCAGCACTTGGATCAGATGGTTTTTAGACAGGAGGAAAAACGTTCCTTATGTCATTCAGCATGGAAAAGGTGTCATCATGTCTGTGTAAGCAGGAGTAAAAATGTTTTTTTTTATATGAAAGCAAAGAAAAGGAAAAATATATATATAAATAACAAACTCAACGCTTTACTTCAATTCGTAATTAAAAAAAAAAACAATCAGGGAGATTGCATTAAATATGATCAGATGGTTTTCAGAATTGAGAAATAATTATAAGTTGCAACATTTTGAACTGATAAAAGGAAGCAACAACAATATTAACAAAGTTAAAGTATTAATTTAATTCTTAAATAAAGAAATATCTGTCAACGAATTATTTCAATTAGTACATCCAAAAATTACTTTAAAGTGTAGCACTTTTAGCAGATAAAAGAAAACAACGGAGTATTAACAAAATCAACATTTTAATTCAGTTACTAAATCAAAAAATAAGTGTTATTTTCAGTACTTTGATCAGATTGAATAAAAACTCAGAAGATGAAATTAAAAATGATCAAACAAAATTACAATAACTTTAAAATGTAAAAAACAAAATTTTCAATCAGCAAATGTAATAATTTCCAAAAAAAAAAAAAAAAATGATACTAAGAAGTTTTGAGATGTAAGACATTGTGTTTTGTTGACATGTTTTAAAACACGTTTTTCAAGATGAAAAAAGTGCGTGTTTATTTCACGTTCGCAAGATTACACCTTTTATCACGTATGTGAATAGTCGTCCTATCTATCCTAGGTTGCAGGAATAATACCCAAGTACTGAAAAAGCTTTAGAGTTAAATGAAAAATATATGATAAAAACATGGTAATAATAATTTTAAAAATTAAAAAAAAACTAATATATAAATGACTGAAATTAATTAATTTCTATTTTTATAGATTTTAATAGATGTAATAATTAGTATACTTAAAATAATCAAATTACATATTAATATAATTTTAGTACTAACGTTTTTGTTTCAAAAAAACAAACTAAGAATTTTAACATTGTTTTCTTGCGCTTTATTGTTAATATTTCAATAATCAGAAATTAATCAATTTTTAAAAAACAATTTCATTTCTACTAATGCTTGAAAATAAATAGAAAGGTATATACATAGATACACAGATATGCGCATAAACTAATAAATATTTTATAGTTATGCAGTTATGTGGATAAAAGATAGATAAAACAATAGACATACAGTTAAATAGATAGATAGATTGATAGATAAATAGATGGTTGGATGGATGACTAGATAGACAGATGGATAGGTGGACAATAAAATTGATAGATAGATGGATGGCTAAATAAGCAGATAGATAGATAGATAGATAGATAGATAGATAGATAGATAGATAGATAGATAGATAGATAGATAGATAGATAGATAGATAGATAGATAGATAGATAGATAGATAGATAGATAGATAGATAGATGGATGGATGGATGGATGGATGTATGGATGGATGGATGGATGGACGGACGGACGGACGGACGGACGGACAGACAGACAGACAGACAGACAGACAGACAGACAGATAGATAGATAGATAGATAGATAGATAGATAGATAGATAGATAGATAGATAGATAGATAGATAGATAGATGAATAGCAAACAAAAACATACAGGTGGATAAAAGTATTCGTACGCAATTATATTGAATTTTAGCTTATTTTATAATACTACATTTCTTTTTAATTGCTTTTGAAAATATTTGAAAATGTTTCTTCAACTGTTATTTTTAAATTAAATTACTGTTGATGGGGGGAATGTGTGCCAAAATTGATCACGTTATATAACACTAATGAAAGCAATAGAATTCTCCTTTATATTTTGTAGTTCAATAAGTATCAAAACTAAAAAGATCGAGACAGAGAAATGATGTAGAATATTTTATTTTGTCTTATGAAGAATGTAAAAATAATGTATTTGTTTTATTGAAGAAAGAAACTGATTTCTTTCCTTACCTTCATTAGAAATAATGCTATTGAGTTTTACATTATATATGTTCATTTAAAAAATAAAAAATAACGTTACCATTATTCTTACTCAAAAACTGCTTAATATAAATTTCACATAATAAACATTGTGACTGCTAAATAATTTTTTATAAAGAGAAAAAAACTTTAAATCTTCAAAATTTAGATTAAAGAAACTGACTTACAAAAAAAAATATAAAGCACCTACATTAAACTCTTTCGCTGTGGAAAACAAAAACATAAGCATGAAGTACTTAACCCACCAACATGAATAAATGAAATAACAATATAGATGTTAATTACATGCAGATATAAGCAAAAGTATATAAATACATATCAATGCACTTGCAAAAATATTATTTTCTTTAAGCAAGTAAACAGAGGCCTTAAAATCCTGTGTTGCTTAAATAGATTGTTATTTAGAAAGGATTATAAAAATATTTAATTACAGAATGACGTAAATAAAAAATAATTTGAATATTAATTTGAATCATACTAAATGAGTGTTAGTAACCTTTAATTGTTTTAGGCAGCATACAGTAAAATATTTAAATTACTAAAAATAAACATAGAAACCGTTTTAGTAGATACACTAGGACAATTTTTGACACTAGGGAGAATCATCAAATCACTGATGATGCGCACATCACAGACAACTATATATGTCACCAAAAATGGTTATGAATAGGTTCCAAGTATTTTGTCCAGAAAAAATGTAATTTTACCCCAAAGTTTAAAAAAATTAAGAATTTTAAATATTTCATTGAATAGTCTTCTGAATAGTTTGTCTGATAAAAATAATAAAATTTCAAATTTTATCAAAATTCACAAAAACAATATTAACAATTAATAAATACAAGATTAAAACCAATTTCAAATAAAAGTATGGCAATGATAGAATAAAACATGAAAAATCCATTTAGAGTTTAGCAAATAGATTAAAAGTGAAATTTATATTACAATTAATAAATAAAAGATTAAAACAAATTTCAAATTCTATTAAATGTATATATAATTGGTCACTCAGAAAAATAATCATTTGAAAAATATTTATTTGTGTTGATATCCTCATGCCCTGAAGTAAAGGAAGAAAAAAAATGTCCAGGTTGACCTCATGACACACATGAAACAATAGTTTTGGACTTGTATCTTGAATATTAAAGTGGTAAAAAATATTAAAGTGTGTTTTGCAGTTTCTAGTAGGTTTATTTTAATATATCTATTTATCCACTGCCCAACCTATCTATCTATCTGTTTGTCTTTATGGGTATCTAATAATATATATATATATATATATATATATACCATATCCATCTGTTAAACTGTCTTTTCAGATTATCTCCATATCTCTCCAATTTAAATATTTAACTATCTATTTGACTTTCTATCTGTCGATTTATTCACATACTCATCTATTTATCAGAACCATTCATTATCTATCTATGTATCTATTTATATATCAATTTATTCATATATGTATGTATCTGCCTATTTATTTATGAATGATCCAATGATTCCATTTATTTAACTATCTATCTATTTATTCACCAATCTAAATATTTATTAGCAATCTACATATCTACCATTAAATTTACTATCCATCTACATAACTGTCTGACTTTCTTATATATTTATCTATTCACCAATATATACATCCAGCCATTTATTTATTTTTCTAGCAATCCATTACAATGTATATATCTACCATCAAATCTACCTATCTATCTACATAACTTTCTGCTATCATATATTTATCTATCTATCTATATATCCATCCATCCAATTAGCTTCCGGGTTTTAATCCATATAAGAACTTAGGTTTGAAGTAAAAGAGGAATTGTCAATTAGTAGTAAATGAGAAACTTTTTGGTAACAACAAAGATTAAAGTTTCACTCCCTATTTAAAGGATATTATCTCCACATTTCTATTAATTAGTATAACATCAATACATAAAAACCTTTAATTTATTTATTTATATATATATATATATATATATATATATATATAGCAAATAGCTTGAAATCATGATCTGAAAGTGGAATTATAGTTAGAGATAGTGAATGCTACTCTGACGTTTATGTAAACAGAATATACGCTTGATTGGTGTTTTTGGTAGAAACGCCATCTGTGGACATAAATACAAGCGTTAGCAAGTTTTTTTGTTTTTTTTTTAACTTGCATTTTTGTTTATCATATATATATATATGTCTTAAATAATAAGTCTAATAATGCTCAAAACTAAATGGGTTTATAAGTAGTCATTAATACCAGTCCATACTTAGACAATTGCAATATCGATAACAATCTCAATCTGTTGTCAAGTCAACCTCCTTTTCATTAAAAGGTGGATTCCACCTTTATTTATAGGCCAATATATTTATATAGACATTAAAGATTGAAGTTTAGCACAGAAATTGAAACTATTGATACAAAAAGTTTAAATAAACCACCTTAAACAAAAAAATATAACCTGCTCTAAATGCAATCTAATAAATAGTCAATTATAACATTACAAACTGCAATTATAATTTTCAAATTGTACCCAAAATATTACTTAAATAAGTTTAATAATGCTGAAGGCTAAATAGGCTTATAAATAAACATTAAAACCAGTCAATACTTAGACAGTCCCAATATCAATCAACAATCTCAACTGATTGCTATTGATATTTTTTATTGTGTAAGTGTTGAATGGTTTTAATGATTATTTATAAACCCATTTAGCCTTGATCATTATAAACTTATTATTTTAGTAATACTTTGGGTGCAATTTAAAAATTATAATATTGCAGTTTGTAATGTTCTAATTGACAATTTATTAGTTTGCATTCAGAACAGATTAAATTTACCTGCTTAAGATGGTTTATTTAAACTTTTTTGTATCAACAATTTCAATCTCTGTGATCAAGTTCCAATCGTTAATTTTATATTAATATAATGGATCATAAAGAAAGGTGAGATTTCATCTTTATTCTTAAAATAAGGCTGCCTTGACAACAGGTTGAAATTGTTGACTGTTATTGATACTGCAATTGTCTAAATGTTGACTAGTTTTAATGATATATAACTTTGCATCAATATATCCTTTCATTCATCTTGGGCAATGGTTGGTATGAATTTGACTATTAGTTAGTCATAATCATGCTCGGCATACAATGCTGTTAAAGTAATATATCAAGTTTTTTTAATATATATTTTGTATGTATTTATTTTGAACTACTTATCCTTTCTATTTATATACCTATTTATACTCTTATCTACCTATCTACATCTCTATATAGTTATAAGGATAGATTGATGAATGAATGAATAAATAGGTAAATTAATAGTTTGATAGATAGATAGATGAATGTGATAGATAGACAAGTATTTACATAGACAGCTAATAAATGATTAGATAAATTGGTATATGGATGAATCAATGAATGATTGGGTAAATACATAATTAGATAAAAACAGATAAATAAATAAATAGATACACAGATAAATAGATAAATAAACTGATGGATAAATATACAGACTGATAAATGGGTGGCTCAATAGATAGTGGAGGGACAAATTGACAGAAACTGAAATAGATAGGTAGACACATAGACGAACACATAAGCAGATAGGTAGATAAATACATTGAATAAGTGAATTGGTAAATAGATAGATAGATAGATAGATAGATAGATAGATAGATAGATAGATAGATAGATAGATAGATAGATAGATAGATAGATAGATAGATAGATAGATAGATAGATAGATAGATAGATAGATAGATAGATAGATAGATAGATAGATAGATAGATAGATAGATAGATAGATAGATAGATAGATAGATAGATAGATAGATAGATAGATAGATAGATAGATAGATAGATAGATAGATAGATAGATAGATAGATAGATAGATAGATAGATAGATAGATAGATAGATAGATAGATAGATAGATAGATAGATAGATGAGTGGATGGATGGATAAATAGATAGAAATTTAAATAAATGAATGATCATATAAATAAATCAATAGATAGATGGAATTGGAAAATATATAAACAGATAGATATATAGGCAGATACATAAACAGACAATTGTAGATATATACACAGTAAGATAGAGAGATTGATAAATAAGTATATGGATAGCTTTTCTCACCTAATTATTTTTTATATTATCTTATGATACTATTATTTTATATATAATTAGCCACATCTTTTTTAATATTAGTTTACAAAATTTGTTTTAATATTTTTGCCTGTTCTGCCACTATATTTTTATTTCTTTTAGAATAAAATATCTTTGCTAATTGTAAAATTAATTTCAATTTTAATATTTGATAATTTCACTCATTCTCAAGATCAAATAAATATTTCTCAATTTTTTTAGCTTTTGAAAAAATTTGAAGTTTTCTATTCAGCCACCTTTTTTTTTTTTATTAAGTTTCACTGAAATTAAAATATGTAACAGTTTATAAGTATTTTTGATGAAATATCTAAAAAAAATTGCTTTTTAATATTCGCTCATATCTATTTACTGTTCAAAAATGAACAACCTAAATTAAATATTTCTCAGGCAATTTTTTTAACTATTGAAGATATTTTTGTATTTTGTCACCATACCATTTTTTAAGTTCTGTTGAAATTTGAAATTCACAACGGTTTAAGATACTTTCTATGAAATGTCTGAAATTGTTTTGATTTTAATATTTACTAATTACAGAAAATATTATATCTATTTACTGTTCAAAAATTAACAAAATAAAATAAGTATTTGTTACATTATTTTTTTTTATTGTGGTTACATATTTTAGTTAATCATGTATTTGGCACCATAATTTAAAAAAAAAAACTTAGAATGAAATAAGGATTTATTTATTTTTTAAACTTTGGATGAAATTTGATATTTTATGTGAACAAAATATCTGGAACACTTTAATATTTAAAGCCGTTTATGATTTTCTTGTGCCAATAATGGTTTAGTGGCTCTTCTTATTACAAAAAAATCATCATTAAAAAGATAGCCAAACATTTTACATGGAACAAAATATTTAATATCAGAAAATAAAAAACATGTCAGAACATTGAATATATATATACATTTTATTTCTGTGATATTTTTATGTATATACAATAATTATGGACATATATGTACTGTTTAATCTTGAATGTATATGTATATTAAAAGTATGTGGACACATGAATGAAATGTTTATACTAATACCCTGAGTAAGTGTAAATATGATAGTTTTTTTTGTGTGTATATATATATAGTGCATGTGAATAAAATGTAAGCAGGCACGCTTTAAGTGTGTATGTAAAGATAAATATATATATATGTATATATATATATATATTAAACAAGCTTTATTTAAATAATATAAAATAGCAATTACTAAATAAAAAGAAATCACAAATATGTAATCAATAATCTGGAAATGCTAATTGCATCCTAGCAGAGCCACATCACACTGTGTGTGGTTTAATTTTAAAAGTTTGCAAATTTGTAGAAGTAATTATGTGATTCTGATAGTAAGTGTAGATCATGTGACTCTCAACTCCAAAAAAACCTGGTAGGCATCAAAGAAATAAAAACACAACTAGTAGCATCTTTTTATTTTTGCTAGAGATAATGTCTTGCCAGATCCTAAGATTCGTTCTCAGTAAATGTAGAATAAGGCTATTTTATTTTATGTATGCCTTAGAATTATTTAATTACAGTTAGATTTAAACTATAATCTGTACAAGTCATTATAAGTTGAATAGTCTATAATCTGTATTATTTAATATGTTTAATTAGAATTTGAATTCACTTTATATACCTGATTGTGATAGATCCACTTATTTTGTTGTTGTTGTTGTTGTTGTTGTTGTTATTATTATTATTATTATTATTATTATTATTATTATTATTATTATTATTATTATTATTATTATTATTATTATTATTATTATTATTATTATTGTATTTCTATTTTCAATTCAATGTATATTGACAGCAGTGAGAAATATTGATTACTATATTTTACTGTGAATGTTTAGGTGGTTACTGGTTGGAATTTAATTTTATATATATATTGTGCCAAGGCCAATTTGGCACATGTATATAAAATAATTTTGTCTAAAAAAATTATTAAAATAAAATTAAAAAATCTTTCATAAAAGAGTTTGAAATAAAAGATTAAAAGTGGGAAGGAGGTTTTCTTAAAGTCAAACTAAAAGTGTTATAAAAGAAAGTAAAGTTTTTCTTAATTAGTATTCGTAAAAATAAGTAATTCAAAATTTAAAAAAATATAAATCTCTTTTCATTCAAGCTTATTATAATAAATTATATATGTGCGTGCGAGTTTAAATAAATGTATGCGTGTTAGAATAATATTTTTAAAAAAATATCTATAAATGAAAGTTAAAAAAGAAATTATATTTGGAAAACACAGCGATGGCTATTAAGTTAAATAAAGATTTAAAAAAACCACACCAGTGGTGGGCTAACTAATTAAAGATATAAAAACAATACATTTATGAAAGCTACTACTAATTAAACAATCTTCAAAAACACATTGTCATAGGATTAATTACTATTGGAATTTTGACAACACCTATTGCATCTATTGATGGAGGATATTAAAATGAAAACAATTTGCATACATAAATAGCAGATTTTTATCGGAGTTCAGTTTTTTCAGTCTAGTTTGCAGTGACAGTCTTGTTTCAGTTCAGATAACATCACAGTTTCTATTATGTATCCAGAAACAAAAATGCATTGTTGAGCAGCTTTTGGAAATATACACTCGTGCTTCAGCCTATTTAGTCCAACAAGATCATTAAAACCTGCCTGTGAAATAATGTCTGCATAACAACTCAGAAATTCTCCATCAAATGGATTCTCATAAAATCTCTTCAAGAAATGTCCAAATCTAACCAGTTAGATATACTCCAACAGAAGCAGCCAACAACAAGCAATATCCATGCTCCAAAAATCCTAGGTAAACATTTATTTATTATCATTTATATGTAGTAGCCACCGCTGTAATTCGTCAATCCTACCAAGTAAAGTAATTTGAACTCTTACACATGCATAAAATGAACTATTGATGTGTGTGTGTGTGAATGTGAGATAATTTAATGATATCACATATTATTTATGCTTTTTCACCAGATATATGTTATAATGTGTTACTTTAAAATGTGTGTGTGTTAAATTAGATTTATAAAGATGTTTAAATTTAGTCAAATAATGTTGGGTAATAAATTATCTTTAAACTTAATTAATGTTAATTAAAATAAAATGTCTTCAAACTTAAACTTTATTTGTCAGTCAATTCTTTTTACCAACCTTTTTTATTAATTCTTTCCATCAATAATTTTGTATAATTTTGTTATTGAATTAAAATTAGACTGAGCTAGTTTTAGGGAATGTTTCGAGCGCTGGATTATGAGCCTACTGCCCGAATACGTTAGTCATCAGACTAGCTGGTGCCCCGGGGTTTACCCAAAACAAATAAAGTATTTAAATAGTAGGGGTTTGAATCTAGCAGCCGAGGTGGGCCATTGTTGATAGTTAAAGCTATCAATAAGATCTCCCATTTTGCTTGAATGTGCTGGTTCATTCACGTAACATTTATAAGATTATAAATGTATTATGAAGGAGTTTGAAACCGGCCAAAACTTATATATATGTATAAGTAGTGGTTTCAGCAGTTTGACCCGGTACATAAATGGCTTTCCCAATGTTTGGGGTTGGACCTAAGAAACAATAGTAAATAAATACTTTGTTTCTTGTTTAAAAAAAATTTTCTATACAAAAGCTAAATTACGTATGTTAAAGCATTTTAATTTTAAAAAAAAAAAAAAAAAGAAGTGACCGAAAACTTTGTTTTTCTTTAAATGAAAAGAGATTTATGCTATTTACGTTATCTAAAATAAATCATTATGTTAAATCAGAGACAGTTGGATGTTTGGGCGGAGTTAAAGCATTAAGATCGGGTGGAGAAAAATGGACAAAGGAGGGGCAGAGTCAGCGTGTATTTCCAGTTTAGTAAGAAATAAATAAAATAGAAATTAGTAAACTTATGAGTGTGAATAAAATATATTAATAAAAAATAATATAAAAAAGTAAAGTTTAAAAATATAAATATGACAAGAAATAAACCTAGAATAAAGACTCAAGGTAAAAAAACAGACAATGTTTCTAGTGAGGAACAAAATAAAACCGAAACTAGTGAAATAGAAAAGGTCCTCAGTGAAGAAAAAATGGAAACTCAAGCGAAAGAAGTAGAGAATGCTTCTAGTGAGGAACAAAAAGATAAAAACAAAAAAGAGGTTGAGCAAAAAGAAGAGAATATGGATATCATAGCTTTATTAACTTGCATGTTTGAAAAACAAAAAGAAACAGCCAAAGAATATAAAAAATAGCTGAAGAGCTTAAAAACCAAAATAATGAAATGAAGAATAAATTGGAAAAGCAAGCTGAAATGCTTGAAAAGTTAAAGGACCAGATCAAAATGGGCCACAATAAAATAAAAGGAGAAATTAGGGAAGGAATAGAAGAGATTAAAACACAAGTAGAAAATCAAATAGAGACCACTTACCAAGTAATTGAAAAAAATATATAAGATAGAAAAGTAATTGAAGAGCTAAAAGTCGGAATGATGGATTTAGCTTGGAAAGTAAATTAAAAGAATAGTAAAAATAGTTCACAAATGGAAATATAACAGTGTGACCACTTGAGTGCAAACATGCACATTATAAACAATCTAGCAATCGTGAACCAGTTTTTGAAAATACGGATATTTTCTGGCCATCAAGGTGAAGCTCCTATGGAGCATTTAAATAGTTTGGAGCACTATTTCACTCTGAATCAATTAAGTGAGGAGGCTATGATCGCAATAGCTTGTAGCCATTTACAAGGGGGTCTCAATCTTGGTGGGACTCTTTATATAAAAAACCTGTCACTTTTGCTGAATATAAAATTACTGTTTTAGCTAGTTATTGAAACGAAGATTATCAGGAAAATTTTCATCACCAGGTTTCACAAGATAAATGGTGAACTGGTGAACCATTTGTTTCTTTTTTTAGAAGGCAAGTGGTGAAATTATGCTCTTTAACAGCAGACCCACTATCTGAACAACAAATTGTCAGGATAGTCTGCCATAGTTTTCTTCATAATGTCGAGCAAATGCACATAGGAACTGAAAGGAAAACAGTGGAACAAATGGCAGAATTGTTGAGCGCATTCAACAGTGATAGACCAACTTTTGATATGAGAGATAGGGGGATTCAAACCCCAACTTGGAGAGCTGGCTGTAAATGCCATAAGATATAGACATAGGCTGAATTCGGTGAGTCCCCAGAGGAGACATTATTCTAATAGTCCCGAGAGAACAAAAATCTTTCAAAGAACTGACAGCGATCCTGACATTTCTCATACTGGATTTAAGGAAAGGCCCAGGGGTGATTCTCAGTCCCCCAGCATGAGTGGCTATATGCAAAAAAAAAAATATAAAGAACCACCAGACAAAAATTAAAAATATGTAATCTGACAGATTCGCCGGCTTCACCTAGTATATAACGACCATGTACTTAGAATAATGGAAAATGTTTAACAAAGTTTAATGAAATAAATGTAAAAATGAGCATCAAGTTAGTTTGAATAATTAAAAATGATTAAAGTTTGTCTTAGTAAAATAGAATAACAATCTTAGAGGTTTTTAAAATGTCAAAGCAATGATAAAAGAATTTATATCAAAAACCCTCGATTATGTCTTATCGATTATGTTAAATCCCAGCTCATAAGTCTAGAACATAGGGGACCATGATGCCAACGAAATAAATGTGTAAAATCAAAAAAAAGAAGGGAGAGTAAAAATAATGCTTTAAAAATAAAAATGAAATAAATAAGTGTATAATGAAAGTATTAATGAAAATAAAACATTATCAAATAAAATTTAAAAAAAAAAGTGTATTAAATTATGATTGAGGTGTGTGTGAGTATTTGGGCAAAGAAATTAAAAGTTGGTTTAAATCAGCACAAATATCTGTGTGTTTGAATTGCCTTATACTTTGCTGCCTACGTCTCTTAACATTACATTTAATACCTAATGATGAAAAATAAGTAAGTCAAATAGTTAAAATAAAATCGATAAAATCAAGTTAAATAAATAAGCGTAAATATATCTGTAGTAAATAATAATAAAAAGTGACTCGTGATAAACTAATAGATTTTTTTTGGAGTACACGCACGGTAATAAAAGGAAGTAAATAAATGATTTAAAGTCAAAATATATATATATATACATATATCAGTGTAATAATGAATCATAGTAAAGTAAGTTGTTTTTGAATATACGCAAGTTAATAAAAGTTGAGTAAATAATGGATTGTAATAAAATTAAATAATGTTTCTGAATACACACACATAGATAAAAAAGTTGAGTAAGGGTTGAAAATAATATTCGAGATTAGATTAATATAAATAAATATGAAGACTGATGTCCGTGGTAGTTTAGAATAATATTGTGAGATTAGATTAATACAAATGTTAGAATAATGTTCATATGAATTTAAAAATAATGTTGTAAGATTAATAATAAAAATATAAAGTCAATCTAAGGTGTATTAAGAGTGTGTAAGTATACATGTGTATATACGTGCACATACACTGGTAATATTTGGTAAATATGATACCTCATGATGCGTATCTAAAATGTATTTATCCAGATATCCTTTTAGGTTATTTTCTTGGCACTGCTGCACCTCATGATGCATGCAAAAATGGATTTATTTATTATAGATTCCCTGTAAGCAAGTCCAGTAAATAACTCGATATCTAGAATATTAGTAGGTGTAGAATTATGCTGCATGTATACACATGTGTAGGAATTTATCTAGAGCAAAAGGGAATGAGGGTACTATAGAAATAAGTTTAGGTAAAGATATGTTTAAAGCTGCCAACTGGATAAATTTTCGTACCCATAACGGACTTGTCAAGGATCATTCCTTTTTCCAAAGCATAAGTCGAAAATGGACAGTTAAAAATTCCTGCATTTCGCAGTGAACCTTTCTTTTTCCAAGTCCAATCAAGAGAATTGGCAAATGAAGTTTCAATTTTATACACGTGTAAGTCGGTGTAAGTCAGCGAATCTGCTTCCGCATCATTTCCAAAAGATCCCTGTGCCACAAAATTAGTTTGTCCCAGTGGTCATTATCCATGATTTAGATCATTGTGAGCAATGTATTTGGCATAGATAGAAGGAAAGAATATTCAAAACAGATTTCCCTTTGTATGTTAAGTAAAAGATATTAAAAAGCTAACTTAAAAAAATAATAAATTAATAAATCTTTAGAGTCAAGAATTAAAATTGCACAAAATAAAATGGTCAAAAATGACACATTTTACTCTAAAACGGAGGGGAGTGTAACGTGCCACAGCCAATTTGGCACATGTATATAAAATAATTTTGTCTAAAAAAATTATTAAAATAAAAAAAAAATATTTCATAAAAGAGTTTGAAATAAAAGATTAGAAGTGGGAAGAAGATTTTCTTAAAGTCAAACTAAAAGTGTTATAAAAAAAAAGTTTTTCTTAATTAGTATTCGTAAAAATAAGTAATTCAAAATTTAAAAAAAATAAATCTCTTTTCATTCAAGCTTATTATAATAAATTATATATGTGTGTGCGAGTTTAAATAAATGTATGCGTGTTAGAATAATATTTTAAAAAAAATATCTATAAATGAAAGTTAAAAAAGAAATTATATTTGGAAAACACAGTGATGGCTATTAAGTTAAATAAAGATTTAAAAAAATGACACCAGTGGTGGGATACTAATTAAAGATATAAAAACAATATGTTTACGAAAGCTACTACTAATTAAACAATCTTTAAAAACACATTGTCATAGGATTAATTACTAATGGAATTTTGACAACACTATTGCACCTATTGCCAGAGGATATTAAAATGAAAACAATTTGCATACATAAATAGCCAGATTTTTATCGGAGTTCAGTTTTTTTCAGTCTAGTTTGCAGTGACAGTCTTGTTTCAGTTCAGACAACAGTACAGTTTCTATTATGTATCCAGAAACAAAAATGCATTGTTGAGCAGCTTTTGGAAATATACACTTGTGCTTCAGTCTTTTTAGTCCAACAAGATCATCAGAACCTGCCTGCGAAATAATGTCTGCATAACAACTCAGAAATCCTCCGTCTAACGTTCAACTGTTTTCAAGAATAAAACCAATGGATTCACATAAAATCGCTTCAAGAAACATCCAAATCTAACCGGTTAGATATACTCCATCAGAATAAGCCAACAACAAGCAATATACATGCTCCAAAAATCCTAGGTAAACATTTATTTATTATCATTTATACATAGTAACCACCGCTGTAATTTGTCAATCCTACCGAGTAAAGTAATTTGAACTCTTACACACGCATAAAATGAACTATTGATGTGCATGTGTGTGAATGTGAGATAATTTAAAGATGTCACATATTATTTATGCTTTTCACCATATATATGTTATAATGTGTTACTTTAAAAATGTGCGTGTGTTAAATTAGATTTATAAAGATGTTTAAATTTAGTCAATTAATGTTGGGTAATAAATTATCTTTAAACTTAATTAATGTTAATTAAAATAAAATGTCTTCAAACTTAAACTTTATTTGTCGGTCTTAGACTGAACTAGTGTTAGGGAATGTTTCGAGTGCTGGATTATGAGCCTACTGCCCGAATATGTTAGTCATCAGACTAGCTGGCACCCTGGCATTTACCCCAAAACAAATAAAGTATTTGGATAGTAGGGGTTTGAATCTAGCAGCCAAGGTGGGCGATTGTTGATAGTTAAAGCTATCAATAAGATCTCCCATTTTGCTCGAACGTGCCGGTTCGTTCACGTAACATTTATAAGATTATAAATGTATTATAAAGGAGTTTGAAACCGGCCAAAACTTATATATACATATAAGTAAGTGGTTTCAGTGGTGCAACCTGGTATAATATATATTAATAGATGGCATTTTACCAAAAACACCTACCAAGCATATGTTTGTTTACATAAACAATCAAAAAGTCAGAATTAACTATCTCTTTCATTTCAGCGCACCTTCAAATCAGCTGATTTCATGCTGATTTGCTATCATTAGTGAAGGACAGAGCCAAGAAACTAGATCTAAACACTGACTCCAAGTGTTTATGCACAAAGTTTTTATCAGTTTGCAAGCATGAAATTTTTCAGACTGATAAAGTCTTCAAACTCTGCCAAGCTAGATAGCTATATGGGTCTGATCTCAGTTCAGTTTCTCCACATAGTCAAAGCCTCTGCAATCTATATCATTGCAGAAACCTTTAAAGGTACATTTATGAAAAACAAAAAACAAGTTTTAATCACGTTAAAACTTGCTGTCACTTGTATTTATGATCAATAGGTGGCATTTTACCAAAAACACCTACCAAGCATACGTTTGTTTACATAAACAATCAAAGAGTCAGAATTAACTATCTCTTTCATTTTAGCCCACCCTCAGATCAGCTGATTTCAAGCTGATTTGCTATCATCAGTGAAGGACCGAGCCAAGAAATGGAATCCAAGTGTTTATTCACAAACTTTCTATCAGTTTGCAAGCATGAAATTTTTCAGACCGATAAAGTCTTCAAACTCAGCCAAACAAGCTAGATAGCTATATGGGTCTGATCTCAGTTCAGTTTCTCCACATAGTCAAAGCCTCTGCAATCTATATCATTGCAGAAACCTTTAAAGGTACATTTATAAAAAACAAAAAACAAGTTTTATTCACATTAAAACCTGCTGTCACTTGTATTTATGATCAATAGATGGCGTTTTATCGAAAACACTTACCAAGCATACATTTGTCTACATAAATGATCAAAAAGTCAGAATTAACTATCACTTTTATTTTAGCCCACCCTCAGATCAGCTGAATTCAAGCTGATTTTCTATCATCAGCGAAAGACAGAGCCAAGAAACTAGATCTAAACCCTGACACCAAGTGTTTATGCACAAAGTTTCTATCAGTTTGCAAGCATGAATTTTTTCAGACTGATTGCAAACTGATAGAAACTTTGTGCATAAACACTTGGTGTCAGGGTTTAGATCTAGGTTCTTGGCTCTGTCTTTCACTGATGATAGCAAATCACCTTGAAATTAGCTGATCTGAGGGTGGGATAAAATGAAAGAGACAGTTAATTCTGACTCTTTGATTATTTATGTAAACAAACATATGCTTGGTAGGTGTTTTAGGTAAAATGCCATCTATTGATCATAAATACAAGTGACAGCAGGTTTTAACATGATTAAAACTTGGTTTTTGTTTTTCATAAATGTACCTTTAAAGGTTTCTGCAATGATATAGATTGCAGAGGCTTTGACTATGTGAAGAAACTGAACTGAAATCAGACCCTTGTTTGGCTGAGTTTGAAGACTTTATCAGTCTGAAAAATTTCATGCTTGCAAACTGATAAAAACTTTGTGCATAAACACTTGGAGTCAGTGTTTAGATCTAGTTTCTTAGCTTGGTTCTTCACTGATGATAGCAAATCAGCTTGAAATCAGCTGATCTGAGGGTGAGCTAAAATGAAAGAGATAGTTAATTCTCACTCTTTGATCATTTATGTAAACAAACATACGCTTGGTAGGTGTTTTTGGTAAAACGCCATCTATTGATCATAAATACAAGCGACAGCAGGTTTTAACATGATTAAAACTTGTTTTTTGTTTTTCATATATATATATATATATATATATATATATTGTACCAATATTGAAATTGGCACATGATGATTTTGCCTAAAAAATTATTAAATAATAAATAAGTTATAAAAATCTAAAAGGTTTCTTTAAGTAAACAAAATCAGTTTGCTGTCAAAAGTAAAATTAAAAGTTTAAGAGTTTATTACAGTTTGTTTTTGAAAAAGATATTGAGCTGGTATTTTTCTGCCAGCTCATAATCATACATATATATACACACATATTTTGTAAAAATAAATCATATACATTGTAATAAACTTATTTTATTAGAAATAAATAAACATGCATATATATATTTTGTTAAAATATAAATATCGTTTTATAATACATAATTTAAAAAAAAAAAAAATTAACACTTAGTTTTAAAATGGAGATTTAAGAAGTTAAAATAAATTAGATCGAGATCTTGCTTATTGATAAAAGTTTGTCTTTTATTTAGTCTTTAAAAAAAAAAATTCTTAAAGATAGAAAGTAAGAGAAAGCAATTAGTTCTATTGTTGGGACTTTGACAGTGAAGGTATTTTTAAGTTATCTATTATGCTGATCAATTGGAATGTTTCTTTGGAATTTTAAAATAAAATATGAAATAAAAGAAGAGAATATTAAAGGTGTGAACTGAGACTTTGGAAAAAAAAACTATAATTACGGACTTTTCTTTTGTTTAAAAATTAATTAGATTTCTGCCGAAGTCAATATCTAATCTATAAGTTTCAATTTGGCTCAGACTGTTGAATAATAAAGACCTAAAAAGCGCAAGGAGAAAATGTTGAATGGCTAGAGCTAACAGAACTTTCCCTTTTGGGAACCTCTTTCTATTTCCACCTGAAACTGCCTTGTAAATGCTGGACATAGAGAGCTAGCCAAGGAGAAAGGACTTGAAGAAGACACGAACAAACCACGAAGAATATAGAGTGAAATATTCCACCCACACAGGATCTACACTGATTGATCAGGGTAAATAGACTTTTTTTTGTTGTTGTAATTTCAATAGACATTTGCATAATAGATTTAAAAAAGAAAAGCCTTCACTTCAAATATCTCAAAGTTTCAGCAATAGAAAGGGAGAGATATAGTCTTTAAGTAGATGTACTTACTAATTTAAATTAACCCACATTATATTGTTTTTTTTATTATTTATTTTTTTGTTACGGCCTATTAATTAAACTTACCTTTATTTTCTATGATTGTTGTTCTTATAATGTATAGATAAGGATAAGAAAAATTGTATACTCGATCTAAGGACTAGTAAAAGATTTAACATTAGAAAGAGGAGGTTTGAGTGCATTTATTTTTAACAAACACACTCTTATAGTAAGTCGCCCTTGAGTTCACTCATAGATATATACCATGGTATTTGATGAAATATTGTATAATTGGTAAAGTGATGGCACATGATCCTTCAAGAACGATACATGCTAAATCTTGATTAGAAAGAAAAAGAATCCGAAGGGTTTGATTTGACAAACGTGAGGGAAGGGAATAACCAACAAATAGAATAAAGGTTAATAAATATTTCAACAATATTTAAGCATCGATCTGTTTTTTGTTTTTTTTTAGTTATTATAATTAATTCTTATCTTTCATTTTGTAGTCTTTTGGTCCGTTAAAAAGAAAATAATTTTAAGGTTTGCAATTGGTGATTGCCGTTCGTAAATAAATTAACTGTTATTATAGAAAATTTTATAATACGGTCTAGGCAGAAATGTTTAGTGTTGCCCTCGAATGGCCACCATATGTTGCAATCTCGTAAAATTTTAAAGCGTAACAAAATGTTTTGTTACAATATGAATCAAATAGTTTTCCATCGTTAGTTTTGGAAATAAAAAGCTACAATTAATTAATCAGAAGGGGAGAGGGATGTTTCTTTAGAAAGTTAAACTAAAAGTTTTATAAAAGGAAGTAAAGTTTTTCTTAATTAGTATTCATAAAAATAAATAATTTAAAGTTTAAAAAATATAAATCTCTTTTCATTCGAGCTTATTATAATAAATTATATATGTGCATGGCAAGTGTAAATAAATGTATGCGTGTTAGAATAATATTAAAAAAATATATAAATAAAAGTTAGAAAGAAATTATATTTGGAAAACACAGCGATGGCTATTAAGTTAAATAATGATTTTAAAAAAACCACACCAGCGGTGGGCTACTAATTAAAGATATAAAAACAACAAGTTTATAAAAGCTACTACTAATTAAACAATCTTCAAAAACACATTGTCAAAGGATTAGGAATTAAAACAAAAACACTTCGCATATATAAATAACCAGATTTTTATCAGGCATCAGTTCAGCCTAATTTCCAGTGACAGTCTTGTTTCAGTTCAGATAACAGTGCAGTTCATATTATTAAACAGAAATGCGGTGTTGAGCAGCTTTTGGGAATATACACTCTTACTTCAGCCCTTTAGTCCAACAAGATCATCAAAACCTGCCCATGACATAATGTCTGCATAACAGCTCAGAAATCCTCTGCAAATGTTCAACTGTCTCCAGGAATAAAACCAATGGATTAGCATCAAATCTCTTCAAGAAACATCAAATCTAACCGGTTAGATATACTCCGTCAGAAGCAGCCAACAACAAGCAATATCCACATTCCAAAAATCCTTGGTAAAACATTTTATTATTTTCATTTATATATAGTAGCCACCACCGTAATTCATAAATCCTACAGAGACAAGTAATTTGAACTATATAAGCATGCATAAAATGAACTATTGATGTGCGTGTTTGTGAATGTGAGATAATTTATCGATGTCAAATATTATTCATGCTTTTCATAAGATATATATTATAATGTGTTAATTTAAAATGTGCACATGTTATATTAGTTAAAAAAATTATAAAGATGTTTAAATTTAGTAAATTAATGTTAATTAATAAATTGTCTTTAAAATTAAACTCTATTTGTCGGGGTCAATTCTTTTACAAATCTTTTATAAATTCTTTCACCACTAATTATGTATAATCTATTAGTGATTACAAACATCTGAGCTAGTCGTGGATATTTGGACATTGAGTTAGTCACCATTGCTCAAAGCACATTATTTATTCATTCTTGGATAATTAACTGGCACCTGTGTTTATACACACAAAAAAAAAGTGCTTTGAACTCTGGTGTTGAACTCAACAGTCGAGAAGAAATTATGTCCTGGAAATGTAACACTAGTTATATATTTTATAGCTATCATTTGGGAATACATACTCTCCGAGTATGTTCTTCTTTGCCTAAGAGCCCGGTGTTTCGAGGACACATATTCAAACCCGGTACAATATATATATATATTATATATATTAGAGTAAAATAAGTTAATTGATATACTGTTTAAGCATCTCTCTCTCTCTCTCTCTCTCTCTCTCTCTCTCTCTCTCTCTCTCTCTCTCTCTCTCTCTCTCTCTCTCTCTAATTCCTTTATTTACACAGAAACCATTTTGTTTAAATTTTATGCTTGATCAGTTTGTAATCTTTTGCTTTAATTACCACAAGATTGCCACTCCTGACAAACTCACATTTGGACATAGCAGTTTCTACTTATATAATATTATCAAACAGTATTATAAGTTTATCACATGGCAAGTTTGATAATATTTCTTTTTCCAAGATATTTGATGCATGATAGACTGGAGCATGACTTCTGGATAATTTTAACCCACATTTTAACATAATTTTGAGGGAAAATCTTTAAAATAAGCATTCTTGCTTTGCAGAAGAAACATTGAGGTGAAGCACCTTTCAAGTTTCTTGTCAATAAAGAGAAATCAGTGGCCTGAAGGGGTGGGACAGTGTTCAAAACCCACTTCTTTGCAGTTATACCGAATGTGGCTGTATTTGTTAGTACTGGTATACAAGTTCTTTTCTCTTAAAGATATTTAAAATTTGATATAACTGAATTTATTAAGCAGAAACTGGAGATCAATTTAACAATTCTTAATTTGACCAGAAAAGCATCAGAGGTCTATCTAAGTCAATGTAACATAACAGTTTATCATTTAAACACGTCTTTTTAAACAAAGCTTTTTGGATACAATTATAAAATTCTATACAGATGCATTTGTTGTTAGAGTGCAGTAAAACTTTATAAATAATGCCCATAATTTTTTTTTATTTGTATTTCAAAATCTAAATTCTTCTATTGCAAACTTATAACAGGCAATTTCTGCATTTGTGATGGTAATAATGGGTGTTTCCACTGGGGGGTAATGAGTTAAATTTGTTAGTATAACTGTACCATAATTTTTATTAATGGTCTCCTGTTTTGTAGAAAAATGTTGTGGAGATATAGCTTTGAAATTAATAATTATTAGAGATGTGACAGTGGCATGTAATGTAAGAATATTAATGGCTTGCACTTCCTTTTTAATAATGATGTTAAATCCAACAGTATTTGTTAATATAGAGAATGAAGCTCTTTTCTCAAAGATATATTTAAAGTTGGAAACTTTGCCATAGTTATGGAGTAAAAATTGTAAATATTTTTCAATATAATTAATATAACAATTTTTGATTTGACTTGCAAGAGTGATGTTTCTTTTAGTGTATATACAACAAACAGTGTTGTTGTTTAAAAATTTTGTGTATTTTTGAAATATGTTTTTTGAGCTTCATTATGAAATTACAATATTAGGTATATGTTATGGGGTTGATCTAGGACTTTATATAGCAAATCCCAATAATTTTTTCCTGTTAAGACAGTATAGATTTATTGAGTAAGAAATTTTATAATGAATTAATTGATGTTTGTCATGATTAATGTTAAAGTTTTTTAATCTTTAAATTTTAGGAATGATTTTATGATCTTTCTGAGTACTGTTAAATTAAATTTCTGTGTGATATTATAATAATCTTCATCAGATATTTTATCAATATTCTTTGATTATCAAAAGATATTTGAGTTTCATCATTATAAATTGGATCTAAAAAGTTATCAATATTTTCTTGATCCATTGTTATGGCTTTAAGTTTTTTATTATTTTTATCTGTGGAAAAACATAAATCATTATTTTTAGATTTTGTTAAGTCATGTGACTCAGCAAGTTTATTTCTTTTATTAGAAACAGATGCCCTTCTGTTTATCACCCTATTAAAACTAGTATATTTGATTGCATTGGCAGAGTATAAATATGACTATTTTTCAAGTTGCAAATTTTCTAATATTTTAAATTTATTGGAGATGTTTTTAACTGTAGTTGATGATTCAACATCATCAGCAGCATTTTGAGCAACAGTTTTAACAGTTGTACTAGAATTAAAAAGATTAAAACACTTCTGAATTTATTGATATATTGTTATAAGTAGAATTTTTCTTAGAAATATTTGATATTTTAAAGATATAAAATGAAACCTAATATTTATTATATTATATTTATAAAATATTTAAGCCCAAAAAGAGCTTACTTTATTGAGTGATATTTCCACTATCTGCTTATCTATTTTTTTTCCATATGTCAAATGTGTTGACTGGGAAGTGAACCCAGGCCAGCTGCTTGGAAAGCAGCTATGCTAATCACTAGGCCACCAATGCTTGACTGCTTATCTATTTTGAGCTTTAATTTTGCAGCAATTACAGTTAAAAAAAACTAATTAACAGCTTTTAAAAAGTACCACCTCATGACTCTGTTGCTACTATTACTAGTTTTAAAGCCAATTTTATTATTCTGTACAATTTGTTACAATTATGATATGATGCTATTTACATAAAAGCTATTTAATGAAATAAGGTTAAAATAATAGATATTATACAAATAATAGAAAAAAATATTAGGTGAGATGTAGAGATGTTAAGCAACTTTACAAGAACATGTATATCAGTGCATGTATATTTCTAAAATTAAACTAAATTAAATAAATTACAGCATTAAAGGTAGATAGATCAAACTGCAAATAGATGAATAAATTTCCACAGGGATTAGGGCCTGGTTTTCTTTTTAAGTTATTATGAAAAAGTAAGTTATATTTTCAAGATGAAATAATATTTCAGAAATCCAAAAATGAAAATTAGAAAAGTAGTAATTCTGATATTGAAAAAAAGTTGTGGTAATAGATGAATAGTGAAATTTAGTTATAGATAAAGCATGATTTTCATATGTACTTATGCTGGCATTATAGAAAGAAATGGTCCTATGACATGAAGACCAATAAATATCAAAAATTACAAATGATTATTTCTTTTGCAATTAAAACATTGATGGGCAGAGTTTTGATATTGATTTTAATTATGAAATCGAGATATTTTGGTTTCGATTAACAATTTATTTGTTTATTGGTAAAAGTGAGAATGATATTAGGTGTGTTACTGGGTTCTGTTTTGTATCCAAAATCATTTGCTAATAGTTTATTAGTAAAAATACCATAGGTTAGAGGAAAATAACTTGTTCATATTAAATATTTTATTAATAAAATTTCATTTAATGAACTGCTTGAAATTATTATTTATATTTGTACTACCATTTATTTAATTTGATAAAACTGTTAGAGATTCTTTACTTAAAGTAAATGGGAAAAGTTACTCATTTAATTTAGTTGAGATACTAAAATCTTTAGTCAATTGTTTCAGGAAATTGTAACATTTTTTAATTATTTAAATAATAAAATGGGAAATATATTAATTAATCTAGTCTGTTTGAACAATACACTAATCTGATATTTGTAATATATAGGGTATATGAGCACAGACTTTCACACGACCCACCACTCTCCACACTATCTTATAACACTGATACACTTGAATACATATATGTTGAAAAGATAAATAATCACCAATATATGTATTTCATGCTAAACCAGCAATCATCAGTTGGTCCAGATTACCATCTCTACACATATATGCTATAGGTGCTCAGATATATATTAAGATAGCCATTCCTCATACTTTAATGGACAGACTTCAGTCTACTCCACCCTCCAACTCTTCAACCATCCATCCAATTGAAAATCTGATGATAGAATGCTCAAAGGCCACTCTGAGTTGTGATCTAATATTTATAAATTGATTATCCAATTTTGTTGAAAGATAGTAACTGATTTATTAAAATAAATGATTGAATGGCTTTATTGTTTGGGGGTTCATAAATAATTTGGGTGCTGGAAGTATAGAGAACTGGAATCTAGAGTCTGCCATTTTGTCATTACACTGTAGTAAGGTTAACGTTATTAAATATATAATTTCATTTTATATATCAAAAATAATCAAAAATACACTTTTGTTTTTGATTTGATGACAAAAAGTACAAGAGCTGTCAAGTGTTGTTAGTCGAGAGGTCATTGCAACCGCCTTGCAAGCAAATAGTTGGTTGCAGATGGTTGTGGGTTCGCGTCTCGGCCCATGCTGTGACATATGAAAAAAAAGTACAAGAGTTGTAGAATTGAGTTTAAATACATCTTTTCTGTTAAAAATAATTAAGTGATAAAATTTCAATGGCATTTATTAAAATTATTTGGAAATTATCTAAATATATTTAAAAAATATTTCTTTAAAAAAAATGAAAACACTTATTTTACAAACGTTTTGATTGGAATAAGGCTATATGTAATAGATGTATTAGATATGTAAATGTATTTTAACTGTTAAAATAAAGCAGGTGAAAATAATAATATATAGTGTTTAAGAGAACAAAAACTATAGAACTTTTAGTTACCTAATCGGCAAAGACAGTATTGAATTAAAAGTTAAAGAGACTTGAAGAATCTCAACATGTTATTTCCGTTGTATAGATTTAAATAATAACCCAGTTTATTTTATTGAAGTGATAAAAAAAATTTAATGATAAGCAAATAACTAAAACTTTTGATAATAGAAAGAATTTAAAATTATATCGTTAAAAATCTTAAGACTACATTTTATTGCAACTTTATAAAATGCAGTCATATCTATAATTATAAAAATAAAACAAGCAACAAAGAGTTATTAAACGTGGCATTATTAAACATGTCAGTGAAAAGAATAGACAATTGAAAAATAAAAAATCTAGAAGTGAAAAAACAAGATTATTTATAAAGGGATAACGATTCCTAGAAATATTGATTGATCATGTACTTAGGATTTTTAAGTAAAATTTTGGTAAAAGGTTAAAGAGTTTAATAGAAAAAAATAACTGGGTTAATAATTTGGAATATAATGTTAAATAAATTTGTACAATTGAATATTTGATTATAACATCAGGCACACAATAGACTCAAGCCCTGATTTAAGCATGGTCTGTAAGAGTTGGTGTATATAGAATCTAAGCACTAAACTTAGGTGATTTACTTAAGTTTTTTAAACTTTTACCGGTGGGAGAGTGAGAGTAGATTTATAATATTTAAGAAATAGTGCATTATCGGAGATTCCGTTTGAATAATTTTAAAATAGTCAGCGCTTTATAATAATAGGTTTACAATGAATGTTTTAAAATTGAAACCAAAATAAAAATTGGAAGTGTTTTGAGATGATTTTCCATTAACTAATGATAATAATGATATTAGGAAATGGTTCTAAGAACCTAATGTAACAAATAATTTACTCACAATTTTCATTATGGTTGAATACATGCTAGTGTCATTTATAGATGAAATCCTGTTTATTGCGTCAAACGAATCTTTAACATTATATTAAGATATATTTTTAAAAAGGCATATGGCATTATTGCTCGATAGTTCATAAAAAGTGCAGGCGCTAGACTTGCGAGTGTCAGAATCGTTTCTTGAACCTCCTGATCTCCAAATTGTATGTTCTTACAACTACGCCAAACTGCGCAAGATAAAAAAGGCTTACAGCTTCATTGCTTGGGAGTTCGTAAAAAATTCGAGTGCTAGACCTGCCCAAATACCAGAATATCGCGGCAGGTTATATTAAGATACAAAATTTTATTGCTGTAAAAATATATAACCTTCTGATAAGTTTTTTTTTTAAAAAGTACAAACGGTTTTAAATCATTCTTTCATTTTTAAAAATTAAAATTTTTCCAGTTAGTCGAATAATTTACTGTATTTCATTTACTAATATTGATTACGTTTTTAAAACGTTTTTGTAATTTGCATGATGCTTAAAAAAAAAAAAAAATTCAGTTGACTGGATGAAATATTGTCTATTACTTTGGACGCAGCAAATATTGATTATATGAGAAATTACTTTATCAAATATAAAAACAAGTTTTAAAAATTAATATAGTTATTTAAAAAATGTTAAAAACAAATGAAAATTTGATGACCATTTCAACAAATATTATAATTATGTGGCAAAGATATGGAAATACTTTTTTCTAACAAAAAAAAAAAACTATTTGAATTAAAAATTAAAATATAATCAATATCTGCTTTTTTCCCGTCTTTTAAATCTAAAATTCAATTTATATATATATACTTGAGACTAGCGATGTTTAATATTCTTATTTAATTAAATTTATTTTATTAATTCATTTTCATTTATAATAAAAAAATCATATAAATATAATTTATTAAATTTTTTAATTTTAATATATATATTAAAATAAATCTATAATCTTTAGAATGTTTAATAAGTAATGTTGTTTTGTCAGTTCATAAAAACTAAATTATTTAAGAAATATATAATGATTCTAAATTTGACGTTAACTGTTCTAACGGTCAGTCGATCGATTTGGTACAATCGGAAAAATCATTATACTTGATTGGCGATTGCCCTAGATATAAGAACTCAGATATACATTTCTAATATAAGTCAACAGAAATATAATGACCTGTTAGAAACAATTCAAAAATCAATCATATTGCTATGTAGAAAAGTATTAAAAATATGTTAATGGATAAACAATTCATACTGGCATCAAATTTCTTCATAGTATTTTTCCAACTATAGCACTTCCAGCGAGAATCATATATCAACCTTTGACACAGTTTGGAAATTATGTGGATCAGAAAAATATACTTCTTTTAGATATTATTGATTATTTTTCGATAGCTTAAAATCAAATGTAAACCTCTGCACACAAAGCAAGATTTTGACATCAAGGTAATTGAAGTATATGTATTGTAAATAAACCGATTCCCAAGATTCACATTACTCTTATTTTTATTGCATTTATAATATAAAAACTGTTCTTTGTTTATCATTTTCTTAATAATAATAATAATAATAATAATAGTTAAGATTTTACTTCATTAACGCTTAAATAAATTAATATATATATATGTACTCTGCGCACAGTTAATGAAGCTATTAATAAATTGTCAAAATTTTTTACTGCCAAGCGCTTTCGGGACAGTCTACAGTCCCATATTCATGGCGAGTTATTCTGTTAATAACTGTAAAACTGTGCAAATTTTATGCAAATTTATATGCAGATGTTACGTGGACCATTTACGAGATAGGGAATAGCAGGCCTCTCTTCTGTTGATTGCCGATGGGTCAGCCACAATGAAGTAAGCTTCCCTAACTTTACGTTTGGTGTCGTTTGTTTCAGAGCAAACGACACTGGCTGTGGTAGGTAGAAAAGCACATCCAGAGTTTCTCTCATGTTCGACAAAAATCGAATTACCTTCATACTTTGTTTTGGTTTTATTGTAAAGGTATCGGTGTTGAGCTACTCTGGTGGCAATGTTAGTTTTGGTCTCTCCATAATATGTTGCTATGCAATTTCTTTGGGGGCAGGTAATTTTGTACACAACTTGAGGGGTGAGTTCAGGTTTGATCCTGTCTTTGGTATTATTTATCAGTCTATTGGTGTTGGGAGGTGAATGGAAAGCAACTTCAAAGTCACATGATAGTTGATTGATAAGGCTTTTAGCTGTAGAGTGAATGTATGGGATTAAGATTCTTGGTTTGTTTTCTTTCTTGTGGTTGTGGTTTATTTTATAGAAAAATTTGTTGACTTTTCTGTTGATGGATGAATAAGTGTGTCCAATTTTCCTTAAATCAGTTATATAATTGATGAAATTTTATCTTTTATCTGCCTCATATTTGCACAAGTTATGTTTCCTAAACATGAATGAAGAGAGGGCTGCAAGTTTGTGTGAGTGAGGCGCGTAAGAATTAGGGTTTGTCAAGTCTCTTACTTCCAAAGGTTTGACTACCATTTGGTAGTCCAGCTTATCTATATTTTTGCTAACACATATGTCAAGGTATTTGACCTGCTTGTCTTGGTTTTCCCAAGTAGTAGTAAAAGTAAGTTTGGTATTATTATGGAGGCTATTGTGAAGGTTAGAGATGATGTCTTCTGGGGCAGCAACGAATATGTCATCAATGTAGCGTGTATATATCATATGTGAGGTTGACATGAAGAGTGCAGGTAATATTAGCTTCTCGTAATCATCAAGTACAATGCTTGCCATTATACCACTATGTGGGAGGCCCATCGGCCATCCATTGTTTATACTAAACCACTTATCTCTGAAAACAGAAATTATGTTTAAATCAAGCCATTTTAAAAAAACGAGGAATTTGGCACGTGTAGGTAGGCAGTTTCTTGCAATTAATTTATCGTTGACTATTTCGATAGATTGTTTAGGTTCAATGGAGCCATATAGCTCTGCCACATCAAATGATGTGATTTTAAAATTAGCTGGTATAAATGCGTGTTTAATTTTTCCTACAAACATGAAAGATGATTTAATGGTGTAATCGCCAAAGCCTAATATATCAATAAGCCAGCAATTGACCAAAACTGCCGTATTGAAATAGTGTGCCTTGCCAAAATCAATCATAAGTCTTAAAGGTTTATCAGAATTGTGCAGCTTAATGTTAGCGAAGATTCTAGGAGAAGAAGAGGTTGACGGGTATATACGATGGTATTCGGCTTTTGTAAAGGCGCTGTCACGATTTATTCGTAGTATATTGGATATAAATCTATCTCTTTTAAGCCTATTGTTAAAATTATTTAGATTTACAAATTTTAATTTTTCGATTTGTGTATTAATCTTAATATTATATTCATCGTCATCTATCAATACAAATCTGTTCCCCTTGTCTTCTTTTAAGCAAGTGATGGAATTATCCGCTAGAAATTGATTTGTGTTAGTAATTTTCTTGTTCCAATCATTAGGATAATTGTTTAGCTGCTTATTCTTGATAGTTTTTGCTATCTGTGTGATAATTGGTTCCTTTGGTGGGTTGTCCATTAAAGCTGTTTTGACGTCAGCAACAATTTCCATTTTGGGATTCTTCCAGCGTCTGCCTATGAATTTTTGACCTAATTCAAAAACTTCCTTAATCGTGTGCGGAATGTTTGAGTTTGTAAGGTTGACAAACTTGTTGCTATTGAGCGCATCAAATTGAATATTTTGCTTTTTTGCTAAAAAATTTATTTTATTATTGAATTTCTTGAACAGACCGTTCATATGTCTATTGCATCTGTCGGTGATAAATGGGGGGATCAGGTAGTTGTCGGAAATTATGTTCCATCTTCTCGTTTTTTTAAGGCTCTTTTGCATCCTTTAATGATAGAAATTAGTAGTTGTTTTTGTAAATTCGTTTTGATTCTATCATAATTATATACAGTCTTGTTAATAATAATTTTGCAGCAGTTAGGTACAATTTTACACTGATAACATTTTGTAAAGAAATATATTCTCTGCTGAAATGTGCAAATTGACAGTCCAGTACTAACATTGCCACCAGAGTAGCTCAACACCGATACCTTACAATAAAACCAAAACAAGGTATGAAGGTAATTCGATTTTTGTCGAACACGAGAGAAACTCTGGACATGCTTTTCTACCTACTACAGCCAGTGTCATTTGCTCTGAAACAAACAACACCAAATGTAAAGTTAGGGAAGCTTACTTCATTGCGGCTTCCCATCAGCAATCAACAGAAGAGAGGCCTGATATTCCCTATCTCGTAAATGGTCCACGTAACATCTGCATATAAATTTGCATAAAATTTGCATAGTTTTACAGTTATTAACAGAATAACTCACCATGAATATGGGACTGTAGACTGTCCCAAAAGCACTTGGCAATAAAAATTTTGACATTTTATTAATAGCTTCATTAACTGTGCGCAGAGCACATATATATATATATTAATAATAATAATAATAATAATAATAATAATAATAAACAGCCACTTAAAAAAGAGCATGACCAATCCAACACCCCCCCCCAAAATGACAGGTGAAAAAAGCTACTCTAAAATTGAGTTTTTGCAGTGTCTATAGAAACCAATCTGTACAAATAGTACACTTATAGAAAATGCTCATCCAATTTCCTGTTTACATGTTATTTTATTATAATGTCTTTTAGTTTCCTCAGCAAAAAACTTTTCTTTCTAAAATTCTTTAATACCATGTCTAGTTGTAGTTCTCCAATGTATTCTATTCTCTATCATATCTTCCCAATGGAACAACTGACATTGCACTTCATTGCAATACCTTTAACATAACCATTGAAATGTAAATGAAAGGTTTACCCCTCTTACAAAGTCCATGTTCAGTTTCACAATAAAACACCCTTTTAGGATATCTTCCATGGTTCATTCATTTTACAGGTTCAATCCAATGAAGTGTGATTTTTACAATAGTGGACTCAATAGTATCCCATCCTGCAAGCTGAAGAATATAGTGATTCATGTTATAATCTTGTCATATTTTTAAAGTTTTATTGAATGTCCTTAATGAAACTATTCTAATGCCTTTATATTGCAATGATAGGGGGTCCATGTTTCACATCCATACAATGATTTAAGTAAAACAATACGCTCATTGCAGGTCAAAGACCATTTTCACTGAACATAAAAAAACAGTGCAGGAAAATATATTACTCAGTAAACATTTATGCTTTACAATTGCAGTATAATAATGGTTTGAGTAGTTTTCCACACTTACCTTACATTTTAGATAAGAATAGCAAGATACCCATTTAGTGGCCAATATTTCATTTCTAAACAAGGCTTTATAACAGCATACAATTGGATAATAGTTTTTGAAACAATTGTTTTACACTCTTGTTGATACTTTCAAATTTCTTTTATATATTCATTTGTGTTTTGTGCTTTATCTTATATTCACTTGACTCTGATCCATGATTTCAAATTTCTATATTTTTCTTCAATTTTTTCTCCAGATCTATGTTGATTTGTTTCAAGTTTCTTTGTATTTGCATGGCTTTGCTTCATACCTTTTTTATTTTTTTTATATTTATACTATTTTGTTCTATATCTTCAATCATATTTATTTGAATCTCTTCTAATCTTTTATCTATACTTATCTAATTCTAATATTTTTTCTTAATTTTTATTCTATTTTTTAATTATTCAAATAATGCACATATACCATCATTCTTATTTTCTAAACTTATTACTTAATATTATATAGTAAAAATGATAATAGCACCATATTATGCAATTAATCATCTTTTGTTGAACTTTATGAACATAAAACTCAATAAAAACTTATTGTTTCTTTAAAAAATATGGTTATTATTATAGTATTACAAAGCTACAATGTATTTAATTAAATAGAGTTATAATGATAAAGTGATTTAATGACGTTCAATTTCAATGGCAAATAAGTATTTTTACATCCCTGATCATATAACAAATTAAAATGAAAAGAAATAGATCTTGAATTAAATATTATTTACCATTCATACACTTTTATTAGTATCTACATATTATGACAGACACTAAAATGATGTATTCTGGTATATTGGCCCAAATACATACTATTAGAACAATGTTGTTATATGATGCAGTATCCCTCAAAATTCATACTTTTGATGGAAATATTAAGATATTCCTTGTCACATGACGAAACTATATATTTTTTATTCCTGGGAGCGTTGAAACTACTTTTTCTTTTCTGAATTTTTACTAGTCAGCAACTTTTTTCAGACTCGGCTTTATTAATTAATACATTAAAGATGTTGAATAATTTATTTTTAAATAAAAGTTTAAAAGAAGTAATCTTTTTTAAAGCCATAAAAAATAGATTTTTATTGTTTCATTACTTTTGGGATTAATACCCATGTATATTATTAATTCTTTCAATAACAATATTTTTATCTGGGCATCTCTATATGTATATAAAATACATTTTATTCATAAAAATCATAAGTATTTAGTGAATTTTTCTATTCCAGATTTCTTTTATCTAAGTTTATATATATTTATACAAAACTTTATGTGCCAAGGCAAAATAACACTAGAATTCCTTAACACAAACTTCAGTTATAGCAAACATAGTTTGTTACACATATATTGAACTACAAATCACCACAGACACCCACACATACTTCTATAGGAGTTCCAATTTTGACCATTTATGGAAAGATTAAGAAACTGCCCTTTTTGATTCTGTCTATCATTTCAGTTAAGCTGATCCCACCATTTATAGTAGACATTAAAAAGCAGAAAATTAGTTTTTTTTTAATTAATAAAAACAAGATGATAACTACAATGTAATGGCTGTTGTAGCTTAACTTTTATGCACCAAAGCAAAAATAGGTTCAAAAAATTCTTAATTAAATTTTTTTTATTAATTTATTTGTGTATGAACATACTGAAAATAATTTGTATAATTATATGTTTCTTAAAAATAATTTTGTTTAGGCAAAATTATGATTTTTTTTCTTTCACATTAAAAATGTATACTTCAGTCATTATCAAAATCAGAAATAAATAATATATTGTGCATTACAGATTTTTTTATATAATTTTAAACAATTTCTTTTAAAATAGAACAACTATTATCAATCAATTAATCAATATTTAAATCATTCTGCATTTTATTTTAATACATATATTCATAACCTTTGTTTATGTTCACTTTTCTTCTTTTAAAGTTTTAAAATATATGCATACACATTATCAAGATCACACATTTCAAACAAACTTTAATCACAATTAGTTATGTACAATGAAAAGTTATTTACAATATTTCTAAGTTGCTATTATGAGTTCTAACTGGCAGGTAACATTTACTCTGTTTTTGAATAATGATACAGATTGTCTTGATATTGTAAAGGATAAAGTAATTTGATATATAACTTCACTAGAAGGTACCACTAGATAATTAATCAAGACCAGTTTTTTTTTTCAAATGACATTTTATCACAAGCTTGAGTAGTGGTGATGGATATATGGTTTTATCATCATGAAGAATGCAGTCATGAATGTAGATACATTGACTGGGGACATAAGAATTTGTCTTGATTACTGTATAAAGCCAGTAAGATGTGTTGGATTTGTGAGGTTAATGATTTAGAAAATATAGTTCATTGCAAGGCCATGACCAATTGTGTCAATTGTTAAGTATATAATAGTAAGTATCTAATTTATGATGCTTATATTCATGATTTTATCTGGTATAAAGAATCAATATTTATCACAAATAAAAGAGTTGATTTTATTGATCAAAATTTATGCAATGTATATAACATTATGGACTTATTTTTCAAATATTCAGTTAGAATAAAATATATGGGTACTAATATATATAATTATTGCAACTTATTTGTATTGTTGATTTTAGTATGTTTAGGTAAGTTTTTTTATAAAAGACATGTAATTGTATATAATCATTGATTTCATTGTTGTAGTAGCTTCATTTTAATTAACCATGAGTTATTCATAGAATGTTCAGTTTGTAATGATGATCTTGTGTTGTTTTGAATTGTTTTCATTATTTTTATTATAACTAAATAAATAAACAATTAAAGGTCATCTGTTTAATAAAAAGAATATTTATTGTTTTGAATGAATTTGAAATAAAAAAACCATTTACTTATTAAATTCAAAAAATGAAATATATTGTTTAAATTATTATTGTATAAATAATAACAATGCCTTATTAGAATTAGAAGAGAGTCACATGATCTCAAACTAATGTTTAAAAAAAGGAAAAGACTGCATTTTGTGTATCCATAGCTACAGAAATGATTTTAGAAAAAAGACACATAGTTTCTTTTATTAAAATTGTGTTTATTTTACCTTACTTTGATAAATATATTTGAAACATATAACAAAGAAATATTAATTGTGAGTAAATATAACTTAGAAAGAGGGGGCATGAGCTTTGCCCTTCTCATTTGATATCTTAAGAATTAAAATAAAATGGATATCACAAACACAATGCTGATTGCCATAAAGTTAAAATAATTGAATTTACAATGGATTGCAATATCAAAACAAATAATAATTGGATATCATCTAATGTAAAATTGCTTGTGAATTCCTATGTTTGTGTTTTTGCTAGCAAGAAAAAGTACCAAAAAACATTATTGTGTAGTAGAATATCAGCTGAAGTCATGCACTGAATGGGTCAGATCTAAGTTTGATCCAAGCTTCATGAGGTTCCATCTTTAACCTAGTTCAAACCCTGTCACTAACAGTGAATAGTTCTGAATGTAATGAGACTTTATACTATCTTCAATATATGCTATGTTCAGTTAAAACAGGTTATTAGTTAAATATTTATTGAAGCTAATTATCTTATGTTTAAATTGTTAATGTTAGTAATTACCTCATGATAAAATATTCATGAAAATATATATATTTTAATTATGTAGATTATATATATATATATATATATATATATATATATATATATATATATTTGTAAATAGTTAAATATATATTCATTATAAAGTTTTATTACATTAGAATGTTTTATTTCATATTTTACCATTTTGTTCAAATTTATATGATTAAAAGTTATATTCCTTCGATAAGCTTTCAGATCATTCTTTCCCAAAGACAATAGGGAATCATTTATTAATTAGTTAAAATAATAAGTTGAAACTTTAAGGATGATGCTAAATTAAAATTGTTTGTTCAGATTTGAAAGTCTTATTGGAGGAATGGATCGAAAATCAATTAGAGAAATTTTTAGTTTGTAATAATGTAAAAACTTTAGCTTTAAGGCATCAAATCAGAATGGGTGGGAAACTGTATGAAAGAGTATAAATACCTGGCAAAGTTTCTATACAGGAGCCATTACTATTAAATTAAGAGAAGTTACCAGCAGAAACTACGTCCTTTTTAATTTTGATTTTTAATAGCATTTTCAATATGGTACGTGGCTAACTTCAGGGATCTGATTGCTGGACCTCAAAGTTCTCCACAAATCTTCAAAATGTTGCTTCTGAACAAAATTTTTTAATACCAATCATAAGTTGCTGAAATATGGAAGAAAACTAATCCATAAATGAAATTCACATGAATCAAGTGTGCACCTACATTGTCTTATAAACCCAACCAGACTCTGTTGTTATGAAAATGAATGAGCAATGGAAGGACTGGTAACCCTTTTACTTTATAAACTGCAAACTTCTGGTCTATTCATGAAGTCTATCTCAAATCATAATTTAAGTTAACTACTGTCTAAAATTTCTTTATTCACTTTATAATGCATTAAAATTTGTTATAGTAATTCTCTATTCTTTTATCTCTAATCTTAAAATTAATATTTTGTTAACTTTCTTTCTCTTACTATGGCAGTTTGTTTTAACTAATTTTAATTATATTTATTTGAATGATTATTAATATCATTTATTTGCTATAATATGTCTGGAATACTTTCAACTTGATAATAATCTCTTTCCTTTAAACTCACCCTAAGAAAATAGTATTGCATTAAATTGTATAGCTTAATTATTGCCCATTAGAACTAAATTAATAAGGTTCTATTAATTATCAAGTTGAAAGATTTATTTAATGTTTGATATGATTTTACCAATGGCTGAGAAGTATTATTAACTCAGTTTATAACCTATGTTCCTGGCTATTTTATTTAAGTTATACAAAACCATCTATTCATCTTAATCATACTTATTAATGTTTTACAAAAGGTTAATAAAGAAAATAAAATAAATATATTCTAATTTAAATCTTGTATTTTATATTTCTTTTCTGGAAGAGCATGATAAAAGATAATTATTATTATAATTATATAATTGCATTTAAGCACATTTGCTCCGAGTAAGTTTGATTTTAATCTGATATGATCAGGTCATTACATTAAGCATTTATTATATAATTTGGGCTTTATTAATCAAATATGATGATCACTATATCATCATCATTCAGAAAGTTGCTAACATGAGCCATCCTCCTGCTTCTTGGGGTTATCATTTCGGTGATATTATTGATATTTTAAATATATAGGAAGAAATCACTATATCCCTTGCTCGTTGCTGTATTGGAACACCAAAGGTTTGTGGCTGTGTCCTGACTTGGCTTTCCCAGTGTTCCATGGACCATTTGTAGAGCATAAAGGACTTGTTGAATACAAGCCACCCTCCTACTTCTTGAATCACTGACAAAACTTGTAATGTGTTAGTACTGTTTATTTCTTAGTTCAAATAAAGACCCATTCTTTTGCTTTATAAATCGTAATGAATTGATTTCATTAAAATCAAACAATTTTATATTTATCGATAATTTAAATAATTTTCTTTGTTAAGTATTGAAATTATACCCTACACATTTATCATGCTATTCATGAATTGATTTATGGGTGTGTGGAAAATAAATCTCACCTCCTTCTTACATAAAATTAGAATCATATTTTCTTTTTCTAAATAAAATACAAAATAACGAATAATGTATATAATTCATCTGGCACAAACACCATAGGTATCATTATTTACACTTGTCTACTTTGTTGGGGCATAGATAAATATATTTCTTAAATACATATTAATTATTGGCATATGAGTATGACTATCATTATTTATTGTACATTGTAATACATGCTCCAAAGACTAGAGATAATTTATCATACTCATCATAAATATTTGAACAAATATTTGCTTATTATTAAATATTTTATATACATGCTTGGTTTGATTGTTTATTATTTATTAATTAGTTTTAAATATTTGTACTCATTGTTTGTATTGGTAACTCAAATATACATATGTGAATTTATTCAGAAATATCCATAGTCATTTTATCATACATTAGTTAGAGTCAGATAAGTGGTCTCAGTAATCGTCACATCCATTGAGCTAGTTCATGGTGCATAGTCTCATGTGCCATCAATATGTATTGTCCATTAGGTTTTGATCTGAGCTTGTGCATTGAGTTCAAATTCAGTTTGGTCTTTGATATAATTCTTTGGTTTGACTGGGTTTGAAGTCCGGTTTTGAGGGTTTAGGTCATGTTGGGTGGAGAATATATTTTGACTGGTACAGTACCTGCAAAACTATGGTAACAGATGGTAATAAAAGTCTGCTTTTTAGAGTAACACTGACAGATAAGTTTCATTTTAAAAAAGAAAATAAATGGTTCAAAAAAACAATGATAATTTTAATGATAAACACTTATTAATTTTTTTGTTTTTATTAATAATTTTCATTAGTATAACATACTTGGTATTTCTTATCATTTAAATTATATGAGAAATGTTTTTTTAAAGTAATAATATTAAAGTTTTTAATTGCTTTGTCTAAAGAGTTTATATTTAATCTTTTTATGACGATATGCTTTATAATTTAAATGTATATCACACTTATCAGTTGTAATCATAACAAAAAAAGAGGGGAGATAAAGTATAAAATATAATAGGATATTAGATTGCAGTTGGTAAATTAAAATTATAATCTTTATTTTATCCACCTTAATAAGTTAATGCTTATTTCAATAAATTTCTATCATTATTATTAACTTAGGTTTTTGGATTTTCCTATTGCATCAATCATTATAAAATTGTTTATTACAGAATTTATTTTACAGTTAAGATAATTCATTGTACATTCCATAATATATTTTATATTAAATAGTCACCATTTATTGAATTGCATCTTCTTTGTCAGGCAAGATACTCATTATTGGACCATTGGTACCTTATAAAATGTATGAGTCCATTGTAAATATAAATTTAAACTGCCATAGTGCCATTTGTGAATCAACATATTTGTCTGTTTTAGTTATATATTTTAGTTAGTTGCTTAAGTACATCATTTATTTAATATATTTTAGAATGCTAAATGTTTATTGCATAAGTGGCAAAACCGCTTGAATCACAATATTATTTATTATATGTGGTTGCCCAAATCTATGAGGCACTTATAGGCTAGCTAGCCATACTCAATTATAATATTTTTCATTATATTCATGATTACCAAAATATGCAAACTATTCAGTGAACAGCACCTAATTTAGTTTTATGTTTTGGCAGTCTTTTTTAGTTTTCATTTGGCTTATCTAACAAGGAAATATTGCTATTTATGAGACAATGTTGTTTCCTTACCATTGCTTATAGATTTTGAAGAATAGTTTCTTTCACAATATATATATATATATATATATGTTTATTTATTTATTTATTTATTAGTTTTTCATTACATGGACATGTTTATTTCATGTTTAAAGAGGTTTATTTAAACTTCATTATATCAATATTTCAATCTCTGTGGTCAAGTTGCAATCTTTAAGTGTCCATATATATATATATATATATATATATATATATATATATATATATATATATATATATATATATATTCATTGAACCATTAGTAAGAGTGAATTTCCACTCTTATTATTAACAGGAGAGAGGTTGTCTTGATAACAGTGAGAAATATTGATTACTACCTATATTGGTATATTTAGGTGGTGGCTGTTTTTTAATGGTTATATATATATATATATATATAATCAGTATTTTGACTTTAAATAAAGTAAATTTATTAACTTTTCTTTGACATTTTTTTGGAACTTTTACGTATAATGTACACAAAAAAATTACACATATCTATTAAAAAGATGCCTATTGAAAAGACAACATATTGCTATCAAATAGCAACAACAAAAAACAGCAAAGATAAGATGGGACAAGATTATTACAAACACTATAAAAATTTGACTTTGGTCTAAAACTTTATAAGAAGTCTGCATTTAATCTATATCATTACTAATTGTTTGGAATTGTCATTTAAATAATTACATTTTATGCATAATTATTAATCTTTCTATTAATTGCATGAGTGCATTAATTTTTATGGATATTTGTAAATTGTGGATTTATTAATCAATATTACATCACACTATTTGAATTTTTTGCATTACCTGAATTCACTCTGTTCATATGTGTGTGAAAGCAATAATAAATAATTAATGGGGTTTAGTAAGTATGCCACTTCTCTTAATTCAATCAAAAAGTGATGAATATTTTTTACAACTCTGACTGCTGTCCAGTATTATAACAGTTTTGTTTGATTTACAGTGTCATAAGGATTTCATGCAAAACAAGCCAAGCCATACATATGTATAGTCCATTCATTTGTTGGAATCTAGTTATTTAGAGACATTATACTCTTCTTTGTTTTATTCTTATTATAAATATGAATATTGTTATTTGTACTTTGGATGATCATTGAAACAGCATCATGATCATTTACACAACAATCAGCTAAAAATATTTGTTCACCTTCTCAACATCAGAATATTTTCTCATATTATTCTATTACAATATACACAGTACATTTAAATTGCATACAATTTATAAAATTTTGAGGTTTGATAAGTGCACAAGAGTTGAAGTTCAATGGCATGATTACCGTAGTTATATTGTATATACAATTTAATCAAAGAAATAAGTTTTGTAAAATAAATAATCATCTAACCACAAATTATATGTTACAACTTATGGACTTTATCAAACAGTTTACTTATGTTGCGGACTTTACTAATTTCACATTACATTCCCGATCATATTAAATCAAAAGTGTCTCTTATTCTAATAAGAAATAAACTCTTTGAGGCTCAGCTCTACGTTTTTCTTTTTCTTATCCTTTTAAAATAAAAATGAAAGAAAATTAATAATTTTAACAATTATTTGTTTATTTTAAAAAAAGCTTTTAAAAAGTATTAACTCTTAAAATTTATTTCTTTAATATTTAAACATTTTCTAATTATCCAAATAGATTTAAGCAGCTGATTCATCTATGGTAATTAATAATAATAATTTATTTCTCTACTTGAACAACACTTATTGAAATCTTAAGAAAACAATATATACTAGATGATAGTGTCAAATAAATCTCCAAACTAGTTTCTACTATTGGCCTTCGTCAGTAAAGAGCATTAGATTTGGTACACATTTATCTAATAGTCATCTTAAGATTGGGGGATTCGTAGACCATTAATTTTATTAATATAAAAAAAGTTAAGATATCTTTTCAATATATTTATTTTAAATCCAATTTTTCTTATTAATGAAAGTCATTGTTTAAAAATTAATCTGAAAATTTGTTTCCTACAGTTGTCTAGGATTCATTGATTCCATAAGTTAATAATAGATGGCTTTGAAATAAAATAATAGAATGAATTACTATTCCTAATGCATATGCTATAAATAAATTGAAAAACTTACATGATGCTTCAATTTTTTTAAAATATCCTAGAAAAGTATCACATATCTATTTTAATCCAAAATATGAGTATTAGCAATTGCTCATTTACTGATATTTTATTGTTGATAGTCATAAAAATTGCAGGTTTTATTTTAGATCAGAAGTGATGAAATTTTTTTCTGCTAAAGGTCATTTGGATATTTATAATATCATTCACAAGCCATATAAAAGTATTGACTTAAAAATTAGCCTATTATATTAGATCAAATATTTAACTAATTTATCATTACTTATTAGGGGTGGGCAAACTTTTCAACTGGCAGGTAAATATCTTTTTTTAGAAGTGCCCATAATTCTTTTGTAAATTACAAGAAAGCAATATCATTCCTTTTAATGATTGTTCCACATTTAATGACAATTTTTTTTAATTTCCTTTGTAACTATTCATGATCTCAAATTTCTATTTCTGTGTTGGATAAATTAATTCCACAGGAGTTAGGATGCAATCTTTAAAAAACTCAGCTTCAGAAAATGGTTTCAAATTTTCTTTTTTAAAAAAAAATAAATAATGTAACTTGGTTTTACAGAAGCTTCAGACTTATTTGCATTTTTTATGAGATTTATGAGCCTCTTGATGAAGCTCCTTTTCAAGTTTTCTATTTTAATATTTTTCTTTCCCAACAATTTTATTATAAACAGAATGTTTTAATAAATAGTGTCTCTTATTATTGTGTTCTGTATTAACTGAAATATTTTCCAGACATATCAGTCACATTGATTTTCTATTTCTTTCTATCAAAAACATATACATTAGTCTTTTTTTAAATACATGATTTTCTATATCAATGTTTTTTTATCTTAGTGTAAATATCTGGAAAAAAAAAACTAAATGCAAAATAATAATAAAATGAAGTAATATTTGAGTTTTATTTTTTCTAGTATACATTTGTCTGTGAAAATTGATGTAAAAACAAACAAAATGCCCTCAGCATTGTACATTAAAAACATAGTCAGATAGACCCCACAATATAGATAATTTGTCAAAATATTGCACTTGAGATGGAATGAACTAGACATATTATAAATGTTAGAGAAAATAAGATGTAGTTGAGATAATAAATATTTTATTTTACATAACTCTTAATTCAATCAATATTTGCACTACACATATTTAAATAGAATTGTATACATACCCATTTTATACATATTTTTAAAAATATCCACATGCCAGATTGAGAGTTTTCAAAAACCGTTGGTCCATATGCCAGAGGTTTCCACCCCTGTTATGCTTAATTACTAAAAATTTTAATTAATAAAAATATAACTTTGTATGTAAATACTTTTAAGACAGGCTATAACCTGCACCAAATATGCTTTGAAATTTTTATAATATTCAAGCAATATCTTTATTTTGCTGATAGAGGGGCCTCACAAACCATGAGGCAAGATAGTGACTTTTATAAAGATAAGAGTGACCATCTTATCTTTAACCTAAATTTTCATTTATATGGGCCAATCTGAAGTATCTTGATTTGGGAGTGTGAAGCTGTTGTTCTTTCCACTGTTTAAGGCTACTGTCAGCAAAATAAAGATATTGCTTGACTATTATACAAATTTCAAGGTGCATTTGATACAGGTTATAGCCTATCTTAAAGGTATTTACATATACTTCCTGTGCACTTAATAAATAATTATAACTTAACTTTATATAGTTTTAGAACTTTAATTTTTGTATATTGTTTAAAGAAATGGTTATTCTATTTTGCTAATTTTTGTACTACAAGTGGTCAAGTTGATCAAATTCATTAACAGTTACAACTTTGGTATCATCCCGTTTAAATTTGACATTTAACTTTTGACTTTTCTTAACATCTCCTATTGCTGTGACAATTGGATTTAGAATTATGAATAATCAATAAGAAAGTATTTATTAGATCAATATTTGCTTTTAATACTTAATAAAAATTAATTCATTGTTACTATGCATAGTTAACATCAATTGACAAACGTTTTTGTTTTTAAATAAAAACTTGGGATTTTTTTTATTCATGGAAGCAAAAAACATAAAGACAATCTATAACCTATAAAAGTGAAACATCTTACTTTACGTCATATTATACAACTGTAATTTTCTTTACGTTCCGCAAGTTAGCACTTATCTAAACAATTCAAATTAACAAAGATATATTATTTTTTATCATTCTGTTATTAGTTGTTGTTTTTTTTCGTTACTTCTTCCTCAAATTGCATTTAATTCTCAATTTCCCACAGTTTAAAACCATTTGAGCAGATAGAGACGCATCAGCAAGGTCAGGTCTAAGTTGTATGACTCTGGAATAATTGTGTTAAGTGTTGTTTAATTATAGTATTCCATTATTTAATTAACTTGACCTGCCTTTAAAAACAAATTTAATAAACATATACACTAACACGCACACATGCATATATATATATTACAAATAGGTAAATTATATCTAAACAAAATATTCGATATGAGCAATAGACAAGACGAAAAGATTCGTTTTGTTACTCTGAATCAGTTGTGATTTTAATAAATCAATAGCAGAATTTAATGTTTTAACAGTTATAAACTTTTTCAAGATAGCAGAAACATAATTTATTTGTATATATATTAAATTTATGACATTTTTCAACAACAACAAAAAATGGTTACGGTTTATACTTTTTTTTTAATAAATTGAATACAATTTTGTGGCAAGATGTGAATTAGATTGTGTTGTCAGTCAAGTTTATTTTTTTAAATGATCATTATAGACTGTAATGTGTTTCAATAATGCAGTATATTTAATTATTGACTTTATATATTTTTTCAAATAGACGCAAAAAAAAAAAAAACCTTTTTATCGAAATACTGTTTTTAAATCTATTTTTGCGTTAAAATAAATGCTAATAATATTTATGTGGATCGTGTGATTATATATACCGAGAGAGAGCAGTCTGACTTTCTGTGTTGACGGATGCCTGTAGTGTCGGGGGGAGGGGGGTAAATAAAATATGCCTGAGTGTTTATACAAGACTTAAATATAGGTTATCCTACAAACGGCCAGGAGTTTAAATTCAAAATATAGTCCGAATTTTTCAGGTAGCTAACAACTTCAGGTAAATAAGATGATTTTCAAGATACTATATTAGGCAGCTATTCTTATTTCTAATATACAGTTGTTAGTAAAATATCAACTGAGATTGCATTTGTATATATTGTAACGTGATAAAAATGATGATGCTGGGAAAATTATCAATATAATTTGAATAAAACATAGCCCAATCCTTGGTCGCCATTTTGTAATAAAATATTGATTATAATATAGTATGAGAATATAAAAATTTTAGTATGTTTCAGAATTGAGACATCATTCATAGCAATATAAATCTAGCCTAAATACAGAGTGCTATTTTATAACAGCCCTAAAGTTGATTTGGCATTTTATAACAACAACCACTTGTATATGACCATCATCGGCTAGCATCTGGTAGCTACTTTGTAACCATAAAAATGGATCTTCTACCTCACTACCTCTCTATATTTGTTTAGTCAACATTGGTCATAAAAGAAAAGAAACTGACTTATAGATTTTTAGACAACCACTTATTACTGACACAATATGGAAACAAATGATCATGAAGAAATGTTCTTATGATTTAAATATTATTGGTAACAGAGCAAAACATGCATCAATAAATGATAACTCTGTTATAAACTGTGTAAAATTATCTAGCTCAGTCATTGGTCACACTAGGCAATAACAATATTTCCAATACATAGTTACTTAGAATGCTTATTTACATTATAGTACAATACTAATGACAATTTCTATTAAAACCTAAATTATTCATATAGTATTTAAAACAAAAGCAAGTAAACAAGATCATTGCCTCAGATATAACCAAATCTATTGCTGATCCCAAACTACACCACAAATAAGCAGTGAAATTCTATGACTGTGTCCTAAACAATGTTGTATGCCTAAGCCAGCTATTTAATTTATAATTGAATGAAACTAAACACAAATCAATAAATAATTAAGTTCTGATATATTTTACCAATCTAATATTATTTACAGTAATGTAAATTTGCATTTACATTTAATGGTATTCTATTTAAATCGATTAGTTTCTAAATAATTACAATAACATTTTGAGAATGTTTTATAAACCTATACAATATTTATATTGTTTAAATAAAATAAACCCTTATTTAGTTTTATACCTAATTTAATAAAATGCTAAACATAATATTAATATTTTGTTCACACTTTACATTATATCAATATGCAATTATTGCTTAAGTTATGTTTTAAAATATAATATTCTACAAGAATTCATCATCAATAAAGCTATTAAATAATCTTGCATTTTGCAATCCCAATTCTATCTTATTATAAAATATATTCACAAGTTTCTATTGCATATTTACCAAATTTCAATCACTGATATTATTCATCTTCTTAAATCTCCAATCAATCAATTATAAAAATGGACTTTATAACAATTAAACTATATATAATGATAATTGGCAGTTATCCAAGCCAAAGTATGATCCACACTTTAAGGAAAGTTAAACATAATTAAGACAAATCATTCCGACTAATGACAGAACAAAATTTATTAAGATTTTTGTAACCAGACAACATAAGCAAATTAATAATGCAACTCTGAACTAATGAAATTATTTCTACCAGTAATGTTGACTTCGATAAGTAAACAAATATTTAAATATAGCAACAAATATAAAATTTATATCTAATCAGGCTTAATAATAATGTATAAGAAAATATACACATATCTAACTCTATTTCTCTTACGAAAATGAGTTTGATCTTTGATCAAACTTCAAGTACCAACCAAAATTATCTTGCACATTCAAAAGAAATAATTAGACAGATTTTCCAGATTTCTAAATAAACTCTAAATTGGTTTATAATAAAATTTATAACAATAATGTATATATGTATTGAACCAGTTCTTTTATTCGCTTCAAAAGTTCCATTGCAAAATTAAAAGCAACCTTTTATTTTTATAAAGTTTTGAAAAAAAAATATTTGAAAGTTTTTATATGTTATAATGCACATATGCAGTTATATTTTAAAATTCTCTAATTTTACTTTTTAGTTTAAAAATAAGTTTTTTTGACATTTATTTTATCTTTTGTAAAAACATTCTAATTTAAAACTTTTAATCTTTTGGAAAAAGCTTTTAATTTTGGAAAGTTTTAATTGCATTCCTGTTTCTTTTATTTTTAATTGTAATTTAATTTTAAAAGAAAGGCTGAGAGTTAATTTTGCAATTATTTTTTTTTTAAATTAATTTTGAATAAGATAAAAAACCTGGTCAAATGTTTTTTTTAATTAAGATTAAGTGAGATAGAGATTTACCCTGGTCACAAACTTCTAATTAAAGATGATGGAGGAGATGAGTGCACCTAAATAACCCTGAGATTTCATAATAATTATTATTCATCTATTAATTTTTATTTTGTTATGTATTAATTCAGTTTTTAGTTTGCTAATAGTGATACCTTTTCGAATTGCCATGCTGCCATAAATTTCCAAGATTGCTGTCCAAACCTGAGTACAGCCTTTGGGAATATTACCTTTTGCTGTTTGGTATCAATAAATCTTGCTGAAATTATATTACCATCTTCCAATTGCTGAATAAGATCATCTCTACAAAATGCCTGAACTACATGCCATTATGAATCTTATCTACAACATGCAGTGCTAAACCAACCCAAGGACAGATCATGGATCCTGAACTGTTCCTATAATATCATGATGTAAAAGCTTAAATAAGAACTGATCTAGTGCTTGCCTCCAGACTCCTGAACATATAATGGAAACCAAAATCTTTGTTGGAACTTTCAAGTGAAATAAACTGTATGCTGCTGAAAGACAACATTATGCCTCAAGGTAACACTTTTTCATATTCTAACCAGAGTTTAAATCTATGTCAAAGTCTCAGTTTAATCTTAAATAATCCTGTCTTTATTATAAGTTTTGAATATTTCTTTACTGCTTTTAATTATCTTATGTATTTTCTTACTAGTGTATATAATGGACTCTTAGTTTTAAGTCTCCATATTTGTTTTTTTTTTAATTTATTTATCCAAGAATGTATTGTGAGTTTCTATTTTATATGCTTTGTGTTAACTTTTTATATTACTAATCCTTAATAAATACTTGGGCAGATATTCATAATTTTCTTTTAGCTCACCTGTTCTTTTTTGTTATACTGTAATTAAAATTAGTGAAGTTTGGTTTGTTTTTCCTTTAGACTGTAAATCTTTTGACTAGTGTTTTATCAAGTGTATTGTTCTGTTTTTTCTAAATCAGAGATTTAATTTCTTCTATTCAAGATTATGTAAATCGTAATCTTTTCTTGCATTTTCTTGTCCTTTATTGACAATAACCTTGATGACCTTGAATATGGTCAATCATTAGCTGTTCTGCAGACATATGACATTCGTGGTCCTGATGTTTTTTTTCCAGACCAAGGAAAAATCACCTGCACTGTTTCATTGTGTTGCCTACAAGACTGCTTTCATTTTTGTTTTGAAATCTCTAAATAGGGAAACTGGAACTAGTTTTTAAAAATTGCTAGCAGGAAGGTATTATAAAACCCTCTTTTTAAATTATAAGTAAGAAAACGAACTTATCTGCCAGAGTATTTAATGTTTTAATATTCACATACAGTCTGATAAATACATCAGTAAAATCTAGGTCAAAACTTTCATATTTTGTTTACCTGAGATTTATTTTTTTTGCTTGAATTTAATAAACTTTAAAATTATTTAAAATTAGTTTAGCTAACATTTGTCTCTGTTCTTTTCTCAATTGTCTGAACAATGTTTATGATCCCTTTCTCTTCCTGGGTCTAGATGGTGGCATTCATCATCATCATTAACTTTTGATCACCACTTTTCTCAATTGTCTGAACAATGTTTATAATCCCTTTCTCTTCCTGGGTCTAGATGGTGGCATTCATCATCATCATTAACTTTTGATCACCATAAATTAAATTTTCTAGGTTGTTAGTAATTTAGTGGTGACCTCGATGATCAAAAATTGAAGAAGTGACCAGTAAAATATATATATGAAAAAAAAACAAAGGATATATGCAATAAACTAAAATCAAAGCTGGTTGAAAAGTATAATACCATGTTTTTTTAATATAAAAAAAATTAATAGTCTATCACTGTATAAAATCAATAAGAATAATAATAAAATTGGTATATATGAAACTCAAAAGTGTGTTGCATGACAATACACTTATATAAACGGAGAGATTTTTAAATACCTTCCTGAGAATTTAAATACCATATACAATGATAAAAAAAAAAGTGATCCAATAAAAATTGATCATTAATTGTTCATTAATGTAATTTCTAAATAATTAAACTAACAAAAAAAATTATTGTATTTAATCCCCTATCTATTTGAATATCTCTGAGTTAAATCTGAAATATATATTTTAAAAAAATTTAAACAATTGAAAAACATTAGGTTATAAATCAACCTCTATACTCAGTAAGATTTAAATAATAGTAACAAAAATGAATCTCTCTGACCCTTTATATATGTGAATCTTATAATAAGCTATTTATATCATTTAACCCTATGTTTTTAAAATAAAATATGAACAAAACGTATACACATTTTTTTTTCTCTTTTTTTTTTTTCAAACAAAAAATATATACACATAGATATCATATCACAACTAAACAGTCTCATTTCTCCCTTTTATCCACTAGTCTATCATAGCACCTGGTTTCTTGTTTCTGATTCTAATGCATAGAGATGATTTTCCTTTAAATAGAGAAGACAAGCATAAATGACAACTATTGTGGATTTAAATTCAATTACTTTCACATTTAAATTCCGATATTTTCTTTTAAGCATATAAATGTATCCAAGCTTTTAAAACAACAGTTACTTAGTCAATGCAAAATCACACATCACTGGTTTTATTTTTATTTTTCATTGGTAATAATGTATAAAGAGATTTTTTTTTCATTGAAAATTCAGTTATATCCAAGTGAGTAATAAATGCTAGTTTTTTTTCCCACATTAAGAAAGTGAAATTTAAATTGCTTAATATCACACATAAGTTGAGTTAATCGATTCTGCAAAATCCATTGATCTGAAATATGATATCCAAATATATATAATTGGGTTTGTATTCATTATGAATAAATAGATGAAATTCTAGATATTAACAACAGAATATTTTTTATAGCTGACTTATGATACAATGCATTTTGATAGGGTTTTTTTCTATCACATTTTGTTTTATCCCCCAGAATTTCATCAATAAGCTGCCCCAAGTTGAATGGACAGATGATTTGTTTTATCATTCCATGATTTGAAAAATTAATCACTTAAAAAATATAAAATTTTAACAAGTTTTTAAGACTAATATAAATGTGTCCATTCTAGGCAACAATAAAATTACAAGAACTCAAGTTGCAGCATTTCAGTTCTATTTGTAACATACTCTTGATAATGTTAATGTAGCCAAGATATCTGTTAAATATCACTCAATTGTCACTCGATTCAGTCTAATAAAATTTGCCTCCAATTAATAAATAAAATGAAGACTTTAAAAAATGAATACAGTAAAAACAAAATCCTGTTTTACTATTTCAATATTATTTTTCATTTTTTTAACCAAAAATAAAGAATTCATGTTACATTTTCATATACATTTTAATGAGGGTATAAATATATTTACATATAGTTTATAATCTATTCCACTACTAATTAATAAACTAAACATATATGAAACATAAAACATTTAATTTTATAATAAATAAGTTGCTATGGAGATTGTAGTCACAGAAATTGAAATGTGTAATACTTAATAATAATATTGATTTTATTCAAGTGATCTTTTTATGATTCACTTAATTATTTTTCAGAATCTATTTATTTATTAACCAATTTATATTTTTCCTGAAATTGATCACAGCAGATTTATGATTTGATGCTAATATTAATAGTACTTAATATTATTTTAAAATATTATGTTGTCATGGTTATATAGTTAACATTAATACTTCAACACCCCCATTATCCATAGATCAAGTGAAATAAAAATTAAAGCAGACCAACAAACTTCTTTATTTTTTTTAAATACTGTCACATATAGCATTAATCTGGCACTTACATTATGTATTTGTTTATGGACTTTCAATCAATAGCAAAAATCTTAAAGTAATAAATAATTGAATAGTTATTGTTGTAAGACCATGTCTACTTAATGTTTTTATCATATGTGCCCAGCTTGAGGACCCTTTAGTTCATATATCTACCACTCTACTTGTGGGCTTGAACAAAATCATGTTTTATGTATTAATATAATTAATTACATCATAAAATTCTCTTTGTTTTGTTTAGTTTCAAACTTTTATTTATTTGAGTTATTTTTAAAAATAATAACAATGATAATTGAGAAAAGTAGAAATAAAAAATATTTTCATATATCCATTAAAGTATAAAATTACTTTTTTATTTGTTTAATGCGTGGTTTTTATTTATTGTTAAAATTTATTTTAAATAAAAACTTATTTCATATATGTGTGTTTGTTTTCCTGTTCATCATTTCTACTTGTATATGTATTGTTGTTGTTATTATTTTTTATGAAAAGGGAGAGGAATTGCAGAATGATGTATATCATTTATATAATGAAAATTGCATTCTAATATAAATAAACAATAATACTATAAATGATCATTTTTTAATTGATTATTTTTAATTTTAATACACGATAATAATGTTACAATAATAATATATTATGCTATACACTTTACATAATTCAAATATATTTTATTATTCCACACTTTCGAAAATAGCAGATTATTTTGACTGTCCAATAGTTTTTTCAGAGCTGTATTATATATGTACAGTATAACAAACTGTATCACATACATTATTGTAATAAATTAAATATACAAAACAATTTTTATACATAATAAAACTACCAAAAAAAAATTTTAATTTTAATTCATATATTTATAGCAAAGTACATATAAATAAATATTCAATTTCAATTACATCTTGTTTACATGTATTGTTTGATGTTCCCACAATAGTGAATCAAAATATAAGAGCCCAACACCCGTAAAAGTATAACAACTAAGATATTACAATCATTTTTTTATTTTTCAGTTGGCCAATAAACCTTCATCTAAATAAAATTTTATTACTAAAAATTTCAGCTGTTTTCTCAGGAGAAACATGCTAGCTTGACTAAAGATAAATTTTCTAATTTTTTCTTGGAAAGAAAGTAAGTTATATTTACCATTTATAACTTTATATGAAATTGAATGTTTAGTCACATTATTTAAATTAATTTTTATGTAAATTTTATTATGAATAAAAAGTGTTTTGTTGTATGTCTAATTTGTTATAATTTTATATATATATATTACAACTCAAGACTGTCACATAAATTAAAACTGGTAATATTTTGAAAGTATAACATAATAAAATATTGCATTTATATTGTATAAAGTATATAGAGGACTATGAAATTATTATTTATTTATGTTAGCATTATTTCATAGTTTCTTAAATCTTTTAACATCAATTTAGTATCCTCTGCTAATTAGCATACTAATGGATTCAAAGGTTAAAGACACCTTGATCAAAATTTAATCCAACGATTTTAGTGCTCAGACATCAAATTAACTCCCAGCAGCTAATCATTAGGTTTTGTTTCTGTATCATTTTAGTGGTTGTAGAATTAATCAGCAATAGAAAAAAAAGCTTTAATTTTTTGTCATGTGATATTTTAAGTAAAAACAAAGATAAAGAGAACATTTTTTAGCAAATAGATTCACACCGAATACAAAATTGTAAGCAATTATCCCATTACTATATATTATTAGTTAGTGTAAGAAGTTAAAAATGAAATTTTGATTTCTCTAACAAAACATAGTGAATAATAACAAGATATAAAAATCATTCTATAATTTGTAATGAATTCTTTAAATGGAAGACCTAAAAGCAGTTTATAAGTTAAAGTCACCAATTATACTTAAAAACAGCTGGAGGACTTCCTTTTATGTGTGGCATACCTTAATTATGAATTAAATTTTAGCCCATATGTAAAAAAAAATTATAATATTTTGTGAATAAATAAAAGGCAGGATTTAGAATTGTGACATATAAATAATTACATCAGTTAGGTACATTTGTGCAATAATATTTTTGATTACAACGCACTGATACATTTGCTTATACATAGTCAGATCTTATTGAGTAAATTTTTCATATTCAACAGACATCATGTATTTGATAATTGTCACAGTTGTCTTACTAGATTTAAAACAGGAAAAACTCTCCATACAGCAGTGCCACTCAGTGTCAATTAGAGTAATCAATGGATGTGAGAAGGCTTGTGCATAAAATCCTCATCTAGTGCCTACTCATCCAATATCCACAGACTAGTTTCTGGCTTGGGGCCTTCATCGGTGAGGAGCTTTGGTTCTGAGAGCACTGTACCTAGATCTTAGGAACTAATGCAACCCTCCAGCAGCCACCTTTTATCTCTACTTAACTACAAAATTATGAGATTATAAATATGTGACTTTTTTTTCACATTAAATAGTGAAGCTATAATTTTAATTTAATTTATAATAGCTTAGCGCTTTCGAGATTTCATGTTTGAATTTCATACTCATAGCGTTGTAACTAACGATTGTTATGATTATGCAAATGCATTTGAATTTTTAATTAGTCCATTGTTTAGAGAGAGCAAAACATGCCTCTCTTCTATTAATGGCATTGATGTCATTTACTATATATAAAGCTTCTTTAACTTTTCTTTTGGCATCATTTTTTTCTGTACAAATTATTTGGGCAGAACTAGGTTCAAATACATGGCCTGTAGCTGCTTGGTGGTCCCAGAATACTGAAGATCCTTTCTTTTTATTTTTGACCCTATTGTAGACATACCTATGTTGATAAATTCTTGTGTTCAGGTTAGCCCAAGTCTCACCATAATATGATGCATGGCAGCCTAATTGAGGGCATGCCATTTTATAGACCACATGAGGGGCTTGATCTTTATCTGTTTTATCTTTAGCATTATTTATCAATCGGTTGGTATTGGGAGGAGTTCTGAAGCCAAATTTAAAATTGTTAGCCAATGTTTTTGCAATATATGGTGTTACATTAGGTACAAAAGGAATTGTTAGGTATTTCATATTGTCTTTAGGCAATTTATTTCTTAGTTTTCTATAAAATATTTTTATTTTCTGATTGATTGTATTAGGTTTGAAGCCTATGTTAGTCATTCCCTTTGTATATTTGTCTATATTGTTTTTTTTATCCGCTATATATTTACATAATTGGTGATTTCTAAAAAGGAACACATTCATACCTGCCCATTTATATGTGTTGGGGGTGTTAGTATGTGCAGTGGTTTAATCATCATTTTATAATATAATTGTGTGTTCTCTCTTTTTATTAACAAGTCTAGGTATTTTATTTCTTGTTCCTTGTTTTTCTCTGTTCTACTAAGTGTTAATTCTGAGATGGCTTGAAATTCATTTTGTATATTAAGAGTGGTGGAAGGTTTTGCTGCAATAAAAATGTCATCAACATATCGAGAGTATATGAATGATGGATCTGTTGTGAAATATTTTGGAAGAATTTGGTTCTCATAGTGGTTTATGACAACACTAGCAACAACTCCACTCATAGGCAGTCCCATGGGCCAACCATCATTCATCACATACCATTTGTTTTCAAATTTAGCAACTATGTTGTTATCCAGCCACTTCAAGAATCCTATTATAAAATCGATTCGTTTTTTTGGATAATTTTTCTTAATTACTTCATCTTTGATGATGGTAATGGATTTTTTTTTAATAATTGAACCATAAAGTTTATTGACATTGTATAGAGTCATTTTGTGTTCCAAATTTATTTTAGCATGTTTTATGCTTTCCACAAATTCAAATGAAGATTTGATAGTGTGGTTTTCAAATCCCAGGGAATCTATAAGCCATAGGTTAATCATTTTTGCAGTTTGGAAATAGTGGACGCCTCCAAAGTCGAGCATTAATCTAAGAGGAGAGTTTTCTTTATGCAATTTTATGTTGGCAAACATTCTAGGAGGTATGAAAGATGATGGATAAATTCGGACATATTCAGTCCTAGACGATGTTTTATCTTTATGAGACCTTAATATATTGGATATAAATCCATCTTTGTTGATTTTATTATTGTTTTCAGTTATGCATGTAAACTTAAGTTTATTGATCTCTTCTTCCATTTTGTTTGTATACTCAGCTCTTGAAATTCAGACGAATGTATTGCCTTTATCCTCTTTGGTGCATACAATTGAGTTTCTTTCTAGAAATTGTTTAGTTTTATTAATTTTAACATTCCAACTGTTATGCTTAGGTAGTAAAGTTTTATGTTTAATAATTTTTACAACCTGTTCGATAACTTTATCTCTGCTGTGTTCGTTTATAAGACCAACCTCGACATCCGCAATAATTTCCATTTTTGGCCTTATCCACCGACCCGCAATAAACTTAGGCCCCAATTCGAGAACGTTTTTAATTTCTTCCGGAGGATTTATCGTTATTCTGTTTATGTATGTAAGCGCTGTATTGATATGCGTTATTTCTATGTTTTGCTTGCGTGCCAAAAATTTTAGTTTTTTAGTGAATTTAATTGTTAATTTCCGTTCTAGTTTATTACGCTTGTTAATAATGTAGTTGGGAATTACTTTGAGAGCGGTCAGTTTATCCCGTCACTTATTTTCTTTCTTTAGAGCATTTTTACATCCCTTTGTTATAATTGCAAGCAAATATTTTTGCGTTTTTTTAGTAGCAGCAACGTGATTATATATGCATCGGTTAATCTTTACTCTACAGCAATTTGGAATAATATTGTACTGTTGGCATTTTTTTTTTAAATGAAAGTCTTTGATTTAACGTTCCGATAGAATTACTTACCCTAGTAATCTGCCTTTGCCAATAGAGTTGATTCATTTATGTAATAAATTGTTTTTCTCTTCACTAGTAAAATTGTAATTCTAACGTTTTCGAACTGGGGCCTAAGTTTATTGGGGGTCAGTGGACAAGGCCAAAAATGGAAATTATTGCGGATGTCGAGGCTGGTCTTATAAACGAACACAGCAGAGATAAAGTTATCGAACAGGTTGTAAAAATTATTAAACATAAAAATTTACTACCTAAGCATAACAGCTGGAATGTTAAAATTAATAAAACTAAACAATTTCTAGAAAGAAACTCAATTGTATGCATCAAAGAGGATAAAGGCAATAGATTCGTCTGGATTTCAAGAGCTGAGTATACAAACAAAATGGAAGAACAAATCAATAAACTTAAGTTCACATGCATAACCGAAAACAATAATAAAATCAACAAAGAGAGATTTATATCCAATATATTAAGGTCTCATAAAGATAAAACATTGTCTAGGGCTGAATATGTCCGAATTTATCCATCATCTTCCATACCTCCTAGAATGTTTGCCAACATAAAATTGTATAAAGAAAACTCTCCTCTTAGATTAATGCTCGACTTTGGGAATGTCCACTATTTCTAAACTGCAAAAATGATTAACCTATGGCTTATAGATTCCCTGGGATTTGGAAACCACACTATCAAATCTTCATTTGAATTTGTGGAAAGAATAAAAAATGCTAAAATAAATTTGGAACACAAAATGACTGTATGCGATGTCAATGAACTTTATGGCTCAATTAATAAAAAAAATCCATTACCATCATCAAAGATGAAGTAATTAAGAAAAATTATCCAAAAAAACGAATCGATTTTATAATAGGATTCTTGAAGTGGCTGGATAACAACATAGTTGCTAAATTTGAAAACAAATGCTATGTGATGAATGATGGTTGGCCCATGGGACTGTCTATGAGTGGAGTTGTTGCTAGTGTTGTCATAAACCACTATGAGAAACAAATTCTTCCAAAATATTTCACAATAGATCCAACATTCATATACTCTCGATATGTTGATGATATTTTTATTGCAGCAAAACCTTCCACCACTATTAATATACAAAATGAATTTCAAGCCATCTCAGGATTAACCCTTAGTAGAACAGAGGAAAACAAGGAACAAGAAATAAAATACCTAGACTTGTTAATAAAAAGTGAGAACACACAATTAGATTATAAAATGATGATTAAACCACTGCACATACGAGGTTACACAAGTCCAAAACCTAACACCCCCAACACATATAAATGGGCAGGTATGAATGTGTTCCTTTTTAAAAATTACCAATTATGTAAATATATAGCAGATAGAAAAAACAATATAGACAAATATACAAAGGAAATGACTAACATAGGCTACAAACCTAATACAATCAATCAGAAAATAAAAATATTTTATAGAAAACTAAGAAATAAATTGCCTAAAGACAATATGAAATACCTAACAATTCCTTTTGTACCTAATGTAACACCAAATATTGCAAAAACATTGGCTAACAATTTTAAATTTGGCTTCAGAACAGCTCTCCACCTAAATCTTGGGATCTAATGCAACCCTCCAGCAGCCACCTTTATCTCTACTTAACTAGAAACCTGTGAGAATAAAATTGAAAACACAATAATATTTTTAATCTAAGCTGCTGGAGGGTTGCATTAGATCCTAAGATCTAGGTGCAGTGCTCTCAGATTCAAACCTCCTCACTGATGATGGCCACAAGCCAGAAACTAATCTGGGAATATTGTATGAGTAGGCACTAGATGGATATTTTATGTACAAGCCTTCTGGCATCCATTGATTACTCTGGTTGGCACTGAGTGGCACTACAGTATGGATAGTTTTGCCTGTTTTAATAACAGTTATGTGCTAGCATAAGAAATTGTGATCATGTGATGTTTAGTTGTCTTACTAGATTAGGCTTCGGCAAGAGAAATATGATTTTCTGCCCAAATCTTTGATAACAGCAAATTACTTTAAAATGTTTTTTTCTGTGTCTTCAAGCACATTAAAAAATATATATAGTTCAAAGTTGTTTTTAAATACTTGACAGTGTAGTGCTAGATATATCAAGTTAATCAGTAGTTAATTGTGACTCATCTCTAATTAATTTTTTGTATTAATATGGGCTTATTTATTGCCTCTCGTAATAATTTGTTAGTTAAATGTGGATATATTTAAATTATTTAGAAGACCAAAACATTTTTCCCAACAGTAACATAGCAGTCAACTTTAATTAAAGATGTGTTAAAAATATTATTGTTAAAATCAAAAATTAGTAAGAATTGTGGGTTTTTTTTCGATGGACTCATATAAGGCTGGACCAATCTTAGAAAAATGGAGTTTTTAATCATGTAATATTATGATGAACTTTATGAGCATAATGTCATTTGTTTTCATCTGTTAGCTCAGTAATTAATGTCATCCTAGCTCAATCTAAGAAGGAAAAGATATGAAAAAAAAATTCAATAATATAAATTACTATAACACCATTTAAATACCATGTGCCCATCATTTCTAATGCTTATACAAGCTGTTAAATATTAGCATTGTCTCCATATAGTGGTGCCACCCAGTACAAACCATAATAATCAATGAATGCTAGAAGGTTTGTGTATCAAAATCCTTAGCTATTACCTAGCCCCCAACTAGTTTCTAGCTCATGGTCTGAGACTATACTGCACCTGCTGCTCTCTAGATGCCACTATTTTTCATTTTAATTAACTATAAAGTATTGAATCCAAGATGAAAACACAATAATGTTATCAATCCAAACTTATCTCTTGTATAATTATGTAGATCTAAACACAACATAAGTATCTATACATTTTGATGTCTTTATCTTTTTAATAATTATAAACACCATTATCATTGGATAGGATTGATATTAAATCACTAAACACCTCATGATCACCATTTCTTATGCTTAAACAACATATTAAAACAGTAGCAACTTCCTTCATATAATAGTGGCACACAGTACAAGCCATATAAATCAATTGATGCTAGAAGGTTTGTGCATCAATATCTCTACCTAGTGCCTACTCATCCAATATTCCCAGATGAGTTTGTAGCTTGTGGCTTTCACAGTGAAAAGCTAGTGCTGTATATGAATCTTTGGATTTAACACAATCCTCCAGCAGCCACCTTTTAACTTTTTAGGTAGAGATTTTGATGCACAAATCTTCTAATATCCATTGATTACTATGGCATGCACTGGCCGACACTACTGTACAGAGAGAGTTTCTACTGTCTTAACAGCTTGTGTAAGCCTAAGAAATTGTCATGATATTGTGGAGGTTTGATACCAATCCTAGTCAACCGATGATGATGACTATGGTCATTAAAAAATCAAAGACCCCAAATTGTATAAATACTTGAAATGAGTTAATATCCTTTTTGGCTATACAAGTAAATAAGCTTGGATTAAAAATGTTGTGTTTTTATTTGGACATATGGTTTTATAGTTAATTACAAAGATAAGGGTAGCTTCTAGATGATTGCATTAGATCCAAAGATCTATATGCAGTAGTCTTAGAATTAAACCTTTTTGCTGATGAAGCCCTCATGCTATAAAACTAACCTGGGGATATTGGATGAATAAGCACTATATACGGATTTTGATGCACAAATATCCTAGAATCCATTGATTATTATTGCTTGCTCTGGGTGACAGTAATGAATGGAGAAAGTTGCTACTGTTTTACTAAATATTACTTGCAAACTATAACATATTAAAAGCAAGACAAATGTAGTATTATATATGTAAAACAAACATTTAAATAAACATATAGCAAACAAGGAAAAAAACCTTTTAACAATAATATTTAGTAATGATAATGTATCAAATGGTAATGTCACACAAAAAAATGTTAAACAAATAACAATTTAAAACAAGCTTTGTTATAAAAAAAATACAAATAAATAAATGACTTTTCATTGAGAATTATAACTAAAATAAAATATAACAAAACAAACTGAAAAAAAATATTTTAATATTTTATATCCAATATTGATCATTTTTAATATGAATGGATAAATAAATTATGGCTGGTTCTCTTTTATAAATATTAGAAAACTAATATTTTCCAGTCATCTTCAGTCTTACTTATTATGCATTTGTTTCCTAGATATAATGGACATTTAATTTTTTTTAAAAATTTGATAATTGGAATTTAAAAATGCTCTGAAAAATGCAATTTTTTAATTTAAAAAAAATTTTAATTTTTTACATATTATTACAGTTATGTTGTTTCTATAGTGATATTAATGGATTGTGTTGGGATAATTTTCTATGAAAATAATGAAAAAAACTATTCAGAAAAGAGTCGATTCAAAAGTGGTGTAAACATTGTGACCATACTATGCTGCACATTTTTCAAAGCCCTATATGCCTGCATGATGTACACTTTCTGTGAAATCAAAAAATATTTTAATATTTACTAAATGTAATTGTTTTCTTTTTTTGTCTTCTGTCAAAATTCTGTAATTTGAAAACCTAATCATGTTGAAGTAATACAATTGGGGATACAATGGTTATGTGATGATGTAGATTTTTTATCTACATATAGTCAGTATGCTTAAATATTTCATAATGTTATGGTCATGCTAATGCGAAACCAGCATAGGTCATTATTAGCAATTTTTATCTATTAAATCAGAAGTTGCAAAAAAGAATATATTGTAATGATGTTATTACTGAATTCACAGTAAAACACTGAAGGAAATAAAATATTTTTTATTTGCATTCTATGTATTTTATTTTGCATTCTCAAATATTCAAACTCAAAGTTGCACAAAGTCATATATATATTTTCATAAATAAGTAATTATTTATACTTTATAAGAATTAATTTGTACAATTTTCTGTTAAGTAAACAAAATAAAATACTGACAATGCAAAAAATTATTTTATTTTCTTGAAATTTTTTTTTTTTAGCAAATTTCCATTCAAAATAAATAAAAATTTTAATGAAGATAATCATTCTTGACTTTGTTTAAAATAATTGTAAAGCAATATGTTTATATCTGCAAATAAGATATTTTTTAAAAAACATCTGAGTAAAAGACCCCACCCCTTCATGAAAACATTACTCCAGGACCCTTTTTTTTTCAGGCTGACTCGAATTCTGAGTCTTTATTGCATTTCTACCTACTTTAGAAATAATATGATTTTATTTTCATCTTATTTTTAGGGAAGAAATGAGGACAACTTATTTGCAAAGGCATGTTATGTTTTATATATTCATTTGAGCATAGTAATCATTTACTCTAGATATATCTCTGCTAGTAAAGTAAAAATAAAATCTCTTTTCAATATTGCTATAACAGACTAATGGTTAATTTTGTTCAATTTAAAAATGTGTTAAACTTTACTACCTTCTTTTTGAGATTTTTAATTTTTACTTTCAACATTTTTTTTAGCAGAAATAAATAAAATGTACCCTGCTTTTTCTCCCTTTCTAGTCCATGGGGTGATTCACATGATTAAGGCCATCTTGAAGATGAGGCACTTTCCAACATTATGCATAGGTGATTTCAATCACACTTATGACCAATTTGACAAAAAAAATACTTAACCATCTACAAAAAGCCACTTGAAAGTGGATGGAAATTTTTCCCTGGGTCAGTCTTTTCTTTTTATATGAGAAGATCTCAGTCATTGATAGACCTATTATTTTTCTCACCAATGCTGGAGTACTACATCAAAGCCCATCTCTGTCCAATAATATTTTCTGACCATCTTGGTCTGGAGGTCAAATTGAAGCCAGGGGATCACTTCCAACTGGTTGCAGAGATAGAATGGACCACCCGGCTACTCATCAGACATAATATTACTATGCAATTGGTCTCTGAAGGATACATTGCTTTTAATCAACAGCAAACCTTTGATCTCCCCTTCCCATAAATGTGTGGAGAGAATTTGTTGGATATAATTAAAAATTTAATAAAGGGCTATATATATATATATATATATATATAGCCCTATATATATATATATATATATATATATACATATATATATATATTGTACCCTTACTTCTTGATATATAAAATAGTTTAAAATACAACTAGCTCAGTTACATTATTATGCTTAATTAAAATTTGCATATCTATTTTTAATATACTTTTATATTATCACATCTTAATTAAATTTATTATCAATTATCCAAATCAATATAGTTCCAGATTATATTAATTAAATAAGTATTTAATAAAATTATGAGACTGTGAAGTAAAGTTACAAAGTAATAAGCAGATTTACACTGAGTTAATATCTTCCAAGATACTGTCTCAATGGCATAAGAATACTACCACTACCTTATCATCTTACCACTACATCTATAGCATTCTTATGACTTTTAAATGAAATAAATTATCTTTAATAATACTAAAATAATTCCTAACTTTTAACTTAAAATATAATTAAATAATCTCAGGTTCTTCTAAGTTGTTTTAAAATAATAATAAATTATGTAAATAAGTATGATGTGGGATTTTATATCAAACTTAAATACACCTAACTTATTTTAATAATAATAATAAATAATACTAATCTTAGAGTGTAATTTAATCTCATCTATTTCTATTATATAATCAATCATTAAATGAATAAACAATTATATGTATATCTTTTATTTCATATGGTATCTTCATTTTAAAATAGATCAAAATCTTATACTTAATAATCTGTGACAATAAACAATATTGTATTCTTATAATGTGCATTATAATCATCTTATGACCATTGTAATATTTATGTTCATGTCAATCAATTCTTATAAAATAATGTTAAGCAAATATGGTATTCAATTCTAAGTAATAATAACAAATTCATTTTGTGCAAATATTATGTTTATTTCAAATTATCTGATGTCAAAATGCTGTGGTGAAAAATAATGAAACTCGACACACTTTTAAAACAAATTAACAAATTTATTTACAATAACTTCAAATAAGAATTTATTTACACTATTTACAGTTTTAGAATTTATGAAAATAAATAAAATAAAAATAAGAAAATATAAATATAAGAAGTTTATACTGTTACTAATTCATGTACTTAATAAGCAATTTTACATTCCTTCAAATGCTATACCAATAATATTATAGTATGTTTTCAAAACTTAGATTTTTTTAAAATAAATAGTAGTGTACTTTAATTACTACAAATAACAATATATGTCAAGACTATTTATGTAGCATGTGTAAACAATGAAACTCTACTAATTAAATAGCTACATTAATTAAGTATTACCATTTATAATGTATTATCATGTATTCACTTTATTATTAGCATTGCTTAATAGCTTTATATAAATTAATGTATCTTTGTAATGTAAAACAAATAATTGACTGTAATTATACTTTACTTAATGTAATTCCTGTTATATGTTTTATCAAATATGCATTATATATCTCTATTGTTCAAATATTATTATTTAAATCATTTATCAATTCTAAATTCATAAAGCATTACCTTAGATAAATTCTATGATTCTTTTCTGTGTAAAAATCATTACTTTACTTTATGTGTTATTTTAATCCTTTCTAATAAATTTCTATCTATAAAACATATTCTAAACTTATCTAAAATTTCCGGAAAAACAAACATCAACTTTAAATAAAATATTCATTATCTAAACTACCTATACTACATTGTCTATACTTAATAAACTTCAATCCAAATATAAGCTTCTACCCATAACGTAACTTAACTTATTTAATAAAACAAAATACAAAAAAATAGAGTCTTTTCAAATCTATTCTTATCTTGCAAATAATAAAATAATTACCTAAATAAAGAATAAATATAATTCTAATACTATAACATAATAAAATATCAAAATTTATTTATGAAAGAATCATATAATTATTTCTAAGCTTCTTACGTAATGTTGTATCAGGTTTATATTATAAATTAAAATTATGCATATTTTAATAAAGTTCGTTGCCAATATAATGTATGTGTTTTCATAAAATATCTATCCATTCATTCTACAACAACATAATATTCAGTTGATCTAAAGAAAAACATATTAAATTCATTAAAAATCATTATACAATATTTTTACCATAATAATAATAATGTCCAATCTGCTATCCAGCATTCTTCGGAATTTGCAGCTTCATAAAATAAAAATCATTCACATTTACACTCATAAACATTCATTAGAATATTCCGTGTTATATTAATTATAAAATAAATTTATGTAATTAATTATTATATTATTTTTAAGTTAGTATTTAATAAATGTACCTAACCTACTTTTAATAGTTTAATAATATTTTAAATTTTATGTTAAATAAATAAAATAAAAGTTTATATTACATATTTCCAACGACGTCTTCTGTTCTACCATAAAAGTTCTAACAAATATCCTACGTATAAAGTCAATAGAACACTATTTCCTGTTCCGTTGTATCACGTGTTTCTTGAAAGTTTATAATAAAAATGATAACGTTTATTTTTTTTAAAAATAAAAATAAGTTCCCACAAGAAAATCAAAATAAAATTAAAATAATAGTTTATAAGTTCTCTTCCTGGATCCAGTTCTTCATAAAATATTATTCCAAAAGTTATTATTTCTAAATTAATTTCTAATTGTTTAATTATTCTCATTTAATTATTTCCATTAACTTAACTTGGCCTAATTTGGTTTGGCCTGGACGTCCACGTATTACTTGTGCATTTTCAAAACAATATATCTAGGTAAGAATCTATTTTTCCATCTATAACGTCCAGCGTTTTAGACTACTTCAATAATAATAGTTTTATTATATTACGATTTTAAATAATCATATTTATAATCTATTTGCCTTTTCAAATCGTCAATATTTAGTCTTTTAAGCACAAAGACTTAACAAGGCAAGTATTTATTAAAATTACTACTTCTTATATCTTTACTTAAGATATACATTTTAATCTTTTAAAATCTGCAAAAATACTTTCTTTCTATAGAAGTATTCATATTTCTTTTAAATATCTATTTATAATAGACAATAGTAATTTAAACTTTTAAAACTATTTATAGTCCAAAATACTACTTTTCTCCATCTCGTAGTTTTATGTACTAATCCAGCGTCTATTATTTCTCTAGCATAAAGTTTCTGATATATTTCTCCGATACGTGATGTTTCCATGATTATTCGTACGTAAATTGAGTTTCGATATTGAGAAGACCAATAGGGAATTATTAAGTTTCTACTGCATACTTATCATTTAAAAATTATAAAATTATATACAATAACACTCTTATGATTTTAAAACTGATTTTAAGAGCGTTTATAAATTTACTTGGCTATTTTCTCAATAGCACGATTAACTTAGAAATTTAATTACAGAGAGCCCCCTTCAACAATTGAATCCAGCTTTTATACTAGAAGAGTCTCCTCATCTGATTGGTACGTTTAAACAATCAAACTTTGCTGGCTTATTTACATATTTATCAACTCACTATTAAAAATAAAATAATGACTTATTTAATATTTAATATTATTACATTTTTTTAAAATAATCTTTATCGTTTATTTAAACCTATTAAACATTCTTTTGAAATATTCTTTCTCACTTGGTTTAAATTTTAACCCTTATAAGATCATTTAAAATAAATCAAATCTTTTAAATACGTTATATTTCTAAAGTAATATTTTTAAAAATCAGATTTAATATTTTACATTAATATCTTTATTTTTATCTCGTGATAACTCACGTATTATTTATAAATTTCACAACATAATTTTAAAATAGTTTTGCAACTTTATGAGAAAGCTTCCAAGCATGTGTGTGTGTATCTCTAATTAACATCTGTTTTTACAATACAAGAAACGCTTCCCATAATCTAAAAATAACTTAACAATTGCTTTTTTAAAATAAATATTTATTTTTAAAAATAAATAAGATATTATATCAGATTTTAAAATAATTATTTGATATGATTAAAATCAAATATTAATCTCAATTTAAGTACTTATAATTTAAAATATTTTTATTCACTTTTAACATATATTTTAAACTAAATAAATATCTTTGTCTAATTTTAACTTGTCTTTTAATCACTTTAGCTTCAAACATTTGTTATTAAATTTATTAATGCAGTATTACATCATAATCATCATCATTTTAAATATCTTCTCAATATCAACACAATTCACATATCAAACACTCATAGATTGCTTTAATTAAACTTATGGTAACATTACCACAAGCAAAGTCAACATCACATATTTAAAATACTTCTTAAATTTAAAATTTTCTACTAGATTAGCACAAAACTTAAATGGTGACCCATACAAAAGGGCACATATTCCCCTCCTTCGGATAAAATTTTAAATTTATCATCCATCTTTATCATTTTTACTCCACATTGATCAATTTTATCTTTCTTATCATCTAAACATTATAATAAATCATTCTATCACAAAGTTTTATAAAGCATTGAAATATCATTTTAAATCTCACTAAGAAAACACTTTTAAATAAACTACAATGACTTTCTTTTACTTTATGGATTAAGTTTCACTTCTCCTTCCTTATCTTTTAATTAGGTTACCTTCATTTCTCTAATATTTCTACAAATATCAAGTATTTAAATTCTTTTAAATACACCTTTACATAAGCTACTAAAAATACATATTATTATAGTTAATACTATATTTTAAACTACTCTATGTATTTTATTTATAACTTATTGCTAATTTCATTAGCAATCTTATAGATTATCATTTAACAAATCTACATATTTCTCTTTTAAAGAGATTAACCTGATCCCTTAAGATTAATCAATTTTATGATCACTACCATATTATACATTAATCCTTCATAAGATCCACTTATAGGTACTTTAAACATATGAGTTTTATACTCCCTAACCTTATTATTTAGCTTTTTGCTTTAAAATATCTATTGTAATAGCTAATTCCACTTTTATTTAGTCATTCTGACAAAACTTATTTCTTTTAAACTGTCATTTACATATCTTGTAAATTTCTTCAACTAAAACTTTATTCACTATGCTAATTTATTATATAATAAATTATTTCTTTATGTCAAGCATTATATTTAAACATGACATTAAAATATTTATTCATATTACTTTGAAATTATAACTCACATCTCAGATGGAAATGGAATTAAGCTCCTTGCATTATAAGTTCCCTTTTCCCCATCTGGTGTGGTTAACATAAACGCATTCTCTCCTACTTTGCAAGATATTCTATATGGACCTTCATATAGACTAAGAAATTTTTTAAATTGATTTCTTTGTAGGTTGCTAACATGGAAATATCTTATGTTTGTTTTACAAAGCCCAAAAAAAATATATACTAATATAATATAATGCCATAATACATTATCAAATACACATCTTCTTTAAGAATTACCTGTCTTAATTATTATATATCTTCTTCTTTAAATCTAAACTTTAATTCTCTCTCTCCTCTCTAATTTAATTTTTTACTAGTTTTATCAGCTGGTCTCTTGAGAATTGTGGTCACACCACTTGTAGAAGGCTGATTATGTAAATCATCACTTCTATCCCTATTTATATTGTATTGTACAGACTTTTTAAAATATGGAGACATCCTATCTCGACCTTTATAGCTAAAACTTCTCTTAAAGCCTCCAGGAGATTTTACTCCAGTATTGATACTAAGACTTGCTAATGGGTAATTATTTTTATCCCTATTTACTCTAAACTTATTATCAATAGATAACTCTGCTACTTCCAGAGCATCCAATATTTCGGAGACCTCTTCAATTGTCCCACGGTCAGCAGCTATTAACAACTGTTCCACATGCTTTGGTAAGTTGTGTCTAACTATTCTGACAATTTGTCCCTCCGACAATGGACAAGCAGTCAAAGTCTTCAAACGAACGGCTTGACTTCTGAAAAAACTGGTGTAGCTGCCTTTGCTAACTTGGTACTTATCTTGGGTAATTTGATACCGAATGCAATCCTGTTTGTCGGAGTTCCAAAAGCTCCCGACAATAAAACATTTGAAATCACCATACGTCATGGGTTTCTCAAACAGAGATTGCCACCAATCTTTAGCTACTCCGTATAGATGATTGCTACACACGGCCACTTTCTCCTTTTCAGACAAAGAACATATCGAAAACAATTCATCCAGATTGTTTAGAAACTCTGAGGGATTTTCCATGTATTCCCCTTTAAATGGTTTAACTTTCATAAACCTTAAGGCCATAGAATTATTTGAACTACCCTCATGACTAATTACTTCTCTAGTTGGTCTATTGTCAATTTCCTTCACAAGAGTATTGTCTGACTGATTATTATTATTATTACTTGGCTTAATTAATTCTATATTATTTATTTGTGAAGAATCAACATAGTCAACATATGCTTTACTACTTATTTTTCCTGTAAACATTTCTGCCTTGGCATTACTTATACTTTTCATTTCCATTTGATCATATACTTGCTGAAATTTCCCTTCTAAGTCCATCTGTTCAAGCACTTGCTTCACATATCCTTTTTGCTCTTTTCTGAACTCATCTAGATTCTTGTCTAAAATTTCTTTATACTTGTCATTACTTTGTTCTATCATTCCTGCGTGATCCTTTATATCTTTCTGAATACGCTTTATATTCTCTCCAACTTTCGATCGGTATTTATTTTCATCGACTTTCTTGACATCTAAACTCTTAAATTTCTCTACTAATTCCTGCTCTATTTCCTTTTTTATGTCCCCTTTGGTCTGAATTATGGCACTCTTAACATCTTTAATATCTTCATTAAGATTACTAACTTGGTTCTTAACATCACCAATTTCAATATTAACTTTTAATTTATAATCCTCAATTTTTAAGGTTAAATTATTATTATTGATTTTACATTGATCAATAGATTCAGCTATTTGATCTCTTAGACCTTTGATTGTGTTTTCTGAAAACTCATGAAATTCTCTTTCTAGCCTTTCTTGATTTCTATCATCAACTTTTAGTATTTCTAATTTTAAAGACTCAATTACTTCTTCATTCTTATCAAATCTTATGTCTATACTATCCATTCTATCTTCCATTTTCTTATTCATATTTTTTATTTCATTCTTAATAGAATCATTATCTTCTTTTAAAGAATCTAATCTAATATTATTATCTTCTTTCATTTCTTCCATTTTTTCTTTCATATTTATACTCATATTTTTCATATCTTCTTTTAAAGATTTAAATTTAGCATCTGAAGCTAAATTTATCTCTTCTTTCATTTCTTTCATATCTTCTTTCATTGAACTCATACTCTGCATCATTATTTTAAAATATTTCTCAAAACCAGAATGCTCTACATCTTTTTCAGGTTTCACTACTTCTTTTCCTTCAGTTTTAAAAATTATCTCTTCCTCCTCCTCTATTTCACTATCCATATTTTGAGTATTTTCTAATACTATTTCTGAATTTGCTGATTTTTCTATTTCTCTGCTCTCCCCACAACTATTATCTTCTACAACAAAATTTGACATTTCAACTTCTAACTCTTTATCCCAATTATTCATTTTTTTATACTTTTTTAAAATTTAATTCTAATAATATGCAGTACTTATTATTTATATTTTAGAATACAATTCCCCATCAACCTTCCCATCTCCACTCAACTCACTTTTACAATTAATCATATAATAGTATCCTCAAAAACCCTACACTATTTATTACTAAATAACTATATAATGTCAAATAACTAAATTGTGTCATATCATTTATTTTACACCTATGACCCACAGATAATTTGCACATAATATATCATATGAAATATACATTTAAAATATTTTAAGAATTGATATGGTCATATTATAAAATAACTATTTGCCACATTTCATAGTTTATTTATTTATTTATTTATTAACTCAAAATCAACATAGTATTTAATTTCAAAGAATAATCATATTATAGATACCACATGAGAATATAATACTTTACTAATAAAATTTTTATTTTAATTTTATAATCAATATCTAATCAATTATAAATATTATTATAAAATACTAATTATACTTATCACTTTATTCTCCTAACATATACTAATCCTAAAATTATATATCTCCTAATCCCTAATTAAATATTTAGCCTAAAACGTTGTGGCCAAAAACTTTCTTGACCACCTATCGGGCTGATAAAATTGTAACTTTAACATATCAAACCGATAACGTTTGAACATCTAAATCCTACTTAAACGTATCATGCCAATAACGTTGAGCGCCAAAAATCTTCCTACCCTTTGTACCCTTACTTCTTGATATATAAAATAGTTTAAAATACAACTAGCTCAGTTACATTATTATGCTTAATTAAAATTTGCATATCTATCTTTAATATACTTTTATATTATCACATCTTAATTAAATTTATTATCAATTATCCAAATCAATATAGTTCCAGATTATATTAATTAAATAAGTATTTAATAAAATTATGAGACTGTGAAGTAAAGTTACAAAGTAATAAGCAGATTTACACTGAGTTAATATCTTCCAAGATACTGTCTCAATGGCATAAGAATACTACCACTACCTTATCATCTTACCACTACATCTATAGCATTCTTATGACTTTTAAATGAAATAAATTATCTTTAATAATACTAAAATAATTCCTAACTTTTAACTTAAAATATAATTAAATAATCTCAGGTTCTTCTAAGTTGTTTTAAAATAATAATAAATTATGTAAATAAGTATGATGTGGGATTTTATATCAAACTTAAATACACCTAACTTATTTTAATAATAATAATAAATAATACTAATCTTAGAGTGTAATTTAATCTCATCTATTTCTATTATATAATCAATCATTAAATGAATAAACAATTATATGTATATCTTTTATTTCATATGGTATCTTCATTTTAAAATAGATCAAAATCTTATACTTAATAATCTGTGACAATAAACAATATTGTATTCTTATAATGTGCATTATAATCATCTTATGACCATTGTAATATTTATGTTCATGTCAATCAATTCTTATAAAATAATGTTAAGCAAATATGGTATTCAATTCTAAGTAATAATAACAAATTCATTTTGTGCAAATATTATGTTTATTTCAAATTATCTGATGTCAAAATGCTGTGGTGAAAAATAATGAAACTCGACACACTTTTAAAAACAAATTAACAAATTTATTTACAATAACTTCAAATAAGAATTTATTTACACTATTTACAGTTTTAGAATTTAGGAAAATAAATAAAAAAAAAATAAGAAATACAAATATAAGAGGCTTATACTGTTACTAATCTCATGTACTTAATAAGCAATTTTACATTCCTTCAAATGCTATACCAATAATATTATAGTATGTTTTCAAAACTTAGATTTTTTTAAAATAAATAGTAGTGTACTTTAATTACTACAAATAACAATATATGTCAAGACTATTTATGTAGCATGTGTAAACAATGAAACTCTACTAATTAAATAGCTACATTAATTAAGTATTACCATTTATAATGTATTATCATATATTCACTTTATTATCAGCACTGCTTAATAGCTTTATAAAATTAATGTATCTTTATAATGTAAAACAAATAATTGACTGTAATTATACTTTACTTAATGTAATTCCTGTTATATGTTTTATCAAATATGCATTATATATCTCTATTGTTCAAATATTATTATTTAAATCATTTATCAATTCTAAATTCATAAAGCATTACCTTAGATAAATTCTATGATTCTTTTCTGTGTAAAAATCATTACTTTACTTTATGTGTTATTTTAATCCTTTCTAATAAATTTCTATCTATAAAACATATTCTAAACTTATCTAAAATTTCCGGAAAAACAAACATCAACTTTAAATAAAATATTCATTATCTAAACTACCTATACTACATTGTCTATACTTAATAAACTTCAATCCAAATATAAGCTTCTACCCATAACGTAACTTAACTTATTTAATAAAACAAAATACAAAAAAAATAGAGTCTTTTCAAATCTATTCTTATCTTGCAAATAATAAAATAATTACCTCAATAAAGAATAAATATAATTCTAATACTATAACATAATAAAATATCAAAATTTATTTATGAAAGAATCATATAATTATTTCTAAGCTTCTTACGTAATGTTGTATCAGGTTTATATTATAAATTAAAATTATGCATATTTTAATAAAGTTCAGTTGCCAATATAATGTATGTGTTTTCATAAAATATCTATCCATTCATTCTACAACAACATAATATTCAGTTGATCTAAAGAAAAACATATTAAATTCATTAAAAATCATTATACAATATTTTTACCATAATAATAATAATGTCCAATCTGCTATCCAGCATTCTTCGGAATTTGCAGCTTCATAAAATAAAAATCATTCACATTTACACTCATAAACATTCATTAGAATATTCCGTGTTATATTAATTATAAAATAAATTTATGTAATTAATTATTATATTATTTTTAAGTTAGTATTTAATAAATGTACCTAACCTACTTTTAATAGTTTAATAATATTTTAAATTTTATGTTAAATAAATAAAATAAAAGTTTATATTACATATTTCCAACGACGTCTTCTGTTCTACCATAAAAGTTCTAACAAATATCCTACGTATAAAGTCAATAGAACACTATTTCCTGTTCCGTTGTATCACGTGTTTCTTGAAAGTTTATAATAAAAAAATGATAACGTTTATTTTTTTTAAAAAAAAAAAATAAGTTCCAACAAGAAAACAAATAAAATTAAAAAATAGTTTATAAGTTCTGTTCCTGGATCCAGTTCTTCATAAAATATTGTTCCAAAAGTTATTATTTCTAAATTAATTTATAATTGTTGAATTATTCTCATTTAATTACTTCCATTAACTTAACTTGGCCTAATTTGGTTTGGCCTGGACGTCCATGTATTACTTGTGCATTTTCAAAACAATATATCTAGGTAAGAATCTATTTTTCCATCTATAACGACCAGCGTTTTAGACTACTTCAATAATAATAGTTTTATTATATTACGATTTTAAATAATCATATTTATAATCTATTTGCCTTTTCAAATCGTCAATATTTAGTCTTTTAAGCACAAAGACTTAACAAGGCAAGTATTTATTAAAATTACTACTTCTTATATCTTTACTTAAGATATACATTTTAATCTTTTAAAATCTGCAAAAATACTTTCTTTCTATAGAAGTATTCATATTTCTTTTAAATATCTATTTATAATAGACAATAGTAATTTAAACTTTTAAAACTATTTATAGTCCAAAATACTACTTTTCTCCATCTCGTAGTTTTATGTACTAATCCAGCGTCTATTATTTCTCTAGCATAAAGTTTCTGATATATTTCTCCGATATGTGATGTTTCCATGATTATTCGTACGTAAATTGAGTTTCGATATTGAGAAGACCAATAGGGAATTATTAAGTTTCTACTGCATACTTATCATTTAAAAATTATAAAATTATATACAATAACACTCTTATGATTTTAAAACTGATTTTAAGAGCGTTTATAAATTTACTTGGCTATTTTCTCAATAGCACGATTAACTTAGAAATTTAATTACAGAGAGCCCCCTTCAACAATTGAATCCAGCTTTTATACTAGAAGAGTCTCCTCATCTGATTGGTACGTTTAAACAATCAAACTTTGCTGGCTTATTTACATATTTATCAACTCACTATTAAAAATAAAATAATGACTTATTTAATATTTAATATTATTACATTTTTTAAAATAATCTTTATCGTTTATTTAAACCTATTAAACATTCTTTTGAAATATTCTTTCTCACTTGGTTTAAATTTTAACCCTTATAAGATCATTTAAAATAAATCAAATCTTTTAAATACGTTATATTTCTAAAGTAATATTTTTAAAAATCAGATTTAATATTTTACATTAATATCTTTATTTTTATCTCGTGATAACTCACGTATTATTTATAAATTTCACAACATAATTTTAAAATAGTTTTGCAACTTTATGAGAAAGCTTCCAAGCATGTGTGTGTGTATCTCTAATTAACATCTGTTTTTACAATACAAGAAACGCTTCCCATAATCTAAAAATAACTTAACAATTGCTTTTTTAAAATAAATATTTATTTTTAAAAATAAATAAGATATTATATCAGATTTTAAAATAATTATTTGATATGATTAAAATCAAATATTAATCTCAATTTAAGTACTTATAATTTAAAATATTTTTATTCACTTTTAACATATATTTTAAACTAAATAAATATCTTTGTCTAATTTTAACTTGTCTTTTAATCACTTTAGCTTCAAACATTTGTTATTAAATTTATTAATGCAGTATTACATCATAATCATCATCATTTTAAATATTTTCTCAATATCAACACAATTCACATATCAAACACTCATAGATTGCTTTAATTAAACTTATGGTAACATTACCACAAGCAAAGTCAACATCACATATTTAAAATACTTCTTAAATTTAAAATTTTCTACTAGATTAGCACAAAACTTAAATGGTGACCCATACAAAAGGGCACAATATATATATATATATATATATATATATATATATATATATATATATATATATATATATATATATATATATATATATATATATATATATATATATATATATATATATATATATATCACTTAAAAGATCCTATTAGAAAGCTAACCCAACAACCTAATGGCTTCTAAATTAAAGCATCTCCCCCATTCAAGCCCAGAATCTAGAAAATATTCTTCACCTGAAGATGAAATATAAGAACACTCAAAAAACCCTAGCCAAGTACCTATCAAACAAGAGTGCACAAAATTATCTTTTATTATCAACATTGCTGAACCAGAGGATACATGAGGTGGGCCCTCAGATCTGGCAAGAAAAATGCTGCACCTTCATCAATTAAAATCAATGTCAAAACCAATGTTGGCTAAGATTAAGGACCATTACCTCTGGAAATTCCAGCCACTTGGTGAACCAGTCAAAAGAAGAACCTTTGTCACTCGAGGAGATGAACCACACAGGATCACTCAGGCTTACATTCTTATAAAATTGGAGGCTTTCCCCAGGAATACTCATCCTGGCCTGCATGTAATTTCCAAACTTTTCTTGGTACATTTCAGAGCTTTCACAGTTTCCATAATAAAAAGAATGCTTGACTTACTCACCAGCAGCAGATGTGAATTAAAAGACTTCAATCCTATATCAGTTGTCCCCTTTATCAAGAAAAAGGAGAGTATGGTTGATTTCAGTAATCCTTGACCAATCTCAATGGTCTCTCTACTGATAAAGACCATTGAGATTCTGATCAAAGACTGCCTCCAGAACAAAATAATTAGTAGCCTCTCACTATATCAATTTATAAAGAAGGGAAGTTCCACTGCTAAAAATATTGAAATGTATTCAAATGAATTGTTGGTTACAATTATAATATATATGTTGTTAAAAAATTTAATATGAAATATAAGAATAATTAAAAATATTAATAATAATATTGATTATCCTGCTAATAAAAAATATGGATATCAATACCATATATTTCAAATAATCAAGTAAATTTTGTAAAGAAAATTTATAAAGGTATATGTGACATTGCATTTTATGCACCTCCTAAATTAAACAAATGAATAAATAACTCTAAAAATAAAACATCATTTAAAAATTAAAATTGCATTATTTATAAATGGATATGTATGTGTGGTAGTGGATATATAGGGGAATTGAGATGCACCTTGGAAAAAAACTAAAGAGCTCTTGTTGTTATTAAAAAGGGTTCAGAAAGTGAAACAAAATTGCAAAATAAATAATAATGTTTCAGCATTTGTTGTTATGACCATAATAACTTATGTATTTATGATTTTAACTTTAATTATAATAATATAAAAATATTGCAAATTGAAAAAAATAACAAAAGTAAAATAAAGCAAGCTACGTTAATATACAAATACAAACAAGACTTAATTAACAGACAGACAGTAAATGTTAAGATTACAGAATTGTGGAAAGGTTAGGCTTTCTAAGTGTTAGTAAGACTATGAGATTATCAAAAGTGCTCCTAAGTGGATAAAATGGGTAAAGTTATACTTTACATATATCTAATTACTGCATCAATTATAAGATTATGTATATTGATTTGAAGAAATACAGACATCGAATTATATATATATATATATATATATATATATATATATATATATATATTGTGCCATTACAATTTAGTCATTAGCTAAATTTATAGTAATGTGCATGTAAGAAAATGTAAAACCAAAATCATCATCACATTTTTATATAACAATAAATGAAGCTGTAGGGCATCCAAGTTTAAACCCTACAAGATCCAGTTTTAAAAGCTTTAGACAGAAAGAGAGTGGGTCAACAATTATATTTTTTATTTGCTTGTGTGTTGATAGAAAGGTAATACACACATTTAAACAATTCAATATTAAATTTTTCTGTTAAAAAGCAAATTATAACGCATATGTATAAGCAGTGTGTGTTATAAAAGCTATTTAGTTAGCCACTTTTAAATTTCAAATATTAAACATATTAACTTTCTTTGAAACTAACCTTTGCTTGATCAATTTTAATATCTTATTCTGTTTCTATTTTTGCATTTCTGTAATTGTAATTGGGATTTAAAAGTTACAGATTTAATTTTAGTGTATTAGGGTTATAATTACTAAGCTAGCAATTAGATTATTGTAATGACAGTTTATGAATGATTTGAAATGATAAAGTATGTGTGTACATTACATACAGAAATTTACATTTATTATATATTGAAAGGAAGAAGCGTTAAATCTGTCAAATTATTTTTTTTTTACAATTTTATGTTAAAAGAAAAAAAATCTGTTGAAGCAGATATCTATTTTTGTAGCAATTTTGTTTTTGTAAATGATTGTTTGTCATTTTGGAGCTTAAGCATGGTGGGAACTCTAGCTTTGAAATTGTCTCATCTTAAGATTAAAAAAAAGAAACTCCAATTTTAGTTATTACAGATATACGTGAAAAAGGAAAAAGGATTAAGTCTATTTTTTTAAGACAAAAGTGTCTGAAAATCAGGTGTGTGATTTTTTGGGTTGGTCAAAAATAGCAATTCACACTATCACTCTAATTGGGTGAGTTGACTCAAAAATTGGATATAAAAGCAGTCTGGAAAATCAGTTGAGTTATTAGATTAGATTATTGTTATTATAATATTTGTGATAGAGACTTTTTAAAAAATTATTGAAACTAAAGCAGACAAACATTTTTAGTTCTGCTAGATAGTTTTTTTTTAAATCATTTTTTTATGAAGTTTTGAATGTTGAAAATATAAGAAATGATGGGGTAGAAAAATTATATATGTGTCCCATCAAGACCTGACCATTGTGGAGCTGCAGATCATATAGGAAAGAAAAGATGTCTTGTCTGAAAAATAATATTCTACACCTTTCAACTGACCAGAGACATAAGATGTTTTTAAATAGAAAGAAGAAAACATTCACCTGCATTCGAAGATCACAAAGATGAATTAATCTAATGATAAATATTAATCATCAAGTCCAATTAATTGTTCCAGCAACTGAGTTTAAAACCCAGGAAATTTATAAACATGAAAACAACTGCTGTATTTCATCCACTAAGAGACACATGAAAACAACTGCTGTATTTCATCCACTAAAAAAATCATGCTTGACAGGAAGAGAAGAAAAATTAATATAAAGATTTCCAAATTGTCCACTAAAGCAAATAACCTCAATAGGATCATCATCCTCAAATAATTATACACTTTAAGAAAGAGATTGTTCCAAAGAAACACGGAAATTGTTGCTGCCAAAGATAGACATTAAACAAGAGAAATTTGACTCATTAGAAGTTGCTACAAAGAGCTGGTAGTATAAAAAAAAATTTTGATATATTTTTTATGATAGCAGAGTCTTAATAAAATTTTAGCAATAAAGTGGTATATTTTATTTAAAGAACTTTTAAAGACTATTCAGATCGATTAAAACCAAGAATGTCTTACTAATAATAACTTTGAGCTTCATAAATGATCTTGAATGTATCAAAATTATTTGTTCATTAATTTACAGTTATGAAATATTAATGTGTAAAATAATTTTTGTATTATTATTTTGGTGTTAAATAATATTTTGTTATTATGGGATAAAACACACACCTACATAATAATATTTTTACATGTGTATAATTGTGTGCTAATGTGATGTAATAAGCAGTGTTAAAATATTAAATTATTTTGTTTTAAGAAAGTATAGCATTTCAGAGGTAGAAGGGAGGGAGAGAAAAATGATTTAAAACTTGTTCAGTAAAACTTGCTCTTTCAATTCTACTAACATTTTTTTTAACATTCTGCTTACATGTTAGATTATAAGGTATGTGTGCCAATGAGTGAATTTTTTTTTTATATGAAACACTTTTCTTGTGGATGGAACATTTTAACAAATCGGTTACCCAATTTAATACAATATACTTTTGAAATACATTTACGGGAAAGGGGGAAGAATTTAAAATTTAATGGTATGATTTTAAAACAGTTGATTATGATTATTGTTGTTATTGTTAATATAAATTTTCATGTAAATATAGAAATTTTTATGTATATGTTAGAAATGCAGTAATAAATATTAGTTTATGTTATTAAACGAGGCATATATAGTTCATTAAGAGTAGTCTTTATCAAGTATGATCATTCATCATCAATGGTTGAATATTAGTTGTTTAAGATATGATTAAATATGCTAAGATTAACAATAATTATGAATTTCTTTATAAAAATTAGGTTTTATGTTTAGGCTTAGTCTTAAAGCTGTGGTTGAAACCATTGTCGTTATCATTATCATTATCATCATCATCCTCATCATCAACATTTTAATTAATGAGCTGTTTAAATGTTTAAAGGCCATAAATAAATATTGATTTCATAGTATTTAGTGACTTCTTAGTATTATTATAACCACCGTCCCATCATCTATTTCATGCAAGGATGAGTGAATTGCCATCCTAAATTAATAGTAATCTGAGCTAGTAAAACTTATAAAAAAATATTGAAACACATTTGTTATGCTAAGGTCTAAGAAATGATTTATGTCTAATGAATTCCACTTTAGTTTAAAGATGTTTTATGTTTACTTAGATATTAGTGCATACAGTGGTATGGCTCTAAAAAGCAAAATCCTCCATTTTATTAGAACTAAAGTACCAAAAGGGATTCAAACCTGGTACATGTGAAAGGTTATTAGATATAACTGTATCTAGATTCAGATAATCTAGTGGCACCCTGCTAGACCATATTCACTTGGTATTTGTTTAAATATGCACTTAACATCAAACCAAGAAATGAAAGTGGATAAAATCTACTGTCTGTATACCTGAGAAGATATTTTATTGAGTTACTAGTATACCCAAGTTATAATAGTTGTTATTAATAATTTGTTTATAATTATTGATATTGTGATATCTTGAGAAATCTAATTATAGAAGTATATTTCATTTAATCCAATGACCCTTAATATGATTGATAACTCAGTCTGATCTTTTTGGTTAATAGCCACTACTCAGGTTAAATAGCTTATGCTCATGTTAATATAAGTTTGAATAAATTCTGATCAGTTTCATTAAGTTTATTTACAACTTTTTTGAAAACATTTATAAAGATGACTTATTGAAGATGTTTATTTACTTACAATGTTGATTTCATTTATTTGTTTAGTGGCTTATGCTCAGCAAGTTGCATATACAATTCTTTTCTCTTTGATATAAAAATTCTATCATTTTTCGTTTATTAAGCTAAATATTTATATTTGAATCATTTCCTCATTATTTAATACATTTGGATCATCTGATCATCTTTATTAAGTTACAATGAATATTTGAATATTTGAGATTTTAATAATATTTGGATTTTTGACAAATCCAGTGATATTTTAATATACAATTGAATTTCTCTTTAATAATATTTCTGTTGAGTTCCCTTTAATAGGTTACAATGGATGCCCAACTGGGGCTATGATATATTACCATATACCTGAGATAAAAGGTAGTCTATAGAATGATAGGAGGTGTGTGGTTAAAAAGAGAGAAAAAATTTTTTAGTGAAAATTTTTTTTTTTCAGTAAAGTTTTTTTTTTGTCTTACAAAATTGTCTTGGCCATACAGTCTTATTTTAGATTTGTATATGATGATGTTTAATATGATTTAATTTTTTGTTGATGATGATAAAATGGGTACAGCCATAAAACAGCTTAGTTTTGTTTTTATCAATTTTGAAAATATATGAATATCACAACTTAAGACAAAGGTGAAATAAATAACAGAATTTTTTTTGAAACATTAGAATAATTTAGTGCCAGATAGGATAGGCATAGTAATAGTGATGAATTATGGAATGGTATTCTCATGTGTGTTTGGAGAGTTCATTTTGTAGAAAAGTCTATGATTTTGGAGGTTGGATTGGACATTTGATCGTTGGAGTTTGGTTTGTTAAATTGCAGTTTTGATGATGAGTGGAGAGTTTTTGTCATTGCCTTAAGAATGCTATGTGTTCGTGTAACTCATGAATGATCAAATCCAGCCACTGCTTCAACCCAATTTGTAAGTTTTCTTTATTTTATCATAAAGCAGTTAACAACAGTCCTGCCATGATATCAGCCTATAAGTCTCCAAGAGAGAGAGCATGGCATAGTTTTCCAATCCAGTTTATATGTTATTCTTATCTTATCATAAAGCAGTTAACAGCAGTCCTGCCATGATATCAACCCATAAGTCTCCAAGAGAGAGAGCATGGCATAGTTTTCCAATCCAGTTTATATGTTATTCTTATTTTGTCATGAAGCAGTTAACAGCAGTCCTGCCATGATATCAGCCTATAAGACTCCAAGACAGAGAGCAAGGCTTAGTTTTCTGTAGCCTATAATAAGCAGGGCATTCCTTGATACTATCCACACAAGACTCCAAGATAGAGAGCAAGGCATAGTTTATCTATTTTAGCCCCTAAGAATTAATACTTCTTTTATTGCAACAGAGTTTGCATCATTCAATCAAGGGTTGTGGTAGTTAATAGTGATCGAATTGGGATGATCTTCTGAGTACTTGTGATACATTGTGTGATTATAGTGCTGTGACAGAATTATTTTATTTATCTCAAGATTGTGAACTGCTAGTCATTCTGTGGACTGTCAATATCTGTCAGATTTCTAGGAGAATGGATGAGTGTATAATTTGGGCTGTTGCAGACAGACATGCACTATATAGATTATTGTTGTGTGATTCATCAAATAATGATATTAAATAATTATTTTTTTGTATTTGTAATGCATGATAAGGTGAAAATCAAATCAGTCAGTTAGTCAAAGATAGGTGTCGGACAAGGAAAGAATGTGTGGGTTTTTGGTGGTCAGGGAAGCACAGATGGAATATGTATCATTTTAAAACATAAGTGAACTAAATAATACTGCTGACGATGTTATGGATGAGGAGGGTATCCCAATTCTAGAGATCAGTGATAGTTTTTATACTGATGAAGATGATAAAGAGGTTTCCCTTAAAAAACAAAAAGAAAGAGAGGAAGTATAGAAAGATCCTCTAAAGTTAGTGTTCATGATACTGCATCAAGTGTGGAAGTAGATGAGGAGCCAGAAGTGGGCCAGACTCAGATAGCAAAGAAAGCACCATCAGAGATGAAAATGGTAATGCAGATGCTTAAAAGTTTTGAACAAAAGATAAGTCAATCTATAGAGAAAAGTATAGAAAGTCTAGAACAAAAGATAGGATTATCTGTAGAGAAAACTATAGAAAATTTGAGCCAAGATCTAAAAGCAAAGATAGATCAATCTATTGGAAACAACAGCCAAATGATCGTAGCCTTGGAAACTAAGATTGAAAAATCCTATATAGAGTGCAAGAATAGGTTTACTTCATTAGAGGATAGGATAGAAGGAGTTTGTAGATCTATGGAAGTGGCCAAACAGGAGGGCTGTCAGGGATTGCAGTCATTAAAGGCTCAAATGCAGCAGTCTATTGAAGAAAATAAGAAATTGAGTTAGTTAGGAGTAACGTCCATGGGTTGGTCTCCCAATCTATATCTGAAGGCATTGAAAGAAGTGCTGAAATATCCTCTGCAGTAATTAATATTAGATTAGAGGAGGTGGTAGCCAAAGTGGACTCATATAAGGAAGCCACCTTGAGCTGTGTAGATCAGACCCTCACTATGAAAAACAAGTTTAGTGGCTTAGAAAAGGAAATATGAGAAGTTAAGGGAATCATGGCCAATGACTGTGTACAGATGGATTAAAATATTAGGAAAGAATTGGGGAAACAAATAGATGGCCTTAGTGAGGAGATAGTGAAAAGGGACAAATCAAGCTCTTTAGAAGAGGGACCCAGAATGAATCAACATGAATTGGGTGTTATGTTGGAGAAGGTTGAGGAGAACCAGAAGGCATATGTTATGGAATACATGAACACCAAGATAAAAGATCTCTACCAGAAAATAGGGGAATTAAAAGATCATATTAATGTAGGGCTGCAGGATCAGTCAAACCTAAATTCAGGCAGAATGATGGTAGCATCAGTCCAGATGACAGTAGGGTTAAATCAGAACATAGTCAGTCAAAGAAAAGGATGCCTACTTTAGTTAAAAAATCCACAAGGTGAAAAATTAATAGATAAGGAAGAAAGTAGCAGTAGAGAGAAATATAGAGTAGGAGGGTCAATGACCTCAAATTTAATTAAAATTAAGGCCTTTAGTGGGGAAAGCAGGAAAAACCCCATAGAGTATCTGTATACCTTGGAAGAACTCTTTTCTGTGTGTTGTTTAAATGAACGGGAAAAGTTGGCCATTGCCTGCAACGATCTTTATGCCTATGCTAAGGAGTGGTGGCAGTCCCTGTTTGATAAGCCCACTACCTTTGGGGATTTTTCACTGTGTTATCCTATCATGCTTCTGGAGTGAAGATAGGCAGGACCAGGTGCGCTACCAGATCACTCAAGAAAAGTATGGTAGTACCAAGGGCAGCTATACACAATTTTTCTGAAAGCAGGCAGTAAAACTGAAAAGTCAGACTGCATTTCCTCTGTCAGAGCACCAGATCCTGAGAATACTCCAACACAATCTTTCCCAAAGCATTGAGCAAATGCTTATTGCTGCTAATTGCGACAGTATAGAAGCAGCATCAGAAGTCCTGGATGCTCTAGAGATCTCAGAACTGGATTCAGAGACTTGGCCCAAGGGCACCAAGGATAGGTATAGTTATGATGTCTCTAGTCTGAATCTAGGTGATCAGACACATGATCAGAATTTTGGTAGTTATGGATATAGGAATAATTATAGGGCTAGGCCTCCTAATCAATCCTGGGGAGATTTTGGGGATAGTGTTATGAAGAAAGTAGTTCCCAGAGACAAGCAACCCTCTACCAGTGGAATTACCACAGTGCTAAAAAAAGCCAAAATGAAAAAAAAATAAAGATCTCAAAAGGAAGTGAATGTATGTTTGCAATTTTATGCAGACCACAATATGCTTTGTACAAAGGAAAAGATCTCCAAATAAATCAGGATGCTAGATTTTCTAATGAAAAGTATGATGTTTACAAGTAGTTAAAAAAAATTATTATTATTAGTGTGTTTATCATTGTTAGTGTTATTTTATTGGTCATGATTTTTTTTAAAATATAGTTAAAACAAAAGTGCTTATGATTTTAATCGAAGGGGGGGGGGAATGTTGTGCCATTACAATTTAATCATTAGCTAAATTTATAGTAATGAGCATGTAAAAAAATGTAAAACCAAAATCATCATCACATTTTTATATAACAATAAATGAAGCTGTAGGGCATCCAAGTTTAAACCCTACAAGATCCAGTTTTAAAAGCTTTAGACAGAAAGAGAGTGGGTCAACAATTATATTCTTTATTTGTTTGGATAGAAAGGTAATACACACATTTAAACTATTCATTATTAATTTTTTCTGTTAAAAAGCAAAGTTATAATGCATATGTATATGCAGTGTGTGCTATAAAAGCTATTTAGTTAGCCACTTTTAAATTTCAAATATTAAACATATTAACTTTCTTTGAAACTAACCTTTGCTTGATCAATTTTAATATCTTATTCTGTTTCTATTTTTGCATTTCTGTAATTGTAATTGGGATTTAAAAGTTACAGATTTAATTTTAGTGTATTAGGGTTATAATTACTAAGCTAGCAATTAGATTATTGTAATGACAGTTTATGAATGATTTGAAATGATAAAGTATGTGTGTACATTGCATACAGAAATTTACATTTATTATATATATTGAAAGGAAGAAGGGTTAAATCTGTCAAATTATTTTTTTTTACAATTTTATGTTAAAAGAAAAAAATCTGTTAAATCAGATATCTATTTTTGTAACAATTTTGTTTTTGTAAATGATTGTTTGTCATTTTGGAGCTTAAGCTTGGTGGGAACTCTAGCTTTGAAATTGTCTCATCTTAAGATTAAAGAAAAGAAACTCCAATTTTAGATATTACAGATATACGTGAAAAAGGAAAAAGGATTAAGTCTATTTTTTTTAAGACAAAAGTGTCTGAAAACCAGGTGTGTGATTTTTTGGGTTGTCAAAAATAGCAATTCACACTATCACTCTAATTGTCAAGTTGACTCAAAAATTGGATATAAAAGCAGTCTGGAAAATCAGTTGAGTTATTAGATTAGATTATTGTTATTATAATATTTGTGATAGAGACTTTTTAAAAAATTATTGAAATTAAAGCAGACAAACATTTTTAGTTCTGCTAGATAGTTTTTTTTTAATCATTTTTTATGAAGTTTTGAATGTTGAAAATATAAGAAATGACAGGGTAGAAAAATTATATATGTGTCTCATCAAGACCTGACCATTGTGGAGCTGCACATCATATAGGAAAGAAAAGATGTCTTGTCTGAAAAATAATATTCTACACCTTTCAACTGACCAGAGACATAAGATGTTTTTAAATAGAAAGAAGAAAACATTCCCCTGCATTTGAAGGAGATCACAAAGATGAATTAATCTAATGATAAATATTAATCATCAAGTCCAATTAATTGTTCCAGCAACTGAGTTTAAAACCCAGGAAATTTATAAATGTGAAAACAACTGCTGTATTTCATCCACTAAAAGAATCATGCTTGACAGGAAGAGAAGAAAAATTAATATAAAGATTTCCAAATTGTCCACTAAGGCAAATAACCTCAATAGGATCATCATCATCAAATAATTATACACTTTAAGAGATTGTTCCAAAGAAACACGGAAATTATTGCTGCCAAAGATAGACATTAAACAAAAGAAATTTGACTCATTAGAAGTTGCTACAAAAAACTAGTAGTATAAAAAAAAATTTTGATATATTTTTTTTATGATAGCAGAGTCTTAATAAAATTTTAGCAATAAAGTGATATATTTTATTTAAAGACCTTTTAAAGACTATTCAGATCGATTAAAACCAAGAATGTCTTACTAATAATAACTTTGAGCTTCATAAATGTTCTTGAATGTATCAAAATTATTTGTTCATTAATATACAGTTATGAAATATTAATGTGTAAAATAATTTTTGTATTATTATTTTGGTGTTAAATAATATTTTGTTATTATGGGATAAAACACACACCTACATAATAATATTTTTTCATGTGTATAATTGTGTGCGAATGTGATGTAATAAGCAGTGTTAAAATATTAAATTATTTTGTTTTAAGAAAGTATAGCATTTCAGAGGTAGAAGGGAGGGGGAGAAAAATGATTTAAAACTTGTTCAGTAAAACTTGCTCTTTCAATTCTACTAACATTTTTTTTAACATTCTGCTTACATGTTAGATTATAAGGTATGTGTGCCAATGAGTGAATATTTTTTTTTATATGAAATACTTTTCTTGTGGATGGAACATTTTAACAAATTGGTTACCCAATTTAATACAATATACTTTTGAAATACATTTACGGGAAAGGGGGAAGAATTTAAAATTTAATGTTATGATTTTAAAACAGTCGATTATGATTATTGTTGTTATTGTTAATATAAATTTTCATGTAAATATAGAAATTTTTATGTATATGTTAGAAATGCAGTAATAAATATTAGTTTATGTTATTAAACGAGGCGTATATAGTTCATTAAGAGTAGTCTTTATCAAGTGTGATCATTCATCATCAATGTTTGAATATTAGTTATTTAAGATATGATTAAATATGCTAAGATTAACAATAATTATGAATTTCTTTATAAAATTAGGTTTTATGTTTAGGCTTAGTCTTAAAGCTGTGGTTGAAACCATTGTCATTATCATTATCATTATCGTCATCATCCTCATCATCAACATTTTAATTAATGAGATGTTTAAATGTTTAAAGGCCATAAATAAATATGGATTTCATAGTATTTAGTGATTTCTTAGTATTATTATAACCACCATCCCATCATCTATTTCATGCAAAAATGAGTGAATTGCCATCCTAAGTTAATAGTAATCTGAGGTAGTAAAACTTATAAAAAAATATTGAAACACATTTGTTATGCTAAGGTCTAAGAAATGATTTATGTCTAATGAATTCCACTTCAGTTTAAAGATGTTTTATGTTTACTTAGATATTAGTGCATACAGTGGTATGGCTCTAAAAAGCAAAATCCTCCATTTTATTAGAACTAAAGTACCAAAAGGGATTCAAACCTGGTACATGTGAAAGGTTATTAGATATAACTGTGTCTAGATTCAGATAATCTAGTGGCACCCTGCTAGACCATATTCACTTGGTATTTGTTTAAATATGCACTTAACATCAAACCAAGAAATGAAAGTGGATAAAATCTACTGTCTGTATACCTGAGAAGATATTTTATTGAGTTACTAGTATACCCGAGTTATAATAGTTGTTATTAATAATTTGTTTATAATTATTGATATTGTGATATCTTGAGAAATCTAATTATAGAAGTATATTTCATTTAATCCAATGACCCTTAATATGATTGATAACTCAGTCTGATCTTTTTGGTTAATAGCCACTTCTCAGGTTAAATAGCTTATGCTCATGTTAATATAAGTTTGAATAAATTCTGATCAGTTTCATTAAGTTTATTTACAACTTGTTTGAAAACATTTCTAAAGACGACTTATTGAACACGTTTATTTACTTACAATGTTGATTTCATTTACTTGTTTAGTGCCTTATACTCAGCAAGTTGCATATACAATTCTTTACTCTTTGATATAAAAATTTAAGTTATCATTTTTCGTTTATTAAGCTAAATATTTATATTTGAATCGTTTCCTCATTATTTAATACATTTGGATCGTCTGATCATCTTTATTAAGTTACAATGAATATTTGAATATTTGAGATTTTAATAATATTTGGATTTTTGACAAATCCAGTGATATTTTAATATACAATTGAATTTCTCTTTAATAATATTTCTGTTGAATTCCCTTTAATAGGTTACAATATATATATATATTGTACCGGTATAAATCCACCACGCTCACTCATACACAGTACCCGAGTTCAAACCCAGTCCACGTTTAAGAATAAATTCCAAAACGCCAACTGAATTCAAACCCAAACCCCGGTATGACCAACCGATGATGACTTTATAACAGCACGGGGTTATCCCTTTTCTAGCTCAGCTTAGAACATGGACTAAATTCTTACAGTTAATGATAAATAGATTTATTAGACTATAGATACTGGGACGGTCATTTATGTGACGTATATATTTAAGTTGCCAATACAGACAGTAAGTGGCTAAATAGACTTAGAGAGTAATAAGGTGGAGGACACAAAAATTTAGATTAAATAAAGTGTTTAATAAGCAAAATATAAAGCATATAAATATAGTGTTAAATAAGACAAATAGAAAGCACATAAATATAGTGTTATATAATAAAAATATACAGCATATAAATATAGTGTTATACAGTACGGTAAGACTTCATAAATCCTCTTGTATTTGGCTACTAGTCTTTAGTGAACGTTTTATTTAATGAACAAACTCATGCCAATAGCTGTGTGATTGAAGGATTGACGGGTGGTTAAAAGAATCAGAGTATTTGAGCACTGGAAAAATATTTATCTAAAGATTTTTATTAACTTATTTTATTTGAATAGGCTCGAGCCGGAACGTAGACGAACAGTGGAGATGGTTTTATATAAATACGACATAAGAGATAGATGTACTGGTGGTTTTATATAAATACGACATGGAAGATAGATGAACTGGTGGTTTTATATAAATACGACATGGAAGATAGATGAACTGGTGGTTTTATATAAATACGACATGGAAGATAGATGAACTGGTGGTTTTATATAAATACGACATGGAAGATAGATGAACTGGTGGTTGCCTGGATTCAAAAGCCCTACAGTAATCAATTGCGGTGCATTAACGGAATACCGGGCGGCTTGTACTTTGACAAGGCTTAATGCCCCCAAGTAGCTCCGGGACACGACAACCAGCCGGGATCATTTCGAACCCCGGTGATCCAAGAGATTACCGGGAAAGAAAAAACTGCTTTCATTCCCCAATGGTAGAATGGCGAGACGCTAACTTCAGCGAAGGGAAGGCATTGCCACAGACGTGAAGGACGAATACTTGAAGCGGATTTTTAAAAGAAATTATATAAAACCTGGAAACTATTTGTCTGTTTCTACGCCACAGGCTGAGATCCTTACCCCAATAAAACGTAGCGGACTTAAACTGACGGTGAAAACAATAATTAGTTAAATTTACTCTGAAACTCTAACCCTTCGGGTTGACAGGCGGTAGCGATAGTATCAAATTATTCAGTGAATTATTTCTCATATTATACATAACATTAATGAACACTTTGAAACCATTATATATATATTTTACGATCGAACCTTAGATTGCAATTATAGGACAAATTAACATAGACTAATAAAGTGACTTAACATTTATCAACTCGGAATGTGAAAGAATATTTAATTCAGAAAATGAAATTACTTTTAAAATTAAATTGATCACTATTACACACTAGTTTACACAGAGTTGGAAATATTACTATTGGCAATGTTTGTCCATGAAATAAGCAACATAAGAAAATATAAATGCATTCAGTTGAAATATTATTACTATTAATTACAATTTTATAAATGATTTCTAAAGACTAGAGCAGAGGATAAAAAAAAAAAGAAAAGAAAATTTACTGACAGGTTAAATAATAGCATTATAAATGATATAAAAACTTACATATGATTCACTTGATTGATAACATTAAGCACGGAAGAAAATTAAAGTTCGTGTAACAAAGTTCTCTTCTTTCTTCATCCAGCTTGGCTTGTGACGAACGTAGGCGCGCATTTTTGAAAGTTATTTGTAAGGCATAGTAAATTTTGAGATTGGAAGTTGGAAATTCTGAAGTATATGAAACATGATCAAACAGCGGCACGAGGATCCATATTGGCGGGCAGAGACCAGCTCCTGGCACTTAGCCCATCAACATTGCGATTCACTGGTAAACTTCTTAATAATAATGTTTGAATTATACTCAACTGCTGTGTTGTCTCGAGACTACTTCTCTCACACACGACCAAAGTTAGAATGTAAGTTTTTCTCTAAAATAGCCACTGCTGACCTTTCCGACTTGTTTTTGTTTTAGGCTCCGCCTACTTTCTCTAGCCTCTAGCGATGCAGCTTGACCAACAATCAATTATCTGTTTTTAGCAATCTTTTAATTTAATATGCCATTTTTAAATCGGTACAGTAATTACATATAAAAATTCCTTACTAATTTTGAATACAACTTAATTGCTCTGAACATTTGTGCAATTAGATTTTAATTAAAAACACTGATCAAAGGAATGTGATTTTTGATCAGTATTTTTAAACGACTTTATACAATTTTAAAACTAAAATTTAAAACAAATACGCCCGCACTGAAACTTTAAATTAAATGATATAAATTCACAAACCACGCACACACGAATATTATTTCATGGTTTGTGACATTTATATACGGAAACTTTACATATTTATTTATAAACTATAGAATATATAACTAATTTATATTATAACTTAAAATAGACAAAATCTCACTGCGGGCGAACAGTAGTTTGAATTACCGTACATGAAAACACCTGAAACGAAGATCGGTTCTCCGATCTGTCTGTTTCATTTCTTGTCACTTTATAAAAAAAAACAACAAAAAAAAAATGATTATACATAATTTCTGATTAACAGTTTTTCTTTCTCTTTTCACATAATTGATTGACCTTGGAGAACAGTCTGGGTGAGGGTTTGAACTTAATATTTACAAAGGTGGGTGTATTGCCGTAATTCCTTTTCTCATCATCATGTGCATGTCATAGTGGTCATTTTCCGGGTCATCATTTATTGCGATTTCTACCTTTTCCCTGGGTCGGGAGGTATATAAGGGTTATATGTCTGTCTTTTTAGATCTCTTAGTAAAATAGCAAAAGCGGTCACAATATTGTGCTTTGGTATATTATTATATTGTTCATTATTAAAAGTATCTTGCTTTAAAAGAATTTCTCTAACTTTCTGTGATCTAATGGCATCCATTATAACATTTTCACTTTGGGAGTTGAGAAGTTTTTCCCCATTTTTTATGAAACTATTTTTTTTAACATATGTCCATGCTTTAAAACAAAGTTTATTATTTCTGTTTAATGAGTTCAGCTCCTCATCAATTTTGTTCTGATCATATTTCATAAACAAATAATTATGGGTTTTATTAAAATGGGCAGCATTGTACACAACTAAAGATCTGTCCACTTTCTTCATTTTCATATCAGGAGGCCATTCAGCATCATTTTTAAACTTTAACTTTGATGTCTTCATTAATCCACTTTTCCACAGAACATCTTTATAATTATTATGAAAATATAACTTCTCATTAATTATGATTTCAGAAGATTCATCCATAACAGTATGTATTGTTCTATTGATATTTTTCATCATCGATACAGCCACTCCATTAGAGGGTGGTAAACTGATATAATCACTTTGAGATGGGCTGGCTTGCAGTAAATTTGAAACCACCATTTCCTCAGTACTTTCTTCATTCTTGGCTAAATCTGCTAGAGTAAAACTTTGACTATGAGTAATCTCTGTCAAATCTAATTCTTTACATTTTTGTTGAGTAGAGTTGGCATTTGTATTCACTAATCTAATCTCATGAGGTTCCAACCTTATTTTAGTTGGTTGAGGTTCTGTGTCCTCTGCTCCACTCCTCGCACTATTGCCTTCCCTGCTGTCCCCAACTTCTTTTGGTGTGGCCTGGTCATCTTCATTTTCTATTTTTGGGTCTTCAGAGGGATTTATTTCTTGCTGACGCTTTGCACTTTCTAGATTTGAGTTGGCTCGGATGCCTCGTGCTTCGTCGATCCTTACCAGCCTCTCCAACATCATCATCATAATCTTCCTGTCCTCTCTCCCCTCTCTGAGGATCGCGTTAAACTTCGCATCGCGATCGTGCTCCCTCTGTTTGTTTCCTTCTATTTCTGCCATTTCTGCTTCGTTTTTCCTTAGAAATGTTTTTAGCATAAGACTTTGATTCGTACAACGCTTTGATTTGTATATATCATAAAAGGTTACTGATCCCTGCTCCTTGTGCCAAATCCTCCTCCGCTGCTGATACTGTTTGTGTGGCTTACTTCCTTTCTCTCTTTCTTCCTTCGCCTACGTTCAGTCTGGTTTTTGTTATCTACGCTTTTTTTCTTTATTTAGGAATATAATATGACATGTCTAAAATCATTACTAAAAATATACAGGGAAAAAAAACTTTCTTTCACCCAGTTCGCACTGTTCTCCTCAGTCCTATAATACATACATATTCATAATGGGTACATAACATAGTATTTTTTTTGTATTTCTGTCAGTAATTCTCTCTTTTTATATATGCCACCCTACTCTCTTTTAAAACAACACTCGCCACTGCTGTATGGACAAACATGTTTGCTGACAAATTTATTTGATAGGCGCCAGCCAGCAACATGTGACCAATAGATAATTTAATCTACTGATCCCCAAATATATACTTTTATATGACCTAATAATTTTTGATTTAAGATTTATATAGGCAAAAAAAAATTTAATACTGACTCCGGTAAGGTTTTTTTTTTATATTACAACATATATATGCACACACGTTTTTATTTTTAAAACACAAGAATAATCCTACTTCTTTCTTCTTTTTTCAAAAAAAATATTTTTCACAACAAACGAAAATATATATATATACGTACACAAATATATATACGCGTACACGTTTTTATTTTTTTAGAACTGGACTTAATTCTACTTCTTTATTTTTTCATATGATTTAAACGACAAGAATGAACTCGCAAAAACATTATGGAATACTCATTTATTTTAATTAATTACACGCACGAATTGCTTCCGCTCTCTTTTCAAAAAAAAAATCTTCACTCTGACTCTTAACAATATTTGGGAGTACTATACTGAACCTTTGTGTGAGGGAAAAAAAAATTTTATACATTTGTTTTATTACTATAGTTTTCACTTGCGCATTTTAATACGCCAAATACATATCAATATTATGACAAACGACACAAAAAAAATTGAATATTTTTATCATTTAACTGTTTACTTCCGTTCACTCTGCAGGGTGTGGGAGATTTCTTCATCGAAGCACCACGGAGGGCGTCCAAAAATATAATAACTGTACCGGTATAAATCCACCACGCTTACTCATACACAGTACCCGAGTTCAAACCCAGTCCACGTTTAAGAATAAATTCCAAAACGCCAACTGAATTCAAACCCAAACCCCGGTATGACCAACCGATGATGACTTTATAACAGCACGGGGTTATCCCTTTTCTAGCTCAGCTCAGAACATAGACTAAATTCTTACAGTTAATGATAAATAGATTTATTAGACTATAGATACTGGGACGGTCATTTATGTGACGTATATATTTAAGTTGCCAATACAGACAGTAAGTGGCTAAATAGACTTAGAGAGTAATAAGGTGGAGGACACAAAAATTTAGATTAAATAAAGTGTTTAATAAGCAAAATATAAAGCATATAAATATAGTGTTAAATAAGACAAATAGAAAGCACATAAATATAGTGTTATATAATAAAAATAGACAGCATATAAATATAGTGTTATACAGTACGGTAAGACTTCATAAATCCTCTTGTATTTGGCTACTAGTCTTTAGTGAACGTTTTATTTAATGAACAAACTCATGCCAATAGCTGTGTGATCGAAGGATTGACGGGTGGTTAAAAGAATCAGAGTATTTGAGCACTGGAAAAATATTTCTCTAAAGATTTTTATTAACTTATTTTATTTGAATAGGCTCGAGCCGGAACGTAGACGAACAGTGGAGATGGTTTTATATAAATACGACATAAGAGATAGATGTACTGGTGGTTTTATATAAATACGACATGGAAGATAGATGAACTGGTGGTTTTATATAAATACGACATGGAAGGTAGATGAACTGGTGGTTTTATATAAATACGACATGGAAGATAGATGAACTGGTGGTTTTATATAATTACGACATGGAAGATAGATGAACTGGTGGTTGCCTGGATTCAAAAGCCCTACAGTAATCAATTGCGGTGCATTAACGGAATACCGGGCGGCTTGTACTTTGACAAGGCTTAATGCCCCCAAGTAGCTCCGGGACACGACAACCAGCCGGGATCATTTCGAACCCCGGTGATCCAAGAGATTACCGGGAAAGAAAAACTGCTTTCATTCCCCAATGGTAGAATGGCGAGACGCTAACTTCAGCGAAGGGAAGGCATTGCCACAGACGTGAAGGACGAATACTTGAAGCGGATTTTTAAAAGAAATTATATAAAACCTGGAAACTATTTGTCTGTTTCTACGCCACAGGCTGAGATCCTTACCCCAATAAAACGTAGCGGACTTAAACTGACGGTGAAAACAATAATTAGTTAAATTTACTCTGAAACTCTAACCCTTCGGGTTGACAGGCGGTAGCGATAGTATCAAATTATTCAGTGAATTATTTCTCATATTATACATAACATTAATGTAACACTTTGAAACCATTATATATATATTTTAAGATCGAACCTTAGATTGCAATTATAGGACAAATTAACATAGACTAATAAAGTGACTTAACATTTATCAACTCGGAATGTGAGAGAATATTTAATTCAGAAAATGAAATTACTTTTAAAATTAACTTGATCACTATTACACACTAGTTTACACAGAGTTGGAAATATTACTATTGGCAATGTTTGTCCATGAAATAAGCAACATAAGAAAATATAAATGCATTCAGTTGAAATATTATTACTATTAATTACAATTTTATAAATGATTTCTAAAGACTAGAGCAGAGGATTAAAAAAAAGAAAAGAAAATTTACTGACAGGTTAAATAATAGCATTATAAATGATATAAAAACTTACATATGATTCACTTGATTGATAACATTAAGCACGGAAGAAAATTAAAGTTCGTGTAACAAAGTTCTCTTCTTTCTTCATCCAGCTTGGCTTGTGACGAACGTAGGCGCGCATTTTTGAAAGTTATTTGTAAGGCATAGTAAATTTTGAGATTGGAAGTTGGAAATTCTGAAGTATATGAAACATGATCAAACAGCGGCACGAGGATCCATATTGGCGGGCAGAGATCAGCTCCTGGCACTTAGCCCATCAACATTGCGATTCACTGGTAAACTTCTTAATAATAATGTTTGAATTATACTCAACTGCTGTGTTGTCTCGAGACTACTTCTCTCACACACGACCAAAGTTAGAATGTAAGTTTTTCTCTAAAATAGCCACTGCTGACCTTTCCGACTTGTTTTTGTTTTAGGCTCCGCCTCCTTTCTCTAGCCTCTAGCGATGCAGCTTGACCAACAATCAATTATCTGTTTTTAGCAATCTTTTAATTTAATATGCCATTTTTAAATCGGTACAGTAATTACATATAAAAATTCCTTACTAATTTTGAATACAACTTAATTGCTCTGAACATTTGTGCAATTAGATTTTAATTAAAACACTGATCAAAGGAATGTGATTTTTGATCAGTATTTTTAAACGACTTTATACCATTTTAAAACTAAAATTTAAAACAAATACGCCCGCACTGAAACTTTAAATTAAATGATATAAATTCACAAACCACGCACACACGAATATTATTTCATGGTTTGTGACATTTATATACGGAAACTTTACATATTTATTTATAAACTATAGAATATATAACTAATTTATATTATAACTTAAAATAGACAAAATCTCACTGCGGGCGAACAGTAGTTTGAATTACCGCACATGAAAACACCTGAAACGAAGATCATCTTTATTAAGTTACAATGAATATTTGAATATTTGAGATTTTAATAATATTTGGATTTTTGACAAATCCAGTGATATTTTAATATACAATTGAATTTCTCTTTAATAATATTTCTGTTGAATTCCCTTTAATAGGTTACAATATATATATATATATATATATATATAAAGACCATAACTAATTCTACAACATTTAATATACATTAAACAAAAGCTGTAGCCAATTTATGCCATATTGAGTAGCAATTTACAGTTAGAATTTTTAAACATATACATCAATCTCATTAATAATATATAATATAAATATTCTCTTGAATGTCCACTCTTCTATAATATTTTTATATTTATATAATCATATTGTGTTGTTTCTTTAACAAATTGTCTATCACATTTATAAAATATACCTCTCTGACTTTTCTTTTTCTCAAATATTTCACATGAAAAATAAAAACAGGATCATAACAAAAACTTCTAACACAAATAACTGAATGTTTTTCAAACACAAATTTATAGTCAGATGCATAATATATTTAAACTATTTTTCTTACTGTAACCTAATTTAGTAATTAATTAATATAAATTTCAATGTTGGATAATTGATCACTTTGAAATTTAAATATTTTATTTTTAAATAAGTGTTTTTATTTTCACCCAATTAGTGCTTAATAGGAATTTTTGACTAGGTATAATAATAATGTGAAAGGCTGAAACGTTTGACCGATGTGTCTTAAAAATGCTTATGCAACAACCAATCAGATGTAATACTGACTGCATGTGGAACTCTCAATTCAAAAACACAAGCCAGACACATGAGAAAAAGATGGAACCACCTTCTTCTCTACTTAAATTTATATATAAATAAGCCAGACTCAAGCATTCTGAGCTAAGAGCGTGAAGCTTAAAATACTTTCACATTTAATTTTCTAAATGTTATATATAAATAAACAATGTGAAATCTTTCAATTTACTATAAGCAATTTACAAATCTTATTGTTAGGGAATTCATAAATATCTTATAATTTATTCTATTATTTTCTCTCTGAAATTTAAATGGATGTATTTTATACTATATAAATTGTCCTCAAAAGTAGTAATCCACTTTAAATCATTAATATCATTTAATTTATCTGCAACACATTTAATTATTAGTTCTAATCTAACAATATGCATATTATCAACCTCCTAAAATAATCTATGATATCTAATTGAGGGAAATTTAAATTATTTTTTTTATATTATGCCCAACATGTAACTATACACAATAGCTGAGAGCAATAACATCATGGTATGCTTTGTGATTTTCAAACATTGCTATGAAATTTCTTTGGTATATACTTTATTGTTATATAAACATTGATTAATTATACATATAGATTTCTTTCTTTTTATATATCCACACAATTCTACAACATCCAGAGAAAATTAATCTATCTTTATCATCCAAAACAAATTTATTAATCTTCATAACCAAACTAAATGAAGACAAAATTATATGTTTACCCAATTCTGTTTCTTATTGTAAAATATTTTCAATATAAACTGCTGCTTGATAAAATATACAACTTCACAATGCAACATAAATCTGACAGGTAAACTTCATTATATATTTTTAAATTTCCAAAAAATTTTAATTTAGTAATAATCATTGGAACAATGTTTAAATACACTTCTGTATTAAACAATTTATTTAATAAGATCTAAGTATAAAATTAATACACTTGCACTGCATCTACAAAATAACTATCTAATATTGTGAAATTTAATTTTTGAAATTATTAATATTTACTCTATATTAAAGATAATTTTCTATCATTATGTTCTTTAATATATTATTATCAAAAAATATTTCCTTATTAAAGTAATATGGTTATTTTTACTTATCATTGTATTTTACATCAAAAAGCATAAATGAAGATATAATAAATATCACTTTTTTATAATCCTCATGTATTTCATGAACACTTTCTATGTCTGCAATAATTTTCATTTTATTGTTTTTGACAGGGACTCCAACAAATTTTATTTCCTTTATACAAAACAAAAATTTCCATCATAACCAAAAATCTATCAACCAAATTCATAATATTACATCATTTTGTAAAAAAATTGATACCTCAAAGAAATTGTTTATTATGTAAAACTGAAAATTCTTATTGTAAAAACAGGCAAAACTATTCATAGTGTCACTCAGTGTCAACCAGAGTAAACAATGGATGCCAGAAGGCTTGTGCATAAAATCCCTATCTAGTGCCTACTCATCCAATATCTCCAGACTAGTTTCTGGCTTATGGTCTTCATCAGTGAGAATTTTATGCACAAGCCTTCTGGCAGCCATTGATTACTCTCACTTGCACTGAGTGGCATTACTGTATGGAGAGTTTGCCTGTATTAATAATGGTTATGATCAAACATAAGAAACAGTGATCATGTAATGTTTAGTGGTTTAACACCACTCCTGCCTTATAGAATAGTGGTAGCTATAATTCTTATTGTATTTACTATTGATTGTTTATTTATCATAAATGATGAATAAACATAAAAATTATTTTTAAATCCAAACTAATTTTTAAATTCATTGTCTGAGATACTTTTTTTAAACAACTTTATATACTTTTCAATTAATTTTAATTTTTGAAAACAAGCATTTATTGTGTTTGTAATTATTAAATGTTTAATCTTTTGCATTATTCCACTATGGTGATCTATTATACTAATCATTTTTAAATTACAAAAATTTAAATAAACATTACTGCTTTAACAAAATTTTAAAAAATTCAGTACTATGGTAAAGTTTAATTAGTTTCATATAAATCTTTGATTATTCATTCATAGAAGAGAATTTATGAACATGAACTTCTATAAAGAAAATTATATTGGAAAAATTCTAACTTGGCAGAAAATTCAATTATTTGTAATGGAAGATTTTGTTCTGACAGTTTTTTTTCATTTTGTATGTAAAAAATGATTTGAGGAAAATCAAAGAAACATATTTTATAAATATGATAAATAAAAAAATTATTAAATAAACAATATAATTGTATAATATATACAAATTATAAAAAGTTGGTAATTCATGTAGGAATGTTAATTTTATGAAATTTTAATGGCATTCTTTATAATTAGAATTAAATGAATATTATCCTATTAATAACAATTACACATGGTTATATAGTTAAGAAATATTTGAATCAAATTTATTGAGTTTAAAATAAATAAAATGTTTGCAATGGTAATAATTCTGTAAATTCATAAATGCATTACTGTTATATACTTATAGTATTGGGAATGGTATTATCCTTGGTAAAATACTCAGAAATAAGCAACTATTTAAACATTGGATTTTGCTATTAGTAATATTTACTATGGCTCATGATACAAGTCAATTTAATTGAATATGACAAAATATTAAGAAATATTGAATATTCTCTTCTTTGATTATGCATATATTAACACAACTTTAAATAACTCTATACTAATATGGACTTTGACATATAATTAATACTTTTTTCCAACATAAAAATGTATTGATAACTTTGCATTTTACCTCTCTATAAGTTCAGTGTTTATACATAAATTGCACACTAAATCTATATGGAAGACTGCATATTCTGCTTATGCTGCATTTTAAACTAAATTAAAATAATTTTTCAATACTTTTTTTTTCAAAATATATTGCATTCAGATAAAGCTTGATTTAATTATCAATTTTCTTTTCACTATTTTAATACTTCCCCAATATTTTTAATATTTAATAAAATATAATTATTCATTATTCACTTTCAAAACTATATATTGATTACACCAATTAGATTCTATTGTGACTCATATAAGTCCACACACTGATAATTAATATATCCAAAAACATTTACTATAATTTATTTTTTAAGAATTAAAAAATCAATTTCTATTTGAAGTTATAAATTATAATTTTTTATGAAACAAATAATAAAATAATTACACTTTTAAATCATGTATTGTTTACTTTCTTATTTATGAAAAAAAAAATATTGTTATTAAAGCAATTATTTTAAATCAATTGAATAGTTTTTTTAAAAAAAAAAACGGATTATTTTTACTTTCTCTTTTAATGTAATAATTGAAACACAGGCTTGTTATATACCTGTGGCTATCTTAATATATATCTGAGCACTTATACTATATATGTGTGTAAAGATGATAGTCTGGACCAACTGATGATTGCTGGTTTAGCATGAAATACGTATATTGGTGATTATTTATCTTTTCAGCATATATGTGTTTAGGTGTATCAGTCTTATTAGATAGAGTGGAGAGAGGTGGGTGGTGTGAAAGTCTGTTTCTCTTTTAATATAATTTGCAAATAATATTACAATACATCCAGTACACCTGGTAAATCATCAGTCTTATTAATTTGGATAAATCATACTTTAAATCTACTTACATTAATAACATTTTTACTTTCATGGTTAAATTAAGCAACATATTATGTTAGTTTAGTTCATATATTTAGTAATACTTTCAATTATTAAATTTAACTGTAAGTTTTTAAAGTAAAATAAATTACACTTTAGATGTTGTTATATAGATTTACATATTAACTTTGAACTACATTCTTATTCTGTATTAATACATACCAAACACTTTATAAAGTATTATTTTAGATATTATAAGCAATTTTGATAAAGCATAATATTTATTATAATATTATGTTGTATAGAAATTGTTTACAATATGCAAAACAATACTTCACAATGTATTTATTATGTATTAATTCAGAAAAAGGATGTATTTCTCTATTCAACATTCTAAAAAATAATAAGTTTTATTAAAATAATAATCTTACACTTTTTTTCATGCTATGGTATGAAGATTTTATTATAATGTTAATATTTGTGACTTTTAGATTTTAAAATAATAATATAATCAACCATTGCTGAAAATGAATTTGTAGTTTAATGACAATATTTTGCCTTTTATATATGGCAGCAGTTTATTTTCATTCTCAAATAATTTTTCTGTTTTTTTTTTTTTGTTACTAGTTTGTTGTTTAAGTGGAATTGATTAAAATACTTAACTTTTTTAGAATAAAAATTTTTAAATGAAAAATATATTACCTTAAATATTTTTTAAAATGTTATATATGAAGAAATGTTGTAGGTCAATTATCAGAGGAGGTTTTTGCAAGTTCTAGATCATTATGATTTTTTTTATTTAGCCATGATTTTGTTTTGAGCAAATAAAAATTTGATGAATATGGATTTTAGAACTTTATTGCTTAATTTCAATTAGGATGCATAGATGGAGATGGCTATATCCCTCTTTTTATACACTTTTGAATGATCTAGATGCACTGAATAAAACTGGCTACAAATCAGTCTTTTACATTAAATAATCTAATAAACTAAAGATTAGCCTTTCAAGCTAATACACATGTGCTTTTTTGTTTTATCTTCATGCTTTCATTTCCAATGCTTAAGATTTTCCCATACTTAAGTGTTTGGGTTGAAAGAATGGGTGGATTCATTCTATTCTTTCACAAAGACTTTATCTTGTGTTGGAAGTGAAAGTATTCATTTATTAGTATTAATATTCATAAAAAGTGCATGTGTATTAGTTTAAAAGGCTGATCTTTAGTTTATTAAAATTTATAAACATAGCACTATATAAAATAAATGTCTCATTAAATAATCTAGTAAAGCATTTGATGAGAAATATGTATAATAAAAATAAAATAACATTTACATTCTTATTATTTTAACAGATTCACTACTGAAAATATCCTGTTGACTTTTTTATTTAACTGTTGAAGATGAATTTTAATATCAACTTAATAATGCATGATGAAAAAATTTAAATGTTCCATAAAGCAAATACTGTCATAAAAAAACCAATAAAGCTAAGAAAATATAATAATTAGCATAAAATTAATATAAAACAATAGTTATATTAGTTTTAAAATTAAATCATTTTAATATTCTAATCATATTTTAGACAAAAATAAAAAATCAAAGTTTAAATATACCTGCTAGTCATTGTTAATGTTTTTTCACCCTAAAAACAGAAATCATTCAATAATTTATTAGAACCTCAAACTTATATTTTTTTGTATACATTAAGGGGATCTCTTTTTCTGCAAAATAAATATTAAACAAATCATCCTTATTTATAACTATTGCAAAGTTTATTTTATTAAAATTATCAATCTTAAAGTTTTAATTGAACAGCATTCTTCTTTATATATATATATATATATATATATATATATATGTGTGTGTGTGTGTGTGTGTGTGTGTGAAAACACAAATAGTTTATTATTTAAATAAAAACTTAATATTATAGCTTCTTAAAAATTAAATCACGTTTTCAAATTTTATTTTATATATATTAATATATATATATTCATCAATTATACTGTAGATATATAAATAATGCTCCATTTATATATAATACACAAATAAATAACACATCCAAGATATATATATCTACTGTAACAAGACGGGAGGAGGTAGATAAAAAATGGAAGGAAATCTGGGGTAATGGAAAATCATCATCACTCACAGTCAATTTAAAATTAAATATCAATAATTTACAAATATATATATATATATATATATATATAAGCAATATATAATATTTTATAAGAGCATGAGATTAAAAATCTCTGTGAGATCATTGAGAGATCAGCCAGATAACTCAGAAGAGCAACTAAAAGCATAATTAACCATATATCAACCAGCATTATCAAAAAGCAAATATCAGTAATACTCAAAAAAACCATCCATCATCATCATTGATGAAAATAAACAAATTAGTACAATAAAGCAACAGTCCATCTTGTATTGGGATTGGAAATGGATCTTCTGTAGACCAGGATAACCACTGAGCCTATGCCAGCTTGGGGCAATTATTTAACCATTAATTTGGAGGCAGAAACTAAGTGTTAATCCATTAGAATACATAAGAAGAAAAATCTAAATAATAATGCTAATATTAAAACATGCTGATCATCATCAATGCTCTGGCTACTTAAGTACCATTAATGTACTGGCCAACTATAAACTTAACTTTTAATAAGACTAAATTAAAATAAAATATAGTGCATGGGCTTTAAAGAATATAATCTTATGTGTCAACCAGGATGATGATGATTGATCATTGCTGGATGCTCTAAAGCACTAAATACACATCCCCATTCATATATTCATCCCGTGCACGAATCTAGCTCAGAGAACACAAGCTTTATTACTGTATGTAACCAAGAAAGGATGATTTAATACAATTTTAACAATTAAATACAAGTTTATTAATAACAAAAAAATAAATATTAAGATCTGCAGAGTCAGGTTTCTGATTTTGAATAATTTACAAAAGTATATACACAATTAAAGTTATTATATTGATTTACAATATTTCTTAATAAGTTTTTATAAACGCATATATATATATATTGTAACAATATATAAATATGTCGTTACATTAAATTGAAATAAAAACTTTTAAGTTCGCATATAAAAATAAGTGTATTAAAAAGAAAAAAAAACTAAACGCTAAAATTAAAATGTTTGTTAAATGTATATATTCGCACAGATGCTAAACTTTAAAAATATTTTTTTTTAATAAATAAAAAAAGGTATTTGAATGTATTTTTTTTATAAAAAAAGATTTAAATATAAAAATAGTTTAAAAAAGAAATAACGTAAGTAAAAATAAAAACAGGTATTAATTAATTCCTGTAATCTGTAAATGGAAGTGATTGTTTATTAATTATCCAAAAGCTGTCTAATTAAAAAGTCAGAGAGTAAATTAGATAAGAGAATAAAGAGATTTTAGCTTGACCAATGGAAGCACCAAGCCTCAGCTCGGACCCGAACGAAAACTTGGATTAGTGACGTCTTTGTTCATTCAATCTCGAGATTTACTATAAAAAGAAAAATATTGAGTTCCAGAGAGTTTTTTGGACTTGATTTGATGAGAACAGTAAGATGCACTTGCCGTTCTCTCTCATTTTTTTTGTTTTAAAAAAAATATATAAAATGAAAAGACTGTGATACAAGAATGGAACCAGCTAATGCTACCTCCAGAACATTATCTTCCAATGGAGATGTCGTGGGAATTAAAAAACAGGAACCTGGACTCTTCTACTGTAAGCTATATTGACATGAACTCTAAATTTAAAAATAACTAAGAACTTTCGTTCAAGCTTATGAACTTCTATCTGACTTTTAAGTTTAAAATCAATTGAAAATGTTTAATTTTATATATTTGCGTTTGATAAAAAAAAATCATTTTCATTTATTATTTTATTTGTATTAATATTTATTGTTTAAATTTTAAATGAGGAAATTTAAGGTTGGGTATGGACGTTGCATAGATTCTTTAGTGGTTGATTATGTTGTGGTTTTCACATTCGATTAGAATATATAGGTCAACGATATCACTGCAGCATCTTACGATGAATGCTAATGGGATTTGTATATTCCCTATGCAAGTGACGTTTATCGATGACTTTGTATTTTGATCAGTTGTGTTTAATTTGGAATGTTTTTGACCATGAAATCTGTGCAGCTGATCTATACTCAACATTTTAAAACAAATTTTATAAAATTCATTTGTGCGAACGTATCTAAATGTTAAATTTAAGTCGGGCGTGAATGGCTATATAGTTTTGTAAAGTTATATTAAGGGAGGGTAATCTTAGGTTATTCATTTCATAGTTGAATTGGCTCAATGGATTGGATATATTTGTGTAATTAGTAGATGTAGTATGAGATCCATTATGGGCAGGATTGCATATATATGCCACACACTTTCTGTTTGCATATGGATGGGTTTGTAAGTTGGCAGAAGACCGCAGTCCATTCCTATGGAGTTTTTTGTTTATTGTTCTACTTGCCAACAGATGTAACATTCCTGTTGGTGGAGAGTCAATGTCTTCTCTAATTCTACTTACTGTTCAGATGTACATTCCTGACAGTACAGTATTTTGTGTTGTCGTATTTTCATGCTACATTGAATACATAAATGTATCAGATGGATTGGCGCCATTTTGACTACGAGCTTTTGGCCTAAGGTTAAATAAGGGAAAGAATATTTTCTTTTCAAATGCAGACCTATATAGTCTATTCATACTCGACTCACTAAATAAAAATTAAACTTATTGAAATCTTTTTAAATGTAAATTTACAAGTTAATATAAAAATCTAAAGGTTAAACTTATTCCTCGAATTTAGAATGATTTTATATGTGCGTAAATAAATATTTTTATGTGTTAATTTCTGGCAGTGGCTTTTATTCTTTTATATTTAAGATATAAAATTTATATTTTATTATCTCTGCTACTCACTGAGCTAGTGACTTGGGCTAACGATCGGAATATTTAAATAAAGTGGAATCTTAACAGTGTGTATCTGCCTACTTTATAAATTTTTCTAGGCTCAAATGCTTAGATGGCGCCCTGGTAGTTGCAGATATTGTTTATGCGATTAGATTCGATCTCCACTTACATTTCGATCGTTATAATTGGCATCCCAAGTGTGGCCTTACCTCAGAGATTGACCCTGAGAAGGGGAATTGATGATGATGAAATTTTCTATCTTTAATAAATCACGAGTGCCCTGAGAATTTTAAAAGTGAATCATGCAAATAACATTTGTTGTTTTTTTCTGAAATAAGTACATTTTGTACTAACGTAAAGTTATAGCCAGATGTTTAATAAACCACTAGTACTTTTGAAAATAAATCATGCCCATAATATTTTTTCTGAAATTAGTATAAATATATTTGTTGTATTGACGTGGAGTTGCAGTTTGAAGTTGTGTTTAAAAAGTGCTGCCAGTAAGAAAAAATGTGCATATGTAGAGATAAATTCGAGGAATAAAAACTAATAAATAAAATGTAATAATAAATCTAAATCATATTTTTTTTAAAAAAAAAAGTCTTGTTAAATTAAAATCTAATCGTTCAAACTTGCCTAAGTAATAGTTAAAGGTAGGAGAAATGAAACTTGGAAGGGAGGGGGCAGAAATTTAGCTGGTAATAAGGAATCAACAGTCAACATTTTTTTTATCATTATATTTGTGTGTAATTACTGTTTTGTCTTGTAAAAAAAAAAGTTTTGTCCTTTTGAAATTTTCATATATAATCAATTTGTGTAACGTAATTACTAACACTAAGTAAATTCTTTTTTTTTTTTTTTAATGTTTTTATTTTTTTGAGGAAGTTTACTGATATGTAACGATATATAAATATGTCGTTACATTAAATTGAAATAAAAACTTTTAAGTTCGCATATAAAAATAAGTGTATTAAAAAGAAAAAAAAACTAAACGCTAAAATTAAAATGTTTGTTAAACGTATATATTCGCACAGATGCTAAACTTTAAAAATATTTTTTTTAATAAATAAAAAAAGGTATTTGAATGTATTTTTTTTTTTATAAAAAAAGATTTAAATATAAAAATAGTTTAAAAAAGAAATAACGTAAGTAAAAATAAAAACAGGTATTAATTAATTCCTGTAATCTGTAAATGGAAGTGATTGTTTATTAATTATCCAAAAGCTGTCTAATTAAAAAGTCAGAGAGTAAATTAGATAAGAGAATAAAGAGATTTTAGCTTGACCAATGGAAGCACCAAGCCTCAGCCCGGACCCGAACGAAAATTTGGATTAGTGACATCTTTGTTCATTCAATCTGGAGATTTACTATAAAAAGAAAAATATTGAGTTCCAGACAGTTTTTTCGGACTTGATTTGATGAGAACAGTAAGACGCACTTGCCGTTCTCTCTCATTTTTTTTGTTTTAAAAAAAATATATAAAATGAAAAGACTGTGATACAAGAATGGAACCAGCTAATGCTACCTCCAGAACATTATCTTCCAATGGAGACGTCGCGGGAATTAAAAAACAGGAACCTGGACTCTTCTACTGTAAGCTATATTGACATGAACTCTAAATTTAAAAATAACTAAGAACTTTCGTTCAAGCTTATGAACTTCTATCTGACTTTTAAGTTTAAAATCAATTGAAAATGTTTAATTTTATATATTTGCGTTTGATAAAAAAAAAAATCATTTCCATTTATTATTTTATTTGTATTAATATTTATTGTTTAAATTTTAAATGAGGAAATTTAAGGTTGGGTATGGACATTGCATAGATTCTTTAGCGGTTGATTATGTTGTGGTTTTCACATTCGATTAGAATATATAGGTCAACAATATCACTGCAGCATCTTACGATGAATGCTAATGGGATTTGTATATTCCCTATGCAAGTGACGTTTATCGATGACTTTGTATTTTGATCGGTTGTGTTTAATTTGGAATGTTTTTGACCGTGAAATCTGTGCAGCTGATCTATACTCAACATTTTAAAACAAATTTTATAAAATTCATTTGTGCGAACGTATCTAAATGTTAAATTTAAGTCGGGCGTGAATGGCTATATAGTTTTGTAAAGTTATATTAAGGAAGGGTAATCTTAGGTTATTCGTTTCGTAGTTGAATTGGCTCAATGGATTGGATATATTTGTGTAATTAGTAGATGTAGTATGAGATCCGCTATGGGCAGGATTGCATATATATGCCACACACTTTCTGTTTGCCTATGGATGGGTTTGTCAGTCAGCAGAAGACCGCAGTCCATTCCTATGGAGTTTTTTGTTTATTGTTCTACTTGCCAACAGATGTAACATTCCTGTTGGTGGAGAGTCAATGTCTTCTCTAATTCTACTTACTGTTCAGATGTACATTCCTGACAGTACAGTATTTTGTGTTGTCGTATTTTCATGCTACATTGAATACATAAATGTATCAGATGGATTGGCGCCATTTTGACTATGAGCTTTTGGCCTAAGGTTAAATAAGGGAAAGAATATTTTCTTTTCAAATGCAGACCTATATAGTCTATTCATACTCGACTCACTAAATAAAAATTAAACTTATTGAAATCTTTTTAAATGTAAATTTACAAGTTAATATAAAAATCTAAAGGTTAAACTTATTCCTCGAATTTAGAATGATTTTATATGTGCGTAAATAAATATTTTTATGTGTTCATTTCTGGCAGTGGCTTTTATTCTTTTATATTTAAGATATAAAATTTATATTTTATTATCTCTGCTACTCACTGAGCTAGTGACTTGGGCTAACGATCGTGGAATCTTAACAGCGCGTATCTGCCTACTTTATAAATTTTTCTAGGCTCAAATGCCTAGATGGCGCCCTGGTAGTTGCAGATATTGTTTATGCGGTTAGATTCGATCTCCACTTACATTTCGATCGTTATAATATATATATATATCTGTACACTGACATGTGTTTTATAATATATGATAAAAGCATTTTAATTAAACATAAAATAATTATTTAAAAAATGATTAAAATTTACATATGTGTTATACATGACAAGCATTGGTATTTGCAATATAATTGATAGATATATGCACACATACATGCATGTGCATAAAATTTCTGAACATATTTAACTTGTTCTATAATAATACATAATTAAACTTTTAAATTATATTTTAAATAATACAAATATTTATGCTAGGGTTACTACAACACGTATATAGAAATGCAGATATTATTAACAAATTTAATTTTGTTAATCAATAAATAACAATACTTTTATAATTAATAATTTTATTTTGAATATACATAAAATTTACATATATACGTGTGTATCAATATTTTAAAAAATCAGTTTATCAAATTCTATTACAGCTTTCTTTTATTCTTTTAAAAAAAAGTATAGTCAATTTTCGAGAGGTTAGAAAGCTTTTTATTAGGTTACCTCTTAACTAATTATAAATGTCTTTAAATTTAAAAATATAGATTTAAAATATCTATCAAATAAATTATTGAAAAACAACTCACTTTTGTATGCAAGTTTATCTGTGCCCCTCTGCATATATACACAGCACCATATGTATAACTACTTCTTTATTCAGCTGGTGTTTCTCTTGGGTAAGCTGTTTTTTAGTCAATCCATGCAATTGTCATCATCAAGTAAAAGTATATAATTTAGGTGTGATTGGCTTTTTCCCTTCTGTAGTCAGTTCCACTTATACTTGGATTTTTTAAGCTTCAGGTCAGCAAGCTGTTTTTCCAGAACACTTTTAAGGCTATGAATTACAAAGAATCTTAACCCATTTCCTCCATGTGAATTCAAACTCTATTATTGAAGTGAAGAGAAGCTACTTTCTTGCATTATTGCATCCTTATAGCAGTTCTCTATATATTCTACTAGCCATATCTGCAGCTAGCTTTACTGTTGCCATTCTCTGCTACAGTTACCAACTCTTCACAAAATATTTTGGCTAATTTTATAGCTAGCTCTTCTGCTAACTGCTTTCCAAAAATATCAAAGCCAAACTTTTCAGTTGGCCTAGTTGACCACTGCTTAAGATATTAAAACCAGACTCTTCTGGTTAACTCTTACAAAACTGTCAGCAAAACTAACTGATATTTTTTATCAGTCTTTTATAATCTTGGTTGGGTCATGTGATAAAAACATGGTGACTGTTTTCAATCTGTCTAATCCTTTTGAAAACAAGCTGGAAATTTCTATGAAAGTGTGATATTCATGTTTTTACTTTAATCTTTGGAATTTGACCAAAAGTGTGATAATCCTCTAGAATTTTTAATGTACAAGGATTTTTAAGAAAGTAGTAGAAATGCAAACAAGCATTAATTAAAAGATATTCTATACAAGTTTTAATTAAAAGATTTTAAAAATAAATTATGCTTGTTTTTTTTTTAATTTCAAAATCAGAATTACAATTATTATTTATCAGACCTTTTTAAAAGTTTAATCCATAACAAAATTTTATTTCAAATCAGAGTTATTTAACCCTTTACCTATTATTATATTATTCCCGGAAATGTAAAAAATATCTACTACAATTTTTGTCTGTGTTTATTTCTACTTTTCCTTTCAACTTTATATATATTATGCACACACACTATTATTGTATGCTATATAAGCCAACTGGTTACAATACCAAATATAACTGTAAAAAAATTGTTTGTCAATCGAAAGTGTAAGGTTGATTACAGTAATAAGAAAGGATGATTTATTTAATTTTTCATAATTTTATTAATACATAAAGAAAGATAAGTTAATAATACTTCATAAAGAAAATAAATATTAATTATTAATAATTTATTTTTAAGTATTTTAATAATGATGTTCATAAAGTTGGAAAAAAAATACAATACTATAAATGGGTCCAGTTACATACACACGCACATACCTAAATATATATTTATAAATATAACATTAAAAATATATATCTTATATATATAATTAGTTGGCCAATTTTTTTTACAAACTAATATTTAAAAATGTAATTATTATAATAGTGGCAAACCTATTTTTTTGTAATAGTTAAAATTGATTTTGCATTGAAATAATGCATTTTGATATAATATTAAAACTGTACTTACTTAAATCTATCCATCAATTTTTTTTTAAAATTTTGTATAATCTTTGCAAACTTTTTTTACAAATTTTTTCTTTAAATTTAACTTTCATAAAATGCTTCTAAAATAAGAACTATAAATTATGCCAGTATTTTCAATATTAGATCTGAAAAGTCTGAAAATATCTGGGAGATGATATAATACCTGTAAATATAATGCACAGTGTTTTTCTATACTTCTGCAAAAATAATTGCATATAAAATTGACTTCTATATAATAATAAAATTCTTCAGTTAGCAGAATCATTAAACTTTAATATAAAAAGTGTATATGTTTATCTTAAAACAAAATACATAACTAAGTTTCTGATCCATAATAAAAAATTTTATAACCCTAGCAAATTTTTCATTTATTAGTGCCTTCAAGTGCAAACTGTAGTAATCAATTGATGTAAAAAGGTGTTCACATAAAATCCTTATCTAGTGCCTACACATTCAACCACCCTAAACTAGTTTCTAGTTTGTGGCTTTCATCAATGAGAAGCCTTGGGTCTAAGAGCACTGCATCCAGATTTTAGGATCTAATGCAACACTCTAGCAATTGTCTTTTACTTTTTGGTTAACTACAAAGCTATAAGTCCATAATGAACACACAGTAATGTTTTCAAATTTTCATTAGCTTGTGTAGTCATATAGATCTGAACCAAGTTCAAAATACATACATTTTGGTGTCTATCATTATTATCTCTTAGGAAGGATTGATGTTAAACCATTAAACATCACATTATTATTTTTTATTTTTACACAAGCTCTTAAAACAGTAGAAAACTCTTCATATTAATGCCACCAAGTGCCCACCTTATTAATCTATGGATGCAAGAATATTTGTGCATCAAATCACTATCTATTGCCTACTCATTCAATATCCTCAGACTATTTTCTAGCTCATGGATTTTGTCAATGATGAGCCTTTATCTGAAAGCACAGCACCAAAATATATAGATACTGAAAGGATTCACATTTGTATGATTATCTAAGTGGGTAATCTAGGATTGAAAACAATATTGTGCTTTCATTTTGGACTCATAACTTTATAATTAACTAAAAAGGTAAAAGGTGACTGCTTGTAGACTTCATTGGATTCTAAGATCTAGGTTCTGGGCTCTCAGATCCCAGACTCTTCATTAATTAAAGTCACCAGCTAGAAACTACTCTGGAAATATTGGATGAGTAAGGACTTTATAGGGATTTTATGCACAAATCATCTTACATCCATTGATTACTATGACTTGCACTTGGTAACACTAATGTATGGAGAATTTGCTACTATTTTAACAGCTTGTATAAACATAGGAAATGGTGATCAAGTAAAAAAAAATTATATTTAAACAAAAAAATTTTAAAACATTCAACTTTAGCAAGTCATTTCTTTTAATATATTCAGATATCATTTAATTAAAATATAGCCAATGATTAAAAATAACTAAACAATTCTTTTGACTTCATTTCTATTTTTAATAATTAAGGGAAGCCAGATCTAAAAAGGATTTTATTTACCATATTCATAAATAAAAATTTATTTTAAACGAAAAGTCATATACCAGAAATGATTTAAGTAAAAATTAGATTTTGTTTACTATAACAAATTGAATTACATTTTATGTATTAAATCAACATAAAAATTTAGATCTAAGTCTATTAATTTCTGAAAATATTGGTTGTTTTTATAATAATAAAAAAACAATTTATTGACTTCTTTTTTTTTTCCAAAACAATTCTGTTTGCTTTATTTTTTATTGTAACTATTCTCTATTTTTTTTCAACTTTCATACCATGAAGTAACTAATTCAATATATATATATCCTAATCATTTTAACAAGCCTACAAATAAACCACAGCTTATTTTGTGGTTAGGTTGTTTTTTTAAGACTGAAATAAACTCTGCAATTTTTAAATATTAATAAATGAATAATAACTATAGCCAGCTTATGGCATGGTTTCCATCTTGATTATCATTTAATAATCAGAAATGTAAAAAAGTGAATGTCTCATTAATATCAAACAATTTTAATAATCTCACATGAATGGACAATCATTCATAATTTGTATATAAAGGTACACAATGATACTGCTTATTTGATAATTTATCCATTATAATCATAAAATATATCTCTTTTATTTTCTTCAAATCATTTTCCTCATGCAAAATACAAAAAAGTCAAAAATGTTTTTTACAATTATTGGAATATTCTGTAGATATAAAACTGTGTTTCCAGAATATTCAGTTATTTGAAATATGATGAACAATTTATTAAATAAATAGTATAATTACATATACAAATTGTAAAAAGTTGCCATTCTTGTAAGATCATTACTGTTGTTTGATATTAATAATTCTTTGACATTTTAAAATTTCTGTTAAATGTTTGTCAGGATGGTAATCATGCTATAAGTTTGTTATAGCTTTACTTATTGATATATTGGAAATTGCAGAGTTAACATTAATATTATGTTTTATTATATATTATTTTGTTTGATTATATATTGTAATATTACAGTTACACTGTAAATTGGCTATTTTAAATTTTATAACTATAAAAATTTTATTGATTTTGATTAATTTAATTTTTATAGTTAAGTAAATCCATTTATCACTTACATTTGGTTAAAGAATATAAAATATAATCATTATTATATCAAATAGTTTCTCATATTAATGTTTATAAGATTCACTGTGCAGTACAAGCTGATTTTTATGGTTGACTTTTATAAACTTTTGTATAAAGAAAATACATACATTTTTTCATGTGTCAAAGCATTGTCTGGGAAGCGAACCCGCAAACCCTGGACAACTGCTTGTAAGGCAGCTGTGCTGACCACTTGGCCACCAACGTTTGACAATATGTACATTTTTTGTTGCTATTTTTACTAAGAAATAAAGTTTTCAATTATATAAATCAAAAGAATAATAATTCAAAAATAGAAATATATAATAGGATTAAGAATACATTTGTAATATTATTTTGTCTATAAATTTGGAAACGAAAGTCTTTACCACTTTTTTTTTATTAAGAGAAATTTATTATACAATACAAACCAATATACAAATTTGTTATTACATACCAATACAATATAACATAAATTGATTTATCTTTTTACATTATGTTTTCAGATGTGAATAACACAGTTTTAATGTGTCTATTTTTATATATGTAGATGTTTCCCCAATGGTTTAATTTTTTAGATTTAGCAATCATCTTCTTTACTTGAAGTTTTTCCAAGTGGCATTTACAAAATAATTTGGAAGTATTAAATTGTCTTTTTGTTTGATTTTTTCTATGATTTTTCTTAGTTCCATTTCCTGCAGATCTACCAATTTTCCGATAGTAATTTTACATTATATGCACCATAATGTGAAGTACATAATAATTGTAAGACTTATTTCTGCATAAATGCCTTGTTTGATGCATCTTTTAATGGGTATAAATTGCCCAAATGGATTGTTTATCCATTTTGTAATAAGTGTTCTATGGTAATTTAGATTATTGCATCTTATAAATATATGATCAATGGATTCCTCTTCCCTGTCGCACATCTGCCATCTAGGGTCTATTTTCTTTGTTTCTTTTGTGTGCAAGAAAGGCATTTGTGGGAAGAGAGTCCAAGTTATATTTGATTATGAAGTCTTGGTACTTTGGTTCAATGAACCAACAATGAGATTTATATATTAGTTGTTGATTGGTCACTTTCGTTTTAAAAAATCTTAACTTTAACATTTTGAATGGTAAAATCTATTGTAACCTTCCTGAAAAAGCCCAGAAATTCCAGTGCATGACAGAAAATATTAAGTGACCTACACATCATGTGATCATCAGTATAAAAGGGAGATCATGAGAACATCAAGTCTATAAAAAGAATTATTGCTTGTAGGATTTCAACCAGTCCTAAAATTTAAATAGCCATTTTGTTTTTCATCAACCTGATTGCAGGCTGAATAAATAATCTTGGCAGGTGTTTTGGCTGGGCATATGATTTCTTCTCATCATCCTGTAAGAGAGATGGATCACAACAAACTAACCAGAAAAACCATCATTTTAATTCATAAAATTTTTATTTCAAGAAATCTACTTTGTTATAGTCAACTGCTAATATAAAATAGACAAATTAACTTATAAATTTTCTGTTTCACTATTTAAAAAATTGCTGATTTTTTTTATCAATTGAATAACAATGATTAAATTTCATCTCATCTTCAGTTATAAAAGAAAATATATTTTAAATAATAGTATTTTTAAACTTGAATATGCTTTTATAAACTTGCTACTACAGAAATGAATTTTGATTTATAAGTGAAAGATCATTCTTGCTAATGGACAAGAAATATTGCTTTATCAGGGATCAATCTTAATTATAAAACTAATGGATTAAAAATAGAAAATTAATAAATTAATTTTATACTTTGAATTAATAAAGTGCTAAATGTCCAATACTTTTGAATAAAATAAAATCTGTTTAAGGAATTAAAACCATTACTTATGACAAAACTACAAATATGTGTTCAATCATAAAATAATTGCATTTAAGGATTATCCATGCAAAAATATGTGAATAATATTCAAAAGGATAATGGATCATAAAGAAATATGTAAATGCTACTTATAAATTACATATCCTTCAAATTAATATAAGACCCAATGAATGACCAAATATTAGTGATTTTTAAAAATGGATTATCTTTGATTAGTAATCATACTAAAATTTAATTTAATATTTTTATGCTGTTCCAGAATGGCTAATATTTTAAAAGTGAAATAAATAATTTCATAAATCAAATGGATTATTTAATATACTTTCTACTTTATTAATTAATTTATATTATAGTGTTTTTGCAAATGTAAATAAAGATTTTCTCAGATATTTCATTATTCAGGTAAAATGTTTATTTAATGTTATTATTAGTGAAAGATTGAATGGGATTAAATGTAATTTATGTGAAGATTGAGTTGTGCAAGTGTTAGTAGTTTTAAAATTTATATTAAATGATTATTGCCAAATTTTAATGCTTATGACTTCTTAATGTCTCAAATTAAGTGGAGATTGGCCTTATGTTCATGTGTAAGTCATTAAGGGATATTTTATAGTTCATTTATACTTGCTAGTATTAATCATTTTACAGTTATCTAGTGACTAATAAGCAGTTCAATGGTTTAATTGGACTTTGTGCTGACAAAGTAACCCCCTCTTGATGTTAAGACCTGAAAATAAATCCAGAAAGGGATCTTAAGACAAAAATAAATAAGCCTGCTGGTAAATTATCATTTATGTCTGCAAAGCGCTTATTTTCTAAGAGTGACAATTTCTCCCTTGTCTGTAAATGAGGTTTATAAACAATTGATTGATTGGTAAAATAAACTAATTAAGAATGTTCATAAGACATTTAACTTTTATTATTATAATAATCATTATCCTCCAATATTAAAATGAGAATTATTTTATGAGTTATTGATACAATCTATTCCTATAAATTTGATTATCTCATAACACAGTATGATAAAACATTATATCCAGAGTTCAAATTAGTTTGGAAATAGGAAGTAAGATTTTATTTAATATGTCATATAATTTTTATTACTCTTGTTATTTTTCTTTTTATTGATTTTTGTGTTATGCAATAAAATAAGTTAATTTTAAATATTTCACTTTGTCATTCTTAAAAAAGCATCACCATTTCATTTTGCATTTAATATATTAAAAAGACATATTTGAAACACAAACTTATTTGTAAAACTCTGCCAGATTGAATACATCATTGTTGTAGTAATGCTATCTGAAATGTGAAATATTTTTGGATAAGCTGGGTGTACATAAAACCCTTTTACATTATCTATCTGAGAATGAAAAAACATATTTGATATACATGCATTTATTAGTTTAACCCTAAGATAAATTTGTATTCAATCTCTTATATAACTTTTTGTTAGCCATATTTTTAACCCATAGATTATTTTATTCTTCATTAAAGTTTGAAATAATAAACAATAATTGTCAAAATTGTGTTATTAAAGAAAAACAAGAGTAAAAGTATACAGATATTATCATTATTACTATTATGATCATCATCATTATTACTATTATTATAAAAACTTTGAAAAATTATTTTATTAAATATTTATGATTTTATTAGAATCTATAATAATTGCAAGTCAAAGTATAAAAGATTTAGTGTAAATGTACTTTCTATCTCAACCAGGAATTACAATTGTGGGTGCATTTTGGGTAATTTTCTTACTATTTTATGATTTCTCATGATGGATGGTGATTTTTATGGTTTCAATATGCATACATACATATTACGTGAGCATGTGTGTAGATAATAAAAAGTATTAAGAGTGTATAATTTACTTTTGTTTATTTGGTAAGCCTAGCATATTTTCAGCAGAAGTTCTACTTTTATGGCATAAACTAAGCCAAAAGTGAATTGTTTCTAGAAATGAAACTATGTTCTAACACTATAATAGGGTTGTATTGATCTATTCTAAAATAGAAATGAACTATGTAAGTTGGCAAATATAATTATTAATTATATATATATATATATATATATATATATATATATATATATATATATATATATATATATATATATATATATATATATATATATATATATATATATATATATTTAAGATTAAAATGTGATTAAAATCAACACAGGAAATAATTGTTGATTAGTAAGATGAAAGAAAGATATTTTAAGATGATTATCTAGTTTTAGCTTCAATTTATGGAATGTTTCTAAAAGAAATGTCCATTAATTGTTAATCTTGTGTTCCTTAAAATTTACTTTTAAGATAGAATTTGAAAATCATTCTAAAATTATAATAGACTTTGATAATGATTAGATTTGAAAAATTTCAATAAGAAAATAGCTTATACTCTACTAAAAACTGTTACACAGATTGCGAGTAAAAAAAAAAGAAAGTAGTATTTCACTAGTAAAATTTAAATTAACTCAAGGCAGTTTGTGAAGAAAAGAAAAAATATATAAAAATATTTTTAAATGAATCATTTAGAAAAATCAAATAACTGAAATTCAGTAAAATGATATAAAAAATAATTATAGATGACAAAAATATATAAATGTAAATAGTCAACAAAAGTTGTAGAACATAAGTGACTAAACTAGAAAACAATTTGATATTTAAAAAAAAGATATTGCAGTTATAAAAAGAAAATACTGTATAGTTCTATGAAGAAAGAGAAATAACATCATGAAGTGGGAAAGAATTTTATAAAAAAAAAACTTTACAGTAATAAAAAGAAGGAAAGAAGATATTCTCTACAACTATAATAATATTTTACTAAATATTAAGTATTTTAAATGAAAAGAGATGTGTAATTAAATGTGTGAAAAATAAAAAAGGTCTATAAAATTAGGGAAATGATATTGATACTTTTAAACAAAGCAGATAAAAAATTAGAGAAATTGTTATAAAAGCTATGATCTAGAGATCTACATGATAAAAGTACATCAAGTGATTAGAAGACTGCATTGGTCATATTGATATTAAAAATAATAGGAAAAAAATATTAAAATGTCAGATATCATTCGATATAAGGTTTTCACTAAGATCACAGTCTATAGAAAACTTTGAATTCAGATCAACTAAAGTGTTATAATTAAATGTTATTATAGTATTGTAGATCACATCCAAGTAATTAGAAAAAGTGTAAGTAAAACAATATGAATATGTATTGCCATTTTGCATTCAATGTGCAAATTATAAAAAGCCATTTAATTTTACAAGACTCTCTGCAAAATCCAGCAGATAATTAGATTACATTGTAATATTTACATTTTGACCCTGTCCATAATTTTATAAAGATTATAAAATAAGGTGATTGGATGAGGGCGCCACTAGGCATATCACAACTGGATTGCAAAGAATGTTCAATAGTCATGGTGATTTATTTATTTAGTGAATGGTGATCACCAATTTTTTTTTTAATGTAATCTTATGTCTACTTATTTCTACCCAATGAATACTTAACTATTTAAATGAGTAATCTAGATTAAAACAGACATTTAAGTAAAATTTAATAATTTATAATATTATTTTTCTTATTGGAATCTTTCCTAATTTCTTTTTTTTTCTTTTAGCAACCCAAAGTGACTCGATCTATTATAAAAGCAAAATACAAATGTAAATTTAAATGCAAACCTTATCTCTTTTTAAATGTGATCTGAATTATTTAACAAATATTCTTTTCTCGAGGGAAGATGTGCTGTCACTTTCCCTATGGATGATAGCTGTTCAAGTTTATTATGGCAACCCTAACCAAGTAGGAGTAAACTCAAGGGCAACTTACTATAAGAGTGTGCCATATTGCAACACTCAAACTCTCTCTTTCTAATGTTAAATAATATATTAAAAACCTTAAGAAAGTGACACAAGTGTTCACTGTTTGCTTGCAGTCATCACACATGTTCTACCATAAGATTCTCCTGTTACTTATTGATGGACTTATTAACTAAACTTTTATCCCTGCTCCTGTATTGGCTTTCTAGATCAAGCAGTTAATATTCTTTCTCATATACATACATGAAATGTAATATTAAATGGAGAATTATATAAAAAAACAAAATTTTTGATTAATAAAAATTAGTAACATATAATTAATAACCACTAGTAAAAACCCTCTCTATTGTTGAAACTTTTTTCTTTACAATTAGGTGAATTGATTCTATTACTCTATTATGCCATCATAAAAAAAGTTATTTAAGAAAAGTTCATAGTTACTCTGATCAATCAGTGATGTACCTTTATCCAGCTGATTAAAGATCTTGTATGAATTTCCTTGTAATGGCTAGCATGAATCCTCCGATAGTTCCATTGGTTTGAATTGGTTTCTTTGTCTAGATTTGCATGTTCTTGTTTCCCTTGGTTGGCATTTACACAGGTAGTTTCAGATGATGATAGGAGATGTATTTCCCTGAGGGGAAAGTCTTGATGATCCTTAGCCAGCCAACATTTTCTCTGCATTATATAATATTATTTTTAATTTTACTTCATGGTGTTTAAGATGTATATTGATACAAGTTCAAGCCAGATCAAAATGCCAATTCAAAATTCCAATTAAATCAAACAAAAGCAAACTCCATAATTCATACATTTTGAGTTCTTTCAAGATCCAGATTCACACTTTTAATTTATTTTTTGCTATATTTTAGCACTTTTATTCCTTACAATCATCCACTCTGTCCAATATAACTGATACACATGACCACATACATGTGAAAAAGATAAATGATCTCCAATATAAGCTGAACCAGCCTTTACCAATTGGTCCGGATCATCACCACCCACACATATATATAATCAGTGTTTGGTTTATATTAAGACAGTAAGTCTACACACTTAAATAGACATGCTTCAGTGATTTTGACTCTTCAATTTATGGTATTGATTATAATTTTTAAACAAACAATTCATTTTCAAAACAAGACATTTTTGATATGAATTAAAATTGATAATTTATATTCAAAGCAAATCTTTGTATAAAAGAAAATTATACATTTTTTATCAATTTTATTCTTCATGGCTAGCATTATTAAATCAAGCAATTTTCAAGACAAATTGAAATTTATACTTTCTATTCAAAATAAATAATTATTATAACTATTATTTAAATGAAATACAGAGATAGACTTTTTGAAATTTTTAGCATCCTTGTCACCATAGAGAAATGAATGGCAATTGTATTCTGAGTGTTGCTCATTGGAAAAAATACCTTATTTGGTTCCCATCTCTAAGAAAATATCATAACAGAACAGAGTCAATCAAGTCTTCTTTCTTGAATTCCTCAAAAACCTTTATACAATTTTCTACTGCTACTAATATGATCTCCTAATAAGTTTTTGCTTTGTTCGTTTGTTTGTTTATTGTTTTCATACAAATTATATCCTAAAATTTTAAAAAGATGTTTTGGTTTCCCTGAGTTTGTAATGCTCTTTTATAAAATTACATAATAAATTTTAAAATTACATTCACATTAGGTATAGTGTTCAATTTTTATTTATTTATAAAATTACACATTATAGTTAAGCTCATAATAGTTTGTAGAAAATTTTATCAGTATATTGTTTGTTTTGCAAATGTTAATTTTATTAAATTCAGTATAGTTTTAGTGGCACTATCTGGTATATAATATTTGAATTTTACATATTGTATCAGTTCAGAAAATCTGGGGTGATGGAAAATCATCATCATCAACTAGATAAATAAAATATAAAATTAAATAAAAGAATGAGCATGAGATATTAGCACAGAACTAATTATAAGTTCACCAACATTACACAAAAGTAATCATTCATCATTATAAATTATCAACAATAAAAATAAATCAACAGTCAATCTTATAGCTAGATTTGAAAGTGATCCACTATAGACTAAGCTAATTATTTATCCACTGACAAACCTAGGACAGGAATACAAACAATAATTATTTTGAAGCACATACTTAGGTGCTACTCCATCAAACTACAACAATAAGTCAAATAATGCTGAGATACTAAAAACATCCTGATCATCATCAATCCATGGGCACTTAGTAAGTACCATTAATGTAGTGGCCAACTATAAACTAAATTTCTAAAGAAATAAATAATATAAAATGTAGTGCATAGACTTTAAAGAATATCCCTTTAGTGCCAGCCAGGATTAATATCATCTGGATGTCCATAATACTAAACATATACCCTACTCTATATAACTTATGCACAAATCTAGCTCAGGAAGCAAGAACTTTATAAACCAGCAATCAGAAACTGGTGGACCATTGGTGGTCTGTGATGTAATTTTAATGGTCTATAAAGAAGTTTAGATATTATTTAAATTCACTAATCTCATTCAATAATTTTTTTAAATAATTTGTTTAAGCCGTATTATTATATGTAAAATAGAACAAGAACATTATATTGCTAATTGATTTGTTACAAAATACTACTGAGATTTACAAAACATCTACCTCAAAGGCGAATAATTAACCCCTACTCAGTCAGTGCCATAGAAAAAGTAACAAAATAAGAATACCAAATTCTGACAATTGACTAGGCACTTGACTACGGTGTACCCTTGGTAACTAAAACTCAAAAATTTTTATTTAAAATTTTGAAGGGAAACACATCTATAAAAATTATTAAAGAATAGAATACCATTCATTATTAGTTTTAAATAATTTTTGTAAATACAAATTAGAAAATTACATGTATAAAACATAGCACATATTTATACATTCACTTATATTTTTATGAAATAAAATGAACATTATATTAAATAACAAAATAAAATATAATTCTTTAACAAATTATAAAACATATTAATATATAAATAAATATATATGTATATCATACTCCATTCTCATATTAATTTGTACTTTTAAAAATTATGTTAGTGGTCCTCAATATCTAAAAGGTTTTCAACTGCTGGTCTGCAATATTTAAAATGTTGCCGACTGCTACTATAAACTATTACTGTGAGCAAGAGATAAATAAATAAAGCAGCTTATTATAAATTACTTTAAATAATTCTTAAGTTGACCCTACTATAAATAAATAGTTTTAATTGAGATCATTTAACAAAAATCCTACAACACTAAGCTGTCATGAAATAAAGTCACACTCGTTGCAATTTATGAAACAGGAATTGGATAGAATAAAGAAATTAAGACTGAAAAATATTTTTAAAACAATTCTATAAAAATTAATTGACTAACAATAAACAAAAAAAATGGCATGATAGTATAAAATTTTAAACATTCATTTCATCAAAAATTATAATTTCATAAAAATTATATTAACCAATCAGTTATATTTCTATTTGTAAAGTAACTTTAAATCCATTAAGTTATTACTTTAAAATAAGTAAGAGTTGGAAAAATTACATTTTAAAATCATTTTTTATTTATTATTTAATTAACATTTTTCTAAGACTTTAGGATGGGGTGAATGAAAAGAGAAAAATATATTTCTAAAAAAAAATTTAAATTTACAAAAATTAAATTTTCTAAAAACTATGAAGAGACAATTGACTAAATTAATTTTTTTTCCACAATTTAAATATTTAATAAAAATATTTAAAATTATTAATTCTTACAAAAAAAATCTTTTTTTTACTATACATAAAAATTTAGTGTACACACAAAAATATCTTTGATGACTATAGTTTTATTCTTATGTGGTTTCCTTCTTTCCAATTATAATTTTCAGTTGAATTTTTACTTGAAGACTTCTACCCATGAACATGATTAATTTGTCATTTTTCTGGTGTGCAATATTTCATTTCCAAGTTAACAACAGAAAAATTTTATCCATTTTCTTTTAATAAGTTTCCCAGGTGATACTAATATAGAAATTCATGCTTGTGATGAAAGACAAGGTTGCAAATTACTTTAAGAGTTAACTTCTTCTTCTCTAGATTTTTATTCCAGTGAAGATAGATTACATGGAAGAAGATGATGATTAGCTTTTAGCTGAATTTAGCACATGGTTTTTATTGTAGAAACCATTTTATGACTAAACTCAAAAGTTTCTAAAAGCTTGTTTAAAACTTCTGTTGTACTATGCAATATCTTAATTAAAACTTTTGCTTTCTTCTTTAGCAGCCATATTAAGACTTGATTATTCTCTTAACAACTAGATAAGGAATAATTTCTTCTACTAAACACTTGGGTCTTCAGATTTATTCATATCTCCATTATTTTTTTCTAGAAGAATCTTGCCTACAAGTCAATCACAATCTATCTCCAACCTGGTAATTTTTATAACAATCATTAGGTAAATTTTTACAAACACAACTGATCCGTTATTTCCCTCCATAATTATAAACATTGAAAAACAAGTTAAGAATTTAAAATAACAGCATAAAATTCTTGATATTACTTTATAATTAAAAAAAATTTGCAAAAGAAAAACAAGAATCAGTTTAATGCACTGATTTGATTTTTTGTACTAAAGAGAAATAAAGAGAAAACAATTCTAATTAAAAATGAAATTTACAAAAGCGTTAAAATCTGATTTTGTTTTTTCTTTTTAAAAATACACTTAAACATAAAACTGTATCTCTCTTAAAAAGGTTAAAATTAATATTTATTAAATAATTTACAAAAAAAAAGAAAAGGTATAATTAATAATTTGTAAAGTGCATACTCATTATGTGAGTAATATATACTAAGGCTATATATCCTTAAGAATATGTACGTAAAATGTGACAGTAGGGACTTCTATAAATCTAAACACAAGATAGCTTCACACTCTCAAATCAAAATGCTTTAGATTCACCTATATATTTAGAAATTAGGTCAAAGATAAGAGTGGCCGCTCTTGCCTTTTAAGGTCATTAATCTTATGTTTAGATTTGTAGAGGTCCCTACTGTTGCATTTTAGGCACATAGTCTTAAGGTTATAGCTTTAAAAAAGAGAAAAAATATTTTCTCTTAGTATATTTTTATAGTTTAAATTAAAACTACTAATTAATTGTAATTACTGAAGAGAGAAAAAGAAAAAAGATAACTTGTTTATAAATTTCTCTCTCTTCTACAATCATTTGTAATTTATTAAAATATTTTCATATTAAAACCATATTGCTATTTAACAAATTTAATGTTGGCGAATTTTCATACTATCGTTTTGGGACTAAAAAATTTTAGTTAAATGAAGACTTATTAAAAAATGTGCATGGGAAAATTAAATATTATTTTCCCCATTAGTTAAATAACCTTAAACTAAACCTGAAGAACATGCTGTCGACTATCTAATTATTTTTGATGCAGCTATGTAGCCAGCTGATTAAAATAGTGTCTAATAAAATATTACTAATTCTCTTGAATCAGAAGTTAGTGCATTTGATTGCTAAACCAATGCCCTAAAGTTCTAATCCAGGAAAAACTTGCAAATTTTTTTAGATAGATGATAATTTGAAAACAAAATATTTTCTGATAAATTGGTATTTTTCTAATTTTATCTAAAATTAATAAATCATAGCAAGTACCATCATGATGTCTCCTGTGATAGTTGATTAGCATTATAATGTCTTTTTTATATTTTTTGTAGAGAAAATGTTGATTAAGTTTTTACCATTCAGCAATCTATTTGTGTTTTTTTACTTTTATCTTATATATTGACATATATAGATGTCACAATACATATATATATATATGTGTGTGTATAAATTGTTTGCACTTTTTTATCTTTATACTGTCCTTTAAGGAATCTCTTTTGAAGTTAAATGATTAATATTTTAGTTAAATACAGTGAAACAAAGAAAAAGCTTTTAAGAAATGCACTCTAGAAAAACTCTGAAGATTTGAACTATTTTTTACTTAACAAAAAGTTGAATATTAAAAACTATAAAATCAACACTTTTTTGTACTTAATAAGCAAATAATTGTCAAACATTTTACTTTGGAAGATATTCACTTTTTAAACAAATTGAATTATTTTACTTGACTAATTTCAATCAAAAAGTAATCCGACCTTGACTTACTAAAAGAAAACACAGGATCTTCTAAGAATTTTCTAATTTGTTTTTGAGGTTTTAACCATTTCTGTTATTTCTTTTTTCTCTTGACTGATTTTGAACTAATCTTTATTGATTCTTTCTAAGTAAAAAAAGTTAAATGTAAACTTGCGGGGACGGGTTATAACCATTTTGATTTGCTTAGTTGGAATTTTTTAAAGTCTAATGTATTTAAATAAAACTTATATTTATATGTATATAAATTACTTTTACAAAGAATACTTAGTCAAAAACATTTTTATAATATAATAAACCTCGCAAATACTTTTTGAGTAAAAAACGAATTTAAAAATTAAGCCTGTATTCAATGCAAGTTAAATACCATTATTCCCAAACCTTTAGTTTTTGATATTTTTGAATTAAAAAACTTAACAAATCCGAGCAGATTTACTTAAATAGTAATTATAGAGGATTTGAATACAGACTTTCAAACTTACTGCAGCTATCCACTATATCTCGTACATCCGATACATATAATCACACACATATGGAAAAGATTAATGATCTCCAATATACATATTTTGTGTTGAACTAGCATTCATAAGTTGGTCCAGATCATCACACACACACATATATATATAAAATCAGTGCTCGGTATATATTGATAGCAAATAGTCAAACTTTAATGGACAGGCTTCAATCTATTTCACTCTCTAACTCTTCAGCCATCCATACCATTGAAAATCTAATGATAGAACACCTAAATCCCTTGTTAATGACAATATTATTGTCATGTTGATGTTAACTTTTAGTCACTCTTATCCTTCATGTATAGAACTTTGTCCATTTAAATATACAAAAGAGAAATGGGTAGGATACAGTCTGAATATGTACTACTTAAATACAATTATAATTTATATACATGAGGGCTCATAATGATTTAAAAATCAATATGGACATGACAATAATAGCATCAAAAAGGGGCTACTCCCCCATCAGATTTTCAATGGTAAGGATGGCTGAAGAGTTGGAGGATATAGTAAATTAGAGCCTATCAATTAAATTTTGAAGATGTGTCATCTGAATGCAAACTGAGCACTGATTATATATATGGGGGAGGGGGAGAGGATAATCTGGACCAACTTATAGATATGGCTTCAGCATGAAATATGTATTTTGAAGGTCATTTATATTTTGCACATATCTATGGTTATGTGTTGTATGAGATAGTGTGGTTAGCTGAAGAGAGCTTGAAAGGCTGGGTTCAAATCCCTTATAATTACATTTAAACTCCAAATACCTAAATTACACATCTATTTAAATATTACAGATTCAGCCTGTATAAATTTATACTTGTATCTAAATATTACAGATTCAGCCTGCATCCTGCCTATTCTCTTCTATGTATTTAAAGGGACAAGGTCTTGTCCATGAGGCATCAGAGTGACTTAAAGTTAATATAGGCTTGACAATAATATTGGCATTTGGGTGTTCCATCATCAGATTTCCAATGGTATGAATGACTGAAGAGTTGGAGAGTGGATTATGTTGAAGCCTGTTCATTAAAGTTTGAATATTTGCTAACTTAATGTAAACAAAGCACATATATTTATATATATATGTGAAAGATATTAATCAAGACCAATTGATGAGTACTGGTTCAGCATGAAATACATATATTGGAGATCTTTTTTTTTTCAAATGTGTCTGGTTATGTATATCGGTGTGTGAAATAGAGTGGAAAACTGAAGAGAGCTTGAAAGTCTGTGTTCAAATCCCCTATAGTTACATCTAAACTTTAAATATATAAATTATACTTGCATTTAAATATTAAATTCTAATTATAAATCTAGATATAATTATAATAATAAAAAGGAAAACTGATTTTAAAAAAGTCTGTATTTGCTTTAAAATTAAATTTAAATAGTCGTAATTGCATAAAATTAAATATTATTTTACAGCATAATTTAAATGTAATTTTTTTACATAATCTATTAAATATAATTTATTAGAAAATATTGCACTAAAAAGAGTCATTTGAAATCATCAAAAATGAAAATAATGAAATTCAATATGCTGTTCTTTCATATAAATTATAACAAATAATAAAAATCGTACATAATAACTATTATAAATGTATATTAATTATCAATAAAAAGTATTTTTGGCACATGGTTTAGTGCCCTTTTGAAATAAGTGTCAAAGAACACAACAATGCAATTAATAAATGAGTTGATAAATCTATTTTGTTCATTCATTACTTAATACATAGACATAAAATAGATACTACAAAAAATATTAAACGTTTAAATTACTTTAGAAATCCAAAGAGAAGACAAATACATAAAACATATTACATAAAAATAATTTAAATAATTGTATAGATATTTACAAAACTTCAATAAATTTAGTTAACAATTTGTCAATTGTAAATGAATGGAATGTCATATAATACAATATATATAAAGTATTATAATATATATATTATTTGTTTCGTATATATTGTAATGGTACAAAAAATTTAGGTATGAACCTGGGGTGATGGCCCTCATCATCATTATAAGTTACTATAAAATCTAAATATTAAATATAAAATAAATAATGAATATGTGGAGATGAGAAATTCACACAGGACTAACTATAGATTTATCAGCATTACCCCAAAGCAATAATCATTTGTCATCAAGAATGATTAACAATAAAAATAAATCAGCAGTCAATCTTGCGACTGGATTTGAATTGGGTCTACTATAGACCAAGCTAATTATGTAGCCCTTGCCAAATTAATGGCAATAATACAATGTAATTTGAATACACATACTTAAAAGTTTTAATCCATCAGAATATATAACAATAAAAACAATAATGCTGGAATACTAAAAATGGTGATCATCATCAATGTTCTGGCCACTTACTACCATAATTGTACTGGACAACAATAAACTTAATTTCTAAATAAGTAATTAAAATGAATTGTAGGGCATGGACTTTAAAAAATATCCCCTTTGCACCATCCAGCATGGCATAAGTAATGAAATAATCATCAACTGGATCCCCCATAAACACTAACTGTACACCCTATATATATATATATATATATATATATATATATATAGGGTTTACATATATATAGGTTTCCATTACAATATATATATATATATATATATATTGTAATGGAAACCTGGCGATCAAAAGCTTAAACTTCCCTTTTATTTATATATAATGGGGAATTCTTAAAATTGAAGATTGTCCACTTTCCGCTATCGCAAGCAGAGAGAAAATACGGACATAAATGAGTCTATATCTGTACTTGACCAAACCTGTAACTATACGGGTATAGCCCCAGGTTATTTTTCCCGGTCAAATGTCTCTCGACTGCTGTAAGATTTAACAGAGTTACAGCACTTTGATATTTATAAATTTTAATGGGATCAAAATACTGCACCACTAGCTTCATGTATTAATTCAGTACTCATAATGAGTAATAATTATTTTCCCAAACCCTAAGATTATATTATTTTTGGAGTGGTGAAGAACGAGATGAAACAGATTTAAATCAATAATAAATATATTTAATAGAATAAATTAACAATAAAAGAAATACTTTAAATCATTAACATTCAATAAAAAAAAAAGATTATATGCTACAATGCTACAAGTAAACAAAATAAAAAGATCCTATAAATGATTGTACATTTATAAATCATCATTCCAGGTATATATTAAAAAGTTAAAGAATGTCTTTATCATTCAAAGTAAGAATTTGACCATTGTCTCAATAAAGGTATGCGCACATGGAAATATAAAAATGTAGTAAACATATTTACCTAGGTTTTAAGTCTCTGAATTAATTTGAAGTTTTGCTGACTGCCACGTGGAATTTCTCCACTTCTTTAGCAGGGAACAGTCACTCTTAAGTTAGGTTTGGTTATGGGAACTCCTCCACATTTAGGGCATCAAGGACAAGGCAAAATGAACACTCTGGCAGGCACTACATTGGCAGTTGTTACATCTAGACAGGAACCATTAGAGAACAGTGAGTCTGGATTGGCAAGCGATCATGACAGCCCTTAGCCAGCCATTCTTGATGAGGCACCAATGTTAGAAATCATATCTTGTTAACTATGGATGCTTATTATAGGAGCAGTGTTTCCACAAACCTCTTGACAAGAAGTCTCCAACTCTAATCCACAAACTGAAATTTTTTAATTAAAAAAAATTCCACAGTCCTTTGTCCTTTTGATCCTTTGTTCTCGCTTTTATTCCCACCTTTTTTTTCTTACTATGCCTTCGGTCATTTACATAGATTTGTTTTTACCCAATTTTGTAGCACTATGTACATTTATTTCTTATTTCTCTCTTAATTACACAGATTTTTAATAAAATGTTTTTTTTATTTTTGACATTACTGACAAGCATAAATTATTGCTGTCTTTATCATACTTCATGCACGCATTTTGTTTTATTGTCAAATGTGTACTTTTATAACCCAGATCCTTATCTTTCGGTCATGTTTTAAATTTCTATTTTATTCTTGTTTAAACTTTTCAAACTTTACTTTTCTTATACATCATATTTCAATTTGTCATTCATTTAGATTTCTTTATTACTATTAATTTTCTAATGTACAATTTCAATATTTCTAACTTGATTTTCATTTCACCAAATCTTAACTTTGGAGGGTAAAAGATAAGAATCTTTTCGATTCTAATTCCCTCTCTTTTCGATTCTAATTCCCTCTCTTTTCTTAATTAAAACATTTCTTTGTTTATAATTTTTTTAACTCACTTTTTAGTATTCCAAATGCAATATTTAATATTCTTTAAATGTTAAATATCTATATGTGTGACCACAGGATGTGCGATCATCACATTACACCATTCCCCTCCTTTGAAATTTTTTCTTAAAAAAATTTTAATTTAATGCATCGAAAGCTAGATGCTCCTAACTACCATTAGAACCTTTTCATAACCATGCACTCCTAATATGACTTAGTGATGAGATTATTCCTAGAGAGGCGACCAGGCAAATTTACATCCCTACTCTGGCGACCCAACCAGCATTACTAAACTGATTTAATCTCACTACAAACATTACATGAGTTTTATTTCTGCCTCCTACTTGTATATGCAGGTTTGAGTCCACAGAATATCTCTGTGACTCGATTAAACCTGTTCATACTTCACATTTTACAAATGATAACCCTCTAAGTGACAACTCTGGTCACTATATCGAGGTGGGTTGGGAGGCTGGCATCTTTTTATCCAGCTCATCCATGAGCTCAGAATATTTTACTGATAGCTCATATTTTTATAAAGGGGTTCTTTCCCCATACATTAGATTCTAATCCATTGACTCACAATATTTGTCAAATATCTAACTGGAAATCTTAATCCAGTGAATGTCATTATGAGAAGGGGATCTCTGTCCCTATCTTCTCTATCAAATAAGATCTGGTGACTGCAGAACTCATGCATGAAAGCATAACAGAGAAGGCTTACCATATACTGCTAAGATCCACCTACAAATATCTATACCTACACACCTTCAGCCTTTATCTACAATCTCACACTACTATCTATCATCTGTTTTTCTTAGTTTATCTTAAAGTCCTCTATACTGTTTGGCCATTTACTGGCTCATTCTTCTTTATATTTTCATGATCAATATTTCCTAATTTCACATCCATTGTCCATTACTCATGATCCAATTCCATTTCCAATCTGGTATCAGTGAATCCATCCTTTATTGGTGATCACACTTAGGTTTTATCTGATGGTTGTCTTTCTCTATTGACATCACATCTGCCTCCTCTGGGATGCGGATTTTGATCCTTAAGTTCTCGGTCTTCAGTCCTGACATATGGATGCTTCCATTCCGTCTCCAATATTTGTCATCCATTTTCCTACCTCCTTGAGTTCTAGCCTGTAGAATATCTCCAGTTTTCTCTCCATTGTCCACTAGGATTCCATCCATTTTTTATTATAAGTGGTTCTTTTGGAGGTAGTCTAGGTTTATTTCCATCCTCCTTCTGGTCGGCACTGGTGGTATCCAATGCACTTAGCAACTCAGCCACATGGTCCACTGTCTTCCTCTCTGTACTGATTAGTGTCTGTTCTATCTCTCTTGGAAACCCATGCCTACTTATCTGGAGTATTTGCATCTTAGATAATGGGTTTGCAGTCATCATCTGTAACTTGGCTACTTGACGGCGGAAGAATGTTGTAAATGATTCCTCCGGTCTCCATTTCTCCTGTGTAATCCAATGCAGCATATCTTCTTGGAGTTCCTCACTCCAATAACTGGTCTTTAAAGCCTTGTGATACCCTGCAAATGTGGTGGGTTTCTGGAATAGTGAGTTCCACCATACTTGAGATTCACCCTGCAAGTGACTGCAGGCAACCACTATTTTGGCCTCGTCATTCATCCTACTAAACTTGAAATATCGTTCCAGGCTTCCCAAGTGCTCCATAGGGCTTTCTCCAGGGTTTCCAGCAAAAACTTGTATTTTTAGGAATTGGTAGAAGCCCACAGGATAATCCATGCAATTTCCATAGCTCATATCTGTACCTTCTCCAGTGGTTCTTGGTCCTATGCCCTTTACTTCAGTATTGGTCACTGTTATTGGCTGACCTACTTATCCTCTCTTCAAATTTTGTGTTTAACCTTTCTACTGCCTTTGCTATATGAATTATATCCCCCACATGCTTGTCAGCATCCTACTATCTTCTACTCATCACTTCTTCTTCTTTAACTAACCTTCTTATTCCCTTCTCTGGCACCCTATGTCTTCCCTCAGATCAAACTCTGCTGACTCTCTACCTATCCTCTCGGTCCTATCTAATTCATCATATTCATATAGCCCCATACTCTTTTGTTCATCCCACTTAACTTCCCTGTCAAGTCCATTTCTCATGTCCTTAGCCTCTGTTTGCTGGATGAAGTCATTTCCAATTTCTTCCATGGCTTCAGCAATTCTTTTCTGGTTGTCTATTTCTATCTTTACCCGCCATTCTTCCATCCTTTTCTTCTGTCTGTCCACATATTCCTTCATGAATTGCTGTTGCTTAACCCTCATTTGCATTAGCATATCCATTATATATCTATAGTTTATTTTATCTTTCACTTCCCTCTCCTTATCTTCATCCACTTCTCTTACTTCCTTTTTTTGAAGATCCATTCTAGCTTGGGACCTTGTATGCATAGATATCAATTTATTTAACCCTTGATTTGTGGTTGTTAGTATTATTTTACTGAACTCTTCTGGATAGATTTATATATAAAAAATTTCTTTCTACTGACTCTTTGCTTTTTACTTTGATTAGCTGCTTAATTTATTTGTTATCTATTAGTTAGCATTTAGACCACTAGCCAACCCAAACATCCGCACTCTGGTTCACCATCTTGTCTTCCTGCCCTAGATTCATTTGACTGCCTTTCCCACCTTGATGATTGTCCTATATTTCCCCTACTTATCCAACTCTGACTCACTATACTTGAATTAATAATGCTCTTATGTATTACCTTTAACTATAATTTCAACTGAATTAGAGTTCCTGCTATAGGGTAGTGTTAAGTGTATTCATTTATTATTCAATTTCATTAAGGCTATCGCCAATTCACCCACACATTTATTTTTCCATTTCTTAATATTCTACATTATACCTTGGTACTTTACTTATCGCTTTTTTATCACGGTCATAAAATCCCACCAATATTTTATTTTCTAATATTACGTTTATAGTTTTCGATCACTTTAAGGTTACAGCTGTTTAAAACAAATCATACACATATATTTTTCTTTAACGTACTAACATCCTTCATTACACACACTATGTTTGTACTTTATTGATCACTTTACTATTTTAAAATCATACATATATATTTCCTTCCATTTAACAGATATACTTCATTGTACAGGCTATGTTAGTAATTTATTGATCAAGTTATCCTCACGATTATTTTTAAAATCAGACATATATTTCCCTCAACTTAACTAAGATGCATGACTATTCTAGAATCATACATATATTTTCTTCAATTTAACTTATATACGTGAACATTTTTATCATTTATCATTAAAAATATTTTATTTTCAGCTTAACTGAGATACATTATTATTATCTCACACATATATATCTTTTCAACTTCGCTTATATATGCAATTATCCTAGAGTCCTACATATATTTTTCTTCACTTAACTTAGTTCCGCGACTATTTTATTATTTATCATTTGTAATATTTTATTTTCAGCTTGACTGAGATACGCTATTATTAACTCACACATATATCTTTTCAACTTCGCTTATACATGCGATTATTCTAGAATCAGACATATATATTTCTTCACTTAACTTAGATCTGCAGCTATTTTATTATTTATCATTTATAATTAAAACTTTACTGAAACTGTTTTATTCTTTTTAACTTAACTACTTTATTTTTTGTTACAACAATTACATCTAGATAATCAATTCTTTGTTCGTTACAATTTGTCTGAATACTTCTTGTCTTAAATTAGATACGTCACTACACATTTCAAAACTTTCTTAATAAAAAAATAAATTCCCCCCTCTTTCTATCCTTTGTACACATTTGACATTGAAACACATATATAAGGTATTTTAAAGTGAAAAAATTTTATCCCCTTTGTCTTCGCTTCTCACCACTCTAACTTATGACGCTAATTTCATATATTTTGAAAACACATTTATATACTTTTTAGAAAATATTTTCATTATCTTATAAAATTAATTCAACATGTGATTACTAATTGCACAGCAATAGAAATCCTGGACACTGGCCCCCAAAATGTAACAGAAACCCAGCGATCGAAAGCTTAAACTTCCCTTTTATTTATATATAATGGGGAATTCTTAAAATTGAAGATCGTCCACTTTCCGCTACCGCAAGCAGAGCGAATATACGGACATAAATGAGTCTATATTCATACTTGACCGAACCTGTAACTATATGGGTATATCCCCAGGTTATTTTTCCCAGTCAAATGTCTCTCAACTGAGTTACAGAGCTTGGATATTTATAAATTTTAATGGGATCAAAATACTGCACCACTAGCTTCACATGTTAATTCAGTACTCATAATGAATAATAATTATTTTCCCAAACCCTAAGATTATATTATTTTTGGAGTGGCGAAGAATGAGACGAAACAGATTTAAATCAATAATAAATATATTTAATAGAATAAATTAACAATAAAAGAAATACTTTAAATCATTAACACTCAATAAAAAAAATTATATGCTACAATGCTATGAGTAAACAAAATAAAAAGATCCTATAAATGATTGTACATTTATAAATCATCATTCCGGGTATATATTAAAAAATTAAAGAATGTCTTTATAATTCAAAGTAAGAATTTGACCATTGTCTCAATAAAGGTATGTGCACATGGAAATATAAAAATGTAGTATACATATTTACCTAGGTTTTAAGTCTCAGAACTAATTTGAAGTCTTGCTGACCGCCATGTGGAATTTCTCCACTTCTTTAGCAGGGAACGGTCGCTCTTAAGTTAGATTTTGGTTGTGGGAACTTCTCCACATTTAGGGCATCAAGGACAAGGCAAAATGAACACTCTGGCAGGCACTACATTGGCAGTTGTTACATCTAGACAGGAACCATTAGAGCACAGTGAGTCTGGATTGGCAAGCGATCATGACAGCCCTTATCCAGCCATTCTTGATGAGGCACCAATGTTAGAAATCATATCTTGTTAACTATGGATGCTTATTATTGGAGCAGTGTTTCCACAAACCTCTTGACAAGAAGTCTCCAACTCTAATCCACAAACTGAAATTTTTTAATTAAAAAAAATTCCATAGTCCTTTGTCCTTTCGATCCTTTGTTCTCGCTTTTATTCCCACCTTTCTTTTCTTACTATGCCTTCAGCCATTTACATAGATTTGTTTTTACCCAATTTTATAGCACTATGTACATTTATTTCTTATTTCTTCTTTAATTACACAGATTTTTAATAAAATGTTTTTTTATTTTTGACATTACTGACAAGCATAAATTATTGCTGTTTTATCATACTTCATACACGCATTTCATTTTATCGTTAAATGTGTACTTTTATAACCCAGATCCTTATCTTTCGGTCATGTTTTAAATTTCTATTTTATTCTTGTTTAAACTTTTCAAACTTTACTTTTCTTATACATCATATTTCAATTTGTCTTTCATTTAGATTTTTTTATTACTATTAATTTTCTAATGTACAATTTCAATATTTCTAACTTGATTTTCATTTCACCAAATCTTAACTTTAAAGGGTAAAAGATAAGAATTTTTTCGATTCTAATTGCCTCCCTTTTTTTAATTAAAACATTTCTTTGTTTATAATTTTTTAAACTCACTTTTTAGTATTCCAAACGCAATATTTAATATTCTTTAAATGTTAAATATCTATATGTGTGACCGCAGTATGTGCGATCATCACAATATATATATATATATATGTGTGTGTGTGTCCATTACACATGAATTCAGCTCAGTAATCAAAAGCTCAATAACTGGTACTGTGAGCAAGAGACATAATACAACATATAATAATTTATAATATTTTAGAATTAAATAAATTCACTGAAATATTTTAAACAATGAAACATAAATTTATTAATAATAATTCAATTAAAATAAAATTAAAGTCAGTAGAACATGGTTATAAGTATAAATTAAGCATTCTGATTTTGATTAAAATATAAAAAATAAGCTATCACATTATGATTTACAAATATGTCTCACCCATATATAAGTACGCAGACATACATGTATAATATAAAATGAAAATATTTGAATTGACATAAACCTATAAGTGAAAACCATTTATTTAATATATAATTAATGACTGATTTAACATATATATGTGTGAACATGGGAATGTGGGCATGCACTGTTTTTTAAAAAAATAAGCCTAATAAATCTTACCATACATTCTCAAGACATAATTCAATGCTAAAATATACACATTATTCTAATGGTAAAAAAAATGTTTTTCTTTTTTTTTAAAAAAATATTACTTCTTTGACAGCTCTTCATCAAATGATTTTTCAGGTTACTCTGAATTAATTGTAAATCTTTAAAACTTTTCTAGCAAGTTTTTTGCTTTTCAATGTATTTTATATATATGTAACATAATATTTTTATCTGTGTTTTTCTGCATTTAGATAAAAATGTATAAACTAATTCTTCAGCAAGCTGATGGATTCTCTTGGTAAGCTGGTTCCTTTTAAAACAGTGAACTGACTCATTATCATCTTTGAGAAAGATATAATCCAGTAACTGTTAGCATAGACATCAGGTACATGGGCTAGTACACAATATATATAGGCTAATGAACCACAGATCTAGGCCTTGATTCCATGTAAATTCAAACTCAACCATTGTCGCACTAGTAGCAGCAGCTGGATTCATTGTCTCTTGCCTTCAGTTATAGTTTCATGGTCATGATGCTATCATAATCTAAAAAAACTAATCTTTTTTTCAACCTTTTTACTGTCAGTGTGGAATTAACAAACACAGTAATAGAAGTAGGTTTTTTTAACCTTGACTGAAAAAAGTTAAGTCTCTTTTCAAATCACCTTAATCCTTTCAGAAAAAACTTTGTAGGATATTTATCAAAATATGGTATGCAAGATTTAATTAAAACATTTCTTTAATTAAAATATTAAAATTTTGTAATTACCAGTATATCTATTATAACATAAAAACATTCTTGTTTAATTTTAAAATCAGAATTAATAAAATATTAATTAGAACTTTTTAAATGTTTAATTTTTTTTTCATTCAAAATTATTTAAATATTAACTGTTATTTTAGTATAATATAGAAAATATCTTTAAAAAATATGTGTATATATATATATATTAATGAAGGTTTTATTCTATTTATTAATGTTTTTATATATGTTACTTTCATTATTGAACACTAGATTGTGTTATATATCTCATAATTGGTTAAGTTAAATAGATCAGTAACATTTAAAAAGACACTAAAGCATATGCCAAAAAAAGCTTTGTATGTACAATTAATACATATATATAGAGCTTGCAAAATTAAATTAGGTCATGTGACATCTAACTTGATTTTTTCTTGTAAACTAATATATATTTATATTACTTGTTATTATGATTTATTATTTGTTATAATTTATTTTAAAAAAATACGAATATAAATTTATATTCATTACATTAGTTATTTGATTACAAATAAATGTTGCATCGCATACACAACAGAAAAGGTAATACTAAATATTGCATCCTTTCTGTATAGTGTTTCATGACTTATAGTTTTAGCATATTATTGCTGATATAAAAATGACTAGTTATAAAATGATTCATCATATTATTTTTCAGATATCATTTTGAGGATACACTTTTATCTTTAAATTCCAAACTTTTCATTTTTCTATTTCACATGCAGTTAAAAATCAATATTAGGAAAATAAATCTGATTTTTTAACAATTCATTTTTATCATAAATGAATTTATCTATGTAAATTGTATTCTATGCAGATGAATTTCTTCATATTAATAGATAGAAAAGTGATAGGATATTAGAAAAATGTCACTTCATATGTTTACTGTAGATATACAATCTTTTTATATCTCTAGAACATTTGAGAATTAATACTATTATAATTAATTATTCACATAGTATGTGGATAAACATGTTTTGATCTGATTACAAATTTTTAATATATGAATATGCTGTATAAAATTTAGATTTTGCATATCTTTTTTCTATACTATAATGAAATTTATTTTGTGATTATCAAAATAAGGATATTTTTCATGAACCAGTAAAATTTTTCTGCAAACTAGCACCAGTCCATAGACCAGAGAAACACTGTCCTAAACTTCATGAATTTTCATATTAATAACTTGCCTATTAAGTAAATTAAGTCCTTTATTAATAAAAATATCACATTTTATTCTTTTCTTATTACTCCTTTCTCTATGAAGTATTTTTACTTTGTTGACATGAAATAGAAATTGTCCATTATTTTTAAATTTATGATCATTAAAGACAGATGTTTGAACATTATTTATTTTGTGTGCTTACATTTACTCATATAATAATTGAAATTCTTTAAAATCTCTTTTTTACAATGAACACTGAGGTTCAACAATACTTAAATCATATCATTATTTATTTATCACACACACACACACACACACACACATATATATATATATATATATATATATATATATATGTATATATATATATATATATATATATATTACAATCATAAAGCTAAACTAGTCAATATAAAATCAAAACTACCCCAAATCCAAAATTAAACCAGACCAGCATAAAAATAATATTAAAACACAACCTAAGGTTTCATTGCTACAAGCAGACTTCTCAAGTGTAAAGAACTACAAAAACTACACAATATATATAATATTAAAAACTACCCACAAAAACATTCACTTCCTATCCACCCTTAATATTAAAAGAACTCTTAAATAAGTTAATTGCTTCAGAATAATAAATTTTCAATAATAAAGACTCTTTAATTCTTTTTTTAATTTTATTTCTCTTAAAGAAGACAACCTTAGCTTCATCAAAATCAATAGTGTGGCCTGTATCTTTTTCATGGACATACAAAGCAGAACTAAGATATCTGTTTTTAACTCTACTTTTATGAACCTTTATTCTTTCATTTAAACTCAAACTACTCTGACCTATGTAAACCTTCTTACAAAATAAACAAGGGATAAAATATACTACACCAGGAATAGTCTTTCTATCAAAAACTTTTTTTGTATTATTTAATAAATTATTCAAAGTAACACCCCTTTTCCAAGCAATTTTCTTATTTCCAAACAATTTACTATTTCTACACACAATTTTATAAGAAGACAATTTAAATGGCAAAGAAATAAAATCATATTTTTCTTTAGCCTTTACATCCTTACAAATATTACTATTAAATAAAATACTTTTAACAAATTTATCAGAGTATCCAACACTCAAGTTATCTTTATAAAATTGATATTTCTGAAACAAAGCTACCCCACTAGAATTATTTAATTTAATATTCCTATGACAATAATTCCTTAAAGAAGCTACTTTATGAGATACAAACTGATAGCTATCAGGTTTAATTATAGATCTTAATTCTTTACTTTTAACTAAATGACTGCATAATATATATATATATATATATATATATGCATATATATATATATATATATATATATATATGCAGTCATTTAGTATACTTATATATATATATATATATATATATATATATATATATATATAAGTGTATCACTAGCACTAAATGTAAAAAAAATTCAAAAGCAAAGACCTAATAATATAAATTAAACAATGATATTGTTTTTGTATAATTGTTTAAGATTGGCATAGAAATTATTTTGAGACTTTTTAAATGATTTGGATTTTCATTTAGCTAAAAATATGTAACTTAATTAAGATTGTTTAGTTATATAAATACAAAATAAATATAGCTTATAAAGTAGATGCTACTTTTAAAGGACCACTAGCTGCTATGAGACACTGGTGCAATAGTCAACTCGTTTTTATTTTATTGTATTTCGACATATATTTTGTTACCTAAACTGTTGTTGATGCAAAGTAATTGACAAAATAAATTTACCCACTGATAAATATTAAATAATGAATACATCAAAAAGTTCTTTAAATGTTTTATATATTACATTTCCATAAATTTTCTACATAAAAGCTAGTCTACATGGTAATAAAATACTAATATCAAAATAAATAATTGTCTTACAAATGCATGACATTCTAACATAAAATCAAACTATGCATATCATATAAATTGTACTTATCAGTAGTATTCAATTTAGAATCTATAAAATATTTTTTTAAAAAAATCCTAGATCAGAGATTATTTTGTTAATATCTGTTAAACCATAAAACGTTTGTCTTTGACCAATAGTTTTAACCCAATTTAAAAATTCATTAGTTATATTGTATAATGAGATTATGATTTAAGTTATAAAATATGCATTATGAAAAAGAGTGAAAAGAAATTAAAGGATAGGTAATTGCAAATATTTTATTGCAAGTTAACTATTTATTAATTTAACAGATTAAACATATATATAAATATATATATATATATATATATAGTTTAGCAAAAAAGAAAATGTTATTTTTATATATCTTTCAAAAAAAAGCCGTACATACTAATATTATCTATATTAGCTTGTAGCTTTGATACTAGAGATTACTGCATTAAATATCATATTGATTTAAGTTAGAAATTTATCTCTCTAATTATATTTCATATTGTTTAATGCTGTTTAATTTCTTTTATATATATGGTAATTTATTGCTTATTTAGCTATAAACTGAGTATCAAATTATTCTGTATTTGTGGATTAGATTTTTTAGCGGATTTGAGTGAGGTTGCATGGACGTGTTTTCTGGTTTAATTTTTTTGCTTGATAGTATTATAGACTGTTTTTACCTCATATATGAGCTTTGAAAGACCTCATTGTTCACTGGCACTGGAGGATGTTGCATAAATATTATAGTAAACTTAAATAATATGTTTATATTTCTTATTATATTTTATATTATTTGATGCTATTTAATTTAGCTTATGCATATATACACATAAACATTTATATGATGTACTAAAAATTCTACTTCATCAGATATTCTTAAAATATATAAATAAAGATATTTGAAAAAAAGAATTGGATTATTTTTTGATTAATAAATAATTAATATGAATTATTAATATACTGTCTGAAATGGACAGCGTTTCAATTGAGAGTAAAAAAAATTTTTTTACTTCTAAATGAAAATATAATGTATATATAATACAAATGAAATAACTGTTACAGATTAATTAATATAATAACAATAAAAGATTAAATTATTATTATTAATAATAAATCTTATAAATAATTTATTATAAAAAGATGAAGTACTTTCAGTTATTTTCATAACCATCTTCAACTGAAAATCTTTTTCATTTGGAGAAGTAAATGTCATTATATATATTTTAAGATTTGTGAATTTTAATATTTACACTCTATCTAATAATTAAATATTTATTTTTATTTATCAAAATTGCCTTTTAATTTTTCTTTAATTATGGTTTCTTTTCTCATGAAGAATTCTAGTATTTTTCAGGTTAAAATTGGAAGAAAAATTATGTTTTTCATAATCAATAAAAACAGATGTTGTTTTAAATAATTTCTGCTCTTATTTTTTACACATTTATATAAAAATGAATATTATTTTAACCTACAATGGTATCACATATTATTATTAATTTTCAAATGCTTGAATTTTTATATATATTTTAATTAAACAAGTGTCTACCACAGTACCATCCTAATTATAAAAACCAAATTAGTTTGAATTTATCTTTGTTAATTTAAATCCTTATTTCCACCCACCTCTTCTGTTTTAATAGTATGTTACATTGATTTTAGTCTAGACAGTTGTAAATTTAAATTGTCTTTTGCAAAAAAATTGTTTTTTTTTTACTCCTCAAGACAAATATAATAAAATTTATTATAGTTAATAGCAGTAATAATAAAAAGAAATTTTATTTTATTTTTAAGACAATTATAATAACACTTTTTGTAACTAATGGCAACCATAATAAAAAGCAAATTTATTTCATTATAATAATTGGTTACAAGAAAGCAATCAACTAATTATAAAAAAGCTACTAAATCTAAACAGTTGCAAATTTAAATCTGAGTTTGAAATAAATTGCTACATATTTTTTTCTACTTTTTTATGATAAATATAATAAAACTTATTGGAACTAATCACAAAAATAATAAGAAGCAAATTTATTTTATCATAAAGCTGATTATTAGAAAATAGTCGATTATAAAAAATCTATCAACTAAATTCAGTTAAATAAAGGTAATTTCATTTTTTTGTTTTGCAATTTTATGATTATACATTTTTAATTCTTTTATACAAATAATTGGTACTCATCTTATAGCTAAAGATGCCACTCTATGGCACAGTTTTCAAGCTAAAACACATAAAAATGATGTTTCCATGGCCGACATGTTCGAACCGTGTTTTTTATAATACAACTTTTTTGTTGTGCTACAGAATGCAGGCTGCTATGTCGAGTTGTAGTACAGCATGTATGTCACATTGCAGCAATTGCATTTTCTGAATTTGAACAGTTTATAAAATAGTTACGGCTTGATGAGAAAGTTTGTATTTGAATTGGATGGAAATGTTGTTTTCATTGGATTTTTTTTATTTTAAAGTATTGAAATGTTCAGATTTTTTAAAGTAATAATTCTAAAACTTTTTACAATGTACTGTATTGAAGTTTTAATTGAGAAAATGTTAAATATCTATGTTTTTCACTGGTAATGCATCAAGTAATGTACTGTTCGTAACATTCCACGAGACAAAGAAGATTCTACCGTGTGTATACTTTTGAAGTAAAAAAGAGTGATACCAAAAAAATATCCAGTAAGAAAAGTACAAATATGAACGATTTTTTGTAAATTTCATAAAAAGAAAATATTATAAACATGTTCAATAAATAAAGAAGACATTTATATGTGTTTGTTGTTGTTTAAAAAAGTTTGAGTTTCTTTATTTTGTCCGAGTACGGTTACAATTTTTAATATTTTTATTTTAGCATTACAAACAACTGAACACTAACCCTAAACCTAACCCTAACTCTAAAACTAACCCTAAAACTAACCCTAAACCTAACCGTAACAACTTTTACTTTTTATTGTCATTTTATTTGAAGTATAAAATAGCCATAATATCTCTTTGTCTGTAAAAAAAAAAAAAAAGAAATAAAAAACAAAGACTAAAAAAATAAAAAATAGACTAAGAAATTTTACTTTTTATTATGATTATTATTTTTTAGTTAAACAACAACAAAAAAAATAGATGTAACACAAATAAAAAAATATCCGATAGAAAATTGATAAAAAAAGCCGTAACACAAGTAAAAAAATATCCGATAGAAAATTGATAAAAAAAAAGCCGTAACACAATTTAAAAATTATACAATAAAAAAAACATGAATCAAATTGTAACTTGTTGATTTTATTTTACATTTATTATTATCATTTAAATTGTATACGTTAATAAAAAATAATATTTATAAAAGACGATTTTGTTTTGTTTTTATTTTTGCATTACAAAAAAAGCACAGAAAAATTATTATAATCAATGGCCTGGGAATGGTCATACTTTATAGTTTTTGCATAAAAATGGTGCCATCCAACAGCATCTTTATCTATAAGACAAGCACCAAATAATTTAATATTTATTGTAAATAATTCTTATAAAAAATTTAATTTGAAGTGATAATTATGTAAAACAAATACATATCTTATGAGTGGTATGAGATATTGGTTGTAGTTGAAATATTATGTAAATGCATTGTAAAGATTAATTGTTTCTTAATACTATATCTCACTTCATTTATATAGAAAGCTTTACATTTACAAAAATTTGATATACAATAATAATATTTTGTTACTAAGATATTCTTTTTTTAAATTATCCCAATCTATTATCATTAGGTGAATCACAAAATAAAACATTACATAAATCTCTCTATATTTTTAATAAAGTTAGTATGCATATTTCAAATATATAGAATAGATATTCATTTTTTATCATTAAATTTCTTGTTTTTTAATTGTTATATATATATATTTTTTAAATTTATATAAAAAATAATATATTTGTTTATTATTATACCAACTTTAATCAGCCCTTTTGTAAATTTTTCAAATTTTTGTGATTTATATATTTTTTCTCTTTGATATTTTTTATTTTATGAGACATGTCATTTTAAAAGTGATAAATCATGAAATATGACAAAATTTAGAAAAGAGATAATTGAAGTTGGTATAATAATAACAAATATATTATAGTTTATTTCAATTTTTAAAAAAAGGATAACAATTTTAAAAATCAAGAAATTAATGATAAAAAATGGATATCTATTCCATGTGCCCAAATTCCCAAAGCTATCTTTATTAAAAAAAATATAAAGAAAATTATATAATATTGTATTTTTTGTTTCATCTAATGTTAATAGATCAGTGAGTAATCAAAAAAATATAATAACTCTGAAACAAAAAAGAAATATTATACATCAAATTTTATCAAAATGCAAAGTTTCATACATAGGTAAATCAAGATGTTGTGTTGATAAACAATTAAAAGAACATGGACCTTTATATAAACATATAAAAAATTAGACTAATAATGAGTTAATAATAGAATCTATTTTCTTTAATCATAAAAAAATGTGATTTTACTTTTAATTTAAACCTGAAGAAATTAAAAATTTTCAAGAGAAAAAAACCATAATAAAAGAATAATTAAAGAGGAGCAATTTTGATTAATAGAAATATGAAATTTTTAATTGATAAAATATGAATGACTCTTGGGATTTTACATAATGGCATTTACTTCTGCCAAATATAAAAGATTTTCAGTTGAAAATGGTTATGAAAATAAATGAAAAGTACTGCTTTTTATAATTAATATATATAAGATTTATAATTACTGTTAATATTGTTTTGTTATATAAATTTATATACATATAAGTAATCAAAATAAAAATAGCATAAGGCAGTATTATATATTTATATGACTTTTTAAAGTAATCCTATAAAAAATAAGCATTATTGTCCAGGCTTGCTATCAGTAGGGTAATTGGAATTTTAGATTTATAATCTAGAATAATTAATTACACATTTACAAAACCATTTGGATGACTAAATAGACTACGAATTATCAATTTTAAAATAAAAATTATAATTCTGTTTGAAATATATACATTTATTTAATATGGATTTATCCAGCCTGAATTTGAATCCCAATTCGAGAACATTGCACATAGATATGCTAATCATTTTATAAATTTTTTGTAAACAATATGTATATGTGATCCTGCATTATTAAATATTTTTATTATATCTAATAATCATTTATAAATTCACCAACAATTGTAATAACTATTTTTATTAGGTTTTTTTCTTTAAAGTAACGCTTTTTTTTCTTTTATATACACAATTACCATAATTAAAAAAAACTATTTACAATGATAAAGAATTTTAGAAAAATTATTTCATCAATTTCTTAATATCACATCATTTTTAAAAATAATAAAATCCATCATTCTTTTGTGCAATAATAGCGGGGCAAATTTTTAAACTTATGTCCATAAATATATTCAGATCTGTTAGTTCTGATGCTCAACTCCAAAGCAATAAAGACATTTAACTTTTTTATAGTAATATAAGATAATAGAATCACATTAAATGCTACAACATATAATAATTATTATACCTACAAAAGTGTTATTTAAATAATTTACATTAAAAAATCAGATTAAAGTTCAAATTCTCGGTGTGGCATCTGTAGATGAATAACATAAATTTGGTTAATAATACCTTCGTTGCTAGGGATTTTGCATTCCTAAAGAATTTCCACTGAGGCAAACATTTATAATTTACCTTATATAAAATACAAGGACAAAACACTTCAAAGTTATTTCATCAATTGTATATAGGTATGCATGTTTGCTGACGTGTATATGCTATGTATATTGTGTCCATATAGGCACCGTGCATATGTAAAATAAATATTATTATACTCTGAAGCTATATCAACTATTTGTGCAAAAGTAATTAAAACAATCTGAAAGCTCGTGCGTCTATTTTAACTATTATTATTATTTTTTATAAAGAAGTAATATTTTTCGTCATGTCAATCTTAATTAAGATACTATTGGGAACCAAGTAAAGATCACTTACTGCTTCAATGGTTTAGGAGTCTGATTTCAAATCTCAAAAGATTACATACGTTTTAACCATTATGGCTTTTTACTGATGTTCTGTTTGTTCATTCCCTATTCGATCTGAAATAAGTCTCTTAGGTCATTAACAAAATTATTCAAATAAAAAACTGCCATTTCAAAGGTCCATTATTTCAGGTAAGTTAGTTAAGGTAAACATGCTTGTGACATACTTATAGCTTTTTATTTTTTTTCTTATGGTCCCTCTAGTGGCATCTAAGATTTCCCAAATGCGCAAAAGGAAATAAAAATTACATTTAATATTTACTTTGATGCAAAAATAAAGCCAAGTTTTTAAAATTAGAGTTTTTGATTTATATTCTAAATTTGTTGAAGTCACGGATATAGTTTCATTTTTATATAAAGTTTATCAAATTATGACTTTGTCATTTATTTTTAAAATTTACTTCCAATATGTATGTGTGAAAAAATAGATATATACGTAGTATTTTCAATTCATAAGATTTTTTTTCTTGATCTAAAGTGTATATTAAAAAGAAAATAGTGTAATTTAAAAATATGTTTTATTTTGATGAATAATGTTATAACTTTTATAATAAGACTGATTTTTTTTTATTATTTTATTACTACTGTTATTGTCGGATACGAAGTTGTCTCTTTAATTTAAATTCGTCATTTTATTTTGATTACGTCTTTTTTTATGTATGTGTGTTTAATTGTTTGTAATATGTCGATTTAATTTTGGAATTTTCCATTCTATTCATATTCATTTTACAGAAATCATAATATCTATCAACTAACAATTCATATCATCTTCACCTTAAATTAAAATCAACACTTTTTTCCCATATGTCACAGCATTAGCGGGAGGCGAACCCACAACAACCGTCTGCAACCAACTGTTTGCTTGCAACCAATTGCTTGCTTGCAAGGCGGCTACGCTGACTTCTCGGCTAACAATGCTTGACAAAATCAACGTTTTAAGACATTATTCTGTGAATGGTTTTAGGAAAGTGTAAATCGTATTCTAGACAGATCTATTTCAATGTACAATAAAGTTATAATAAATCTTTTTTTTTTACTTTAATATAAAATGTTATTCTTTACTTCGAAAATATAGAGAATGTCACTATATTCTTAAAACTAAACAGTTAATCATAATGGTAAATAAAAATTAGTAGCTAAAAACTTCGGCATAAAAACTCAAGTTGAATTTTTTTGTACTTCAAAGTTGCATGATTTTTTAATTACTAAAGTTAAGATTATATATAATGATCATAACAGAGGATATTATGGTCATTTGGTATACGATTATACATAATAATCATAACAATGGATGTTTAATCATTAAGTTTTTTTTTCTTTATTGTTCTGAGTTGTTTATAAAGATAACACCAGAAAACAAAAAAGTTTAATTTATAGTCTTAAAGCACTTAGAGGAACAAAGGGAGGACTATATTCACCTTATATTTTATCGAACAAGGAAGAATGAAAATGTTGTTATCATACTGACATTTTGGTTGAGTAATGAATATTGGTTCTATATGGTAAATATTCTTACTGACATAAACATTCTGCAAGATCACAATCAGTATAAATTTAAAAATCTTATCGTTTTGTCTTAAACAGCATAGCTAAATAAAAATGAATTATTTTTGTCTTATTGTATTGTTGTTAGTTAAAAAAACAGATTGTATATGTATATAAATATTTATTTTTTATGCTTATTTTAATTATATTTTCTCACTTTCAATAATTTAGATTTGTGCAGAAATAAACAACTTTATCAAGTTAAAACATTTTAAAACTAGAATATCTGTTGGTCAGATAGATTTCCAGTAAAAGTTTTGCATTATAATGGGAATTATTAAAAAGATTTTGTCTTAAATTTAGCTCATCTTTAATTACATTTTATGACTGCCTGACACCAACCAAAATGAATTAAAAATAAGACAAAAAGAATAAATAAATAAAGCAAATATATCTATTTTATTAGCATTTTATGTAAAATAATAATAATATTATTACCATATTAGTTTGAATATAAGATGCTTTCAAATCTAAGATACAGTAATATTTTAAACCTGAAAATTTGAATAAATTAATGCTTAAATTTAAGATGCATATATGTATTTAAATAGTAAAATAATATAAATACAATAAACTCTCCTAAATTTATTGTGAATTTTTTTTAAATATATGGTACTTTGACTTTCTGCATCTTCACTTTCAGAGCTTGAATTCCCATTTTCATTATTCCATCAGGGTGCATCATCTTCAGGCCAATTAAATTGCAGCTGAAGGTTATAATTTCTTTGTTCATTTGATTTTGTGTAAAAGTATATTTTTCTATTAAAATCTGAATCATTTTTCTAAAATAATTTATATTTTTACAAATACTTTCTAAAAAAAAAAATGTGAAAAGATTCTAAAATATACATTTTCATTTTAAACATCAAAATGAAAACATTGGAATTGTCAAAATCACAAAATAACATTAAATTATTCTAAAACACTTTTTTATTTTAAAAATAAAAAAAAAGTTATTGGAACTGTCAAAATTTGGACAAGCACTCTCTTGTGTAGAGAACAACAAACAAACAACCAGTACCTTGATAAGCAGACTCTTATCATATTGTTATATTGATTTGTTAGGTGTAAAAAAATTCTAAAGATTATTCAGTAGAGTTTTCTCAATAAAATCATAAAAACAGAAAAAGTATGTTATAAGTATGTTTTTTATTTTAAAAATGAAGACAAAAATATCACAATTGTCAAAATAACATTAAAAGATTCTAAAACATACTTGTTTACTTTAAAAATCTAAAGGAAGCTATCAGAACTGTCAAAATTCTGACAGGCACTCTCTTGTGTAAAGAACAATCTACACCTTGGAATATAGGCTCTTATCTCATTGTTATATTGATGTGTTAGTTTTAAAAAAGTCCTAAAGGTTATTCAGTAGAGTTTTTCCGATAAACTAATAATAAAATTGGAAAAATAATGTTAAATGATTATAAAACATATGTTTTCACTTTTAAAATCAAAACAAAATTATCAGAATTGTCAAAATCAGCAAAAAAAGGTTAAAAGATTCTAAAACATAAGTTTTCACTTTAAAAATCAAAATGAAAATTTTGAAACTGTCAAAATTGGCAAAATAATGTTAAAAGATTCTGAAACATAAGTTTTCACTTTAAAAATCAAAATAAAAATATTAGAATTGTCAAATCAGCAAAATAACATTAAAAGTAGTGATATGAGAGAGTTAAAGCTGTTTGTGAAAATAATCCAAAAATATTAATTAAAAAAATTTAATATGCTATACTACACAGATAATGATTGTAATATTATATTCATGTATAGCATAAAGTAAAGATCCACAGAAATAAGTTGTTAAAAAAATTTATTTTGAATTTAAGATGTACCCCTTTTTTAGGAGTTCAAAATTTAAAATAAAGTGTATCTTATATTTGAAATAATATTGTATTATTATTATTATTATTATTATTATTATTATTATTATTATTATTATTATTATTATTATTATTATTATTATTATTATTATTATTATTATTATTATTATTATTATTATTATTATTATTATTATTATTATTATTATTATTATTATTATTATTATTAGTTTTCAAAAGAACTTTAATATAAAAAATATAATAGGTTACAAATCATGTTTATATATATACAATGTCAAATATTGAGTACTACATTAAGAAAAGAGAAAGAAAATACAATAAAATTATAGTGATAAAGGAAAAGGAAAAATAGTAATTACAATAAAAATATACATGAAAAAAAAATTGGAACAAAAATTGAATATTATAATGAAAAAATATAAAAATACAATGAATTATAATACATACTATACAAATGTTTGATAAATTATAAGAGTATGTCATTATTTGCATTATTATTTTTGATTTATCATAAGAACTAGAGACTTGAATGATATATTATTAAGCATCATGTGGCTCCATATATGTTTGGAAAAGCAATTGTTTTATCTCTCAGTTTCAGTTGTTTTAATTTATTTTAAAAGGTATTAAGATGTTGTCATGTATTATATCCATATATAAATGTGCATCATAGAGCATATAAGTTATATGTTGCAGCATGTATATTTGGGAAAGAATTTTTAGAGAATGAATACATTATATTGTTAATTGATGTAGAGCTGTTTCTGCTTGTGTTTGTAATTAATGTGCTTATTGCTGTAAGTACAGAGCAAACATAGAAAACACAAAATTATGTTTCTTTTTTCTATGATACAACTGACATGTGGAATCAAGTTTAAGGTAAAAAAATTTATATTGAAGAAAATAAAAAGTTGGAAGAGCCATTAGATTAATTTTTTTTAAAAAATCAAAATACTTTGGTTCAAGGGATTAATTTTTACATTTGTGTAAAATTTGTTTGTTTTTTTTTTATTTATAGTATAGAAAAATTAGTATCATTTGAAGGGTTAGTGGAAATTAATTTTAAAATATGTTAGAATGTGTGCTTTTGTTGTAATAGACTCAATTTTATCTTTGACATTTGGCACAGAATTAATTATTGATATTAAAAAATTATAATTGAAGATGTTCTATCTGTAAGAATTATGTTTAGTGTGTGTTCAACTAGTGGAAATTGTTTAATCTGCATTAAAAGTTTCGTTGACTTATGACTATTAAAGACATTAATTGAATGAAGTCTTAAGCAATTAGATCTGGAAGTAAATTTTAACATTTTACAGAGATTTCTACTGTCTTTGTTGCCCATGATTATGAGAGCTAAGTTCTCTTGAAAGCGCTCGGGCTAATTATTCTTTAGATATTATAATTATTTTGAGTTTATAATATATTGTTATTTAATCCTGATGAAGGTCGGTTGTTGTGCGCGCATTTGCGCATTAAAATTATATACATGTATAATAAGCACCTGAGTTTAATAATTTCTTTTTACAATTGTCTTTAGTATGGAGCAAGCAAATAAAGATAAGCAAACATTAAAGGTTTGTATTTCTGTGTGTACACTACAACAAAGACTCAATTTTTTGAAAAGATGCAGCGAATTTAAAATATTGCTGAATTTTTGTAATTTAAAAATAAACAAATCAATTTATAATCGATACAAGATTTGCAAACAAGTAAGTTTTTATCTGCTTAATTTGGTCAAAAGAGGATGTCAGAGTGATCTGAGGAAACAGATTAAAAGGAAAAATAGAATAGTACAAGATGTATTAATATCTCAGTTTATTAGAAATAAATGCGATAAATTAAATATCATAATGCACAAGAAATTTGAAAAAAAGTTGGCGTTTTTAGCTAATAAGCAAAATATCCAAATTGTAGAAAAGAAGAACAATATTTTTGTTAATCTTACCGATAAAACACCAAACGAAATAACGGAGGTACTGAACAAAGGCCCTAGATTCGTTGGTAGCAATTGGAGTTTCCCGAAGTTTGAATTAATAGCTGATATTGAAGCGGGTTTGAATAACAACCCAAATAAAGATATGTACATAACACAGATTGCCAAGACCATACACCAGAATACACTCAAGATTAATACAAATAACTGGAATACAAAATTAGTGCACACTAAGAAATTTTTAGAGACTGAACGAATAGTCTGCATGAAGGAAGATAAGGGCCAGAGATTTGTGCTGATGAGTAGAGAAAATTTTAACTTCAAAGTTAACCAGCAAATTGAAAAACTGCAATTCAAAAGCATAGCTAGTTTCAATAATAACTTGAACAAGGACAAATTTATTGCCTCTATTCTCAAGACACATTGTAACAAAGCTTTATCAAAAACGGAGTATTATAAACTATATCCTTCTGCCACTATTCTACCACGGATTTTTGCAAATGCAAAAATGCACAAACCCAATGTTCCTTTACGCTTAATGCTGGATTTTGGGGGTGCACATTATTTTAGCATAGCTAAATTAATAAATTGTTGGCTGATTGACAGTATTGGATTTGGAAGATATACTATCAAATCTTCATTTGAATTTGTAGCCAGAATTAAGGACAAAATTCTAAACCCAGAAACTAAAATTGCAGTGCTTGATGTCACTGAGTTATATGGATCAATTAATAGAAATAGGTCCATTGATATAGTAAAAGAAGAGCTTATGAACAACGACGTGGATCAAAAAAAGATAGCTTTCATAATTGATTTCTTAAAATGGCTTAACAACAGTATTGTGGCAACATTCAATAATCAATGTTACCAAATGAACGATGGATGGCCGATGGGATTACCCATGAGCAGTATCATCTCAAGTATCGTACTTAATTATTTTGAAAAAAGTATTATTCCTAAATACGAACAAACACTTAAGTTAATTGTATACACAAGATACGTTGATGACCTTTTCATCGCTGCTACTGAAGAAATTATTGATAAAATTAAACAGGACATACAAGACAGTACGCAGCTGAAGCTAAACACAGAAATGGAAGATCGTGAAGGTAAAACTAAATACTTGGATATGTATGTGCAAAAAGAAGATCAAAGACTAAATTATACAATGATTATAAAACCTATAGAAAAAAGAGGCAATATTCAACCTACTTCAAACACGCCTTCTATTCATAAATTAGCTGGTTTAGCGTCTTTCTTGCATAGGAATGAGCAACTTTGCAGATTTGAATTGGACAAAAGAGCAAACTTAATCTTATATAGAAACAATTTATTAGATTTCGGCTTCAAGCATTACACAATTGATAGGAAGATTAGACAATTTTACAGTAAATTAAACAGCAAGGTTATTAAGCAGCAGAAAAATAGAATTTTGTTACCATATATTGCAACTACCCATCGAAAATTTTACTCAGTGTTTAATAAAGAATTTCAACTAAGCTTTCATACACCCCCTAATACAAATAGAATTATTAATAACACCAAAGACATTATAACACCCAACAACACCTCTCAGGCCGTATATAATATTTCATGTCCAGAAAATAACTGCATGGCATCATACTATGGGGAAACGAAAGCAACTCTTTCTACAAGACTATCCCAGCATAGATATTCTTACAATAAGACCCAAGTAGACCCAAATTGCAACTCAATATTTGCTATACATCAGAAATCAGCTGGTCATGCATGTGAACCTAAAAATGCAAGAATAGTTTGCAGGGAGAGAAATGACATTAAGAGAAAAGTTAAAGAAGCATGTTTTATTGCTATTGATGATAAGGCTATGAATAGGAAAGATGCGTGTTACAAAATCTCTAAGAAATGGTTCATTTAGAGCTGACGCATTTATTTTCAACTAATTTACATATATCAGCATATTTTAGCATATACCAACACGCTATGCTTATTCTTTGTTGCCCATGATTATGAAAACTAAGTTCTCTTGAAAGCGCTCGGGCATTATTCTTTAGATATTATAATTATTTTGAGTTTATAATATATTGTTATTTAATCCTGATGAAGCTCGGTTGTTGTGCGCGCATTTGCGCATTAAAATTATAAAGTGAATTTATATATCTTATGCATAATTTTGTAAATTGTATAATGAGTAAATATTATGAAATTTTTATTATAATTAATTGATTTAAGAGTAACACTTTTAAATATAGTTATAGATATGATTTGAGAGACAACTAACATTTTTTTCTATTTCTTTTTAAAGCATAAATAGAAATGGAAACCAAAAAAGTGAAAAGTTTTCCATAAAAAAAACGGAGTAAGAAACTGATGTATATAAATTACCCATGCTAATTATGTTAAATTCAAGTTTATAATTTTTTGTGCAATTGTAAGTAGTTTATGAATTTGTTTCTTTGATGTGAAAAATACTGTTATATCATCTATATCTGCTATGCATGAGACAGCAATGTTTATTGCTGGCACAAATATGCCAGGAATATTTTGTTCTATTTTTTTAATGAACGAGTTTGTGTGTGTAATAAACAGTAAAACACTGACAGGTGACCCTTTGGGAACTGACTGATGTGGACTAAATCATGGTGATGTTTTACCATTTAGTGTTCTATGTATTAGGAGAAGATTAGTAATTAAGTACATTATATATTGAAGTATTTCAGTTTCTGAAAGAGTTTGAATAAGAATGTCACTGTCACAGAGTCAAAGGCTGCTTCTATATCTAATTGCATTGCAATTGGGTCATTTTTTAACTTGAAACTATTTTTAGAATTTATTTATATAAAGAGGCTGCTTGTCTGGAAGAGGAGCCTTTTTTTTTTTGTATATTGTTTTGATAAAATGAGTGGTAATAGCTGGGGGTTCTATTTTATCTTTAATTATTGACTCTAATAATTTAATACTTAGAAGACTCATAGATATAAGCCTATGTTTGTTAGAGAGAGTATTGATATATTTTTTAATTAAAAGATACCAATGATATATTATTATTATTATTATCATCATCATCATCATTATTATTTTTATTATTATTTATTAAGATTTAAATTTTCTTTTTATAAAATTGAGGGCATTTTATCACGGATCATTATATAAAATTATGGACATCTTTTTCCATAAGTTAACTATGCAATATCTTTTAGGGAAGCACAGCTACATGTCATTTAAGATTTTTAATGATGCTGCAGAACTTTTCTTTAAGAATTGTTTTAAAATCAGTGAAATATCATTTTGACTTTTTGTGTAACATATCATTAAAACAGGCAAAACTCACTATGCATATTACCACTCAGTGCAAGCCAGAGTAATCAATGGATTCCAGAAGGCTTGTGCATAAAAATCCCCATTAATGCTAATCTGGCTTGCACTGAATGGCAATACGTATAGAGAGTTTTGCCTGTTTTAATAAAAGTTAAGGGCAAGCATAAGAAATGGTGATCATGTGATGTAACATATCAAGAATTTTATCAGTCAAAAACTTATTTAAAGTAAATTTTTATGTCATTATTTTAAACTATATCACTCCAATGTATTGTTTTTAACTACCCAACATTATAACAAAACCCACAGTCAATAGCAAATGTGTTAAATTGGTCCTGATATATTCCAATATTTTAATGCAGTAATACCCTGAAATTAAGTAAAATATTTTATTAAATACATTAAAAACAAATGGTTTAACTTCAACTAATAACTAGATAATTTTAATATGTGATTGTAATTATCTATATTTCAATTGTAATTTTTTTTTTGCTTCCAATGCAAAAAATGTGAAAAATTATAACATTAGTTTAACTTCCATTTTATGTGAAATGATTAATAAGAATAAGATAGAATTGATCTTGTTGAATTCTGGAACATTATGCATATAATTAAAAGTTAAGACTAAGATGGCATATATGGTTTATTATTTATATAATTATTAATCTTAATAAACAGAGCAAAACTCTCCATACAGTATTGTGTTAGTATAGGAAATGTGATCATGTGATATTAATCTTAATATTATATATATGTTTGTTAATGGATATCTTTATATTATTAGATGATAACTTGTTTATATTTCAATTGTTATTTTATATAAGTTTTACATATTTGTAAATTAAATTTTTATTATATTTAAAAATCTATGCTTGTTTTTTTTCTTTATCATGGAGTTTAATGAAATCTGATAGAGCTAGATGAAAAATTGTCATTCAGGCATTTTATGCTCCAAGGTCTAAACCACACAGAATGAATTAATGATTATAAACTGTGACTTATTTTTTTCTTAACTTTTTGCAAATATTTACTAATCAGTGACTCATTGAACACAAGATGGCATTGTAAGCAATGGTTATTATTAAAAATCGCTGCTGTCTGTTTTATACTGTAGAGAAAATAGGCTAAAAAATAATCATACAATATTTAGTTTAGTTATACCCAAGAAGCCATTGCTGCTGATGATAAAGTAATGATAATGATTTATTTAGGCTGACCATTTATATATTTATGCACACATAAATAACATTTCTGATATGCATTATTCTACAATAATATGTATTTTGTCAGTATGCCTCAAAGTTTCTTTAGAATGTACAGATTTGAATTTAATTATCTGCATTTCAAGTCCCAATTTTTAAAAGAAAGATTCTATATGAATATTTTACCCTTTGACATCATCATCACAATTCACTTGGTAACAATCTCACTTTTCTCAGTTCAGTAGCATGAATCCTTAATGTAATGGAGAATCAATGGATAGCACTGGAGACAGAATGATATACAACTATCAAATAAGTTAAATAAAAATATTATTTAGACACTCAAATCTTTTCATAAAACCAGATACATAATTCTGAAGTAATTTTTAACTTTCTTACAGCAATGTAATTCAGTGATAAACATGTACATTGTGTATACTAAAAAAACGTTATTTATTGGTTTAAAATAATATGCTAACTTTTATTGGCATAGCATACTAAGCATGCATTTGGCTAACTGGTAATCATAATCATAGCAACAACAGTTAAAAAAATACACAATTTATAGGAGAGTTACAGCCCATTGATTTTAAAATATAAATGAGTTGATTTACATAATCCACTTTTTTGAAAGGGGAACACAGGACTTTTTTATTGATAGTGTTCATATTATTGGTGATATACTAGGCCTCTTTGACTTTGCATTTTATGTCATTTCTCTCAATGCACACAACATTAGTAGTAGTTTCAAATATGTTAGCTTGCTTGATGAATGTAGATATAACTTTAGCATTAGTTTTAGTCTTATTATATTGATATCTGTGCTGGACTACCCTTGTTGTGAGATTGGCTTGAGACTCACCAAAATAAACAGCATTGAAGTTTGTGTTGTCACGTGATTTTATGTGCAACCTGGAAAACTTACTCTGAGGGCAGTCCATTAAATGATTCAGGGTAGAGGAGTGTGGACTGTGGGTAGAACTAGGTATACAGGGCAGTGATATCCAGAGTTTTTTTTATTCCATAGCTTAGATCTGTTTTTAACTATGGTGTAAAATGTTTTAAAGATTTTAAGGTATTGTGTGTTTGTATCTGATATTGCATAAGTCCTTAATGTATTGTCTGTGATTGTTTTCCAATCAGATTCAAATTTGTATAGATTACAATAATTTCTATGCACAAATGCTTCGAGGTCTGTAAATTTATGAGTGGTTGGAATTAATAATACAGGATATATTTCATCTCACATGTGGACATGTTTAACTAGTATTTTGTAATTCAATTGACAACCTTCATGCTGAACATATAAATCCAGAAATGTTATACTTTTTCATATGATTTCATATTTTATATTCCACTGTAGTGATGACTTCTGTATTAGTTCTTCCTTTATTTCATTAATTTGCATATCTGGCATGCAAATAAGGATGTCAACTATGTATTGCATGTATAACAGGTCTGGTGTCTGATTGAAGTACTTTGGAAGAACGTCTTCTTCGAATTTCAATAATGCGATGCTAGATATTACTAATTATTACATAAAAACTTAAAAATTAATTACAAATATACCCACATCTAAATAATTTACAACTATATCTTATGATAAATTTAAAATATTAGTTAATGAAATGATATTGAAATGATATTCAAATAACTAAAAAAATTAAAAAGCAGTTAAAATGCGAATTCTTAACATTTACAAATTAAATTACTATTTTAATAACGCCTTCTACATATATATATATATATATATATATATATATATATATAGAAGGCGTTATGATAAATATATATATATATATATATATATATATATATATCAATAAATTTCTATCATGGATTGGTTCAAAAGAATTTAATAAGATTAACATCGATAGACTATTTCTGACATCAATTTTTATAATATGTCTGTTAAATGATTTTAGGCCAAATGTTCCAGTTTTTATCTCACTTGTTTCTTGACTATGTAGGCAAAATAAAAGCAGGCAATTGGAAAACAGGTTAGGAAGCAAAAGATTACTTTTCAGCAGGTCTTCTGTTTTTAGGGATTCTTGTCAATTTTCTTGACAATTTTCTGATATTAACAGGCCACATTGTGTGTTCTGACTGGTATATTTCTGCTGCATTTAGTAATTCATGCTTGTTCAATTCTCTTTAACTAAATTGGACATCTTAATTGATTGATTATGTATCAAAATTAAGAAGTACAATAATAGTGATTTGAAACAAGCTAAAATAATTCTGCAGCTAAAAATATATATATTTTAAATTTATATACTTGTTGCTCATGGTTTTCTACTGCCATTGTAATCCTTTCTCTTTTTTTTCATAACCTTTTGTTAAGCCATGGTAAACCTTCCCAAAAAATCTACATATGTTTACCCTTATCTTTAAAATCTGTTTTTTAATTTTCTTTTTCTTAATTTTTTTGATTGCATTTAATTATGGTTCTAATTTAACTATAATCGTATCCAAATATCAAGCTGACTGCCCTCACACTATATACATGTGGTATGTAGATGATATATTCATCTTAGCCAACCAACACCCTACAAATAGTATCATACAAGATTTATCACAAAACACTAACCTAACTATCAATTCCACAGCAAAAGATGCTTTCCAAAGTCTAAAATACCTCGACCTTCATCTAACATGGGATGAGAGAACAATAAATTACTCAATGATAATAAAGCCTTTTGAAATCAGAGGTTTTATACACCCACACTCCCATTCACCAAGCTCTCACAAATTTTCAGGCCTTCAAGCATTTTTATACAGAAAGATGCAACTGTGCAAGTTTGAGGTGGATAGAAAGAATAATATATATCTCTACACCAAAGATTTATTACAAGCAGGCTACAAACTCAACACTATTAACAACAAAATTAAACAATTTTATAAGAAAATCACAGACAATAATAATGATATTAAACTTCCATATATTACTCTTCCACACATACCTAAAATCTCCTACCAATTAATTAAAGTTTTGTCCAATAAATTTAAAATTAGTTTTCATACACCCCGTGCACTAATCATCTAATCAATAATTCTAAGACAAAATTGAACCTTCTCAGACCCCCCATGTCGTTTACAGCATATCATGCCCACAACCTGGTTGCCAGGCCATTTATTTTGGGGAAACCAAAGCAGGCATAATCAACAGGATAGCACAGCATAGATACACCTATAATAGAGCAAAGAAAAATAATGATAACTCATCAACATTCTTAAAACATTTCAAGAAGACAGGACATGTATTTGAACCCTCCAGCCCCAAAATAGTCTGAATTGAGGAAAACAACATCAAACAAAAGATCAGAGAAGCATACTTCATTAATGGCAATAATAACTCTATCAATAGATGAGACACCTGCTTTGACATCTCCAAACATTGGACTATCTAGTTCATTTGCATATGCCTTACATATTGCTTTGTTTCCTTGCCCTATTTTCTCATTCTGCATCTCACATTACCACTATGAATATGAGGCAAATGGCCTCGAAAGTGCTTAGCATATAATAATTTGTGAAATCTTTATAGCTTTTCGTTCAAGTGTTTCATATGCTTTTTAATTTGTATATTAAATTATCGAGTGAGAAGTTTAAAATCCTTAATATTTTAAAATATGAACTTTTATCAACAAAGGCTTACATTACACCTTGGCATTTCAGTCAAAACATTGGAACAATGCCTAATATTTTTGTCTGAATGCAAGAAATTTGACATTGTTCCAAACTGCTGCAGAATAAAAATAGACAACTCTATATATAACCGTGACAAAATCATTAATAAACTACAAAAGCACCTCTTGACTTTTATCATCCTAGGATGCAAGAATGCATTACATAAAGAAAGAAAAAGATGGCTCACAAGAACAGCAAATAGTGCCCTCCCCCAATGGATTATCGATAAACTCAACATTACAGAAATTAACCACCGTAAACGCTTTGTTCTTAAAATCAAATTTTTAGCTTATAAACAAAAAATAAATATTGACTTACAGCAAGCTTCATATGTTAATAGGACTAGTCTTACACCCCCCCTGATAGGATAACAAAAGTTTTTTCCCTTGGATCAAGATTCATAGGAGGCCAATGGAGACAACTCAAACTAGAGCTTATCGCTGATGTCGAAGCAAATCTAATTAATAACCCGCATAGAGAAAGCATTATAACAGATATAGCTAAATCTATTAAACAGAAACAGTTATACATAAAGGATAATAGCTGGAATAGTGACATCAAAATCACTAAACAGTTTCTAGATCGCAATAATTTAATCTGCCTTAAAGAAGACAAGGGCAACAGGTTTGTGCTTTTACATTCCCAGGATTATAAGATGAAAATAAATGAACAAATTTCAAATCTACAACTCACTCCTGTCACACAATTCAACAACAAGCTTAATCATGATAAATGTGTTTCTTCCATTCTCCATCCACATAAAAACAAAGTCATTTCAATTGCAGAATATTACCGAGGTTATCCATCCTCCACTAAAGCTCCAAGAATATTTGCCAATATTAAACTCCATAAGAACCACTGCATTTAATGATGGATTTGGGGGAAGTCCATTATTTTCAAACTGCTAAAATGGTTAATCAACTACTAATAAACAGCTTGGGCTTTGGAAATTATTCTAATAATTCGTCTTTTCAATTTGTGGAAAAAATCAAAAAAGCCACGATCGAGAACAACTTCTACATGACTGCCCTCGATGTCAAAGAATTATACAGATCAGTTGATGGAAAACAATCCATTCAAATTATCCAACAAGAACTGACTAACATGCTCTCAGCTGAACACATTAATTTCATCATTATGTTTTTGGCATGGATGGACAAACATATCTATACCACATTTGAGTACGGTTGTTACAACATGAAAAGTAGATGGCCTATGGGTCTCCCACTCAGTGGAATTGTCACCATCATCTTCCTTAATCACTATGAAAAACTAATCATATCCAAATATCAAGCTGACTGCCCTCACACTATATACATGTGGTATGTAGATGATATATTAATCTTAGCCAACCAACACACTACAAATAGTATCATACAAGATTTATCACAAAACACTAACCTAACTATCAATTCCACAGCAGAAGATGCTTTCCAAAGTCTAAAATACCTCGACCTTCATCTAACACAGGATGAGAGAACAATAAATTACTCAATGATAATAAAGCCCTTTGAAATCAGAGGCTTTATACCCCCACAGTCCAATTCATCAAGCTCTCACAAATTTACAGGCCTTCAAGGATTTTTATAAATATGCAACTGTGCAAGTTTGAAGCAGATAAAAAGAATAATATACCTCTCTATACCAAAGACCTACTACAAGCAGGCTACAAACTCAACACTATTAACAACAAAATTAAACAATTTTATAAGAAAATTGCAGACAATAATAATGATATTAAACTTCCATATATTAATACCTAAAATCTCCTATCAATTAATTAAGGTTTTGTCCAACAAATTTAAAATTAATTTTTATACACTAATCGTCTAATCAATAACTCTAAGGACAAAATCGACATTCTCAGACCCCCCCCCATGTCATTTACAGCATATCATGCCCACAACCTGGTTGCCAGGCCAATTATTTTGGGAAAATCAAAGCAGGCATAATCAACAGGACAGCACAGCATAGATATACCTATAATAGAGCAAAGAAAAATAACAATAACTCATCAACATTCTTAGAATATTTCAAGAAGATAGGACATGTATTTGAACCCTTCAGCCCCAAAATAGTCTGCATTGAAAAAAATGACATCAAGCGGAAAATCAGAGAAGCATACTTCATTAATGGCAATAATAACTCTATCAATAGACAGGACATCTGCTTTAACATCTCCAAACTTTGGATAATCTAGTTCATTTGCATACATTTTGCATATTGCTTTGTTTCCTTGCCCTATTTCCTCATTCTACATCTCGCATTACCTCTATGAAACAAAGGCCAATGGCCTCGAAAGCGCATCATTTATAATAATTTGTGGAATCTTTATAGCTTCTCGTACAAGTGTTTCATACGCTTTTTAATTTGTATACTATAACTATAATCAAAAATTTTACTTTGTTTTTTTAAATAATTTGCAACCTTGACTAAGTTATTAATCAAGGCCACAAAATGTATAATTTTAATTTTTTAACTCAGCATATTAGAAATACATAAAGTTTCATAAATTTTGCCAATCTCCAACAATAAAAATAACTATAAATTTAACTATATATAAAAAGAATCTACTCAGATATCAAAAATCAAATGAGAAAATCTTTATTATATTATTTTATTCCATAATTTTCACTTTTATTTGGAAATGTTTAATAACTTATTCTGGGCTCAATTTTTTGAATCAGCTTCTAATATGGACATGGATAGAGTTGGCCAATTATATCTTTTTTGCAATATTTATAACCAAGATTGATTTGAATGTGATCTGAATAAAAGTTGAATACTTTTTCAGGTTGTAATCAGGCATAAATTTTTTTATACAAATAGCCAATTCTGCTGTCTATTCAATATTTATTAGTTAAAGCAAGGAAAGAAAGTGATTCAAACTACAAATGGGAAAATCTGAATGTAGTGCCCATTGTTTCTCGAAAGGAGTTATTTGAGAGCTCTTTACTTTACAAGAACTACTTTATGGTTGATATATATATATATATATATATATATATATGTAATTATATATATATATATATATATATATATAATTACAGGCTCATGAACACCTCATCAATATGGGAAATTATAGAAAACAGAATACAAAAAATTCCCACACAAATTTAAGGTTGGAGATAGAGTTCTGATAAAATTTACATGACCCAAGTAAACTTCAGGAAAAAAAAATTCCATAAGTTTATAACATGTATGAAAGGCCATAGACTATCATTAAACAGACAGGTCCCAACATATTTTAGATCAACCAGAAAGGAGAGATCTGAGGCATATATAATGCTCACATCTTGAAACCTTACTTTGGCTGTTCATAATCATCTGCAATAATACCATTAAATTTCTCATGCAGCTAAAGAAAAAAACTCACCAAGCAGAGTATATAGGCAATGTAAATCATATCAAAGAGAAATAAAAATAGCTAATGATCAGTGTAAAAAATATAATACATGACTAAGGATTTTAAGTTTGATGAGGGTACTCTCCAATTAGTGCTCAAACACAGTCATTGGTATACCTTGAAGCTAACTAAAATACAGAAGCCAATCCATACAAATAAATTGATGCTCTGATATTTAGCTACACCTTCATGAATCCAGTAAGTCTCAAAAAATCAGGAACAAGGCTAGTAAATAAACTTATGTCCATCTGTGTCAGAGACACATTATCACTTCAGTCTTAACCACAAAACCATCAAAACCCTAAGTCCAGATCACCCACCAATAATATAGCCTAGCTATAAGGGAGATAGTTAAATTTCTCCAAATCAGCTGTGAAAAGAAACATTTGATGGTCAATAAATAGGTATAACAACCCTTTATTCAACCAAAATAACCATACATTAGAAGCACATCAACATAAGTATGAGTGTTAAAATTTGAAATATAAATTAAAATTTTAACCCTGTAAGGAAGGGGACTTGTAAGAGTGAGTTACAACTAACAAACCCACCTGCCCTAATCTCCAACATCTTAAATCAAGCCAAGTAGTTATCAAATAACTTATTTTTTATTAAACATGCATATATATATATACACAAACATCATGCTAAACAAATTAGTATTTTTTTAAAAAGATGAATTTGATATATCTGATATAATTAACTGTAAATATTATTACCTGACTAATAATATTGACTTAAATAAAGATAAAGTTAAAGAATAATGACCTGATGTCAAGCTTGTTCTCAGGTAACCAGGCTTCATAATTGAAAATAAAAAAACCATTTTAATAAATATTTATAATTATACAATAATGAACAATCACAGCAAGCATGATGAATAAAAGCCATCATGTGATTCTCACTGTATCTTTAACAACTAAATGATCTGCATGAGAAAGAAACCATCTCAACAGTTATGTTTATTAAAAAAGATGGATATTGATGTTCTATTTTAGGACAAATTTTCATCACCAGATAAGGAATTGATTTCAGCTGCTAGTGTAAGCAGAAACCTGAATACATAAATGCTGAAAACAAGACATTTATTTTATATAGTGTGATTTTTTTTAAACTGTAATACCAATAACCCAATAAGCTAATGCACATGTGCTTTGTAGATGTCACTATATAAATGAATACTCCCACTTTTTCAAACACAAAATAAAGTCTTTGGAAAAAGATAGAATGAATCCATCTAACTTTTCAACCCAAATGTATATGTGTGGGAAAATCTTAAGTGTTTGAAAATGAGAGTGTGAAGTTGTTAATTGATCACTTTAAATTACTTTTTTACTATGTGAATGAATGATGCTTGTGAAATTTCTAGAATTTACGATATATCATTCTTATTTAATTAAACATATGTAAACAAGATATTTATTTTATATAAATGATAAAAGTAAACCAAATGATTTAAATAGATTGTTAAAAAAAATTTAAGTGAAAAAATTTATTAAAAAAAAAAGAAACAACAGCTTGAAGTCTCAATAATAATTTCTTTATTGTTCTTATACTACCTCCTATACACATAAACCACTCTATAAATAATTGTAGATATTAAGGAAGGTAGTACAATGAGGTTGGAATAAATGAAATATACTGTAGGTGACCAACACCAACTTCAGGCTAATAGAAATATTGCTTATGCAAAATGCTTATCTTATTAAATGATAGTGAATATCAATATCCAGTGGATATTCTTCCCTATGTCCCAAGAAAACAACTGGACAGTGCTTACAATTTACCAGGTTGAAGTGAATATATGCCAGTTAAGTCAATGGATAAGTACACTACACTAGGAAATTTTTATCAGGATCAAGAACTTTTAATCCAATGGATAGTGCTTGCCAACTCATAAACTGTATTTTATCCTATGGATTTGTATAATTTTTTTATGTAGCATTTTAAAAAATTTTTATTTCTGTTATTTTTTTCATTTTTAAGTTTGGGAACCTATGCTTTAAAAATGGAAGCATTCACTTTAAGTATATAGGGGGTAATAATTAAGTTGACAAATATTTTTGATATTAAATACCATTTATATCTCCACATTTCCATCCAGAAGCTTGACACCATTCATCCAACTATGGGGTGAGGTAAGATTTTGACAATATTCAATATTAATAGCACCATACTGACTAAACAAAATTCTTGGTACTGATTGATTAATATACTAAAACATTGTTATATTATTTTTTTGCACATGTGATTAATTCTCTTGAATGAATGGCTTTTCTTATTAATTTTTACAATCTCATATATATGTATATAGAAGGGGGTCTTTCATTCAAGTAAGGGGATAATAATAATACTAATGAATCATATAAGACATGACTGTAAATAAAATAATTAGCAAGATAGATTCATGATTTTTGAAATTATTAATTTTTGTTATATATATATATTACTTGAAACCCTTATTTTCATTTTGTAAATATATTATTCTGAATTATTTTTTTGTAAATAAAGATTTCCAGGTATGGATTTCTATCATGTGATTTGGTATTGAGATATTTGTTGTATTAAGATCTTAAAGTGATAAAACATCATCTCTGTCTCTCATCATTATACTTATTAATACTGTTGCATTATATTTATAGTTTAATAAATATTATTGACTTATTGCAATCAATTTGGTCTCTACTTGGCCATCATCATCATGTATTCACACCACTAAATTAATAAATTAATCAATAATATCCACTCATCACTAAATAAATAGGGTAATCATTAACATCTACATGCCACTAAATAACTATGCTGAAAATGAATATATATATATATATATTAGTTATTCTTATCCACTTACCACTCCTTATGTATATATTGTTAATAGGAATATTTTGGTAGTATACATCCATTGTTCCTTGCTTATATAGAGGCACAGTAGTTAGTGAATAATTAAGTAAGTCCATCACTGAAGAGAGCCAAATGTGAATTCTTCTTCAGTTTGAATATTGTGGCATAATGGAGACTGAAAGTTGGTGAGATGCAGATAAACTAGTCCAAATTGCATGTAAATTTAACCAGTAAACATTGAGATAGCAAACTAAAAATAGATGTGATCATGGGTTAAACATTTCACCATGACATCACTAGCATTTTGTTCAAGAACCCCAGGTCTGACTATAGTAAGATGTGGTCCCTCTTTCTTGTGATAACCACAGTCTCATTACAATATATTGTAATGATATTAATAAAATAGATTGAATATGACTTAGTAAGTGTATTCTTAACCTGCAAAAATTTGCAAGTTAATAATGATAAACACCATGCATGCTAGATGTTTTATTTACAACAATGTGGATGCCATTTCTTTGACCAGTTACAATAATCTTATAGTCTGTAAATGTGCAAGCACATCACATGAATGCTTAAAGTTTTATATTATAATCTTAAAATAAGAGTAACATAAGAAATACATGCAACAAACCTAATGCAACATCAACCATTAACATATTTTATAGTAACTTCAAAATAAAATTGAGGCATAAATAAAATTTTGATATCAACGACATCATGACAATTGACAACAATACTAACTTTATTTCACAAAATATACACTATAAACATAATTAAAATATCGAAGAAATAATACAAATAATAAATTAATACTTACATACTATTTCTTTATTTTTAATAAAGAAAAATTTTACAGCCATAAAAAAATTTTTTTCATTTACATTAAAATATGAACTTATGTATTATTATAAAATATTATTTCAAATCCTTTGCATTATAATTGTTATTATACTATAATTACAATAATCACACATATTTCTTCACCGATTTTGAATTCAATTATTTTTAATTTAGATATTATTATCATGAAATGGAGCAGAAATATATCTTATCAGGTATTAATAATATTTAATCTCCTCATGGGTGATAAAGATAAATACATATTATAACTTTACATGGTCAGAGCTCTCATGCTGCTCTCAACACATTCAACCAGGCTAGATCCATAACAGATTACTGTTGTTAAATACCATTAATCAAATCTGATTAATCTAATATACACAATCAAATTTAGGTAATGTAATCTCAGCATTCTCATACTAATATAAAGATTATCCAACGAATAAATGAAATTGTGCTTTTTGTATCTCTGGTTCAAAGCCTATTAGTAAAAGTATCCTAGAGAATAAAATATTATCCAGTCTTCAGATAATACCTTAGTACAATAAATAATTATAATTTATAATTAACAATGATGAGACTTTAACATTTATTAATAGCTCCTCTTTTTCAATCATCTAGGATTACATTCTTAATGATATGAATAGGAAAGAGATTTTGTTCATACCCATTTATCACATTAAAGGATTTCTAATAATCCAGCTTAAAATAAACAAATAAAATAATCATAATTATGGATATCTCTTAAACATCAACAACATAAATTTAATAAACAAAGTGATGTTTAAAAATTATGATTGTACTCTTATACTTCAAATTATAATATTTTTGTGTGGTTGAGATTTTCCAATAATGAAGATGATGGCACAGATACAAAGTCTGACTTTAATAATTAAAATATTATATTTTATTAATACTATAAAGATTAACATCTATAAAAAATTATAAATTTAATATGAAAATAATAATACAATGGTTTAAGGTTTTGACAATAAATTAAAAGACAATCAGAAAAACATATTGTATGCTATAAATAGAGAAAGCTCATGCAATTTATTTATTAACTTGGCTTTTTTTCTAATATGATATAGTATGGAAAGACATGTAATGGATTAACCATTAAATCTTACCATCAATTCTTGAATTTGGAAAGTATGCATAATTTCATAAGCCAGATAATATAATTAAGTAAGTTTAAACATGGAATATTTTATCATAGTGTTTAATACATAAGATATGCATACACACCTGTCAATGGTATCACTATTCTGATCATATCAAGAGCCAAAATAAAGACATGGTTGGAATGACACATGACTTTAACAATCAAGAACCAAAATAAAGATATGTTTGGTATGACACATGACTTAAATATTTGTCAGAAAAACATCAAAATATATAATAGGCAAATGGTGGAATAAACTCAAAATACACATTTGTCTATAAGTGTAAATAAAGAATTAGGACCTTGTCATTAATTTTAACAAACTGAGCCCAAATAAACCTTTATAAAATCTTGTTAAAAGCATAGCAACTAGCGACATGTCAGAACATGTTTCATTTCAAAAAGCATAATTCGAACAAATATATAAAAATAGCTTTGACACATAAACTATCCCATACAATAACAATAAACATAGGATGTAATAAACTTATAAAATATAGAATCTTATAATAAAATATTTATTAGGCATATAAATTATGTTTCAACCATTAAATAAGAAAACATGCATTACTCACTCTAAGCGTTTCCATATTTGAGGCACATATTTTATTTGATTATATTCTCAGAAATTCCAATACTCAAGTAAAATAAATTATATAGAAATTATAAGCAACAAAATATCATAAGCATAAAAAACATATGAGTAAACTTAGATCTAAAATATATTTTATATAGCTCTTTTACCACTTGAAAGTTCTAAAGTTCTGAAATCATATTCCAATGCCATTTTCTGTAGCATTATAACTTGAATAATGTTTCCATAATAGTGTAGAATATTTTAATGAAATATTCTAAATGTTTGAATATCACATTGTCAAAATAAGTAGACAAAATGTGAGGCAAATTGAGTTAAATATTGACAAGAAGTAAATCATTCAAAATAAAAATATAGCACAGTATTCTTTCAAGCAATACAATCTATAAATAATATTATTTCTTTTGGAGCAATGTGATGATTAAGTGATGAACAATTTATAAAGAACATATCATAGACTTTATAAGTAATGAATGAACACATCATTATTTTAAGCAAATATAAAGAAAACATACAGTTTATATTTCCTTTGGAGTAATGCAAAGTTTAAAACAATGAAAAATTATTGAGAGCACAATATAAAATTTATAAATAACAAATAATAAGAAATTTATAAAGAGCACAAAGTTAATACACAGTTTGTAACAAAACAGTGCAGTATTAATTTATCTTTTATTGCATGTAAAATATTCCAATAAGATTTCTATAGCACTATATTCAGGTAAATCAATATAAATTTTATTGAGAGCTTAATATCATTTCAGTTCAAAGGAATTTAAATATTTTGAAAGTATTAAAATGTTGATAAAACATTTATTTTATCTGTCATAATTGGTAAAAATATCCAGATGAAATATAGCATATTTCAATATAAATATTATAACTTAATCTTTCTTATTGCATTTCCAAATCCATATAATATTAATATTATTTACTTTCTTTTTTACTTTTACAATGTTTCATATATGAGTAGAAGTACTGAAAAATATTGCTAGGGCAATCAAAATCATCAATAATGGGTTGTAATTATATGAAGCATTGTAAAAGTAGTAAAGAAAGTAAATGATATTAATATTATTCAGTATGAATAGTTATTTTATTTTATAATAGATGAAAATATACCAATAATTTGTAATATATTTTAAAGCATAGGTTTTTATCTAATGATAAGAACACACAAGTAAAAGTCAATACTTCAATAACATATTTAAAATAAACAATTACTAAAACTGCAAATATTTCCATTTTCAAATCCTAGACATTAAACAAACATTTCAGTTATTTAAAAAGAATTAGCACAGCACTATTGTTCTTGAATGTCATTTTCTTAAATTAGGAAGACATAATAAAAGGGGACAAATCATTTCCATAATAAAGTCAATGCATTTTAAATTCTCGTAGTTGTAATCTTATAGTAGGTTTCATTATTTTACTATATCCTTCAAGTTCAGCTAAAGTTCTGATTCCGTTATCAAACAAAATTAGGCTTATGAAAATATAAATAAATCTTAATAAGCAAATATACAATCTATAGTTAATTGTAGAAAACAACTTAAGAAATTAATAAATAAATATGCAAAGTTCTGGTATTCAAAAACTCCAATTAAACTTTCAGCATAGATAAGCAAAAGATTAAAAGTTAATTAATAGTTCATAACAACATAATTTCATATACCTCTGTGAGAATTCCTGGAGCAGTAAAACTATGAGGTAGGTTATCATTTCTCTTAGCAAGTTATTTTAAAGAATTTCCTGTGATATACACAAATTAAGATTTTGAAGGGTTACAATGGGCTCATAGCAGGAGCCCAAACAGTTATTAATGTAACCTAACATGGTTTAAACTAGCAAAATAGTAAGCAATAATAAAATTAACACATAATAAAATGTTGAAGAAAAATTATGAAATGGTCATAATACACCTGGTCAATTACTTAAATATGATAAATCAGATGATATATGGCTAAATTAATAAATAGCAATTAGTGTGTTAATTAACTAATTAATTTATGTGACAATTCAGTTGCCAAGTTGGATATTCTAAAAATAACTTTTTTTTTAGTTAGACTATCTGGAATTTTAGACAAAACAACCTAAAATTACATCATACATTTGTAAATAATTATTAGACAACTAAATATTACAAAAATACCATTTTGTTTAAACTTTTTAAATGTTTTCCAAAAATTAAAACAATGATTGAGAGAAAAAAATTAAAAGATATTTTTTTAAACAGAAAATAAAATTTAAAACAGCATTAAATATTAATTTTTTTAAATAAAGAACTTGAAATGTAATCAAAGCTCATTAAACGTTTATCTTAATAGTCAAGTATATGTGCACACGCACACATACACGAGAGACTTAAAATATTAATGAAGCAAATTAGAATTGTTTTAAAACAAATTAAAATTAACTTCTAACCTTATAGAATGTTTTTTTTATGTGTCAAATGCGTTGACAACATTGTAAAATGTTCTAGAATATTATTTAAAATTACTTTAAAATAAAAACTAATTACTTTTTATTTAAAATATATTATTTAAATATTTGTTGGTTTTGAAACTAAAGCAACCTATTTAATAAAATTTTGATTTTAAATTATATCTAGTGCATAATTGCAATTTTAAACTATAAGTAAGCTAGACTTTAATAAAATATTAAATCTATGGATTTTTAAATATCGATTGCTATAAGTTAGATAAACTTATACTTTTAAAATATTAAACTTATTTTATTTAAGCTTGTCATAAAGAAATATAATATAAGAAAGGTTTCTATAACTAATACTTGAATGAATTAAATGATTTACTATATTTAATGTGTACACTGACTTATCCTAAAAATAAACTATTTTTTTTAATATACCATCATAATACATTAACATAAGGTTGCAAAAACTTAAGATTACAATATATAAGTATATTATAGCAATATGCCTATTCCTAGATTTACAGATTAATATATTAAAAAAAATTATGTTTCGTTACTTTATTTTATTTACATGAAGTCATTTATCTATTGTTTTTTTTTTTTATTCTTTTGCTTATGAACTAATTAATTTATATTTGATCTCCGAGTGTTTATTTTAAAACATTCTCTATTTAAATAAATGTTTAAAAACACTTGATTATAATTTAAAAGTTTAAATAATATAAATTGATTTATGATAGATGTATATATGAAATTAATTAAGATTAGTAATCAAAATTTAAATCTTTAAGAGCTAACTATATCAATTTTTATATAAGTTTAAATAATTTATATTTTTCATTAATCTCCAAAAGTTCTAAAACTCTAATACTGAATGTGTATACACCTTTTTTCAATTTTTGTATAAAAAGATAACTACACATTATAACATTACCTATACTAGAATTATATGCGTACATAGAAATGCACTAAGTAATGTGTTAGTAAGATAATATAGAATTAGAAAAACTCACTTACTGTTTGAACTAAGTGTCATCACCATCAGAACTTTCCTAAAAGATCTTGATTTCTATTCAAATATTAACATGCATTGCTGAAAAGATAAAGTAGAAACAGGTCAAATGCTTGATCCTTTCCATAGTCTGCCCATGTAATTATTCATTTAGAAAATAATCAAAATCATTATAAGAATCCTATTTATAAATTGTATTTCTTAAAATTTGTTCTAAAAAATTTTTTTTTGAGGAAAGTTATTCCGTTTGAAATAAAGCTGTTCTGTTCATGCTATATCAGAATCCATAGGGAGAACTTGTTTATTTCTTTGTAAACTGACCAAGTGAAAATTTCCCAGAATATTGCATCCTTCGATTAAAAGTGCAAGGGCAATTAACCCAGATTAAAGAACCCTTAAACCGCTAATTATATTATTGGTTGTATGAGGTAAAAATCAAATCTTTTAATTGGCCAACTCACAAACTGAAGACAAAGCCTATTGTTAAAACATATTCGCCTATAATATTAAATTCAACTCAGATACGTTTATAAAAAGTATATTACTAATTTTTCAGGTTATGTAAGAGAATGAAAGTTCTTTTAAAAATAAATTGCTATTTATTTATTATAAAATATATTCAATTTCGGCAAATATAAAGCGAATGTCTAAACAAAAAAGTGCTGATGCAAACGCTTTTTTTCAATTTTACATTATGGAAAAGTAAAGATTTCTTTTTGCTAAATCTTAAATATTTTTACTAAAATCTTCAATATTTTTCGAAAATAATTTTGTTTTTTTAGTTTATTTTTTAAAAATTATTTTAATTTCTCAAATTATACTGTTTTAAATACTTAAATCACATTCGAAATGAAAATCTCAGCATTTTTCTTTATTTTCTTTGATCAGGCGATTTCTTTGTTTTTTCCAGCCAATCAGAATGTCTTTTTCAGATGAGATCTCGCTGACAACCAATCACTGGCAATGTTCTTTCTTTGTTTAGGTTTAAATGCGGTTTTTTTTTATTTTTTACTTGTAAAATAATTCGGAAGAGGGCACCATCTTACAGAACTTTTAAAAACCTAATCAATACCTGTCAAACAAATATTCTAGCATAAGAACTAGCAGAGTTAGAGTGACATCAGATGTTGATGAGAGGCCTCATAAGAGGCAGGAAAAGGGTTAAAGAAACAACTGCTTAAAGTAAATTTGACCATTATTTACATTAACCTTCATTGCTCACAGAAATCCCAATATAAAGAACTTTTCACATGAACTTTTAAAAGAACTTTCCCAAAAAATTAATAAAGATTATGCATGCATTATTTTTTTTTCTTTTAGAGCTCTTAGAGATATTTTTTGCTAGCTCAGGTAATATAAAATTTAAATATAATTTTATATATATTTATGTGCACATACATTCCCAATGTGTGATTAAATGAGTATAGTCAGTTTATATATTATGTATTTTTCAGTTTGTGGAGAATAAACTAAGGGTCTAACAACTATTGAATATAGTTTAAGTATTGGCATAATTTACAATATCCTCTTGTTTGTTTCACTCATTTTATCATTCCTAGAATTTTAAGAAAAGCTTTTGTGTTTAAAATTTATTTCAAAATTGTTAACAGCAACCAAATTAAGCTTTGTAAAATAATCAAAACTTTTATAGTTTACTGATTTAATGTTTGTTTATTATTATGTTAGTGATGTTAAATAAAATGTAAATGATTTTCTCATTAAGTAAATTTCTATCTATATTATTTATTATCATATTCATTCATCTCATATAATTTTTCAGTCACCACTTCTGATTTAATTGATCATTATTAATTCTGTTAGATTATTGATTATTGATTATTTTCATTCTTTTAAGTATTTTGGGGATCAATAAAATTCACCTTTTGATTTTAGATATACGCTATTACTGAATCTCATTTTTATTTAATATTTATAGAAATAAAAATAAAATAGATTTTAAACAAGCAACAAATCTCATCATTTATAAAAAAAAATTGATCAAATTTTAAAATCTATTATACATAAATTCAACCACATATATACTATTATAATATATATGACAATAGATGGTGTTCTACCAAAAACACCATCAAGCATATGTTTGTTTACATAAATGTCAGAGCAAGCATTCACTATTTCTAACTTTAGTTCCTTCAGATCATGATTTCAAGCTATTTGTTATCTGGCTTGCTATGCTGAGTTTGAAAACATTACATGTCTAAAAGATTCATGCTTGCAAGCTGAATAGAAACTGTTTCATAAACACTCAGAGTTTGCATTTAGATCTAGTTTCTTATTCCTGTCCTTCACTGACGATAGCAAATAGCTTGAAATCATGATCTGAAGGTGGAACTAAAGTTAGAGATAGTGAATGCTTGCTCTGACATTTATGTAAACAGACATACGCTTGACGGTGTTTTTGGTAGAACACCATCTATTGTCATAAATACAAGCATTAGCAAGTTTTAACTTGCTTTTTGTTTTTCATATATATATATACTTCAAGTTAAACATATTTAATGCATAAAAAAAGTTAAAATTTATAATCATATTCATTTATTAAATATTTTATATTGCTATCATATAAATAAAGATTTAACTAAAATAATATGTTTGCTCAGGTTGACATAGCAATATATCAATCATTAATTAATACACTTAATATTAACATTTTTTAGCTAAAAGATGTTATTACTATTATATTTCTATATAGAATACTTTGGGAAATTATATTATTTTTAATAAAGTAAGAATGAAATAATATTACCATTTTTGTTTTATTTATTTAATGTGAATGGTGCAATATTAAATAATAACTGTATCACTTATCCACATTGCTATCCTTGCATGATTTTTCAGATCCCTAGATAATCCATGTCAAAGCTGGTGTCATAATAATAGAATGGAACTATTATATTAGTCATTAGCTTTGAATATTCAATTTGTTTTAGAATAATATTTTTTATATCATTTTTGCTTCCTGGTTGGATTAATAAATATAACAAATATGACATTTATTAATTTTAAACAGTGTATTCATTAATACCATTCACTTATTCAGCACATTAAGCTTTCCATCTGATTCTTTGGAAAAATATAGCAGCAAATGAGAGTTTAACCTCTCTTCTCCCACTCTTATTATCTTACCAATCCATATTTTTTTAATTTCTGAGTTATTAAAATATATAATTAATCCATAGTTAAAGATAGTATTTAGTTGTCACTCAATTTAAAGTATGATTCTCCAGCTTTTCAAAAATCACCCTCTCTTTATCAATAAGGCAATCATTTCAAGAAACACTTATCGATTTACCTGTGCTCTGTCTAGTATTCTATTAAATAAAGTTATTTACATAAATATAAAGAATAATATTTTAATTTTATATTAGATTGGTTTGCTTTTCCTGTACAATTGTAATTGATATAAGGACTTGTAAATACAGCATAAGCAAGTTTAGCAATAGAAAGTTTTATTGAAGAATGCTGAGTAGCTTTTAATATCTTAATCTTGATATCATACTCATAGCAATGACTAATGGATGAGAGGATTGTGAGTAAAAGATATGTAATTTGTATACAAATAAGTTAAAATGCCCACTTTTTAAAGAGGGAGAAACAGGATTCTTTTTTATTTATTAAGTTAGCATTGTTGGCAATGTGCCAAACATTTTTTATCTTGCATTTATAATCATTCTTTTATATACATACAATGCTTACTGATGTAGGCTTAAATGTATGATAAACTCCCCATACAATTTACAAGATTTATTGTAACCCAAACTAATTGCAGTGCTGTTTACTTTGGAGAATCCCATGCCAATCTTGCTGCAAGGTTGTACCAACACCAATACCTCTATAGAAAGGCTAAAAACAATCCCAATCCCATCTCTAGAGCATGAAAATAAATGTGGATGCACACTCGAGACTACATCAACTAGCTTTCTATGTATATAAGAGAATGATTCTAAACACAGGATAAAAGAGGTTTGGCATTTTAATTCAATAAATTAATAAAATTAATGTCATATCTTTTACTCACAATCCTCTCATCCACTTTTTATTGTGATGAATATGATATCAAGATAAAAATATTGAAAGCTGCTTAGTATACTATAATAAAACTTTTTGTTGTTAAGATTTTCTTATTCCGCTTTTCCAAGTGTTTATATCAATTTAAATAATATTTTATAAATCATAATAATAATTATTAATAATCAAAAACAAATATATTACTTTTTTATATTATTATTCTAAACAATAACTAATAATATTAATTTTTGTATAATAAATTATTAAATAATAATATATATACAAGAAATATATATATACAAGAAATAAAATTTTTATAAAAAAAAATAAAATGAGACGTTTAATTGTTTGAAGTGGTTTAATTATATGGTTAAATAATAATGTGTGTAACTTTTATTTAATTATTTATTTATCGATAAATTTACATGCATGCATATTACGTATTTACCAGGTTTGTTTCTCTGTAGTCAAAGCAAACTATAATCCTTTTTTAATCTTCGTATTTTATATAAGTCTCTTAAATAATAATAATTGAACTTTTGTTTTCTTTTTTTTTTAATTCTTCTTTTTAGCCTTCATATGGCCCTCCTAGATAGACTATATATATATATAAGAAAACATTTGCATTAACTTCGCAATCTTCAAAATTCTAACACATAAATAAATAACATCAATAACTTTCATAACAGATATTTGTATCTATAATTCTATGAAATATAATGCTACGGTGATATTTTTAAATGATACATTTTATTTTCATAATTAGTAAAATTATAACAAGTTTTAAAATTGAAATAGATAATATGTGTTAAACTAAATATCGCATCAAACATCAGCAAATGAAAAGAAAAAATACAAAACATTCAAAATTAAAGTATCTCGAAATTAAAGTAGTTGATGTTGCACTAAAAAAACAAATGAAAGTACCAAAGCAAGAATTTTGACCTGCATACTTACTGATATTAAATATGATATTAGTAAATGTTATTAGACATTCATTAGACTAGAGATTATCCAAATTTCACTACATAACTCTCATGCAAGGTAAGGACTGGTTTTTATCTATTTTTAACACCTTGTGGAAGGATGTAATCATTAAGATATGACCAAAAACAAATGAAACAGATGTATGATCCCCAAAATGCAGACTTCATGCTGAACTCAGGTAGCCCAAATCACAATATCTTATACATATCTTAATTATTGTTCAATAAATATATAGATATCAAATTACCATAGTTTAATACGTGTCAAACTTGCTGCTCACACAATATTGAAATGGAAGTATATAGTCATTCATTAGACTGGAGATTATCAAATAATGAATAATATTTCCATAGTGTAATTTTCACTACATCAATCTCATACATATATCCACTGTTAACATCTTGTGGAGGTATGTAACCATGAACATATGATCAAAAATATATTTCAAAGATTATGTTCCCTGAGATGCATATTTCTTGTTGAAGCAGCACTCATCACTTGGCGCAGACCAAAATCTCTTACACATATCCTTATCATTGTTCAGTAGGTAGATAGGTAGGTAGGTAGATAGGTAGGTAGGTAGGTAGGTAGACAGGCAGGCAGGCAGCAGGCAGATATGTAATAAACATCACATGATCACCATTTTACATATAGTGAGTTTTTGCCTGTTTTAATAATGTATGTAGATAAGTAGATAGGTAGGTAAGTAGGCAGGTAGGTAGGTAGATAGGTAGGTAGGTAGGTAGGTCCATAGATAGATAGATAGATAGATAGATAGATAGATAGATAGATAGATAGATAGATAGATAGATAGATAGATAGATAGATAGATAGATAGATAGATAGATAGATAGATAGATAGATAGATAGATAGATAGATAGATAGACACACAGACAAACAGTCATATAGATAGATAGATAGATAGATAGATAGATAGATAGATAGATAGATAGATAGATAGATAGATAGATAGATAGATAGATAGATAGATAGATAGATAGATAGATAGATAGATAGATAGATAGATAGATAGATAGATAGATAGATAGATAGATAGATAGATAGACAGACAGACAGACAGACAGACAGACAGACAGACAGACAGACAGACAGATAGATAGATAGATAGATAGATAGATAGATAGATAGATAGATAGATAGATAGATAGATAGATAGATAGATAGATAGATTATTACAGTTCAATTAATGTGTCAAATTTGCTGCTCTCACAATTTTAATACAAATCACTTAATGGAAGTATATTAATAATTTTTATTACACATTCATTAGGCAAAAGATTATCTATTAATAATATTTCTGTAGTGTAATTTTCACTATACTACTTTCACACAAGATAGAGATTGATTTCTATCTACTTTTAATACTTGTGGAGGGATGTAATCATAAAGATATAATCAAAGTCATGTGAAAAAATGTATAATCTCAAAAATGCACATTTTGTGTAGAATCAATCCTCATCTCTTACACATTCAATACCAATCCTCTTGTCTGGGTAATTTGTAATTTTCACATAAATTTTCTAGACATTACTGCAGAAAAGGTAATCTTATATATTTTAAATTTACTTTTATTCTTCTGTAACATGCTTTCAATATATAACAATATAATAACCATAGACTACCTTTTCTGTATAAATGCCAAGATCATTTATGTGAATATTATTATTGTTCAGTATATATATATATATATATATATATATATATATATATATATATATATATATATATATATATATATATAGATAGAGAGAGAGAGAGAGAGCAAAATACTATAATTTAATTGATGTATCAAACTTGCAGCCTTCACAACTTTAATAAATACCACTTAATGGAAGTATATTAATAATTATTAATAGTCATTCATTAGACTTTAGATCTAATGATAAATATGCTTCTGTAATGTAAATTTATCTACAACACTCTCATGCAAGATAAGTATTGATTTTTATCCTCTTTTTATACCCAACTATTAATTTTTAACTGTTTCCATTGGTCTTGCACATCACTCTTTTCCATAAGACACTCAAATAGATTTGTTAATCTGCAAACATATTCTGACAATCAATTTCTCCATTCAATAATTTAACATTCCTCTTCCTGATATTATACAATTTTATTTTTATGTATGGAATCAAAAACTGGTGTTCTTTGTCTACATCAATTCCTAGATAAGTTTTACATTCCTTAATACACTTTTTCCATTTTTTAAGTGCTATGATATATTCAGTTTGGTTTCCAGTAGGACAGTCAAGTGATATCCATATATAACATCATCTTTTGTGTTATGGAGAGAATATATTTGTAATAATTAAATTATTTGTACAATAGAAATTCAGAAAATTTGACCCTTATGTTGATGTCCTCAGTCTATGTTTTCCAGTTACTTAATCAAATATTTCACCACTTTGATATTTGTATCACCTTGAATAATAATTATTCCTTTATTTGTTTATTTCTGATACTGATTGCAACACTTCATAGAACTCTGAAATATTTTTATTTACTGCTGCTGTCGAAAATGCAAAACATTATATGACTACAAGATTCATTGAAGAACACGCTATTTATAACTTCAACTGTTAAGTAACCAAAAACAACAGATTAAAATAGGCAGTGTTAAAGGAAACCATATGATTTAATAAATAACAATAGTTTTTTCTCAGATTCACTTTAAATAAAAAAAGAAAAAGAAACTGCTTTTAGCTTAATACATGCGTGTGATCAGGTGATACAGCAATATGAGATGGCAAGGAGAGTTGAGGGTCGTGTAAAAGTCTGAGTTCAAATCCTGCATACCTTATATATATATATATGCAGGTTTAAGCATGTATAGTGTATTAACTTAATGCTTTAACTAATATAAGAATTACACATCATTTATTAATAGATATTTTATATACATGAAATTTATATGTGTCATCATTTTAACGAATTTTCACAGACAACCAGGTCTCTCCAGGAGCACTAAAATATAACTATTAATTTAAAAATTTATAAACACTGGGCATAATGGAAATTTTTTCATGTCATAAAACAGATAAAAATTTTGTCTACGATATAATCAGACAAACCATATTTTAAATTTGGTAATGCAAACTGACATCGTGTGATCTAGTAATACAATAATATTTCTTTGTCTGACTCAGGTTATTTCAAACGCGGAACCAATATTACATAAAACACTAGTTAATATAATAATTATAAGTCAGACATAGATATTTTATATGTGTGAAATTACGCAAGTAAAATTTTATTTAAATGGTTAAATGAAAAATTGCCTTAATATATGTTTGTGCGTGAGTGTGAAAGTAATTTAATTTTTTTCCAAACAACATGAATGAAGAGCAATTTATGTTGCCACTATTTATTTGCTTCAAAAAATCTTTTAAAAAAATTATACATTTTCTTATAAACTATATTTAATTGTATAATAAATTAGTTTATCCAGAATGACTTATGATATTTTTCATTCCGACAAGCTGAGACATTATTATCTAAATCAGATTTTGTACCTGGTTATTTATTTAGAAAAGAGTAAAGACACTGCTGTCATCGTATAACTTTCAAGATTTTCAAATATATCATGTAGAGCAAACATATCTTTCATGCTTTTAAATCTAGGGAAAAAAGAATCCTAATAAATAAGAAGTTTCAGCAAACAATAATAAATAAAACAGACTACTTTATATAAAACTAAGATTATTTTTGAAGCTTATATATATACTACAAATTACTTTTTCCAAGCTCCTAATCTAGTTGGCTATTAGTCAATATTGTGGCGCTTGTTATTGTAATAGGCATAAAACGGCAAACAATTTGGTAGTAATTAAATTTTGATATAGTCTTTATAAAAAAAAATTTATTCCAAATTTCAAGTACTGAAATATTGTAAAAACAATTTCTCTTAATTCAGATCCAATACTAATGTTGTAATTTTGTTTGAGCCCTTAATAGAACTACATATAGTTTTAGAAAAAGAAATTTATAATAGAATTACTTACTATTTATTGGATGTTTTAAGTGATATATATTTAAATGTGTATGTGTTGAATGAATGACAAACATTTATTAATATCAATAAATAGATAGATAGATAGATAGATAGATAGATAGATAGATAGATAGATAGATAGATAGATAGATAGATAGATAGATAGATAGATAGATAGATAGATAGATAGATAGATAGATAGATAGATAGATAGATAGATAGATAGATAGATAGATAGATAGATAGATAGATAGATAGATAGATAGATAGATAGATAGATAGATAGATAGATAGATAGATAGATAGATAGATAGATAGATAGATAGATAGATAGATAGATAGACAGATAGACAGATAGACAGATAGACAGATAGACAGATAGATAGATAGATAGATAGATAGATAGATAGATAGATAGATAGATAGATAGATAGATAGATAGATAGATAGATAGATAGATAGATAGATAGATAGATAGATAGATAGATAGATAGATAGATAGATAGATAGATGTGCGTGTGTAATGGAATCATCCACATAAGATAATAAATAAATAAAGTATAAATAATGTATATGCTCATCTAGAGAAAAATGATTATCAATAGGTGGGAGTGTATATGGTGGAGTGTTAATATAAAATTTTATTCTAATTTGATAATAGCCACAGATAATAATCAGACTAAAGTTTACAATAAATACAAGCCTTTATGCAGATCTAGTCATATTTTTTCATTACCATCCTTTCCATATTTATAGTACTATTTTGACATAACACATAATAGTATATTTGTAATTTGGATAAGAAAATTTATGAAAAACAAAATTCCTAACTGTAACAATAAATTTAGTTAATAGAACAACAATGGAATATGACCAATATTTTTTTTATATATTTACATATTTATATAATTAGCACAGTGAAATATGAAATATGCATAACAGAAATATTTTTTAATTAGTGTTTCATTCCATTATATATTTGAATAAGTATCTAGAAAATAGAAAAAATGTCAATATTTTATTATTTACATAATTAATAATGAAACATGGAATATGCATGACAGAAATATTTTTTAAAAGTAGTGTTTCATTCTATTATATCTCTGAATTTATATCTAACAAATAGGGAAAATGTCAATATTTTAATTTTTACTTATAGACCATGTGTATTTTGCAACTAACATTGTTTTCTGTATTGTTATTTAATTTGTTGCTCATTCAATAAATCAATTTAAAATTTTTTACCAAGTTTGCTTTAAATATTTTGTTATCTGTTGAGCTCAACACTTTTAAACATCCTTATAGTTTCATGTTGAAATTTAGAAATTATTTAACTTGAAAATTTTCCTAGAAATAGGTTTTTATTTGGTTACTGTGACTCATAATTGGGGGAAGCATATATGCTAAATATGTGTAAATCCTTTTCTTCAATGATTTCTTCTTATAATACTTAGTTAACTGGTAAATTTATTTATATTATTAAATTATTGAGTTGTATTATAGCATCTGTAAATAAAATCCCAGTAATGGCAGATACACATAGGCATTCTTCAATATTAGAGCATTGTCACAACTTTATGAACACATCTATACTTCTGGAAAGATGGGGATGAGCACTTTAAACTAACACAGAACTCATTTTTAATATGGACTGCAGACTAAAAAAGATATAAAGGTATAAAATTTTTGATTTATACATACAAAGATCTAATGAATTAGACTATAAAATGTTGATCAAATCTATTAAAGACCATAGTGCAATATATCCCTGATCATGTACACTCACTTCCCACAAGTTGAGTGGTTTCAAATGCTTTCTCTAGAGAAATCAAAAATTATTCATAATTGAAACAGATCAAAAAATTAACATTGAAAACTATATTAAAGACTTAGCCAATGTAGGGTATGATCACAACAGCTTACATAGAATGCTTAAAACATTCTATTCAAGAATAAACTACCATTTTCCAGATTCAAAAGATGGAAGTGGGTAAGTCTTCCATGTATGTCTCAGTTATCACAAGATTTACACAATATATGTTCTGGTGCATGTAATGTCAACTTTAACACCTACCCTCAAACTTAAACAAGTTCCTAAATATCATGAAGGACTCTAAGCTAGGCCCTCCAGATTGTTTTCAAGATTAGCTGCAATGAGCCTGCTTATAAAACAATCTATAATGGGACATCACATACTAGTAGCACCACCAGACTAGCACAATATAAGTATATTTACAACCATGCAAAGAAAGATCTCAATGCAAAGTGTGTGTTTATGAAGCATTCAATGGAAAAAGGCCATTGTTTTAATCCAAACAATATTAAAGTAATATGTACAGAATTCAAAGATCATAAAAGAAAATTTAAAGAGGTATGGTTTATTGCCATTGCTTTATCCCAAATGTGGAATATATAAATCAACAAATTTACATATTAATGATCAGTTATTAAATTTGTGTTTAATAAATCTCAGCCAATAAGTTTGAATACTATGAATATGACTTTTAGGTTGAAAGCATTCCTCAGCTATTCATTGTTTAATTAAAACTGAAATAAATCTAATCTTTTTTTTCAAAAACAAATTAATGCTATTCATAGAATTACATAGTCAAAGAAAAAAAATTGATTTTTATATAGTTATAAATGTAGTTTGAAAAAAATAACTATATATATATATATATATTAAAGTTATAAAAAAATATCAATTACTAATTTAACAAGAAATCAATTTTAAATTATATTTGTGTTAGCGTTATAAAGAAAAAACATTTTTATCTTAAGAAAAGATAAAAAAATTAATATATATTTAAAGTACAATAAAATACCAAAAATTATTTACAATATATTAATATTAACTTTAATATTTGTTATAAATATTATTATTAATAATGTTTCTTTAAAAAAAAGTCTTTCAATTCAAATACGCTTCTCTTACTATGGCATCAGAATTCTGATTTTATATCTTAATAAAATACAGGTTCAACCTTTTTCCAAAAATTGATCCATAAGACAGTTTTAAGTTCTAGCACTTTATTGGATGTATTTTCTTGAATTATTCTTTGGATACAATGGTGGTATGACAGGATTATGGATTCATGAAGAGGCAGGTAGAAATTGTGCTAATGATGATAGATAATATTAATTGTATACTCTCAATGGGTAATGCAGGGAGAAACGAGACACTTTTAAAATTAGCTTCTACAAATGTCTACAGAATTTTAAGATTGATTTAATGAATTAATTAGTTTTTATCCCAACATAGTGAGATTTTTAGCTATTGCATAGTTTACCATCTTAGCTATAGTGACAATCCCCAAATTAGGTCCAGTTGTTCTAATCAGCTTAAATTTATAATGCAATTACTCAGTTATTTTCTGGTTTAAATGATCCAAAAGTCCTTCACAATAAAAATATTAAAGTTGTCTTAAAACAAAAAATCTTTCAAAACTTTATTTTGAAAACACCAAAATAAATAAAAAACTAGTGTCTCTTACAATTTTTTTTTTATGAATGCTAATATTACATGTAATAAATTCAGGAACTTTTATTTATTATTATTATTAACTAATTGAAACAAGAAAAAAAATAAAAACACATTTATCTTCTTTTTTTCCTTTAAAAAATATATAATTTTTTAATGTGTAGTTAAAAATAAAACTTGTAAAGTCAGACTTTTTCTAAAAGATGTCTGAACCAATACAATATATATTAGGAGAACATGCACATGTCTTTAACAAATATATGAAAACTATTACATAATCAGGTGATGAGCATTATATTAACTAAAATTTTACTGGGATATATAGCTATCAAACATATCAAGGTAAAATATTTCTCACTTGTTTTGGTTTTTTTTGCATATGTCATAGCATCGGCCAGGATAAGATTGCCTTGTTTTAATGTCAAAAAGTATAAGATTTAATATATGCAAATGTATGTGGTATAAAATACATCATTTCAAAATACTATAATGCAGTGAATAAGTAGCACTGCTGCAAAAATAAATATTTTATTTTAAAATATTGAAGCTGCATCCTACCATTTCATATATAATCAGCTTGAGGGTATAGTATAATCCTCAAACAAAAATAATGTCTGATAAATATTTTGAGGTAATCTCTTGTAGAAGAATCATTGTTATATCAAAATGAATACAAAACCTTGTCAATTCATTAATTATTTTCAAATAAAGTCAAGAGAAGTTAAAAATTCATAATACTCACATTCATATCTGAAACACTGAAATATTTTAGCTATCATCAAATATTCCATTAATAATAATAATAATAATAATAATAATAATAATAATAACCACCATAATGGTACTCTGTCTGATTGTGTCATGCAGCCACTAAGCGATTCTGCAGTACTATCAACAACTGCCCAGAAGCCTGTAAATGATAAATTTCTATCTGAAAGTGGTTTAAATCAACAAATTAAAATGCCTAAGGCAAAGTAAATTGAATAAATCCTTCAAAAATACAAATTAAAAAACAAACCAAAAACAATGCTATGAAATTAAAATTAAAATGCCTAAGGCAAAGTAAATCATATAAATCCTTCGGAAATACAAATTAAAAAAAAAACTCTAGAAAATGCTATGAAATTCAAATTACAAAACCAGAAATCAGTGAAAATATGTCAAATGCAACGCACACTCCAATGAAGAATTTCTATCCAAAAATATCTGAAATGGACAAATTAAAATGCCTAAATTGAACAAATCCTTCTAAAATACAAATTTTAAAAAAAATGCTATGAAATTCGAATTACAACAAAAACCGAAATGGTAAATATCAAAAAAATTAATGAAGCTTCATTAATGATGGATGGTGCTTCATTTATAGCAGGAATTACAAAAACAGAATTTCATCAATATTTAGCTTTCAACATTTGCAAATATGCATCTGCGATCAGATTCCAAAGCAGTACAAAATACAAATTAAAAAACAAAACAATAAAATGTGATGCATCAAGAATTTGATCAAAAATAAGTAAAATGCAAATACAAAAACAGAAATTGGTATCTAACTAACAGATATACCCTCCTCCCTCCCACATGAACAATTAAAACAAAAAATGTCAGTGAGCAAGTTACTTTTCAAAAAGGTATTAAATTTCATCAATATTTACAAAATAAAAGACTATTTGCAAATATGCCTGTGCGTTATCTAACTATAATAATTCACAAACCTTAAATACAGACTAATACATATTAAGTAATTAAATATAGATAACAATGATCACATAGTGATCTGCTGTTATCTCTTGGAATAATTTCAAAGCAGCTATTTATATCAGGAGAGCTGCTAATTGTTTTCCCCAAAAATTTATTACATTAATTATTTTCTGCTTTGAAATTATGGCATATCATAACATATAAATTCAAATAAAATTATCAGAATAGAAAATAGACATGGCTGTAGATTGTAGAAAGTTTAAAATAGAAAGTTTTAAATAATCATTGATTACAGTTACAGGAAAAATTATTAAAAATTATATTTATTGGCAAGAATGTTACAAGATTTTATTTTAACTAGAATTTTAAGTAATTGAGAATATTATGGCATATCATTTAAATAGATTTATAGATATTGCAGGAAAAATATTACCCAATTTTCTTCAAGGCTGACTTGTTCAGTTCCAGACTCAGTTCACTACCATTTGCACTATGATGATTTGATCATCCACCATGTCCTGCCTTGTTTACAATTCTTCTTTAATTAAAATTAGAAAAATTAGCTTTCTATTGTTAAAAATTTTTAACTTAGCACTTTTATCAAAGATGATCCCCAAGTGAATAACAGCAGAATAAAAATAGAATTTAATACAAGATGTGGACAGAATAGTACCTAGCAAATTATTATTTTAAAAAAATTTCAAATTAAAATGTGATGTAATAGATCTCCAACATTAAGAAATATAGGTGCATTTAGAACTTTCTTTAAATAAAACATAATTAAATATGCATCTTATATATATATATATATGTGTGTGTGTGTGCAGAATATGGGACTAAAGTATATTTTAAAGAAAATATTTTCTCTTTGGAAAAATGCTGAAGAATGATTTATTATTTTAAATTGCATTGGGATGCTATATTTTGCGGAACTACCTTTTTTTGTTTGCTAAAGTTTGTGTCTATATTTTTTAATGTAAGAGATGTCTATTACACCACATTTTAATTTGCAACTTTCTTTAAATAAAACAATGAAATATGCATCTTATATATAATTACCAGTGTGCACAAAATATGGTACTAAAGTTTGTTTTAAAAAAAATAATTTCTCTTTGGAAAAATGCTGAAGAATCATGTATTATTTTAAATTGCATTGGGATATTATATATGTAAGAAGTCTATTATATCACATTTTAATTTGCAAGCTTTCTTTAAATAACTGTTTGCTAGGTACTTTTTGGTCCTTGTCTTTTATTAAGTTTTTTTTTTGATTTGCTGTTATTCACTTGGGACCATCTTTGATAAAAGTGCTAAATTAAAAATTTTAATAATAGAAAGTTAAATTTTATAACTTTAATAAAAGAGTTGTAAACAAGGCAGAACATATCAGACAAACAAGTCATCATAATGCAAATGGCAGTGAACTGAGCCTGGAACTGGACAAGTCAACCTTGAAGCAAACTGGGTAATATTTTTTCTGCAATATCTATAAATCTATTTAAATAATATGCCTTAATATTCTTATATTACTTAAAATTCTTGTTAAAATAAAATCTTGTAACATTCTTGCCAATAAATATAACCTTGTAATAATTTTTCCTGTAACTTAATCAATGTTTATTTTAAACTTTCTATTTTAAACTTTCTATAATCTATGGCCATGCCCATTTTCTATTCTGATTGTTTTATTTGAATTTGTATGTTATGATATGCCATAATTTCAAAGCAGAGAATAATTAATATAATAAATTTTTGGAAAAACAGTTAGTAGTTCTTCTGATATAAATAGCTGCTTTGAAATTATTCTAAGAGATAGCAACAGATCACTATGTGCTCATTATTTTCTATATTTAATTACTTAATATATATTAGTCTGTATTTAAGGTTTGTGAATTATTATATCAGTTAGATAATGCACAGGCATATTTGCAAATAGTCTTTTATTTTTTAAATATTGATGGAATTTAATACATTTTTAAAAAGTCACTCGGTCACCATCATTTTTCATTTTAATTCTTCATGCAGGAGAGTGTATATCTGTTAATTAGATACCAATTTCTGTTTCTATATTTGAATTTTACTTATTTTTGATTGAATTCTTGATGCATAGCATTATCTTGGGTTTTTTTTTAATTTGTATTTTGCACTGCTTTGGAATCTAATCGCAGATGCATATTTGCAAATGTTGAAAGCTAAATATTGATGAAATTTTGTTTTTGTAACTACCACCATTAATGAAGCCCCTTCTACCATTGTTAATTTTTTTTTACCATTAAAGTTTTTCTGTTTTTGTTATAATTCGAATTTCATAACATTTTCTTGTTTTTTTTTTAATTTGTATTTTAGAAGAATTTGTTCAATTTAGGCATTTTAATTTGTCCATTTCAGCTATTTTTGGAAAGAAATTCTTTATTGGGGGATGGAAAGTGTAAACTAAATATTGATGAAATTCTGTTTTTCTAACTCCCACTATTAACCCTTAAACCGCTAATTTTATCATTGGTTGTATCAGATAAAAATCAAATTTTTTAATTGGCCAACTCACAAACTGAAGACAAAACCTATTGTTAAAACATATTCGCCTATAATATTAAATTCAACTCAGATACATTTATAAAAAGTATATAATTAATTTTTAAGGTTGTGAAGACAACGAAAGTTCTTTCAAAAATAAATTGCTATTTATTTATTCTAAGATATTCAATATCGGCAACATAAAAGTTATAATGTAAACAAAAAGATCGACTTTTACGTTATAGAAAAGTAAATATTTCTTTTTATTACAACTTCAATATTTGTACTAAAATCTTCAATATTTTTCGAAAATAATTTTGTTTTTTTATTATTCTCTCTGAAAATTATGTTTAATTTCCATAAATATTATTTAATAATAATTTAAATCGTATTCGAAATGAAAATCTCAGCGTTTTTCTTTATTTTCTTTGATCAGGCAGTTTCTTTGTTCTTTCCAGCCAATCAGAATGTCTTTTTCGGCTGAGAGCATGCTAAGAACCAATCACAAATAATGTTCCTTCTTTGTTTAGGTTTAAATGCGTTTTTTTTCTATTTTTTACTTCTAAAATAAATCGGAAGATGTCACCATCGTACAGAACTTTTAAAAACGAATTCAATACGTATTTAACGAATTTTTTCGTATGAAAACGGGCTGAGTTAGAGTGATTTCAGATGTCGACGAGGAGCCTCGTCGGACACGGGAAAAGGGTTAATGAAGCCTCTTACGCCATTATTTTTTTTTAACATTAAAGTTTTTCTGTTTTTGTTGTAATTCGAATTTCATAGTGTTTTCTTTTTTTTTAATTTGTATTTTAGAAAAATTTGTTCAATTTATTTTGCCTTAGACATTTTAATTTTTTAATTTAAGTGAAGAATTCTTCATTCTGGGGGGGGGGGTAATATTTGACATATTTTCACAGATTTCTGCTTTTGTAATTCGAATTTTATAGCATTTTCTTTGTTTGTTTGTTTTTAATTTGTATTTTCGAAGGATTTATTCAATTTACTTTACCTTAGGCATTTTAATTTGTATATTTAAGTGACTTTCAGATAGAAATTTATTACTTACAGGTTTTTTGGCGATTGTTGCTGCTGCATGACACAATCCCAACAATTACCTTAATGATAATAATCATCATCATAATTATTATTATTATTATTATTATTATTATTATTATTATTATTATTATTATTATTATTATTATTATTATTATTATTATTATTAAAAATACTTAATTGTAAATTATTAGAGAAAAAATATATAGTTAATAATAAATTTGGCTGAACGTTTTCGAGGAACTGTGCCTCATACTCATAGCCTTTGTGAAAATGTACTTAATATATGTAAATGAGAATATTCAAATGAGTTACTGTTACGTAGCCCATTTTTTTTAGAGATATTGAAGCACGTGTCTCTTCTGTTGATTGCATGGATGTCTCTGTTAATGTAGAATGCCTCTTTTATTTTCCTCCTGTAGTCGTTTGGTTCTGAGCATAAAATAACGGGGTTAGCGGGGATGAAATTGTGCCCTGATTGTTTAGTATGTTCAAAAAATGCAGAAGATGTACTGCTGTTCGTTTGGGCTATTCTCATTTACATATATTAAGTACATTTTCACAAAGGCTATGAGTATGAGGCACAGTTCCTCGAAAACGTTCAGCCAAATTTATTATTAACTATATATTTTTTCTCTAATAATTTACAATTAAGTATTTTTATTATTAAAAATAAGGAGAAATTAAAACCACATTTATTATTATTATTATTATTATTATTATTATTATTATTATTATTATTATTATTATTATTATTATTATTATTATTATTATTATTATTATTATTATTATTATTATTATTATTATTATTATTATTATTATTATTATTATTATTATTATTATTATTATTATTATTATTATTATTATTATTATTATTATTATTATTATTATTATTATTATTATTATTATTATTATTATTATTATTATTGATTTAATGAATTGTTAAAAACTGTATTTCACCTATAGATTTTATTTTAAAGCCATTTTAAAATTCACTGTTAATGTTAAAAGTTAAAAATAAAGTGAGAACTTCATTTATTTATTTATGTACTTAATTGACAAGTTCAACATTTAACTAAGTATGTAGATACATGAATGAAGTTCTCATTTCATTTCTTTTTCATTTTTTTTTAACATTAACAGTGAATTTTAAATAGACAAAATATGTAGGTGAAATACCTTTTCCAATAATTCATTAAATTACTAATGTTGTTGCTGTTGTTGTTATTATTATTATTATTATTATTATTATTATTATTATTATTATCATCATCATCATCATCATCATTATCATCATCAATTATGAGTTATCAAGTTCTTAGAAAAAATTTATTAAATATAACATATACCCTATATATTACTTATATAGACACAGGTATATTAATAAGCCTGGGTTTCAATTATTGCATAGTAGAGATGTCTGCCCATCCCTTGTATATGTGATAAATGGATTATTTCCTGTACATGAGGAGTCATATTGGCCTTAGGTCAACATGGGTGTGACAAGAATCTTGGCCTCAGGGTGGCCTTTGAACATTCCATCATCAGATTTTCAATTGGATGGACAGTTGAAGAGTTGAAGTGTGGAATAGAATGAAGCCTGTCCATTAAAGTATGAAGATTGGCTATCTTAATATATATCTGAGCACTTATAGCATATATGTGTAGAGATGATAATCTGGACCAACTGATAATTGCTGGTTTAGCATGAAATATGTTTATTGGTGATTATTTATTTTTTCAACATATATGTGTTCAAGTAAGTCAGTGTTATAAGATAGAATGAAGAGTGGTAGGTCATGTGAAAGTCTGTGCTCATATGCCCTATATATTAAATATAACAAAAAATAAATAAATAATATTTTCTCATTTTTAATTATTAGTTTTAAATATAGCTTTACTTCTCACTATATGTAAAATATATAATTGTTAATTAGAGAAGATATTAATTAGTATTAAAGTTTATCGGCTTAACGTTTTCGAGGATCCATGCCTCATATTCATAGCCTTCATAAAATGTATAATAAAATATGCAAATGCAAATATTCAAATAAGCTAGTATTACGTAGCCCATTTCTTTGAGATCTTGAAGCAAGTATCCTTTCTATTAATAGCATGGATTATTAGTTTTATTTTATTTTAATAGTAAAGAAATCAAATATGTTTATGATAAATTGATTAAAATCAGAAGCAAATTAGATTTAACTTTAAGAAGAGATCATTGAAAATAAGATATAGAAAATTTAAGCAATTTTTATTATCTTATAATTATGAAGTTCCAAGAAATAAGTTTTCTTCTGCCTATTCAAGGCAAATCTAGCTCTATAAATTAACAATAGTTATTTAGATATGGAATCAAATATAGGGATATTTCAGAGAAAAAGAACCAGGCAAACCTTTTATCTTGCATGTTAAAAATATTTACATTGTTTGTTTGACTTCTGACATGTTACACATATAATAAATTTATAAAAAAACAGTTTCTTTTATAATCATGGATTGGGATTACATAAGCTTTGGATAGCATGTAATATCACTCGAAAAATCTAGTTTTTTTTTTTTTGTAAGAATTATAAAACAATTTAGTTAAATAAAATTTTATGTAAAAACTTTCAAATAATTTTAACATTTTTATTTTTATTAATTTTCATAAAAATATAAATATATAAAAACATATAATCTTACTCTAAATAGAATTAATGGAATAGATAAGGAATCTAAAATAATGTATAATTAAAATGAATGTTTAGTGGGTTTAGGTAAATTGTTAAAGATTTTTTTGTATAAAAGAGAGAAAAAAAAGATGTTTATATTTGTTTTATATTCATTTAAAGATATAGTTTAGGAATGTAATTTTAAGATGGGTTTTATATAAGATTTAAAAAGGGGAGGTTTTTTGAAATTAGAGTTGGTATTTAAATTTGTATAGAAAATTTCTTGGATGATTTTAAGACAGATTTGTAATTAAATAATGTAAAAAAAAGAGTAATAAAATATATCAGTGGGAGAGAGATGTAAGTAAAATATATTTACATATGTTTAATATGTTTGTTACTGTTTATGTTAATGTAAGATGAAGGTTTTTTGTAATTGAAGTTTATTTATAAATATGTATTTCTTATTGTTGTTGCAGATCCTTGAAAATGACTATGAAATAAAAACAGTTGAACGTTGGAGTTTTGTATTATATAAATGTATATATATGTTCAGTTGAGATAAGAAAATAAAGTTTTTGAAGAAAAAGGAGGAATTTTTAATTTGTTGATATTAAATAAAAAACTAACCAAATATTAGTAAGATGAAGCAGTTTTACATTAATAAATACTTTTGATAATTACTGAAATTAATGGGATTTAAAATTATATATCTTTTAACTAAATAATTTGTTCAACATGAAATTAAACTTCAATTTAAACCATGCATTTATACTATTTTACTATAAATGCTTTTGTAAATTTATTTGCTTCTCAAAATTGTTAAAGTTCATATACATATATTTAATTTATTGTATTATAGGTACACATGCTTGAATGTATTTTAAATATTGTATAAATATTTAACATATTTTATATTCTAGAATGTATGTATTTTTAACTATATAGAATGTCTTTGTAAATAATGAATTTAACTAAATATTTTTGTTCGCTTTTTTTTTAGTTACTAATTTAATTTAATAATTTTTTAACTAAATAAAGAATTGGGAAAAAAACTTGCATTTGAAACTTAGTTTTTAGAAATTATTTTTAATTAGAATATTAACCAGTCCTTACAATATATTACATCAAATACAAAAAGATAAATTAGTCAATGTAATAATATCAATTACATTTGAGTCACTAGCCTAAATGAAATTTTGATTTCACTAAAGTGTTTAAAAGCAAAAAATCTGTTTGCATAATAATAGTAGGAAAAAAGGAAATATAATTATAAGGATTTGTGCATTCCAAGAAGTTTGTTTATAATTATTAATTAAATAAAACTTTCTAATTATGATGAATGAATTGTCATAACTTTTTTTTATATTATAATATTAATGGTAAAATACAAGTATAATGTATATACTTAACATAGATTAATTAAGGGGATTTGAATCCACATTTTCAAGCTTCCTAAAGTCATCCACTCTATTCAATATAACCAACACACATGACCACATACATGTGAAAAAGTTAAATAATCACCAATGTATGTGTTTCAGCTGAACCAGCACTTATCAATTGATCCAGATCATCATCTTTCAAACACATATATAATCAGTGAACATTTTTATATTAATATAGCAAATATACATACTTTAATGGACAGGCTTCAATCTTCTTCATTCTCCAACTCTTCACAATTTGTGTCACTAAAATCTGATGATGGAATGCTCAAAGCCCTTGATGATTTCAATATTATAGTCATACCCAATCTTACTATAATATTGGTATTATCAAAAGCTTTGAACATTCCATTATCAGATTTTCAGTGATATAAATGGCTAAAGAGTTGGAGAGTGGAGATGATTGAAGCCTGTTTATTGAAGGGTATAGTGATATAGATGATGATCTGGATCAACTTATAAGTGCTGGTTCAGCATGAAATACATATATTGGAGATCATTTATCTTTTTCACATGTATGTTGTCATGTGTATTGGTTATATTAGATAGAATGGATGATTGTAGGAAGCTTAAATGTCTGGATTCAGAATCCCTTTAATTACATTATAATATTAATACACAAATCCAGCATATAAATAAATAGTTCAAATCCTATAAAAAGTTGCACAGAAGAAAAGAAACCATAATAAACTATTCATTTATCTTTATGGTAATAATTAGCATATTATTATTATGATTTGATATATGGATATTAAACAATTGTTTAATGACAAGTACTGTTCTTTTTCATAGAAATTTTTTTTTAGATATTCTTTATGTGAAATAAATATTTGATAAAATTATTCCATTAATTTATTTATTATTGGATTAAGTATTTTGTTCATGTTATTTCAAACTCGTTCTGGTCAAACAATATGTAGGATGTCTATATAATTATTTTTAAACTTATTTAAATGGTACTGAGGATTAATTTTAAAGTCCTCACATTTCACTTTATTTCCTGATAACTAATTGTTTATTTATGGCTAATACATGCATTGTACTAGATGGCCTTGAATAGTGATGATGATCAGAATTGATATGATGGCTCCAATTCTTTTAAGCACAGGTTTACAATTATTTTGACACATATATATGCATGCAACAAAAAATATTGATGGTTGTTTTTATAGTATTATGAATTATGATTGGCATATGACTTGATGATATTTAGCCTAAAATTTTATACTATATCATTTTGAAAAAAGTCACAAGGGATAGCTGAAAACGATTATTTGCTACTGAGACTATGTTTTTGCTTATATTTAATTATACTGGCTTCTGATGATGATCAGCTGGTTCTTTGCTCATCAATTGTATTGCATTTGGTTAAAAATTAAAGTAGAGATTGCTTAATATTTGAATATTTACAATAGCATTATTATACTAGTTTTTATTTAAATTCGTTTATTTATTTATTTTTTGTCTATTTTTTTTATTATTTAGTTTGTATTTTTTCCATCCACTTTGGCATTATTTACAATATTTATTTATTTTTTTAATTATAATCAATGTTTTTCAACTATAAGTTTAAATTTATACGATATGTTGATTAAAACTCATTTCTAAAACATAATAAGCTTCCCAGATGCACTCCAAGCAATTTTTGCTTATCTCTTTATTTTTCCATTATATTTGCTTTAATTTTCAGCAATTAGACTAAATATACATATTTATATTCATCTTTATTTTATTTCCATTTATTATAAAGACCAGAAGCTATGCAAATCTGATAAACATCCTCTTAGTTTTAATGAAATGTATTCTCAAGTCGATATTTAATGTGGCTAAATTTAATTTATAGATTCTAAAAGCAATTTACCAGCTTATATATATAATAAACATTGACTTAAAAAAAACTCTAGTAGTACATTCTGTTGTCCGCCATAAAAAACAGGTTCAAATCTGGGCTGAAAAAAACTAAATTTATATAACCACCCACACTCAACCTTACTATTAACTGAATATTGATCAGTAAATTGATATATAGCTAGTTTCTATTAAAGTGTTAGAATAAGAGTGGAATTTTTTTAGGCAATTAACAAATCTGGTGAGTATTATTTTCTTATTCAAACTTCACTATGAGAGAGTGGTGAAGATGTCTTTTTTTATTGGTAACTATTTAAAGACCTTTTTATCTTGCCTTAGATGAACTTTTTTTGTACTAATATAAGTATGAAAAAACAGGGAATTTTTTTAACCATTTCATTATAATTAAAAATCTCATTATAGCTTTGTATCATATGCTATCCTACAAAAGCTCTACATGAGAGCAAATTACCACATTGCACATATAAATTTATTAGCTAAATTATCATTTCACCAATTGAGGTATAATGGCTAATGTGTGTTCTTTACAAAAAACTTTCTAGTAAAAGATTTAATTCATCAGCCATTTATTTTGATATAAATGTAACTAACCATGAGAATCAATTTTAATAAAACACATTCTGAAAAAAATTAAGGAAATTTACAAAGATTTTAAAAAGCCAAAGAGCATAAATTAAAAATGTGAATTGGGTAAAATAAAAATGGAAAAAGCTGTTGGAAAATAAAATATTTTGTAAAATTTCTCTAACCCATAGAATTTTAATATGAAGAGGAAATAATGAAAGGCAAAAATAATGATTTTAAATCTCACAAGCATTCTCATGATTTTAGAAAGAAGAAGCTCTGAGGAAAGTATTTGTTACTGTACTGAAACATCAGCTGCTTAATAATTTTATTTTTGTGCACAGAATCTCCCAAAAGTAATAGTATAAAATCATTTATTTAAGAGAATATTGGAATTAATATATACATATAACATGTATGTTAATTAAAAACAAAATTGTAATTATAATTGAAATAATAAATTTAATGGTTTACAAACAATTACAAACAATCCTTAAATCCGCAGAAGTATATATATATATATATATATATATATATATATATATATATATATATATATATATATATATATATATATATATATATATATATATATATATATAATATAAGTATATTGTCTATACTAAACTTAATGTAATTAGAAGAGACTTGAACAAAACTTTCAAGCTGTTTACAGTTATGCATTCCATCTTATACAACTGATCCACCTTACATCATATAGGGGAAAAGGTAAACGATCACCAATATACATATTTCTTGCTGAACCAACAATCATCAGTTGGTCCAAATCACTATTTTCCACCCATATGTACAATCAGTGCTCAGTTTATATTAAGATAGCAAATCTTCCAACTTTAATTGTTCAGCTTTCCATCATCAGATTTTCAATGAAATGGATGGCTGAAGAGTTGGAGGGTAGAGAAGATTAAAGCTGGTCCATTAAAGTTGGAAGATTTGCAACCTTAATATAAAGTAAGCACTGATTTTATATATATATATTTATGAGAGAGATATTGATCTAGATCAACTCATGAATGCTGGTTCAGCACAAAATATGTATATTGGAGATTATTGTTTTTTTTCTTCACAAGTATGTGGTCATAAGTTGAAGTACATAGCTGTAAACAGCTTGAAATTCTAAATTCAATTCCCTTATATATATATATATATATATATATATATATATAATTTATATATTTAATTTAGAATATATATTTATATATATATATATATATATATATATATATATAAAATTTATTTTAAGTGGACTAAAGATCTCAGAACACAATTGCTATTTTTAAAATAAATTAAAATGCAAAGGTTAACATATATCACTTATTGATTAAGCTTATAATTTATTGTAACAGTGAAAACTGAAACCCATGACAGTGAATAACCTAATGAAACCTAATTCTACGAATATATTCCTCTGGCTACATCTTCTTGACTGCACCCACCATTTTCACTTTTCAGCCTCCTAGGTCAATGAGCGAAGACCCTAATTGAATAAATAACACAAAGAATGCATTTGGTTCAAATAAAGAAAGAAAATATATTTTTTGTATGAAGAACGATTTATTTACAATTTACATAACTGGAATATGTTGACTGTTATATCATCATCTTTATAAGCTCATTGATAAACCATATGTAAGTTAAGAATTTGTACATGAACTCCAAAGATTACAAAAGGGATAACTAGAGTTTAAATCAGATCTTGGATAATTTATTATGAGTGTCAATTATTTAACTGTTTTAAAAAATAAATTTTCATACGTTATTATCCCTTATAATATTAGACTGACTTATTAGGTTTATATTTGAAGGAAATATTTTGTAACAAAAAATGGAATATATCACATTCTTTTCATGCAAGATAATTTATCCCTGAATGGATACACTAACCATTTCCTAGAAATGCTATTACATAATGAATTTTAGATATTATTATTAGCTAATTTTAAATTACTCATATAGTATGATCAATTTCATCTTCATAATAAACATGAATATATAAACATCAATGAATTAAAAATATATTTTAGCATAAGTATTTGAATATTAAGGATAAATTTCCATCAAGTGAATATACTGAACTTCAATATAGTAAAAACAAGAATGAGTACTTGATTATGACTTTTACAAAAGCTGAGAATTATAATGTCATAAAGTAATTACTGTGGTTTATGATTCACATTAAATATAAAATAGAGTTATAGCACCAGATATGTTACTTTATTTTATGGCAGAAAACATCAACAGTTTTAACTATGAGTGTATATATATCGTACTCCATGGTATAACTAGGGTTTATACGATTTAATTACTACATACATTCGATTTATTAAATTTTTTACCAGAATATTTCAGTGAATTTTAGCAGCACAATTATCTTTTCTGGTCACACAAACCCCCTTCCACTTAATGTGCTACTAGAGTAATAGGGATGAGCAAGCCAGCTTTTAGTTTGTTTGAAAGGTACCAAGACTTTTCACCAGGACTTCGCATAAAAGTCCACTGATCCACCCATCCCCCTTTAATTCTATCAACTGTTATTTGAAGTTATTTGATATGATTGGAAGATTGTATTTTACAGTACAGCATCAGCAATTTTATCATTCAGGTATTAATGATTGTGTTTAATTGAATTTAAACTACTTGGAATTAACAACTAAATACTAATGTAAGTTATATACATATTTATTAATACACAATGAAACATTATAATATCATTAAGAGAATAAATATCAGAGAAGTAAATTGTGATTAAGAAATACTAATAAGATTTAATTTTATTTATTAAAATTTAATATGACCTTTTATCACATTTAGAGTTCGAGAGAGAGTGATCACTTTTAATTATAATAAAGTAACTTACTGGTAAGTTTTAAAGTTTTTATATTATCTTATATATTTTATAATGCATAGAATTATCCTGTGTAATCCATGGTTCAATATCTTTGTTGATTGTAGGTGGTCTAAGTTCCATTATGAGATGGCTTCACTCAGGCATTTCACAACTTCCAGGGGAGCAACACTGGCAAATGAACTTCTTCTACTCATGCATTTTAATGCAATCTAACATATTAATGATAATAAGTTTTTTTTCTCTTTTATTTCCATAGATTATCTGATGACTAAACTTTTATCTCACTCTACATTACTTTTGGAACAAAAATTCAATAAGTAAGTAATTATGTAATGATGCAAGGTATGTTCTTTCTTTTTATAGTCCTTCTCTTTTTTAGTCTCCACACATCCCTGGTTAACACCTTCCTTTCCCTTTCTTTGGTAGCCATCTTTAATTATTGAAGGAATGTTGTTGCATGTCTTTTCTCTTTTGTTAGGTACACTACTTACTTAGTAATAAGAATTTGTTTTTTTATCTTAACCAAAATAGATTTACATTCTCTCTTTTTTTTTTTATTCTCTTCCAAAAAAAAAATGTATAAAACACCCATTATTTAAAATAATCACTTAGATATTTCAAAAGAAAATTCTACTCAAAAATTTAATAATTTAATTTCTAAATGCCTTTATATAAAAAAAACTACTGAAATCTGATATATATATATATATATAGGTTTAAAATGCATCTGGTAACAGAATATTTCAAATAACAGATATAAAACTTTTCTCAGCCCATGTCAAATTAGCCACCATATATAAATAAGAGTGAACTGATCAAATGATATTATAATTTTTTAAGAAAAAATGGTTAAAATCTGTGAATAATCTAAAAAAAATATTTTGGCATATATATATCTAGTTATAAAATCTCCCACTCTCTTATAGTAAACTTAAATTACATTGCAATTAAACATATCTATTTAGAAACAGATATAATTTTTTTAAATGCTTTTATTGATGTTGTAAAACTGATTTGTTTCTTTGTTAACATTTGATCTTTTTTAAGTTAGAATGAAATTTTAAAATCAAAATTTACTATATTAAATTCAATAGAACTGCTTTACAATTAATATATAACTATGTTATACCAGCCTAAACCATTTTAACACTTATATTTACAATATGTCCTTTAGTTTGATAGATATGAAACAGAGGGTGGAGAAAATATAAAAAATATTTAATAACTTTACGAATCACAGTTAACAACTATTTTTAGAACTTTTATTTATTTTAAATAATAATTGTGAGAAGGCAGTATACATTTTTTTCTTTCAATTTAGTAACATTTGTGTACATAATTCTTTTATCCTATAAGAAATTAATAACTAAGTCTTCTATTTTTTTAAAAAACAATTGTTTTTTTTTTTAAAAAAACAGTTGGGTTTTTTTTTAAAAGTAAACTAAAAAAGTTGCATTATTTAAAATGATTGCAAAAAATTAAAAACGATCACAATTTTTTTCTTTAGCATTTTTTTAAAACACTGTTTTAAGATCAAAATAAATCTATCAAAAAATTTTAAATAGAAAACTTAGTTACTGATTTATTATACATATATAATTATGTCCACATACTAAATATAATATATATATATATATATATATATATTATATTAGTATGTGGATATATATATATATATATATATATATATATATACACATTAAAAGTATATATAATAACTTACTGCAGGAATATCTAATGATTTATATATACTATATTTGTGGTATTGATTTAAAGTAAAATTATATGTATCAAATGAAGTTCATTTACAACATATATATAGAAATATACATTTTAACTTACATCAGAAACATCTATTGATATATGTATGTATATATCAACTCTAAGTACTCTGTCAATTTAAAGTACAATGTAGTTTTGCATTTTTATTTACTATGCCAATACTAAAAGCTTAAAATAATAACATTTTTATAGTAAATGCTTTTATTGACTGTCCACTATAAAAAAAATAATTATTTTTAAATCACAATTGCAATTTTTAGATTTAACCTGAAGTAAAAGCATGGAGTCCAGAAATAAATTAAACCAATCCTTATTTTTTATAACAAGATATTGACTTAATTAATTTCTAGACTCTCCCCCTCATGCTTTTATTTCAAGTTAAATCTAAAAACTCCAATTGTGGTTGAAAACCAATTATTTTATTTCTTATATAGTGCACAAACAATAAAAGCATTTAATATTTTAAAAAATTATCTTTATTATTTCATTTTTATTATAATAGCAACAGTAACAATTTGCCAATCATCAAATGACTAGAATACTTTCAGGCAAATGTATTTGTGCATTTTAACAAACCCAAGGTAATAATTACTTTTTAGACAATATAATAAAATTATATATACATAATTAAAAAACCATGACAGTATGAGGTGTTTTAAAAGAACAAAATAATTGAATCTCTTAAAATCTAGCCTGAGTAAATAATTTTGGGATAATTTAAAAATTAAAATAATAATAGATTTCTCACTCGATCTCATGATTTTATTTAAATAAGACTTCAAAATTAAAATATTTATATAATATATTATAATAAAATGTAAAAATAACAGATAAAGTAATATATATATATGTATGTGTGTGTGTGTGTAATAGAAAAATCATTGTCAAGGTAAATTACAATCTACCGAAATAGAGGAATTACTCATTTAAAGTTCAATTGAAATATTCAGACCACAAAAAGTTTTATGGATAAAGTTCAAACAAATCAGTCAAATATTCTGAAGGAATCCTGAGAGTACTTGAGATGAACATAGTTATGTTTTGAAAGAAAAGTAATTCTTTATATTCATAGCTTTATTTTTTCTTTTCTTACCAAGACAGTTCGTGCAACTTTTAAGTATCAGCACTTATGCACTTTTCTTTTAACAATCTTATTTGTAGATTTCATACATTTAAAAGCAGCAAAATGCAGTTCTGTTCATATAGTTCTATATCATGCTTTCAAACAAATTCTTTACAGAATCAAGCAAGCAAACATTGGTTGGTAAAGCATAAGTGGATGTTCTCTCTTGTAGATACCCATAAATCATCATCAGTAGTTTAATTGACAGAAAAGGGATGCTGGTTTATTTAGCCATTTATATTCATGTTGTTAGTTCTCTGAACAGAGATTGTCATAATAACGTTTAGAGAATGACTGACTGGCAATGATTTTTTATAGGTAGTTTACAAAATTTTATAAAACTCTTATCAAGTAAACTACAAAAGATCTACAAAAGACTTTCCGATTTTAATTTTACATTATATATGATCTGTTTATGATCTTATTTAATTAAATTTTTATAGTATCTGATAAAAGGGATGCTTTTGTAATAAATCTCATGCTTTACTCTTAATTAGTTACATTCTAGAGTAGCTTTTTTATCACACTTTTGATTTTAATACCCTCAGAATGGCTTAATTTAATAAAACATAGAAAATTTTACCTGCAAGGACAAAATAAATTTTTTAATTACAATTACATTTTAATTTTATCAAAGACGTTTAAAAAAATGAATTATTACTTAAAATTTTAAGTAAGAATTTGTTTTTATTGGATTCCAATCAATTAAAGAATGAAATTTAATTTCTATAATTAAAATATATTGAAAAGAAAAATATTCTGATAATGAATAAATAAACTGAAAGATAAAATGAAAATAACTGTTCTGAATAAATTACAGATTTGGGTACTGTCTCATAAATAAAGTATGTTCTTTTTGACAAGCCAAATTTTATAATGGATAATATAAAATAATAGACTGCACATCACACTAGACAACTAATATCATAAGTGGAACTGACTATCAGTAAATGACCTCATGTTAGGTAACCACAAATGTACTGAAAATATTATAACCAAGTGGCATGGAAATGCATCAAATATTTGGACAATTACATATAATAAATTTAATTATAAATCAGATTGTTTTCTTTACTTATGTATTACATATTTGGACAATCTAAATACACTGAGTAAATGTATTCAGGCAATTTGAAATATAATTAATGAATAACTGAGTTGATCACAAGTTAATATCTACATATACAATGAACTCATAAATTTGTAAAAGATTACAAATAGGTCCATAATGAATACTCTTGCTTGGCAAAGAAGTTAAAATTTATTAAATGTTTTACTTGATAGGAAGATATAACATGAGATGTAATATAAAATAAGATAAAATAGTTTTATAGTGAGTCGTGCAATAGTAAATCAAACATCCAGGTTAATAACAACAATATAAATTTATTAAGATAAATATTAATTTATTTGTGGTGATGAAAATAATAACAATTTATAAGAGCAATTAACATCACATAAAGTACATTTATAATTCACCCTAGCCAGATTATTATTAGATTTGATATATAGTTTATAATAAAAATTATAAAATCATATAGTCAAGAAAGGATTAACTATAGATTTTCATTCATGCAAATAAAAATAAAATATATGGAAAATTTGTAATATTATTATCTTTTAAAAAGAATAAAAATCAAGTAATGTTTGTTTATAAAGTTATTTATAATTCAAATTAAGTTATGCAAATATTATTTATGTATTAATTGATCTTTTACTTTAATTGATTGTTATTATTTAAGTTAATAAATGGCAAACCTAGACTGCATTGTAACCAATATCATTAATTTAGAAGAAAATTTTTATAAATATTACTGTTTTTACTTTTAATTCTTGTTAATAAATAAGTGATTTTTTTATCTGAGCATCTGTTTCTATTAGCACATATAAAACTTTGATTGAATTTTTTTTTATCTAGCAGTTCTTTTTGAATCCTCCTTCATACTACAATATATATATAAGTCTCCATAGATATTTTAATCCTTGCATGTTATCCAATTATTTTTCTTTTGTTCATATTATAATTCAATTAGATTTAGTAGTCTTATATTTATGGTGATCATTATAGCATTTTTGTTGTTAATCATTCCAGTCAAATCATGAACATTAAATGGGAGGAATTTCTGCTCCTTCCCTCCAAGTAAAAAAGTTTATGTTCTTCCTTCTGAAATTTTTTTATCTTTATAGTAATGTCTACATACTTAAACACTTGTTTTGAATATATGATTTCTTCTAATTTTAGTAAAGCATTGTTGTCATCCAATATAATTTAACAAATACTTTTTCATTTTAAATGATTCATTTATTCCCAATTTATTCAAAATATATATATATATATATATATATATATATGTTAAACATATGACCTTGAATTTTTTTCTTTATTTAATTATTTATAAACTACAGAAAAATAACAAATGAAGATATGTACATATCACATATTTTCAACCTTAATAAGAGAAACAATTAACATAAGGTCATAACTACAAAATAAACATTCCATAAAATATGTGTCTTATTTTTTTAATATATATTGTAATGGTATGCCCCCTCTCAACAAGATAAGTTAAGGCAGTCGCATCTCACTATAGTCAGATTTAAGTTCTTCATATAGGATTCCACGAATGATGTGACTTAATTTTGATATAAAACTATATTTGTTCCCAATAACTAATTTACTATTAATAAATTGTTATATCTAAACTACATCAAATCAATTTTCACCTTAATTAACTTTACCATTATGCTCAGATTTCGAACTCAGGGAAGTTTAACAATTTACTCTCTTCATGGATTCCTATCAATATTTTAAAGTAATATTAACAACGAATCTCATTAACTCTTTAAATTAAAACAAAATTGACGACTTCATTTAATATAAAAAACACAATTATTTATTTAACAATTAAATAATTTAAATTTTACAATATATAAAAAAAATATTCATATATCTACTTCCTTATATTAAAAATATAAATATTCTCTTTGCTTACAGTAGATATATTTTCTAAACCTATAACACTACGTGATTTTACAATGTATATAAAATATAAGTATCCTAATATTTAGACATTTATATTAACACTATTTTACAATAATTGGGTTATATAAATAATAATCCAGTCATTTATATATAATACTTTCATTCGTTAAAATGATTGTCTGTAATTTATATTTATTAATATAAAAATATATACTTCACAACAATGTTAATCATTTATTCATTTATCATACATTACTGTTATTAAACTATTTAGATTAGTATAAGCAATGTAGTGACATGTCATCGAAAATAATATGTGGATTTAAAAATAATTTAATCTCTTACCTCAAGTTCACATTATCCCTTTCCCATATTAACATTTCTTAACTGATATTTAAATCTTTATTAATCATAAATAAAAACAAAAATATTCTAAATTATTAATTCTCTCTTATTATTCATTTTTTTAATAAAATGAATATGATGATAAAGAAAATGAAATTAACTTTCCTCAATTACAATTTTCAAAAATTAAATGGTATTTATAAAAGTTAATGTTCCTCGTGAATGAAAATCCTTCGAAGAGGCAGTTTTTTTATTCTTTCATTGTTAAACATTAAAGAGAATAATATTAGGATATCCTAAATTGACATTTAGTTTCCTCTTTATATTCATCTTCTTAATACACTGTTTCTTTATTAACAATCATAACTCCATTTTGAAGATCTAATCCTTATATAATTTTAAGGCATTCATAATTCCATTTTGAAGATCTAATTTCTTTATAATTTTAAGGCATTCAGCAAATGATGTTATTCCCACATATATATTTGATTAGGCAAGTGCATTTTATCTATCCCATGATAAATTTGTGTTCTAGCCACTTTGCATTTTCTTTATAATGTAAAGTACATTAAATTTGAATGAAGTTTTTATAAACATGTTCTTTTTTTAAAACGCCGTTCAGATTTTAAAACATGTAATTCAAACATTTTTTTATAGAACACAAAAATATATTTAGATTACTTTCTTTGAACAAATATTAGAAATTTCTTCTAATGAGTATTAAATTGTTCAAAATATAAACTTCAACTTACACTGTTCTTTGAAATCAAACATAGTAGACATTTTTATGAGGATATAGCTGACAAAAATAGAATCCTTAGTCTTTTAATAAAAAGAATAGAATTAATATAGTATATCTCACTCCATCAGCTCATTGAAGCATACGCATTCTACGTTGTTGCAATAACAATTCGATCTTAAAACACTAAGTTAATTTCACAGCCTTTAATTCGATAAACTGTGAACCCAGAGGTCATTTATTACCTTGTCAACAGTCTTTTGTCAACAACGTCTTTTTTTTTTCATTTTAAAAAATGAAAAATACGAACATAATAAGTTATATATTTATTTTCATAAATATAATAATTATGCAAATATAATCTATACATATTGATTACATATATGTAGAGTATATATATACTCCTACAATATATATATATATATATATACACAAACATATTAACATTAATAAGACAAATATCCTAAAATAATTACATTCATTGGCATCCTTACATTTTATCCTAATTGGTTATTTGTAAAACAAATCTATGACATCATATTCATTATATGACATTTGATTAACAAAAGTAACTCCTTTATTTATAATGAATATAAAATCTTTGTACCAAATGGAACCATGAATATAATAATCACTATCAACTGAATATTTATTATTATATCTATGATGATTCTTGCACTTGATTGCAGCCTTGCCATAAACTATATCTTCTAAATCACTAATCTTATAAATCTAACACATATTATTTATAAATAACTTTATTGAAGAAACATATGTAAGAATGATAAATCAACATACCTATATTCATGATTATGTACCTCATGATAATAAAACGTCTGAAGATAAAATCTTACATGACAATTCTTTATCCAATTCTTGCAAGCTTCCTTAACATAAATGTGATTTTCAGTTGTAAGTATCTAAATAAAATGTTATCATCAACTGGCATGCTTGGTCCACAATCAGTAGATTTTTAATATCCTTTGCCTTCAGCCACCAACCACTTCCTTGACTGATGACTTTTAACCCTGTTAGATAGATGGCAGTGGTTTACTTTTCATCTATTATAATTGTAAAAATCTATTACAAATAAAAATTTCATTCACCCACAAATTCATTTTGCCTTCAAAAAAACTCAACTAATATTTCAGTTAACATGTATTAGACAACTGAAAAGAAAGATCATTGTATTCCTTGATCTTAAACTTAGAGATAAAAAGTCAGTAAAGACAACACACTGGCTAATGCATTTTAATGAGCAGATCATTCATGTTTGTATACTATTTGAATTATTACATAGTAATAAAAGTTGCAATGCCAAGAATATATGGAGCTGACATTAGAAATTTGCCTAGTTCAGTTTCTTTAAAATCTCCAAAAGTAAGCAAAGGATTCCCTTTCAGTTAAAAGCAAAAGCTTCAGGTAATGATGGAATTAAGATAGTTGGAAAAATGCAGTATTAATATTTAAAAACAGTGTTTAAAAAGATATTAAAAATTATAGACCTATCAGTTTTTTATAAGTGTTATACAAAATTTTTACCAATATAATTTCAACTCATATACAGTGAACTTTGGATTTTAAGTAACCAAAAGAACAAGCTAAATTTAAAAATCATTTTAGTGCAATGAGTCATATTGAAGTATTGAGATAGGTTATACAAAAAAACCAATGAATATGAGTTGCCATTACGCTTTGGATTTGTAGATTATGAAAAATCACTTGATTTTATAAGCATTTCTTCAGTGATTAAAGCATTAAAACATCAAAGCATAGATCCAGGATATTGTCATATTCTTAAGAATATTTATAAAAATGCAACAGCAACAATAAGATTGCATAATGACACTAAAAAGATTAACATTGAGAAGGTGTACAACAGGATGAGTTCATATCTTCAAAAAATTTTACAGCAGTTTTGCAAGAAGTATTTTGTAAATTCAAATGGAAAGCTAAGGGGGTAAAAGTTAGTGGAGATTATTTAAGTTTCACAGATTTTATAATTGTTATTGTAAATAATGCTTTAGAGTTTCAGAAAAAGTATGATTAAAGTTAATTGTTAAAGAGACTAAAGTGTTGTTTAATCGATTTTCTCAAAAGAATGAACTAAAGATTGATAATGATGAGTTAGAAGTTAATGATAAATATTTTGATCAGATTGCTACTAGGTGGAAACATAATAGATGAAATTATTCATAGAATTAAACTTGGTAGGAATACTTGATAGAAATAACTTAATATTAAAAGAAAACATGCCTATGTGTTTGAAAATGAAGGTTTGTTAATAAATGTGTTTTACCAGTTCTTACTTATGGGTCTGAGACTTGGACATTTGTCAGAAGGGTGATACAGAGATATTTGACTCTTCAATAAGGTATGAAAAAATGCATGTTAAGAGTAACATGAGATTGAAAATGAAATACATGGGTGAGAGAATAAACAGGTATTACTGACATCATTGAAAGAATTAAAAGACTAGAGTTGAGCTGGACATATTATCAGAGAAGATGATAATAGATGGACAGCTGAAATCTTGAACTGGATTCCAAGAAATTATAAAAGACCTAGAAATAGTGCACATGTGAGATGGATGGATAAAATAAGAAAGTGTGCTGGAGTGATGTGTAGAAGAAAGGTTAGAGATTGGAGATGGATTAAACTTGGATAGACTTTTATCCTGCAGTAGATTGATAATGGTTTTAAATGATGGTGATGATGATGATAATGAATTGGTTGATTTGCTAAGTTGGCTAGAGACCAATTAAGAAATAAAAATTCCAAATTTATAAAATATCCTCAGCTAAATGATACTTCTTTTTATTTTCCACTTGAATTTAAACCCTTGGGTCATTATCATACAGATGAATGCATCAAACATTACAGAATGATGACCTTCATATATATAAATACAATGAATCAATAAATTATAACTTGAAAAAAGTTTACATTTGAGAGATAAAAATCAAGTTGATAATAAGGTTAATAATCAAACTCCAGGGAGCAGGAAAAAAATGCTGAATCCAATCATTATGACAAAATAAATAATCTCAGTCAGTTATAACACGGGAAAAATAAAAATCTATACATAATTATTTTTGAAATCATGAGAGTTTGCGTTTTTTTTTTCTTTTTCGCTTTATTATTATTATTTCTTTATTGTATGTGCGTATAACCTTTCACTTTATTATTATTATTTCTTTTCCGTGTGTGCTCATAACATTTTTGTTGTAAGGAAGGATTTTAAAAATCCAATTAAGCGTTCATCATTAAAAACTCGCTAAATAAATAATTTGGAATATTGGCAGATTTTTATGTATTTATAATAATATATAGGTGAAAAGAGGTGGATAGAGATGCAATAAAAAATACTTTTTTTTTTTTTAAATTTCTTTAATAACAAACTATTATTGCTTATTATTAGTGCAGCCTTCGGATTTTAATGAAGCAAAATAAAATATTTCCAGAATAAATAGAATTAAACTGTTTTCTTACATATATGTATGTGTGTGCTTGATAACTTATTCTTCAAAAACTAGTTTATTATTGTTAATGATTTAACAAATGTTTTCTGAAAACATATAAAGCAAATTTTTATTTTTGTATTCTACCTTTAATTGAATACCCATTAAAAACATTCTATCCATGCTTACTCTTTACATAATCAATCTTATTGTTGTCATTCATTAATTATATCTGTTTAACAATAATGATACTACTATCTATTATTTTTAAAACATTTAGTTGATGTAAGTAGTTAATTATGATTTTGAAAAATAGTCCAGATTAAAAAAACTAATAATACCTAGACTACTATATTTATATGATACTTACATATAATCCCATCACCCAAACTTGACAGCCGTGTTTTTTATTTAAATTGTACAGTTTTCAAGGACATACAAATATGTGTGTTTATTTTTTCCCTCAATATTATTTTACAAAATATGTGTTACTTGTTAAGTTTAAAAAATGTTAATGAATCTATTATAAATTCCATTCCCAGGATTTAATTAATTTATATATATGTATATAATAACATAAGAGTGCTAATATTTTGAACATTATTGTGACTTTTTTACATTCAGCACAAAATTGTCATTGTACTTTTACACTCAGCATCTTTGCTTTTTTTTTTCATAAACATTTTTGTAGCATGATTAAAGTATGAGATCTTTCATTGTCAGAACACCATCAAGTCAAATATTTCCAAAGTTACAATATCCTGACCTCCTGACTGCACAAAGAAAAATATGCATTTGTGGCAATTTTGAAGAACATTGGGGATTTCGGGCCACTGATATAAAATATCCCATGTTTGTTATTTTGTTTATTACAGTTTAAATTGTTAAATTTATTTTAATTACAATTAATTCTTATACTTTTAGTTTCTTTTATTTTTATAATAATAATAATGATGATGATGATGATGATGATGATAATGATAATAATAATAAAAGGGTAAAAATTAAATATGATAGCTTGTATACTCCTGAAAATATATAATTTAAAAGAAACAAAGCTGCCAAGCTTAGGTAATGAGATTATATGTAAATACCATATACACCTGGGTCTCATTTTATGTGGATTATTTTAATGTGATTTTGAAGTTATGTGATTCATGTTTCTTCTTAATATTTTTCATATTTCACTATATTTATTAGATATCAAGAAATTTAAATTATTAATAACTTATTTTGACTTGAAATACTTTTTTTTTTTCAAAAATATAATGTTATATTAGCAGTTAACGTGAACATGGCCTGAAGCTATATTTAGAATAAATAACATACTTAAACTGATGAGTAAATAATAATAGATATATATATTTGCATATAAAAATATTGCAATAAATATTCAAAAATTTTAAACTTTTAAAATGTATTTTGTTAGATATAACAGAAATAAATAATGTAGATTTTTAAAGAATAAATAACGAAGATTTTATTGATTTTATAAACTGAAAATAATATTTTTAATGATAATGTATAATCTTTTTGTTTGATTGTGATCCTCATTTTTTAAATATAAAAACAAAATGTGAACATTTAAAATTTATTTCAGTAGTAAAAATCAGTTGTCAACAGAAAACCATTAACACAGCACAAGACTGGAATTGACACTAGTTCGGTAAATGGGATGGAGAAGAATATGGTAAAAATTAGAGTGGGGAATGGAAAATAAAGTGGCTAACAAGTTTCTCTGGGCATAATTGCTGAGAGATTCTTGACTTTGTTCAAAAAGAAGCTACATTACATCACATCAATGAATCTGATTTTTTACCAGTTTACAAATGAACCACACATTCGAAAATAGTGATAATGATTAAAATACGTATGAAAAATGTCAAATTAAATACTGTAGTTAATAAAAAAAAGTAAAAAAAGTTTTGTCTTGTACCAATTTTTTTCAAATATTTGATATTTTTTATTCGTCATACTTTATTTCCTTATTTTTTTAATGTGAATTTTAAAGTAATTTTTCCTTGCTGCTTTGCTTTTATGTGAATTCTGAAAATTACGGCCCCTATCCCCCCTTTTTTAAGGTAGGTTAAGTCTATTTTTGTGTGATTTTTTTTAATGCGGGTTTTTCTACTGCATAATATGAGACCCAGATATATGTAAGTAGAGGAATTTGAAATATCTATATTGGGAATCATGTATCCTTTTTGCATGTACATGGTCATGTGTATTAGTTGCTTGAGATGGAATAAAGGATGAATAGACTGAAATACCCTGAGTTCCAATTCCTCTACTTACATATATGAAATATTGATTGTATGCAATTTACTGCCTTAGAATTAAATGCCATATATATATATATATATATATATATATATATTTAATATAATATATATATATATATATATAGAGTATTTTGATTATATATATATATATATATAATCAAAATACTCTGGAATAACCTCTACAATTTTCAATATACCAATACAAAAAACAATAGTATCTATAGCCAATTCATGTCAGCATACACCATCATTATAAGGAACATATCTTAAAAACTTTATTTCTGTGGTGAATGAAATACAATTTGTGGCATTTAGCCCTGTACCAACATTTTCTAATTTAGCACAATATTTTGTTTATACGTGCTCTTAGTTCAGTCTCAGTTTCAGTAGTTATCAAAATATTGTCTAGGTAAACAATTTCTTCTATTCTTTTAACAAGCCATCCATTTTAGCTTGGAATTCATTTGGGACAATAGTTACTCCATATGGCAATTTATTACACTTATAATCCCATGTGAGTATTAATTATTAAAAATTCAACTGACCTTAGCAAAATGCAACACTTATTATAATAATGCTAAAACCTCATAAACACTAGATATGGGGTATGCTTTTTTATTAATACATTTATTTAGTGTTACTTAATAATTGCCACACAACAAATAGTGTCATCTGGGTTTCAATATTCCTACAATGGGTGTTGCCCACATTGATTCTTTAATCAGTGTTAGAATACCTCTTTTTTAACTAAAATCTTAAGTATTTCTTCAACTTAGGTTTTTAAAACAAAAGCAAACTTCCATATCTACAAACTGCAGAATGTGCATTCTCTATAGCTTGTACTGCTATAAGCTGGTTATAGCTATTATTGATTTTTTTTATATCGGTATACTGAATATTTTAGATTTAATTCCAGAGTATTTTGATTATTATATTTATTTTATCTGATTATATATATATATATATATATATATATATATATAATCAGATAAAATAAATATAATAATATAATATATATATATATATATATATTAAAAGCCAGTCAACACTTAGACAATCCCAGTATCAATAATAATCTACAATTTCAAGCTGTTGTCACAACCTCTTTTAATAATAAAGCTGGAATTCGACTTCTATTAATTTTTTAATATATTTATATAGACACTAAAGTTTGCAACTTGATCACAGAGATTGAAATTATTGATACGAAGAAGTTTAAATAAACCTCTTTAAATTGATAACTATAACCTGTTTTGAATGCAAACTAATAAATAGTCAAAGGTATCATTACAAACTGCAATTATAATTTTCAAAGGCACCCAAAGTATTACTTAAATAATAAGTATAATAATGCTCAAGGCTAAATGGGTTTGTAAGTAATCATTAAAAGCCAGTCAATACTTAGACAATCCTAATATTAATAACAATCTACAGTTTTAAACTGTTGTCAATGCAACCTCCTTTTAACAATAAAGTTTCCATTACAAAATCTTTCTTAAATGCCTGTTATCATTATTGGTAAAATATGTGAACTTCTTTCAAATATTTAATTAATTTAAAAATCAAGAAAAGAAAATGTGTGCATAAGTCATTTCTATCACCACATCCATCTTACATACAATGTTGCTGATTTAATATGTAATTAATATCAAAACACAAGATAGATAGATAATATTTAAACATACACTAGAAATTATATAACTTACAATGTAAAATTATATTATGATAAGCATAGCATTGTTTAGACACAATTCACCATATATTGTGACCTTTTTAGGAATCAAACTATATATTAAAATTTCAATAGGGATTCAGTTGAATTTAGATTGATAATTTTTTTTAATTATAATGTACCATATTGTCTTTACTTTTTTTTATCTGTCATCTTTTTTTTTACAAATGATATTACATTTTATAGTACGAATGGGTTGCTTGTTTTTCTTTCATAATAGAAATATAGAGAGGATTCAGTGAGTCCTCTGACCTTTTATATTGATATAAATGTGTTAAGCAATTCTTACCTGAAAATTTACCCTTATTTCACTTTAATAAATAAAAGAACAAAAAAGTCTGTCACTTTCAATGAGCTTAAATGGTTGTGATTTCTCTATAATATTAAGTTTATCCTTTAAATGATGGATTAATCTGTTTAAATTACTAGGTAACTGGATACTGAGATTAAAATTGTTTGTAGGCATATTTTTTAATTTATATGTTTGTTGAAAGGATATATGGCATGGAAAACAAAGATTTTTACCTGCACAAACAAAAATTCTATTTATTATTTTTTATTTAAGTATTTGTATGATAAACTTCTTTTATATTCTACTTTACATAAATCTTAAACATATTTTTTTTTCACTTAATATTTCCATAAGTGCTGTTTTCTAATCCCAAAATATGAAGTGTAGGTTTAATGGATTTAACAACCATTTTATAACAATGTAGACTTTTTGTTGCTGTGAATTCTAAGGACTATCAAAACTACTTTTGATACATCCAAGTGATAAATGACATTGAATAATCCACATGGGGTCACTTGGAGGTGTCAGCAGTGGTTTTGTATGGTCCTTAGAATTAAAAATGGCAGTGAGCACAGTCTAAATACTAAAAGCTTATAACATCTAAAATATAAATTTCATTACTATAATGAAGGTGCAAAGGAAGTATATGGGGAGGGGGGAGGATATTTTCAACAATATGAAGTATCATCCAAAAATGCAGAAGTTTGATCAAACCAAGCTTATATTTTTGAAATACTAAAAGCTTATAATTTCTAAAATATGAATTTTATTACAATATATGCCCATAATCATGTGAATTAAAACAAATTAATTTTATAATTAATCGGATTTTTTTATCAGAAACTGATGTTGCATGCTTTCTTTGTTTCATGTAGTTAAAAAAAATAGAGATAAGAAAAAATAGCATTGTTCACATTTGATCTCCTGATGTGGATATCAGATTTACACTTGATCACATGAAGTCCTTATGAGCTGTTGAAATTGATACAAATCTATATATCTATTTACATGATTTTTTATTTATTAATATCAAGTGACTTTTACCATCCACAAATGAACATTGAAACATGTTTAAAAAAATATTTACAGATTTTAACAAAATTTTATTGATTATTTCAAATGTAAAGGGGGTATTGGATTTTAAATAAGATAAGCAGCAATATTTTTACTGTCAGTAGATAGCATTATCATCTTGTGACATTTAATGACTAAATCTCTCTCATTTAGATTCTTTTTATTCACTTACCAATAAATAACAATATAAGAGAAATGAAGCACACAACATTACTTGCTTTGATAAAAAAAAAATCTGATGTTTATTTTTTATTAAATGTAAAATTAATATTCTTTACTTTAGACAATTATTCTTTTGACTAATGTTAAGATAAAATGTGATTTATTATTAATTGTAGAATTAATATACTTCAGTAGCTGTTTCTACTTTTATTCAACATTTATGTTATTTCAACATGTGATTATAGACCTATATTTGAATAAAGTTCATATTTTAGAAGTTATAAACTTTTGATATTTCAAAATTGTAAGCTTGGTTTGATTAATTTTACATTTATTAAACATGATTTTTTAATTAATATATGTGTCCATTTTTTTTGTTTATTTTTTTGTTTAAATATTTTAAATTCTTATTTTAGAAATTATAAGCTTTTACTATTTTGAAATTTTTCATTTCTCCCATTTTCTATATTTTAGTCATGTGATTTGATCAAACATAAATTATATGAAATTTGCACTTGAATTTTTTAATTATTGATATAAATTGTAATTTTGTAATGAATGATCATATTATAACCATGTGTGATTCAATGTCATTTATCACTTGGATATGTCAGCAGTGCTTTTGAGTGGTTTTTCCATTCAATATGGCTGTGAGCACACTCTAAATCAGTACTGACTTTTTTCTATTCAATATTTATAAATCTAAGATTTTTTAATAAATTTAAACACTATTTTCATATTCATTTGGCATTTGTGATTGAATTCATCATTCAGAATGAAATCATGTGTTTAATCAATTCTATTACTTCACAGACAAATATTGAATTATAGTCACAAAAACTCAAGTTTTCATGCAGTTTAAGTAATATAATCAAAAATTATATTTTCATGAAAATTTTAATATGGTTTCATATGATACAAGTAAATATTAATAATATTCTATTATTCAAAACAAAACAAATCAACATCACATAAGATTCATAATAGATTATCTAAACTGGATTCCTAATACTTAGCATCAATACTGAGAATGAATTATATGCCACAAAAATGTTCCAAGCCTCTAGCTCACTGATGAGTGAAGATTGTTCAGAAAGTAAATGTATAATGAAAGACAGACAGTTGTCTGACTTTTTTTACACTGGAGGATAATTATGATATAATAAAATGTGAGATAAGAGATGTGTTTACAATTATTAAATCTACTTGGTTACACATATTTCTATAAGCAATCAAAATTATTATATATGTATAAAACTTGATTTAACACATATTTTCAGCCAATAATGATAGTTAATGTTTTCTATTATATCTTTACAGCTGTACATGCCTATAATCTGATAAAAAATTTATATACTTTACAAAAACATATAAATAATTATTTATATAAATACATATATCAAAAGATAAGTATGACTTTAATAATATTTACAAAGTATAATAAATAATAATCAACATCAAGATAGTGATAAACAATTAATAACAGGTAGATTAAGGTATTTCTAGATTTAATATTTACTTTTAAGTGACTGTACATTTATATACAGAAAGATCTTTTGGTTTAGTGGTTAACATATTCACCTAAAATGCTCTGGTCTAGAGCTCAAATCAATTCAAGTCAAAAATTGTAAACTTTTTATTCACCATTCAATAAACCTAGTCAAATGTTATCTGTTTTTCTGTATTTCTAAATAAAGGTTAAACCTATCACTAGAAATACTATGAATGCTATATGTGATGAAATTATGTAATATCAGAACAGTGGCTTCCCTATTTTTTTTTTGCAAAAGTACTTCAATTCTTTGATCACATTGATATCATATAATAACTTTTCATTTTATGTTTAATAATATTCCCAGGAAGGCTTTAAATTAGTGACCAGTAAGTTCTTAAAAAGTTTTAAATTCTAGCATTTATAGTTATAAAATCATTGTTTATCTGTATAAGTATTACAAAGTAATACATAATCTATAAACATTGTGTATAATACATAATAAACCAGTTTCCCAAAATGTTTTAAAAACCTGAAAAATGTGAGGCATACATATATAATAATTATTGAACTAAAAAATACTTTTATCTAACTGTCCAAATTATTGTATTTCCACGTAACATGTTTTCGGAGAGTAAAAGTGTAACTTGGTTGATATATTTTTTAATTACCCAGAATAGAGTTAAAAAAAAGATGAACAATAATTTCTTTTATTATATAACATACTTTCAGTCATTCAGCCTTATTTTCTTAAGCCAGGATTATACCACCTCATGACAGATTATTTCAGTGGACATTAGAGCATTTAGAAGTGTGTTGAACTGTGATGTTATCTGTTTCACTTTGGGTTCGTTTTTTTTCTAGATAAATCTTTAATAATGACTACTATTCTTCTATATTTTGTTTTATCATGTTTCATTTTACCATATTTAGTGAACGCAATCACTGACTTTTAAAAACATTTATGTTAAAATATTTTAAGAATCTTTGGCATAGGCATTCAAATTAATTAGTTATTAACACTTTTTTTTTTCAAACATATTTTTCTAACATTTATTTTTTATGAAATAAAGGAAAAAATTATGGAATTGTAAAATTAAAATATTTAAATAAAATTGTAACAATTATTTAGTATTAATAAAAGTTTAGACTGGTTTAGTTTTTTTTAATTAATAAAAAAAAAATTAATAGATATAATAAGGCATCATTTCTGAAATTGTTTTTATTTATTATAATAAAGTATAATTTTAGTACAAGTAATTTAATAGATTTATTATCAATTTGACCAAGTAAATTATATGATAGGAATAAAATATCCATATAACATTGAAAACAGGTTATGGTAACATGGATTATTATTGTCATTTATTTAAAGATACACTATTTCTAGGAATAATGTTGTTTAGCCATATCAATAATAAAGATTTGTGGTTAAAGATTAAAATTTTAAAAGCCATTTATTATACTTAAATATATTAAACCCTGAGATAACTTTTGATTTAATTTATGTTAAATGAAAACATAAAGGGAATACACATGAATACATTAGCCAAATACAAATATTATTGGACTTATTTATTCTTATTTACAAGACACAGTTATACTTTAATTTCATCATAACAGCGACATATTATTATTTATTCATACAAATTTTATGGTATTTTTTTAAATGTTTATTCATACACATTTTAAGTATTTTTTTTTAATATTTAAGCATTCTATTTACATTATAGTCTCATTATAGTGACTATCTGCTTAGTAAAAAAGTTTTGCTAATATTTTGACAGTCACAATTTGGTTAAGCTCAACATTTTGATAATTACAATATATATATATATATATTGTAACAGTCAAAACATGTCTATTTTGCTAACACACTGCAGAATTTAAACCCGGAACATAGAACTCAACACTAGGAGAGTTACCTCCCAAAAATCCCAAGTTGAAATCCAAAGTCCAAACTCCACAATGCTCTTTACGTGATAACACATTTGATGCTACTAATAGTATAATTTCGTGCCGGTGATCAGGGAGAAAACAAAAGACACTATATCTAAAATAGCCCTAGGTTAATTTAACAATAACTTATAGATGTGCCAAAGATAAGTTTAATGTACTATGTAATTTATATTGTACCCCGAATAAATAGAGAAAAAAGAAATAAATTTATAAATAAGATTTTAATAATTTGATAATAAAATAATTTAGTGATATAAATTGGATAGTTATATAATAAACAAACAAGATGGCTGATACCTCATACTTGGGTTCATTTAGATAATGTGCCTAAAATATAGTGACATGGTAGGCATATGTGAGTCACGTAAAATCTAACAGAGTTTGAAATATTTTAAAACATTTATAATTGGAGAATTAAATGGAAATCAAGAGTTGCTCATGAATAGATTATAAGATCGAGCTATACTGAATGGATTTAAAATTCATTTAAATATAATTCTTTTAATAAGTAAAAGGGAAATATACGGTGGTGCTAGCGAGTATATGCTGAGGATGGGTGCGGTTTATGAGTATGCAACATTAAAATATGGTGAAAGGTCTAGGCATTGGATAGGCATTCTGCCTTTTATTTGGGACATCTCTAGCCCACTCACAGTTCAAGCCTGGTCCGCACCCAGGAGCTTCATAACTGTGGGGACATACGCGAAATAATTCCCATGTGCCATTTTAGCACAGGACTGGGAACCGCAGAGTAAAATAAGAGGGAATGGATTTGAATGATTATGACCTTTTCCAACAGGAGGATTTCAGCACCCATGAATATTTACTAGCAACACAGCTTAATTTTCAAGAATTAGTAAAACAAAAGGGCAATTCATTAAGGAACAGAAATAGCTTGCTCTTAACTTTCATATTTTCATGGCCAGAAGACTCTCAACACTTAAGATAAATAAATATTCATTTAACAAAATTTTTATATGCAAAAATACTTTAAAACATATATAAGAGATACTTTTAAATATAAATGATGGGAGGGGGGAAATGCGTGTTTGTAGTTTATAAACTAAGATGGCAACCATACATCATTTAACTTCCCTACGTAACTCGCATTTGTCTAAAGAAATTAATTATATATTTCATTATAAGACATTCAAATAAGACATTGATAAATATAATAGAAAATCAACCCAAACACAAGTTCAGCATGCATTAGAAAAATGTTTAAATAAATACATTTAAAGAATATACAAAATTATTAGCTATAGCTTGAAGTTTTCCGAGATCTCGGGTTGATTTTAATTACCTTGTTCTTTTAACTATGTCCATGGGCATTTCCAAACTTGTAGCAATGTTCTTAAGCAAAGTTATGAGTGTCTTTGGTTCATGATTCCACACAGCAGTTAGTACATTTTAGGAGCAGCATTTCTTTGGGCTGATTCAGTTGGATTTGATGATACGGTGACAGGACATCGGATTTTGAATGACGGACGGCTGAGGCACAGGATCCTGAGGGAAAGACAACCTATAGTCCCATTACCCTGACATTCTGAGGTTAAACGATTTGAAAACTAGATTTACTGTCAAAGCAAGCCGGTCAGTCCAATGACGTGAATAAACCAGCAATCCGAAAATATGAATGTCAAAATTCAGATCAGAAAATAACTTTTTCGCTGTCACAATCAGGTAGGTTAATTAATAACTCTGTCTAATAATAATTACAATCAATCAGCCCTATTTATATGCTCTCCCTGATTACAATCTAACCCTGTGGTGATAAAATCCATTTTTTAATTATTACACATTTGAAAACACGGACTGCATTTTCTAATTAAAATCTGTTCGTAAACACTGTTTTAATCTTATCAAATCTACTAGTAAAACTGGCGCCAATATGATTAAAATTAGACACTATTGTTCTTTCTTACCCTTACTGACTTAAAGAAAATGGCATGTTTTTGAATAACATTTTATAACAATTTACATTTATCAAACACTCTTTCTGAATTTAATTTCCAGAAATATTTCTCAGTGATATTATTTTTTAAAGGCAAATAATTATAGTGAAATAACATCACAAAATAAATTGATTCAAAAACAACTTTTAAATAAAATATTTTGATAAATTTTAAATATTATTGCAGTATTGTGTAGATGAGAATATGTGACCTACAAGCATATATACTCGACGGTTTGAAAATAAAACCGTTTAAAAACAATTTTAATTATTATTAAACCCCGGGCACCCCATTATACATATAAATTTAGGCAGGATTTCAGTAAATAAACCCAGTACATACACAATACAATGAAATTAGGGTTTTAAATAAGGCATGAGGGTAGGAAACATGGAGGCAAGGTGAAACTAAGATTGGTAAGGCATATCTTTCTATTTCACATTCCCTTAGTACGTAAAAAAAAATTTTTTTAAAAAAAAAGATTTTATACCCAGTGTCTACTAGTATTTTTAAATATCAGCACACAAAAAAAAAATCTGACAAGGGGCAATGAGATTTGATGACATACTCGAATCATATTTCAACATGATTCAACATTTTTTCACTAGCAAAATGTATATATATATATATATTGACGCATTTTTGACTGTTCAAATTCAACTTGGAAATATATATATATAAAAATTTTAAAAGTCTATATGAAAGTGTTCAAATTCAGGTGTAGATAAATGTCCAAATTCAAGTTATTGTAGATCAAAAATTATGTAAGAGTGTCCAAGTTTGAGTCCTTTTTTTTGTGGTGGCTTTTTTTTTTACTTATATATTTTGTTATTCTCCTGGGTCAGGTGGGTGGTGCCAATCTCTCGTACTCGGAGAATGTCCTCTTGGGTGGTGCAGTCTCTTTTCTTTGTCTGGCAGTTCTTTGGCCCAAGGACTGAAGTCCAACATAGTCAGAAATTCTGCCATCTCCTCTGCGTCTTTAATTCTGCTTCCGGCCATCAGCTGTTGGATCGACAGAGGCATGTTTTGCTGGATGGTGTGGATAATGTGTGGGTCAGAGAATGAGAAGGTGGTGAGTGATCTCAGATGATTAACTTGCCAGATATAGAATTGTGTGTGTGTTTCTTTGATGCTCCCATATGTTTCTCAGGATATGGTATTGAAGATGCCACTCTGGCATTCCTCACTCCAGTAGTGTCTCAGTAAGGCCTTGCTATACTCGATGAAGTCTCCAGGTTTTTTTTTTATGATGCTCCACCAGTCCTTTGCATAGCTGTGTAAATGTTGGGTGATGATAGCAATTTGTTCTTTTGTCTCCGTCTCAAAGAAATGTGAAAAAGTCTTTCAAGCTATCTATGTGCAAATGAGGGTTTTCCCCAACTTCCCCTTGGAATATCTTGATGCAGATGATCTTGGTTAACTGGGTTTGAATGCTTGGGTCAGGAATCATGGTTCTACTGATATTGGTGATTTCAGGGCTTTTAGTATTTTTTTCTTTGTTGAATGGTAATGGAATTTTTGGGGTGGTTTTGTTTTGATCACACTCTTCCTTTTCTTTTGTTCTATTATTATCATTTTCTGTTTTCGGAACTAACATTTCCAGATTTAATTTTGGAGTGATTCTCTCTTTTATTTCATATTTCTGCTTGATTTGTTTGACTTTGTTCATTATGAGCATGGTCAGTTTTCTGAACTCACTCTATTTTTTTTGGCTTCTTTCATTTTGGTTTTAGTATTTGAAACATTGGCTATAAATGGCAATTCTGGATCACTAATTTCTGGTTATTATTATTTGGTAAGATATTTATTATTTTAAAGTCCTTTTAATTAAACTTTTTTTTCTTTATCAAACAATGGTGACTGGCTGTCTTCCACTCAGTCTCTGGCCTTTCCGTGCATCCTTGTTTGTCCTGTACTGATTTCATTATGCTGCTTCTTTGTTATTTTGGAAATATGAAACAAAATATTATTATTTTATTATTCAGTTCTTCTGCTGCTTGCTCAACTGTTTGGCAGTGTACTATTTAATTGTTTGCTAGACTCGGGTATCTCAATGGGTATCTCACTGTCATTTCCCCTTGTTCAATGATATTTACAAAAATATTATTATTATTATTTTTACAGAAACTTGTTTACATATATATACGTAAAATGACCAAATCCGAATTTTTATACAGCTTTACATGTATAAACCAATCAGTTCATCATCGTTATTTTGAGTTGCAATGCCATCTGTGGCAACATCATATCATTAATCTCCCCCAGGGATATTTTACTTACTTAGTTTATTTGACTCTGGACATTCAATTAGACAATCATATATTTTTATTTTTATAAATCTTATTCGATATAAAACTATATATGTTGCACTATATTTTGAAATCATATTTAGTACAGTAATTAGCACACATATATTTTTATAATACAACCAGAGATGAAAAAAGTTTACATATATATATATTGTACGTGTTGTACTATATTAAACTAAAAATTCTCCAAGTGATTGTATAAATGCCCGAGCCAAACAAAATACATATAATAATTTTTTTAAAATATAAATCACAATATTGAACTATTTAACTACAGGAAATGGGTAATTAAACGGACTAAATACTATCAGGATTTTGTGGGTGTTTAAATGGAAGCCTCACATTGAAAAGCACCATGAACCCGAAAAAAATATATATACTATGTAACAGTCAAAACATGTCTATCTCGCTAACACACTGCAGAATTTAAACCTGGGACATAGAACTCAACACTAGGAGAGTTACCTCCCAGAAGTCCCAAGTTCGAATCCAAAGTCCAAACTCCACAATACTCTATGTGATAACACATTTGATGCTACTAATAGTATAATTTCATGCTGGTGCCGGTGATCAGGGAGAAAACAAAAGACTCTATATCTAAAATAGCCCTAGGTTAATTTAACAATAACTTATAGATGTGCCAAAGATAAGTTTAATGTACTATGTAATTTATATTGCACCCCGAATAAATAGAGAAAAAAGAGATAAATTTATAAAGATTTTAATAGTGTGATAATAAAATAATTTAGCGATATAAATTGGATAGTTATATAATAAACAAACAAGATGGCTGATACCACATACTTGGGTTTGTTTAGATAACGTGTCTAAAATATAGTGACACGGTAGGCATATGCGAGTCACGTAAAGTCTAACAAAGTTTGAAATATTCTAAAACATTTATAATTGGAGATTTAAATGGAGATTGAGAGTCACTCGGAAATAGATTATAAAATCGAGCTATACTGAATGGATTTAAAATTCATTTAAATATAATTCTTTTAATAAGTAAAAGGGAAATTTGCAGTAGTGCTAGCGAGTATATGCCAAGGAGTGGTGCAGTTTATGAGTATGCAACTTTAAAATATGGCAAAAGGTCTAGGCCTTGGATAGGCATTCTGCCTTTTATTTGGGATGTCTCTAACCCACTCACAGCTCAAGCCTGGTCCACACCCAGGAGCTTCGTAACTGTGGGGACATACGCAAAATAATTCCCAAATGCCATTTTAGCACAGGACTGGGAACCGCAGAGTAAAATAAGGGGGAATGGATTTGAACAATGATGACCTTTGCCAACAGAAGGATTCCAGCACCCATGCATATTTACTAGCAACACAGATTAATTTTCAAGAATTAGTAAAACAAAAGGGCAATTCATTAAGGAACAAAAATAGCTTGCTCTTGACTTTCATATTTTCATGGCCAGCAGACTCTCAACACTTAAGATAAATAAATATTCATTTAACAAAATTTTTATATGCAAAAATACTTTAAAACATATATAAGAGATACTTTTAAATATAAACAATGGGAGGGGGGAAATGCGTGTTTGTAGTTTATAAACTTAGTTGGCAACCATGCATCATTTAACTTCCCTATGTACCTCAAATTTGTCTAAAGAAATTAATTATATATTTCATTATAAGACATTGATAAATATAATAGAAAATCAACCCAAGCACAAGTTCAGCATGCATTAGAAAAACATTTAAATAAATACATTTAAAGAATATACAAAATTATTAGCTATAGGTTGAAGTTTTTTGAGATCTCGGGTTGATTTTAATTATCTTGTTCTTTTAACTATGTCCGTGGGCATTTCCAAACTTGTAGCAATGTTCTTAAGCAAAGTTATGAGTGTCTTTGGTTTATGATTCCACAGCAGCAGTTAGTACATTTTAGGAGCAGCATTTTTTTGGGCTGGTTCAGTTGGATTTGATGATACGGTGACAGGACATTGAATTTTGAAATGACGGATGGCCGAGGCACAGGATCCTGAGGGAAAGACAGCCTATAGCCCCATTATCCTGACATTCTGAAGTTAAATGATTTGAAAACTAGATTTACTGTCAAAGCAAGCCGGTCAGTCCGATGATGCAAATAAACCAGCAATCGGAAAATATGAATGTCAAAATTCAGAAAATAACTTTTTCGCTGTCACAATCAGGTAGGTTAATTAATAACTCTGTCTAATAATAATTACAATCAATCAGCCCTATTTATGTGCTCTCCCTGATTACAATTTAACTCTGTGATGATAAAATCCATTCTTTAATTATTACACATTTGAAAACACAGACTGCATTTTCTAATTAAAATCTGTTCATAAACACTGTTTTAATCTTATCAAATCTACTAGTAAAACTGGTGCCATATGATTAAAATTAGCCACTATTGTTCTTTCTTACCCTCACTAACTTAAAGAAAATGGCATGTTTTTCAATAACATTTGATAACACTTTACATTTATCAAACACTTTTTCTGAATTTAATTTCCAGAAATATTTCTCAGTAATATTATTTCTTAAAGGCAAATAATTATAGCGAAATAACATCACAAAATAAATCGATTCAAAGACAACTTTTAAATAAAATATTTTGATAAATTTTAAATATTATCGCAATATGTGTGTAGATGAGAATATGTGACCTACTTTATTGTACAAGCATATATACATAATATATACTCGATGGTTTGAAAATAAAATCATTTAAAACAATTTTAATTATTATTAAACCTTGGGCACCCCATTATACATATAAATTTAGGCGGAATTTTGGTAAATGTACCCAGTACACACACAATATGATGAAATTAGGGTTTTAAATAATGCATGAGGGTAGGAAACGGGAAGGCAAGGTGAAACTGAGATTGGTAAGGTATATCTTACATTTTCAATATATATATATATATATATGCGTGTGTGTTGAAATAAATACTTCTATGAATTATTATTATAATAAAAAGAAATAAGAAAATTATATCCATGTAAATAGAGATAACTTTAGATCTTGCCACAAAACTATCAATTATTACTAATTGGCAATCACCCTGAGGCAAAACAAGTTTATTCCATTAATCTATAAAAGCACTTTTGTTGGTGTTTTTGTTGAAATAAAAGGAGGTAAGTTGTCAAATGGATTTAAACCCAGAAAACTATTTACATAGTATAATGCTCACAACATTTATGTTATAAACACACATATAAATTTGCGTTACATATGTTAATAATTTAAAATAAATTATGAAAAAAAGTAAAACAAAAATAGTTTAAAAGCAGATTTTTAAAAATGAAATTAATAAAAAGAAAGATTGTGTCATTTTTATTTTAAGAATAAGTTGTTTTTATTAAGAGTAAGGGTGGGGAAAGAGAACCATAAGATAAAGATTTAAAATTCATTCTTTTCTTTTTATATAATTAAGGAACAAGAAAACAGTAAATATTAAAAAATAAATAAATGTGAAATGTTTTAAAATAAAAACTGACAGTAGTATTAATTAATAAAAAACACTCTTGTAATCCATCTCATTGACAGGAATGCACTTAAATTTTGAAAAGATTTCTGACCAATAAAATGGTAGATAACTCTAAAAAAAGATTAGACAAAAATGTAAAATTAATTAAAACAAAATTAAAATTATGATAAAAATTAGACAATGAGAGAGTTAAGTATAAAAAGTGGCATCATTCCATTGTTATCCAATTTTCAGATTGTTTTCAGAAGTTTTTTCAAAGTCAGTTCAGTTTGGCAGTTGTTGAGTTCATAGAGTCATTCATCAGCACTGAAGACATAGTTAACATGACCCTCATTGACACCAGTCCTTACTGCTGTGGAAAATATAAATATAAAAATCATAGAAGTAGCAACATGCATTGCTAAAAAATCTTTGTAGTATTGAGCCAGGTTTCATGCTCCAGGATCTCAGCTCCATCAACTGTTCTTGCCTAGTATCAATGCCTCATTCATGATATAGACTCTGCCACATACTCTCTTCCATTGTCCATATGAAGTACAGAAGGAAACACATGAATCCATCTCCAGTGACCAAAAGGTCAGCCAGTTGAAAATCAAAACCAAAAAAGTGTCAATTGCAGAAAGACAATAGGTAAATATATATTTTCAATTGTAAACTGTCTAGACATATTTTAATGAAATGAACTATAATGAAGGACATTAGTAATATTGAATCTCTTAACAATTAATGTATACTTACTTATTCTTTTGTGTTAAATTATGTTGTTACAATTATATAAATATTTGTGCATGAGAATAAATACTTATTTTCTTAAAATGTTGCTCAGTCTATACTGTCTCTCTTTTAACTGTATCAACAGTAATTTAAAAATTAGAAATATTTCCATGTGTTAATTAGTATTGTGCTAGGTCCCCTGATAAAGATTGTGAGTTAGCCTGAGTATATTTCAAGCACTGCATTCATGTGCCTGTTGTCTGGATATGCTGGCTATATATAACATATATGGCCAGATGGCACCTGAGACTTATTCTTAAAACAAATAAAATGTGTTGGATGGCAAGCATTGTCCCAGAAATATGATATGACCAGAAAAGATGGTCAGTGTTATCTGCGTGTGTAGCCTCAACCTTCCCATAGATATCATTGATGGTTAATCTATCTATGATATTCTACCCCTCTGCTTGAATGTGCAATCCGATGTAGAGGCATTAAATAATAAAGCCAATCATGTAAAATAAATTATAAAAGGTCATTAAATAACCATATGAGTAATAAATAATAAAAAAATGATAAATATAAAAATATTTTTAGACAACAGATGGTTACAAATGACCAAAAATTTACATATTGCTTACTGGTTTATTACAATAGATCTCATTATTTCAATTTTTTATTATATATGTATATTATAACAATACGGAGAAGTTAGCTTAACGTAATCTGTACTACAGGGCGCCATCTAGACATTTGAACCTAGAAAAATTTATAAAGTAGTCAGATACGTAAATCAAAAAAAAAATTTTTTTTTTTATTTTATATATTTTGATATCCGGTCATTAGCCCATTGTCACTAGCTCAGGGAGTAGCAGAGATTTATATTTATAATAAATTCTTATCTAAAAATATATAAAAAAGAATAAAATAAGCCACTGCCAGTAATTAACACACAAACATTTATTTTCGCACATATATAAAATTTAGCATTATTTTAGAATAACTTTTACTTTGGATTTTGACTTGATTTTAGAATTTAAATTTACATTTTAATTTTTATAATATTATAAGTTTACATTTTAATTTTTTTATAAATTCGCACAGATGGGTTTATAAAATGTGTTTTTAATGTTGAGTATAGATCGGTTACATAGATTACACGGTCAAAAAACATTTCAAAATAAACATACATGATCAAAATACTAAGTCATTGATACCATCAATTGTATAGGGAATACAAGAAACCCAATGGTGTTCATCATAAGACACCATATTGGCACCAATAACTTAAAAGACATCCGACATAAATACATCTTAGATACTCACCGTAAGGTATCAGTATTTACCGAATGTCTAGTATGTTTTGATCAAATATGAAAACCAAAAACATAATTAACCGGTAATGAACCCATGCAAGCATCTATACCCAACTTAAATTTAATGCACCTTTATTTAGAGTGTCGAGTATGAATAGACTACATAGATTTGCATTTGAAAAGAAAATATTCAATCCTTGTTTAACCTTAGGCCAAAGGTTCGCAGCAAACCAAACTTCAATTCATCTGATATATCGATGTGTTCAATGCAATATGAATATGGCAGCACAATTAGATTAAGAGAAGAAACTGCTTCTCATCAGATAGGAATATTACATCTATCTGACAATGAGAGCAATAATAAAAAAACTACATAGGAAGGAACTGCGGTCTCCGTCTTATAATTCCTCCCATAATCAAAACGAGTGTGTGCAGCATATAATAGCGATTCTGCCCATAGCAAATCTCGTAATACATCTACTAATTACACCAATATATCCAATCCATTGACCTAATACAACTATGAAATGAATAACCTAAGATTACTTTCCCCTAATATAACTTTACAAATCTATATAGCCATTCACGCCCGACTTAAGTTCAATATTTATATAGTTTAATTTATCGAAAAACAGAAATCGTAATAAAAACTTAAAAGAAAAAAAAAATAAATGGAAATGATTTTACAAAAGAAATACATCAAATAAAATTATACCTAATTAATAAATAATTTAGTTTGATCAGATAGGAATCTATTTCTATTTTTTTTTAAATACGGAACAAGTTTAGAAGTAAAGTTCTTATTGTTTAGAAATGTTCATTAATTATATATATTTAAAGCTGAAAGTTCAAAAAAGTTCTTACGATTTCAAAATGTTTCTTTTATCCGTTGTTTGAGATTGGTATTCTGTTGGCCGATTTATTTATTCATCCGGAGGTCTTTTGCTTTGGCTGGTCCTCAATGTAGAAAACGATGTCATTTCTTTTTTTTTAACAAAACTGAAGGGATTAAAGAGTGCATCTTTTCAATCCCTTCTCCCACAACTCCGCACTAATACATATCACCACTCTTAATAATAACTAACTCAATCATTTCCAAACTTTTCCTTTTATATTAATTTTAAGGATTCAATTTACATTACATCATTGATGTGATGATCCTTTCGCTGAGGTCTGATTCCATTGTTTTTCTCTTCTATCTGACCATTGCTTATACATTTAAATGCCCAAGGCTAGTTTACATTGACTAATTAAATTAATCATTTCCATTTTTCAATAACATTAATTAATTTGTTTTGTACAAACTTACGATATATTTTTATCTTTCAATCTTTACAGATATATTAGTTTTAAAATACTTTTTCTTTTTTTTAATAAAGTTTCTTTTTTTTAATTTCTCATCTGTGCGATTTAAATATATATATGAGTTTAGTATAGAATTTTAATTTTCAATTTTTAATTCTTAAAAAAGAAGTTTTATTTGCGAACTTTTATTTTTTTCATGTTTACTAAAAAAAAACAATGTAACGATGTCTGTGCCCATTACAAAATATATATATATCATACTTGTGGGAAAATTTTATTTTAAATAATTGTATATCAGATCACTCAGTGGCCAGAATGACAGAATAATCTGCAGTTTCTAGAGAGTTATTTTAATCATAAGCTTGGTGAGTAACAGTGAAATTGAACATATCTTGAGTGCTAATCTATCCTACTCTAGATATATATTTGAAATCCAAATTTAAAATGTTGATTATCATGATTATATGAATAATGTCTTTTTAGTAAAGGCAATTAGATCTACAGATATATGATATAAAATGATCTTGTTTTAGTAGTAGTAAGACAGAGAATGTCTACATTTTTTAAATAAATGTCTGAATTCTAATGCATATTCAATGTATTATTCTTTGATAAAAACTTAAGAATCAAGTTGTAATTGATTCACATTGATTTAAAACTAAATGAATAAAAATGTTACCATGCTGCATTAAAAGAATGCCTTTCATTTATTGTATTAAATGCAAAGTTTTTTGTTAGTTAATATTGGTTATCTTTCTTGAATTAATTTTTTGATAGAGTGCTTGTTCATATAAAATGATATGAATCTATAAATCATTCTAAATTCCAACTTAAATGTTAAATTACTTTATATCATAAGTTTTCTTCTGCATAACAAAGACATAGATACATATCTTAATTAAAATCTACACATTAAGCATAAATTTAAGTTATCAAAATTCATTGACTTAATAGATATTTAAGTGTTTCTAAGATAAAACAATTTTATTTACATTTAGAAATTTTGGAATCTCATTGATTCTAAATAATCTATAGCCAATAACTTTTGTTATAAGTATTATAATTTATAGTATTCATAATTTTTAGTAATTATATTTAATTTGGAAAACATTTATTTATTTGCATTTTGTATTTAATTAAGATGATGGTTTTAGTTCAGTTTTTTTTATTTTATGAGTGTAGCCATTTTATTATTATTAATTTTTATTTCTATTATAAATATAAAATTAGTAATATTATTTTATAAATGTTCCAGAGCTCATATTAATATTCTTATTTTTTTTTGTTTAGGGCATGAAAAATATACAAAGCTTATGTAAACTCCAACCCAACTTAAGTATTTAGGGGGGGGGGGGAGTTGCATATTGTTTTGAGTCATGCAAAAAAAATAATATGAAGTGAAGGGCAAGTATAAGTAGTCAATATGGAAATAGTGTCTAAAATAATGTGAAGAATATAAATACAGATTTAAATTCTAGTTTATTCACAATTTTCAAAAATATATCAAATCTTATAATCAAAAAAAATTGGACTAGTGGAGAGAATTTGAACTTAGTTTCCAGGCTTCCAGGTTCTTTTTCAAACTTTCATGATAATAGCCCACTAAAGAAATGTGATAGGATAAATCCACTGAATTTATTATCCAAGCATTACATATCTCAAAACTAATAATAGATATTAATTCCCAGAAAAACAAAACAATTTAATTTATAACTTGAAATGGTATTACTTGGGTATTTTCCAGTAGAGAAGAAGCTAATTACTTACTCACAATACCTTTCAGTCAATTAGAAGAGAAAGATAGAAATACAAAGTTTATCATGATGAATCATTGTGAAAAGTATCTCATATGATTTCTTAATGTGACTTTTGGTGAAATTTTGGTAAAAAAAATTGTTTCATTAAGAAAAAAATTATACTTTATAAGAAAGAAAAGAATCATTTCTTTGATGGAAACTTCAAAATTGTTAAGGTCAAGGACAAAATTGCTATAGGACAATAGTTTGCTACATTTTCTCTTTCACTGTTTTTGACGATAGATGTTTTAATTGGAAATTTACTTTGAAAATATACTCTTTTCATGAGAAAAGATGAACAAGTACTAATAACATGGATATTAATATATTTAAATTTCCCTGCATAAGTGAAATTGATATTCCATCCATTTTATTCTTTATATTTATAATTGTCATCAATTTCATATTTTTATATTTCCTGGTGGAACATAGTTTCTAAAATGTCTTTTAATCATAAAAGAATCAATATTATATAATTTGATATTTGATTTGATAATGTCAGCAGCAGCAATATTGCTTTCATAGATCTCTGCTTCATTTGTTTATATAATTTATTTCTGAAATTTACTTTGTGGATAAGATCATTTGTAATCCAATCATTTCTTTTAATAATATCAATAATTGTTATTTTGGCTTTAATTTAGCTTTCTATTTTAATACGATATATTGATAAGCATTGACCAACTACATAAGCATATGGAGGAGGATAATAATTTAATTTTAATAAAAAATAAAGCCATACTTAGTGTTAATTAACTAATATTAGAATATAGAGAAGTATGGGATATCCAAATTAATATTGTGTATTTTAATTGTGAAATTTAATGTTTTAATTGTATTTTTTTTTACTGTTTGTTTTATTTTGTAATTTTATAATATTTCTATTCTATTTCTTAATAGACAGTCCAAAGACATAAATTAACATTATATAATCACCCCATAATATATAAAATCAGGACATTGTCAATTACATGAAATAATTAAAGACAGCACAGTAATGTATAGCTTATTAAATGTTTATTTTTGTTTATAAATGATAGCAAATGAGTCTTAGCTCTTTGAATGACTAATTTGGGTGGTTTAAATATGGAAAATTATGTGTTCAAGAAGCTAAAAACTTTCATATTCATCTTTCATAGAAAAAGAATAAGGAAGAAGGCTTTAATTATCAGCTTTTCCAATTGCTGGATAATAAAAGTTTAGATAATTTTTATTTCCTATTTAATTTTAAATAAAAAAATAACTAACTACTCAATTATTTGCTACTATTAGATAATTGACTGCATTAGCTATGAGCTGAATATTAAACCTAATCAAAATCTGAAAACATTTTAAGATATTTTTTTGCCTAAACTATAAGGCTCATAGCTATACACCATGTTATTATTGTCCTAAGTAATTTGTTAAATTTTTAGAGAAGTGAATTCTTATAGTTTAAAATTATTGTCTCAAAGCTTAACCTATTATATCTGACATTTGAACTTCACATGACCTCCTAAGCAACTATGCATTGGATTATTATTTTTACGTTATTATTAACCACTTCATATTTACCAACTTAACATACTTTTTTTTATTTGAAAAGTTCTAATTCTCTAGTAGCATTGTTAACTAATGCTAATATGATTTTTTTTTCATATCTCAATTCGATTAGACTATTAATTTCATTATAAAAACATTGTTTGCTCTCCTATTCTAGCTAAACTACAATGGTTAATTTTAGTAGTCAAATTAAAAATAAATCTAAGCACTTTTTTTTCCTCTTTACTGATTTAACATATAACATAATAATACAACTCTGGCTATTTTCTCAATATAACTTATTCAATAATATTTTAATAACTCAGTAATCTCTTTGTTTACATTAATCCTATAATGGCTAAACAGATTTTGTTTTCTGATTTTCTAAAGAAAAACATTGCAAAAAAATACATTCTTACTAAAAACGACTATACTATCTTTAAAATGTAATTATCAATCTTTCTTTTCTTTTTAATTTCCAGATTATTTTTAAAGTTTATCTAAGGATGAAATCTTATTCAACAAAATGTAAAAACATTTTTTGTGGAATTTTATCTTTAACATTATATGTATAATTTCATTTTGGTACTCAGTTAATTTTGATATGAACCAAAATACTAATATAAAGCTTAAATTCACTGCATTTTAAACATAGTAAAATATTTTGTTTGTTTATATACATGTATACGTGCTCCACATATATATATATATATATATATATATATATATATATATATATATATATATATATATATATATATATATATATATATATATATATATATATATATATATATATATATATATATATATATATATATATATATATAATTACTTATAAATTCTTCACTTTCAAATTAAATATAAGATGAATAACTGTTTTATATTTGCTGGCATTTTTAACAGTACATAAAAAATAAAGTCATTTGGAAGTCATTTCTGTTGTTTTACATATATAATAAGAATGAGTGTTACACATTAAAATATGCTTTTACAGAAAAATGATTTTGGCTATACTTTGTTTTAAAAGAAAAGTGCATTCACATCTTTTATCTACAGACTGATATAGTGTGGACACTATTTACAAATAGAGAGAATTTTTACTAATTATTACTATAAATTCAAAGATTAAAGAATCACAACTTAAAATTTAATTTGAACATAGCCATGAGTTAATTATATTTGAATTTCTATATTTTAATTAAAATTAACTTTAACCATAGCTTCTCATAAGAAAAGCAATTATAAATCATATATTGTAGATACAAAATATCTTTCTTAATAACACAAATCAATATTTATATTTGGAATACTTTACAAAATTAGAAAATGTTAAGATATAATTCACTTGGAAGGTCTGGAAGACTTTTTTGGAAAAATATTGGGTCAAATTCAGAAGCAACAGTTTTAATTTTAAAGTAACACTGAATGTGAAATCTACTAAACAGTATGTTTATAGAAGCACATCCATTACAGGAAAAAGCATCAATTGGCATATAACACTTTATATTTTATTTAACTTTTTCAATACCAGCTCATTGTTTGATAAACTCTAGTGGAGTTTTAGTTATTGTTGCAACATTTTGTTTTTGGAATCAAACTTTATTTTATATCATATTTTGATCATCTTTATTTTATTTATTACAAATATAAGTTTACAAATAATAAAAATAATGTTTTAAAATATAATATTTCAACTTTGTAAATATTTTAAAAAATACTAAATTAAAATATATTTAAGAACAATAACTGTTTTCTTATTGGATGATTGTCATTTTGCCAGTTTAAAAAATATTGAACTAATTATTTTTTATTTTAATTCCATTTTTAAAATCTAATAAATTATTGTTAAGACATCAGACAGTAATAAAATTCTGTTTTAAAATGTGAAACTGCAAATTTCTGCTCCAGTATTTATGAAAATTTTTTTTTTTCCAATGAATCATTATTTCTGCTTCACTATAATTATGTTTTCATTTTATTTGTTTTCTTAAAAACAAAGTTTCTCAAATATAATCTAATTGTAATCATTTGATTTAAAATAAACTGTTTTCAAATATGTTGCAAAATATATAAATAAACTACTGGAAATATAGAATTTTTCTTTTCAAAGTAAAAAAAAATTTTTTTTGCAAATATTTTCAAGGGTGCTCTCAAAATCTGAGCACAAAAATGTGGATTTTTTTGCATTATATTCTTTGTATGATACTTATACTTCCAGATTTTTTAAGATAATAAATTAATATAAATTTTAATTCCAGTCTCTACTATTGAATGAAATCAAAACCAGATAAATATACCTTAAAGAGAATCACAAAAGAGTGAAAAAAAGCCAAAAGTGGTAGCAGCACTTTCAAAACACCCTGAAAAATTTTGCTCAAAGTAATCCAGTTAAATAATATTGAAGCAACATAGCTTATCACTAACTAACATAATTAAAAAATCACTCTGGTCTAATGATATTGTCTGTATCTTTGGATTTTTGAAGTTAAAATTTATGTATTTGATTGTTTTTCATGTTGATATAAAGAACTTGAGTTGTTTCTGATTATTAATAGATTCTGAACATAAATAAAGATATATTTGCTCATTTTTGAAGAATATTTTGAACTGCAAGCTGTCTCATTTTATTGAATGCAAAATCCTTTATTCATTGTTTAAACACGGATTAACATACAGAAAGCATTAAGATTCTGAATTGTTGCAAGGGGCTTTACAATGTAACTTTTCAAACTTAAATAACAACTTCAAAGCATTTATCTAATATATCATGTATAACTTAACTACTTTAGTTTCTTATTACACCACAATATTTTTCTCAAGACATTTATGTTAGATATAGGCAACATTTTAGATTTGTCTACTAAGTGAGTAACTTGAAGCTTTTAAACTCCAGGTGAAATCAGAAATTGTTTCAGGTAGATGAAAAATATAAGGAACTTATTACATAAATTGATATTAATTACTAAATGAATATATAATTCCTTTATTCTTGAATGAAAATAATATAATTCTTAGTAATTCCGAATATAACAAATTAGCACAGGTTGTGAGAGGCAATATAATATGGAAAGGCACTTTCTTCATATTTGTAATCTAGCCAAAATAAAAATAAAGATTAATGAAATTAGCTATATTTAAATTCAAATATAGATATATATGACTATTTATATGCATCTGTAACAGAAAAAAGTTCTGAAAGTTATAAAATTGAATTTAAAGTTAAATTTTAAAAATATTTTAGTAAAGTTTTTTATTTTATTTATTTACTACACTTTTTTCAGCAGTTGTTAAACTCATTTTTGCAAAATAGTTTGTGTTGATACTTTATATTCGCATACCACTAATCAACTTGTTCTTTTTTTAAAAAATTAATTCTACTCGGGAGCTTAAGATTACAACGTGTCACATCAAGTTAAATATGTCTAATGTGATATAATTATTTGAAGAATTAATCATTAGACAGTTTTTAAAAAATAATTTAATGTTATTATGAAACCAAACAAATAATCTTATTTAACATTTATTTTTAAAAATAATTAAATTAATAAATACGTTACTAACAAGTATCTTTTAATCAATTTATCCGTCATCAAAAGAAGACTTTTTGCTATATTGTATACTTAAATGTGTTATCTACTAACAAGAAATGCAAGTAATGTTTATGCAGTAAAATAAAAACAGAAAGAAAAATTTGCTTATGCTAAAGTTCTTAGTTTTATTTGTTTAATTACTACTTTACACAGTAGACTTTAAATATGAGCATTTGCAAACTACTTTTGAAACCTTTTATTGATAATAATCACGTAAATATATGATCGTGTAGTTTATTTTTTCATATGTCAAATGCGTTGACCGGGAAGCGAACCTGGCTAACTGCTTGGAAAGCAGCTATGCTAACCAGTAGGCCACCAACGCTTGACTATGATCGTATAGTTGTTACTAAACATATTGTATACGAGTCATAATAAATAAAATTATAGATTGTTTATAAGATAACCAATTGTATAACTAACACATTACAAAACTATACCAGATAATATAATTAATGAAAGCATAGTAAACTATTATTTCATTAGTTAATAAATATAAAATGATATATAAAAGTCAAATTTTGAATTATGAACGATGTCAATACAAATCTCGCACAATTAATTTCAAAGAAATTACTTCATTAGTCATCAAATCCCAGTATCACCAAACACACAACAAATAGGCTTAAATCTTAATAATTTTTATTAGTCATTTGTTAATATATTATCATTAAGTAGTTTATGACAAAGTTGTGAGGGCAGTAAAAGTTAATTAAACTGTAGTGTGGTCTGGGCCAATAGATAAGTGCTTATTCAGCATGAAATGTGCATCTTGGAGATCATATATCATTTTCACATGTCCTTGGTCATATGTTTAAGATTACACCCCTCCACAAGGTGTTAAAAGTGAATAGAAACCAATCCTCAAATTGCATGAGAATGATGTAGTGAAAATTACACTACAGAAATATTATTTGTTAGAAGGCTTCAATCTTATTTATATTAAACAGGTTTCATTTGTTTTTCAAAGATGGGGAGAATAAAACTTTCACAACTACTACAAAATATAATGCTCTTTATAGCTTACAATTACAGTACTTATATTCCAAAGAGAAAAGAATTAGTAACATTTTTTTTTCAGAACTTACCATTAATATACATATGCGCGAACATAAATATACAAAGAACATGACAACCTATGTTTAATTATTCCACCATCAAATTTACAATTCCATCTAGCATTAAAGTTTAACCACAAATAAGCAAAAACATGAATTTATTTTTAAATTTATTCATGGATGAACTTTAATTAAGCTAGGTAACCTTGCAAACCTGTTGGCTGGATAATTAAATATAGGTTTATTTGTTTATAAACTTTAAATTAGACATAGCTTAATGTATATATAAATAAAGAGAGTAAATAATTCAAAACATTTACTTCCAACTTCCTCTGACCCCCCCCCCCTCCAAATAAAGGTTATGTCTGTAAGTAAGTGTTGAACTTTTTTAATCAATTAATTTTAATTGTTAAATGTTTTGGTGAAAAATTCGAACATTATTTAAACTTTTCAAATATATTTAACTGTTAATAATAACACACAGGAGGTAGGACATAGTGTTTTAAGTGATATTACTTTCTCCGTTTCAGATACTTCTGGCCTGACCAATGATAGTATTAGCAAGAGGATCAATCCTGGACATTTAGATTTGTGAATACTGAATTTTAGGTAAAACTTCAGGATTGATTCCTATGCTAATATAATCACTGGTTAGGTTAGCAACATTTCAAAAAGAGAGAAGATGAATACTACTTGAATCATTGTGTTATATACCAATATGTGTGTTATTACTATCAATTGAAAGTATTTGAAAACTTTAAATAAAATATGGATTGTTCTATAGACATTTAACAAATAATTGCTTACGATGAAAATAGTCCAAATAGAATAATATCATCACAAACTCCCAGACAAATATAAAATAGAAGTTAATTAGTAATATACGACAAAGAAATAGTAAATAACAAGTAAATTATTTTAGATATAAGAAATAAAAGGGAGAATAGCTTAATAAATTGAGTGTATTTATTTTTTTAAAAATGTGATGTAAAATTATTTTACTAATCTCGATATTACTATCAAATATTGAAATAAATGAATACAATTTATAATTAATTATTTGTAAAGATTTTTAAATATTATACAATCAAAAAGTTGGTACAATATTGTAAATTTTATAGAAGTGTAAAAGATTTTATTTGAAAGTATTAAAATTGATAATTATTGTTTCATAAACTGATAATAATAATAAAAAGATTTGTAACAAGCAAAATAATTTTATTTGAAAAATGTTAAAACTTAAATAATATTAAGCAAAAGTTATATAATAATTAACTTACATAATTAGATAATTGAAAAACAACTCATTAGTAAGTAAATCAGAATTAGACAAAATGGTCTTATTTATGAAATGGAAAAATCAGTCAATTAGTTAATAAAATAGTAATTGAAATAACAATATGATATCTTATACAAATTATTTTTTATTTGATCTCAATTGAATCATTGGAAGAAAAATATATTAAGGCTAGATCCAAATAGAAAAGACAAGCCTACAGAATTCATGCTTGTTATATTTGTGATTTAAGTTAGCAATAAATAAAGTGTAACGATATATAAATATGTCGTTACATTAAATTAAAATAAAATCTTAAAGTTCACAAATAAAAATAAATGTATAAAAAAAAAAAAACTAAACGCTAAAATTAAAATGTTCGTTAAACGTATATATTCGCACAGATACTAAACTTTAAAATTTTTTTTTTTTTTTTATAAATAAAAAAAGGTATTTGAACGTACTTTTTTTATATAAAAAAAAGATTTAAATATAAAAATAGTTTAAAAAAAGAAATAACATAAGTAAAAATAAAAACAAGTATTAATTAATTCCTGTAATATGTAAATGGAAATGATTGTTTATTAATTATCCAAAAGCTGTGTAATTAAAAAGTCAGATGAAAAATAGATAAGAGAAGAAAGATTTTAGCTTGACCAATGGAAGCAAATAAAGACCCGGACCATAACGAAAAAAATGGAACAGTGACGTTTTTGTTCATCGAATCCATAGGAGGACTATAAAAAGAAAAATATTGAGTTCCAGTCAGTTTTTCGAACTTGATTTGGGGAGACGAACGACGAGACACACTTGTCGTTCTCTCTCACTTAGTTGAAAAAAAAAAAGAAAAGACTGTGATACCAGAATGGAACCAGCTAATGCCACCTCCAGAACATTATTTTCCAATGGAGACATCACGGGAATTAAAAAACAGGAACCTGGACTCTTCTGGCATAAGCTATATTGACATGAACTCTAAATTTAAAAATAATTAAGAACTTTCATTCAAGCTTATGAATTTCTATCTGACTTTTAAGTTTAAAATCAATTGATAATGTTTAAAATTTTATATGTTTTGCTTTGAAAAAAAAATCATTTCCATTTTATTATTTTTTTATTTGTATTAATACTTATCGTATAAATTATTTAAATGCATGAAATTTAAAGTTGGGTATAGACGTTGCATAGATTCGTTAGCGATTAATTATGTTGCTGTTTCATGGTCAATTGGAATATATAAATCATCATGTCACTGCGGTGTCTTATGATGAACACCATTGGGTTTTTTTTGTATTCCCTATGCAATTGACATTATCGCTGACTTTGTATTTTGATCGGTTATGTTTATTTTGGAATGTATTTAACCGTGGAATCTGTGCAGCCGATCTATACTCAACATTTTAAAACAAATTTTATAAAATTCATCTGTGCGAACATAATAAATGTAAAATTTAAGTTGGGCATGAATGGCTGTATAGATTTGTAAAGTTATATATATAGTTTAAGGGAGGGTAATCTTAGGTTATTCGTTTCATAGTTGAATTGGCTCAATGGATTGGATATATTTGTGTAATTAGTAGATGTAGTATGAGATCCACTACGGGAAGAATTGCACATATATGCCACACACCTTCTGTTTGCCTATGGATGAGTTTGTAAGTCGGAAAAAGACCACAATCCATTCCTATGGAGTTTTATGTTTATTGTTCTACTCGCCAACAGATGCAGCATTCCTGTTGGTGGAGAGACAATTACTTCTCTAACTCTACTTACTGTTCAGACGTACATTCCTGACAGTATAGTATTTTGTGTTGTCATATTTTCATGCTACATTGAATACATAAATGTATCAGATGGATTGACGCCAGTTTGACTGCGAACTTTTTGGCCTAAGGTTAAATAAGGGATAGAATATTTTCTTTTCAAATGCAGATCTATGTAGTCTATTCATACTTGACCATCTAAATAAAATATTAAACTCATTGAAATCTATTTAAATGTAAATTTAAAGATTAATATAAAAATCTAAAATGTTAAACTTATTCCTCAAATTTAGAATGATTTTATATGTGCGTAAATAAATATTTTTATGTGTTAATTTCTGGCAGTGGCTTTTATTTTTTTTTATATTTGAGATATAAAGTTATATTTTATAATCTCTGCTGTTCCACTGAGCTAGTGACTTGGGCTAACAATCGGAATATTTAAATAAAGTGGAATCTTAACAGTGCGTATCTGCCTACTCTATAAATTTTTCTAGGTTTAAATGCCTAGATGGCGCCCTGTAGAGCAGATATCATAGTTTGCAGTTAGATTCGATCTTCACTGCCATTTTGATCGTTATAAAAGTTACAGCCCCCAGATTAGCAAACAGTTAAGTCAAACTAGAAGAACTTGATGATCCTTCATCAAAACTAAAGCTAAAATTCTAATACCACCACTAAGAGTATGCAATAACCAATAATAAATAATTACCAGAATGAGTGGATAAAATTTTGAGACATAAATGCTCTCATGTAGCTGTGATCTCTGAACTCATGAAATTTTAATTATTTCTTATAGAAAGATTGATGAAGTGAAAGTTTTATCAGTTACTATATCTATTGCTAATATGTCCCCTTAGAATCAGTAATATTTCATGCTCATCATTGTTCATGCAAGTACCAATTTCTACCATATATATAGACAACTTCAAAGTGGTATCATTTTAAAGTTCGCTATTATTGAGATATAGACTTTTAAACAGAGGGCGTTACTGGATGTTTATAATTGTATAATAGTTTATATATATATATCATTACACAAATTATTTGGCTCTATTTCAGAGACCCAAGCTTCCTGCGTATCTTTCATTTTTTGGACTAGTATAATTAATCTAGATTTATTCAGGCACTACCACCTTGCTTTTCTAAGCAATATTCAAAAATTCAGGTTCATATCCTTATTCTTTGACTGATAATGATCCTACCAAACATTAGCATGGATATACTGGACTGATGTGATATTGCAAAATTTAACTGACTAATCCTAATTATTTATTCAATCAATGCAATTAAACAGTGGAAATGAAACCAGAGGTTATAGTTAAATATTAACAGTAACATCAAAATAAAAGTTTCAATACTTTCCATGTCATGTAATTGGCTTTATAATTTAAAATTTAAAAAATATATAATGTCACCAGGCTGGTATTCAATATAAGTTTATATTATTTCCATGGTACTTCATCTCTCAACAATTTAACCTAAATTAGAGATATCATCTCCACTACATGCCTAATTGATGTCTCAATTATGTCATTTCAAAATAAAATTTAATTTCCATATATATATATATATATATATATATATATATATATATATATATATATATATATATATATATATATATATATATATATATATATATATATATATATATATATATATATATATATATATATATATATAAGTAATATTACAATTTATTCAAAATATACATATATATAAATGTACAATTCTTTTCAAAAAATAAAAATAATAAAACAGTATAATAATAATAGTCATAATGACACAAAATATAAAACTTATAAATTAACGTCTTACAGTTATATCACATATGATATATATTAACCATATTATCAGTTTTCTTATTTTGTAAGCACTTACAATTACATTTGTTGACAGTCAGGAATTCTTATACTTCTCTTTATATATATATATATATATATATATATATATATAAAGAGAAGTATAAGAATTCCTGACCTAGGATTGCATATATATATATATATATATATATATATGCAATCCTAGGACAATTTATTTATATTAGTTGATCCACTTTCAGGTTTCCCAATCAATATTTTGGCTAGTATTTAATGATAAACTCTGTATCTTTTTCAAGCATGATTTTGGGCTGGTCAGCACTAGTATTTTCCTTTTTTCATTACTAACCACTAAGAGGTTGGCTATTATCACTTTGTGTAATTAGAAATACATCAGCAATTGCCAGACAAATCTCTGAGTAAGGAAAAGCACAGCTTTGGTGAGAATGACATCAATTCGTTTTTTTTTTTAAATCATAGTAAGAATTTACTTTGTAATTTTCCTTCTTCTACAATATTACATAACAGGACATAAACAAATACAATATAAAAGTGAACTAGAAACACATGTTAAAAAAGCATAAACCATTGGTTTGCTTCATCATTTCATAATTTGGATAATATTTTGAAAGATACTTGTGTTAGAGCCTCCATGAAATATACTATACATATTTATTCTTTTTTGTAACAACTTTTTTTAGAAATACTAATTATAATCATAAATATTATTGCATATTCTTACTGAATTTTAATAAATATAATATATATTAATATATATTTTTTTTTAAATTATTATATTTAACAAAAGAGTAAAATTACCAACTTTTGCTATCTTGTCTGTTCTTACTGAATATTTTTAATATTTCTTTGTTCTATTTTTTTCTCTCTCTCTTGTTAATTAACTATGGTTTAAAAATAAAAAATAAAATCAATGAAAGTTTATAGTTTGCATTATAACTGAAGTATCCAATTGTTTAAAAAATGCCATAACTCATTACCATATTTTTTCCATCCACATACTGCACACACACACTAATAACATGCATGTACGGCTTTTTTTATAATTATTATAAAAAATTTATACATAATATCTATAATGGTAAAATAAAACAATATGGTACTTAATACATGTAGGATATTTCATGGCAGTTTTAAATGTTGCAAATAGAGCTTTCTGGATATCACTTTTACAGTGTAAGGTTGTGATAAATATTTATCGTTCTGCTTTATCTCATCTTGCTGTATCAAGAACTGTTTTAATCTCTTTGTTTATCTTATTAAATAAGAATGTTATAATCTAAACAAATTATCTAACTCTTTTTTATAATTTTCATCATCACTTTTTTTAAAGATATGCTCTTCCTAATTTAGAACTATCTTATTCCAAAAAATATCATATCTTTTGATTAATCGATCTTCTTTATTTTTTCGTTTTAATAAGCAAAATTCCCTTTTTTACAAAATATAAGAAAAAAAAATTTGAATTTATTTTTTAAAAATAGATGTATTTAAGAAACTTATATTTAAAAGCACGTAAGCATTCAATAAATAATCTGCTTCATTATACCAACTTTTAAGGAAATGAGGAATACCCATGAAATTTATTTAAATTACTGTAAATTTATTTAAAAGGAAGTGATGTGAGTCTTTCATGCTTAGAATAAAATACAAAATCCAGCTAGCTATACATAAGTCTGAATTGAAATAAATGTACTATATTAAATGCTTTTATATTAACTTGTCCTATCTATATTTCTGTTGGCATGTCCATCTTTTTGAATTAACAATAAAAAAAAATCCATCCATGTTTAGAATTCAAACTCTCATCCTTACCTTTCCCAAGAAAACTTCTTAGCAACTGAGCCAATGAAAATATTACATTTATAGAATAAAATATTGTTAATATAATTTTGATTTAACTCATACTTCATTAATTAAATTAATTAAAGTAAAATATTTCCAATGAAAACATTACATTTGTAAAACAAAATTTTGTTGACTTACTTAATTAATTAATTATTCAGCACTTAATAATAATAGATTTCAGTTAGTTAAATTAATTAAAATGCCAATATATAAATGCTTATATAGTAGACAATCACGTGATATTTAAATTTAGAATTTACTTGTTAGAGGACATATTTTTTATTTTCACATCTTATTATCAAATTATAATTTTTGTCAGATATTTTGTACTTTTAATTATTTTTTAAAATATATAACTAAAACATCAAAAAATAAGATGTAAAAAAAAGATTTTTTTAAAACAATGCTTGTATGTAAATAGACAATTAAAAAATACAAAATAACAAAGTAATCTCCTCTTGGTTAATTTGCCATTATTGGAAAATATCAGAGATCTTAAGAATCCAGACTTATTATAAAACAAATAGAAATTGCAGGATTATTGTCATTTCATAAAAGCATTTGAGATTAATAAATCGTAAAAATAAAAAAGGCTTCAATTGTTTTATGAAATGACAATATTCCTCCAATTTTCAATTGTTTTATAACAAGTCTAGATTCTTAAAGTCACTGATATTTTCCAAAAATACCAAATTAACCAAAAGAAATTATTTTGTTATTTTGCCCTTTTTAGTCAGCTATTTACATAAAAGTATTATTTTTAAAAAATTCTTTTTTTACATCTTATTTAAAAAAATATTACGCTGGTATAAGTTGAACATAAAAATGTGTCAATAATCAAACAATTTTCTTTTGTATTTTTAGTAATAATATATCTCAAAAACTATCTTTTATTTCAAAACAATCTACCATCATTATTTATTATTACAATACTTTAACCTATTTTCCAGTTATTGATTAGAATAATTAATTTCACTTCTTCAACTTTAATGTGTACCTCCTTTTGTTTTGAGTGGCTTCATATTCAACAATGAAGTTCTGTGTCAAAGACTTTTTTTTATTCAAAAGTTAATTATTTTAATAATAAAATAATCAATTTATTATGTCCAGTTCTAAAAGTAAATAGTTTAATTAGGTTCATGTTTAGTGAGACAAAATGGGATGAATGGTTAGGGTTATACAGATAATACACATAATAGAATGAATGAGGAAATAGATCATTTGAATAATCCAAAAATGTAATGGGGCAGTTTTCAGGCACCAAAATGCAACAAAATAAGTCATATTTTTAATTATATCCTTGTCCCCAAAGATAATTTATAATAGAAAAACCTGGCTCTTCAACATCAAATAAAGAAATAAAATCATAAAATAATGATGAGCCTAGTATTTTCCTTGCTAAAATTTATCCAAGATGCACTCAATCTATGATTCATATCCGCTAATGTTTTGTATGAGGTACCATTAAGATATGAGATTAAATATTGTATTTATAAAATAATGTAAATATTTTTTTTATATAATATGATTACATTCACCCACAAGACAGTAATAAACAGACTTAATTTATCTCAAACATAAAATATTTTAATAGACAATTAATTTACACAATCAATGAAAATAGCAAATAATATACAATTAGCATATTGTTTTAATTTCAAATATTAATTAATTATTGCAGCTTGGCAATAGGACCTTTATCCTTAAACAAAAATAAATACGTTATATCAAAACTGATGAAAAGTTCCATATACAATTTAAAATGTTACTTTTAAAAAAAGTTAAATATATATTTTGATCTTTTAAAAAAAATCATATAATAATAATAATACAATTAAGAATATTATCTACAATCACATTTCTCTCTACAACACTAGATGTATTTTTTATAATCATACAAATGTAAATATATATACTTTTATTATAAACTCACATATTAAAAATTGTATATAAAATATGAATGTCTATTAAATTTTCCTGTTCATTTAATATTATTGGAAGGTGTCTGCAATTGAAGAATGTTTCTTAAACAAAATATTCATTAAAGGATCAGATTTTGACAATGGGTAATTATTATTGTAATAATTACTTTCAAAGATTATTTTGTAATCTTTTAATGTAATATTTTTACTTCAGTATTGTATTTTCTGCATGGAAAACTGATTGATTATTATGTTTTACTTAAATGAAGGCATATTTCTTTACAATCTTCAGAAGTATTCATTATTTTTATTGATAATAATGAAGTCCATTATTATTTGTGTATTCATTTGCTATAAATATAAAGTATCCATTTTGTAAATACCTTTCTAGGCAAATCTTTAAAAATAAAAAAATAATATTGGCAGGTAACTTTATCTATGAAAATGAAAAATACTGTTTTCTGTGAAATCACAAATAAGTATTTTGGCTGCATATTTTAGAAAATAAATGTTTTAAATTAAAACTATTCTAAAGTTAAATTGTTCTTTTATCTCTTCTCTTTTGAACTTTGTCCTTTATTTTTTCATTACTTTTAAATTTTACATTGCATATGCATTTTTAATGAAAATAATAACCATTTTATCTAAACAATTAAATAAGTATATGTACAAATTCAATGCTATATACAACTTTCAATTATTTTCACATACAGAAATAAAAAGCATTCATACCATTATGTATTTGAATGTTAAGTAATATGAGCTATAGGTTAAGAATCAAAGAAGTAACTTTTGTTTATGGCTATGTAAATTATTATTTGATTAAATAAAGTATAAATATGGTGGAAAAGATATATAATGTACATACTTGTTTTTATCCAATCTTAAGTATATTTTTTTAAGTTAATTAAGATTATCTCTTACTCTTGACAGGAATGCATCCTACCACTATATATATTGTAACCTGTCACCCTTACATTACACTAGTTCAACTCCACTATATAGTACAATATAAAAATGATATGATGTGAGACTATCTGACTTGAAACATACAATAAAATAAAAACATAAGATAGACTTCAGGGGTGGTTACAACATATAGGTATTAAAATTGAGAAGCATATAAAATATATTCCACAATGGCACTGCTATTGTAGAAATTCTTCAGCTACTATCCTATTATAATCTGTAGAAAAATTCTTACAACAAACAATGACTGACAAAATATTTCATTTGAAATAATTATTCAGCTACTCTTTTGTAATTTAGAAAACTCTAAATGATAATATTAAAAACACAGATTAAATTAATTAAAATAATTAATGCTATCCCGTGGATATCCCAGGGATCATGATTATTCTTTTCTAAACTATAATAACAATTATTTATAGTTAGATAATTGAATAACAAGAGGGATTTTATTGAGATCCAATTCTCTAAAGAACAATTACACCCATACTTACAAACATAAAATATACACACTCTGAGAATTAATCTAACCATAATAATAATACATTGAGGCTAATAATAATAATCTACTCACCTATTTTAAATTAAATAATTTATTAAACTTACAAATATTTACTCTCCTACTTATACAAATATTTATCTTGAAACAGAATAATTATTTAGTAATAATCAAAAGCTTTATAATGTAATTATCACATCCGATCATCTAGCTCAATTGAATAAACTAATTAAGTAGCATTTACCCACCTTAATTTTATCTTTCAAAAACAAACATTATAAAATTACAAATGGTTTTATTAATTACATGTATTGTGATTATATAATATTTTTAAATTTATTCTATATAATAAATTTTAACTTGACTTTAAAATAGGAATGTGACTATTGGAAATAATATCACATTATTTCAATGCTCCTCACAGTTGATAACTTTTAAATTTCAATTTTCAAATAATTCTTGCAGAGTTTACATATTTAATAAATTAATTAAAGATGACTTTAATAAATTTATAATTCCAAAATAATACATAATTAATTTATCAAATTTAAATTCTTTAGTATAATCCTATAAATAAAATATTCAATAAATATATTTCATGTAATGACTTCATTTTGATTACATGTTTTAATAATATGATTTTGTGATAGATATGATTCTAGACAGAATTAAGGCTACTAATCAAATTTTAAATTAAAATACTTATTTATTTTAGCAATAAAAACAATTCATAACAACAATTATAAATATTAAATATAACATAAAGGATAACATAAAATTAATATTTAAATAATTTCAAAAGTTACAAGAAAATTCCCTATATTTACAATAAATAAAATAAACATCATTCTTTTCATTCAGGCATTCCAATTATATCAACATTATTTGGTCCATCAAATGATAAATTCATTATTACTAACTTGTATGTTTTCATTAATATTGTCAATTAATTTTAACATCCATGAGTTCCTACTTATGGGTAATTTCCATGCTATCTCTAACATATTTAAATAATCCATTATAATCAAATTGTTTGAACAAAGTTTTTAATACTTTAATATTATCCATATTTTTAAAATAGTACAAAACATATTAATACAATTTACTAATGAAATTGTTTATGTTGTAGTAATCTTAAAATAACACAAATAATACATTTAAATAGATAATTGAATCAAGGATTCTCTTTATCAAAATTATCATTCATTTTTATGCACCCTCTCTCACTCACATTTGCATTCTTATTTTGATCTCATTTACCATTTTCAAACAATAAGTTATTCATATTTTGAATTGAATTCAAGAATATTTGTTTTGTGTATGGTCTTACTATTTCTGATACCATTCTAACAAAACTTAGGAAGAAAAACTATAAATTCAAAAAGAATAACTGGCCAACCTACAATGCCTATTATATATTCTAATAGCATAAATAAAACTTTGTAGATAAGAAACTGATCTTATTAAATTATTGTACTAAAATATAAGTATGCTCTCTTTATGACATGAAATAATTTGGAAGGCAGTCATTTTCTCTTAATGATTCTATTTCAATATATACTGGCTTGTTTATCAAACTCTTATGGAATATAACATTTATGTTTTCTTGGAAACTCTTCTCATTTCCTTATAATACTAATAATAATATGGGTATCATATTGAATAAACCCACTAAAATCTATTATCAGTTCTTCATGATATTTTATCCTAACCTGAAATTTTAACTTATTCTTCTCACACTACATCTTTAGCATCTACATTTATTAAGTTCTTCTTTTCTAATAGTATAATTTTGTCTTCCATCATATATTCATTGATAAACATTATGGATCACTTTACAAAACAAATAACTCTATTATGGCAAACATCAATATTATACTTTTTCCATTACAAATTTCAAGATCATAAATCACTTTTCCACTTTAAAATTCATTCCATTTCATATTTTTATATATCACATTATACTCTTATGGTATATTCATATTTATTTAAATATGATCCCATTTCTTGATTCATCATCATCATTTAATACAATTATTAAAGATACCTTACTATAATGAATTAATAAATTTATTTAAGAAAGTTTTATCACAATGAAGATTTTTAATGTTTATACTTACTAAATGTATATAAAGTTAAATTAACAGATTACCCATATGAACTTTTATTCTGTAATTCAAATATAGCATATTAGATCTATGAGCATAAGCTTCATTCTTCTACATTAAAAGTATAATAAAATATTAATAAATCATCTTAATCCTAAAAATTAATTACATATAAAATGATTCAAATTATTTATAATCTTATCATACAATATTATATATTTGTATCTAAAATCCTTAATCATAAAATCAGAAATTAAAATTTTTCATTTTTTAAAAAGAGAATTTATTCAAACTTATTGTCCAGTATCACCATGATAACAAGTGGCAATTAAAGCTTCCTCGTGAGTCATTGATTCTTCTCTCCTCTTGCTAGCAAAACACATAATTTCAAGATAACATATTAAGAAAACAAATGATCACAAACAGTAACTTGATAAAAGGTTTGAGCTCATTATAATAGTCTAATCCTTAAATCTTGACATATTTAAAAATGAAATGTGCATTAATATTCTGGAACCCTATAATAATATTTAAATAGTTTATAAAATATTAAATATTATTTTATTCATATTCTACAAACTTTGGCATATATAAAATCAGTTTCTAGGTAAACTTCACTTCTACTTCTCCTTAATTATTTATACTTAGTAATTTCAGATATTTAAAATACACATATATCAATTCATTCAAGACTATAATAATATAATATATGTCAGTTATATAATAATTAATCATTCTAAAAGATCAAAATATTTCCTTATTAGCTTTTTATTCCTTTTAGCATTTTTTTTATTAAAAGTTAATTTTATTTGCTATGATAAAAAATACTTCCTTTTTATAAGTTTTTCATCTCATATAACATAATAAATATCTATTCTCATAGTAAACTGTTTATAACTAACTAATCATATAGTAAATATTTTTATTTCTAATTTACAAATTTAACTCTATGTAAGTTATTTTATTTTAAGAAAGATTTTTTTTTAACTAGATTTATAATTTGTTATTAAGTTGTTACTTTAAAGTTCTATAAATTAATTCTATAAGTTAATAACCTTAATAGCTTTGTATTATATAAAAGTTCCTCTGAATATATACCTTAATAATGAAAGTAATTAATCATGCAAAGATAACTAAATGTTCTTCTTTTACATTACAGTAGTCTGTCTTTCCTTCCCATTGTTTTTCCAAATGATAATAAACTTAACTGTTTTTTTATAAATCCATTAGTTGTCATTATAATTAGGATATGATATCCAAGACTGTGATTAGATATTTGAAAAGAAATTTAGTTTTATTTACTCTATGGTTTTGATATACTACTCTTATTATATCACTATTCAGCTTGTTATTTAATCTTTCACTTACTTAAAAAATAAAATATTGTAAAAATTTGATATTTTTTAAAAGATTTTAGTGAAACAGATGTTCACTCTTACTTTTAATGAATTTCCCTTACAAGTTTATCTGCTATTACCTTATATACTGTAGACAGTATGGCTTCAAAATACTAATTAAATAATTTTATTGGTCAATGTCTCAAAATCAACCAGCAATTTTTTATATAATTATCTTTTTGTCTACATTATTAAAAATTAATTAAGATTAATAAATATTTTAAAACTTATTAAATTAAATAACTTTTAAACTTAAATTTAAAATATAATTACAATTTTAATAAAATGTAATATTAATCTATTTTAAATAAGACATTTATTTAAGATTTATTTCTATATTATTATTATTATTATTATTATTATTATTATTATTATTATTATTATTATTATTATTATTATTATTATTATTATTATTATTATTATTATTATTATTATTATTATTATTATTATTATTATTGTTATTATTATTATTATTATTATTATTATTATTATTATTATTATTATTATTATTATTTATCTTGTAATATATAACTTATATTTTTATTTACTAGAATTCTGCATACATACTTGTATATTCACCTTTTAAAGGATCACTGTCATGTAAATAAATTGAGATTTGATTTATTACTATTGTAACTTTTAAATTCATCTTATAAATGTATATAGGTACATTGTAAATATACTTGTATTTATTAAAAACTATTATCCTGAAATTATATATGACTGTTTACAATATAAATAATTATAAATAAAAGGTGTGTATTAACTATATCAACAGAACTCTATCTTTAAACTCTATACATTAAGCTATAATATTACTATGATTGTATATTCTTTAAATTTAAAATTTTGGTTATATGTTTTATATCCTACTTTAAATACAGCTAACCAATCAAAATGTTACAATATATATATATATATGTTAAAACGAAGATTTGCACGGGTTAAATATATAAAATACATATTTTGCGGGTTCATCCATGTTAAAAACTTTTAATATCAATATACTGACGTTTCGACTTGGTCACACAAGCCATCCACAGAGTTGGTCACACAAGCCATCCACAGAGTTATAACTCTGTGGATGGCTTGTGTGACCAAGTCGAAATGTCAGTATATTGATATTAAAAGTTTTTAACACGGATGAACCCGCAAAATATGTATTTTATATATATATAAGGCAGTAAGTATATCTGTTGTTTATACTGAATATTTTCTATATTTTTAAGTAGAAAGATTTCAGGATTTTTCAGTCTATTCATCCTCCACTCTATCTCAAGCAACCGATACACATGTGCAAAAAATACATGAGCCCCAATATATTGTGCAGAATCAGCATTCATCTGCTGAGCCAGATCATAATTTCCCACACATATATACAATCAGTTGTTGGTTTATATTAAGATAACAATTCCTCAATCTTTAATGAATAGGCTTCAATATTCTCACTCTTGCAACTATTCCACTCTCCATTTCATTGCAAATGTGATGATGATAAACTCAAAGCCCTTGTTAGATTTGATATTATAGTCATACCCATGTAGACATTATGTCAATCTAGCTCTACTCATATAACCAGAGATTACTTATTCATATAAATTAATAAGAGAAGGATGGGCTGAACTTATACTGATGAGTGCTGGTTCTGCACGAAATATGCATATTTGAGAGATCATGTATCTTTTTTGCATGTGTATGTGCTCATGTATATTGGTTGTTTGAGATAGAATGGAGGATAAATGGACTGAAAAATTTTGAATTCAAATCCCTATAAGCAGATGACATACTGCCTTAAAATTACATATTGGTAAATTAATTACACCTTTGTATAAGTTCCACCTATTCCCCTCTTTATTAATATATATAAATATGTAATGCCCATTAATATGATGGAGGCATATTGACATAATTTCTACATAGGTATGACTATAATATCAAATCCAACAAGGGCTTGAGCATCCCATCATTGATTTTCAATAAAATGAATGGCTAAATAGTTGCAAGGGTGAGAATATTGAAGCCTGTCCATTAAAGTTTGAGAAATTGCTATCTTGATATAAACCGAGCATTGATTGCATATATGTGTGGGAGATTATGATCTAGCCCAACTAATAAGTGCTGTTTCTGCATGAAATACACATATTTGGCATCATGTATCTTTCCCTCATGTGTGTGTGGTCATTTATACATAGGTTGCTTGATAGAGTGGAGGATTAATAGACTGAAAAATCATGGGTTCAAATCCCTCTATTTACATATATATATATAAAGAAAAAGAGAGAGAAGGAAGTTGATGTGCCCTGTAAGTGTTTACATATTAAAGTAAGAAAATATTAAAAACAGAAAAGTGATTCACGTGCTGTTTGTATTTTGGCTATTGTGGCTTCCAAAATTTCTAATATCTTTTGAATTAATTCTCAGCATATATATTACTTATAAACATAATGTCAATTTACATAACAAAATACACATTTAAATAAAAAATAGAGTTAGCATTTTAATTTACTTTTTATATTTTTTTTAACCTTCAGATATGAAATTAATGATTTGTTTTAGACAACTTATTACAATATCATTTAAGGGTTAAGTTTAAATATTAGACATAAATATGATGCAAACGTTCGTGTGAAAATGCTTTAATACGATAAATAGGGAAGAAACTAATTGAAAAACATGAAAAGAAGTTGAATGATTTTGTTAGGAGATGCTGTCTATTAGAAAATTGCTACAAGAATTATTTTCATAATTTTCTCACTTTGAGAAAATGATTTCTCTTCCATTAGAAAATTAAACTGTCAATATTTGTTTTTCTTATTTCATGAAAACCAGAGGGAAAAAGAGCTCTTTTTTAAATATTCCACTTCTTTTATAATTTTCTTTGTTTTGTTTTAAAGAGATACCCCCCCCCCCAATTTTATTGATATTTATATTTATTTACTATGCATTTTATTTTGTTATGTATATTTTCTACTTTTATTTTATTTTTTATTAAATTTTATTATATATATTTCCTTTTTTTATTTCACTTCTTGTTAATTTTACAATTTTCTACTTTCAAATCATAGCAATTTAACATCATAAAATCTGAATTTTCTATCTCAATATATATATAAATAGTACAAACATATTCATACATATGTCTCTACACCACCTCCATTAATGAATTCATGGTCTAATTTATTAGATTCATTTTATTAGATTCATTCAAAGATGATTTGTAATTGTGATATTATTAGTTTCATACTGTATTATATTTTGAAATTACTGGGAGACATACAGAATAATCAAATCAAAATGCCTCAGTGACCATTAGGAACCTTTTCTTGATATAAGCAATAAACTGCTGATTAGGAAATTCAAACACTGGTCTTTGGAACCCAAATTCTTTGATTTCTTGCTCAAACTCAATCTTAATGTATTACTTACAGCACACTTCTTGAAATTCAGAAGGAAGTGTAACATTGATGATACATGTTCATTATGTCACAGAGAAGAAAAAACTCAGTATCATTTTCTCCAAGAATGTACTAGCCTCACAAACTCCTAATTAAATTTGACAATTTTATTTAGAAAAACTAATATAACTATCCCAAATCTTAAAAGTTTTACAAAAGAGTTTTTTCCCAGCATAAGGGTCTCCATCTTCACACTTTATACACTGTGGTGCACAAGGTACATTTTCATCTATGATTAAAATAACATGTGGCATCCAAACACAGTATTGAACAAATTGGAATGAGTAATAAACAGAGGTAAGAAGATTGCACCATAAGATAATTTTACTGTCATCTGGGCACCCATGAAGCAAAGATACAGCTTGTAGAAGGGCACATTTCAACTAATAATCCAATACATGATAAAAAATAGATTGATAGCAAGTAAGTTTATTAATAGGAAATATGTTTTTTAAACAACAGATTAGGAAAATTAGTAATGTAAAATGTATGTTAAAGATTTTTCACAATGTGAAGATTCACAACAATGTAATCATACGTCAACCCTGTAATCTCCCTATTGGTTTTTTCTAAATGTCCTATACATGCAAAACTTGTGACAAAGGTGACATAGGTTTAATAATAGCCTTTGAAACCTATGTCTATGTAAAAAAAAATTTTAAGACTATGTTATGAAATTTTACAGCAGTAACTCACAAATAATCTTTGCAGTTTTTTAATTAGGAATTATTTAAACTTTATTAATTTTATGCCTAGTGTGCTTTTCATCTATCATAGTATACCATTTATATATGTATATTGGTGTAATTGATTTACTCAATAATACAATTGGCACTAATGCAATCATGAACATAAAAAAATATTAAAAGATATTTAAGGATCATTACAACATTAATGTGTAAAAAAAGATGAACAATATTCATCAAAATGATATGAAAATCAGTTACAAAATTTTCTGAACAACATTGAGAATATCCTATCAATTTTGCATTGAATAAAAGTTATGCATATAGTTAATGTTTTAAAAGATTTATTTTTAGCACATGACACAACTCAAACATTAACATAAGGCAAATACAATGTCCATATACACCTCTATTGGGAGGGGAGGAGTGTAAAATGAGGTTAGAACATTCTTTCACATTAAAAAATGTCAAGATAATCTGAAAAAAATGGTGATACAAAGAGAAAAGTCAAAAGCTGTGATTTATTACACATTCAAAAGGCATAGTGAATCAGCAGTCTAACAATATTGACATTAATAAAAAGTATAACATGAATATTAATCGCCCATCTTCTTATTTTAAGAATTGCAGTTTTTGTGTTTATTAAATGAATCTTTAATTTTTTTAAAGACCAGCAGGATGAGTTTTCTTTATGCCAAAGGAAATTTTAAGCATGTCTTTTAAATGCAATATAATTTAATAAAACATACTTTTTACATATGATCCTAAGTATTTTAAAATACTTAATGCTTAATAATATAAGATTCAGTTATAATAGGTTTTAAAAGTATATAATATGTAATTTTGAAGCCCATTATAACTGGACCAATTTTTATAATATAATAAGATTTGCAGAATTATGTTAGCATGTGGAATAGCATTGTAACTTAGATTTGGCATGACACCATTAACAGATTGTAGCCCCTTGCCCTAAAGAAAAGATTTCAAAAAGAATACAGAAACATTTTCAGAATTTTTTGTTGCTTTTTTGTAGACAAACCATTCTTAACAGTATTAATTTCCGTTACCACTCCTTTCTAGCAAGTCTTCAATCAACACTTGATTTAATGGTAAATTTGAATGGAACAATATTCTAATTGTCAGATAAGTGCAAAAAAAAAACTATTCCAGAAAGTATAAAAAAAAATTGTGGGGGCTCCCAGGATAAAAATCTTACAGCTTTCTGTAAAGAAAAGGACTTGAATAAATGTATATTTTTGTATATGAAAAAATATGACATCCCTTGAAAATAAGCCTTATGGTGACTTTTACGGAAAATTAATATAAGAAGTTTTATTTTCAGGAAAACATGGTAGAATTTATTTTAAATGTAAGAAATTTCATTCAACATTTTAAAAATATAATTTAAATAAATTTGCTTTATTTTGATAATTAAATGTTACATAAGCCAATAAACATCACATGATCACTATTTCTTATGCTTGCTTATAATCCATTGATTACCCTGGCTTGCAGTGAATGGCAATACTTATAGTGAGTTTTACCTGATTTAATAAATGTTACATACATACAATTTAAAAATAAAACAAAAAATTGAAAAAACTTTTATTTATATAAATGCACTAAAATTAAAAAATAAATTTTCATCAGCTTTTATGAATAAAAGCATGAGCTGCTCATGTTTAGAAATAGTCTTAATTATGCATTACATAAATGAAAAATAGTTATATCTTCTTTTTCCCCCTCATAAGAAAGGTATATCTTTTTTCATATAAATGGTACAAAAAAAGCAAATAATATTAAGTTACAAATGTTAAATTGTAATTTTTTTCTTGATAAGAAGAATATAAAAATTAATAGAAAGTATAACTAAAACTATTAATAAATATGAGTGACCTACTCTTTTATTTGTGTAAGAGGAAGAAAAATTATTTTCTACTATTTAGTGCATTTATGTGAACAAAAGTATTTTTTAATTTTTTTTTTTTTTTTTGATAAAATTTTTCATGTAAAGTTGTCCAAACTTTGTTGAAGAACTTCATCTAAAAAATATAAATGCATCAAATGTTTCTAGAAAAAAAGCTAATTTATTCACCTTCAATATTTCCTATCTAATCCGACTTTTAGATATATATTTTATTCTTTAGTTCCTCACACTCAGATGGCTTGATCATGAACATGTTCTTATAGTTATTTTTTACCATTTTAAATGTGAGTTGAAGTTTAATTTCTATCTACTGGTTAGTTGAGGGTTAAATTTACAATTCGTTAATTTTTGTTTATATTTTTTTATTAGATTAAGCAATCCGTTTTTCTATCAGTGATATCAGGCTTGTGATCATTATTACTCCATGTTCTAGTACATATACTGAATACTAGAGACTATACCTATAGGTTAAATGTCAACAGTGATTATATATTTCATTGGCTTCTTCAGTTTTTAGACTAAAAATTAAATTAATTTCATTTTTTAAGATGGAGTTTCAGATAATCTATATGTACAAAATTGAAACTGAATTTTTTTTTTTTTATTATATTAAACTAATTTGATTAATCAAATGATTAGTCAAAGTCACATAATGCACAAGCTAAACAAAGAATATTTACTTCTTTATTAGAAATAAAGTTTTATTATTATTATTTTTAAAAATGTAAATTATCATTTCTATATCTTTTTAAATTTTAGCATCTCATCCTTCATCACAAACTCCATTATATCACTACAATCTACTATCACAAAAATTTAAACCATCTTCCTTCTCTCACTATGTATGCATTTTTAAACAACTTTTAATATATTTAAAAAAATGTTATCATCTCCTCTTATACACTTTAATGGAATCTTTTTTTATCATTCCTTTATTTTTTTTACAGTTTTGATTGTCTTGCAGTCTTCATCAGAGTTAAACATTTAAACATATAATCGTATAATCATTATTTTATATATACATTGTAGTGGTCATATTTTCACATTCATGCAACAAAATCCAGAGTTCTGGCGAATTACACAAAATCTGATCCAGATGAGGGATTGAGATCTCGAATCTGACCACACTTCAACTTGTTTACCAGTGTCGATGATTTATTACCCTATGGATGACATATGAGGTTACACTCAGTCTCAATTTTATTTTCTAAGATAGCTTAGAAAAGGGTGGAACATGAGACTCAGGACTTAATAATAATATTAAATAAAAACACACACACTTACGGCTTAATAGGCTAATGCATATATATATATACTAATAAATTTAGACTAATTTGGGTTGATTTGGAATGGATTATGAGCTATACACTAAACAGTATTAAATTTTAAATATCTTTAGTAATTAAAAATAAACAATAGATTAGCATAATAATAATAGATGTGCATTGGATGCAAGATTTTATGTGCACAGGTGTCACAATAATGATGAGATAATTTGGGTTACAGAGGTCTCATCTTATATAGAATATACTTTATACATATATTTAATGGCTATGATTAAGATTCATGCTTATATATATATATATATATATATATATGTGTGTGTGTGTGTGTGTATTATGCCAACTATTTCTAGGTTTGCTACTGAGAAATCAAATATTACCAGGATGATACAAGTAAAAACAATTTATTCATTCTAATATAATATCTATAAGCAATAAATATGCTCAAACATACAGATTCACTAAGTGAACCAGATGCCATGTTCAGATTAATGCTGAAGTTTAATAATAGGGTGAAACAAACTGGTTGTTGTAGCGGGCTTCTGATGATATGGTGCTAAAATACTAATTTAATGTTTGCAGTACGAATGTATAGTTATTCACAGGATTCAATACCTAGTATTCAGCTCCCTTAGACTGTACAACTTGCTAGCATAATAAAGAATCTTAGTTTAGGGTGGCAGAGCAGCTTTGAAAATGGTTATGGACCCTCGTATTCCAGTTCTAAATATGACTGTCCAAACTAAATAATGGGGTGGCATGTCATCATGATCCTATTTAAAAAGAAAGCATAGCAAGGTGTACACATATAGTGGTTAGTAAAAACACATTCATAACACTAATAAAATACTAATAATATTAAAGACAAATTTACATGTGCTCAATTCTTTTGCTTCATTCAGTAAAACTACTTTGACCCAGTTCTCAAATTACCATACTTTAAACATGCTAAGAGGGGTTCATTAATAGCAATCTAGTTTAGGAATATTGAATCTGTATATTTCATATAATAAACTAGGGAGGAGAAAGCATATTTCAGGGATTATGACATTTATGAATATGTCTTTAATTATCATCCCTACCATTATCTAACTAAGATATATAATAATAATTTACAAACCTTAATAAATTCAAATATCAGCCTTTCAAGCTAATTGTGCAAATGCTTTGCGAGTGTTAATAATAAATGAATACTTTCTAACCAATACAAGATATAGTATTTATGCAGGAATAAAAGAAATCCTCTTATCCCTACAACTTAAATATTTATATATGAGCAAATCTGAAGCACTGACAAAGAAAGTGTGACTAATTAAATCTAGATAACAACAAGCATGTAGTGGTCTGTTGTTATCTTTTAGATTATATTTCAAAAAAGAGATTTCTGTCAGCTAAAAGTGATAAAAAAGTTACATGGAGGGCTGCTAATTGTCTCTTTCTCTCTAAAGGTTACTAAGTTTCTTATCTCTGCTTTGAAATTATGGCATATCATAACATATAAATTAAGAATAAAATAAAATAATCAAAAGAGAATAGATATGGCTGCAGATTATAAAAGTTAAATAATGACTGATTACAGTTATTACATTTGAAGAGAAGTTATTTTAAAATTTGTATTTATATTTATATTTGTAGGCAACAACATCAAAGTTACATTTAGAGACTTTATTTTACAGAAGTTTAATTAATTGAGAATTAATAATTGCTGAACATTCATAATGCATAGCTAGCTTAAGGAATTTATTAGGAATTTTAAAAAAGATTTATAGAGCTCTGCAGAGAAAAAATATTACCAATCTTCTTCTGGCCTGAGTTGTCTGGTATTTGGCACCTTTGAATAGGTTATCTTCTTGGTGACTTCTTTGACATCTGATGTCAAACTCCTCCATTCTGGTAGATCTTTTTTTCAAAGGAAGTTAGGGCATTTCTAGACACTCATGTTCATTTTTAAATGGGCATAGCTCCCAGCAACAACTGCTTTAATTATTACAAGAGAGAAAGATATAGTGCTAAATTGGGGGGGGGGTATATTAGATTTCTGATACCCCCTCCTGTAAACCTATTAACTTGTTTTTAAATTTTAATCTCAAATTCAACATCTCTTTATTAACTTTTAAATTTAACATTTTCATCCTGGTAAAGACAAGAAAATCTCTAGCAAGATGAAAATAGTGGTGCTTGGATATGTTTGCTTTATCCAAGATATATTTTAAAATTTATTTTTAAAATTAACATTTAACTCTCATGCAAATCTAACTAGGTGCATGTGGCATGATATTTTTACCAAGAATTATTTAATATTTTTAAAATTAAATTATTTTTGCATAAACATTTCACTATATATGTATGTTGATCACCCTTGGAAGTGAGAATATATATGTGATTCTTAAGCCAAATGATGAACAAATTTATACATTAAATTTATGACAAATTAAAAATTTTAAATATAAATATAATTGCACTGTAACCTTATTAAATCTATTACATTACAGCTTATACTCACATATATATAAATGCTCCAATACATATACAACGATGTTTACACAATTATATCTTTAAATCAACATACAGATATGCAGATATATGTATTCAATTTTACATGTGAAATATATCCAGATATGCATATTATACATAGTAGTTATACATGGATATATGTGTATATACATAAATATATGTGCATACATGTGAATATATGTGTATTTGGCAGTTTAAAGTATTAGTACTGCTATGGGACATAGTAGATAAAACAGAATGTGTGCCAATATATACTGTTTCAATATTAATGTACATATTTTAAATTACCATTTATAATCATAGTTAACTTTAGCTTTATAGCCTTTAATTATCAGATGAGATATAGGCATCAACACCTAGAGCTCCATATTTAGTAGTTATCCTTCACTCTTATATCTTATTTATATTAGTTTAAAAACAGTAATAAAATAAATATAACACCCATATTACTTTCTCATATCTATTATTTATTTTCTATGATTCTTAAAAAAATGATGAATAGAAATTTTACTGTATTTGTGTTTTTGTGTATCAGCTAATAATGTTCAGTATAAACGATGAATAGACTTCCAGTTATATGATATCAATTTTTAAAATAGCCCTCAAATTTTGATTATTAATGTAAAATAACTGTCATATTACAAATAATGAATTCATACCTTGAGATGTTTTCTATATTTTTGGCATGTTTTTTATTAATAATTTATAAGAAATCTATAGAATATTTGAATTTACTCACTAAATATATTTGTATCTGTTAGTGAGACCACTATGTACATGATATTTGAAATTGCTAAATCCTTCTACTTTCCATTCTTCATTATTAGGGAGATGAATTAGAATTAATTCAGCAATTCTCTTTTAAGACTCAAATACCAAAGCACTTAATGTCATCTTAGTATACTAACTGCATCAGTGAAAATATACACTGATTGTTATGCTTTTAATATTTAAAGCTTATCATATTATTTTAATGATTGGAAAATGTCATATGATTTTATCTCAATTATTATATCTGTAATAAACTTATAAATATATTCTCTCTTCCCATTTTAAAAACATTAATTTAATCAATAAATAAACATGTTCATCAGATGACATTCAAGCAGAAAATTTTCCTGACAATTGTCATTTTGGGGGAATCCCAAAAATATTTAACAATTGACCAAATTTTAGCATGTTGTTCAATCCAGTGGCCTTAAAATAAAAATTTTGAACTCAAAAAAATAATTTATTGGTTGATTTATATGTGTCAATTCTTTTGCCATATTTTTGATACCAACTATTTTAGATAAATCCATTAATGATTATATTATTAATCAGCTAGTGTGTTAGAGATTGTCATATCATTTCTATTCCAGATATTAACTTTTAATCTAACTAAAAATTAATAAATTTGAATTTTGTAATTAATTAAAGTGCTTTTATTAATTACATTTTTAATGATCCTAGTTATTAGGTAACATCAGGTTTCAAACACTATTTTAGTTAAAGAATAGTATTAGCTCAATACTGGAATTATATGATTATAAAATAATATTCTCCCCTCAATATTCACTACCAATATATATATTAGTTCTAAACTAAAGAGAGAGAGTAATTACTATCTAGTGTTGATTAAATATGACAATTAAGTTTATTTTTAATGAAAAATAGATTATTTGTTTTACTGTGTAAAATTAAAAATAAATATATTTGGATGATCATAATATATGAACACCAATGGATTAATACAAACAGTATTTAATTATATAGTATCTAGAAAAAAGCAAACATGTTTACAAGAAAGTCTTTACAATATGGAATGTTAATAAACAGACCAATTATCTCTATATGGTTATAATGGAAATAAAATAAATATGTGTGGAATATGAAGTATGAATAAAATAAAAATAAGTTAGTTATAGAAAAAGAATTAGAGTTATGGAAAATGAATAGTTTGGAATTATATAAGAATAAAAAATTATATAAATGAATGTATCATAACATTAAAGAAAGTATTTTTTGGTGCAAAGATAAGAAGGTTAATTACAAGAATGTAATGAAAATTTGGATATTTAGATATATTTAATATGAATAGAAGGATGGATAATGAGTACTTATTTTGGAGTGCAAAATTCTGATAATAAATTAGAGTGTGAGAGTATGAAAAATTTTAAAATAACAAGAATGAAAGAGGAAATATTTTAAGATTTTTCATTTTAGATATTTGTAAAGAAAATGGGGAATATGAAGATAGTGGAATTAAGTAGAATAAACAAAAATAAAAATGAATCAGACTTAAAGAAAGATTTGATAATAAGGAATAATAAATAGGTGCATTTATAGAGTATGTAATTGTTTTTAAAAAGGAAATGTTTAGTTTGACTAACAGGATTTCTGAATGTAAGGCCTATGCATGAAAATTTCTGATTTTGTCTATAATGAAGTCATTTTATATCACATAATCACCTCAAATGTAAACTAAAAGTGTCATATTATTCATGATTTTATTACATTTTATAAATTGTTTGTATATAACAAATATTTTATGGTATTTTATCTTGTTACATCTTAATATATTATAATAATAGTTCAATGATCTAAAAGTTACTTTTCCTTTATCCATCTATTTTTTAACACTGAGCGATATCTATTATCAGCTTGTTTTTATTTATATTTACTCATGTGATTTATTTAATAATAAATCTTTTTAAACAATAAAAGTGATGTGGAATGCTTTTGGAAAATAAAATGGGAAAAAATATTTAGGTAAAGAAGGAATTTTTGGTTTGTATAGAGAAGAAATAATTTCACTCTTAAATCTTAAAAGTTATGTTATATGATTCTGGCAGTGTTTTTCTGAAAGCTGGCTCAGTGCATTTAATTAGTTAATAGCTGGAATACATAGGCTTATATATACCTGTGTCTATATATGTAATAGACAGGGTATGAGCACAGACTTTCACATGACCCACCTCTCTCCACACTATCTCATAACACTGATACACCTGAACACACATATGTCGAAAAGATAAATAATCACCAATATACGTATTTCATGCTAAACCAGCAATCATCAGTTGGTCCAGATTACCATCTCTACACATATATGCTACAAGTGCTCAGATATATATTAAGATAGCAAATCCTCCTACTTTAATGGACAGGCTTCAATCTACTCCACACTCCAACTCTTCAACTGTCCATCCAATTGAAAATATGATGATGGAACGCTCAAAGGCCACCCTGAGGCCGAGATTATTGTCACACCCATGTTGACCCAAGGTCAATCTGACCCCTCATGTATAGGACATAATCCATTAAATACATATACAAGGGATAGGCAGACATCTCTAATATGTAATAGCTGGAATACATAGGCTTATATATACCTGTGTCTATATATGTAATAGACAGAGTATGAGCACAGACTTTCACATGACCCACCTCTCTCCACACTATCTCATAACACTGATACACCTAAACACACATATGTCGTAAAGATAAATAATCACCAATATACATATTTCATGCTGGACCAACTGATGATTGCTGGTTTAGCATGAAATATGTATATTGGTGATTATTTATCTTTTCGACATATGTGTGTTCAGGTGTATCAGTGTTATGAGATAGTGTGGAGAGAGGTGGGTCAAGTGAAAGTCTGTGCTCATACCCTGTCTATTAATTAGTTAATGTTTATTATACCTTTTCATTAGAGCTTAAAATGAATGAGTGCTTAAGAGTTATATGACATAGTAGATATAACATGCTGAAGTAATTACAAATCAAATCTCTAATTCACAAATGCTAGAGAACATTTAACATTACTTTATGTTAAACAATCCATGTTTGAACTGTAATATCTAATGCTAACTTTAATCAAATAAACTATGATTTAAAAAGTAATATGCAATTTAAAATTAACTTTAAAAAAAAGGACTTAAAACATCCATAATTTAAAATGAATGTATGCTTTTTTTAAATGTAAGGCAAAAAAGCACAATAATTTGTTAGTAATTTATTTTACCCCAGAAAGAAAAAGGAGAAAAAATAAGATTTTGAGAAATAATATAGAAAAAATAAAACTATTATTAGTTAAATGAGATAAGGAAAAAATATTGAATATATTAGGGATGTGACTATCTCAGTTTATATTTAATATATGCTTTCAGTAGCTCTTTTCATACTACTTTAGCGCCATCTGCCGTAAGTTTTCATAATCAATGAACAAGGTAGATAAATAATATCCACACCACTAGATTAAAGTTTGGTTTGGGTCTTTGGAAGGGAGAATTGATTATTTTTGAATTTCAGGCTATTAGTTTGAATAATACCAAGGAGTTTAAGTTGCTGCAAGATGCAGTTTAGAATTCTAAATTTTCACTGATAAAGTGACAAACCAGAAACAGTTGGTGAACAGAATATTGTAACACTACCATCTAATTGTGATTGATTTTGGAATAGATTATTAGAAGTAAAAAGGGGAAAGGAAGTATAAAAAATGAATAGATATAATAATTTCAACATGATACTGGGGATTTGAATGGAGTGAAAAAGATTGTGAGATAATACAGCTGATGGATGATTAAAAAAAGCTGTGTTCTTGATTAAAGAATGCAATAAACTAGAAACCAGTATAAGAATACATTTGATAATTTTGTCTGCTTTACTACTATAATATAAAGAAATGTAATTATGGCTTTAGTAGATTGTAAAAGAAGAATAAATCTTACTGATATATTATGCAAAAATGCATAATAATTATGCCTGGAAAAATTTAGGCTAAGATGTGCATTTGGTAAAATATGGACAAAAATTTTAGATTATTGTTCACCGACTTTTTTAACTGATCATCTTATATTGTTCTACTTAGAAATAACTATTTGACTGATTTATAATAATTTATTAAATTCAGAATTACTGCCCATTATAACATTTTTAATCTTTTATTATTAGAGACTATCTTTAATCTGTATGCATTTGTTTTGCCTTAGCTAAAGTTTGTGATTTTTGTATTGACTAAAGACATAATCTAATATTGTCACATCTTATTTTTTAATTATCTTGGAAAAGAGTGAATACTGTTTTAAATAGTTATATTAGGGATATATATTTTCACTCACAATCTTCTATAAACTCTGCACAATTACTTCTTAAATGGCAAATAAAGGAATAAAATAATAAATAAAAAAAATGAGTCAAGCAATTCCATCTTACATCTAAAAGATAATGTATCTGACATTTTCTTTCATGGTTTATTGTCTAATAGCAGTTTTGTGGAGCTGAATAAATAGATAATCTGCATTTTTATTTGGGGGGGGGGGTGAAATACAATCATTAATCTGATTTCATAGTAGATGGGGAGAAAAATACAAAAGAAACCACTTTTTTTCAATTTGTCTAAATAAAATTTATTTAGCTAGAATTAATATAAAAACTCTGAGCATTGATTCTATCAGTACTCATTACTAACTTAAATGTGGTACTGGTTATACATTTTCACTTCTTTTTATATTTATATCCATTTTATGAAGTTTAATCACTTCTTTAAAAAAAAGTTTAACTTTCATATAGGCAGAAATATATAGATTTTCATTTTATATCTTTTGTTGAATTTACACTAAACACCAATCATAAGATTTTTCTATCAGCTCACCTTGAATGTGATATATAGTAATGGCAAATGTTATTCACTTTACTTTGTGTATAGTATGCAGTGAAAAAATGAAAATGTTCATCATAATGTGTTATAACAAAACTGAGTATAAAATCTTACCAATGGACAATTTGCAAGTTTGAGCAATATATTTCATTCAATCATTCTGGATAAATAGTGCTTAGAGTTGCATAAAGTAATGGAAAATCCTGACTATTGACTAATTACTTAAAAGATGAATGCTATTATTTTTATTTTGTTTTTTAAAAGCATAAGTTTATTCAACAATAAAGTAATAGAAAAAATGTGAAGCAAAAAAAGAAAAAACAAATTGACAAGAATGAGAATGAATACGAAATGAAATATTAAATTTACGTGAAATAAGCCGGGTCAATTTTATTGACATCATTTTTACTACAATAAAAAGTTGAATATCAATATTTAAAAAATGATAGGAAATAAAATAGAGAATTTTACTGGTAGAAGTTAGTAGGAATTGGAGATGAAAATAGGTTTATTTATAAAAAGTTTGTTTCATATTTTAACAATATTTATTCTAATTAGCAATTATTTAATGATCTTATAATGTAGAGATCATGCTCATGGCTTGGATTCAAATCCAGGCTATCTAAAATATGTACATTTTCTTTCAGATTGTACTGAGGCTTAGAATTTTCTTTTTGACTAATCAGATCATAACTAATCCAACTAGTGATTCTATATTGACTGTAAATGTTTATATTGTTTCAGACTACTTTATCAAGTTTGTATAAAATAGTCGGAGATTATTTCAAATATTGGAAATAGTCCCGCTTCAAACCATCTATCACGTGTTTTAATCTTTTTATTTTTATTTTATACAATTAAAAGCAAACGTTTTTTTTTTTTTAAATCTCAATTATTATTTTAATAATTCTAAACTATTGTGTTATTTAACTATTTTTTAAGCAATTAATTATTTTTAAAAATTCACAAACCATTTAATAACTAAATATGTTTTTTAAAAAAATCTATATGAGTGTCAACATTTTTTTTAATGGAATTAGTGGCAAAATGTAATTGCAAAAAGAATTATTTATTTTCTGAAATAAAAAATAAAATTGATTGCTTTAAGAATTCAACAGGATGATTCGGAAGCTCAGAAAATAATTTTAATAAAACATTTGTTGTCAAAACAATTCATTATTAAGTAACCACGTGACTAAATTCTATTTTTCAACTTTTTTTTTTTTTAAGGAAATCACATGATCATTTATAAAAACTTTCTACCGTGAGAGATATTTTTAATGGGAAATACAAATAAATTATTTTAATTGAGGAGATATAAAGATTTAGTAAACGTCAGTAATGTTTTAAAATATTAATATCTTACAGGAGAATTCAGTCATTTTAATAAATAATCTTAAACAGTTTTGTTTCAAATGAAGAGCGACCGAATTTATGTCTTTATAATAGCTTGTTTATACTTAGAACTGCGTGAATCCGCACTGTAATTGTTAACTAATGAATAATGAATTCATAGCATTTGTATGTGTTTAAAAGCAAAATAAAGTTATAAACAAAACAGAGTGAAAATAAAAATTATTCTTAAGACTTCAATCACAAAGAGAAAAACATTTTGAAATAATTAAGTCAACAGCAGTTATATGGCGTAGAAAAGTAAAATAAAAATAATCTGAGAAACTTAAAGCAATGATATAATTCAATTACAAAAATAAATGACAATATATAAAAAAAAATCGTACTTTACATGTAAATATTTGAAGTTACGACTAAAAGAAAAAAAATACACCATAAGTCAGTTTAATTTATATAATGTAGACACATGTATATTTAAATTATTTTTGCGGTATTTATGTATTAGCCCGGGGGGGGGGGGATTTTATATATGTATTTGTCCGGCAATATTTATTTTGAAAATACCCATTTAAAACTTCATTTAATGGAAATGGAACCATAACACATTTACAAAATGTTGTTACTTAGCATCAAGGGTGGATTAAACTTTCTTACCTAGAAATCTCGAACCAAGTCCGTTACGAATGGCTACTCTCTTTCGACAATCCTAAACAAAACACCCCTATTGTTTGTTCGAAATGTGGACATAAAGTGGGATATCATGGCCGTAAAATTAGCAGCAAACCCACCATTTTGAGAAATAACTTTTTCCTCTTCGGAATATTATCCAATATTCACTTACAAAATTGATTTATTTCCTTTTTAGAAGATTGTAAATTGTTTAATTCGACTTTATTTACATATTTGTTTATGCCAGGGACTTTTACCACTGCCAAACTAATACGTAAGTACCACTAACAGCACAGAATCTTAAAATACTTAAAGAAATGTAACGTCACTCGATAATTTAATTGGCCCATTCTTCATTTCATTTTTACCTTTTGACGCTTTTATTATGATTGTATAATATTTTAAATATATATTTTATAAAGCGAATTTATGAAAAAAAATTATGTTTTTATAACTCTAAAAAATATCGTTGAAATATATAATAAATAACCAAAATATGATCTCAGTTTTCTTTATTTATAATTACTGACTTTCTTTACATATTGACTCCTAATATAACGTAATTCATAAAATGGATTTTGTTTGTGAACAGAGTAATTTTTAATAGGTTTTTTTTATTTATTTATTTAAGCAGTTTTTCATAATATATCTATGTACTGAGTAAAAATTCAATAACAGTTGCCTATTTATCCAAGAAAAAAAATCCAGAATTTATTGGTATTGATATATTTAAATGGAAGTCAATCTCAGATAATGCACTACTTCTTAAATATTATAAATCTTTGTGCACTCTCCCGCTGGTAAGAATTTAAAAAACTTAAGTTTAAAGCATACATTCTATATACACCAACTCTTACAGACCAAGCTTAAATCAGAGCTTGAGTTCATTGTATGCCTGATGTTATAATCAAATATTTAATTGTTCAAATCTATTTAACCCATTGCAGGAGAAAGACAGGGTCTCATTTTTAACCACCTACGATTAGACAAACATGACTTATAAATGTAAACCTGTTATTATAAAGTGCTAAAAACTTGGCTACTTCTTAAATATTATAAATCTCCACACACTATCCTGCCAGTAAAAATTTAAAAAACTTGAGGGAATCATTTAAGTTTAGAGCTTACAATCTATATACACCAACTTTTACAGACCATGCTTAAATCAGGGTTTGAATCTATTGTATGCTTGATGTTATAATCAAATATTCAATTGTACAAATCTATTTAATCATGTTTGTCTAATCATAGGTGGTTAAAAAGGAGACACTGTCTTTCTCCTGCAATGGATTAAATTGATTTGTACAATTGAATATTTGATTATAACATCAGGCATACAATTAGACTCAAGCCCTGATTTAAGCATGGTCTGTAAGAGTTGGTGTATATAGAATGTATGCACTAAACTTAAGTGATTCAATTAAGTTTTTAAAATTCTTATCGGCAGGAGAGTGCATGGAGATTTGTAATCTTTAAGAAATAGTGCATATTGGAGATTGACTTCCATTTGAATAATTTCAAAGTTTTCAGTGCTTTATAATAATAGGTTGGTATTGATATAATAACATTAAGAAATGAGAAATAGAATGGAATCAAATATCATTTTTCAAATAATTGATTTTAACTAATACATTTAGTAACTCCAAGGGGAGAATAGAAGATACCAACTTAATAAATTTAGCACCATGCATTCTTCTTTTATTCTGTAAACTGCTTTTTAAATAAATAAATGAAACTGCCTATCATTCTTTTTTTCTAGGCAAATAAATTTTATAATAGCAGGTAATATTCATAAACATTCATTCTCTATCTACCTACAAACATATATAACTCATTTCAGGTAAACTTTACAGCTTTTATTTTTATTTATGTTTTTAAAAAAGATAAGAGCTTTATTGCTGCCACTATTTTCTATATTATTGTTTTACCAATAATTATACTGTAAACATATATATTGCAAAATGATAATTCCAAGATGTGTTAGCCAATCACAATTTGATAACAGATTATATTAAAGCATCTTTTCTAGACTTATAAATTTTAGAGCAAGATGTAATGCTAAAAAGTTGCCTATGCTTGCAGTACATTGCAATATATACATATATATATATATATTGAACCGTGTTCGAATATGAGTATTCGAAACACCGGCCTCTTAGGCAGAGAAGAACATATTCGGAGAGTATGTATGCCCAAATGATAGCTATAAAGTATATAACTAATGTTACATTTCCAGGACATAACTTCTTCTTGACTGTTGAGTTCAACACCAAGTTCAAAGCACTTTTTTTTTGTTTGTGTATAAACACAGGCGCCAGCTATCTATTCAAGGATGAATAAATAATGCACTTTAAGCAATGGCCACTAACTCAACGCCTAAATCCATGACTAGCTCAGTTGTTTGTAATCACTAATAGATTATACTTAATTAGTGGTTAAAAGACTTGATAAAAGGGAATTGATAAAAAGAATTGATAAAAGAATTTGGTAAAAGAATTGATAAAAAGAATTGACCGACAAATAAAGTTTAATTTTAAAGATAATTTATTAACTAACATTTATTTACTAAATTTAAACATTTTATAATTCTAATAAAACACACGCATATTTTAAATTAACATTTCTAAATAGTTTAAATATTCCTATAGATTTAATAACAGAACACTCTAATTTAACTAATAAATATTGATATAATGATCACGCACATATTAACTCATGCACACACATAATAATGATAATAAAGGACTACATAGCATTTGAAATTTAATCACACACATATCAATAGTTCATTTATGTATGATATCGAGTTCATATAATTAGACTCTTGGAGGATTCGCATGAATTAATGAAATGCAATGGCTATTACAGTATAAACGAAAATAAGCAAATGTTTTACCTAGGATTTTGAACGTAGATTTAACACTTTGTTTTCTTCTTGTTTGTTGTTTCTTCCAGTATGAATGCTTCCAGTATGAATGCTTCCAGTATGAATGCTTCCAGCCAGCTGGGAAGTTTCCTTGCTGAGTTTCCTGATTTTCATGATTATTACTATCGGAGACAATTAGATACTGACGGAGATTTTCTAAGATGTTAAGCTGACATTATTTCACGGGCAGATCTGCTGTTTTCTCGGACATCTGGGCTGGAGATAAACGTGCATTCCAAAATATTCTCAGCACTGCATTTTGTTTCTTAACTGACTCAATTAATTTCCGAACTGCACTCTCTCAATAACTTTGTGAACTGATTGTCTCAACTCAATTAATTTGTGGAATGAATTACTGTCCGATAAAAAAAAGTCTATTTATACCTGCGCCTTGTTGTCTTTCTGATATCTCCGGCAAAGATCTGTTGTCAAATTCCTTATCAATTAATCCTTTGATAAACATGTTTTGGAAGATTGCTTAATTAGTAATAGCCATGCAGAGATGTTGTTTTATATTTTAATTAATAACCATTGCCGTGTTTTTTAATAATAATCTTCTTTAACTTTCATTTATTTATAATAACATTTATTCTATTGTTGACAATCGCACATATATACGGTCATATATTAGTTTTAACATTATTTTTTCTTTAATTAAACTTGAATGAAAAGAGATTTGTATGTTTTAACTTTTTAAATTATATTTTTACGAATACTAATAAAAACTATTTAATTCTTATCTTTTTCGAAAACAAGCTGCAATAAACTCTTCAACATTTAATTTTATGTTTTTCTTTTATGAAAGATTACTTTAATAATAATTTTAGATAAAAATTATATGTGCCTATATCAATATAGGTACATTACACCGCCCTTCCTTTTGAGAGTAAAATGCGTCATTTTTGACCATTTTATCTCTGACAACATTAAATCTTAATTTATTATTCTTTCTAAGTTTGCTTTTTGGTATCTTTTCCTTTCCATACTAAGGGCAATCTCCAATTATGCTTTTCTTCTTTCTATGCTGGTAACATTGCTTACAATGTTCATCCTGGATAATGACCATGAGGACAAACTAAATTTGTGGCACAGGGATCTTTTGTAAACGAAGCTTCGGCTGCCGATTCTCTTGATCGGACTTTGACTAAGAAAAGGTGGCTGCAAATGGCAGGAATTTCAACTGTCCATTTTCGACTTACGCCCTGGAAAACGATTGCCGATTCTCTTGATCGGACTTTGACTAAGCAGCTGCAATGGCAGGAATTTTCAACTGTCCATTTCCGACTTACGCTTTGGAAAACGAGGTACGAGATATGGGGATTCTCCCCTGAAAAGTGACTTACGACTTACTCTGGTTGTTGCCAGTGCGCTTTTTTTTAAAGAGGAATGATCCCGGCCAATCCGTTGCGGGTACTAGAATTTATCCAGTCGAGAGCTTTAAACTTAACCTTAACTAAAACACTTCTATACTACCCTCATCCCTTTAGATTCGAACCCTTATACGCTCCTAATACAACTTAGATTGACTTTCATTTATATTATTTTTAAATTCATTACGAACATTATTTAAATATTATTTATTTAATCTTACAATACTATTCTAAACTATCACGGACATCAATTTACATATTTATTTATATTATGATATTACTTTTAACCCATTACTTTAACTTATATATTAACGTGCGTGTACTCAGAAAAAAAACTATTTTGCTTTATTATGAATATTTTATTTATTTTCTACAGATATATTATACTTATTTATTTAACTTGTTTTTATTTTATGTATTTCCGTTATTTTATTCATTTATTTAATTCTACAAACATTATTTCTAAATCCTTAATTTGACCCATTTATTTAACTTGATTTTATTGATTTTTATTTATTTGAACTGTTTATTTACGAACATTTCCTTAATTAATATGTGCGTGGAGAAAAAAAAATCTTTTATTTTGCGAAGCCTCCGTTATTATTATTGCTTTCAAACATTTAATTTATTATTCAGTTATTTTTAATTTTATTATTTTAGTTTTAAATAGAAGTTTCAGATTTAAACTTCTTAAATTATTGACATTAGAATAATCATATTCCTGCTCATTGTCCATTTCCGGTCCTTTTTGTTTATTTCCTTTACTATTCCGCCCGTTTACTATCTTTTAAATATGTCCGGTGGTTCCTTCTTTCTTTCTACTAATTCACTAACATAAATTATGCTCCATATCCTCACATCTATAAAGTTTGCTGCTTTATCTCTTTCTCTCTCCATTCTATTTTCTGCCTTGTAAATTAGAAAACTTTTAAGCTTCACAGACCTCCATATTTTTCCTAACCGTGAATATTTTTCCTTACGCTTTCTCTTTGATTTACATCTCCGTTTAAAACGAACACGAACTTTTACTTTAACCTTTTTAAATTTTTGTAAAAACTTTTCAACGCTATCTTCTACCTTGAACTTATGTCTCTCTTCTATTTCTTGATCTATGTTTTCCTCTGTCTTAGCACTATCCTGTTCTGCTTTAATTTCTATTTCAGTCTTCTCTGTTTCAACACTATCTAGTTCTACCTCAATTTCTATATCTTTCATGACCTCAACTTCCTGACTTTCTTTAACTAAATCTAACTCTCTGCCTTCTTGGTTCTCCTCTACTTTCTCTATTATTTCACTCCTCATTCCTTTAATTTCACATCTTATTTCTCTTATTCCCGCAATGAATTCTTGATGACTTTGCCTGAATTCTTGACGTATTTCTTCCATCATATTTATCATCATTTTCAGCATCTGCGTCTCAGACATTTCTTTCTCTTTTTCCATTTTTAAAACAATATTTTATTTCAAACTAGCGCTTACGTTAAACTAAATTTAATATACGACTTATTTATTTATTTTTCTTACTAATACGGAAACTCACGTTAACTCCAGCCTTTTGTCCTTTTCACTACCCGCTCTTAATGCTTTAACTCTGCCCATAACACCCAATTGACTCTGATTTGATAGCATAAATGTCAAAATCTCTTTTCATTTCGAAAAAAAAAAGTTTTCGGTCAATTCTTTTTTTTTTTTAAATTAAAACACTTTTACATACGTAATTTAACTTTTGTATAAAACAAAATTTTCAAACAAGAAACAAAGTACCTCATTACTATTGTTTCTTAGGTTCAGCCCCAAGTTGGGTCTAGCCATTTGAACCGTGTTCGAATATGTGTATTCGAAACACCGGCCTCTTAGGCAGAGAAGAACATACTCGGAGAGTATGTATGCCCAAATGATAGCTATAAAGTATATAACTAACGTTACATTTCCAGGACATAACTTCTTCTCGACTGTTGAGTTCAACACCAAGTTCAAAGCACTTTTTTTTGTTTGTGTATAAACACGGGCGCCAGCTATCTATTCAAGGATGAATAAATAACGCACTTTAAGCAATGGCCACTAACTCAACGCCTAAATCCACGACTAGCTCAGTTGTTTGTAATCACTAATAGATTATACTTAATTAGTGGTTAAAAGACTTGATAAAAGGGAATTGATAAAAAGAATTGATAAAAGAATTTGGTAAAAGAATTGATAAAAAGAATTGACCGACAAATAAAGTTTAATTTTAAAGATAATTTATTAACTAACATTTATTTACTAAATTTAAACATTTTATAATTCTAATAAAACACACGCATATTTTAAATTAACATTTCTAAATAGTTTAAATATTCCTATAGATTTAATAACAGAACACTCTAATTTAACTAATAAATATTGATATAATGATCACGCACATATTAACTCATGCACACACATAATAATGATAATAAAGGACTACATAGCATTTGAAATTTAATCACACACATATCAATAGTTCATTTATGTATGATATCGAGTTCATATAATTAGACTCTTGGAGGATTCGCACGAATTAATGAAATGCAATGGCTATTACAGTATAAACGAAAATAAGCAAATGTTTTACCTAGGATTTTGAACGTAGATTTAACACTTTGTTTTCTTCTTGTTTGTTGTTTCTTCCAGTATGAATGCTTCCAGTATGAATGCTTCCAGCTGGCTGGGACGTTTCCTTGCTGAGTTTCCTGATTTTCACGATTATTACTATCGGAGACAATTAGATACTGACGGAGATTTTCTAAGATGTTAAGCTGACATTATTTCACGGGCAGATCTGCTGTTTTCTCGGACATCTGGGCTGGAGATAAACGTGCGTTCCAAAATATTCTCAGCACTGCATTTTGTTTCTTAACTGACTCAATTAATTTCCGAACTGCACTCTCTCAATAACTTTGTGAACTGATTGTCTCAACTCAATTAATTTGTGGAATGAATTACTGTCCGATAAAAAAAAGTCTATTTATACCTGCGCCTTGTTGTCTTTCTGATATCTCCGGCAAAGATCTGTTGTCAAATTCCTTATCAATTAATCCTTTGATAAACGTGTTTTGGAAGATTGCTTAATTAGTAATAGCCATGCAGAGATGTTGTTTTATATTTTAATTAATAACCATTGCCGTGTTTTTTAATAATAATCTTCTTTAACTTTATAATAACATTTATTCTATTGTTGACAATCGCACATATATACGGTCATATATTAGTTTTAACATTATTTTTTCTTTAATTAAACTTGAATGAACAGAGATTTGTATGTTTTAACCCTTTAAATTATATTTTTACGAATACTAAAAAAAAACTATTTAATTCTTATCTTTTTCGAAAACAAGCTGCAATAAACTCTTCAACATTTAATTTTATGTTTTTCTTTTATGAAAGATTACTTTAATAATAATTTTAGATAAAAATTATATGTGCCTATATCAATATAGGTACAATATATATATATATATATATATATATATATATATATATATATATATATATATGTTGTGCCCTACCAATGGGAGGACAACCCTTAGAAGACATTACAAGTCCCTAAATTGAGCTATACTATGACTTTATCTAGATACAATTTAATACTCTTATTATTTCTAAATAATATTTAATTGGTATTAGCAATTATGAGATCTATTGATCCTATTAACAAGATTACATACCCCTTTAACATTAAATAAATACTGAAGTATTCATTCAATGGCATAAGAATACAAAGACACTCTCCTTATTAAGTATCCAAATATTCCCATGAGTAACAATTGACTTAAATGAATATAATAAAGTATCTCTAATTATTAAATTTAAATTAACCTAAGAAATCAGTTATATGATCATTCCACTATATATTGACCTTTTATTATTATTACTTTTATAGAATTATCATTAAGAATAACCATAATAATAATAATATTATTATATTAAGGAGATCTCAGGGTTATCATTGATTTTAATTATCTATTTATACCACCTATAAAATATTAAGAGGGATTTTACTTAACTCTATGGGTAATGTATCTTTTCAGAAAAGACTTATAACATTAATCTATAATTAAAATTATATTACTACTTTATATTAATGTTCTTTACTATTGAATAATAAATTTATTGTTATCTAAATTGTAATCATAATTTAAAACTTTAAATAAAAATAATAATTCCTAATCTGACTTTCTAGAAATAAACAGATTTTACTAAATTTGCACTATATTTCATCAATGACGGGTGTAACCAAGGCAATTTGCAATAATTTAAAATCACATTTAAGAAATATTTTCCCAGATAATTGTGATACAATATCTGGTACTGAATTAATTTCTTCTTTAAATTTCAAGTCATATGTTTTGGCCAATGTATATATTACAATTTATGCTCTCTGATGATGGTGGAGTGATGATGATGCCCCCAAAAGAAATGCAACTCTAAATACTTCATTTAAATTTTAAAACATTAATTTTAATAACATCATATTTACAAATTTTCAATAATTTAATAGAATTAATAAATGAATTAACATAAAACAACATAAAAAAAATTATACAACAATACAATATAATAGTATATGTAAAAATTTAAACATTTATATTTCTCTTGAGTTACACTAAGATAATTAAAATTAAATCCCTTGCTAATGCAATAAAATATTGTGTGGTACTTAATTTTGTACCTTATATTACATAATAATGTGTACACCTGGGTCTCTTTTTACGTGGACTTATTTAACACGATTTTGAAGTTACGCGATTCGTGTTTCACTGGAAGTCGATTTCTGATAATGTGCTATTACTTTAAATAATAAATTTTGCACACTTACATTATATTGAAAGTAATTGCACATTATTGGAATTCAACTTTCATCTTAGTAATTTTAATATTTCCAGTGCTTTATAATAGTAAGATTTTATACAATAATGAAATTAAAATCATGATTTCCACATTTTATGTATACACACATTAAATTTTACAAGATTACAATGTAAATTTGTTCAAACATTGTGTGTGTTAATTTTGCATTTTAAATCACATTCTGTTTTTGCTTTTTAAAAAAGAACGTAATCAATTATTAATCATTTAGTGTCCACAAGTTTATTTTTAAAAGGTCAGTAATAGCAGTGGGCACAATTAAAATCTGATTTTTAATTGTAATTAACAATTTAAAAATTACAGGTGACTTGAAATTAATGTGATGTAAAACGAAATTTGATTTTTAAATGGAATTGAAAATTAAAGACAAAAATAAGAATTTAATTTTTAGTTGTTAGTTTTAATTAAATTTTTCCCAGCAGAGGTGAATAAATGTCTTTTTATTATCATAAGTCTAAGTTCATAAACAATTAATAAAATCATCGTCATCAACAGAAAAACATTAATACAACATGAGAGTGATCTTGCCGCTAGTTGTATTTCCTCTTGTGAGGATAATTGCTGAGATATTCTTGACTTCGTTTAAAGAGAAGCCAAATACATCACATCACATCACACGAGAATCTGATTTTTTACTAGTTTGCAAACGAACATGCTTTGGGGCAAATAGCGATAATAATTAAAACGTATAAAAAAATATAAATTGCTGTACTTAAATTATGCATAAAAATATATTATTTTGAATAAAATTAAATATTATAGTTAAAAAAAGTTTGTCTTGTATCAATTTTTTTCAAATTTGAAATTTTTTATTAGTCATACTTTATTTCCTTATTTTTTTTTTGCACGAATTTTAAAGTAATTTTATGTTGGTGCTTTGCTTTTACACGAATTTTGAAAAATCACAGACCACATCCCCCCTTTTTCAATGTAAGTTACATCTATTTTTGTGCGATTTCATTTGCGCATGTTTTCTGAGGAACCTATCTATCGCGTAAAACGAGACCCAGGTGTATATTAAATAATTATTATTTTTTCTCATCCATTACCCCTTATAGATTGTGATGAAAACAAGAAGATTTAAAAAATATGGATTGATATTTTATTCTCAACTAAAATAATTTCATTATAATATTATGACATATTGCATTTTTATCTGTGTTTATTTTGTGATATTCACCATTTCATCTCTCTCTTTGTCATACACTCAATTTTCTTATGGTTTTATTACTCAGTGATATAATAAAAATACAACAAATAACTTTTATCATTTTCAAGATGACTATTTATCTCTTCCTGCATTACTTTTCCTTTACCATTTAGAATATTAAGCTGAATGTGGATAAACCACTCTTTGGTGCACACTACATTAAATAAAAAATATTTATCTTTATCTTATCTCATAACTCAAGTCGTAATTTTTATTTCAAGTTTATATCTGATTTATACCTGTCTTATAAATAATACTTATCAAGATTTATAAAATAAAATTAGCTATAACTATATTACAATGATATTACAGCATCAATAGTTAAACATCAGATCAAACTTAAAATACCGTTTGTTATTTTAATGTTATACTAGAACACAGATACATTCCCCCTTCTTATAATATATTCATTTTACTATTTTTGTGTGTATATTCTATTAACTCATAGCTTATATACTTTTATTTTAATGGTTTAGTAATATTTAATCAAATAAAAAGAACATTTAAACCACTACTAGTATAGATAACAAATCACACTAATTATTAATTTCCCTATCTCTTGACTGATCCTTCCATATTGATAATGATGATTTTAAAACTTGAACTTAACTATATATACAAACATTATGTTACCAGTTTTTTTTTCTATCATACAAATTCATCAAAAAAAACTTTATTTTTTTATTAATAGTATGTCAATTGTTTTGTATACTTACCACTTGTCACACATCAGTCTTCTTATTATTTTTACTCTTTTTATATTTATATGAAAATTATTAAAACTATAGAATTCCAATGTTCTCATGTTATCTATAATGTTTACGTTTTTTTTTTCTTTTTCTCCATGATCGCAGATTATTTTCCAATTATGTGGTATATTTTATTTAGATCCTTCCAACATTACTGCTACTTGTCTTGATATTATTCTTGATGTATTCCTTATTAATGTTTTTATTTAATAGAGAGCATTTTACACCTCCTTAAAGGTAACAAAAATGATATTATCCTCAACATAGTTTAGATTCTACAATAAACTAATGTCACTGATATTGTCTATAATTTATCATAAAAGTTTTTATTATACATGGAAATTATACTCATTGATAATCTGTTTAAATCTCTTATCCTAGTAAAATCTTTATTTAGAGATACTTTTATAAGTTGTATTTTAATATTCAACACATTTTTCAATATGCAAACATTTCCCTTCTAATTTATTTTTAAGTTAGTTTTACTTATCTTGAAAACTGTCCATTTATCTTTGTCACAAATATTTTTTCTGTCATTCATATATTATTCCCACTTTAATCTTGCATAAATTTTATAATATTTAAAATGTATAAATATTTTTATCTTGCTTACACATCTAACATCAATATAATACTCACAGTTCATTCCTTCTATTGTGGTATTACACGATAACACTTGGGTGCCAATATACATTTTTTTTTCTTTCCATTATTTCTATATTTTTCCTAATATAATGATTCCAAGATATTTCAGCAAACTTATTGTCAGTTTAATCACCAGAGATTTCCTTAGTTTTACCTGTTCATCTTAATGAAAAGTTAATAATATAAAGTTTGAAATCTTTGAGTTAGTCATAATTAATTACTTGTCTTTTAAAAAAATAATAATGTTTAAGAGATTTCAGCAAACTTTTTTAATAAAACAAACCCAATTTTTTGCTTTTTATTTCCAATCTGTAAACTTTTTTTTCTTGACTAAAACATTTCCCTCCAACTTTTTATTTTTAACAATTATCATCTGCCAGCTCTTAATCTATTCCCATTTGTGATTTCTCATTGGTTGATTCTCCCACTTGCTAATTTCATGTAGTTTTAACTATTTCTAAAACAACTTATTTCTTCAAAATATTTCCAAGTAATAAAAAAAACAATATTTTTTAAGAACTGAATATTTCGATTTTATTTTAAGAACTGAATATTTCGATTTTATTTTATATAAACTCAATCCAAGATCAATTTTCTGAAATATTACTTGTAAAATTCATACCATAAATATTAATTATTTATTTTTGAAATTAACTTAAGATTTCACCAGAAACAGCTATTAATAAATAATGCCAAATGCACACAGACCCAATTATTCATTTATATAATACACATTTTCATTTATCAAATTAGGCTTGAACTCCCTTATCATTTTAAGTATTATCAAATGACTATTTATTATGAAATATTATTAACTTATAGTTTATTATTTTATTTTTTATATACTTTTAAAATAATTATTTTAACAAGATTTAGCATTTATACTACTTTCAATTACTAATCTCAGGTTCAAACTCTAAAACACTTATAATACCTTTTATTCTTCTTAGTTTTACCAAATAAATATTTTCATCTTTCTAAAATTTAAAATTATACATAATAAAATTTATTCTCAATTTGTTTTGTGATGGGCTGAACCAATAAAGAGTACAATATATTATTCCAAATCTAGCCAAAGCACTGATTTATTGTCTTGTGTAAAGAGCAATATAAAGATTCTATCTTGATAAATCTGCATCCATCACTGTGATGGTTTTAAACCCTATATAAAAAAGATTACAAAGAAAAAATTTGGAAATAATTATTGTTTATGTAATTATAGGATGGAATGCAGTTGTACTTATACATCATCTTATTGTTGCATTGCAGATAAATTATTGAATGTTACTTGAATCCTATAGAAAATTAACTGACTAAATACATTACATTTTTTAAAAAAGTGATAAATGCAAACATCCACAGACAGAAATGAAAAAAGATCATTTATATCAAAGACAATACCTAATCTATATAGCAAATACACTTTTCATAAGATGCTGTTTAGTAATTACTCTCTGTTGCTCTTTATATCTAAATGCTACTCTTATCTTTTGAAAAGTACACTAGAATTTTCTAGATAAATTGTTAATAACTTTACCTAGATAGTTGCAAAGTAGGACTGTTATTCTGATTAAATTGTTAATATTAAATATGGAGCCACTATCAATATAACATAAAGGCAGCAGTTAGTAATGGGAATATTAGGTTCATGAAAAATGAACTGAATGAGGCAGGGAAGAGATTGAAAAGTGGAAAGGTGAGAGGTTTAGATGGATGGGCAGCAGAGATGGTAATGAATTTAGGGCATAGAACAAAAGCAAAGTTATTATCATGTTTTAATAAGATGGCACAGAAAACAGTTTTTTCTGGGTAGTTGGAATAATACAAGAATAGGATTATTATTTAAAGGAAAGGGTAAAGATCATAGAAAGTTAAATAATTATAGACCGATAGTGATAACATCAGTTTTATATAAAGTTTTCGCATATATGGTAGCTTGAAGAGTTGTAAAATGGATGAAAGAGAATAATGTAGTGGGGGAAGATAAGCATATAGGAGATAGTTTTTTTGTAGTTACACAACTTATGGAGATGAGTAGGAATTTAGGTAGATTGTTATATATGAGTTTTATAAATATAGAGAAAGCATATGATAGAGTAAATAGAAATAGATTATGGGTAAGATTAGTCAATTTGGGAATGGATGAAGCTTTAGTAAATATTATTAAGAAATTATATGAAAATAATTCTTATACTTACCATTTAGGGGATATAGAATCAATTAAAGTTAAAAATGGGGTGGGATTAAGGCAAGAATGCCCTATGTCACCGATTTTGGTTTTGTTCTTTTTGAGTGAAATGGAGAAAGCAATAGAAAGACTAGGAAAAAGGGGAGAGATACTGTTAATAGGGGGGAAAGGAGTATATACTTTGTGGGTCTTTTTTTGCAGATGATATCTTTTTATGTGCAGAAAGAAGAGAAGATATTGATATTATATTGAGGACATGTGCAAGGGTGGGTAAAGAGATGGGGATTAAATTTAGTGAAGAAAAGTCAAATATAATGATGGTTAATACTGGGGAAAGAGAGGATGTAGATTTTTTATTGGGGAATATAAAGTTAAGTGTGGTGGATAGATATAAGTATTTGGAAATCATCTTATGTAATCAGGAAAATTGCTTGGATGAATGGGAGAAGAAATTGGTCAATGAAGCAAAGAAAAGAAAGGGTTTGGTAAAGAAACTAACAGTATTTTCATATAATAAATATGATGTAGATAGAATTGTATGGAAAGGAGTTGGAGTAGCAAGGTTAACATATGGTAATAATGCATTATGTGTTAGTAAAAGGATTTTAGATTATTTAGAGAAAATACAAAGGGAAGTAGGAAGACATGCATTAGATTCAGAGATGTGGACAACAAAGGAGGCAATTCAAGGAGAAATGAGATGGTCAAGTTTCTATATGAGAGATGCAAAAAGTAAAATGAAAATGTTTGGTAGGTTGCAGTTTATGGATAGTAAAAGAATAGCAAAACCAGTGTTCAATTGTATTATGAGTAAAGGACAGGTAACAAGGTGGGTGAGAAAGGTAATGCAGTATGCAAAAGATTTGGATAAAGAATTTTATATCAGTATACTTGTATAAAAGGTGGGATGATTGTGTTAGGATTGTTGAGTGTTATAGTGGTAAGGAATGGGATAAAAGAAGTATTAATAAAAAATTGGGAGTTGGAGAGATGGAGAACTAGTATGGAGGGTAAGAAGAGTTTAAATATATATAGAAGTAAATGGAATATTGGATGCGAGTTAATTTATGATAATAGTAAGGAAAGTAGTTTATTATTTAAGCTCGAATGGGATCTTTAGCAACAAGAGAATATACATGTAAATGGAAAACCATGAATAATTTAGTGTGCAAATTGTGTAAAGAAGGTATAGAAAATATTAGGCATCTGTTGATTGAATGTAAATGCTTGAAAGCAGAAAGGGTACAGATAATGAAGTTATGGGAGAATAGACATGAACAAAGTGACTATACAGAAAATGAGTTATTAGTTTTTATGTTGGGTTTGCGAAAAGATAAGGGGAATTTAGATATAAAGGTCATAGAGTTGACAAAGATTATGTTGTGAAAATGGGATGGGGCAGAATATGAGAAGACTTAAGAGTGGGAAATGGAGAATAAAATGGCTAACAGGTTTATCTGGGCATAATTGCGGAGATATTCTTGACTTCGTTTAAGGAGAAGCCAAATACATCACATCACATCAGGCACTGGAAAAATTAACTTTAAGGATGCTGTGTAATGTCCTGAAAATACAATATTGAGATCATAAGACTGATTAGAATGCTTTAATACTAAATTTAAAGATAATGAATCTACAACTAAAAGATGATATCTGTGAAATGAAGATAAGCAATACCATTCACAAAAACAAAAGGTAATACCATTCTTATTACAAAGATTAGTTTAAGGAACCATAGAGAGATATAATATTGATTGCTTTCATTGATATATAGATGCAATGAAATGTCAAGACTATTTTTAAAAAGCATGTTGGAGAAATGATTTAAAAAAATTTATTGCAAGATGTTAATTAAATAGACTAAATGTCAAAAAAGTCATATATGTGATGTATTTTTTCTCAGATATCATTGCAAAATTTATCTTCAACTTTTGTTCTTTTTTGTCTTCATTTTCTTAGGGGGGGGGGGTAAATAACCATTCTCATTCTTAAATAGCTGCTAGGGTCATAAGAATAAATATGTGTAAGTGCTTGCTTGTAAGTGTAAAAGTAAAAATTTTAAGAGATAAAAAATGCAAACACATTTTTTCATGCTGTTCCATTTGTGTCTGATTAGGTTTTTTTGTTGTTATTATTATTACTATTGATTATTATTGGAGCATCTATATATTATGTTGAATCTCATCTATCATGATCTGAGTAGCAGAGCAGTGTAATGGGTAATAGAAACAGTTTATATTATCACAAGTCTACCTACTAAAGCAGACAAGAAAGACCATGAGAATGCTATATTAGTAGTGATAATAATAATGATGATGATAAAGAAAAGGGGAAAGAATAAAAAACTTCATACATAGATACCTAAAAATTGTACTTTTGCACAAATATATAAATGTCAGTAAAATAGAATACAGATTGTTTACTTAAGAAACCTGATGTACTTTCAATGCATTATCATCCAATATATGGTTAATAAAATTATAGCAATTTAGCTTTTAATAAAGTCTGTTGTCTATTTCTATATTGATCATATGTTTTTTGTGTGCAATAAACTAGGCATCTTTGATGGGTTTTTTTTCAGAAAACACTTCAATAATATCTTGATCAAAGCCATGTTCATATTTTTTTGTTGATTATGTAAGACTAAAAAAATTTGTAGAATTAGTTTTTGTTTATATATATAATTTTACAAAGCTTTTTTATAATATAATAGTATTTTTGTAATATAATAGTAGCATTTGATCATCACATTTGATCATAATCTAGATTCAAATGAAGCCAGAAAAGTTTTAAAAAATTATTTCAGATTCCATACAGATTTTCGTTTGGTTTGTAGATGGATGAACCATAACTAATCTACAAAACCATCTCAACTAATTGCTAAATGAATAACTATCAGTTCTTAGGTAAAGAAAAAAAAATAAAAATTGTTCGAACCATCAACACGTAGCAATTATAAAATTTAATAAATGATGTCTCTTTTTTGTTTTGCAACATCTCTCCCTTTGTGTGTGTGCTGTGCTGTGTGTATATATATATATATATATATAATTATTTTGTAGTTCTTTACACTTGAGAAGTTTGATTGTAGCTTATAGCAGTGAAACCATTGGTTGTGATTTAGACTTTACTTTTTTTTTTTTGGCTAGTATGGTTGAGTTGTGAATTTGGGATATATATATATATATCTTGTTGTGGTTAATAATTTAATTCTTTTACATAAAAATATGTCAAAGGAAACTACAGATATCATATTCCATATGGTTAGGAGTTAGCATAAATTAAAACTTTTAAAGTTTGTAAGGTTTGAATGATCATCCTTTTTCAATCATTTATTCCATCATCACTCTCTAATTAGATATTCCAGGTTTAAAGAAAAATGTAGAGCTCAAGGATTAGAAGATAAATTTCTTTCTTTGGTATTCATTTTCATGATTATTGAAAGTTATGATCAAACTATGATTTAAATTATTTTTTATCTTATCCTAGATTTCATTCTCACTGTGACAGTTCATATCTATTATATTTAACATATCTCTTTTGCATAACACAAATCAAAATATAAGTATATGAGTCTTTTTATACTATTCATGCCTCAAAAAACAAAACTATTAATATGTACCTGAAAACATTTATACAATAATAGTAATAAGCTTATTTACAGTATAAATATGAATTAATAATAATAAAATGATACAATGATAAATAAAATTAAACAAAAACTGCCATCTTAATTAAATACAAAATATAATAAATATGACATTATTTATACAAAAATTTGATTGTCTCATGTGCATGGGCATTATTAATTAAAAATATGACAGTTAACTATATTTTAATCAAACATATTGTAATGATACAATAAATCAGGAATAAACTTGGGATGATGAAAAATCATCATCATCAAACCCAAGTCAAAATATAAAATTAAATATAAAAAATTGATAATGAATATGAGGAGCATGAACATGAGATATGAAGATAGAACTATTAAGTAAGTATAAGTTCACTAGGGATTACCCAAAAGCAATAATCATTCATCATGATGAATCATCAACAATAAAACTCAATAGTCAATCTTGTGACTGGATTTGAAATGAGTCTACTATAGATCAGGCTAATTATTTAGCACTTTCAGTTTGGGGGATGCACATATTTGAAAGTATCAATCCAATGAATATAACAAAACAATAATATTGGAATAATAAAACATGCTGATCATCATCAATGCTCTGGCCACTTATTACGATTAATATAATGGCCAACTATATACTTAATTTCTAAATACACAATTAAAATAAACTGTAGTGCATGGATTTTGAAGAACATTCTCTTTTGCCCAATTAGGTTCAACATCATTTGGATGTCCATAACTTGAAACATAAACCCCTTTTATATACAGACAATTATGCATGAATCCAGATCAATGAGTAAAAGCCCTATAACTGTCACTGTGAAAAAGAAATATAATATAACATATAATAATTTATCATATTTTAGAATTAAATCAATTCACTGGCATCATTTAAACAATAAAACATAAATTTATTAATAGCAATTAAATTAAAATGGCATTGAAGTCAGTAGAATACAGCTATAAATATAAATTCAGCATTCTGATTTTGATTAAACAAAAAAAAATAAGCTATCACATTATGATTTATAAGCATACCTATATATAAGCACTCAGATGTTCTGTATAATAATTTAAAAATTAACATGTTTAAATTGTCATAGATTTATTAAAAAATTTATTTTTAGAATACATAATTAATTTAACAATTTACGGAGATTTTTAGATGTTTATGTGATACATATCTATATAAATAAGCACAAATGTGCTGCATAAAACATTCTATTAATTTTTAATAATACATAAATAATCATCAATTTGTTTTAAAATAAATTTATTAAACATAGTAACATAGTAATATACAGTTAAACTTTATAAAAAAAATTACATAGCATTCAGAATAAAATGTGAATAAGTCAATGCAGAGAAAAAAATATCTTAATAAGATTAAGAGGAAAATGAAACTTTCACCCAAGTATCATCATGTAGACTCATTCAGATAGGAGCTCATGTAGACATTTATATCCAAATGATATTTCATTAGTTAATAAATAAACTTATTAAAAATATTATATTTTCACCAAATATAGTTAATTCAATGTCAAAAACATATATACATAACCAATACACACATATATGTGTATATATTTTCTTCTATAACAAATAATTGCTCATTTCATCTAGTTTCTTCATTTACAATCATATTTCAAAATAAAATCATTTATGAATTAATCCTTAATCCCTAGACATTGTTCTACTTTCAAACTAAAGAAAGAAAATATTTAAAATAATATTGTTTTCAATAAATATAAGACTTTATACTCATCAGCTGTACTTTATATATATTCAAGACAATACCATTATCTGTGCTTTTCTGCTTACAGTGTACATATAAACTATTTTAGCAAGCTGATAAAATCCCTGGGCAAGCTGGTTCCTTCTAAAACAATAGACTGGCTTATTGTCATCTTTGAAAAATATATAATCCAATAATTGTTAGCCTACAGTGAACTCTCTTCAGTCTCTATGCTGTCTAATATATACAAATATATGAGGTATGAACCACATAAAAGCTGAGAATTACTTCCATATGAATTCAAACTCTAGCAGTGTGAATTATCAAAGACTGGATACACTATCTTGAGCCTTCAGTTATCATTTCATAGTTCTCATGCTATCGTAATCCATAAAACTTTAAAAAACTACTATTGACTCTGTCAGACTTCGGTCAATAGTCACTAACTGACTTCACATATGTTTGATTCTAATTTTGAGGGGCCTCAGCTACCTTCCCCTCCATCTTCAGTCTGACTCTTCACCATGCTGAGATGTAGCTCCTGCTGATCAAGAGTGCCCATGCCATCAAAGAACTACCGAGGCTAAGAGACATGTTAAATCAAAGAATGCCACCTGCTACTGAAGACTTGTGCTTAATTCATCCCATAGAGTCATGAGGTAACAAGTCTAAAGCCATTACAATTGTCTTACATGAATCCCATCTCTTTAAATTAATGTTTTCTGTATATTTAATCTCTTTTAACTCACTCATCGGTGAGTATATTAAAACTAATAATAATTTTCTTTGTATCAATTCTCTACTATCCAATTTAATGTTACTATAAAAAAAATTTTATCCAACACATGCTACTTATTATTTTTATAATTTAGAGCAGTTATAATTTAGTTTAAATGATATTTTATATTTTTCATTTAATTTTATTTGTAAATGCCAATCAAACCCAGTTTTACGAACTTCTTCTATATCCCACTGTGGAATAAAAGAAGAAGGGGGGAAGATTAATGAGTTCTTGTTAGTTATATCTAAATAGCTCATAAGACTGAGGGTTTTTTTTAATGAATATATTCTTTTTTACAAATATTTATTTTATCATAAGTTTATAGAAAATGTATAAATACTTTTCAATCTGGGATGGATATTGGTGTCCATTAATTTTGTTAATTTCTTTATTCATCATCATTGCCAGAAAGGCTGGTGAACAAATTCTATTTTGTTGCTCACACATTTAAGTGAATGAATTTTAGTTTTTTTATATGTTAAACAAAATAGTAATTCAAGAAGGAGGAGCAATGCATACTTCATTAATTATAGTTTTAACTTCCTGATTAATTATTCTATCTTATACTAGTCATTATTTTAACATATTATGCAATTGTTAAACCATTTAAGGCTTTATTTCAGTATTTAAATCCAATGATTTTATATTCTTATGATAGTGTTGCTGGCATATATCAAATTATTAATAAGCCACATAGGGCTTTGATCTGATTTGTCTGTACCTCATTTCAGGGAGTCATGATCATACTGCTTTCATTCATCCATACCTCACCCCAGGGATTCAAAGCCTTCCATTTTGTTAGTGTTCTCATTCATAACTGGTTAGTGTAATTGCAGCTCTGCATGGCTTTTCCATGATCCATCCCATAGCAACTTCCTACCTAACTTTTCCATTAGGTACCACTCAGCCTAAAGCTGGCATACCACCTTCAAATAGAATGACATTTTCTTGGCAAAATGTGCCACCCTCTCTCTCACTAACATAATGCTAGCACTGCAATTTCTTATAGTTAATTTTCTAACCTGTTTAGCAAAATAAATCGGAATGATGTGTGATAATGAAACATTTTTCTCTTTGTAATATTTTTAGTTGGAGTTTAGATCCAACTTCTCATGAAGTTGCCCTCCCCTTTATTGAAATAAGCCATTCTTATATTTATAGAGTTTCACAATATTCTATCGTTAAATGTCAAAAATGCAAAATAAATAATGTTTTGAGTCTACTTACTGATCAAAGTGTATCCTTATTTTAATTGTTGTAAATAAAGTCTATAAATGGAAAGAAAACTTATATATCAAATGCTAAAGGCATCCTACTAAAATCGTATAATCAGCAAAACTTTATTGTATTTTGATATATATATATTTTTAGATGTCCACCAAATCATCCAGATAAATCTGTTTTTGTCACATTGAATAAAATCCTATTTTTAAATATACGTTCAGTAATGTAACTGCCGCAATGAATTAATATTTGTTAAAATAAAAATCATAGTATCATGTTTGTAATGAAATCAAAGTTTTAAAGGTGTGAAGTTGATTATATATATAAAACCATCTTGAATTTTGTCAAAATAAATATTTATATTTTTTAACTTAATCCAGTTATTTGAATCTCCTTAATATTTATATTTATGTATGTTTTTAACTTATATCTTGGGTTTACTCAATCTCTCATCATTATCATCAGCTGAGTTTTCATGCAAAATGATGTAGCACTGGGCCCAGAAATAATTAATTTATGTAGTATCACCATAGTTGTTGTCCATAGTGTTATAGATTTGGGGAATGGGCAAACAGGTTAGAATTTATGATTGCTCCTGACCTGTGTATTTCAGGCATGATTGGATTCAGGGTATATTTGCTCAGATTCTAAATCTTGTTGGATGGATATACATTTTTGACTGGTACAGTGGATTTTTTTCCCCAGGTTTGGATGCTCAGGCATGGAGCTATTTGATATTCCTACATCCTGCAAAACCCTGTATAGTGTTTAATATATATATAATTTTTTTTTCTCTTTTGAATAACACTAAATAATGTATATGTGCAAGATTTTTTTTACAAGTTTGTACACACAGTCGTTGTAGTTTTTTTTTCTCTCAGGTTTATACATCCAATAATATAATTGTATTTAATGTCATATGTATATAAAAATGTAGTATATATATATATATATATATATGTAAAATGATGCAATTATCAGCACATTTTTGAAAGTAAGACAATTCTTAAAGTATATATTTCTTATACATGAGAATTGAATGACCAGTTTTTACATGTACATTCTGTGTCACCATATTGTCTGGTGTCCTGATATAAATTTGCCAACCAGTATTTTTTTTAAACACAAAATTTAATGAAGGTGAATTCAAACCTGGATTGAGTGTGTGGTAGTAGAGAATCAATATTAATTATGGATAAATTTTGTATATTAATAAGCAAATAAGATAAAAGATAATAATGACTATGTAATAATAATAAAACTTCAAGTCTATTCTAGGTGCAGAAGAACAACTAAAACAAAATGAAAAGTAAAAAAGCCAAGTAATAGGGTAATTGTTTTTTTTAGTTTTTTTTTGCTTTCCATATTTATATATAAATAGTTAAAGATATAACCATTATGTTGATAAGTAAACTAAATGTACTTTATATGTATAATGTAGGTGGCAGTTTATTATAGCAGACAGGTGAAATAAATTATGGGGGAGCAACTGAAAGAGTAGGTAGGAGATAGTTGAAGACAGGAAAAATAAGTCTAGAAACCATTAGTGCAAAAAGGAAAAGGCGCTATCATAAAAAGTTTTTTTTGGATAGCATATTAAATAATTAAGTACTGATCTGAAAGAAAATTGGTTGTTCTTCAGTCATGAATGGATTTGAAGTAAAGGTATTTTTTTAAATTCATTTTATTTGTCATTTTAAGTGGGGAAGTGTGAAACAGTCGATCTTAGTTCAAGATCAAGTTTCACTGTTCTACCACAACCCACATTTCATCCTGTTTTTTGTCATATCTATATTAACTATATGTATATTTCTGAGAAGCATCTATAAAAGTTACAAATATTAATTTTAAATAAAAATTCTTTAATTATTTTGATATTAATGTCACTAGATGCGACTCAGGTATATACGTATATTAACAGAGCTCTTTTTATATATAAAAGTGCAAAAAAATATTGTAAATAATTTTTTTTTCTTTGATTATATCTTATTTATTTTGTAATTATTTTTCATTATAAAACTACATATAAATAAGCATTTATTTTTATAGCGTCTGTATACAATTTGTAATTATATTCATATCGGCCTTTCAAGCCAATTGTGCAAACGCTTTGTGAGTGTTAAATAATAAATGAATACCCTCTGATCAATACAAGATATAGAATTTATGCAGGAATAAAAAGAATCCTTCTTATTCCTATGACTCAAATATTTATATATGAGCAAATCTGAAGTACTTGCTCAATTGGCTTGAAAGGCCGATATGAATGTAATTACAATTATATACAGACGCTATAAAAATAAATTCTTATTTATATATATGATTAAGTTTCAGTTGGAATGACGTTTAGTAAATTCTAGAAAATTTCATCGGCATCATTCATTCAGACATTGTATATAGTAATTTAAAGTGACTGTTATATTGTCACACCTTCTGTGCCAGTACTTCAGATTTGCTCATATATAAATATTTGAGTCGTAGGAATAAGAGGGATTCTTTTTATTCCTGCATAAATTCTATATCTTGTATTGGTCAGAGGATATTCATTTATTATTTAACACTCGCAAAGCATTTGCACAATTGGCTTGAAAGGCTGATATGATTGTAATTATAAAACTACATAAAAATTCAAAATGAAAGATGCAATCACCAACTGTCCAAGAATAATTAAATCGGTGGGAACATTAGTTTGTTTCATGATTAAAAAGGAATTTTTAAATTAAAGTAAAATTTAAAACAAAGCTAATTGGTTTAGTTAGCTGTTAACATTTTTATCAAATCTATTTCCAATCTGGAAATTGATTTGAATTTATTTTTGAACAGTTATCTTGTGATTGCATCTCCAATAGCAATACAGAAAATATTTCTGTAAATTAAAGATTAATTAAGAGTTAAGAAGTTTAATTAAACATTCTTTGAAAATACTCACAGTTTGTATAAATAGGGTGAAAAATCTACTGTGTCAGAGTTTAATCAATAGTTGCTAACCAACTTCATGTCTTCACCATGCCAAGATGTAGCTCTTGCCGATGAAGAGTTCCTATGCCATCAAAGAACTGCCAAGGCCAAGAGACATGTTAAGTCAAAGAATACCGCCTGTCACTGAAGATTCATGCCTACTTCATCCCATAGAGTCATGAGGTAACAAGTATAAAGCCATTACAATTTTCTTACATAATCCCTGTCTCTTTAAATTAATGTTTTCTGTATATTTAATCTCTTTTAACTTTCTCATTGGCAAGTATGTTAAAACTAATAATTTTCTTTGTATCAATTCTCTACTATCCAAATTAATGTTACTATAAAAACTTTCATCAAACTCACACTTCTTATTATTTTTATAATTTAGTGTGGTTATAATTTAGTTTAAATGATATTTTATATTTTTCATTTAAATTTATTTATAAATGCCAATCAAATCCAGTTTTAAGAACTTCTTCTTTATCCCATTGTGGAATAGAAGGGGGGGGTTAATGAGTTATTGTTAATTATATCTAAATAGCTCATAAGACTGAGTTGTTGTTTTTAAATCAATATATGCTTTTTTATCGTAAGTTTATACAAAATGTATAAATACTTTTCAATCTGGGATGGATATTGGTGTCTGTTAATTTTGTTAATTTCTTTATTCATCATCACCGCCAAAAAGGCTGGTGAACAAATTCTATTTTGTTGCTCGCACATTTAAGTGAATGAATTTTAGTTTTTTTATATGTTAAACAAAATAGCGATTCAAGAAGGAGGAGCAATGCACACTTCATTAATTATAGTTTTAACTTCCTGATTAATGATTCTATCTTATACAGGTCATTATTTTAACATATTATGTAATTGTTAAATCATTTAAGGCTTTATTTCAGTATTTAAATCCAATGATTTTATATTCTTATGATAGCGTTGCTGGCATATATCAAATTATTAATAAGCCATATAGGACTTTGATCTGATTTGCCTGTACCTCATTCCAGGGAGTCATGATCATCTTCATTCATCATTCTTCTTCTCCAAGTATATATTCATAAACTGCTTTGATTCATCCATACCTTGCCCCAGGGATTCAAAGCCTTCCATTTGGTTAGTGTTCTCATTCATAACCAGTTAGTGTAGTTGCAGCTCTGCATGGCTTTTCCGTGATCCAGCCCATAGCAACTTCCTACCTAATTTTTCCATTAGGTACCAATTAGCCTAATGTTGGCATACCACCTTCAAATAGAAAGACATTTTCTTGGCCAAATGTGCCATCCTCTCTCTCACTAACATAATGCTAGCACCACAATTTCTTATAATTAGTTTTCTAGCCTGTTTAGCAAAATAAATCGTAATGATATGTGATAATGAAACATTTTTCTCTTTGTAATATTTTTAGTTGGAGTTTAGATCCAACTTCTCATGAAGCTGCCCTTCCATTTATTGAAATAAGTCGTTCTCGTATTTATAGAGTTTCGCAATATTCTATCGTTAAATGTCGAAAATGTAATAAATAATGTTTTCAGTCTACTTACTGATCAAAGTGTATCCTTATTTTAATTGTTGTAAATAAAGTCTATAAATGGAAAGAAAACTTATATATCAAATGCTAAAGGCATCCTACTAAAATCGTATAATCAGCAAAACTCTATTGTATTTTGATATATATATATATATATATTTAAATGTCCACCAAATCATCCAGATAAATCTGTTTTTGTCACATTGAATAAAATCCTATTTTTAAATATACGTTCAGTATTGTAACTGCTGCAATAAATTAATATTTGTTAAAATAAATATCATAGTATCAAGTTTGTTAAATGTTTGTATTGAAAACATAGTTTTAAAGGTGTGAAGTTGATTATATATATAAAACCATCTTGAATTTTGTCAAAACAAATATTTATATTTTTAAATTTAATCCAGTTGTTCGAATCTCCTTAATATTTATATTTATGTATGTTTTTAACTTATATCTTGAGTTTACTCAATCTCTCATCACCATCAGCAGCAGAGTTCTCATGCAAAATGATGTAGCACTGGGCCCGGAAATAATTAATTTATGTAGTATCACCATAGTTGTTGTCCGTAGTGTTATAGATTTGGGGAATGGGCAAACAGATTAGAATTTATGATTGCTCCTGATCTGTGTATCTCGGGCAGGATTGAATTCGGGGTACTTTTGCTCAGATTCTAAATCTTGTTGAATAGATATACATTTTTGACCAGTACAATATATTACATCTGCTGTGATTGAAACTCTACCTCAGAAACAAATCTATAAATAAACACCAAATTAGACACATTTACAATCTTATTAAAATATGCAGGATTCGAACTCAGACTTTCACACGACCCACTACTCTCAATGCCATCGTGTGAAAGTCTGAGTTCGAATCCCGCATATATTTCATATATAAATGCAGGTTTAAGCCTGTACAATGTATTAATCTTATTAAAAGGAAAATAAATTACTTTTAATATCAGTATTAAATAATCTTGTGATTGGGATAAATTCATTACTGAAATTCTTGTTTCTGCTGCTAATTTAATATTTTCTGGAACAAAGAAACAAATGCCTTCATTTCTATTTTGGAGGACATCAAAAAGTTTATTCTGCTCCAGTATTTTTGATTAGAATAAATGTGCTCATTATTATAAGGTAAATATGTGTTCGGTTTTTTTTTTCTTTTTTTTTTAAATAAAATTTTAGGTCATCATTTCTCTGAAGATCTTGTGCATATATTATTTTATGAGATCACAAAGCTAGAATAATTATCACCAGATGAATATGGCTGTAATATTTATCTTTTTTTTTAGTTTACTAATAGCCTAAATTGTTACACTTTAAGATTGATCCATTCATTTAAAAATGAAATTCATTCTTCTTGCTTTAATTTACTGCTTAAAGAAAAAAGAAAAAACAGACTCTTTAAATCATTATATTGAATGTTTTCAAAAATAGGGAGAGGATCTGCACTGTGTGAGTAGCAGGCGCTCTCTTCACACAGCTTATTATCTTGGATGTCTGTACATGCACTCAAAGCCAAACATTGTATCACTGGAACTGTGAAATGCACAATTCCATACCAATATTTTTGTAATTTTTTTATGAATTTGAGGATGGCTATTAACATTAAGGTTACGGATTATATAATGTATAGGTATAAAGAAATAATTAAAGAAAAAAGACTTGTGAATATTTTAGGGGGTGATGCAGTTCTGCAGTGCCTATCCATCCATGAACTGCCACTGCTTACTAAGGAAAGTTAATTTTTTGTTATTTTTAAATAATTGAATTGAATTGATAATTACAAATAAACTGTTATAAATATTAGCAAGACATTTATCTGTCTACATTCCACAGTTCTACTAATAATTTCTATCTTTTCAGTAAATCATTGGCAATGAGTTTAAACTTTTTCAATCCTCTAGGCTAATGGTTATGGCATAGTAATTCATTCAAAATCTAAGACAACTTATTTTGGCTATTCTAGATATGCTGTTTACTGTGGCTGTAACTCAACTCAAACTGAAACTGCAATTTTTGGTGGGTGAGGGGGGCTTTTTCATAAGTTTTGGTTTAGTAAAATGTATTTATTTTTCAAAAAATGTTTTTTTTTATAATTACTTTTCTGTAGTTCAGTTTTTTTAATTGATTCACTTATCTATTTTTTGTCATATCATAATCTTTATTTAAAGCTGTTTCCTCTTTGTCTTAATTAGCCACAAAGTCTAAACTCTTTGCTCATTACATTAAAAGAGTTTAATAAAAAAAAAAATTTTTTTTTAAATATTTTTAAAATCTAACTTTTTTTTATTAAATTAAAATTGTTTAAATAAATATAAAATACATAACATTATTTCACAATCTTTTGGAATCTAATTATTTTTACTATTACTTTTTAAATATATAGAAAAATATATGCACTGATGGCATCTGAGCCCAACAACTACAGAATTGAGTTGTGATCCAGAGTTAATTCCTGAATCTTCCTCTCTCCAGTGTACTCATTTATGCAGGATTGTATAAAGTCTTACCATAATGTATAAGAAAGAAAAAAATAAATACGAGTTAAATATTTTTTAAAGATTTCTGGAATAATATAATAAATAGTTTATTGAAATCAGAATAAAACATTAAAATATAAAAATAAATCACAAGTTTTTAGGACCTGTATAATCCTATTTTACCAATGGTAAAAGTTTATAAAATAGTATACATTTTAAAATACTATTTATGCACCACAATAACAGTTTCCTAAAATAACCATATGAAAATGATTTTACAATGACTATATAGGGGGAAAATCACGGTTTTTAAATTAAACTATAATAAAAATATTTTTAACATTTTTTATATAAATAAAATAACTCTTTTCATCTAGATTAATAACAGTGTTGGAAAATTGTTTACTTTCATCTATTTTTATTTTTGGAAACTCTAAAATTATTATTATTTCTTTACAATTTTTTTTTTCCAGATTAACGCTTTAATTAATGTTTTTTTTTTTTTTGCATCGTGACCTTTGAAATAAAATAAAAATGTCATTGTGTTAAATACATTTCAATACATATTTATATAATCAGATAAAATAAATATAATAACCAAAATACTCTAGGATAAAAGCTATAGTATTCAATTGACCAATATAAAAAAAAATCAATAATAGCTTTAGCCGGTTTATGGCAATGTACACCAGTCTGAGTAATATTGAACTGTTCAATGCTTCTCAGAAAATGTACATTGCCATAAGGTGGCTTAAGCTATCATTGATTTTGTTTATATTGGTATATTAAATACTGTAGAGTTCCAAAGTATTTTGATTATATATGTAAACACACACTCAACTAATAATAAATATGACGATCTGAAGATAGAAATTCAAAGACTGACAAGAAACTTTCAAAAAGATTGATAGATTGAAACTGCAAAGAAGGTATACATATTTTCTGGTCATGATCATTCTAAAACTTTTTTAGAAGTATTGAAAGCAAGATATGGAACTGAGAAACAGTATCCCAATCCTATTAAATTCAACAGTAGCCCTTTCTTATATGATGACAATGATATTTTGAATAGGTGAAAAGAGTATTTTGATCATCTTTTGAATAATATTACAAGAATTGATATGATTGACTTTTAATATTATATCCATTTTATTCATTCATTTACATTTAGACAATGACAGCAATCTTAATAAAGCCAAAACAGCTCTTTGCTACCTTAAAAATGGAAAGGCTGCAGATATTGGAGATGTTGTAAAATAGGTAATAAACTTTAAAAATATTAGATTTTTTTAAGGAATATATGAATCCATGAAGTTGTGCCATCTGATTTTAAGGAATCTTTTATTATTCCAATTTTTAAGAACAAATGAAATAGACAAGAATGTAGTAATTATTATAGAATGTCATTATTATTTACTACAGGGAATGTACTGGCAAGAATTTTATTTATTAGGTTGCTTTCATTTTTAGAGGAATGGTTGCTCAGAGACTCAATGTGAAGAAGCATTAACATGTGTTTATTGCCAATTGATAGGAAAGAAAAAATGATCATATTGCTTTTATATTGATTTTATCCAAGCAGGAAATTTTTAATTTAAATTAATTAAAAGCAAAACAAGAACTTTATTTTTTTGGATTTGGAATTTACAGTATGCTTATCAAAAGAATGTTTTTAAGTTTTTGAATGAAATTAATGTTCAAAAAATTCAAGTTTTTTATCAGTCAATGATGAAAGAAAAATCCTCATCAACTGTTAGCATGTATGGTTATCAACTTGCAAATGTAAATCAGTTTGAATACCTTGATATATTTATAAGTAGAAAAGTAGACTTAGATGTTGAGGTAGAACACAGATTCCAATATGTTGCTGCTGCTTTTAACAAGTTATAAAATAGAATATTTCATCATAAAAAAAATAACTACCATAATTACATTAGCTGTATATAGAGTTATTATTTTACCAAATTTATTGTATAGAAATGAAACTAGGACCCCATATCTGTGCAATTTAAAGATGTTAGAAAAGTTTCATTTAAAGATACACTGTAAATTTTTTTAAATATAATGGCAAGACATAAAATCAATTGCTATGTTCTTCAGCTTACTGAATATGATACTATTGAATCCACATCATGAATGAACAATTGAATCCTTGCTAAAAGAATGTTTTACAGTGACTTTGAGCATGGGGTTTTGATAGGAAAGATATATCATGTCTGTGTTATAAGGATTATCCCAAGGCCTCCTCAGGAAGTAAAACATCAATTGTTTTAATTGGGTTGTTATGGCAGAGAACAGAATATATTGCAGAGCTATAATTAGTTATGGTGTTGAAATATTTCACAAAGAAAAGTTTTCTGCTGAGAAAACTAAAAGACAACATCATAAAATATCAAATAGACATAAAAATGGACCGGTATGTTCTATATGTAGATATATTTATGATGTACAGATTGATTTGTATAGTCATTAAAGTGATTGTTTATTATTATTCCTCTGCACAGTTTATTTAGCAACTACTTCAACCATGGTACTTATGCATTAGATCTGCTTTGAACTACCACATACATATTAATCCAGTGATAATATTCTAACTTTGCAATCTTGTAAAATAATGGCAGCAAAGGATCTTTTGACAAACTTCATTGATCAATTTCTTTAACATAAAATGGCAAGTTATAACTTTATTTAGTGAGAAAAAAAACTAAACTTTCAGCAATATAAATTTCTTCCAATAAAACACAAACACCAATGATTGTTTGCTACAATCACTAGTGCAGACTGTTATGCAAAATGCAAATAAAAGCACCCCCTTTTTTTAAATATAAAATTAGCAATAAAACCAACATTTTGAGTACCAACTTTCACCAATCTGAACATTATCTAATATTCACATAAAAAATTAACAATTTTTCTTTTTACAACATAAACAGAACATTGATTGTACTGATTGTATATATGTGTGAGAGATGATGATTCGGATCAAGTGATGAGTGCTGGTTCAGCATAAAATACATATATTGGTGATAATATATATATTTTATATGGATGTGGTTATGTGTATCAGTTGTATAAGATGGAGTGCATAACTGTAAAAAACTTGGAAGTCTGAGTTCAAGTATCTTTTAATTATATATTTATATTTGAATATTGCATATTCAGCCTGTATATTGCCCATCCCTCTTGTGAGTATTTAAATGGACATATTAAGATCCTATATATAAGGGATCAGAGTGACTTAAAAAATCAACATGGATATAACAATAATATTAGCATCAACAAAGGCTTTGAGTGTTTTATCATCAAATTTTCAATGATATGAATGGCTGAAGGATTGGGAGTGGAGAATATTGAAGCTTGCCCATTAAAGTTTGAATATTTACTATTCAAATATAAACTGAGCACTGATTGTATATATGTGTGGGAGATAGTAATCTGCACCAACTGATGAGTGCTAGTTCAGCACAAAATATGTATATTGGAGTAGTTATCTTTTTAACATATAAGCAATCATGTGTATCAAAGATGGAGTGCATTGCTGTAAAAAACTTGAAAGTCTGACTTTAAGTCCCTTCTAATTATTTTTACAGTATTGTAAATGTGTTTAATTCAATCTTTATTTAGATATTTGTTTGTGCCATTTAGTTTCATTGCAGCAGGTCTAATCCGTAAGTTTCCAATTATATATTTTGATATTTATAAACATTTTTAATGCTTTTTTTGGCTAAAGACGTAAATCTGAGAAAATATGCCCTTTTATTTTTAACAACATTTTTTTTCTTTTACTGACTTTTCGTTTTTAATTTATCATTTATTTTTGTAAGATATTTGTATTTTAATTTTTTAACTAAGTCATTATTTGTATATACCTATTATACATTTTATATTACTATCATGATATTTTTTAAGTAATTTGAACACAATTTTGTAATATTTAGTTGGTTTATCTTTTATTTTAGGATAGGGAATACATTTTAAAAGTAAGTAGAAGAATATTTTGAATTTGATTATGTCTTTTGGTAACCATAACCCATGGGATCATCTTATAACAGTATAACATCTCTTCTTCCAGCAACCAAGAACTCAGTGTATTTTATTCTTGTAACATCACATCATACATAAACAACCCAGATAGCAGACTAGTTTAGATATAAGGATTTTATATAGAAGGAAAATTGTAAACTCTGTAAGTTCATATTATGCCAGTAATGCTTATTCTTATGCCAGAAATATATATATTTTTTTATAAAATCTATAAAGAAATACTTCAGTTAAATAAACTTGTATTAATCATATTAATAAAATTAATGTAATTTTTATGTTCTTTCACTTTTAATTTATTTTCTTACTTTATAAACTTCATATTAATAAACAGCAATAACCAATCACTTTTTTTTAAACCAATTCAATGTCTTTTTTTTTTAATTAAATTTTTTTTGCCGCAGAATTATTCACAGTAGGCTATTAATGTATTATGCAAAATATAAAATGAAATTTGATGTTAGATAGAAAATAATAGTTTAAGGTCAGTTTTATATATATATATATGAATAAACAGCTAATCTTTATTATTAATATAGAGAGAAAATCAACAATCCTTTTGTTACTATATAGTATTTTATTTCAATACCAAAATCTCATCAAGTGACCCACGGAATTAACATTACCCCCCCCTTCCAATACATCAACATGATAACATTTAATATTTAAATTAGAAATTCATGATTCTATTCAAGAGAGAGAAAGAAAAAAAATTAAACTCTAGAAAAGTCAATAATTACATATATATTATAAATAGAATGCTAGAAATTGTATCCCATGAAGCTAATATTATATATACATGGTTAATATATGGAAATATTAAAATTAGAAATGATTGAATCTAATAAAGAAAATAAAGAATAATAATGTAACTTTTGAAAAATACTTTATTTAATGTATATATTAGAACTTACAAATAGTATGACATAAACTAAATTCTATAAAATTAATTACATAAATAATTATTATATATAATTAAAAATACATTATATATATATATATATGTAATAAAGTTGAATAATCAAATCACATGTAAATGTGTAAATAAATAGTCGCCATATCAATCCATAGAAAAAAAAACATTCTGTCGCTATACAATATTCATTTCTGGAACAAGGATCCCATCAGATCATGTTGATGTATGAGAAAGGTGGAATTGATGTTAATTTCCAGGGACATCTGATAAGATAACTGATCCATGACAAAATATTATATACAATTTCTTAACAACATTAAAAGCTATGGTTATCTTTCTTTACATGGATATAAACTCCTAATTTTCATTATTATACTAAAAAATCCATGAAAAAATATAATTATATATATATTATAACAGGACTGAGGAAAGATAGAAAAATCCAATAAATTCCCTTTTGATAACTTTAATTATATGATTATCATGCCACATTTTGGCAGGCTCATGTAATGAGAGGAATAAGGATGCATACACAATATTAGAATAAAATATAGCCAATGGCTCATATACTAATCAAAATTTTTATATTGCTATAGTTTTAAACCAAGTTTTACTTTTTTTTTTCTAGAATATGATTTTCAATACAGCACGAGCTTAAATATTTCATCATAAAATACTAACTCATCCATGCATTTTACTACTGTTACACAATGCTTTATTTACCACCCTCTTTTATAGTTTACAGTTTTGATTGCCCAGAAATTCTCTTCAGACTTTCTACATCTCTTAACTTCAATTGCTCTTATCAATGTTTCTTCTTTCTTCTTATCCAAGCTTTATTTCCAGTATTCCTTTATCTTCTTCAAGAAGTATAACTATTCTTTCTTATTGCATTGCCAAATGCATACCATATAATACTAAATCATACATGCACTTTACTACTATTACACAATGCTTTATTTACCACCCTCTTTTACAGTTTTCAGTTTTTATTGCCGCAGCAATCTTCTTCAGAACTTTTATATCTCCTAACTTCATCTGGAGGGTGGTAAATAAAGCATTGTGTAACAGTAGTAAAGTGCATGGATAATATAGTATTATATGATATACATTTGGCAGTGCAATAAAAAAGAGTAGTTATTTCATCATAAATGAAAACATTTTTAAAAATAAAATAACAGAGAAACAAATATCTTATTTAATCTAAATGTTATTTTGATGGTAACTGCTATACTCTTCAAATTAGAAATTTACATTTTATGGATTAGTAGAATAGTTTACACTATGTAAATAACTTTGATTTATTCCAGTTGTAAAATAATTTGAGTGTTTTCATATGAATGGATGTACACACACACATCTTTACAACAATTGCACTTATTCTTATTATATAATATTAATAATTTATAAAGTGTGAATTGTATTCTAATTATTAGAATTTGAAATATAATCTGTATTTTCTGTATGATGCTTCATTTGATCTTATTTAGACAAATCCAACTGATCTCTCCTGTTTCTTTAATTATGACTATAATTGTTTTTTGCTATGTATTTGCAAATTCTAGCCCTATAAGCAAATGTTTCAATATGAAAATCTTTTCAATATATCATCATCAACAACCATTATCAATCCACTGCAAAATGAAGGTCTCTCCAAGTTCAATCCATCTTCTCCGATTTTTAGCTTCTCTTCTCCGCATCACCCCTGCACCCTTTCTTATTTCATACATCCATCTCAAATGTAATGCATTTAATTGATGATAATAAGCTGGCTAACTAATAGAGAGATTAAGATTTTGAAAGTGTTCATTGCATTAATAAAATATTTACTAAGTATAAAATGAAAATTAATTTTTCAAAAAACTAGATTTGTGAAAAAGTCTACATAGCATTATTTGAATCTGAAGCATTAATTGTCAAAATTATCTGGCTAAATAAGATTTTAAATGTAAAGAACTGAAAGACTGTGTGATAAAAGTTCAGTATTGTAGAAATCTAAGAATATGGCTAAATCCTTTTTTGTTTTCAAAACCACATACAATTTTAAAATCATATTTTAAAAAAAGGCATAGAAAATAAAAAGATAGTGGTGTATTATTAAACAGAGATAGTTAAAATTATTTAAAGCATAATACTAGAGATGGTAGAACATGGGAATATTTCAAAGTTGAATAAAATTGGTTAAGCATTGACGACTTAAACCACCCACTCCAAACGTTATATTTCAGTAATGCCCTCTATGAAAAATATCAAGTTTGAACCTCCAATAACCAAACTCAAAGGATATTTTTTTTCAAATATTGTACTGCAATGATGTTGTATATTGAAACTCAAACTTATTTAAACAAAGAGTGTTAAATTAACTTAGCAATGATCTTAAATTGCTAATAAACAAACATATTTAACTTATACAAAGAAAGACTACAAGAGTAATCATTTTTAAACTTTGCTAACCCCCAACATAAATATATAAAAAAATATTCCAGTGCATATCACTAGTTGAAAATTAAATAGAAAATATTTATATTGCCCATCCCAAATATTATGATATGTCAGCAATGCCATCAATAAAAAATATCAAGTCTGAACTAAACAGCCAAACTCGAAAAGATTTTCTGTTGAGTCTTATGGTGCAATGATGTTTTATATTGAAATTCAGACCTATTCAAACAAACAAATAAAACATTAGATAGGTTTGTTTACTAGCAATTTAAGATTGTTGCTAACTTAATTTCAAGAACTTTGTTTGAATAGGTCTGAATTTCAATATATAACATCATTGCAGCATAAGACTCGAGAGAATATCCTTTTGAGTTTAGCCATTTGTGTTTCAGACATAATATTTTTCACTGAGGGCATTGCTGGAATATCATAATATTTGGGGTGGGTGCTTTTTCTGCAAGGATGGTATGAAAAAGTCTCACAAATATTAACAGAGAAGCAAATATTTTGTGGAAAGATTTTGACATGTTATTTTTGTGAAAGATTTTATCACATGATGCAGTAGTTGCTTTCTGTTGTATCAAGTGAATATGATGTAGTAAAAATATATTGGAAGCATGCTAGACAGTAATAAAGCTAAATATTATTAAAAAAAAATATCTTTTCTGTGTGCATTTTTATTTTACCAGATATTAAGTCATAAGTTATATATATGTGTGTGTGCATGTGCAAGTGTATTACATATATATATATATATATATGTGTGTGTGTGTGTGTGTGTTTGAGGTGTGATTTTGTCTATGATACTTTTACTTAATAAATTATATATATATATTGCTCTTCATAAAAAGTAGTAAGACTGCTGAATCATTTACTTTCCTATATTTGTCTCCTATCTATATATATATATTAAATTAATGGTAAAATATTATTTTCATTAGTCTTTTCACAAAAGGCAGTCTTCATGTAATTATATTCTTACTTATGATTATTTATAAATGTCTTTATTTTTTTATCTTTATTTTTTTATTCTCTCCTATAGTTTGTGATATATTCTATGAAATTTTTATACTTTTCAATATGTCCAACACCATTTTTACTTTTATAATGGGTTTTTTTTCTTAATCTTTTCAACATCTTTACATTTTAAATCATATCTCGCCAATATATCTTTCATATTCTTCTGGACATTTATAGAGAATCCAATCTTTTATTTTCTGATTGTTCATTATCTGCACCATATAAAGCTATATTCTAAATAAGACATTTTCCAAGCCTTTTATTTTAATCTAATATCAAAGAACTTTAAATAAATTTTGCCCCAATCCTGTTTAGCAATAGTAATTGTAATGCTATTTTTAATATTGTTTTTATCATCGTTTAATGAGCTTCCTAATGTACAAAAGCATCAACTGTCTTTTTTTTTTTTTTTTTAATTTGTCAAAGCGTCGGCTGGGAAGCGAACCCCGGGCCAACTGCTTGTAAGGCAGATGTGCTAGCCACTCGGCTACCAACGCTTAACATTAACTTTCTTTATGAACTTCTATTGAAATATTATACTTAAACTATTGCTTTATCACAAACTATTTTCATTGCTTTAGTTTAAATGTTTTATTTTTATGTCACACTTATTACTTTTGCTGTTTTTATATTCTTAATATTCACAAGTTTTTTTTTGATATGTCACTAAACAAGAAACAATAAAACTTCCTTTTTTAATATTAATACTGTCATGAATTAGGTTATCAATCCTTTTTATTTCATTTAAATAAATATTTAACATCAATAGTCAAAAAGTAAACATATAAATTTAAAATTATTTAAAATAAGATATAAATATTATATAAAAGTAAACAATTGGATTAGTATTCATAATAGAATGATAGCCAGCTCACTAATATTGATGGGTACATTCATATTATAATTGAATTTTGCCTTTGGTGTATTGACACTCATTTAATTAACTCGGATTAATCAGAGAATCATTTAGCCTCCAGCCAAGATAGCAAATAGTAATGACTATGTAACAGAGCCACCTGAAAAAAAAGGTCATGCTTGCCTAAAAATCATCTGCTCCAGATTTAAACCCAGGATATGGCATGACAAGTTGATGGCCAACAACTACATCTTCACATTTGTCAAATATTTTTGTAAATAAACATAAAAATATATGTAGTTTTCATTTTAATGGCATAACCAGTGTAATAACCACTGTTGGTAAGTAACATAGTCCCTATTGTCTAAATTCCTTGGTCTTTATTAGGCAAAGAATTTACATATATACTTGTACACATAATAATGATTATAGCAATCAGTACTTTGCGAAATGTAGTAACTAAATAGCTATTCATTTTGAGCTCAAGTTTGCAATTTGGGCTAATAAAACTTTAAAAATATTATTAGTCAGTTTTAGGATTTTTTTTTTTTTTTTTTCAGATAATAAGTCTATATCTAGCCATCTAATTATTAACTGGCAAATAGATATGTGGCCATAATATCTTAGCTTGGAAAAAAACCAATTAACCGCTCTTTTCTAGACAGTTGACTAATTTAATAATTCTTCGTTAAGGTACTTGGAGAGTCATTGTTCCGCAGGAAACAACTTAAAGGTAGTTTTACCTTTAGCTCATAATGGTAGTAAAAATGAAAATCTTTTATTCCCAATTAATTTTTTTTTTTTTTCATTTATATTTGAACATTTTTTCTTGATGAAAAGATATTCTTTTCAATCTTTTCTTTAGACATTTTTTTTTATCCCTAAAATTTCGTTCAGACGTATATACATTTATCTCCGTTCAAATATAAAATTGAGAAAAAATAATGCTTTAGACATTTTACTTACAAAATTCTTCAATAGATGGCAGTAATTATTAGACTTAAATTGTTTTTTGGATTTGATTGGGGAACAAAAAAAACTATGTGGTTGGATTTAAAAATATATAAGTTTTATTGTTATAAGTAAAATATATTTTTGCTTATACATGAAGTTTATTTTGAATCAAAATTACTGTTTATCATAAAAAGGAATATATCAGTCTACAGTTTAAAAATGTATATACAGAATGGACAGTGTTTTTAGCATTTAGGGAAATTGTAGGAAAAGCTAACTATTGAGCAAAAGATTTTTGAATCGATTACCAACTGTTTGCTACTACATTTATATTCAAATATCATTTGACATTCTAAAAAATTGACCACGTGATATGAGAGCGGGAAAAGAGTGCTTTTTGGATAAGCATTTGTACTACATAAGAGCTTTTGAGTTCTCATAGGGACTCATAAAAAATTGATGGTACGTGCTCTGTAACCAAAATATTTACTAAGAACAAAATTTGTTTTAAATGATCATAAAAATTTGTAAAATAACTGACATAGTAATATACGGTTGTATTTGTTTTAATATTAAAATATATATAATGATTAACTATTGATGCATGCATTTTTCGAAACCATGCACATCTTTCAAAAAATAACGAGGAGGAATCATAAATTATGAGAATATGACTAAATTGGCTATTGTGTTTTCATAGAACTTTATTTTGCTTTTAATAAGGTAATAGTAAATTCCTTATGCATGTAAGCATGACAACTTCTTATTAGTATAAAAGATTGCAGACTAATATAAAGATCACATGATCACCATCTCTTATGCTAGCACATTACTCTGGTTGGCACAGGGTGGCACTACTGTATGGAGAGTTTTGCCTGTTTAATATAAAGATATTGTTTATTTTAAGAGTTCACACCTACAAACTCTCATTTAATCAGCTAAGATTAACCTGAAATTTTTATCTTCTGTCTGATAATAGTTAGATATCTATTTACTGATCAATGCTGAAATGGATATAGTTTAGCTACCTGAATAATTTTTTTTTTGTTTCAATGTAAAAAAAAATTGAAGAAACAAGCTCATACTCATATCTTGAGCCATGAGCTTAGCAGGAGGATATATTAGTCATTATGCTTTATAGTCTTTTCATTTTTTTAAATACTAACCTCTCTAAACTACTAATAATATTGATAGCATAAAAAATAAAATCAATAGACGTTTCTAATAGCTCTTAAACTTACATTTGGTGATAGAATACCAACCCAATGAAGCAGCAAAGATCCCAGTTTGATCTTTACTGATGTATATCAACCTGTAGTGTGTATATATATATATATATATAATTAACATAAATTTGAATACTCCCCCTCATCACTATCAACCGCACACAGCTATGAGTATGAAGCCATGGAGCTTTGAAAGCGCTAAGCTTTAAATAAATTATTAATAAATATAACTTTTTTAACGAACGTTAAAAGCACATAATTATTGATATTATATAAATACATGATTTATTTTACATTTAATTGTTTACAGATATATTTATATAATAAAAAACTGTCCTTTTATATAGCTAATTTCAGTAGCTCTATTATGCATTCTTCCAGAGTTCTTCCACAACATAGGGAAGGAGAAAGTATTCATAGTCTAGTTGAAGGCAAGTTGATAAGACTTTATAGTTTTCCTTTTCTGCTTTGCCTTCTGACTAAAAATAATAATTTAATGACTGCCTTTGCTAGAGATCAACTGTCTTAAAGAAGATCCTAAGTGTTCTTGAAATATGAAAATATTTCTAAGTTTTATCTGAATTCAATTTCATGTTGTATGCTAAGAATTTACAAAATATTTGGAAAATATATGTCCTTATGTGGCAGTACACTTATTTTTAAAAAAACAATGTGTTTAAAAAAAAAAATTCTTTTTCATTACTTATAGTTGAAATAAATATGGAGTTGCTATTATTTTAACAGCTTGTGTAAGCATAAAAAGTGATCATCATATGATGTTTTAGTGATTTAACATCAATCCTGGCCAAATAATGATGGCAACTATGGTTATTAAAAAATACAAAACATTAAAATGTTATATAGATACTAAACAGAGTTCAGAACTGTATGAGTACACAAAAGAATGAGCTTGGATTGAAAACATTATTGTGTTTTTATTTTGGACTCACAGCTTTATAGTTAACTAAAATGATATAAGGGGACTGTTGGAAGATTGCATAAGATGCAAAGATTTAGGTGCAGTGCTCTCAAACCAAAGTCTTCTCACAGATGAAAGCCACTAGCTAAAAACTAGTCTGGGGATACTAGATAAGTAGGCACTAGATAGTATTTTGATACACAAACCATTATTAATCAAGTGAGCATTAAAGAGTATATTTATGTCTAGTGTAATAAATGATCAGTAATAATCATCAATATAATTTTATAAAGTGGTTTGTTACACAGTTATGAGTTTAAAAAGTTTGACACTTGTAATCAAACTATATAAATTGCTATTTATAAAATGCTAAACAAATGATGAAAATATGTGCAAAATATTGTGATCTGGCTAATTGATGAGTGCTGTTTAACATGAATTCTGCACTTTGACAGTTATTTATCTTTTCCACATGTCTTGGGTCTTATGTTTCAAAACATTGTGATGAAATAGAAGTTTGAAATATATTAAAAATATATAAAAATTAAGTTAAAGTATATATTCTTCACCACCTCAAAAAAAAGTATATGAAGTTAAAATTACAATAAGAGCTATGTGTGTATTACTCACTTAAAAATAAAGGAAACTGGGTGTTTCAAAAATGTATTCAGTGTGAAAGGTTGGTCTGACGTCTGGGCTGATGGATTGTTATGATATGATTAAGCTAAAGTAACAAATGTACTTAGATAAGAATAAAATTTAAAAATTTGATAACCTCTTACATCTTTATTATTTTTTGTTCAGTATATATCAATATCAATTTACAATATATTGTAAAAATGCCAAACTTATGGTCTACACAACTATAAGATCACTACCACCACCACCACCACTCCCAATAAATATTTTAACAATTATTATTAATAAATTTTAGGCTAGTAATTATTATATCATTTTTAGTCCATATTTACACTTTAAATTTTGATTAAAGATTAATATAATTATTAGAAGTAAATGCTATCACATGGAATAATTAATTCAACTCCATTTCATTTCTTTACTTTGTAAATTAACGTTTATTATATCTTTTAATTGTTTAAAAGTTTAATATATTGGACAGTTTGAAAAAAAAAAAGAATTAATTAACAATGTAGATGGATAATACAAGATTTATGTAATTTGGAATTTAATTGTATTAAATAGTCAAATGGAAAAATGAATAGTATAGATGTTTGTAATAATAATTATAAATATATCAGAAACATACTCCCAATACATATCTATATCATGTGTCTCTTGATATTCTTATATATATCCTTCAGTTAATAGCCTAGTGAGAGGAGAGACTAATAAGGCTCCATGTGGCATGATAGATATCAGGTAGAGTAAGCAACTTATCTCTATTTTTAATTGTAGATATCTAATTGCAAAACAGGGATTGCAATTTCTTGGATGGGTTAAAACAAAAATGGCTGGCTTTTAATGATTACTTACAAACCCATTTAGCCTTGAACATTATATATATATATATATATATATATATATATATATATATATATATATATATATATATATATATATATATATATATATATATATATATTAAATTCCAACCAGTAACCATCTAAACATTCACAGTAAAATATAGTAATCAATATTTCTCACTGCTGTCAAGGCAACCTTCACACCTTTTAATAGCAAGAATGGAAATCCATTCTTATAATGGTCCATATGTATATAATAACTATTGCATATTTAGAGATATTCAGATGTTTCGGACTTCTAATTCTCAAGACAAAAAAAGATTGTTTTTGAAATACATGTATATACTTTGATCTAAACAATTTTTATACTAAAAGATAGAGTATATCATAAGAAATGTTTTTGAGAAATATATTGTGAAATCTGAAACTTCATTATTTATAATCAAATTGCAAATAAATAAAAAAATAGATCGATGGATAGATAGATAGATAGATAGATAGATAGATAGATAGATAGATAGATAGATAGATAGATAGATAGATAGATAGATAGATAGATAGATAGATAGATAGATAGATAGATAGATAGATAGATAGATAGATAGATAGATAGATAGATAGATAGATAGATAGATAGATAGATAGATAGATAGATAGATAGATAGATAGATAGATAGATAGATAGATAGATAGATAGATAGGTAGGTAGGTAGATAAATAGATAGATAGATAGATAGATAGATAGATAGATAGATAGATAGATAGATAGATAGATAGGTAGATAGATAGATAGATAGATAGATAGATAGATAGATAGATAGATAGATAGATAGATAGATAGATAGATGGATGGATAGATGGATAGATAGATAGATAGATAGATAGATAGATAGATAGATAGATAGATAGATAGATAGATAGACAGACAGACAGAGACATACAGACAGACAGACAGATAGATAGATAGATAGATAGATAGATAGATAGATAGATAGATAGATAGATAGATAGATAGATAGATAGAGATAGATAGATAGATAGATAGATAGATAGATAGATAGATAGATAGATAGATAGATAGATAGATAGATAGATAGATAGATAGATAGATAGATAGATAGATAGATAGATAGATAGATAGATAGATAGATAGATAGATAGATAGATAGATAGATAGATAGATAGATAGATAGATAGATAGATAGATAGATAGATAGATAGATAGACAGACAGACAGACAGATAGATAGATAAATAAATAGGGCAGTTGAATTTTTCACTGTGGGGCAATCCCTTCAATCTTTCTCCTTAGAGAAATATCTGAAGAAAATATATTATTCACAAGACAAAAAAATTAAGATGGTGAGAATTTTTATGCTTATTCTTCTTTGTTATAGTTTTAAGGGAAAATGGTTTAATACTCATTTGCTGATCAATGTGTATAATGTTTCACATACTAATGAAAATGGTGAATTCAAGATATAAAGCTTTATGTATTGATTTTGATTTATGTAAAAGAAAAATCTTTGTTTATCACACTAAATGAAACACATATACTTACTTGCCTATCTACCTATCTATGTAATTATCTATGTATCTATATATCTGTATGCTCGTTTTCCTCGTTTTCTGTCGCTCTGCCTAGATAACTCTTTAACCATCTGTCCATTGTCAGGTCCATGAATTATCACCCAATTCAGTCATTTTTGAATTCCAAAACAATAAACCTATTTTTATATAATTATTTAAAATTTAGTGTTCATTAATACACTATACAGGCTTATACACATCTGCACATATTTAATGTAATATATAACGGATTCGAACTCAGACTTTTACATGACCCTCAACTCTCCAAGCCATCTCATATTGCTGACCCACCTGATCACACACGTGTTGAAAAGATAAACAATCACCAATCACGTATTTCATGCTAAACCAGCAATCATCAATTGGTCCAGATTACTATCTCTACACATATATACAATCAATGCTCAGCTTTATATTAAGATATTTAGTGTTCAGTAATTTTATGATCAATTAGATTTCGCGGGCTTTTAATTGGAAAAAAATATATACTGCTTGAAAATTCTTAGCTGGTTAAAAAATTGTAAAATTCAATCCAGATAATAGATGTATGTACTATTTTCTACATTAAGATCTCTACATATATGTCTGTATGAGCATGTTGAGAAGTGGCAGATTTATAATAACAAAAAATAAAAATTTTGTAAACAATACTGAATTTTAACATTTGTATAATATGAAATGACAGTGATATGCCTCATTTTTTAACTAAAATATTTATAAGCTTAAACAAATCTAGGGAAAAGAGCATTATCGACTGTTTCAAAACTCCAATATATTAGTATATATATAAAGTATTTATTTTATAAGATGAACAGCTGTTTATAAAACTAAGTTGGGAATTTTCTCTCTTATTAATCTTTTTTTTTTTCTCTCATATGTCAAATGCGTTGACCGGGAAGCGAACCCGGACCAGCTGCTTGGAAGGCAGCTATGCTAACCACAAGGCCACCAACGCTTATTTTTAAGCTATCATTTGCACAGTAAGCAGCTTGTGTTTTATTATTTCCTAACCAAAAATTATGCGTTTTTTATTTAAAAATTGTTTTAGTATATTATTATTATTAGTTTATTTTTCGCTATTATTTTTAAAGATTCTCCGAGAATTGTTAATGTTATTAATGTTGAAGATCTAAATACTCGAAAAATTCACTGAGAGAAAAACATTAATGTAATTAAAGATGTTTCAATTTAGTTTTTTATGTTTTATATTATATATAATTCATTATGCAATGAGTAAATAAATTATTAGATTTTATTTTTCAAATTACTCATTAAAAAAAAACAATTTTTGTAAAATAATCTAAGAATTTAAAATATATATAGAGAGAGAAAGAGTTTTATATGATGTGAAGATGTGAAATATTAATTATTTCTTCCAATGCCATTTTTTCTATAACAAATCGAATCTGAAATATTTTCATCATATAATTATTTCTACCCCTATTTTCCAAAATATTTTTGTTTAATGTTTATATTGTTAATTATTTAGAGGTTGCGTGGCAGATCGTATAACACTCAACCACCCAAGTAGGAAGATGAACACAGCAGTTTCTACAATTGATGAAACTGCTTATTATTTACTTAAAATTGATTCTGAAAACTTTAGTTACTGGATTCAAATAAATCTACTATTATGCTAAATCATACAGGTCTATAATTTTTCTTGCTTTATCCATCATCTATATCTTATGCGTTGTAAACCCAATGCATCGACCCAAAAATTCACACACACATATGCAATGCCAATAAACATCACATGATCACCATTTCTTATGCTTGCTTATAACTGTTATTAAAACAGGCAAAACTCTCTATACATATTGCCACTCAGTGCAAGCCAGAGTAATCAATGGATGCCAGAAGGCTTGTGCATAATGAGCTTGGATTGAAAATATTATGGTGGTTTCAGTTTAAGACTCATAGTTTTATAGTTAAGTAGAGATAAAAAGTAGCTGCTGGAGGGTTGCATTAGATCCTAAGATCTAGGTGCAGTGCTCTTAGATCGAAGGCTCCTCACTGACAAAGGCCACAGGCCAGAAACTAGTCTGGGAGTATTGGATGAGTAGTCACTCGATGGGGATTTTATGCACAAGCCTTCTGGCATCCATTGATTACTCTGGCTTGCACTAAATGGCAATATGTATAGAAAGTTTTGCCTGTTTTAATAACTTATGTAATGTATTACTGATTTCTTATTCTAAAATCATTTATTTTTTAAATAATTAAATCAGTAATGTTGTTCAACATATTGTTTGTTTTTCACTTCCATTTTTCCCAAAATAATTTTCCTGATTTCTATCATTTTATTTTTTTTATTTAATCAATCCTGTAGCTTTTTTCAATTCATATTTCAATAAATCATTTTCCTCCAAGCCCTTATTCATATTGAAATATTGTCACAAATCCTGTTTTGGTGTCCATGTACTAGCCTAGTATTAATTAGTTATATATCAGATTTCAAGCTATTCTATTAAATTTTAAATCTATTAAACCTCAATTTTAAAATTTCATTCTAACTTTAAAAAGTTCAAATGTTTACAAACATACCAACAAACAAATCAATTTTTCAACTACAATAAAAGCATTTACATCAGCTTTAAACAATCTTTAAGTCATGAATGTTAACAAAAGTTATCTTCATATCTGATGTAGTATCATGGTCTTTTTTGTACTTTGTTTTTGTTGCATCAAACTGCAAAAGTTTTGTCTATAACTAATGATAAAAAGTAAAACTTGCATTTTTATTATATTAGTGTATACTTTATCAGACTTTTTTTAAATAATTTTAAATGCCTTCTTATGATTCTTGTTTCAAAACAGGGTGCTGATACTGAAGTTAACTAACATATCTGAAATTATAAATGAATTTTCCAAAATCATCATCAGTGCGTTTAGCAAAATATTGTAAAAAAGATTATTGTAAATGATACAATTGCTGTAAAATTACATTACAAATTTTTTTGTGAATTAAAATAAATATTTTTATCAAACAATCATATGTGAAGCAATTTGAATAATTTAGTTCATTTGAAGATATTTAGAATTTCAGTTTCTCAATGAAGTATGAATTTTCTCAATTTTTTACTATAACAACAGATTAAGTTAATAGAATTCTCAAAAAAAATCTGGCAGGTAAGCAAGACTCATTAATCATGAAGATTTTGCTAAACAATCAATAAAATTTTGCCCTGATTAGCCTCAAATAAAGGTCACTAGTTATTTTTACAAAGTTCAAAATGTCAGTCTATTACTTTCCTGCTGAATGAATATCTTAATTCAGAAAGTAAAATAAATATTTTATATTGACTACTCATTTGAAGAATATTTTAAAATAATGTAGTTTGAAACAGACTAGTTTTGATATAGCCAACAAGTTTTAGATATTGAAAGTATTGTTTGGAAAGTTTGTATATAATTATTAAAGAGGAAGTAAACATCCGATAATATGCTGTTTCTTAACTATTATAAATTTTCTTGCATTCCTCTGCCAGTAATTAAAAGCCTAAGTTACAACTCTTACTGACTGTGCTTATATCAGTTTGAGTCTATTATGTGTTTGATGTTATAGTCGACTATTGAATTGTTTGTATAAATTTAATTAACTTATCACAGGAGAGAGACAGAGTCTCATTTTTAAACAACTATGATTAGACATATATTATTTATAAATTTAATTCTATTATTATAAAGCACTAAAAATCTGTAATTATCTATATGCAAAATTTTAAAACTGTTACTATTTTGTGTTGCTATTTTTAGACACATATTATTGCTTTCTTCAGTTTTCTACTGTTTTGTCCATGATCAGGAACAGATAGGAACACATTTCTCCAATTAATGTCAAGCCCTTTAATAAAATTATTAATGTGATTCAACAGTTTTTCTCTAATGACACTGGCTTGCAGAGTTTGATATATGTGCTTATATCTTATATACCATTATCTATAAGGAATAAAACAGCAATTCTGAAACATCACTAGACATGCAATAAATATTTATTACATTGTTTATATATAAGTATAGAGGATTTGAACTCAGATTTTCAAGCACCCTTCAACTATCCACTCTATCTCATACAACCGATACACATGACCACACACATGTAGAAAAGATTAATAATCACCAATATACATATTTCATGCTAAACCAGCACTCATCAGTTGGTCCAGATTATCATCTCTCACACAAATATACATAATCAGTGCTCAGTTTATATTAAGATAGCAAATCTTCATACTTTAATGGACAGGCTTCAATCCACTGCAACCTCCAACTTTTCAGCCATCCATAGCATTGAAAATCTGATGTTGAAAACTCAAATCCCATGCTGATGCTAATATTATTGCCATGCCCATGTTGACCTGAAGTCAGTCTGACCCCTCATGTATAGGATAGTCTCCATTAAATACATATAAGAGGGATGGACAGGATACAAGCTTGATATGTAAATATTTGAAAACCAGGCACTCTTCACAAACCTGGGTGCTTGAAAATCTGAGTTCAAATCCTCTATACTTACAATTAAGCTCCCAGGTTTGTAAAGAGTGCCTGGTTTGCAAATATTTACATTGTTTATGTAAAACATTTAGTACCTCTTTATCTCTTCTGAAAGAATTATAATGTAATATGAAACTCTACTGCATCAATGCAAATTTGCCTTTATGCAAATTTGTCCATATGCAAATATGAGTATTTCTTCAATAGATTGAGCTTCAAAAATTAGGGCAATTCAAGGCTTTTTGATAAGATGCCTCTATTGATATTTTATATATCTTTTTTTTCTATTGCAATTTTATTGTTGATTTTATCAAGTAAAAGAAAAAAAAAGAAACGTATTTTTGTTTTTATGCTCAACATGATTGATTTTCAAGTACCCAGAAGTTTAATGAAAATCATTTCTATTTGCTAAAACTTTATTACATAGAATTGACTGTACATTCAGACCATTTTTATTTTGAAGGCTGTTAATCCAAATTTCACATAACTGTTATCTTATTTTTATTTTGGTCTGTTGTTAGTTGAATGTTGGGGTTTTTTTACGTTAGAGTTTTGAAAAATAAAAAAATTGTTATTTTTCTTAGCAGATGTACCAGTGATACTTAATGTATCAGTAAAAATATTTACTTTTTGTTTTAAATTCCCATCTTCAGAAACGAGTTCATGTTAAATTTTTAATTGCAATATTTAAAACAATTTTTCTAATTATGAATAGTTATCATGCACCACTTGCACTGTTAATCAGCTATTAACAATTTTTATGCATATAAGTAAGTAAGCTAAATCACTGCTTGGAACAGATTTAAAATACGATGTGTAGATAAAGGTTTTATTTGATTTGAAAGAAATGAGAGATTATGCTTTAGTATATAATTAGTAGGAAAATGTATATAAAAAATTTAAATATACATTACATTTTTTCAGATCACACAATCAATTCTCAGCAACCTTAATTTTGTTGAACAATTTTAAAAAATCCTGTTTTATATTCTCTACTTTCTCATTCTTCTCTTGATTTCACTAACAAATAGTAGTGATATTTTCTTTTAGACTTCTAAAATCACATTTTAAGACAATAACAAGATCAATGAGCACTAAAGTAAGAATGTTTATTATTTTCTTCTAGATTATTATACTAAAAATGCAAGAAACCACATAAGTTATACTGAAACAAAATATCCAAAAATAACTAAATGCAATCTTTATTGATAAACTACTTACTAAATACAATTATTCCAAATAAATACTTTGTGTACTGCAAATAGTATCATCATAAATCAAAATTTTGTGGAAAATTTTATCTCGGCATAATATTACAAAATTTTATTGTAATATTTCTATTTTACACTAATTTGTTGCTGTTGTAAGAATGGACGACTAAAGAAGGTAAAAAAATTTTTCATTTATTGAATAGATCTGTTGTACAGTCACTTTGCTGCTTGAACATCATTTGATTTCATCTGTCTTTCAAGAAATTGATTATATGACTATTTTATATAAAAACTTTTAAAATTATAAGAATGTTAGAAAATAAATGCATGTAAACAAACAGAATTTTGACAATTTAGTTTATTATCAGTTTTGTTAATATTATAAATCTATCAAGAGTAAATAATAATTGATATAATAGAATAATTTGAATTAAAAAGGATTAACTGGAACATTTCATATACATGCATACAATGAGTAGTTGAATCTATGCAATAAAAGTTTTAAAGTGGACCAATGAAGTGAATATATATATATATATGGGAGTGAGTGTAGACATATTGAAATAATTAAGTAAAATAAATATCCATATATATATATATATATATATATATATATATATATATATATATATATATGTTATATTTTATATCACATATTAGTAGCCACAATTTGTTTAATATATATATAAGCAAATGCATTTTATTATTAAGGGTCTAATATATAATAGCTAATATTAATCATAGTATTGCTCCTGACTAGGAGTTTGAATTTACTAAATGGATATTTAACTTTTATTAGCCAGAAGATAAAAATTTTAATTAATTCAGATTTCTCATATAAGTTTAAAAGCAAGCTGGCTGACTTGTAGAAAAGTATCATATTCCAATCAATTTAGTTCAATATATTTTTGTGAAATATTCTTATATTATTAAAACATCTATAACATTTTAAAAACTTTTTTTTCACTTCTTATCCTAATTTGCATTTTTGTATAAATCATATAACTTTTATCTAAAATGAGTTATTATGCTTGCATATAATTTATATAGATTCCTGTCCAGTTGTACTCAATATTTAAAATGTAACTATATCTTTACTATTGATATTCACCAATGTTTATTTTTGTTTGCCAAAATTTTTTACCTTATTTTGAGCTTCAAATTGTGTTCATAAAGATGTTCAATGTTATTGCTTATGATCTTGACATGAAATGTGTACACCGAAGAAACCAGCAGTTAATTGAACTCTCTATGATTTATCTTCAACCAGGCACTGTTGGGTTATGGAAATAGAATATGTTTCTTTGATGTAAAAATGAATTTATATTAAACATACGAAAATTAAATTTACAGCAAAAACATGCTTTTTTGTTTGCAGCTTAACAAGCACTATGCAGTTGGTAATGCAAGATATTTTTTACATAATGGATGATAAAAACAATGTTCAAAGAGGTGATACATGGTTCTATCATGTTAATGAAGGTGAGGTGCCAAGACTGAATTTAAATATACCAGCAATATAGGCTTTACTTACAAGTATTCAGTGAAGAACTTTAAATAAATAATTAAGTCTGCAATGAATAGGTTAGATTTTATTATTTTATACTCGTTTTAATCTAGAAATGTTTTATGAGAAAGTATTTTTTAGCAATATCTTTATATTTTAATTATGCCTAAAACAATTGACTAATTTGATAAAATTATTTTTTGATTAGTATTATTTGGTCTCAGATGATGTAAGTCCTAATAGTTTAATGATACCAATACTTTGCTTTGATTAACATTTGCTAATATTTGATGTTAATTAGATTTTGGTATGCACTTCTGTAAGTAGATAAACTTAAAAGTTTACTTAAAAGATTCCAGATATATAATGTAATAAATTTTTGTGCTATGATATTATTTGCATGCTGGTGAATGGTTAATTAATCTACCTAAAATATTTTCAGTCTTTTCAGATATAATCTTTTGGGATAATATAGTGATAGTTCAGCTCTAAATTTTTTAAGAGTAAAGTTAATTAAAAATTGTTCTAATTTAGTTTTGAACATATTTAGAGACATTATAAATGCAACTTTAAGTGAGACAGTAAATGCAGTTAAATTATCTAAATGTACACAGTCAATTTTAATGCTGTATAGAGTTACAAGATGAAAAGATGTAGATAAAATGCAATAATAAGTATTCTTGCCCTTATTTTTATTTTTTATGGATTTTGAGATAAGCAATAATTTATTTTGTCAAAAAATAAATCATTGTTTTGAAGATTATAATTTGTTTGATTATGGTAATAATGTTACAGACATAAGCTAAAACTGTGCTTACAAATATCATGTGATGGTGGCCGAGTGGTCAGCACAGCTGCCTTACAAGCAGTTGTCCCGGGTTCACTTCCTGGTTGATGCTTTGACACATGGATAAAAAAATTGTGCTTAGAAATGCTTTTAAACATTATTATTATTGTTGTTATTGTTAATGTTGTTGAGACAAATGATAATAAATATTGAAGTATGTGAAGAATTTGACATTGATTTGATTGAATAGATACTTCAACTGATGTTAATAAAGAATGCAGCACACTTATTGACTGTATCCACTAACCTCTACTGAAACCTTTAATGAATTGTTTTTGTAGTAACTTGTATTGTTTTCTATCAAAATACCAGGGCCTTCATATAAAGGTAACTGAATTTAAGCAAAATTTATTAACAGAAAATCATGATATATTTTTCTAACAGAAACATGGTTGAATTATGAATATTAGAATGAATCTCTATTTGATAATAGATTTACAATATTTCATAATCATAGATCTTCACCTAATTTATTGAGAAGTAATGGAGTTTAATAATTTGTTTTAAGAGGGTGAATTATTTGAACTCAAAAAATGAGTGTATATAAATTGAAATTTTATTTAAAAACCTATTAAATTTTTGGCGGGAAATATGTATATAAGATTTGCAATATCCATTGATCAATTTGATAAACTCTTAAATAGTATTGAATCATTATTGTTGAATTATTATAATGATATTCTATTAGTTAGTGATTTTAATTGTCCTTTAAATTTAAATATTTCTTCCAATACAGTTGGTGAGTTGTTAATATTAAATGGCTTTGTCAATTGCATAAATCTGATTCAGAACAATTAATGTGTTAATAGTTTACATAAAGATTGTGATCTTATATTATCTACTTTTAGTAATAATAGAGTGTGTGAGAATCTCTACTTGTGAAGTCTGATATAGTTTATTCAACTCTTGAATTCTGTGTTGTTGTTGCTTTCAATAAAAAAAAGATTTTTCATCAATAGTTAAAGATTTTAAAAAAGGGGACTATATAATTATTTGGATTCAGATACTGCAGCTTAAAAATTTGATGAAATAATTAAGTTAGTGCTAACTACATTTATTCCTTTGCAAATTAACGAATAAATAATTTTCCTGCATGATTTTCTAATAAACATAAAAATAATTAAAACTAAAAATAAATATAATTTAAATCAACAAATTTTTATTAAATTATGTTATTTTTTAATCTTAGATCATTTGCCAAAGCTAGACAAATAATGAATTTTAACAATTATTTACTAATAATGCAATACAGTATACCCTGGGGTCTCAAAAGTTTTTGGAAATTTATAAAAAGAAATAAAAAGTCAAATTGTGCATCCTGAAAATTAATTATGATGTGATAACCAACCTTTTGTTAATATTTAATTGAAGATTTTTTGTCTTCTTTTAGTAATACTCTATCATCTGATCATTCATACGATTTCTCTGGCTATACTATCATTTATGATTCTCTATCTTATGTAAAATTTAGTCTTCAGCGAGTGTTGTCGGCTTTTTATGGGCTAAAAAGTTAATCTTCAGTTGTTTTTGGTGGCTTATCTGCCTGCATTTATTTATTAATTGTTGTTTGAATATTCTAGCTCTTATGCTTTTTTAAATCTTTCAATCCAAAAATCTTTTTTCCTAACAGATGGAAAATTACTAAAGTAGTTCCTATAAATAAGAATTGTCTTAAAAATATGTTTGAAAATTATATATCAGTTTCAATATTATCAGTTTCAGATAATACATTTGAATTGATTGTATATGAATCTATTTATACTTACCTGAAGAAATTTGTTCTAGAATTTCAGCATGGGTTTATGAGAAGAAGATCTATTATTTCTAACATGATGCATTTTACTGATGTTGTGGCACATGTTATTGATAATCAAAATCAAGATGATACAATTTTTTTTGATTTGTATAAAATATTTGATAAGATTTTCCACTCTATACTTATTAGTAAGTTATATTACTAACTAGACCATGATTTAAATGCTTTATATCTGTTTGGCATAAAAGACTATATTTTGTTAAATATTTTGGGTTGTGAATCAGATTATTTTATTACTGTTTCATAGGGATCTGTTTTGGGACCATTTCTTCTCAATATATATATATATATACTTTTGATCTAAATTTCATATTACCTGATTGCTGCATTTCATGCTTTTCTGGTATTAAATTTTTTAAATACATTAAATCATCTAATGATTGTATTTATCAACAAAATTGTATCATAAGATTTGAATTATAGTATATTAATAATTATTTAAGCATAAATGAGGATAAAACAAAAATTATTTTTTCAAGAAAGACAAATCTCATACTATTTAATTATATATTAAACAGAAATAATATTTTAAAGGTAAATGAATGTAAAGATTTGGTTATAATTTTAGATTCTAAATGATTTTTCTCAAGTTATGTAGATTATTTATGTCCTAAAGTATTTAAATTTGTAGGTTGCATCTTTAGAAAATAAGATTTCATAATAGTGAATCTTATAAACATTTTTATGGCTTTAGTTTTACCAATTCTAAACAATGTCAGTGTTGTTTGAAACACAGATAATCATTCTCATATACATAGAGCTTTAGATGCTTATGCAAAACAAAATTATGAGTTATTTTAATGCAAAATCTGAAGAAACATATAATTCTCCTCATGTTTCCTTAAAGCTATTAAGAAATCATAATATTTTGTTTTTTGAAAAAGGTGTCAAGGGACCAAACAACATAGTAAACTACATTAGTGAATTTCTTGCAGTGTTTATAACATGTTTAAAAGATGGTAAAACTTCTTACATTGTAAAATTTAGAGATTCTGCTTTATTTAAACTTCCAAGGTTATTTGATGCTTATTTTATCATGTTGATATTCGTTATTTAACCATAAATCAAATAAAAAATGTAATTCTTATATTCAAACAATTGTAATATATAAATATATAAATATATTTATTTCATTTTTCCTTTTGATAAATTTATTATTAATACTTTCAGGTAGTTAACTTTTTTATATATGTCTATAGAATATCTTGATTTAGATAAATTGAATAATAATAATAATAATAATAATAATAGTTAGTAGTAGTAGTAGTAGTAGTAGTAGTAGTAGTAGTAGTAGTAGTAGTAGTAGTAGTAGTAGTAGTAGTAGTAGCAGTAGTAATAGTAGCAGCAGCTGTAGCAGAAGCAGCAGAGATCACTTCACTATACATGCATTCTATAGATTTAAACACAATAAATAATACTATCATCATCATCATCATCATCATCATTATTATTATTATTATTATTATTATTATTATTATTATTATTATTATTATTATTATTATTATTATTATTATTATTATTATTATTATTATTATTATTATTATTATTATTATTATTATTATTATTATTATTATTATTATTATTATTATTATTATTATTATTATTATTATTATTATTATTATTATTATTATTATTATTATTATTATTATTATTATTATTATTATTATTATTATTATTATTATTATTATTATTATTATTATTATTATTATTATTATTATTATTATTATTATTATTATTATTATTAAAGGGAATATTATTCTTCAAGGGAACTTTATTGAAAATTCACAAGAGGTTATAGATCAAATGAAAAAAATTTTTTATAAAGATAAATATACATTGAAAAAAACAACTATAAGTACACTATATATAGAGAGATGAAGCAAAATAAAGTTGAACATTATCAATATATATATTTACAATGAAGTAAATAATATATAAATCTTAAATACAATATAAGAGTATATCATTTTTCATATTGTAATTTTTTTATTTTTAAATTATTGTAAAATATGTGTTAAAGATTTGACCGTTGTTTTATTAATGATCATGTGGCTGCAATTATGTCTAGAAAAACTTTTTTTTATTTTTCAATTTCAGTTGACTTAATTTATTTTAAAAAGTGTTAGATTATCAGCTTGTATCATTTCCATATGTAAATATGTATCTTGTGCACCACAAAGCATATAGGTTAAATGTGGCAGCATGTGTATTTGAGAAAGAAATTTTAGCAAACAAATTCATTATAGTTTTAAGTGAACCAAAATTGTTTCTATATACTTTGGGGATTAATGCTTTTACTTTTGCAACGCCAGAGCATAAGAGAAAAAAATGAAATTGTGTTTCATTCTCACTGTGACACAATTGACATGTGGAAACCACATTAGAGTAAAATCTTTTATATATAATAAATTATAAAACTGAAAGAGCCATTCCATTAATTTTAAGAAGAAAATCAAAAATCTTTGACTGAAGGGACTAATTTTTTAGTTTTGTAAAAGTTGTTTATTGTTAATTTTAAATATAGAAGAATTATGATCATTTGGAGGGTTAGCATGAAGTAAATGAAAAACTTTCAATATGTATATTTTTTATGTAATAGTATATCTGTTTTATCTTTAATATTTTGTAAAGAATTTAAATAATGATATTAAAAAATTAGTCATTGTTGTTGGTCTTTCTGTAGGAGTTATATTCAATGTATGTTCTAGTAAAGAAAATTGTTTAATCATGATTAAATTAAAGTCTTTAATCAAATGAAGATCTAAGACATTTAGAGAAAGGAGATAAATTTAGACATTTTAAAGAATAGCTACTTTCTTTTTTCCTTATAGTAACTTTATAAAGAGAGAATTTATATATGATACAAATGATTTTGTGAATTGTATGATGAGTAAAATGTATAAAAATTTTGTTACCATTAATTGCTTAAAAGATGACATTTTTGAATAAAGTGATAGAGGTGATTTTGAGAGAGAAGTCACAAGTTTTTCTATTTCTTTCTTAAGCTTTTCCTGTGTCTTTAATTTCATATTATCAAACCTAAGTAGAAATAAAAGCCAACAAAGGTTGGAAGGTTAACCATTAAAAAACTGAGTAAGAAACTGACCTGTATAAATTAACCATGTTGAAATCTTATTTGTGTTAAATTATGTTTATAATTGTCTGTCTATTCTTGTAAAATATTATGTAGTGTAAGAGTTTATCATCCAGTTATTACACATTATTAATATTGTTTAATTAATATATACATATGTGTTATTTTTTGTTTCATATATGGTTATTAAAATGAGTAGAAACAACTCTGAGTTGTACATTTCAATGCCAGGGCAATTTAAAGGAGATTGTGACTTACATCTCTGACTTAACATTCAGCCTAATAAAAATATCAGTGTCTAATTTACATTCATATAATACCTTGAATATGCAAATAAAAATAGATTATTTTTTCCATTTATAACATAGATTTCTTTGATACTAAATGGCATTATAGTAATATGGCTAGCACATTGAAAGTTTAGCAGTCCAATTATTACATGTTATAAGTGCTCCCTGATTTACTATTTACATATTGAGATTTTTTTGTTTGTGAACAATGTTCTTAAAGTGAATATAAATAAGTCTGATTTGTGAATTTAAACTATATTAATTAAAAAAATATGATCACCTTTTTTATATGCTTCTAGAAAATTTCTGCACACAACGCGTCACCTAGTGCAAGCTCTAGTAATCATTAGATGCTAGATGGTTGAGTATTATAATGCCTATTCAGTACCTATCTATCTAATATACCCAGATTAGTTTCTAATTATGGCATTCATCAATGAGAAGCCTTGGATCTCATAACAGTGCACAAGTTTTCTCACTAATGAAAACCATGAATATTCTGGGCATATTAGACAAGTAGGCACACTGGACAGGGATTATTATGTACAACCTTCTAGCATCTTTTGATTACTAGAACTTACACTAGATAGCAATATTGTGTGGAAAAAATTGCTAATAAATTATAAACTGATCCAAATAAGGAGGTATTAACATGTCTGTTTATTTAACTTTACCCCCAATCTCATATGTTTTAACATTCCTGTAGAAAATGTCTAATTAGTACAGAAGATATACTAAATATGTAGTCCCATAAATGCTCTCATGGGTAACAGCATATCTTAAGAACTCTTTCTTATTATATTAGAACTAGAAATTCAGAGGCCACAAGCACAATTCTAATGACTGTTTTATATAAGCATACAACCACAGTGCATTTTTACACACATACATAATTCAATATATCTAAAGAGGGAGAACAAATTATTTTAATTAATATATAGCATATAAATTTGTCGCCAATTTATTTTCAAATTATAAGCTATTTTATTAACGCAATAATAGTTAAATCTTATTGTTGAAAATCTTTTATTGTAATTTTATAATTTACAATCTATACTTGATTCTTTAAATAATAAGCCGTTGTCTGATTTAACTGCCTTCTAGTCAAATTTTAAAGCTTTCAATTTACTTTGGAAACAAACCCTAAATTCAACAATTTTAAGGGAGCGTACCAGCAGTTTCTTTACTATTAGGAAAAAAATATCTAATAAAGAAAATGTAAAAACTTTTTATTAGACATGAATTCCTCTGCATGGAATTGAGTTACAAATTTTCTGAAACTGACTCATTCAAATATACTGATTAAAGATGGAAATGCTACCCTATCCAATATATTGCAATATCTTATAAGAAAAAAATCTATCACCATCTTCTGCTTCAATACGCAAAGCAAAAATATTGAATTCTTTTATCAAATTAGAAATCATTTCCTCTAAAATTAGATAATATATAATCGAATATTAGAGCATTTTATACCTTTAATATCATATTAAAAATATGAAATACAGATAATAACATTTAGAAAAGAAATATTTTTTTAATAAACATAATGCATTAAATATAATCTTTTTCTTTTTTTGTTTTAATAAGTTTTATTGCTAAAATTTTATAGCGATATTGCAAAAGTGCAAATGTTATTTGGTATATTAGATTACATATGTAATATTAAAAAAAAAGATAATAGGAAGGAAAGGACGATTTTGATAAGTTTAGTTGGGAAGTTAAAAAACAAATTTAAAAGTAGATTATAAAACAATAAAACTCTCATAGTATTAATATTATTCAGTTATCTATTTTAATACAATAAAGAGCTTAATAAAAAGTTATGATAAAGTTCTAAATATTGAAATAATAGAATAAACTGAATAATGGAAATATTGGTATAGTCTATAACTAGTTATTTAAATTGTCTTTACAAAGAAAACGTTAAGATATTTTATTCACTCAGTCTTATTTATTCAAACACATATCTACAAATGTGAAAAAAATGTGACAACCTAGACGATGCATTTTGATTAAACCAATAACCTTCAAATGACCTAAGCTATTTGTATATTCCAAAATCATATTATTATTATTTATCTAATCATCTTTTATCATTAATATAAATAAAATATACATCTAGTTCAAAAAATATTAAGTTGTTTAGACAGTGGTTACTATTAAGCTTTCTCAATAAAATGAGTTACAAAATGTTGAATGTTAAAGAAATTTTATGTCAATGTAAAATATTTGTATAATTTTACAATATGTATTTTTTTACAAAGTTTAGAATAAATACAATTAATTCTGCTATGTAACTATTCAAATATTTAACCTTATTGAATATTCACTCTTTTGGCTGTTATAATTTAATATACCCTTCCTTCTATAAAATTATGGAATGCAGTAGACAGCAACTTCTTTTTCATACTGTAAAGAATTTATTGATCACAACATCTAGAAAGCATTTCACTCATTTATCTTAATAGCAATTGAATTCATTATTTCAAAAATTACATTACACATTATTATATATATTATAGTAATTGGTTAACAATCTATAATAAAATAAATTTAGAAGAAAATTTTATTTATCCTATTTAGAAGTGAAAAACATTGACATAACTTCTTATTTTAGAAACAAGTGATTATAGGATCTTTATTATAAGTCACATTATATTCATTATGAATGATTTTTATATTGCACTGAATAAAAATCTATAAATATCAGTATTTTATCTTATTATGTATATTTTGCTTATTTAAATACATTCTAAACATATATATATCAGAGAATGTTTTATATAAATAATTAATTGTAAGTTAATAAATACAAATATTTTTTTAAATGTGATTCAGAAGGTTTACACTAGTTATAATGAATATGTTATAATGAAATAGTAATAACAAAAATATTGTGCATGGATGTTTATTGTAGTTTACTCTCTTAACATTTTAAACTTTGTATTTTAAAACAAACTTTATTTTGTTTAAAATATATAATAGTGCAACAAGAGAATTATTTAATGGGAGGAGAAAAACAGAAAAAGAATGTATTATTTAAAAATATGTTTTATTTGCTTATAAAATGTCATAATATATTTTTAAAAAATATTTTATTTTTGGAATTTTAAATAATTATCATTAAAAGATTTTATAATGATATTTGGAACATCCCAAAGACATATAAAACTTTTTGAATGGAAGATCATGACCTCAGAAGACATTTGATGGTTACTATGGTTATTTATTTTTCTCATTATCTAAATAGTTACACAAAATCCAAAGTGATAGAGATATCCTTAATTTCTTGGAAATTTCTTCTTTCCCATTACATTCTTCTTTTCATTTTAATCATCTTGATAAAGAAATAACAATGGAGTGGTGGAAAAATTAATCTTTTGACTAAAGTAACTGATAGCCCCACAACATTTTTATTTGGTTAATTAATATCTGGACATATTGTTATCTAGCATAAATTCCTCATACTTCATCAAAAAGAACAACAAAGTTAAGTGTCAACAGAAAATTTGAACTTAAGCTAATTAGAAATAAAAAAAAATATTAAGTTGTTGTTTAAAATATTTTAAAAGAAAAATTTTTTTCATTAATTTATTAATGTACATTTTCAGTTTTAAAGAACTCTCTGTTAAATAACTATAATGCCCATAGTAATAATTATATTTCAACATCTTAAATAACTTTTCTTCAATAGATCAATTAAATTAAAGTTCTTAATAAGTCATCACATTGATAAAAATCTATTACTTAAAGTCAAAATTACTGAAGTTAAACACAAAAAAGAAAGGCCTTTTATTGTTTATTTTTTACAAATATATATTTGTCTAAGGGGATGGGATAGCTTTTTCTTTCCCAGAAACAAAGAAATCAAAATAAATAGAGGTATATTAGATAATATTAGTGTTATTATTATATATTAATGACACAGTTATGCTTTTTACATACACTAACTTTAATGTACATTTTAATATATGTGAATGAATGTTTACTTAGTAAATTTGATTGTCATTAAACTTTATATTAGTTATTAATCATAATTTTTTAATTTCAAAATACTATGGTATATTTTAAAGGATCTTTTAAAAAGTGTATTTACTATATAAATGTTTATAGCCTGATATACAGTTTTTGGATATTATTGTTAGGACAAAGTTCCCCATAGTATGTTGGAGTTCTAGATAAATGCATTTTTATTTCAAACCACTTAATGCTAGATTATTTAAGTTTTCTATGCGTAGAAATGTAGATAGTTATTTAACTTAATTTTTTATTTATGTATTTAGTTATGAATTTACATTCACATATATTAATAATACCAATGGGTATTATTAATAATACCAATATGGATATTTATTTATCTTGATAAACTTGAAAAACATACTTTATTATTTATATTATAATTAAGTTGTTTTGTTTTAATTCAGTTTAAGCAATTGCGTGTTTATATTAACTAAAGACCATATGACTCATCGAATTTTATTATATTTATAAAGTAAATACGCACTTATGTGATACCTTATATTACGCGCGCATACACGCACAAACATATACTTGATTTATGAGAACGTATTTTTTTAAGGAAGATCTGTCAGATGCTGAAAAGAAAAAATTCAATTATCCAACTTATTAATTGTAAATAAATAATAAAATACCTCATTTTTTAAGTAAATGAATATAAATTTATTTTAAATGTTATTCATTAAGCTTGACTTTGTATTTTTTTTTTCTTAGTTAAAATTATATTCATTTACTTAACACTTTATTGGTAGCATATTCTATTGAGATATTATTCATTTATATATATCAAGTAGATTTATAATAAAAATGGATATTTTATTCAGCCATTATGCCCAAATAAAATTTATAATATACATTAAACATGCACATACATTAAAAAGATACACATGATATTTATATAAAAGATTTATATCTATAATTAAAGATTATTTACATGATGTAAAATGTTTTAAGATTTACTTTATAATGTTATCATTTTGCCTAAATTCAAATCCAGTCATCACAAACCTAGTTTGGATGCAATAAGATATATTTTTTGCCTCCATGCTGAATCAATGATTGCGTTCATAGAATATATACATACTCCATACCACCTCATGTTGTTATTGATAGTTGTAATATATATAATTGCAATTTCATTGACTTTTTCAGTCTTTGCCAATTCACAACTGGATTGATTCACATTGGTTTTTTTTTCATATTACTCTTTCCTCTAATCCAACATATATAGGATCCTTTTCTACATCTTTTCAAGTCTTTTAGTATCCAGTTTAAGATTTTAATTGTATATCTATTATTATCTCTCTTAGCAACTTGTCAATCCTAAGTCCATGTCAATCTACTATATGTGTTAGTTTTGTCAGTTATGTATTTGGAATGAGTTTTAACATTATTTGTCATACAATCTAAAATGTCTGTTTTTTCTCTTTTATTAAATATCTATTTCTCAGATTCATAAATGAGAATTATTTTATTAAAAACCTTTATTTTCTATCACACAAACATTTTAAAAATATTAACTTGTTTTTTTTTAAACTGAAATCGTTGTAAAATCAATCTATTTAACTTTAATTATGAGTAAATTCATCCACTATGGTTCCACCTGTTAATAATCTTATCTGCCATCAATTTTTTTTTTTTTTTTTGAAAAGTCATTGATTACTACTTTAGTCATATTTAAAACGTATTGTTATTTTTAACTTCTTGCTTTCTATCTTTTAACTCATAACTTTTCCTAAAGTTCTAAAAATCATTGTCCATGAAAATAGTCATATCATCAGTGATATTAGATAGAGTGGAGAGTGATGGGTCATCTGAAAGTCTGTGCTCATATACCCTATATTACACATATAGACACTCAGGTATATAATAAGCCTGTGTTTCAGTTATTACATTGTAGAGATGTCTGCCCATCCTTGCACATGTATTAAATGGATTATGTCCTGTACATGTGGGGTTCAGATTGACTTTAGGTCAACATGGGTGTGACAAGAATCTCGGCCTCAGGGTGGCCTTTGAGCATTCCATCATCAGATTTTCAATTGGATGGATGGTTGAAGAGTTGGAGGGTGTAGTAGAATGGAGCCTGTCCATTAAAGTAGGAAGATTGTCTATCTTAATATATATCTGAGCACTTATAGTATATATGTGTGGGAGATGATAATCTGGACCAACTGATGATTGCTGGTTTAGCATGAAATACATATATTGGTGATTATTTATCTTTTCAGCATATATGTGCTTGAGTGTATCAGTGATATTAGATAGAGTGGAGAGTGATGGATCATCTGAAAGTCTGTGCTCATATACCCTATATTACACATATAGACACTCAGGTATATAATAAGCCTGTGTTTCAGTTATAAATGACTTAAGTAATTATCATTTATTTTAATTTATTAGTTTTACATTTTACTCTCTAAACCCTTAAAACTGCCATAAAACGTTGTGGAGAAATGGAATTTACCTTATCAATAATATATTATATTAACCCCAAATCCTAATTATTGTCATTACATTTTGATAAATATTCTTCAGAATTTTACAATTTTGTTGATTTATAACATAATGTTTTAAATCTTTAATCAGCATCAAAATACTTCAATAATTCAATATTTTTATATAAATTAAAAATAAAGTACAAAATCCTTACTCATAGTGATTGGATCTTTCTATAATTTCTTTTAATATTTGGCTATGAACATTTGAGTCATAACTACTTTTAAACTACCTTTTCTACTGAAAGATTTGAATCCAAAATTGTCTGTAGATGAATAATAATAATCTTAGTAAGAGTTCTGTTTTGATTTGACAAAATATTTTATATGTCTGTAATTTCTTATATCTCCTTTTTTACTTTTCTTTAATATTAATATAACTTCATTTATAATATTGATTTCCAACAATTTTTTTTATTTCATCTTTTTTTTAACATATCCATAATATTTTGATCATCAATTTAATCCTATATCATCTCTTTATTAAAAATACTTAGAATTTTAAAGATGTTCCCTACTTCTTGTTTTTTATGCATTGATTTATTTATATGTATATAATACTATTTATATATCTTCATTAATCACTTTTTACAAGTCAATCACATAATTTTATTCCTTGATATTTTCTTACAATTTCATTTGGCCTGCAAATGTGCACTAATTGTATGGTCAGATATATTTGAATATTATAGTTCTGATGAAGATTGCTGGTTAGCTGAACTGTAAGAAAATATCAAGAGCTAAATTTTTTATTTGATTGTATTGTAAAAAGTATTTAATGAAGGTGTGTAAATTGTATTATAATTTTAAAAGTTCTCATAATTGTGAGGATTACTTTTTTCTTGTTTTTTATCCTTTATTGTTATTTGTAGAATTTTTTCATACATATTATGATATCATTTATCAATAGAGTCATAGCAATAGAGACATTTATTCTTATATTTTATTCAATATCAACATTTTGTTTTGTTTTTTTAAATAGTTGCAGCTTTTTGCGGCTTTACTTCATTAGTGTTTGAAATCAATAAATATATATATATATATGTGCTTTGTGCACAGATAATGAAGCTATTAATAGTGATTGAAAACAAATCATATTATACAAATGTTAAACTTCTTTTATTTCATAGTTAGATTTTATAGTGATACCATTAACACTTTTTCTCATAATTATTAAAGAATTCCAGATATTTAGTTTTCTAAATGAATCTTTTTAAAATATTTTTATATTATTTCTTTTCTTTATACATCAGCTGAAAATTAACCAGTAAAATGTCATTTATATATCAGTTATCTGAATAGCAGTTGTTAATAAAATATTAGTTTTATTAATATTGATTCCATTTAGGTTTGAACAATCTTGAAATCTTTTTAATGTTTTTAAATAATTTGAAAATTCTAATTTTAAATTATTAAATTATTTTTAATGATTAAGAATATCAACTTTTAAAACTAAATAGTATTTGTCTTTTTAACTTTGCATTAACAATACTATTCAATTGATACTTCCTGTATCCATTAAATATCTTACAGTTTTGAAAGACCTCATTTTTGATAATGAAAATATAATCCAACTCTTGTAACTTTTCATCTAATTGCTTCCATATTTATTTCCACTTTGGAATTTTTTTTTACAAAAAAAAGAAAAAATAATATAGCTTTTATTTTACTGCAATATTAAAAGACTATATCCCTTTTATTTGTGACTTCTCAATCAAAATTTTTCTGCAACACTTTAATCTTTCATTTTCAATTCTAGCACTGAAAATCTCCCAATTCAATTATAATATGTTGATGGTTTGTTTAAAGACATTATCCATAATTGTATCAATATCTTTTATTTCCTATTTGAATGACTAATCTTGCCATTCTGTCTGACTTATAGTTGATTTCCACTATGTTATTCTATCATCTTTTATAACCTCACCACATTGTGCATCAAATATTTGTGCTTTTATGATTAAGTATATGTCTCTTTTTAAAATAAATTATTCCTTTATTTTTTTTAATTTCATAAAATCAGATAACATCATATATAAATAGTTCTAATTCATGCAGTTTTTCTTCATTTGAAAGTAGCTGCTAATTTTCAAACAAGTTTCCAGATTTCATCATGTTGTTGGTTTATAGTCAACTTAATTACCCATTCAATTGTAGAGGATAAAACTAATAAAAATATCATAAAGGCATACACAAATTACATGTTAGTCAGCCGTAGGGACATGATGAAAAAGCTCACAATGGGTAATTTAAGATTGTTTTATATATACGATACAATTCTCTATTTTGGGTTTATCTGTTGATTTTCTTTCATTCATTTATTTCTAGAAGCTGTCTTAAATTGCATTTAATTTTCAACATTTGTTTAACAGGAAATGTTTTTATACCAGCTTCCAATACTGTTTCCTGGCTGATTAAAATTTTAATCTTATAAGCATTCAACCATAAAGAAATATTTTAAATTAAATAAGACTTTAAATCATGTTTAAATTAAATTAATAAAAATTTAAATTTATTTTTAACTCTTAAGTAGTTTTAATTCAAGTGTCAAAAAAATATATATTTTTTAAATTAACTATTATTTAAAGAAGTAATATTTCTCACTTGCTCAATATGAAAAATATTTTCCCCACTGACAACAGATATGTTCAGTAACGTACTACCACCAAGAAATTCTCACTTACGCTGTTTAAATATGATCTCCAAAATATTATTTTGTTGATATGTAGCTCTCGTTGTTTTTGTGTGCTGCTTCGTTCTCATCCATAACATATTAGGCGCCATTTTCTTGCACTTTGCGATAAATTTTAAAATGACCTGTAAGCCAATCTAAAACAATAAATATGTGCATCGTTAAAATATAAGTTTTTGCTCAACAGTTTGCAGTGATCTACTACTAATAAAAAACATAATATTAATTTAAAGAAATAATTAAATATGATTAAGGCTGAGAAAAATACATTATCTAGTAATAAAATAATGCCCAGATAATTGTGTTTAAAACGTATATTAAAATAATTATTTATTTTTTATAATGAGTTTTTCTATCATCTTTTTTTTTTTCATATGTCAAATGCGTTGACCGGGAAGCGAACCCGGGCCATCTGCTTGGAAGACAGCTATGCTAACCACTCTCTGATATGGCAAAAAGTAAAAAACTTAACCTGTAATAACAAATTCAGGAGTGTAGAAATCTCTAAACATAATAGATAAACTATTTTCTGAAAAAAAAAAGTAAAAATAATTGATTTAAAGATATACAAAGAGTGAACAAATTTAGAAAGAAATTAAGAGATATTGAAGAATATGAGATACCTATATGTTAAAAAAAAGAATATGATAAATAGACTTTAAAGAAGAAGAGCAGTGCATGCAAGATCTTGATGATGACTACTTTAAGATTATTTGTACAACAATTAGAATTTGTCTTTTCAATATTGAATGATGATGATTTCTTTTTTTTTCATTTGCCAGATATTCCATCTTGCATTATTATTGTGTTATATTCAATTGGTATTTTCATAACTTCAAAATGCATTTACATATTACACTTCTTATATTCTGTTATCCTTTTACTCTCTATCTCACTTCATATTTTTTTATCAGTCATTTACTTACTGGATTATACAGAAATTCTTGTTCTATCACTAAAACATCATATGACTAACATTTCTTATATTTTCACAATCTGTTAAAACAGTAACAATTTTAACCATATTATAATGTCACCTAGCATAAGCCATGGTAATCAATGGGTGATAGAAGAGTTGTGCATCAAAATCCCTATCTAGTGCCTACTCATCCTATTTCTTCAGTCTAACTTTTAGCTTATGGCTTGCACTAGATGGCAGTGTTGTATAGAGAAAGTTGCTATTGTTTTAAATTTTTTTCTACTAATTTTTCCAATATACTAGATTTTTAATCTGGTTATTTTTTAATCAATATTATATTTATCTTTTAATCTTCATTCATAACCTATTAAATTTAAATAATACATTAACATTTATCAGTGTCATAAATATAATTAATTATTTAGCATAATAAAATATTTCATTTGTATTTAATAGCTATCTTCAATCTGCATATGGAAAAACTACATTTTTATTATTGTAGGTGAAGAAAATTGTTATGTACAATCAAAACAATATATTATAATTAAAAGAAATGCATGACATTTGATGGACATTAATGCATTGCACTTCTTTTATATTTAATGACTTTATTATTGTATCTATTTCCATATCCATATTTGTATTTACTATATTCTTAATTTTACTTATCATTATACATCTTAAATCATTTATTATTTTGTTATAGAAAATATTCAAGTCTCTAATCAATCACATTTTTCTAACTCTTTTCTTATGATAATTTATTAAAGTCATGGTACTTTACCATTAACGTTGTGTTTTTTTTTAGTTATTAGAAATAATTTATATTATATGACTGTCATCTTCACTATAATGTATCTGTTACATTATTAGTCATTACTTTTTTATAATCTATGTCTGCAGAGTTGTGTATGACTTTTCTCTAGACATAATTCTTCTGAAGAAAGCATAGATGTTTTTAATTTTTTAGAAATGCACTGTTCAATATTATTCAATTTTTATTTTAAAATTTGTATTTGTTCTATCTAAAATGTTTCATTATTGTGACAGTCAGTCTTAAATGACTGCCACAAAGATGGCTGCAAGCATAGTTGCAGCCCAAACAAATGTACATATTATAATAAAAGGAGTGGTCTGTGCAGGTATATTTCCTCTGTTGCTTACACACACATTATATTGTAAATAAATAGGATGAATGGTGATAATACGCTTATAAATAAACAAATGCGGACACCACATGTAAATATGTATTTTGCTGTTAATAAATGCTATATATTTTTTTATTTATGATATGAATAAATATGGTAGGGGATTAAAGAAATTATTGCGGAAAATTGAAATGTATTTGCAAACAACCCAACAGTAAACATGTTTTATTTTGATTTTTGATTTTATTTTAGATTCTCAAATGTTGTATTTTTTTTTCTGTTGCTTGTTAAATATTCTTTTTGGGAAAACTTAAAAACAATTTTTATGTGACAACAAGTATACAGTTTAAGTTTTATAAATTTTTTTTAGAACTTAATATTCATGACTGCAGCAAGCCAATGACCTCTTTCTTTTAGTGTATAATGTTTTTTGGGGAAAAAATGTAGAAATTGTATCAGTGGTCATTCGGCTTGACACCTACACAAAATTATTTAATTAAATAAATGTGATTTTATTTTATTGTTTAAAGAAATCAAGGGATTGGAATTGAAATGGTCTGTGAAATTCTGAAATTAATTAAAAGATAAAGTTATCGTAAGACAATTTTTTTTTTCCAAAGAGATAGCTAAAATTAAATCCATTGTTTGGACTTAAGTAATTAAAAACAGGGATTCATAATTTAATTAAAAACAGAAATGTAAAAGCAGTAACTTGTGGAGAGGATGAAAGAACCCTGTAATGGGGGGATATATAAAAGCCGAGGTGAAATGTAATTAGTTAGCTGGGTTATATTCGTTCATACTCATGGGCACTCTTACCCGTTCTCTTTGAGTTAGCAGTATAATTTTTGGAGTGTGCTGATGGAAAAGCAGAATTATGAGTGTAAAAAAAAATATTTTTTCGGAATGCTGAACAAGTGGAAGAGTCAATAGCTGAACGTATTTTAAAAGATATTAACTGAATGGAGAAAGAATACTGCCCAATTAAATAAAGAAGAAAGGAAGCAATACGGAATGGAATCAAGATTTATTAGTGACACAACAATGAACATGGAGTAGAAAACCAAGTTCGGTACATTCGCACCACTCGAAGGCCTACATAGCCATCCAGTGATGTGACTTTCTATTTCTTAAAGTGTAGCTGCTATGGACAATTTGCCAACCTCCATTGAAGCCCTGTTAAGTATTTACCTGCACAGCAGATATATATCACCTTCAAAATCCTAGCTCGGAGAAGAACGAAGCCTTCGGGAAGTATTATTTATGTTTTTATATCTTTTTTTGTGTCTTATTACTAGTAATTCGTTATTTTACTAATATTGCTATTATTAAATGAACCAATGAATTGCATAATTCAGTTATAAATATTTTATTTGTAATTTTAATGTAAAGGTACATGTAATTCATTGGAGTATCTAAATAAATTATAAAAGAAAAGAGAAAGTAAATATGAAATATTTCAATATTTCAAAATAGTTAAATAGAAATAGTTGCGTGTTTTGGTCATTGGATGTATGTGTTTCACCTTGAAATAATAGTAAACTTATTCTATCTGCTTTTCATAAGGAATAAAAGTGTGTAAGAAAGTGTTCCAAATAATTATTATTGTCTGCCATGTGCAGGACTCATATTATGGAACTTTTAAGATTCAAATATCATTAACTCGTGGTTAAATCATTATTTTAACTTAAACAAAGATATAGATCACCACAAGTGGAAGGGTGAGGGTCATTTTTTTTATTATGAAACACATGCATATCATGGCCAATACACATTGTGTTCATATAAAAAATTTATTTCAAGTTTTGGGTTTAAAGTGTAAGCAGGGGAGAATTCCAGACCATTCCTTTCCCATTTATGAAACTATTTAAAATTTATTTATATGCTTGAATTTTAATTAATATCGTTTATGTGTGTGTTTATTCTCTTTTTTATTCTGTAAATATTTATATAATCATAGAGGGCTTAATAAATTTAACATCTATTTTTAAAGTATGGCATTGTTCTGTGTATTTGATAATGATATTATTGTTTGACCCTTCTGTTAATGAAGCAACAAACCACCATCCCAAGATCATGAGTTGATTGAGCTAGTCAGGGATTAAACTTACCGGGATCGGGAATCATTCGTTAGGCATTCACTGTTCTATTGATTTTATATATATAAAAAGAAAATATAAAAGATTATAACTCTTTATTAATTACATAATCATATCCCTTGGGGAGGGGAGCAATCTCTTTCTTAAGGTGGTGTGCAAAGGTTACAGTAAACGAACCTTTCAAAGGTATGATTATAGTAATGTATATTTTGGATGCCTTTGAATATTTCTTAATTGCTGCTCGATGTTAGAAAACGCATGTCATGCTCAATGCATGTAGAGATGCAGGCAGTGACCATTACCCTATGTTATATCATTTTAAATACATTCAGCTATTATATTAAATATTTGGTAAATGATAGGGAGAATTTAATAAAATTTTAACAAGAAATTTTGACAATTAATAATAGTAAATAAAATTTGAAAATATTTAATGATAAATCAAAAAATAGGTTTGAATAATTGTCTCTCAATTTTTCAGATGATGATATCTGATGTTTATCTCACTAGGTAATGATGTGTGAAATTGATATATTTTTCCATGAATAAAAAGAAGTTTATAGGTGAATTCTAAATAGATTTAAAATATTAAGTCCTGCATTTTAAAATATGGCTTCTCCAATCTTTACAATAATCTATCTAGAAAATTTTGTGAAGAAAAATATATATACATTGAACCAGATCCCCCTCAAAATTTACCACTTTAACCAGGTTTAAATACCTTTTAACATATATTATCTTTTGACTTTATCACTATGGGAATGGACTGGCCCTTTAAGTAGAGGGAAGAATACCATTGATAGCATAACCATCATTGATACCCACAGCCAGGTTGAGCTATATAAAGCATAACATGACCACATTTGCTGACCCTGCCTACCTCAACAGCTGGGACAAACCCCTGACATCCAAAGCAGTTTATTTGGTTTGAAGATCAATCTCAGGTGACAGCCAACCATATGTTATATAGTTGGCAAACTTTGGATGACAGACACACAATCCAGTGCTTGAGCTTATACTCTGTATCAGGAGTCCAGGGCATTTATTTAATATATAAAAATAATTATACTCTTAAATTAATGGTGATGCAGTGGCAAGAGAGAGAGAATAGACCAAAATAATAACTAAGCAAATATTATTTATTTATACACACATATATATTTAACAGAATATCATATAGAGCAAAACTCTCCATACAGTATTGCCACCTGTGCTAAACAGAGTAATCAATGGATGCCAGAAGGCTTGTGCATAAAATCCCTATCTAATGCCTTCTGGTATCCATTGATTACTCTGTTTAGCACAGGTGGCAATACTGTATGGAGAGTTTTGCTCTGTTTATCAACAATTAATGTGCTAGTATAGGAAATGTGATCATGTGATGCTTAATAGAATATCATATAAATTTTATATAAAAAATATAAATGATTACTTTTCAGGCTAAAATTATGATAGTCCTTTGTTAAAGTTCATTCTATTTAAAATAAAGTATCTATAGACAATTAGTATGGAAAATATATTCTTATAGGCTTTCATGAGATTGAGATGACACAGTTCATTTGTTTTTGGCTTGCATCAGGGTTCCTTCCAACCAATTGGCTTTTTGGTTTGCATTGATGGTTCCAGATCTTGTTTTCCATTCTACAATCCAACAATGAGAGAAAGAGTTTGTTGCAGCATCTGTTTTAACTTTTTAGCATCAATTTTCAGAAAAATTTCTGGTGGGATAGTTTATTTTGGAGGGCTTTGGGCTCTGAAGCCCTGACAAACACTTTTAAAGTGATCTAGCAATGCATTTTCCTAGATCTGTGGTTTCTGTTATGATATTCTCCACAGCAGTAATGAATGGCTATATTCTGGCCTTAAATTTTTGGATCTCTGGAGCAATGAATAATGTGACAGCACAAAATGGAGACCAGACTGATTCACAGACTTAAGAGCAGAATAATTTGCTTACAAAATGAAGGCTGGAATACTAATAATAATAGATAGTGATGACTTTATATATGCTTCTCTCTCTTATTGTTTTAATTTTTTATCATTATTTTCAATTTTGTTCATAACTTGAATATTTTTTGAAATTCAATTTTGCATTTCATTTTATTTAATTGATTTTTACATTTGCTTTAATCTAATATTTTCTTAGATTAATCTACTAATGCTGTTATGAGATAGTTTACACGTTTTTCTTTTAATTAATTCAATCAGTAATCTTATTAGCATTCTAAATTAATTAATTAATCTTTTATTTTCAATTTCTACTAAGATTTATTTTTACACATTTATTCCCTTATATATATATATATAAAACATATGCTTGATCGGTGTTTTTGGTAGAATGCCATCTGTGGACATAAATACAAGCGTTAGCAAGTTTTTTAACTTGCATTTTTGTTTATCATAAATGTATCTTTGAGGTCTTTCTTGCAATGATATAGATTGCAGAGGCTTCTACTATGTGGTGATACTGAACTGAGATCAGACCCAAAGAGCTATCTGGTTTGCTATGCTGAGTTTGAAGACATTACGTGTCTAAAAAATTCACGCTTGCAAGCTGAATAGAAATTGTTTCATAAGCGCTCAGAGTTTGTATTTAGATCTAGTTTCTTTATTCCTGTCTTTCACTGATGATAGCAAATAGCTTGAAATCATGATCTGAAAGTGGAATTATAGTTAGAGATAGTGAATGCTACTCTGATGTTTATGTAAACAAAACATACACTTGATCGGTGTTTTTGGTAGAACGCCATCTGTGGACATAAATATAAGCGTTAGCAAGTTTTTTAACTTGCATTTTTGTTTATCATAAATGTACCTTTGAGGTCTTTCTTGCAATGATATAGATTGCAGAGGCTTCTACTATGTGGTGATGCTGAACTGAGATCAGACCCATATAGCTATCTGGTTTGCTATGCTGAGTTTGAAGACATTACGTGTCTAAAAAATTCACGCTTGCAAGCTGAATAGAAATTGTTTCATAAGCGCTCAGAGTTTGTATTTAGATCTAGTTTCTTTATTCCTGTCTTTCACTGATGATAGCAAATAGCTTGAAATCATGATCTGAAAATGGAATTATAGTTAGAGATAGTGAATGCTATTCTGACGTTTATGTAAACAAAACATACACTTGATCGGTGTTTTTGGTAGAACGCCATCTGTGGACATAAATACAAGCATTAGCAAGTTTTTTAACTTGCATTTTTGTTTATCATAAATGTACCTTTGAGGTCTTTCTTGCAATGATATAGATTGCAGAGGCTTCTACTATGTGGTGATGCTGAACTGAGATCTATCTGGTTTGCTATGCTGAGTTTGAAGACATTACGTGTCTAAAAAATTCACGCTTGCAAGCTGAATAGAAATTGTTTCATAAGCGCTCAGAGTTTGTATTTAGATCTAGTTTCTTTATTCCTGTCTTTCACTGATGATAGCAAATAGCTTGAAATCATGATCTGAAAGTGGAATTATAGTTAGAGATAGTGAATGCTACTCTGATGTTTATGTAAACAAAACATACGCTTGATCGGTGTTTTTGGTAGAACGCCATCTGTGGACATAAATACAAGCGTTAGCAAGTTTTTTAACTTGCATTTTTGTTTATCATATATATATATTGTGACCTTTTATTTAGGTCCCTGGATTAAATAATCCAAAATTTTAAATGATAATATATTTGGCATTAAAATCTTAACAAATAGCTTGCAATAAAGATTGTTTTGGATGCACTGGGAAATTGCTTGAGTGGAGATTAGATTTCAAACCCAGTCTAGGCCCTGACTAGACTAAAATAACAATTTAAAAATATTGTTATTAATTGGGAGATAAATATATTGCTATTTTATTGTTGTGGAATAGCAATAATAAAATAAATAAATAATTAAATCAAATTTATAAATCTTGTAAAATGAATTGTTATAGTAAGTTACTTAAGCATATTTTTTTAGTACTGAACTAAAGCTGTCTTGAATCATTATGAATAGTTATTAAAAATGAAGACAGATGGAGTAATATTAATTATGCATACCAAGATTATTGGCTTAAATTGCTCCCAGAATGCATTAGAAAAACAAGCTTTATATTAGCTAACCAAGTTATGGGGGGGGGGGACTAATTAAGAAAAACAAGAATTAAGCAACCACAGAATTCAAGTCTGATTTAAAATAAAGAAGAAGAAAAACTAAACATCAGAAAATTCTGGAATCTAATTCAATGAAATGATAATATCTTGCTATTTACAAATGCTAGAATAGAAAATCTAAAGACCTTGCAGCCATTAAAACACCATTCTTCTATTGATTGATAGTTCTAAGAAGATATACAGAAGGAGAAATTGAAACCTTATGCATCATAACTATCTCTCATAAATCTTGTTTTAAACCCAGGAAAATTCAAGAGCAAGTACGCTTTTGCTTTTACTTTAATTATACATTTAAACTATTATCTTTAAAAATGATGCACAAATTATTTATAAGTAGACTAAAAAGTTGATGATGTTTGTATTTTCACGCCATTAGTAAATATAAAGAAAAACAGATGTTCGTTTGGAAAATTGTAATTTCAAAAAAATAAATTCAAAATAGTTTTAAAAGGAGATTTCAGAGGATAATAGAAATAAAATTAAAAGTCATTTTATATTATACAATGCTAATAAAGTTTAAGAAAAATAATTGCGTGATTTTATTATCTGTTCTCATCTGCCTATTTTCATCATGCCAATTTTGTGTAATGTTAAAAATAAAGGATCACAGATTCATTGAAATGTTGAAGTTATCATATTTATAATTTGATAGATTATTGTTAATATTGACAATCACATCATACTTTTCCAATAAGAATGGAATGAAATAAATATTTACTTTAAAGTTTTATTGAGAAATATACATTGTTGTAATAATGTTTACAATATTAAAAATATCCCGACTGTTTAAACATTGCTACATATATATATATTGCCATGCAGGGAAGAATAAAATTAACAAAGAGTTTTAAAAGAAAAGGAAAGATAAATATGCTAAGTGTAATAAAATTCCACGAATTTTTTCAAGGAAAAATTATCTTGATTTTAAATGTAATAAATAATTCTTGTTATACTTCATTTGAAATGCTTACAGAATAAATCAATAAAGATCTTAAAAAGTTTATTTTGAAGATTACAATAGCTCAAAGAATTATTCAGGAAAATTATCTAGAGAAAAGTAGATGAACTTATCTTTTAAGTCTGTTACAATTGGAAGTATGAATTTTCATCGCTTTGTTAATGATCAATACTAAAACCATCAAATCAGTTTTGCTTTTGGATAAGTGTTAAATATTGCTCATTCCACACCCAACAGGAGAATAAAATATATATGCATTATCTGGGATGTTTTCTCATCACAATATTAAGTCTTATTTTAACTTACAACAATGGAATAACTTGGATGAATCATATAAAATTTAATGGATAAAAGTATACTGTTATTTTTCTTTATTATTTCTATGTTATGTATATTACTTATGTAAGGGGTTGTTTGGAAATTTTGTTTTTAAAACATATGTGTTTTACTGTGGCATAAAAGATATATATTGAGTTAAAGAAAAAAAAAATATGTAAAATATATATATATATTTTATGTATAGTTTTTTTTTTTTTTCAGTTAAGGGAAAACAGGAAATTATATATATCATTTATCTAGAGAGAATGATAAAAATATTTACCTCTCTCATATTTTAAAACAGATGTTAATGTATGTTATTCAAGAAGTAAATATGCAGACATTTTATCAAATATATATACTAGAATGACAGAATTATTTTCTTATATAAAATAAAAGTTAATATAAGCCTTTTTCATTTCGTAATTTTGTATAGAAATGAACTTGTCCACTTTGAATACAAATACAGGTTTGATATTTATTGCTGAATTACATTGTGTTCTCTCTAATAAAAGAATAGTTGTCATTTTAAATGATTAATGATCATTTGACATGTATATTTTGGTGAGTCTGTTGATACATTAATGATTCTGCAGTGTGAAATGGAGTATATATCTCTACTGTTATGGCTGGTATTGTTTTATCTTGCTATAATTTGAGAATGACTAGTGACAGTTTTTAGTTAATGGGATATTCCAATAAAATGGCATCCAATAGATTAATAGTTATATGGAGCATAGACTGATGGAGTGTTGCCTATGGCTAATTTCATGAGAAGAAAATTGGTAGAGGCTAAGTACTAATTAATGCTTATAAGCATAAATATTCCTAGAAAGAAAGGATATCCATGGTTTGAATTCTATATGTTTTTGTGATGAGGCAGAGCCCACACATGTATTTCCATAGAGAGGTATTAGAATTAACCATATTATTATACAACTGTCATGTTGTTTTTATAAAGCCTCCCTTTTTAGTGTTAAATTTCTCATGATGATATAGAGTTCATTTTTCCACCGTGTATGGTGAAGTATAATAGGTCCAAATCATTTAGCAAGTATAGAATAATATTAGATTTAGGAACACCCATCTAGTATAATGTTTTCTTAATTGAAATAGTGTTTATGATGTTGTAGGATCATCATCAATTATAGACAGACCAAACCAAAATCTATTAATGATTGTGAAAATTTTAGATGTACAAGTAAGAGATGCACATTGGTAGTGTGGATTCACCTTCATCAAATAATGATGTGACAATAGAATTGTAAGATCAGTTACATATTCAAGGGTTGAGCTGTGGACATAGGTAATGCTTAATGAGATCTATGTGTATTTGACTTTTGAGGTCTAGTCTTCATTTAATGCACTAAACTTATTCATTTCAAATTTAAATAAGTTAGTAATTGCACAGAATATGATAATTGCCCTTATCATATTCTGATAAAAGAAAGGGTTTTAGGAAAATGCAATACTTTTAAAAATTTTTCTGAATTCTAAATTTATACTTGGTGCATATCCTAAAGTTCTAAGTATACTGCTAGTTATAAATTTAAGTGCTAGTCAGCTTAAATAAGTTTTAATATCTTATTCTTAAAAATATGCCAAAGAGTAACAAATGATATTTTAAATATTATTTTCTAAGCAGGTTGTATCATTTGCTGAGTATATGGTCAAGGGGATATTAAGTATTTGTCCCATCCATAAATTATTTTAATATGTTAGTTTTATTTCATGCCATATCTGTGAATTAAAATTTTGTAAATAGTGTAAATAAATTTTGTTGTATTTAAAAATTTATTTAGTTGCCTGTAGTCTTATTGCTAAGCACCATATATACACTATTATTGTTATTGCTATTGACCTATCAGAAGATTTTAAATTGAAATCATCATCAACCAATATAGTACTATTAACTATATTATGCTATATCATAATAATTTTGGTAAGTCTTGTAATTTATTGGTACATCTAATGCATTGTCACACAATAATCAAAATGTTAATGACTTAGAGTAAAGATTATTTTAAGTAATATATTAAAAGATAAATATAATCTTGATTTAATTGATTTAGTTAAATCCGCAAAGCTATCATTCACTGATCTTGATAACATGGTTTATCATTATCTAATAAAAGGAATTTGGTAAGTTATTATTAGAGTTATAAGAGTTATTGAGTTTATAAAGTTGATGTGTAACTGCTAAATATAATTCTTGATTTAAGTTTATATTGAGAGCTATTAGGTGCATTATGTTTGGGTAGTGGTAAAATCCCTCTTACTGACCCAAATATAGTTTATATAATGATTTTAAGTGTTTGCACCTTGAGAAGAATTAGTTGTTAAATTTCAAGATAGAATTTAAATTTGTAATGAAATTTATATTTAGTCAATTGTTATAGTTAGACTTGAAATAGATTACTTTCACTGTTTATGAAAGTCAATTAAGCTTTAAGATGCAAATTATTTTTTTTGGTATAAAAGGTATAGTTTGTTTTAACTTCATGATAAACATTCTGGTTGTGTCAAGCTTGAAATCCCTCTTTGTATTCAGCTTATCTTTTTACCATTTAATCTCATATTAGTTTATAGTTTAAGATTTCAGTCTCCATCATCAACATTGTTCTTCAATTTCATCTTGATCATTCTTTTAGTTATTCATTCTCATTTGACATTAATTCATTATCGTAATTGATTAATCATACATTAACTTTTTATTCTTTTATCATCTCAATTATTCATTAACTCTTATTCTATCATCATCTCAATCATTCCTTATTCTCTTACATCTTTCTCTTCATTCTTAGACTCATTTCATTCCACTATTTAATTATTACTTCTTTCCATCATCCATTTACTATCATTTACATCATAATTTACTCATTATTTCATTTATAGGTTTAATTTTGTAATCATTCCAAAGATATAATTATTAGTTATTTATTAGTTTGCTGAATATCAAATTTAACTCATCTCATTTTGTTTGTGTGGATTTCAGGGCTGGTTTGACCACAAGTTATTATCTTAATTAGTCACCTTGTGATCTTCTTTAGATCAACAGTTTCATGCTAGTTTTATTTAATCCAGTAATCATTTCATTAGTATTACATTTTCATGTCTTTATGCTCATATTCTTGATAATGAGAGTATGATAGGTTGCATAAAAGAATTTAATCACTAAAATGTGTGGTATGAGTTGCTGGTGACCAGTTAGATTCGGAAGCTAGGTTACAGTTGCGATTATGATGCTTAAAATGTGTGGTATGATTCATTTATATCATAGTGATCTGGGAGAAGGTTACAATATATATATATATATATATGGTGTTAAAACAGGCAAAACTCACTATACATATTGCCACACACAGCAAGCTTGAGTAATCAATGGATGCTAGAAGAGTTGTGCATAAAATCCCCATCCAATTCCTACTCATCCAATATCACCAGCCTAGTTTCTGGTTTGTGGCCTTCAACAGTGAGAAGCCTTGGATCTGAGAGTACTGCACCTAGATCTTAGGTTCTAATGCAACCCTCCAGCAGCTACCTTTTATCTCCACTTAACTACAAAACTATGAGTTTTAAACTGAAAACACCTTACTGTTTTTAATCCATGCCCATCAGCTTATATAATTATATGGGTTGAACTCAGTTCAGTACCCATACATTTTGGTGTCTTTGGTTCTTTAATAACCATAGCCACCACTATCCTAATAGTTAGGATTGGTTTTAAGCCAATAAACATCACATGACCACCACTTCTTATGCTTGTGTATAACTGTTGTTAAAATAAGTAAAATTCACTATATGTATTGCCACATACAGCAAGCTAGAGTAATCAATGGATACCAGAAGGGTTGTACATAAAATCCCCATCTAATGCCAACTCATCCAATATATATATATATATATATATATATATATTGGATGAGTTGGTCAACTTTCTCTGCGCACTCTTTCACTTAGTTAATCTCAATAAACTCTCATTTATTTCAAGTAGCTAGTCAATTGAATTTTATACTTTAGGATCAAATATACCGGGGGGTGCCAAATTGCAGCTATAAATTGTAATGCCCACCAGAGATCATCATCATTAGTCAATTTAGAACTATAGAAGATACTGGAGAAAGTAATTAAATTGTCTCACAAAAAAAATAATAATAACAATAATATTGATAAAACCATTCAATCTATGTGGTCTTAATTTCAAACCTAGCATTAGTCATGCAAATATTTCATGATAAATTTATTATAAAAGTCATAATAATGAGACAACTTTCTTCCACAACTTTATTATAATTATCTGATTTCGAGTGGTAACTATAGAAAATACTGTATACAGTTCTCATTTTATATCTGACTGGAAATAAATCAGTGATCAATGCAGAGAACTCATAATCTATGTTCATAATATAAAATTATCATTTAATTAAACATTAGATAAAATTATCACAAATAAATCCTTCCCATTTAATTCCATTACTTTATTTTTCGTTCTCAGCATCCATCACTTTCAATAGCTACAATTATATAACACGGAATGTCTGTGTTATGTTCTCTAATCTGAGAATCACTAATCTTATTTCTCTAACACACATATATTTTTCGATCAAATATCAATTCATGATCCCTATTTTTATAATAGTATAATAACCTTATTATAATGTGCTACTTGACTTCCAAACTAGCTCTTAGACTAATAATTGAACTGCTCTTTCTCAAGGTCTAGATCTGTCAAGAGGTGCCCATATAAGTGATTACACTGTAATGGATATGATCCCATATATGCTAAAATAAATTTTAATACAAGTTTAATAGTGGGAATCACTCTAAACACCGAGAGCAGGAAAGGGATTTTATGTCTGCTCCCAATATTCACAACATTACAATGAATCAAAAGATTAAATTTATTAAACTTAATTTAACTATTCCCTGTCATTTTATTCTGTTATTTCTAATTTATTGACCAAATTTTAATTAATAACTTTAAAACTATTATATTTTGCTAAAGTAAACTATGGAAGTAAACTATGGACATTAATCAGATAAATCAATCAAAATTTACTTATGAAAGCAAAGTACGGAAACAAATCATAAAATCAGATTATGCAAATTAATGATGAAAGTAAATTATGTTAAAATGAATTATATAAAAGTGACTTATACAAAATGGATTATATTAATCGAATATAGGAATATTCAAGATAAAATTAATACTGTAAATCAATCATGGAAATAAATTATTAATATCAAATTAACTATGTGAATCGAATATGGAAACAATATAATAATGACTACTGCAAATCGATCTTGGAAATAAATTATCATTATAAAATAAATAATTAAATTTAAATATGAACTAATATTACTTTAAATATAGGTGCTGGATATATAGATTCTGGAGATATTTGAAACATCAAAACACAAAACACAATGTAATCTTATAACAATAATAAACTTTATTACATTAACAATTATGATAAAAACTATAATAAAATCAAAACACACTCAAATCTAATATTGTTCCACTCAAATACATGATTCAGATTTACTAAAGACTATGGTTCGAATACTTGTTTAATTAATTCATTTTCTGGATGACTTATTTATTGCTTGACCCATTTATTTATTAAATAAATAATTGACAATAATAATAAATACAAACGCTCACACACAGAATCAGAATTCCATATATTTTAGCTCTAAGAAAACTTATCTTGAAAGAGAAGAAAACCCATAAATTTCTACTTCCCCCCCCCCCATTTTATTGTAAACATTATCCATTGGACTATTCCAAAATAATATATTCGCTTCAATTATTCTAACTAACAATGTGAAATAATCTTAAATTTCTAAACCATTTTATCAAGCAATAATTTTCACATTTCCAATGAAGAAGGATTATATGTCATAAAATTACCCTACTAATTTTGCAAACGGGTTTAAATTCAAAACCCACACTTTTACATTCATGCTTGTCAGATCTTTACGTTTTTGACTGTATATCTTAATAGGTCAGTATGTCCACTCAGCTTGACGACCTCAATTTACCATCATTCAAAAAAAAAAAAATCAACACAGATCGGTTAGTTTATTAATTAAAATCTTTGTCATTCTTCATTATACATATACATCTGACTGAATCCTTATCCTTTCAGGTATTCTGTCCCACATAAGAAAAACTCTCTTCATATTCCACATCACCATGCAGTATTTATAACGTGCACATATTGGTAAGGGAAATTAAAAAACAACAACAACAGTATCAACTTCAAACTTAAACTATTTGCTTGAGCCAGAGAGAGATCTTTTCCTAAGATCCAGAATTGTGTAAAGAGCTTCTGCCTAGACACCTACTCTCTATATTGGCATGCAAAACATTTTCTACAATTAAACAGTAACTTTATTAATAATTCCCTATCTTAATAAAATAAATGGAGTGAAACTTAGTCATCTCCACTGCCATGGTAAATATATCATGAGTCAGCTATTCCCCATCTATTGGGTGGTAGAATAACTTTATGTTAGTAATGACAAGCATTTATGGCTTTATATATGCCCACATATGCATCGATTACAGCCTAGATAAATGACAAAGACTAACCAAATCCTGAATCAAAACGTATATGAATTATTTCAATTTCAAACAATCAAGCCAACAACATGCCCAACATTTATATTAATAACAGATCAACAATACTTTAGCATAATTATGAGTTTTCTATGACCATCCTCCACTCTTCATATTTACTATTAAGCACAAATTAAAATTTTGTTAAGAATAATAAAATATTTATATCATTTCTCTCTTTACTTTTAAATTTAAATTTACGTGAGCATCTATACTTAAATGGTATCAAAATCATTTTCTTTTCTTTCCTTCAAACATTTTAAACATAAACAAAATATTAAATTAAATAATCTAGTGATTAGAGTGTGACATAGCATATAAACAAAATGAAATATAATAAAAAAAAAAAACAAATGACATATTATATAAACGAAATAAAATAAAGAATAAATATCAACATTACAGATAGTCTCTTTAAATGTCTTTTCCTTCCACTGTCCATCAATCAATTAATACATTCAGTTCATTTTACTTGAGATAGCTATATACTTGCACATCAGACAGTTATTTTAATTAAATTTGTATAGAATGCCCAGACAGTTATTTGAATCAAGATAGATAAAAAATGTAGATAGTTATTTTAAATCAAAAGTGTAGCTACAGGAGAATTAATAAATTTTAAAAGAGTTTGATTAGTTACCTTCCATTTGATGAGTTTCTTCCTGGATTTGAATTCACTTAGTTTTCTTTTCTTCTTCTTTTCCATTTAAAGGCTTAAACTATATACAACAAGCAGTCTCTGATTACTAACATGAATTAATTTTTAAACATCTTTTTCTTTAGAAGTTTGCTGCAATTTCATTAAACGAATTTTAAAGAGCCATATAATTATTATAATCTGAATTTCATACAGAAGTTTGACAATTCTCTCCTTCAATGAATTTTTAAGAAGCAGAATGGATAAGTTGTAGCATTTAGTATAAAATGTCTTGTTAAAAGTTGACTTCTTCATAATTAATTTGAGGAAAAGGAGTATGCACCACTGATGGACAAATTAGAAATTCATATTTTGGTCTACTATAAAACTTAAATGCATTATTAAATTCTGAGAAAGAAAATTTACAAAAAAAAATTTGGAGATTAATTCTTAGTTAGCCTGTTGTTCTTAATTAGCAAAAGGTTCTTTTTCACTTTCTCCAGTAACTTTTTATAGAGTGAAGGGAAAAAAGAAAACACATGTTAAACCTCCCCCCCCCCAGTGGTTTCTCTTCAAGTCTAATCAAAAAAATCCCCACTCAAAATGAACAATGACTCTTAAGTGTTACTATTAACAACTTTGTCTGATCTGAAACCAGATCTCTTTAATTAACACATTGTCGATTAATTTATGGAAAATTAGTTAAAGAAGATATAATTGAAAACATAAGCTTACCAACATTTTTTTGGTCAAACAAAGGTTACATTCATTGGATCTAAATAATTTCTTATTTAGATTTACATTTTTAATAATTTAAAAAAAATTATGTCAATTTTTATAAAGGAAAGGAAAAAAATCAAACCCATATATCTGTATCACACACACACATGTGCAGACCATCAAATAGAAAACTGATTATTCAGATTATATGAACACAAATATCCATCATAATTTCTTATAATTACAAGCATAAAATCAATTATAATTTCTGATAATCATAAACATAAATATTCACCATAATCTCCTATAACTTTAAACTTATTCTCTAGAAAGAAACTGTTAACTAAAGCTACTGACAATCGATTCAATCTTAATTCTCAACTCTTTAATAATAGATATCAAATTCACAAGACTTTATCCTAGTCATATAAATATTTATTCCTGAATTATTATATTGGTAAAAAAAATCAATCATCCCCCTGCATTAAATAAGGCTAACTACATTTTATACAAACACAAACTGTCTCTATATACATTACTTTTGAACTAATATAGCCATTACTTTCTCAAATAAAACCTTTAACTTTTCTTATATCAAAAAAAAAAAAAATTTCCACAATTACTTCATTTTATTATATTTGGTTTATAGATGGAATAAACCAAAGGGCTACAATATATATATATATATATATATATATATATATATATATATATATATATATATATATATATATTGTAGCCCTTGGATTTGTCCAAGACTCCAGTTTTGGAGTTAAATAAGCAAAATAGGTTTCAACAAAAATTTTCCTCATAATGTATGTATTTTTTTCTCTTTAATAAGAAGATTTTAGTGAATAATAGGTTTGAACCCATATTTAAAGGGATTGCATATGTTTGACTTAGTAAGCAATCTAAAAATTTATTGTTAAGATGTTTCTACCCAAAAGATTATTTTAGTTTTATTTATGGGTCAAGTTAATATTAAAAACATATTTAGAAAAGAAAAATTTATACATTTGTTGATAAGTTGACTGAGAAAAGGGAAGAAATGTGTGACTCTTAAAACTATAACAGATAGTGAAAATGAATGGACATTATTTTGTACTAAGTTAGAAATAAATAGTTCATGAAAGTAAATGAATAAATAATAATAATATAGTTATAATAATTAAGGATGATAACTAAGGATCAAAGTGTTAAATCGGTTAATTAAAGAAATATATACATGCGATGTAAGTGCATATATAATCTAATTGTGGATTTTCATTGTAAAGTTCACAATTAATAATCATTTCTTATCCTTTTTGTAGGGAAATCTTTAAGAAATTAAATCATTTTAATAAGTTTAATATTAGCAGCCAAATTTAATTTAAAGGTCTGGGTTTGAAATTGGGCTGCAAATATATATTTTGTTTCATTATTTAATGGAAAGAAAATAAAAGGGGGAATAAGATAATTGTCTATTGTTTACTTTTAGTGTAGGTTTCAAGCATGTTGTATTACAAAGTAATTATCAGAGATCTTTAAATGATATCAGTCTCACCAAGGAATTTAAGTGTGCAATTAACTATGATAGTCTGTGAAATATCAAAACTTAATTGGCAATTATAGCTGTTGAAATGTAAAATTAATTGTGGTCATCTGTTAAAATACAGATGTGAAGTGGGCCTGGTTTTCTAAAAGAACAAAAAGGTTAAAAATTAACTAGAGAAAATGGAACAAATCAATTAATTAAAAAAGAGAAGGGCCAGATGGCCATGTAGCATTTCCCTATAAAATCTCTGTGTTAGCAGAGGAGAGGAGCTATTTTTTTGAAACTTTCTTTTTGCAAGTTTTTCTTTTTGACTTAGAGAGAAACTGTGTTATAAAATTTAAAATTGTTTTTTTTTGTTACTTTTTGTCTTTTAAGAATAACTTGGCTAAATCTAACATAGACTTAAGAAAAGACAATGTGTAGTGAATAAATTTTCAAACGAGCACACATTTTTAATCTCCAAAAGTTAACTAATGGTTATCACTGGATCAACAAATGGTAATAAAAATTTAAACCACTGAAATTGTAACGAGCATAGACGTTCGTTACATTGTTGTTGTTTTTTTTTAAATTTATTAAACATGAAAGTAAATTAAAAAGTTCGCATTTAAAAATTTTCTTTAAGAATTAAAAATTGAAATTAAATATCATCTTAAACTCTTATATATTAATTAAATTGCACAGATAATGAAAAATTATTAAAATAAAACTTTATTAAAGAAAAAGTATTTTAAAACTAAATTTTAAAAAGATTTGGAGATGAAATTATATCTTTAAATTTATCTTTAAATATATTTTTGATTTGGAAAACAGGTTAATTAATCAGAAATGGAAATGATTGTTAATTAGTTAAATGTAAACCAGCCTTCGGCATTTAAATGTAAAAACACCGGTCAGATAAGAAAACAATAGAAACTGTTAGCAAATAAGAAGAAATCCCTATGGAATAGGACCGCAGCGAAAGGACCATCGCATCGGTGACATAATGTAAATTCAATCCTTCACATTAATATAAAAGGAAAATTTGGAAATTATTAATTAGTGACTAGTTATTGATGATTATTACGATGTAACAGCTAGGTGTTAGTGCTGAGGGGATTGAAAAAGACGCACAGCTTCAATCCCTTCAGTTCTGCTAAGAAAGGAAGAAAAATGAACCATCGTTTCTACATTGAGGACCAACTACACTAAAAAATCTCCGGACGGATAAATAAATCGGCCAACAGGATACCAATCTTCGGACGATGTGGGAATTCACGTTCAAACGGCAAGGAATATATGAAGATGAACTATTTAAATAACCGTAAGAACTTTAAAATTTATGAACAGTAAATTAAAAACTTTTCCAGATTTAAATGATTGCAATATTATTCTATCTGACCAACATTATTTATTAATTAGTTATAATTTTATTTAATGTATTTATTTTGTAAAATCATTTCCATTTATTTATTTTTTGTTCTTTAAGTTTTATTATGATTTTTGTTTTCCGTTAAATTAATTATAAAAATGTTAAACTTAAGTCGGGCGTGAATGGCTGTATAGATTCGTAAAATTATATTAGGGGAGGGTAATCTTAGGTTATTTATGTCGTTGTTAGATTGGGTCAATGGATTGGATATATTGATGTAGTTAGTAGATGTAATCGGAGATTCGCTACGGGCAGAATTGTTTATATATATGCCGCACTCACCCGTTTGCCTATGGAAAAAATTATAAGACGGAGAACGCAGTTCCTTTCTATGGAGTTTTTTTTTATTGTTCTTCTCGTTAGATAGATGTAATATTCCTATCTGATTGAGAGTCAATGTGTCTTTTCTTAATTCTTTTGGTGCTGCCGTATTTCATATTACATTGAATACATCGATGTATCAGATGGATTGATGCCAGTTTGACTGCGAATTTTAGCCTAAGGTTAAATAGGGATAGAATATTTTAATTTCAATGCAAATCTATGTAGTATTCATACTCGACCCTAAATAAAAAAAGCATTAAATTTAAGTTGTTTATAGACACTTGCATGGATTGTTTATCGGTTAACTATGTTTTGCGTTTTCATATTTGATCAAAATATATAGACATTCGATAAATAATGATACCTTACGGTGAGTATCTAAAATGTATTTATTCGGATGTCTTTTAAGTTATTGGTGACAATGCAAGTATCTTATGGTGAATACTATTGGGTTACATATAAATTTCCCTCCGCAATTGTCAGTAATCAATAATTTTATATTTTGATCACTTATGTTTACTTTGGAATGTTTTTAACCGTGTAATCTATGTAACCGATCTATAGCAACTTATTATAACAAGCTTTTATAATACCATCTGTGCGAACTTAATTAAAATGTAAAATTAGAATATAATAGTAATTAAAGGTAAATTAAAATCAAAATCAAAGTTAAAAATAATGTTAAATGTTAAACTGTAAACTAATACTAAAATAATTTTAAATCTTATATATATGTGCATAAATAAATGTTTGTATGTTAATTACTGGCAGTGGCTTATTTTATTTATTTTTTAATGTTGAAATCTAATTAGATAAGATCTTATATTATTTAATCTCTGCTATTCCACTGAGCTAGTGACATGGGCTAATGACCGGATGCAAAATTTAAAAGGAAAAAAAAAAATATTTTTTTGACTTACGTATCTGCCTACTTTATAAATTTTTCTAGGTTCAAACGCCTAGATGGCGCCCCGTAGTGCAGATGACGTGAAGTCGCATTTTCTGGATCGTTACAATGGCGAACCAACTTGGGCCGATCTTTAATAAACCACAAATACCCTGAGCAAATTTTGTCAAAATGAAATATTTTTATCTGTTTACATAAAGTCGTATACTTTAAATCTGATAAAAGCACTGCCAGAAAGAAATAGCACATATATTAAAAACCAATGGAAAGATATAAAAAAATTTTAAAACTAATTTTTGTTAAAAAAAAAAAAGTCAAAAGGTTGCAATAAATATGTTTTTTTTTGTTGTTGATATATATTACGCTTTAACGTGTATAGGCGCACAGCCCCATAAGTTTATGATCGAAATGTGGTGCCTTACGATGAGTACCTTTGGGAATTACTTCAGTGTAACCCTATTTAAGCATTTTAATCAGTCATAAATAATTTGGTGGTATTTATAATTGTGCTGCAAATATGCACGCATAAACCCATTATCTTTCAAAATATATTTACTTCAATGCAACCTTCCTAAATAATTTAAATAATTTGCTTGTCATGCCATGAGTAAAAATAAAATGTATAAAATAAAATAGAATTCTCGGGGGGAGGAGGTGTAAATGTAAATGGTCCTTAGGTAAGCGATAGTCAACATTTTCTTTTTCTTTTTGTATATAGTCTTTTTGTAAAATTATTAACCGGATGTTTTGTAAATGTCTTCATCAATCGTGTACCGTAATTACTAACCCTAAGTAAAATATTTTTTTTTTATCATTTTTTTTAAGTAACTTTACTGATATGTAACGAGCATAGACGTTCGTTACATTGTTTTGTTTTTTTTTTAATTTATTAAACATGAAAGTAAATTAAAAAGTTCGCATTTAAAAATTTTCTTTAAGAATTAAAAATTGAAATTAAATATCATCTTAAACTCTTATATATTAATTAAATCGCACAGATAATGAAAAATTATTAAAATAAAACTTTATTAAAGAAAAAGTATTTTAAAACTAAATTTTAAAAAGATTTGGAGATGAAATTATATCTTTAAATTTATCTTTAAATATATTTTTGATTTGGAAAACAGGTTAATTAATCAGAAATGGAAATGATTGTTAATTAGTTAAATGTAAACCAGCCTTCGGCATTTAAATGTAAAAACACCGGTCAGATAAGAAAACAATAGAAACTGTTAGCAAATAAGAAGAAATCCCTATGAAATCGGACCGCAGCGAAAGGACCATCGCATCGGTGACGTAATGTAAATTCAATCCTTCACATTAATATGAAAGGAAAATTTGGAAATTATTAATTAGTGACTAGTTATTGATGATTATTATGATGTAACAGCTAGGTGTTAGTGCTGAGGGGATTGAAAAAGACGCACAGCTTCAATCCCTTCAGTTCTGCTAAGAAAGGAAGAAAAATGAACCATCGTTTCTACATTGAGGACCAACTACACTAAAAAATCTCCGGATGGATAAATAAATCGGCCAACAGGATACCAATCTTCGGACGACGTGGGAATTCACGTTCAAACGGCAAGGAATATATGAAGATGAACTATTTAAATAACCGTAAGAACTTTAAAATTTATGAACAGTAAATTAAAAACTTTTCCAGATTTAAATGATTGCAATATTATTCTATCTGACCAACATTATTTATTAATTAGTTATAATTTTATTTAATGTATTTATTTTGTAAAATCATTTCCATTTATTTATTTTTTGTTCTTTAAGTTTTATTATGATTTTTGTTTTCCGTTAAATTAATTATAAAAATGTTAAACTTAAGTCGGGCGTGAATGGCTGTATAGATTTGTAAAGTTATATTAGGGGAGGGTAATCTTAGGTTATTTATGTCGTTGTTAGATTGGGTCAATGGATTGGATATATTGATGTAGTTAGTAGATGTGATCGGAGATTCGCTACTGGCAGAATCGTTTATATATATGCCGCACTCACCTGTTTGCCTATGGAAGGAATTATAAGACGAAGAACGCAGTTCCTTTCTATGGAGTTTTTTTTTTATTGTTCTTCTCGTTAGATAGATGTAATATTCCTATCTGATTGAGAGTCAATGTCTTTTCTTAATTCTTTTGGTGCTGCCGTATTTCGTATTACATTGAATACATCGATGTATCAGATGGATTGATGCCAGTTTGACTGCGAATTTTAGCCTAAGGTTAAATAGGGATAGAATATTTTAATTTCAATGCAAATCTATGTAGTATTCATACTCGATTCTAAATAAAAATGCATTAAATTTAAGTTGTTTATAGACGCTTGCATGGATTGTTTATCGGTTAACTATGTTTTGCGTTTTCATATTTGATCAAAATATATAGACATTCGATAAATAATGATACCTTACAGTGAGTATCTAAAATGTATTTATTCGGATGTCTTTTAAGTTATTGGTGACAATGCAAGTATCTTATGGTGAATACTATTGGGTTGCATATAAATTTCCCTCCGCAATTGTCAGTAATCAATGATTTTATATTTTGATCGCTTATGTTTACTTTGGAATGTTTTTAACCGTGTAATCTATGTAACCGATCTATAGCAACTTATTATAACAAGCTTTTATAATCCCATCTGTGCGAACTTAATTAAAATGTAAAATTAGAATGTAATGGTAATTAAAGGTAAATTAAAGTCAAAAATCAAAGTTAAAAAAATAATGTTAAATGTTAAAATGTAAAACTAATAATAAAATAATTTTAAATCTTATATATATGTGCATAAATAAATGTTTGTATGCTAATTACTGGCAGTGGCTTATTTTATTTATTTTTTAATGTTGAAATCTAATTAGATAAGATATGATGTTATTAAATCTCTGCTACTCCCTGAGCTAGTGACATGGGCTAACGACCAGAACCAAAATATTTTAAAAAAAAATTTTTTTTTTTGACTTACGTATCTGCCTACTTTATAAATTTTTCTAGGTTCAAATGCCTAGATGGAGCCCGTAGTGCAGATTACGTTAATTTAAACCACTGAAATTAAACTTTGAGTTTGATATCATCTATATATGCAACCAATTTAAATATAAAATGAATCTAAAGATAAAAAAGACAATTAGAAATGGACTTATATTGAGAAAAAGTTAAACAAATGCTATTTAACTTTAATCTGCATAAAATTAAAAAGTTTAACTGTATTCTGCATAAAATTAAAAGGTTTAACTGTATTCTGCATAAAATTAAAAATGTTTAACTATATTCTGCATAGAATGGGAAATGAGGAACGTGGTTCAGCAAAATAAAATTTGTATATCTGATAGGAGAGGAATCAAACTCCATCAAAAGAACTTTTTGCTATAAGACTTATGTGCTCTTATAAACCGATCAAGGAGGAATGGAAAAAGAAAAAATGGAAACTAGGCATTTGGAAGACACTACCAAAGAACTTTACATAAGTATAATTTTTTTTTTATTCGCTCTTTATGTGTGTAAGACATTTACTTTAAAAAAATTTTTTATTTCTTTGTAGTGTATCATGTATATCATCTATTTTAAAATTAATTCATGTTATAATTACAATTGTATTATTTTGGGGGTAAAGATATGGATATTAAATAATTTTAAATGTGTTTATTTTTAAATGCTTTTGCTATTATTGTCATTTTGGGGGTAGGTGAAATTGATATCATGTCATTCTGATGTGCCTTATTTAAAATGCTTTACAAACATTTAAAAAAAAAAAAACACTTAGAGATATTATTGTTAGCATCAGAGGTTACAGTCAAATGCTTAGACTTATAAAATTGCATGATTATTGAGCTAAAGCATCATCATTTTCTTATAAAAGTGCATGGAAATAGTTTTAAAATTTTAATGCACATTTCTTATTGTTTATTATTATTGTTATCATAGATTTAAGGCCAGAAATTTATGCTTGGAAAATTTATGGGCTCATATACCGGTGCACTAATTTGCAAAAATATTAAAGTTGTGAAAGTTTTACTTGTTTAATTTGATGTTCCGACCTGTATGTAGGTTGTTAGACAAAGTCTCCACAAAGCCAGTGAAGTCTAGCTCACTAAGATATGTATGCTATATTCATAAAGTATTTGAACACAGTGGAAGAGTTTTCCCACTTGATTATTCTCTATATCATAAGAAGGTTTCTTTATTATTGGCCAGAGGTACTAGGTACATCTAAGTTTTTTGTATGACTAGCGATAAAAATCCTAGCATATCTCAACCTTAGTGAAAAGGTTCTCTCTTATTCGGGTCACTGCCTGCCTCATGTTAATGTTTGATATTCCTTACGTGTGTATGAGAGATAGCCATGATAAGCATCATTATAAGTATCGGATACAAGGTTGCAAACTCAGTTTAATGTTGGAATGAATGCAGAAAATGTATGTGCGATTAGTGTATTTGAATATTGTCTTATTGATTTAATTTTATCAATTAGAATGAAAAGTAATAAAGGTAATAAAATGTGAAATTAAGGGTTAAATAACCTACGAATGTTTAAGCTTAAGCAATGCGTATATAAAATTATTTAATAAACATTTACATAGCCAGCTGAGAACTTCACTGGAATGGTAATATTGTTAAAATATTATTATGCTATAAGAACATGAGTATAAAGTGTGTGCACTATGATGATGATTGATCTTGATGCCGAGTTATTTGCATTTACTTGGTCTCACTATGCTTAAGATATCTCTGTTGTAAAGATTAGGGCGAAGGAATGTTTGATCAGGATGATAGGATAAGATTTTTAAAAAAAATTTGCGAAGGAATATTAATTTTGAAATTTGTTAAATAAAATTATTATATTCAATTATGGGAGAAATTAGCTATAAAACAAATCAGTAATAAAAGAGAAAGCATTGAACACGGGAAGAAATTGATATTCACTATATTTAAGATAAAATGAAAGTGTCAATATAATGTATATGTTTATGTATGGAACTGTAGTTTGTCAAATAAAATTTGTTATTTGTTTTAAATAAAATTTACGTATGTCTCAATGTTTTTGTGGGTTATTATTATCCAGATATTTCCAATCCAATCATTCATCAATCCATTATTATTAATATTTGAATTATCATGTATGTAAATAATATCCGGTAAAATTGATTAAATGGTTAATTTCAAATACTTAGAATTATCAAATAATTTAATATTGTTGAAGTATAAAGTGTGAATAAAGATAGTATTGAGTGATAGTGAGTGCAGGGGTGGGCATAAAATCCTTTTTCCATTCATTGTATTCAAACACCTCTCTCTAGATGCACTTCTCTATAATTTTGTTATAATCATGAGTATGTTTATGATGTGTTTATAAAAAATTTTAATAAGCTTAAATTATTACGAGCTTTAATGTCAATAGATATTACCTGCATTAAAGACAACCAAAATCACCTTTGGAGGCAATTATGAGAGGAGTGTTTATCACCAATAATCTATCGCAGGTTATTCGATTTCCACACCTAATTATTCTAAAAACCCTGAGAAGAGATTATAAGGGGAAATGAGCTAGCAAAAATGTAAATTTTAATAGTCAAATAAATAATAGTTTAATAGACATATGGATGTGAAGTTGGTGGAGGGGTGGATCAGGAAGGTGGAGATGTATATAGACCCTTGCTTGTAATTAGAATAAAATTTAATTGTAGCTTTAATCATGGTGGATGGGGGATGCACTGAGAATAACCCAGAATTCCTACAGATATTAATATTATCCATTTTTAACGCATTCTCAGTGTTCTCTAAATCGATTATGTATTAACCCATTCATGAAATATTATTACTAAGAGTATTGAATTGAGATTTAACCTTTATATTTTATTAAAGTTGCAATTTGGTGCCTTGGCAAATAAGCTTATAGATGTTCTGTACCATCATCATCACCCCAGTAGGCTTCAGAAATAGTGTCAGCTGGGAATGATGAAGCATCCATCGATCCATCTTTAAAATGTTATAATTGGCATGCAATTTAGCTACAAGTGTTTAAATGCCCTATAGATTTAAATATAGTATAATCAATCCATGACGTGGATGTGCGACCATTTGAATAAAATTCTCATTGGTTAGAATAAAGTTATAATTAACCTAAACTATCCAATAATATATGTGATATTTGAAGACTCTCCCAATCGTTTTAATTCTATATAAAATATCATGTGGATGACCGACAAGAGATTGCAAAATACGTTTTATGTTAATTTAATAAGTTTTTATAAAGTTAACAAAATAAAGAATAACTTTTCATTTGTTAGAATTGATTTTTATTTAGTTACAATTGGCTTGTAACGCGGTCGCACGAAGGAGATTATACATTATACTTATTATACATTGTACTTGAGAAATTATATATTTAATTTATATGTATGAAATATATTAATCTATACATCGCATATTTAATTGATACTTAAGAAAATCATCTTTCGTAAAACTGTATTTAGGAAATTTTTCGTTAGTTAGATTTGGCTACAACGTGGATGCTTATAAACATCAAGCCCCTAGCGAAAATCCCTTTTTGTTAGAATATATATATAATGCAATCTTTTTTTATTTTACAAAACTGCATTTAAAAATGCCTTCTGAAATAATTATTTCTTTAACTATCTTTTAAATAAATTTGATCATATTTTTTTTAAAATTATAAAACATGTAATACAGATATATGTGAGTTTTATACATCACCCCCCCCCGTTTATGAGGTAAAATGCATCAGTTTGACCCATTTTAGCTCTGATGCTTTATTTTTGACTTTACTATTTGATTTTTACTTTTCATCTATATTTCTTTATTTAATATTTTTATAATATAAGTTTAAATCAAGATTGACAATCTACAGCAGGTGACTTTTTTAATGGTGATCTATCACATCAGGCCATAATCTGCATTGACCTGCAACAATTATGTTATATGTGATGACAACCCAGGATCACATGCATTATTATGATGTGTACATGAGAGGTTGAATGCTTTGAATAGCAGAACACATCTGTTTTATATTCACCTTATGCAATAAAACAATGTTTTAACTTTTTTATTGACTTGCTGGCAATTTCCTTTCCTGCTGATTGAATGAGCCCATAACTTTCTCCATTAAGTCTGCATGCTAGAAATTTAGGGTGACTGCAAATAGTGGTATATTCATTGACCATTTGACTTACATTAAAATGATGTTTATTATGACATTTTGGGAATTTTTCTCCCAATGAACTGATTTGTGACTTATGCTGGTATTTTTTCAGTGCACATATTTTTAGATAAGGGATGAAACTCTATCCTAGCATGTTGGATGGGCCCAGAACTTTCTACTGGATCCTCATCCTAAAAATAAGGGAATCTATCACCTTTCAGGTTCATATCCATTATGGGTCTTACATTCTCATAGCAACAGCCTACATTTAACATAACTTCCTTGACCATTATGTGTACTTCCTCTCTCCCTCCATGATTCTATCAACCTAAACACAATCCAAGGTCACTTTAAATATTACTTTGCAACATTTTTTTATTTTATTATAGATTTCATTTTATTTATTATATGCTTTATCCAAGCTGTGATTCACAATATTTATTTTTCCTCTCTTTCAAAAAAAGTTTAAATTTCTTCTCTTTGGCTATATAATCTAGCTTTGTGCTGTTAAATGCTTTAAGTATCTTGGCCATTTCCTCAACCATTTTTTTTCATCACATAATTTTATTTTTATAACTTTCTTTATGTTAGCAGAGTTATTCTTTAAATGTGCATATACTTTTACACTTTTCTCTTTCTTACTGTGAATATATACATTTTTACTTTCTGATTTACCATTCTTTTGCTCATCTTTTCTTTCTGTTTTCTTACTTATCTCTATTCTGTTATGTTTCTATTTTTAGTATTTGGGTTAATTCCCATATTTCCTGTATGCATCATTCTATTTGTTTGTTAATTAATTCTGTGTATTTTTCTAACCTTTCCTCTAATGACTTCATGATTTGATTTTCTTTTATATTATTTTCTACTCCCTTTTTGTTACGTTTTATTTCTGACACATCTTTATTTTTAAATTTAAGGTTATCATTTGAGTTAGAAATGTTTTCTGATTCTGGCTTCATTTTTGAGTCAAACTTATTTTCTGCTTCAGGTTTAATTTCTGAGTTGGACATTCTCTAATTTGAACTTAAAATTTTGTTAAAAATTATACTTGTTTTTTAGTTCCTTTTCATTTGCAGTATTTGAGCTATTTAAATGTGCATACTTACACTTTCTTGTTTATTTTTAGTCTCATTTATTTTAGCTATTAACTGTTTTATATTCAGGTCTTGTTTCATTCTTTCTAGTATTTACCTGTCTTCTCGTAAGAGTATCCTCATCTCCTGTACCAATCATTTTATTCATTTGTCAACCATTTCTGGGTATTTCTCAAAGATTTCATCAAACAACTTGGTAATTTTATTTTATTCTATATTATTTTGAGTCTCCATGTTTGTTTTGTCTCTAGTATGCATTAAATTTAGTTTTATAATTACTACTGACTCTTAATGCAAATTTTATTTTACTTGGTTTATTTATTTTTTAAGTATTTTTAAAACAAATGAAGTGTTTGACTAACTCCAAAAAATATCTGTCTTCTCTAATTCTCACTTGAATATAAACAACTCCAATAATAAATTTATTTATCACTCTGGCCGTTCTTTTCTCTCTCCTTTTTATTCATAATTTATACTTTTTTTATTCTTTTATTTTATATTTTTAACTATTATTAATTATCTTATATACGTAATATTATAATTTGCTTACCTTGATTCATTTCTCTTCTCACACTTCTCACTTATTTTAACTTTTATACCTATGCAATTTAGTATTTATTTTGAATTTTAACTTGGAACTATTTTTTTTTAATTATGATTTTATTTTTTTGACTTTGATTATGCTGGGTCAATTTATGTACGTTGGCACTCATGTTAGATGGCATTTGAACCGGGTCTCCTTCAAAATTTTACCATATTAATCAGATTTAAATACTTTTTAACATATATTATCTTTTGGCTTTAACACTATGGCACTGGACCAGTCATTCAAGCAGATGGGAGAATACCATTGATACCATAACCATCAATGATACCCATGGCCAGACTAAGCTATACAAAGCATAACATAACCACATTTGCTGACTGTGGCCTAACTCAACTGCTGGAACAAATCCCTGCCATCCAAAAAAATTTATTTGTTTTCAGGTTGAAACTCAGGTGCCAGCCCACCATGTGTTATATTTTGATCATGCTTCAGATGATAGCCACACAATTTATTGCTTGAAATATCTCAAGCTAGCTCATAATCTGTATCAGGGATATTTAACACATAAAAAATAACTATATTCTTAAATTAATGGTGACACAAGAGTAAGAGAGAGAGAGAGATAATAGACCAAAATAATAACTAAGCAAACATTATTTATATATATATATTGTAACGTTTTTCGTATTACTAGGCCACTATACACCTCAAATTTATAGTTGAGCGTGAGTTGATCAAGCTGTATCAAAAGAAAAAAGAAAGTTGTATTTCTATTCTCAACACAGCTATTTTTCCTGATCAACTTCGGCCTAGAACTATTACTGAGTACAATCGTGAGCAGAACCAGTTTTTAATGTCTACTTGAGGGCGCCAGAGTCATTAGACCCACTGAGACTGCATCAAACATATTGTAGCCCATAAGGTAATAATTATACGATCTGAGTTAACATTCTCGTTAAGAAGAAGATATCCCCATTTTTTTTTAATTATGGAAATTAAATCTATCAAAAAAAAATAATTTGTATACCGATCTAAGTTAAATAACTAAAGGTAAAACTTAAATAGAATAGCATTAATTTTATACACGTACAATGAAAGTGAGGTTAATAATAAAGATTTATTCTAACTCGTCAAGCATTCAATATTTATGATTAAGACAAAATTATAATGTTGGAAAAGATTGTGCATATGAATTCAATAATTTGATTCAAATATTGGAGTAATAATTATTTAGTCTTATTTTCCGTAGTAACAGTTTGGTTCATTTCTCAGTTCGCAAATCTTCTGATCCAAGAAAAATTTATGGGATAACATTTCCATTCAACTCACTATTCATAAAGCTTTATGTAAAAAAAATTATGGCCATTTACTTACCGGTAAGTTGACATTAAGTAGGTCATCGATCTTCTCGAGGTACAATTCAGTTAGTGGGTAGTCCGCAGTAGTTGTTTTTCTTTTAGTTTTATTTCCGAATCTCCGATCTAATTTAGGTAGCCAGATGACAATCTAGGTGACTTTTTTCGAGAGAAAGTGTCAGCAAACGATAGAGCTCTACTCACTCATGGTGAGCGATTTCAGTTCGTATCTAAGTGGACACATTTTATTAAAAAAATACGAGGCACTTCAAATTGCTCAGCACTATTGGAACAATAAGAGAAAAAAGACCCCTTTTCAAATCTGTCAGCTCCTTTTATACTCCTAGATTCTTTTTAGAAGCTCTGCGCACGTTCTTTTTTTTCTTTGTTCTACTTTATAAACTTCTACATTATTCTCCTTTTCTTATTACAAAGTCTGTTTTTCCGTTAAGAATTTCTGCCATTTTTTAATTACTATCAGAAAGTTGTTTCTGATAGCAATCTTTCACCTTTTGAAATTTCCTTTCACTATTTGAATCAATGATTCAATATGCACTTTCCAACATTGAATTTATTTTAGTTAACTTATTTCTAAAAAAAAAAGAAAAATTAAACTTTCACTGTACGTTTTTTTTTTTCTTTAAAACATTATGTTACAAAAAAAAATAAAGATCGTGTTCGCTCTTCTTTCTTTTTTTTATAATACCTAATATCAAAAAGTAATTTGTACTTTATATATAAATAAATGGTACAATATATATATATATATATATATATATATATATTGTACCATGTTATATATATATATATATATATATATATATATATATATATATAACAGCATATCATATAATAAATTTTACATTAAAAAAGAGTAAACGATTACTTTCATGCTAAAATTATAATAACCTTTTTTTAGAGTTCATTTCATTTAAAATAAAGTCTCTATAGACCATTATTATGGAAAATATATTTACCTAAGCTTTCATGAGATGGAGATGACATAGTTCATTTGGTTTTGTATTACATCAGTGTTACTTTACAACCATTTAGCTTGATGGTCTCCATCAATAGTTCCAGGGCTTGTTTTCTATTCTGTGACTTGACAATGGGAGAGAGAGTTTGTGGCAGCATCTGTTTCACCATTTTGGCTTCAATTGCCAGTGAGGTTTCAGGTGGGGCAGTTGATTTTGGAGGACTTCATGGCCCAAATTTTCATCAAACTTCTAAAATGATCTAGCAATGCATTTTTCTAGATCTGCAGCTTCTGCAATGATATTCTCCACAGAAGTAATGAATGGCTATATTCTGCTCTTAGATTTCTGGATCTTTGGAGCAATGAATAATGTAACAGCACAAAATAAAGACCAGACTGATTCACAGACTCAAGAATAGAATAATTTGACCACAAAATGAAGGCCAGAATGATAACAATAGACTGTGGTGACTTTATATATCCCTCTCTCTCTCATTGTTTTAATTTATTATCATTATTTTTAATTTTGATCATAACTTGAATATGTTTTTTTTAATTAATTTTTACATTTTGTTTTATTCAATTGATTTTTACATTTGCTTAAATCTACTCTTTTCTTAGATTAATCTACTATCACTTTTATGACATAGTTTACATGTTTTTCTATTAATTAATTCAATCAGTAATCTTACTAATATTCCAAATTAATTAATTAATTGTTTTTTTTATATTGGACTATTTTCATCATTTAATATGAGTATTGAATGTTTTTAGAAAAATTTAACTTTTATTTAAATATTCCAAATACATTCAACTGTTAGTAATAGCCCATCAAACAGGTTAGTATATGCTAGTACTGTCACTGATAAGGCTAGCAACACCTGAAGAAGAGGCAAGAATATTTTTCTTGAAACATTTGTGCATGTACTAACCTGTTTGATGTGCTATTACTAACAGTTGAATGTATTTGGAATATTTAAATAAAATATATTTTTTCTAAAGACATTCAATACTCATATTAAATGATTGAAATAGTCCAATATAAAAATACAACTAGAACACCATCATTACAATCCTTCAGGAAAACACCAATTAATTAATGTTTTTATGTTCAATTTCTACTAAGATTTATTTTTAACATTTATTCCCCTAACTTATTTTTATTTTATAAAACAAGAAGAGTTTTCTTTAAAAAGAAGTTTTTAAATCTTTGCCTACCCTGTTCTCTTATATATATATATATATATATATATAAGAGATACAGGGTAGGCAAAGATTAAAAAAAATAAATAATCAATATATATATATATATATATATATATATATTGATTATTTATTTTTTTTGTTCTTTAAGTTTTATCATGATTTTTGTTTTTCATTAAATTAATTATATAAATGTTAAACTTACGTCGGGCGTGAATGGCTGTATAGATTTGTAAAGTTATATTAGGGGAGGGTAATCTTAGGTTATTTGTTTCGTTGTTAAATTGGGTCAATGGATTGGATATATTGATGTAGTTAGTAGATGTAGTCGGAGATTTGCTACTGGCAGAATCGTTTATATATACGCTGCACTCACCCATTTGCCTATGAAAGGAATTATAAGACGGAGAATGCAGTTCCTTTCTATGGAGTTTTTTTTTATTGTTCTTCTCTTTAGACAGATGTAATATTCCTATCTGATGAGAGTCATTGTCTTTTCTTAATCTTTTTGGTGCTGCCGTATTCCGTATTACATTGAATACATCGATGTATCAGATGAATTGATGCCAGTTTGACTGCGAATTTTAGCCTAAGGTTAAATAGGGATATAATATTTTATTTTCAAATGCAAATCTACGTAGTCTATTCATACTCGACCCTAAATAAAAATGCATTAAATTTAAGTTGTTTATGGATGCTTGCATGGATTAGTTATCGGTTAAGTATGTTTTGGGTTTTCATATTTGATCAAAATATATAGACATTTGATAAATAATGATACCTTACGGTGAGTATCTAAAATGTATTTATTCGGATGTCTTTTAAGTCATTGGTGACAATGCCAGTATCTTATGGTGAATACTACTGGGTTACTTATAAATTTCCCTCTGCAATTGCCAGTATCAATGATTTTATATTTTGATCGTTTATGTTTACTTTGGAATGTTTTTAATCGTGTAATCTATGTAACCGATCTATAGCAACATATTAAAACAAGCTTTTATAATCCCATCTGTGCGAACTTAATTAAAATGTAAACTTATAATATAATAGAAATTAAAATGTAAATTAAAATCTAAGGTAAAGTTAAAAATAATGTTAAATGTTAAAATGTAAAACTAATACTAAAATAATTTTAAATCTTATATATATGTGCATAAATAAATGTTTGTGTGTTAATTACTGGCAGTGGCTTATTTTATTCTTTTTTGTATATACTCTTAGATTATATTATTAAATCTCTTCTATTCCACTGAGCTAGTGACATGGGCTAACGACCGGATGCAAAATATAAAAAAAAAAAAAAAATTTTTTTTTGACTTACATATTTGCCTACTTTGTAAATTTTTCTAGGTTCAAATGCCTAGATGGCGCCTTGTAGTGCAGTTAACGTAAGTCTACCTTCTCCGGATCGTTACAATATATATATATATAAAACAGAATTTTTTTTTTTTATTTTACAAAACTGTGTTTGAAAATTCCTTTTGAAATAATTATTTCTTTAACTATTTTTCAAATAAATTTGATCAGATTTTTTTTAAAAAATTATGAAACATGTAATGCAGATATACTTGAGTTTTATACCTATATTTCTTGCTAGTGTTACTACATAAACTATTGTTCAGATCACATAAAATAAAGCTAAACTAACTATTTTTTAAATGTATACCTGATGAAAAAGTTTAAAATAGTAGACATTCAAATATAATTACATTTAAATATCAAATATTTTATCTGTCATTAACTTAAAATAATTTGTTACTTGTGAGAAAAATTAACTTTTATTTTTATCTAAGTACAAAACTTTTTCTATAAAATAGTTTTTTTGTCTTTATATATTTTTTATTTTGTGAGCGCACACACTATGTCTTTATGCATGTATATGTATTTATTCACTGGGTAATAAAATGTTTTGTGCTGTACATCTGTAATTTGCTTAATGTTCTTGTAATATTTATTTACAATATTCTATTTCAACTAAATTAATTATTAAATGTTAATATAAACAAAATATCTTTTCTGTAATCCTTTATTATACGAATTTCATTTTAGATAAAGTAGAATAAACTACTGAGTATTAAATATTAATGCCTTAATTTATTTTAATTTTAGAAATAGTATTTTTATTATTGATGTTGTCTTGAGTGGTTGCATATTTAAAGAAGTGTCCATAAAATGGCAAAGGTATCAATATATATATATATATATATGTGGGGGGGGGGTGTCAATAGAAAACATGAATACCACATTTTACATTAATTGAAAATAATAACAAAGTTAAGATAAATGATGTTAGAATAAAGTGAAAGCTTAAACGTATTCAGCATTAAATCTAATACTTAAATATTTTACACTTTAAATGTTTGAAAATAATTCATGTAAATAATCTATGAAAGTATTAAGACGATATCCAAATTACATGTTGCTCTTTATTTGTATGTGTTTACTAATAAAATAGTTATTTCAAAATTATGTTTCACTATTTAAAAATGTTTACTAAATGCAGTAAAACTAATAGAACATCAAAAAATATTTTTAAAAAAACATTTCCATAAAGCTATTTACAACAACATAAGTGTCAATTAAAAATGCAAAAAATTAACTATATCTACTAATATGGAATATTTAATTTTCCAGATGAACATATCTACATATTAACACGAACTTATTCATTTTACTGTTTTTTTTTTATTTATATCTTTTTACATTAACTCATCATTTATGGTATTCCTTGCGATGTTTATTATGATTTGTGTACCTCGATTAGTGTGTACTTTATTTATATTCATGATAGAGGATGTAAAATTTAATGTTTTCAATTTATTTAAAACAGAATAAGATGCATAATTACAATATAAATTTTTAAAAATTATGTAGACTTTAAAACATAAATTTATTTTAAATTGTATTATTAATTATTCGTGGAAGTAAAAAGAAGATCAATTTTGTTTATTGTAATGACTTCAAAACATGCATTAGAGATTGTATTACAAAACAATTTAAGTAGAAAATCTAAAAATAGACGTTAAAGGTTTAATCAATTTAATTTCTTCAGAACACACTGTGATTATTAAATAGATTAAACAAATAGTATTAATAATCTAAATGCAGATTATATATGCATGTAAATAAATGACATTAAAATTTACTTCCATTATGAGTAGTTAATAGAATGGTGACATCTTCAATAAAACTTATGTTTATAAATTTTATATATTTAGTAAAGATTAAAGTCTTACATAAATATGATCTAATAAAAAACAAATAACTGAATGAAAATTTGTACAGTAGAGTAATTGCAGTTTTTATATGAATAATTAATTAAAACTTTGAAAAACTCGAAATTCATGTTAAATAACCTAATTAAAACTTTATATATATTGTAACGAGCACAGACGTTCGTTACATTGTTTTTTTTTTATTTATTAAACATGAAAGTAAATTAAAAAGTTCGCATTTAAAAATTTTCTTTAAGAATTAAAAATTGAAATTAAATATCATCTTAAACTCGTATATATTAAATCGCACAGATAAAAAAAATTATTAAAATAAAACTGTATTAAAAATAGAAAAGGTATTTTAAAAACAAAAACTTAAAAAGATTTAGAGATAAAAATATATCTTTGATTTGGAAAACAGGTTAATTAATCAGAAATGGAAATGATTGTTAATTAGTTAAATGTAAACCAGCCTTGGGCATTTAATTGTAAAAACATCAGTCAGATAGGAAAACAATAGAAACTGTTAGCAAATAAGAAGAAATCCCTATGGAATCAGACCGCAGCGAAAGGACCATCACATCGGTGACATAATGTAAATTCAATCCTTCACATTAATATAAAAAGGACAAGTTTGGAAATTATTAATTAGTGAGTGATCATGATTATTACGATGTGACAGATAGGTATTAGTGCGGAGGTGCGGGAGAAGAGATTGAAGGATGCATGTTCAATCCCTTCAGTTGTTATAAAATGGAAAAATGAAACATCGCTTTTCTTATATTCAGAGGACCACAGGATCATCGGGAAATTTAACGCTGGATTTCAAACGGCAAGCAATTGTAAAAGATGAACATTTCTAAAACCGTAAGAACTTTCTAAGATAGATATAACGAACAATATTAATTTGAAAACACTAAGAACTTTAAATTTTAAACTTTCCTAGTATTTAATTGTTACAAATAGAATCCTATCTGACCAAACTAAATTCTTTATTAATAGTGTTATTTGATGTATTTTTTTTCCTTATTTATGTAAAATCATTTCCATTTATTTATTTTTTATTCTTTAAGTTTTTATCATGATTTTTTTTTGTTTTTCGTTAAATTAATTATATAAATGTTAAACTTAAGTCGGGCGTGAATGGCTGTATAGATTTGTAAAGTTATATTAGGGGAGGGTAATCTTGGGTTATTTGTTTCGTGGTTAAATTGGGTCAATGGATTGGATATATTGGTGTGATTAGTAGATGTAATATTGATTCGCTACGGGCAGAATCGCTTCATACGCCGCACACTTCCGTTTGCCTATGGAAGGAATTATAAGTTGGATACCGCAGTTCCTTTCTATGGAGTTTTTTGTTTTATTGCTCTTCTTTGCAGATAGATGTAATATTCCTATCTCATAAGAGGCAATTTCTTCTCTTAACCTTTTGTGCTGCCATATTTTATTACATTGAATACATCGATATATCAGATGAATTGATGCCAGTTTGACTACGAATTTTAGCCTAAGGTTAAATAGGGATAGAATGTTTATTTTCAAAAGCAAATTTATGTGGTCTATTTATACTTGACCCTAAATAAAAATCAGTAAATTTAAGTTGTTTATAGACGCTTGCATGGATTGGTTATCGATTAAGTATGTTTTGGGTTTTCATATTTGATCAAAATATATAGACATTCGATAAATAATGATACCTTACGGTGAGTATCTAAAATGTATTTATTCGGATGTCTTTTAACTTATTGGTGACAATGCAAGTATCTTATTGGTGAATACTATTGGGTAACGTATAAATTTCCCTCCGCAATTATCAGTAATTAATAATTTTGTATTTTGATCGTTTATGATTACTTTGAAATGTTTTTGACCGTGAAATCTATGTAACCGATCTATATTCAACATTATAAACAAGCTTTCCTCAATTTATCTGTGCGAACTTAATTAAAATTAGAATATAATAGTAATTAAATGTAAATTAAAGTCAAAAATCAAAGTTAAAAATAATGTTAAATGTTAAAATGTAAAACTAATACTAAAATAATTTTAAATCTTATATATATGTGCATAAATAAATGTTTGTATGTTAATTACTGGCAGTGGCTTATTTTATTTATTTTTTAATGTTGAAATCTAATTAGATATTATATTATTTAATCTCTGCTATTCCACTGAGCTAGTGATATGGGCTAATGACCGGAACCAAAATATTTAAAAAAATTTTTTTTTTTGACTTACATATCTGCCTACTTTATAAATTTTTCTAGGTTCAAATGCCTAGATGGCGCCCTGTAGTGCAGTTCACGTTGAGTCGTTTTCTCCGGATTGTTACAACTGGCGCCCAACGTCGATTATCCCTTTCCGCTTAAAACCCCAACTACTGCCCTCTTACTACTGCTAAAATTTCTCGCTTAAATCTGCTGCCAATATATATATATAAAAAAAATGCGAATGTTTAACGAGTGCCCGTAGTTAAATGGAATAGTTATTAAAATTAATTTTGGGAAGCTAACAGTCTATGGATATTTTTAACTGGTGACATGGCGCCCAAGGGTAATTTCACTAAACGGAGTTACTTCTAAAATAAATTTTGTCACCAGGCTCAATTTTTTTGTATGAAATTTGTTTTCTAAACGTGTGTAAATTTTTCTTAGACCAAATAATGAGACGTGAATCGGATCAATAATTATGTCAATAAATATATATGTTTGCAAATCTTCAATAAGAGGGAACGAAATAATTATACCCGGATCTAGCGAATGTTAATAGATATAAATAAAATTTGCTTGAGTTTAAAAATATATTTTAGCGAAATATTTTGACAGGTAGAATTTAAGAGATTTTATATATACGGGCAGTTAAAAATATATATATTGGCAGCAGATTTAAGCGAGAAATTTTAGCAGTAGTAAGAGGGCAGTAGTTGGGGTTTTAAGTGATAAATATAAAAGCAGCAATTAGGCCAACAGAACCGAGAGGGAGATAGCCTATTAGCCATTAATAAAATTGTAATTAAACGTAATAATCGCAGAGATTGAAACAAGAAAAAATAATAAGAGTATTTTTTTTACCGTATTAGTTTTAATAAGCTCCATGTAAAACAGTTTAAACATTTTCTTTATCAGTGCAATACATTGTGTTAAAAATATATTAATATAGTTAGCAATAAAATAAAAAGTAATCATCATCATCGATCACGATAATCATCCAAAGCCAGGGGTAATATGGACAACAACCACGCTGATCAAGAACCGGACCCATCCGGATTTCTTGAATCTCCTCCAAAAAGTATGAGAACTGTCCAGAAAACGACCAAGGAAGATTCCGATCTGGATGATCTGGTGGAATTATGTAAGAGAAGCGAAGAGAGGGCAAGAAAGCAGGAAAAGGAAGCCCAAAGAAAAGAGACGGAGTGTAAAAAGTCTACCAGGATGCTCCTCGATGAATTGGCACAAGCGAGAGAAGGATATAGGGCTCTCCAACGAAAACTGGAAGAATACTGCTCAGGAAATCGAAAAAAATGAGCGAATGCCGAGATCAAACTGAGCCAAAAATAATACAATACCTGGACAACGAAGTCCTGATAGCAAAAACAGAACCTGATGATACAAACAGCATCAACGAGGCAGTGGACCTAAACCAAAGATGTCAGGCCTTTAATGATGATCTACCACCTCCTCAAGCGTTTAGTAGATAGATTCAAATATTACAATTTAAAATAAAATAATTTTCGTTTTATTTAATAAAAATCATCCCAAATATTTTTGTTAAAATAAATGAGGGACAATAGTTTAATTATATAAGTTATCTAAAAACAGCAGCTGTCCACTTAAGTTTTCTTTAATTAGTAACAGTAATTTTAATTAAATCTAGTTTGTAATTCGAATGTCGACGGGGAAGTTAACAAAAGGAATTAATTAATGTTGAATTCCTTTAGACATTTGGATAGATTTAATTACAGCAGATAAGTCCAATAGTTTTGTACACCCCAGGACAAATCTATTGTTAAATTTTACTATAAAAAGGATGTTTTTCTTTTGTTCTCCATTCTAAGCATTTCTAAGCTATTCTAAGCTTTTCTAAGCTTTTAAAGAAGTCTAAGCTTTTAAAGAATTCTGAGTTGACTAAAGATTTCTGAGTTATCTAAAATTCTAATAATTTGCTAACCTTGACATGTCCGAGTAGAGGCATTTAAGATGGCTATGTCCCATCGGAATAGCCAGCCGCTGCTCCATACCATCAAAAATTTATCACACGGATCCCGAAACTGCTGCTGCCGCTGCCAAATATGAACATTCCAGATTTTGCTGCTGAATTATAAAACCTGCCAAACATCTACCTGCAAATGCTTCTCCAGAGGTAACCTAAATTAACCCAAGAGCTCTTGTGATCACTAACTAACATGCTATAGCTATTTAACATTGTTTTCTTATATTTCACAACTTCATTATGTATTTCTTTCATGTAGTTAAATATACTCAACATTTTGCTCTATCCTTGGGTTAATATTTTATATTTATAAAGCTTTCTTTTATTTTATTATGATAATGTGTCAGAATCGTCTCTGACCGAGTGAACTATTCCCTCTATTGAAAATAAGACACCGCTATTAAGGCATATTTTAAATTCATAATTTTCCAATTTTATTGTCTTGCAAATCACTCATTCGAGGGCGATTCTTTTCTTTAATGTAACATAATCACATAGTTTAAAATCTACATGTTATTGATTTTAATCTAATATAAGAGTATGTGCGAAGTCAATGATTAAATGTGTCTCCAAATGCATGATTGCGTATATAAATCTATACTTACTTTTCAAACCCGCAAGCATGCATTTCTTATTATTACCATGTTCTATTTTAATTATAAAGTTCATCATTGATGTCGAGAATGTGCGGACCCTTTTAAATGAATTTCAGGGAATTTGATTGGGCATTTCTCTTAATACAAGTAAAACCCATTTAGTATGTTTTTATATACACTAGTCTCGTATTGCTGGTACATGAATTGGTTGTCGAGACCGCTTTGTTTTATTTTCCAAGGATTCTTTACACGGCAAAGTCCGTTCTTTCACTCATTGCAAGTTTTCCAGGCAGAGGGTGTTCACAAATGGCACCCCTGGGAATTAAACGCAATCGTTACACAGTCGCTAAGTTTTGGCTGTTTCGTCAAAATACTTTCCTATGGGTTAGCGGCAAGATGCCCTCCGTAATTATTCCACATCTTCATATTGTTTTATTTTATATTTATTTTACAAAGCATCCGTGACTTAAATGAGTCACACCCTCCAACTTTATAAATTCACTATCAGCAATACTGACCTCCCAATACAAATCTATTATTCTCAAATAAATGCTTTGATCACATTCCCACGTTTGCTTAGTAAGCTTTAGTCCGTTACTATTCTCGAAGTCAATAAATATTTTAGAACATTTAATTTCAAATATTTTTCTTAAACTTGTCTATTTACTCAAAGCACCTCGCACATATTCCTATCTCGTCAAGCACATTATCGTAATGCTATTAGCCCGAGGAATAGAATATATCACTCTGTTTTAAAATCTTTTGTCATTGCTGAAATATAAATGCCAACAATTATTTAATACGCGTCCCTGTCTCATATAAGCAGACAGTGGCATTATATATATATATTTATCTAAATCAATTGTGTGAAATTATTTTAAACTAAATTTTATCTCTTATTTTATTTGATTCCTATCACTGTCTCGGTCTATATATATATATATTTTTTCTGCATTTCTTATGTAAATCCATAGACGTTAATTAGCCACCCAAACTTATCTTAGTATAGAATCTTTTGTTTCTCCCTGACCACCAGGCACCGGTAAAAGGTTATACTAGTTGTAGCATCAGATGCATTATCACGCAGGTGGCGCTGTGAAATTTGGACTTTAGATTCGAACTTAGTATATCTAGAAGGCAACCCCTCCTAGAATGTTCAGTTTAGTGTCTGGGGTTTGAATTATGCAGTGTGTTAGTGAGATAGACGATTCTGACCGTTACATAGTAAATTTTTTTTCCGGGTACATGTTGGCAAACCAACTCAGGCCGATCTTTAATAAACCACATATACCCTGAGCAAATTTTATCAAAATAAAATATTTTTATCTGTTTACATATAGTCATATACTTTAAATCTTATAAAAGCACTGTCAGAATGAAATAGCACATATATTAAAAACTAGAAAGTATAAATAATTTTAAACTGTAGTTCGTTAAAAAGAAAGTCAAAAGGTTGCGATTGATATTTTGTTGTTAATATAAATTATGCTTTAATGTGTATAGGAGCGCACAGCCACGCAAGTTTATGATGGTAAATGTGGTACCTTACGATGAGTACCGTTGGGAATTTACTTCAGTGTAATCCTATGTAAGCATTTTAATCAGTCATAAATAAGTTGGTGGTATGTATAATTGTGCTGCAAATATACACATATAAATCCATTATCTTTCAAAACGTATTTAGTTCAATGCAACCTTCTTAAATAAATAATTTAAATAACTTGCTTGTCATGCCGTATTGAAAAATAAAATGTATAAAAAAAAAATAATAGAACTCTTGTGGGGAGAAGGTGAACGTAAATGGTCCTTGGGAAAGCATTAGTCAACATTTTTTGTTTTTGTTTTTTTGTATATAGTCTTTTTGTAAAATTATTAACCGGATGTTTTGTAAATGTCTTCATCAATCGTGTTCTGTAATTACTAACCCTAAGTAAAATTTTTTTTTTTTTTGATCATTTTTTTTAAGCAACTTTACTGATATGTAACGAGCACAGATGTTCGTTACATTGTTTTTTTTTTATTTATTAAACATGAATGTAAATTAAAAAGTTTGCATTTAAAAATTTTCTTTAAGAATTAAAAATTGAAATTAAATATCATCTTAAACTCGTATATATTAAATCGCACAGATAAAAAAAATTATTAAAATAAAACTGTATTAAAAATACAAAATGTATTTTAAAAACAAAAACTTAAAAAGATTTAGAGATAAAAATATATCTTTGATTTGGAAAACAGGTTAATTAATCAGAAATGGAAATGATTGTTAATTAGTTAAATGTAAACCAGCCTTGGGCATTTAAATGTAAAAACATCAGTCAGATAGGAAAACAATAGAAACTGTTAGCAAATAAGAAGAAATCCCTATGGAATCGGACCGCAGCGAAAGGACCATCGCATTGGTGACGTAATGTAAATTCAATCCTTCACATTAATATAAAAAGGACAAGTTTGGAAATTATTAATTAGTGAGTGATCATGATTATTACGATGTGACAGATAGGTATTAGTGCGGAGGTGTGGGAGAAGAGATTGAAGGACGCACGTTCAATCCCTTCAGTTGTTATAAAATGGAAAAATGAAACATCGCTTTTCTTATATTCAGAGGACCACAGGATCATCGGGAAATTTAACGCTGGATTTCAAACGGCAAGCAATTGTAAAAGATGAACATTTCTAAAACCGTAAGAACTTTCTAAGATAGATATAACGAACAATATTAATTTGAAAACACTAAGAACTTTAAATTTTAAACTTTCCTAGTATTTAATTGTTACAAATAGAATCCTATCTGACCAAACTAAATTCTTTATGAATAGTGTTATTTGATGTATTTTTTTTCCTTATTTATGTAAAATCATTTCCATTTATTTATTTTTTATTCTTTAAGTTTTTATCATGATTTTTTTTTGTTTTTCATTAAATTAATTATATAAATGTTAAACTTAAGTCGGGCATGAATGGCTGTATAGATTTGTAAAGTTATATTAGAGGAGGGTAATCTTGGGTTATTTGTTTCGTGGTTAAATTGGGTCAATGGATTGGATATATTGGTGTGATTAGTAGATGTAATATTGATTCGCTACGGGCAGAATCGCTTCATACGCCGCACACTTCCGTTTGCCTATGGAAGGAATTATAAGTCAGATACAGCAGTTCCTTTCTATGGAGTTTTTTGTTTTATTGCTTTTCTTTGCAGATAGATGTAATATTCCTATCTCATAAGAGGCAATTTCTTCTCTTAACCTTTTGTGCTGCCGTATTTTATTACATTGAATACATTGATATATCAGATGAATTGATGCCAGTTTGACTACGAATTTTAGCCTAAGGTTAAATAGGGATAGAATGTTTATTTTCAAAAGCAAATTTATGTGGTCTATTCATACTCGACCATAAATAAAAATGCAGTAAATTTAAGTTGTTTATAGATGCTTGCATGGATTGGTTATCGGTTAAGTATGTTTTGGGTTTTCATATTTGATCAAAATATATAGACATTCGATAAATAATGATACCTTACGGTGAGTATCTAAAATGTATTTATTCGGATGTCTTTTAAGTTATTTGTGACAATGCAAGTATCTTATGGTGAATACTATTGGGTTACGTATAAATTTCCCTCCGCAATTGTCAGTAATCAATAATTTTGTATTTTGATCGTTTATGTTTACTTTGAAATGTTTTTGACCGTGAAATCTATGTAACCGATCTATATTCAACATTATAAACAAGCTTTCCTCAATTTATCTGTGCGAACTTAATTAAAATTAGAATATAATAGTAATTAAATGTAAATTAAAGTCAAAAATCAAAGTTAAAAATAATGTTAAATGTTAAAATGTAAAACTAATACTAAAATAATTTTAAATCTTATATATATGTGCATAAATAAATGTTTGTATGTTAATTACTGGCAGTGGCTTATTTTATTTATTTTTTAATGTTGAAATCTAATTAGATAAGATATTATATTATTTAATCTCTGCTATTCCACTGAGCTAGTGATATGGGCTAACGACCGGAACCAAAATATTTAAAAAAAATTTTTTTTTTGACTTATGTATCTGCCTACTTTATAAATTTTTCTAGGTTCAAATGCCTAGATGGCGCCCTGTAGTGCAGTTCACGTCGAGTCACTTTCTCCGGATTGTTACAATATATATATATATATACACTGAGTAATATATGAGTAATAATTCTAAAGCATAGTGGATAATAATACTCCAAATGTTCCAAGATTAAATAAGTAGTTTGAGACAACTATGAAATTTTAATAGATAATGTATTTCCTTGTATTTTTAACATCTAAAAAGCCATTATACAAGAGGGGGCAGAAAAATAATTGAAATTGTTCTGTGGTTTGCACACCTATTGTAGTATATGCTTCTGCTCTTACATACTTCTTGCAGAAATCCTTCTGCATCAATCTGCCAAATGACATTGCTGTCTTAAATTACGGCACCACATAGCATATTTTTTTTGTAAATTTCATATATTTGTTGATTTTTATAATGACAGAAAAGTTTGAACACTGTAAAATTCTGTTTTCATTTACAGAAAGCAGGAGGAAAAATAGTTGTAATGTTTAAAACTGATTACGAATAAGCTGATCTCATAAAAGCACAAGTTTATGAGTGATTTAATTCAAATGTTAAATTCACCACATCACTAAATTGTGGCAAGTGAAGTATAAAGTCAAAACCATGCTGTTTTTTTTACACAAATGACATTTTTCTTTCAGATTTAGTTCATAATGGTCAATCATTTTATCTTCAAGTTCTGAAACATTTATGTGATGCACTAAATTGTAAATGTACTATTTTGAGGCAAAGAAAACAGTGCAAGGTTCACCCCACCAAAGTGTCTTCTCTTAAAGCCTTGAGTGTGAAACACTTTTTAATTAAATTCAGTATGGTCCAGCTTATCTATCAGATATAATTTCTCAATCTTGCTTTATGCAATTTTCTTAAACTCTTAAATGAAAAAATATCTCATTTTTTTATATAATTAGAAGTAATGAAAAAAACCTCACAGGCATTAAAAGACATTAATTTGCAAGTGTTTTTATACTGCTTTGAAAAATTAAAAAAAAAACATGTTTAGACTGATGTATTAGATCAAATAAATAGTATTTTGAAAGAGATTAAATTTATAACACTTAAAAATAATTTTTTTATTATAAAATTCCTGTTACTTTTGTGTACTCTCTTATATAGATCACATTATAGAATTTAGCATGCAAAAAATAGATAATTAATTAATTATAACTTTGGATCAGAAGATATTATATCAGGATAGATTTCATTTGCTTTAAAAATATTTATATTATTTGAATTAAATGCATTAATTTGTATATTAATATTTTGATTTTTTTTATTATGTAAATAGCTAATTTGAAGGCTAAATATTATTTTTTTATTATTTATTTCTTTTGTTAAATATTCATTATATTATTGTGGTTCCATACTTCTTCAATGAATTCAGAGCTAGATATGGTTGCAGAAAATATGTGTAGAGATCAATAGTTTGAGGTCTTCTACTATTTTCATTGTGGAACCTCATATAAATAAATTTTGGTGGATATTTAATTAAGCATTGTATTCTATTATCTATATAGTAACCATAAAGTGAATGTATTTTGTGCACTTTTATTATTCACATACCAAGATGTTTAGCACTTAATTATTATTATTATTATTTTTACATTATGAATTGGAAGACCAAAAAATGACCATAATTGTTTACTTTCCAGCAGACTATCACTTATGTATTTTTATTGCTATTTATTTAGACTTAAGTTATAAAAATTCTTGCATATTTTAATTTATTTCCAATAATTACTAATGAAAGTTTGTGAGTAAACAAGTTCATAATTATTCAAATAGTTCTATAATATTTTCATAATTTTAAATTCTATTAAATTTTTTTAATTATAAAATTGAACGCCTTTGTTTTAACAACTATTCATCTAAATCTTTAGCTCTTTCAACTCCTATATTTGTAAAAGTTAGTATTAACTCTCTATACTTACAGTTCTTTCTTTGATTATTTTTTTTATTATAGATATCTTTTTTTTTTAAAATTTTCTTTAAACTCAAATTTTATTAACTAAATAGGCAATATTTTTTATTTCTTTTTGCGTACATACACAGTACTTTTTCTTTACCTTATTTAATTTTTTTTTCATCAGTTTTGCTTGTGAATGTAGTAAATTTTTAAAATTTTCTATTGTAATCTCAATTTATATTATTTATACTTTTTTTATTAATTATTTCATTATTTTTTATTGAATTATGTGTTTTCTATATTTTTCTTTTTCTGTATATTTTTCTCCTAATTCTTTGATTGTCTTTTTTTAAATCCCTATTTATCCTATTTATTTTCCTTCGCACTAACCAAACTATATTTCCTTTTTATTTATAAAGTTTTTATTGTTAATTCTCATTTAATTAAAAACGTTTAGTTAGGATTACCAAACTTTAAATTGGAAAGTAATCATAAGCAAACAGTTACAGGCGGGTCAGATTGTTTAATTGTTTTGTTACTGTTTACTCACTAGAAGTTGCTTTATTTTATTTCCTATAATTAAAAAGATATTTCCAACTTTGGTTACCATATTGCATATAACTATTTATTATTATTATTTTGCACACGATAGCTATTTTATTTGGGAGGAAAAAAAATTTTTTTTTGCAACATTAGTTATCATATTGCATGTAACAATTTTATTATTATTATTATTATTATTATTATTATTATTATTATTATTATTATTATTATTATTATTATTATTATTATTATTATTATTATTATTATTATTATTATTATTATTATTATTATTATTATTATTATTATTATTATTATTATTATTATTATTATTATTATTATTATTATTATTATTATTATTATTATTATTATTATTATTATTATTATTATTATTATTATTATTGTGTTATTGTTGTTGTTTTGTAATAACTTTTGATTTATTCATTGTATATTTTACAAATTATTAATGTGTAAAATTTGAAATACAGGCATTCTTTTACCTGAAACATAATTGTAAATATAGGGTATTTGAACTCAGATTTTTAAGCAACTTTCATCTATCCACATTATCTCATAATACTGATACACATGACCACATACATGTAGAAAAGATAAATAATCACCAATATATGTATTTTGTGCTGAACCAGCACTCATCAGTTGGTCCAGATTATCATCTCTCTCACATATATATATATATATATGTATATATATATATATATATATGAGATGAGATATATATATATATATATATATAATCAGTGCTCATTTTATATTAAGATAGCAAATCTTTAAACTTTAATGAACAGGATTCACTCTATTTCAACCTCCAACTCTTCAGCCATCTTTACCATTGAAAATCTGATGACAGAATGCCAATTATATTCTAGGTATAAGAATGCCTGTATTTCACATCTTACACATTAAGCCTGTATTCTGCCCATTTTTCTTCTACATATTTAAATGGATACTGACCTACACATGAAAAGTCCAAGTGATCTGAGGTCAACCTGGGCATAACAACAATATTGGCATCAGCATGGGATTTGGGCATTCTGTCATCAGGTTTTCAATGGTATGGATGGCTGAAGAGTTGGAGGATGGAGTATATTGAAGCCTGTTCATTAAAGTTTAAAGATTTGCTATCTTAATATAAACTGAGCACTGATTAAATATATGAATAGGAGATGATAATCTGGGCCAACTGATGAGTGCTGGTTCAGCATGAAATAGTATATTGGTGATTATTTATTTTTTCTACATGTGTGTAGTGGGTGTATCAGTAGTATACTTGAAAGTCTGAGTTCAAATCCCCTATATTTAAAATTATTAATATATATATATATATATATATATATTGTAACCGTCGGAATTGTTGAATGCTGTATTCCATTTAAATTGAAGAAAGAAGGCCCAAAATGTTGGTGCCAATTTGTAACTGATTGAATTGATGGATGTAGGTGATGGTTAGGATCAGGGCCGGCGGAAGCGGGCATGCAACGCATGCTAGGCATGCGGGCGCTGGCAGAAGGAGGCGCCATCACTGAGAGATTAGCATCTGAAAAAGAAGGTGCCATCCCTGAGAAATTAAAACTCTACTAACAAAAATACTCACATTTGAAGAATATTATTCTCAAATGTTTATTTACAAAAATTATTGAGAGTAGATTATTGAAAATCATATGAAGTCATATTATATCTTATTAAATGACACACACAAGCAGGCCTGCACACAAGCTCTGCTTAATATTAAAAATATAAAACAATCAAATCTATTATTTATCATGAACAATAAACTAAACATAAAGTTTATTATATTACAAATTTCATATTGTAATGTTTATATATATATAGTACTGCTTATAGTAAACTATAAGTAACTTTCTGCTAGCAAATATATAAATAAACACACACTAAAAGTATTATAAATTAGAACTTATGTATGTATATGCGTATATATATATTAGATCATGTACATAATTTTGAAATCGTAAGAAACGATTATAATATTGCAAAATAAAACATTTTCTAATTTTTTATTTAAATAATAATTTGATATAAATATTCGAACGTGTATGTAATATATATTATAGGTATAATTCCAGTAAACTTAATATAATTTTCAGTTTACTTTTTATTTTATATATTTTAATCGTTGTCAAAAGTCTATTTTTTCTGCATACTAATTAGGTTTGCAAATTAATTACATACGTTTGCTTATGATGTTTATCGCAAATTTTAAAATCTTAGTAAGAACTTGTAAACAATAATTATAATCCCAGAAAATTTTCTATTGAAATCGCAAATCAGGCCTGGCAGGCCACCTGTGTTAATTAGAAAAATATATGATAACAAAAGAAAATCTTGCCAATGGTAAAACTAAAATGTTCAATCAAGCGTAAAAAACTGGACACTTGAGTTATTTTAAAACCTGACCATTTTTAATGTCAATGGCTGAATATTTCCAATTTATTAGCTGCCTTTTTTAGGTAAACAAGTTAAGCAACTTCTTCCCCTCCGCGTATAGAGTTTTGTATTTTGGCGCAAGAAGTAATTTGTGTTGGACATCTAAATTAGCGACGATATATAATCTTAAGTATTAAGATACATGATGTAAATATATAAATTAGAGTCCGTATTTATTTATTTATTACATTTGAAAATTATTTTAAAGTGGCGTTTATGAGTAAAAGTAATATGGAATCAAAAACTAAGAAAAAACTATCCGGTGCACAAAATCGTAAACGCCAAGCTGAAAAAATAGCAAACATTAAAAAACAAAGTGGATCACTTAATAAATATCTTAAAATATCAACTGCTTTTGAAATAGCTTATACTCAACAAGAACCAGAACCGTGCACATCATCTAGATCACAGGGAACTGTTGAAAATATTGAACAAGATTTTAGTAAGAAACAGTTAAGTGACAACAAAGTCATTGTGCCAATATCATATCAAATGTGTACAAATTTAGAAGATCCAGCTGAATGGAATAAAATCGATGACAAACTACGTGTTATTTTAGTAGAAATGGGGCCTGTTCAAAAGAAAGATATTATATATCCGAACGATGTACATGGCCGTAAATTTTCTGATGTATATTATAATAGAAAAATGGAAAACGGAGAAGTAGTTTTTCGAAAATGGCTTATTTATTCCGAAATTTTGAACTCTGTGTTTTGCTTTTGTTGCAAAGTTTTTGGATCTACTGAATCTAGCCTCATAGAAGGATACAATAATTGGAGAAATTTAAGTACAACTTTACACAGACATGAAACTAGTATGGCTCACATGAAAAGTTTATTGAATTGGAATGAACTTGAGAAAAGATTAAAAAACAAAATTACTATTGATTGTCAATCTCAAAATTTATATGAAATGGAAAAGAAACATTGGAGGAGTGTTTTGGAATGGCTGATTGAAATTATCAAATTCCTTGGTAGTCAAAATTTAGCATTTCGCGGATCATCTGATAAATTATACGAAAAAAATAACGGAAATTTTTTTAAAATTAATTGAATTATTTGCGAAGTTTGATCCCGTTATGGAAAATCATGTTGAGAGGGCCCTAGATCAAAACAATAGAGTACATTATTTGAGCAAAGATAGCCAAAATGAATTATTGGAAATTTTAAGTACAGCAATTAGGGAAACAATTTTATTATCGATAAAGAAATCCAAATATTATTCTATTATTTTAGATTGTACACCAGATGCAAGTAAAACTGAACAAATGACCATAATTATTCGCTTCGTTTTTTGTAATAATGGAACGGTTAAAATTAGAGAAAACTTTTTAGGTTTCATAGATATAACAGATTCCACTGGATGAGGTTTATGTACAACAATAATTGAACAACTGGAAAAATGGAAGATTCCCATTGAAGACATGCGTGGTCAAGGGTATGATAATGGGGCCAACATGAAAGGCAAAAAGGCTGGACTTCAAAATTTGATTTTAACCAAAAACCCTCGTGCATTTTACGTACCATGTGCTGCTCATTCTTTAAACTTAATCATAAACGATGCCGCCAAAGTCAATGTAGATACAATTGGTTTTTTTGCAATTGTTCAAAAAATATACAATTTTTTTTTCATCATCTTATAAACGGTGGTCAATCCTTTTAAAATTTATTAAAACTTTAACTCTAAAACAACCATCAGAAACACGATGGGAAAGCAGAATTGATGCAATCCGGCCTCTACGGTATCAGTTGGGTGAAATTTATGATGCACTCTATGAAATAATGAACAACGAATCTTTTAATAGAGAAATTCAACATGAAGCTCAATCACTCTGCACTAACCTTAAGGATTACAAATTTATTTGTTCTTTAATAATTTGGCATGATATATTAAATAGAATAAATCCTGTCAGTAAAATGCTCCAAAATGTAAATATGAATGCTTCACTTGCTTTAGAATCGATCGCAAATCTAAATAAATTTTTACGAGAATATCGATCAGATTCAAATTTCAAAAACATTCTCAAAATTGCAGATGAACTTAGCGAAGAGGTTGATGGAGAGAAAGAATTTAAAACTGCCAAAGAAGTTCGACAACGGAAAAAAACTCGTCAATTTGATTACGAGCATCAGGACGAAACACCTCAAATACCTGAAGAAAAATTTAAAATAAACATGTTTTTTACACTTTTAGATGTAGCGATTAATTCTTTAACAGAATGCTTTGAACTCCTCGAAGCATGTTATAATAATTTCAATTTTCTATATAAAATATCAGAAATTAATAAGAGTGAGTTACAAGCAAAATGCAAAGATTTAGAAAATATTTTGAAATTTGATAACAGTAAAGATATTAATGCTACAGATTTATTCGACGAATTGTGCTTTTCGAGATATTTTTCAAAAGGATTTTTTAAATTCTCAAAACCCTTTCGAAACACTTAATTTTATAGTTTCTAATAATTTATCTATGCCAAATTTATCAATAGCTTTAAGAATATTATTAACATTACCTGTTAGTGTTGCAAGCGGTGAACGCTCTTTTTCTAAGTTAAAATTAATTAAAACTTACTTGAGAACAACTATGTCACAAAAACGGCTTGTTAATTTGGCATTAATTGCTATTGAAAATGATATTTGTGCAGAACTGGAAATAAATACAATCATATCAAGGTTTATTAATATGAAGTTAAGGAGTATAAAATTATTATAATTATAACATGTTTTGTAATGCATTTACTTTTTTTAACTGTATTTTCTTTTTTTTTAATATTAAAAATTATTTATTTACATTGCCTTGTTTGTTTCCCTTAGAAAGATTTTGTACACTAATATTTATAACATGTAGGTGGTATACATTAAAGTGACCAGATTTTAGCATTGGTAAAACGGGACACCATTGACCGGGGGGGGGCTGATTAAAAATTTGGTTTATATGGAGCGTTTATATAGATATAGCGTACATTAATAATAATAAATTAAATATGTATGTTTGTAATATTATCTTTTTTTAAAATTATTTCATTTATAAATTGTAAATTTATTATTAAATTTGCTAATATTTGCATAAATTTAGAGGTTAGAAAAATTAGCAAAAATTTTAAAAATAATGGGTTTGTTAAAAACAGACAGTGACGCAAATAATAAATATGAAATTTTAAAAAAAAAAATATTTGAGATTAAAATATGTAAATGTTTTTCGAAAATTATTTTAAACATTTAAATATTTTAATCTCAAACATTATTTTTTTTTAATTTATTATATATATATATTTGAATCACTCTGTCTATTTTTAACAAACACATTATTTTTAAAATTTCTGCAAATTTTTCTAACATCTAAATTTGCCGTGTTAAATTATATATTATTTCATACAAACCGTTTGTATGAAATAATATATAATTTAACAATCAATTTTATGCTATTTTTGATATCAAAAATAGCATTACATCGTGCATTCTTTCTAAAAATCATGACTTTTTTAAAACGCCACGGGACACGGTCGGGTCACCTTAGTAAACATACATATTGACAGGGGCGCCAAAATCAAATTTGCATGCGGGCGCCTAGTACCCAGCACCGGCCCTGGTTAGGATGATCAATCTGATCTGATAAAAAAATCTAAAAATCTAATTTAAATTAATTTGGTCTAGCTCAATCGGGTCGCCGTTGTGTAATAAACCATCACAAAGCACAAATAATCTCTCTTAAAATTTAATTTACTTAAGTTATATGTGAAATGAAGGAATAATGAGACTATCTGCTCCAGACATCAACAAATCCATCACAATTACAACATAAATTGCAAAGAGCAGTGAAACCAACTACTATTGCCCTAAACAATAATATAGGATTAGGCTAACTACTTGATTGGCAATCTAATCAAAATCAAATCCAATTAATAACTAAAACAGATTCCAATATATATTTTATTAGCCTGTTACTGTTATAGTAATTTAAATCTACTTTATTATTTAAAGATGCTGCCTTTTTAACTTAATGGATAAGCTTCTAAGTACCTGTAATAGTACTTTACAAAACATTTTTTTTACATATAGACATTATTTAAATATCAAAACAAAATAATACTTGAACCCAAATATATATATATCTATTTTAATAAACGCTAAATAGAAAGATAAACACTCGTGTCAATAAGCGATATACAATTCTTTCTACTTCAATCTTTAATTAATAATTTTCTGTTGGCATCAACTGGTTTTATTATAATTTTATAAACACTTTGAAAATTTATGCACTCACTTAAATGTTTAAACAAATTAATATACGTCTATGGTTTACTAAGAAGCTACAAAATAATTTATAAATAATTTATAAATATCTTCCAATAAAGTGATGCTTAATTAGTGCTTCGTTTATGTTTTAAAATAGAATACTTCACTGGAGTTTAATATCAACACTCTATTAGCTCATCTCTAACTCTACAATGTCCAACCACATTACATAAAAGACATATCAAGTTTCTATTGGATGTTTATTCACCTGTGAGTATTAATACAATCTGTTTGAAATTTTAAACAATTGAATAAAAATTGACCGGCAACAATTAAAACATATGATTATAATTGATATTTATACAAATCAAAACAATATTCAATTAAATCGGTCAATGAAGTTTATTCTCTTCATTTTATAGGAGTTTAAGAAAAATATCCAAGACGAATTATTCTGAACCAAACGATAAAGTACGATCTATTTAGATTTTTATGACGGAATCAGACAAACATGAAATGATTGACTTTGTAATATTAACTAAGATAAATGAGAATATATATATATATATAATATTCGAATGCAAATGTAAATATAAAATTCATATGGAAACAAAATAAAATACTAATAAGCAAAACATACCTTATCTTATATTCTAATTCACTTACCAAGCTGAGTTTGAATCTTGTTACTTAAATAGCTACGTCATCTTATGCAATCCAAATAAAAAAAAATAATTAAACTAGTCTTGATATTTAAATTAACTCAATTTATTGGATTATATAAAAGAAAATTGGCAAGATTAATGATAAAATACATCGGAAATGACTTTATATTTTAGATTGGTTGACTAAATAAAAATGATAAAATTACTATGTGTATCTCTAAATGTGTTGCGACAACGATAACGACAAAAAAAAATGAATGAGTAAATGAAGGGAAAGGCTTTTGGATATTTTGCTGAAAAATTTACATATAACCGATACCAAAGATGTGAAATAGGAGGGTATCAAAATCTATTTGTTTATCAAAATAATAACGGATAAATGAATATGAAATAATAAATATATTTGAGTCTTTCCGATCATTTTCATTTAATAAATTATATTACTTTTAGAGATAATTAAAAAAAAAATCATCCCCTTTTATTACATATAAAAAAAAATTAATACACGCACATTTTATATAAAAAAAAATCATACCATATATATATGAGTCTGTTCGTTCACTATTTATTTGCCCATTGATTGACTTCAGTTCTTATGGTGTAAAGAGAAGTTTCTTTGTCAGAAATAATAATCGCAAACTTTATAATGCTTCACTAAAAGTTTTCTTTTTCTGTCCGAAGAGGTGAGTGCACTTTGATTAGCCCTTTTATGATGTGAATTGATCCAGTTGGTCCATGTTCCTTTACTCGTGAGACGATGTTTACGCAAATCCATTTTTTTTTTAAAAAAAAAAAGAAATATCTTTGTTTTTTTTTTTTTTTTTTAATTAAAAATAGCCGACCTTTTTTTTTTTTATAAAGCATTTTTTTTTTTTTTACTTCATAGGTTTCTTTTTTTTTTTACACTTTGCTGCCGCTTCCCTGGAAACTTTTCGCAACTGCCCTCTAAATGATTGAACGGGCAGATAATTCAACTATTTTTCCATGTTTTATGGTTTTACACACAAAAAAAAAATATTGAAAAACTTTATTTGTTAAGACACAGAAAATAGGTCTGTCCTTGACTATAGCAAAATGATGAAAAGGGTCCTGTTATATTCTGTCGCGTCTTTTTTATAGGTTCTCTTTCTGACGTTTCTCGTATCTTGACGACCATCCAATATTACTCAAATAAACCTCAATTTTATCAATTTTTTTATAGTAGTTTTCGCGCGGTTTGTAAGGTAAGTTTGGAGAAAAAGATACATGAAAATTAAATCCAAATTCGATTACAATTTTTTTATTATTTACAAACCAAAATACAAAATTGATATAACAACCTTTTATTTACTTGATAAACATCAATAATTTACACATATCTATATTTTTTAATAATAATATTTTTTTAAATTAATTTATAAACAAATATACACAACATAAAAACATTGAACTGTATGTAATAATGTTACTATGGTGACTGCATTCATATATGAAATATGTAAAATAATATCGATCCTATTTAGGTAAACTTATATTGTACTGAATTGTTTGTTTTTTTTTAAATAAATTTATTTATTTATATGTTTTTCTTAAGTTTGATTATAGTGAAGTTATTTTTATTTTAAAGCTAGAATCAACAGTATATAATTCTATTTAAAAGCTTTAAGGTTGCCATGGTGATCAAATTTAAATTTACATTTCCAAGATCTTACATTATCTATCTATTAAGCAAAGGAAAAATCAAATAAGATCAACAAACTTCTTTATTTATTTATTTATTTTTTTTATATACCTGGATCATCAATCTGAACATTCACAACATCTCCCCTCTACAGAGAGAAAAAAAAATAAAGACACTTTTTCCCTTCTCTAAAATCATTAAACATTTTAATTTCTGCACAGATAAACGTCTATCATTTCCATCTGTCTTGATTTTAATATCATTTGAAATGTTAGTAAAAAATTTCAAATATCTTATTCTCATAGAAGCAATGTGGAATTCGTTCATTCCATTTATGCTTGTCTAATTAGTTTACCTACATGTATTTTTCCTTTTTTTTTTTTTTATATCTACCATTTATGTAGTATAATCGCATCTCTAGGTTTTTTTTTTTCTTCTTTTTTTTTTTTTTTTATATTGGATTTCACAATCAAATTATTACATCTTTATATTCCTCTCTGCAACTTTCTGGACAACAATGCTCTAAAATTAGAGTCAAACAAGAAAATCATTTAGTATTTGCTTCATACAAGCCAAATATATTACGGAACAAAATTCATTTATAAGCCAAATATTATTAGTTACTCTCTAATAATCATATATTTTTATTGCATTGTTAAAATATATATATATATTCACGGTTTTATTTTCTTAAAACTCAACAATAGCTTTTATTATTATTTTCTTTAGACATATCTGTAGTTCACTTCAGTGACACTACTATGGGCCTAAATTTTAAACATTCAATATTGTCATAAAATGAGAATATAACTTTAGTTAATTAATATCTTATATTTATTCAATTCCTGCTTTGGACATTGAAAATATCAACCTTTAAAGTCACTTTTCCTATAAAATAATCTAAACAAATGAAAATTAACTCATACAGTGAGCTGGAGATTCAAAACAATAGAGATATCCCATTTTTAAATCACTTCTAATACTAAAGTAAACTGATTAAATGTCAATCAAATCTAATTTTAATTTCTGGAGGATCTGACAACTACTTTACAAACTAAGCTGTGCTCTACATTGATGCTAATCAGGGACATTTATGTTTGAATAGCTTTATTTTATACAGGTTAGGGAAACTACTAAACATTTCTCTTTAAAATTATAACTCATATTAAAAGATAAATCCTGCCATTAAGGATTTCTTCCTACCTGCCAATGAACAATAATAAGTCTGGGACATCTGTCGACTTCAGACTTCAATATAATTTTATATAGAGTTATGAGCCACAACACACATCTATAGTTCTGCCAACTTCCTCAAAGAAAAGACTTAACCATACAAATATTTACAATTTACAAATAGCACAGACATTAAAATCTTACACTCTACATCTCCAATGCATTAAATAACACATTCACCATCATCAGTCAATTTTACAAGGTTTAATTTTAAACAGTATTTGCATACTATACAATGAAAATCTTCAAAAGTACTTTGACTATAAATATTTCTCACTCTATTTTTTTTTTTTTTTTTAGTCTTTCATATGTGTATCTACACTATTACTAATGACTTTTGGTCATAATAATAAATATCATGAGACATACTAATAAAGTTACTTTAGTGAATGTCTTTTTATTTAATTGGGTGGTGCTACTGGCTTTAAGCTTCGGGCATTGAAGGTACCTTTTTCACCTTCCGGGGTTTCTATGAGAAATGCATTCTCCCCCACTTTTCTTTTTATTTGGAATGGTCCCTCATATATATTCAAAAACTTTTTGAACTTATAATTCTGCGGGTCACTGATTTGTCTCTACTTCAAATAAATATGTTCTTATATAAATTCTTTTATTTTCCAGTCATACACAAATTCATTAATCCATTAGTCAAATCATGGGTCAGGGAGGAAATCATGCCATCTAAATTTATCAAATCAATATTAGTCTTTTCCTCTCTCCATGTACTTTTCAACTACTCTCAATATTTCTGAACAAAATAACAGAGAAATGTTACTATGAACATTATTATCTACTGTATAGTTATACTTACTATAAGTTTTCTCAAGCAACAAACTCTTACTCCATTTTTCAAAGGGTTCATCTTCCTTCCCTTTTACTGTACTATCACAAAGTTCTCCTTGAAATAACTGCTTAACATACTTTCTATAATAAATGTTATCTGACTGCATTATTATGGACATATCTTCTTCCATACTTATTTTCCACCTTTCCTTTGCAGTATGATACATACTTTTAAATCTTCGTGTTACTTGTTTGCACTCTATATAATTTCTTAAGTTACCTTTCAAATTTTCAACTCCTTTGGATTTAAATTTATTTATTAACCATGCTTCATCTATCATTTTCTGACTAACCTCAGTCTTTATGTTTTTATTTGGTTGTAACAGCTCAACATTTGAAAGCTTCTTATCTAAATTATTCTGTTCATCAATATACTTTATTTTTACTGAATCATTAGAACAATCTATTTTTACCTTTTCAAATTTTTTTATCATCTTTACTTTTCCTAAAGGCACCTGTTCTAACGTTTTGTAATTTACTATTTTTGCTTCGTTACATTTTACCTTCATATTAGTCTGAATATCTCTTAGCTCCTTTTTAATATCACTTATCTCCAATGCGGTTGCTTTCTGGGTATCTACATAAGTCTGTTCAATTTTAAAACATTTTCCCTCCAAACTTTGATATTTAATTTTACAACTTTTAACTTTGGCTTCTAAAATGTTAAGCCTGACATCTATGTGTTCTTGTGACTTCTGTATATGGTCACTCAATTCGTCAAACCTACAATTATATTTAACATTGGATTCTTTCAACCGAGTATCCAAGTTATGCTTAAATTCATCAAACTTGGCATTAGTAGCATTTAGCTCGATTTTGCATAAGCCAATTTTAATATTTACCTCCTCTCTAAGTTCTTTATTTTCTTTAATCATATCACCCAGTTTATTATTCATGTCTTCTCTTAACATTTGATTATCTCTACTCATGTCACTAAATTTATTATTTATATCACTACTTATATCTTCTCTTAACTTATTATTTTCTCTGCTCATTTTACTAAATTTGGCATTTATATCTTCAAATTTATTATTTATATCACTTTTCATATCACCCATCTTTTCCATTAATTCTTTCAGAATTGGATACAAATCTCCTTCAGGTTTTGATAATTTTTCTTTCTTATTGCTTTCCATTTTTATTTTCTATTTATGTCAAATATAATATCTCTATTTTAAATAAATTGCGAAATACTTTACTTTTATTTATTCTTACATAAAACATATCTACCCATTCAATCCTACAGCTGCGAATAAAAATCCCCAAAGAACAACAACAACAAATATTCTAATATCTTATTTAAACCTATGATATAATATAATCAGCTATATAACTCCACCAATGCATATAAAAATAATACCATGTTTTAGCATCTATATGAGACTCAAACTTGGGTCTTTAATTGGTTATTTCAGCCCGAGTTGGCGCGCCATTTTGTAACCGTCGGAATTGTTGAATGCTGTATTCCATTTAAATTGAAGAAAGAAGGCCCAAAATGTTGGTGCCAATTTGTAACTGATTGAATTGATGGATGTAGGTGATGGTTAGGATGATCAATCTGATCTGATAAAAAAATCTAAAAATCTAATTTAAATTAATCTGGTCTAGCTCAATCGGGTCGCCGTTATGTAATAAACCATCACAAAGCACAAATAATCTCTCTTAAAGTTTAATTTACTTAAGTTATATGTGAAATGAAGGAATAATGAGACTATCTGCTCCAGACATCAACAAATCCATCACAATTACAACATAAATTGCAAAGAGCAGTGAAACCAACTACTATTGCCCTAAACAATAATATAGGATTAGGCTAACTACTTGATTGGCAATCTAATCAAAATCAAATCCAATTAATAACTAAAACAGATTCCAATATATATTTTATTAGCCTGTTACTGTTATAGTAATTTAAATCTACTTTATTATTTAAAGATGCTGCCTTTTTAACTTAATGGATAAGCTTCTAAGTACCTGTAATAGTACTTTACAAAACATTTTTTTTTTTACATATAGACATTATTTAAATATCAAAACAAAATAATACTTGAACCCAAATATATATATATCTATTTTAATAAACGCTAAATAGAAAGATAAACACTCGTGTCAATAAGCGATATACAATTCTTTCTACTTCAATCTTTAATTAATAATTTTCTGTTGGCATCAACTGGTTTTATTATAATTTTATAAACACTTTGAAAATTTATGCACTCACTTAAATGTTTAAACAAATTAATATACGTCTATGGTTTACTAAGAAGCTACAAAATAATTTATAAATAATTTATAAATATCTTCCAATAAAGTGATGCTTAATTAGTGCTTCGTTTATGTTTTAAAATAGAATACTTCACTGGAGTTTAATATCAACACTCTATTAGCTCATCTCTAACTCTACAATGTCCAACCACATTACATAAAAGACATATCAAGTTTCTATTGGATGTTTATTCACCTGTGAGTATTAATACAATCTGTTTGAAATTTTAAACAATTGAATAAAAATTGACCGGCAACAATTAAAACATATGATTATAATTGATATTTATACAAATCAAAACAATATTCAATTAAATCGGTCAATGAAGTTTATTCTCTTCATTTTATAGGAGTTTAAGAAAAATATCCAAGACGAATTATTCTGAACCAAACGATAAAGTACGATCTATTTAGATTTTTATGACGGAATCAGACAAACATGAAATGATTGACTTTGTAATATTAACTAAGATAAATGAGAAATATATATATATATATATATATATATATATATATATATATATATATATATATATATATATATATATAATATTATATATATATATATAATATTCGAATGCAAATGTAAATATAAAATTCATATGGAAACAAAATAAAATACTAATAAGCAAAACATACCTTATCTTATATTCTAATTCACTTACCAAGCTGAGTTTGAATCTTGTTACTTAAATAGCTACGTCATCTTATGCAATCCAAATAAAACAAAATAATTAAACTAGTCTTGATATTTAAATTAACTCAATTTATTGGATTATATAAAAGAAAATTGGCAAGATTAATGATAAAATACATCGGAAATGACTTTATATTTTAGATTGGTTGACTAAATAAAAATGATAAAATTACTATGTGTATCTCTAAATGTGTTGCAACAATGATAACGACAAAAAAAAATGAATGAGTAAATGAAGGGAAAGGCTTTTGGATATTTTGCTGAAAAATTTACATATAACCGATACCAAAGATGTGAAATAGGAGGGTATCAAAATCTATTTGTTTATCAAAATAATAACGGATAAATGAATATGAAATAATAAATATATTTGAGTCTTTCCGATCATTTTCATTTAATAAATTATATTACTTTTAGAGATAATTAAAAAAAAATCATCCCCTTTTATTACATATAAAAAAAAATTAATACACGCACATTTTATATAAAAAAAAATCATACCATATATATATGAGTCTGTTCGTTCACTATTTATTTGCCCATTGATTGACTTCAGTTCTTATGGTGTAAAGAGAAGTTTCTTTGTCAGAAATAATAATCGCAAACTTTATAATGCTTCACTAAAAGTTTTCTTTTTCTGTCCGAAGAGGTGAGTGCACTTTGATTAGCCCTTTTATGATGTGAATTGATCCAGTTGGTCCATGTTCCTTTACTCGTGAGACGATGTTTACGCAAATCCATTTTTTTTTAAAAAAAAAACAGAAATATCTTTGTTTTCTTTTTTTTTTTTTTTTAAATTAAAAATAGCCGACCTTTTTTTTTTTTATAAAGCATTTTTTTTTTTTACTTCATAGGTTTCTTTTTTTTTTTACACTTTGCTGCCGCTTCCCTGGAAACTTTTCGCAACTGCCCTCTAAATGATTGAACGGGCAGATAATTCAACTATTTTTCCATGTTTTATGGTTTTACACACAAAAAAAAAATATTGAAAAACTTTATTTGTTAAGACACAGAAAATAGGTCTGTCCTTGACTATAGCAAAATGATGAAAAAGGTCCTGTTATATTCTGTCGCGTCTTTTTTATAGGTTCTCTTTCTGACGTTTCTCGTATCTTGACGACCATCCAATATTACTCAAATAAACCTCAATTTTATCAATTTTTTTATAGTAGTTTTCACGCGGTTTGTAAGGTAAGTTTGGAGAAAAAGATACATGAAAATTAAATCCAAATTCGATTACAATTTTTTTATTATTTACAAACCAAAATACAAAATTGATATAACAACCTTTTATTTACTTGATAAACATCAATAATTTACACATATCTATATTTTTTAATAATAATATTTTTTTAAATTAATTTATAAACAAATATACACAACATAAAAACATTGAACTGTATGTAATAATGTTACTATGGTGACTGCATTCATATATGAAATATGTAAAATAATATCAATCCTATTTAGGTAAACTTATATTGTACTGAATTGTTTGTTTTTTTTTAAATAAATTTATTTATTTATATGTTTTTCTTAAGTTTGATTATAGTGAAGTTATTTTTATTTTAAAGCTAGAATCAACAGTATATAATTCTATTTAAAAGCTTTAAGGTTGCCATGGTGATCAAATTTAAATTTACATTTCCAAGATCTTACATTATCTATCTATTAAGCAAAGGAAAAATCAAATAAGATCAACAAACTTCTTTATTTATTTATTTATTTATTTATTTTTTATATACCTGGATCATCAATCTGAACATTCACAATATATATATATATATATATATATATTGTAATTAATTTTGCAATTTGAAAACTATTATAAATAACTCCTCCTATAAATATTTTCTTGTTTAATGTTATATATATATATATATATATTGGGTAATTAATTTATAAATAAATACAACTAATACTTATTACCTACTTCTATACATTTATTCCAAAAATGTAACTATCTCTTCTGCATTTTTATCTAAAAATTATTTAAATTAAAAATTTTTTATTATTATTATTAAGACCCATCTTGTGATATACTGGTTAATCATAATCTCTGTTCAAAATCTGAATTAAAATTGGATATTTATTTCTACGTAAATTTCAGACTTTTTTCTTGGAAGCAATTAATAACATGCTAACTAGCTTTAAAATATTAATTAGAAAATGAATTAATAATGTTAGCTTAATGTAAAGAAAGAAAAAAAACATAAAATCATAGATAAACCTCTCACCAACCATTCTGATCAATTAGATTTATCCCTAATTTTAATAGATTAATAAAAAAAAATTAAATTATACACTAATGTTGAAGTTTATAACTTGTTAAACAGTTAGACACTGCCATAAATTAAAACCATTTGTTTATTATTCAATAACAAAAAATGTTTACAAAAAATTCTAAAAGTCACTGCAGAATTATATGCCCAAGAAGTTGTCAATTTTTTGTGTTATTTTATATACCGTCATACTAAACTGTAAAACAGTAAAACCTCTTTAAATAGACTTTGTAAAGCAAAGCTCTTTTTATTAATTCTTCATAAAGGAACAATAAAGGAGAAGACATTTCTTGTTAGGCATAGTATTGAATAAAAAAAATTAGAACCATCTTTTAGAAATAAAAAATCTTCAGTCTTATTAGAATTGGAAAATTGAATTATATACAAACTGGGTTTGAAATCATGTTATAAGTATATGAGGTAGATTCGTTATTATTGTCTTTCCATACATTTTTTTATTTGTAGTATATTATCATATATAGTAAAAAATGAGAAAATAAATATTACTTTGAAATAAAAGTGTGATTTTAGTTGTACAATAAATTAAATAATTCAAATGTGATGCAGGGTGCTATGGCTTCCCTTTCTTGAAATCAGGAATCTCTATGCCATTATGCCCAGAATAACCTGTTAGCAACCTTACCTTCTTTTTCCATTCTCCACCCTAAATTTTTCTCACATTCTTCTCTATTCTGCTTCATCCCATTTCCACAGCATCATTTTTGTATACTCTATGGTCTTTATATCTAGATCCCCTTATCTTTTTTCAAACCCAGCATAAAAACCAAGAACTCACTTATTATGTAATCCCTTTATTTATATTTATTCTCCCACATCTTCATTATTTGTACTCTTTCTGCTTATAAGCATTTACATATTAATTAATAGATGCATAATATTTTCCATGCCTTCCTTACATAACTTGTTGTCTAAATCACCCATATTCCTCCATTTATGTATATATTCCTTTGTTGCTAATGATCATCTTCAAGCCTTAAATAAATTAACTCATACCCAATATTCTATTGACTTCTATATATATTTAAACTCATTTTACTCTCCATACTAGTTCTCCATCTCTCCAACTCCTATTTATTATTAATGTATCTATTCTTCTATCCCATTCTTTGTCACTATAACAGTCAACAATTTTCCTAACATAATCATCTCACCTTTTGTACAAGTATACTGGCATAAAATCTTTATCCAAATCTTCTGCATACTGATTGTGTTGCCTGTTCTTTATTCATAACCCAATCAAATACTATTTTGGCTATTCTCTACTCTTCATAAATTGCAATTTATCAATCATTTTGCTTTTTGGATCTCTCATATAAAAATTTGCCATCCCATTTCTCCTTGAATTGCCTCCTTTGCTATCCACACATCTGCATCTAATGCATGTCTTCCTACCTCTCTCTAAAACCCATTTACTAATACATAACGCATCATTATCATAAGTTAACCACTGCCACTCCCTTCCACATAATGATAACATTTGTTAATTTATTTATCAGTTCCAAAAAAATCGTGTGTCATTTGAGCTCTTTACTAGAAGATTAGGCAATTAATAATTAGTAAAAAAAAATAATAATTAGTCTGAACTGTGTTTTCCTCCTTAATTATAGTTAATCAGTTGTGAGTCTGTTTTGAAATTTTTAATTTTGAGGTTCCATTCTAATTACTGCTACTACATTAAATTTCGTGATAAAAATTATATATGTACATACAGAAAGATTAAAACATTTATAAACGGACTGTTAGATATGTATTTATAAAAACGGAAATAAAAAGAAAGAAAAATAGTTTATTGAAAATAAAAATGACAAAATATTTTTCTTCCTGGTATGTTTTTAACAATTAAAGTAAACGATGGATAAAGTCATTTCCTATGATGCTGCATAAAAAAAATCAAAGAATAAATAGAACATGATAGATTAACATTGGAAATTAAAACCTTTTATTCTAAAATTATGAGTTTTTAAAATAAACGCATACAATACATTATGTAACAATAAAAGTGGTCATTCAACCTTTATAAACTGTATATTTTTGCTTAATAAAAATAGTTTTAAACATATACACAATACATTGTAAAACAATATTTTCTAATTAAGCTTTTTGGTGATATATTAATTCCCATAAGTAACGAAAGTTGCCGGATTATTTCCCAGCTTAAAAAAAAAAAAGTTTTTATCATTTGAGTTGAATTATTGTGTTTATTATGTACTTCATCACTAAACAAAGTTTAAATCACGTTATTGCTTAAAGTAAAAAGATTTTGACCAATATTATACACGATAATTTAGGTTATTAAAAATGAACTGACTTGTTTCCTAACATGTTATGGTTAGGTTGAGGTTTGATCTTCGAATTTAGTTTTCAAATTGATTACTATATACCAAGCTGCACAGAAAAGAGTAGACTAGTTCCATATATATTTGTATGCATAGATAAAAAAAATAAAAAGTAGCTTGTAAAAAGCCCATTTCAGGGTTAGTTAAACTCCAGTAACATCCATAAGATAAAGTGTGAATGAGAAGACACTAATCAGTGAATATTTGTTAAGAATTTAAGATTTTATCTTTTCTTATCCCTTAACTAAAAATATATAATGTTTAAAAGAAAATATAATCTTATTGGGAACTTGACAAAATTCAAAAATCATGTACATGGTAAGATTTTTTTGTCACTATATCACTAAGTCCTTCATGCTTATATAAATGTGTGTGACATGATATATAGATTATTATCTTCAATTCATAATTTTACATACTAAACAAAATTTTATATGAATTTATGTGTTATAGCTTGCTTTAATATGTTTTATAAGCTGCGATTCTCTATTTATTCAATTCTAGGTTAACTATATACATTATACTTGTATTTAAGTATTATTCTATTTTAATAGTATTTATTGTAATTCTAAGCAATCAATTGACATTAGATGGTAATGTCCCATTCAAATTCCTATCAAGTTATGACTATTAATGTTAATGCACTAATGCACGAGAAGCATTTACAGAATAAATAGATACAACTTGCAATTTACAATATTTTTTTTTTCTAATTTTAGGCTAGTGGTAGTCAAACTGGTCTAGCCTTCATGGTGGGTTGACTTTCTAAAAAAATTTCATAGAGATTTATATGCTTTAGCTTACTGTAACTCTGATTTATAAAGTTTATAAAGTAAAGTTACTTCCCTACTTTATCAATCACCATTACTGTGGAACCAGTGGGCAGTTAGAAAATTTTACTACTAACAGAGATACAAAAGTGGCCAGTAGGTATAAAAAGGTTGACTACCCCATGATAAAATAAATTATATTTTAAAATTAATAGATTGAATCTCCCTGACTCTTATTCTGCATAAAATTGAAAACATTTCAAGATATGTCAGTCTGTTAATATATAATTTATTTATCATTATCAATAATCTTTGTAAATGAAAAGACAAATCTTTAATAAAATGAATCTTACACATTGGATCTGACTGTATTTTGTATAAATGTAATATAATCTAAGAAAATCTCCAACATATTTTAAAGATATACTAGCATTCGGTTACATGTTTTGGTAAGAAATAGAATGTAAACACATAAAAAAATTAATCACATTCAGACAATATCCACTAATATAAATACTAATAGTAAAATAATAAAAATATGCCATATTTACTATCTTATTACAAAGATGTAAATCCTAATATATGCATATGTTTATATTAAATTTATTGCCCGTGATCAATAGAATAACTAGGCAAAAGAGTATTACAATTCAACAATATCATCAGTGGTAATCTGCCAATGTCTGTCTCCTTCTGAATACAATTGATTTTAGTATCTCAGCTTTAAAGTTGCACACAAATTTTAGTGAACTCTTTTTATTAAGATGCATAATACAAAACAAATAGAAAAAATTTTGTATTGAAATACAAAAAATTTGAGTTTTATTAAAAACTTTCAAAAAAATATATCAAATAGTTATCAGTTTAAAAGAACCATCTGTCAATCATGAATATTAAAATAAATTGAAATAAAAATTCTGTAGTACATAGTGAAGATTTAGTGCATATATGAATTCTATTATCTTTATTATTGATATCATTTTTTGAGATTTGTGCTCTTTTTTGTTTGGTTGTGGTTTTTTTTACAAATAATGTTAAAATTTTTCTGGTAGAAATCTTGATCTGTTTCTGTCTATGGATAAGTTAAGAGATATTTATTCTATTTTTTTTGTTTTTTAGATACATTATACTAATAAACACATTAGAAAAATTTTTTGTGCAAATGTGAATAATTCCCTTAACAAAATGCTCTACAAATGATTTTTACATTAATTAATAACTCTAAATCTACCAAAAATTATATTTTCCTTTTAACAATTAGCTCAGTCTCAAAAATACTGTATTAATATATGAATTGGATCATCCCTTTTTTAAAACTAGTTTATTGTTGAATTAATTTAAATGTAAATAAATTTTTTACACTACTAGATCTGAAGTAACAATATTTCCATTGTTTAATATGATCTTTATCAAGATAGGAACGAACTACAAGGATATTTTATAAATTTATTTAAAACACAAAAATAAACAAATCAAAATACACCAATAACAAATAAATAATACAAAATAAATACATAAAATACATTTTTCGAATCATCATCTTAGAACAGTTTCTGGCTTTTGTCTTTATTAATACATAGACTAGGATTCAAAGCTGGAACACCTTTTATATTATTTGAGCTATTATCTTAGGTTTTTTTTTACAAATTTCAGTTTAATAGTTTGAATAGTATTTAAAAGTATAAATAGTGGATGCAGGATGCATTTTAAATTCTAGTCTTTATTGATGAAGGAAATATCAAACTGATATGATGGAAAAATGATAGCACTGTGTCACCTAATGTATTATTGATTACTCAAGCTTAAAGAAAATACAATGAAAATAACTGTTCTTAGAAACACATGAGTAAGCATATGAAAAGAACATTATTGGTAATAATAATAACAACAACAACAATGATAGATAGATAGATAGATAGATAGATAGATAGATAGATAGATAGATAGATAGATAGATAGATAGATAGATAGATAGATAGATAGATAGATAGATAGATAGATAGATAGATAGATAGATAGATAGATAGATAGATAGATAGATAGATAGATAGATAGATAGATAGATAGATAGATAGATAGATAGATAGATAGATAGATAGATAGATAGATAGATAGATAGATAGATAGATAGATAGATAGATAGATAGATAGATAGATAGATAGATAGATAGATAGATAGATAGATAGATAGATAGATAGATAGATAGATAGATAGATAGATAGATAGATAGATAGATAGATAGATAGATAGATAGATAGATAGATAGATAGATAGATAGATAGATAGATAGATAGATAGATAGATAGATAGATAGATAGATAGATAGATAGATAGATAGATAGATAGATAGATAGATAGATAGATAGATAGATAGATAGATAGATAGATAGATAGATAGATAGATAGATAGATAGATAGATAGATAGATAGATAGATAGATAGATAGATAGATAGATAGATAGATAGATAGATAGATAGATAGATAGATAGATAGATAGATAGATAGATAGATAGATAGATAGATAGATAGATAGATAGATAGATAGATAGATAGATAGATAGATAGATAGATAGATAGATATCATTATTCCTAAATAATAAAAATATGAATACACAATTAATTTAGTTTAATTTAGCCAATGGTATATTTCATCAAATAACTGATCTAATACTAAACCAAAATATTCACAAGACATAAGCACAAAAAATATATAAATACAATATTAGCAAACGAAAAATTACAATATGTTAATAAAAATAAAATAATAATACGTTTTTAGACCTTCCTTAAAGCAACCCTTCCAATAATAAATGTTTAATATTTTTTAAAGCCAACATATTCTGATATCTCACATAAAAGGGAAGTTTATTATAAAGTCTTGCTCCATTTAATGTATAAGATTTAGTAAAGATATGACTTTTAAAACTTCATATATCTAAATTATCCTTAGAACGAATATTATATTTATAAAAGTGGCTTCTGTCTGTTAATTTTAGCTTGAATTATACTGGAATATTTTGTTTATGAATCTTTATTGACTCTATAACATTGCATTTTATGCTCTGCTCCATCTTAAGCCATTTTCATAATTTAAAATAGTCAGTTAAATGAGAGAACTTATACAATTTCCATAACTATATCTCAAAACAGATACTTTGAACTTTTTGAATAACTAAACAGTAAGAAATGCTTAAGAAAAGGTGACAATATTTGAACAGAAACAAAACTAAAACATCTGATAATAAAAGTTTTATATGACTAACAGGAAATTAAAAAGTATATAGTTTCTGCAATTTGGCATAGACTAACTGAATTAATCTGCTAATGTTATTTTTAAATTTCACCTGGGAATCTGAGACTAAGCCAAGAGTTTTATAACTTTGAACAATTAGTATAAAACATATTCTTTCAAATTTATACCTAAATCCATATTCCTAATTCTACTAAGACCAATTAATTCTAGAACCATATAAAAGAACAATATTTTAAACAATGTTTTTTTGGTATTTCTGTCATCAAATCACATTCACACTTCTTCAATACATAAAAAGATAACTCAGTGGAAAATCCAAATAAAGCTGAGTATCATTAGCAAATCTACAACTTGTTAAAAAATTTAAGCAAGATGTAAAATCTGATGTATACATAATATACAAAAAAGGCAATAACTGGGTCAAAAGTGAATCAGATAAGATACTATCAATTAACATCAACTGCTTTCTATCCCTGAAATAACTTTTCATAAAGTTGAAGGTATCATAGCCTAAAACAGAATATTTTCATTTTGCTAGTAGAAGTTCCCTAGAGAGTATATCAAATGCTTTAAAGTAGCCTAGACAGACAAGAGCCACAATTTAAATTATCAAAACATTTTGCAATGTTATAAGTTAAATTAGCCAAGATAGTAGATGTAGAATATTTTTTCTAAAGTATGTCTGCTTTAAAGATAAAATATTTAAAACATAAAAAAATAATATTTTATTTGATTATTAATAATATTTTCAAATAATTTTAATAAAATAGGAAAAACACTAAATCAAAAACTTACATAAATTTATAGTTCAGCACTGTATTTACTTTGAGGAAATTAACCTTCAATCCAGATCTGTTTGTTTAATGTATAAATCTATGGGCACTCATCCATCAGTAAGTGCTTTTGAATGCAAGAGAATCACATGTAGTTAGAGCTTATTCTTATATAAGCCAACATTTACTGATTGCGCTTAACTCAGAGCTTGAATCTATTCTGTACCTGATATTTTAATTGACAAGTGAATTGTACCAATATTGTATATATATTGCAAGAGAAAAAAAGTTTCTCATTTTTAACCACTTGTGATTAAGCAATATTAGTTTAGAATATATATAAATTAATAATTTATCATTATATTTATATTTATTACATAGAAGGAAATTAACTTTCAAACCTGCACTATTCATTTTAGTGTATAAATCTATGTGAACTCACTTGTCAGTAAGAGTTTTAGGAACCCAGATAAATCATTTGTGCTTAGAGTTTATTTTTATATAAGCCAATCCTTACTATTCTGGCTTAATTCAGGGCTTTATTTTATTCTGTGCCTGATATTTTAATTGACAATGGAATAGTACAAATTTTGTTAATATATTACAAGAGAAAGTTATATTTTTATACTGGACTATTTCCATCATTTAATATGAGTATTGAATGCCTTTAGAAAAATGTAACTTTATTTAAATATTCTTAATACATTCAACTGTTAATAAATAGCTTATTGTACAGCTTAGTATATGCACATTTTGAAAGGTATTTTTCTCCCCTCTTCTTCAGGTGTTGCTAGCCTGACCAGTAACAGTACTAGCATAGGATTCAAACTTAAATCCTTAAATTCTTGAGTAAAAGTTACAAAGAAGAAAATTTAAAGAAACTGTTCACATAACAATGACAAATAATCCCATAAGCCAATCTAGTGTGACTAGACAATGTATGGAAACTTCTAATCAACTTTGATCTTAGGAAAAAATGGAGAAATCAGGATGAACCTCATAGATAAGCACTGACTGTTGCCTTTGGCAGTATGTCTCAGCTGGTTAGAGTGTTACCTTGAAATTCAATACTCAAGAATTGAAGTTTGCAAGTTTGAATCCCATTCTAGTACTGTCACTGGTCAGTAAAAAGAAAAGAAAAGAGAAAAATACCTCTCAAAACATTGTACATATATTAACCTGTTTGATGTGCTATTACTAACAGTTGAATGTATTTAAAATATTTAAATGAAGTTAAATTTTTCTAAAGACATCCAAATACCCATATTAGATGATGGAAATAGTCCAATATAAAAATACAACTAAAACACCATCATCTGTGCAAGTATAAGGTAGATAGAAAAAATGACATAGACACATACATTAAAGATCTAATAAGACTTGGTTATAATTATATCAGACTTATTAAACACAATTGGGAAATTTTACACCAATGTAAATAAAGTTAAAAACATTAATAATACCTTAAAGTATGGTTAAGCCTTCCTTACATCCCACATATAGCAAATAGCCACAGGAACATTTGTGCTAATATGTGTACCTTCTTTTATTTGTTGAACAAAATTAGAGATAAGATACCTATGGGGCATGCTCCTCAGATGCAATATAAAATTTTCATGTATTAACCTTCCTGAAGTTCTCTTGCAAATAGATCCATGAGAACTGCCCAACTTGCATATTTGTACAATAGAGTTAAACAAAAGACTGAATACAGATCAATCTTTATTGATCATGAATATGCCACTGGTCATATGTTTTCTCCATTAAATATTAGAACAATTTGCTGGGAAATAGATGATAGAAAAAGAAAGTATAAAGAGGCTTGGAAAATTACAAAGTATTCATATGTTCTATTGTCTGAAAAATGAAATATCTTATCGTCCTATTTACATATTGTACCTCATTTACATATCATATCAATTATATAAGCTTACCTGTACTGCATAATTTTATTCAGCACTATGATTCTGACAGTGTTTTACCAAAAGCTGACTCAGTTCAATTAATTCGTTTATGTTTATTAATTTATATCTTTTTATTTAAACTCAAAATCAATGAGTGCCTTAAAATTTAAATAATCATTTTAATTAAAACCGATCCAGAGTCATTAGCGACTAAGCCATCCTCATTGCTACTTTCATTGTCTTTTTTTTTCTGTCCTGGAAATGTTTAAAAGGAGATGATGTTATTATCCTTGGACATTTAGAGTATTCTCTAATATATTCTTATCCTTGTTCATTTTCTATATTTTTCTATAATTATTTTGGTCCAGTCATCTTTTGTTTAACACCTCTTGTTCAGCTATAATCTGATCTGTTACTTCAGTTTTATCTTTTGATACATCAAGTTTTTATCATTAAACATTTTCCTGATTATTTTCCTCCATTTCATCTAACATCATTTGAAGGCATTCTGTTTTTATCTTGGTCCTTCTTATCTTCATCTATTTTCATCATCATTTTCTATTTCCTTCTCTTTTTTGCTCAGTTTTTTCTATTTTTTCCAACATTGTTTGATTTCATTCTATTTTCTTCTCTTGCTCTTTTTTATTTTTATACATTAATTGGGTTATATTATTATTATATTCCTGAACATTTTGATTTATTTTTTAATTATCTTTTTCTTTTTTCTGATTAATATTTTCAATTTTAATCAATATTATTTAATTATCTTCTAACTTCTCATCCTGTTCTTTCTTATCTTCATATATTTTCAACTTTTTTTTGTCAGGATATGAGTACATTATCACTTTTAAACTTAAAAGAAAACTGTGTTAAATTCTTTTTACACACAAGAAATATAAATATGAACTTTTTAAAATAATATTTTATAAAGTAAGCTTCCAATCATCTTTCCTTCCATGCAACCTTCCACCTTATTTAATACTAGTATTATTATCCCTAATCTGCCTTTCTTTAAATCTGATTGTCTCAATATCTGGCTTTATTTGTCTAATTTTATTTTATTTCTCCTGATTTATTCTCCAATTCTATCCTCTTCATGTGTGCATGATTAATTTCAAGTTAAATTCATATAATAACCAATTTGTCTAAAGTTGTCTCCGAGATCTGATGAGCATCTGACAACAAAAAAAATGCATAATGACCTACAACACATGGGATAAATATAGAATCCAATCACTCAACTGTAAGTACACAATGCATCATGAAAATCAGAAGGTTTATTTCAATTTAAATACTATAAAATACCTATAACCCAAAAATCTCTGCTCCTTTGAGACTTATGAGCTGATAAATATAAAACTTCAAAACTATGTCTTGCTCCTGTGAGTCTAGAAGGCTAGTAAATACAACTTTGAACTTATGCTTTGCTCATTTTTTATGAGGCTTAAATACCATAATTCATGGCAGGATTATGTTAACTGCCCATGATGAACAACTGGAAACATAATACTTGAAAGCAGGTCAATATAGTGTTGAGATAGAACACTCCCTAGAGTTGCATGAAAATGTATTCTCATGCCAATGACAATATCCTCCATTCATCAACAGTATTAAAAGTATGGCTAAACAAATTCCCACTGTCAAAATCTTAATCCAATCTCCAAAAATCAAAATCATATTATATATATATATATAGTAATAATAAAAAGTCAGATGTCACATTACTTATATATAGCTTTGCACTTCCAAATATATATATATATATATATATATATATATTTGGATATATATATATTTGGAAGTAATTAATGAACATTATATATATATATATATATATATATAATGTTCATTAATTAAAACAAAATTGTAATTATAATAAAAATAATAAATTTAACTGTAATAAACTATTAAAAACAGTCTTTAAATCTGCAGAAGTACTTTTGGTTAATTTCTTAAACCTGCCTCAACTGCCATTAAATTCATTAAATTTAATGGCAATTGAGGCAGGTTTAAGAAATTAAGCAAAGTACTTCTGCAGATTTAAGGATTGTTTATAATAGTTTGTTACTGTTAAATTTATTATTTTTATTATAATATATATATATATATATTTAATAGAAAGACTATTTCTGAAGTAATGTATATTATCCCTTGTTTTGTAAGAAGGTATATGTAGGTCAGAGTAGTTAGAAGTTAAATAAAAGAATAGAAATATTTAAAAGTAGGATTAGAAATAAATGTCTTAGTTCTGCTTTGTATATCCATGGAAAAGATACAGGATTAATTTTGATGAAGCTAAGGTGGGCTTCTTTGTGAAAAATGAAATAAAAAAAAGAATTAAAACATTTTTATCATTAAAAATTTATGATTCTGAAGCAATTAACTTATTTAAAAAATTCTTTTAATGTTATGGGTGTATGTGAAGTGGAATTGTGGGTAATGTTTAGTTCAAATATGTTGTTAGTTTGTAGTTCTTTACACATGAGGTTGGCTTGTAGCAGTGAAACCATTGGTAATGTTTTAGAATTTATTTTTTTGGCTAGTCTGGTTGACTTGTGAATTTGGGCTAATTTTGATTATATATATATATATAAATCTATATTACTACTGTAATTTTATGATCAAATTATAACTTAATCATCATCTATTCTCTTGTCACATATTTCACAGTGTTATATTTTATAAAATTAATTGTGCATCAAAATAAGGAGTTTTTCTTTTCAGGGGTAATTTCTGAGATTTAAGTTATGTGATCATTTTGTATACTGACCACCAGAACTTGAACATCATTAGGCCCACAGTTAGATCACCATTTATAATGGTACAGAGTATATAATAAAATTTAATTATTCATCCTGATTTGCAAATTCTCTTTGTTTTTGTAAAATCCGAATCACTGAAATATTTTACAACTTCAAAATAAATAATAACAGTGCTATTTCAAAATGTTATTAAGTTCACTGATGCTTTAAACAGACTCAAAAATTAATGAAAAATATTTTACAGATTGCATTCATGAGCTGTTTAATGTGAATGTTTAATACATTGTGGATTGCAAATATTTACAAATAAGAAAAGAATATAAACGGTCTTGCAAAGAAATGTCCTGTAAATTTTTAACTTACCAGAACCAGATTTTTCAGCCATGTTAACATGGAGAGATGAGAATCATATTATTATTTCTATTTAACATTAATAATCATCAAACATAAAGGAATAAATACAGAAAATGAGCATGTATATAAGAAATAAGAGCACAAGAGCATGACCATCCACACTGAACAAAAACTATAAGTAATTATAACAATAATTATAAGTTACGAGATGCATTCCATCAATACTCTGGCCATATGGTAGCATGAGGTTACAGGCCAACTATAAACTAAACTTCTAATAAAAAAAATAAAATGCAGTGAATGGTCTTTAAAAGTATTATCTTTACACCAGCTAGAGATATCATCTGGATGTCAACTCAAACATAAATCACTTTATTTATATAACTAATGATTATGCCCTCTAAACTAGATCAAAATCATAAGATTCTATGAACTGTAACTGTAAATAAGAGATAAGTAAACAACTGTTTACTCTGCCTTAAATAATTAATTGTACTGAGATAATTTTAAAATCCCTAAAACACTAAGCTGTATTAAAATCAAATCACACACACTGCCAGTTCATAGAATATATCGTTGTATGAATAAAAATATTAACAATAAAATATTTTTATAAACAATTATTTAATAAATTAACTGGCTAATAATTAAAAAAAAAATTAAAAATGATATGATAATATAATAATTTAAATTATCAAAAGTGTAGTTTCATATTAAAAATTGACTAACCATTTGATTTTGATTTATTAATTTAATTAATTTAATTTTTTTTTTTTTCAATAAATAAAATTGAAAAATGACTTTTTAATCAGAAATAAAATTAAATTAGCTTAATCCTTTGCATAATTGGGGGAGGGGGATAAATGAATAAAAAAAACCATGTTTTAAAAGAAATGTTAAATTTAATAAAAATTAAATTGCCTAACAACTCTTTTTATAATTTTGGAAGGAAAAATCAAATGAATAAACATATTTCACAAGTACATGTTACTCTACTAAAATTATTCATTCTTTTCAATTACTGTTTCTATAAAACAAATTATCTCTAAATAAAGTATAATGTGAACATTAAAATATATATTGTACCATGGTTTTATTTTTTTTTTAATTCTTTGCTTTTGTAATTTAGAGATTTCTCCAAGTAAGTTTTCTTTGTCTTCATTCCAGACTAATTTACAGTCAAATTTTCTCCATTTTGCAATAGAAAATTTTACGCTAACACTCAGAAGAATTTATTCATTTTTCTTTCAATTAAGTTTTTCAGGTCAGGCTAATACATAAATACTCATGATTTTTATTGGAAACAAGATTTATTTCTGATTACTACTGGTATGCTCTTCCCAGCTGAATATTTATTTATTTCTTCTTCAGCAATGAGTCAGGACTGACCAATTTTGTCAACAACTTGATTACAATTTCTACTGTTTTTTTTCAACTGCTTGATTAGGACTGACTAATCTTCTGATTTACTCACATCCCTATTTTTAAAACAATCCTGCATCCAATCAATCACAATCCTGTCTCCCACATAATCAAATTAAACACAAATCAATTAAGTCTACTTTTACAAAAAAAATGATTATTTTCTTCTCTTAATTACAAAACAAATCAAAAAAATTCACCTGTATTTGTTTTTCTTTTATGCCAAAAGAAAAACAAGCTAATCAGTTAATTACACTGACATAATAAACTGCCCATTGTTTTGGAGTGAGATAACGAGAAAAGAAAAAAACAATTTTAATTAATTAAAGTAAAATTTTGACAAAAATATTAAAATCTTATATCCCCTTCCCTTCCTTGTAAAAATATTACTAAACATAAAAATTTATTTACTTTATCTCTGTTTGAAAGTTAAAATAAAAATTGCTAAATAATTTATTGAAGAAAAAATGAATTTCTCCTAGTAAATTTTTCAAAATTAAAATTAATACTAGTAATTAATTAAAATTAATGAAAAAAGAAAACAAAGTAAAGTTTTTATCTAATTTTATACTTTTCTCTCTCTTTTACACATATTTATAACATCTATTAAAATATTCAAATTATTATTAAAAATTTAATGGTTGATAATTCTCATATCATTATGTGGTACATAAAATATTTGAATTAAATATCCATTATTATGGTTAAAAAATATATAGAATTTAAATATTATTTCCCTAATAATTAAATATATTCTAAATTTAAAAAGCTTGTAACATATTGGCATGGCCAGAGTTGATCACTGTCCACAAAATTATAATGTGTATTTATTTTAGCAATACCATTAAACAAATTATTTTTTAATTCATAGATAATTAACATAAAATACTGACAAAATCCAAATTTTCCTACTCGATAACTTTTTTGCTAAACCAGTCTCCTCAAGTGATTGTAATTCTCTATGTTGTTGAAGAAGAATGGATTAGTCAAAACCTGTGAGTCAATTTGAATTTTTTCAACATTTTGCATTGAGGTTTTTTTTATGAAGTAATATGATCAATGTATTAAAATACATAGATGGAATCTGAATGCAAATATATTAATTTAAATTTATAATATAATGCATTCTAATAATTTATAAAATTATATAAAATATTTTATTTCTTAAATTTAATTAAAGTGTGCATCATTAAGAAAACAAATGTAATATCTGAAATATAAAAAAGAATTGTTTAATATTTGGAAATGTTAAAGCAATTATGATGATACCTAGTGATTGGAAGATTTTGAAAATTGAAGGAGGTAAATTGAATTGGTTGCATATACATATAATAATGCTTAATAATACATTCTTAAAGTAACTAAAACTATAAATTATTGATCAACCATCTGATCACAGCATTCAATAATTTATGCAGTTAGATTGTCACATCTGTTCTCTACAGATGATAATCATAAATAATTTAAAGTATAAAAGCAATTATTAAATTAAGATATATTTTATATCTGTTTAAATCAATTGATATTTTAAATTCACAAAGCTGATGACTGCTCTAAATATCAAAAATTTGCAGACTGTACTGAGATATTACTTACTAAAACTTATAGTAGTATAATTACTACTATCTTCTTGTGTCAATGATCAATATTTATTTACTAAGGCATTTGAAGTTTTAAATCATAAAGGAATATAAAACCCATAATATTATTATGGAACATCAATATCAAATGATTATTACACAAATGTTCTTTCACATCCAGCTCAACTACTTACAAATATTTTCTGATTTGAAGAAATTACATAAGATCAATTTTAAGTCGACACCATTCTTCTAGCATTGATACAAAAATTATAATATTTAAAAATGATTTTAGTCATTTCTCAAAATGTAAGCATTCAAGTTTATTGCTCTTCCCATTAAAGGATAATCATTAAAAATCAAATTCACTGTAAAATATTTATTTCAGCAAATCACAGCACAGTCACACTCATAATTACTGTGACCAAGGTAAATAAAAAGTAAATATTTTAATAAATCAATAAATTATTTTCAGTCTATCAATCATAACAATTCATAAAATTTCAATGTGGACAAAACTTGGAAAACTGTTCAAGTAGGTGCCTAAAAAAATGAATATTAAATAAGATTAGAAAATCATATAATCTCACCAGCTAGCATCTTACTTGATTGGTGTTTTTTTTATTATTTAATATTGGAAAAGCATTGTCTATGTGATTGTGTAAATATACCATAATAGATTGATTTAAGGATGTTACCACCTTAATCTATATTTAAATAATCTCTCTTCATGTCAATTCCATTATAATCATATTTATTTACCACATATTAAATTCTGACAATTTGTTCAAACTAAGAATAAAATATTCCTTATAGTTTCTCAAAAAACTCAAAAAAATTTTACAACCTCTATAATAAATTCTAATAATTTGTGGTTTAAATGCATCTTTTATTGACTTCACACTACTCAAAAATTAATGGGTTTTTTTCTAAGTTATTGAAATATTTTGACTCATTATATTCAATTAATACCTTATGTTCTCATATAATTCATCTTAAAGTAAATATTTCATTTAATATAGGTATTATTTATTTAAAATATTTTTTTTATTCTCCCTTCAAAGTTTCACACTGACTGAACTCAATTATTTTTTTAAAATTTTGTATGTTCTAATACATCACTTTTTTACTATTAATTTTTATCAAGTCTCAAATAGTTGATATTCTTTAAACACCATGCTTTATCTTTCACTTTGATATTTTTAACCAACTTACTAATTCTTTACTGTGTAATATTAGTCATACTACTACTTTAATGTAGAAGCACCATTAACCATCTCTTAAAGTGAAAAAGCTCTAAAATAATACAAAGTTTTTCACCTATTCAAATCCATATGAGAGATTAAAAGATAGGCTTATATGCTGGTTGATTTAGCTTATCTGTGTAAAGCATGCAATTAATGAATGCAACTTTATGTTGTTTACCATCTATTATAAATTATTTCATTACAGAAAACAAATCAACTATCTTCAAATTACAAATATGCATAACTTTAGTCTTGAATTCATTTGTGTATCTGTTAACAAATACTTTGGTCAAATGTGAAAAATAACAATGCTATATACCAAATAGTAATTATGCTCTGCCAAAAAGATTTAGGACTCAATATAATGGTGAGAAATGACTCAAACTGATATTTAAAAAAAACACAATTACATTGCCAAAATGAGCATTATTCTATAAAAACCAAATTAGAATTTAAGAAGTATTAGATGATATAGATTATCAAGCCTTTTCAAAGTTGTTAAAATTAACTTTTTATAATCTAAGCAGATCAATACCTAATCCAGTCATCTGTAATTTTCCTTTACCATCTCACTTCAATCTCATTTCTTAATATAGATCTTTATCAGAGAGATTACAATTATTCTCAAAAATGTATATGTCTATTCATTTTTGTCTGACCCGATTACCATCTTAATATTCATCTTCAGATATACTGAGTGCATGTTTAATCACTCATTGTGAATCTATAAACCAATATTCAAGACATTAATACCTTGTTTGTAGGCATAATAATTCAAATAGTCTTCTTGTTGACACTTTTTCTTAGTTTTGAAAGCATCACTAATAACGCACTATTTTTTAAAAAAAACGGTTGCTTAATAATCTAACACAGCACTACATCCAATTTGGCACCTGCTTAAAAAAACCATTTCGAATACAAGTACTTTTTAATTCATTAATATTACATTTACCCTAGCTTCTAATTATATTGGGATATGACCAGGATGAGATAAGCGAGGCCCTCATTTCAGGTGAACAAATAGTAATACTGCCAAATTATTTATGAAAAATAACAAAGTAAGTTTTAATAAACAGAAATTATAGTAAAATCGATCATTATCACCTATTCTTATAAATGAGATATGAAGCTGTATCAGATTTTTATTACATATTTTTTTATTGTACAACAATCTATGAATTCCAAGGGAGGAGCTAAAAAAAATGTTGTGCTACAAACAATCCCAGATAAGTCACAACTCCCGATTTGATGTCATTAACTCATTCTTAAAAATTTCGCAATTAATTTTCGCATATTATTATACATATTTTAATATTAAAACTTATTGTTAGATCTAACATCATGTGCATTACGTCTTTAACAACTTTACTTGATGAAGGAAAATTAATAAAATACGCTATTTATAAAGCGCAAATTAATAATATTATTGATGATTTTTATTTCATTAAAAGCATGCTAAATTAAATTTTTAAAAATTCCTGAAAATTAATGCAATAATTTTTACATTAATTACATTACTTTTGCGTAATTTATCATTCTAATTGAATTATCAATAATAAAAAAACTTTATTTTTAAAATATAAATCATTATATATATATATATATATGTGTGTGTGTGTGTGTGTGTGTGTGTGTGTGTGTGTATGTACGTACTATCAGTAGTATTAAAGATTACTATAACATTTGTAGTGCCATAATTTAAAATACTTTAAAACTTGTTAAATCAAAAAATATCTAGACAAAGATTTACATTAGAATAAACCCAAATCTTTTTTCCGTGAGGTGTTTTATCACATTTCCATAATGACGATTACCTAATTATAGTATCATCAAATTTTATGAGATATTAAGCATCATGGATTAAATGTTCAACATAATGGTCCACAAAATAAACCAAATTATTAAAAATAAATACAAATCTCTATTTGCATATATTTTTATATTTAACGTTTTCCAAATGTAAATTATAAGAAAACATGATGTTACATTAACATCTGAAGTATCTTTTTTCAAACTTTTTCATTAGCAGCAAATTCTCTCGAGCAACTATGATATAATCTTGCTCACTATAATAAACAAAACATATATCGATCAATTTATCTTGTTCACGCTAATCTAAAAATTTTTCTAATTAAACATTTTTCTCCTAGACAACTTTGTTATCTTACTCATAACTCAAGTATATCAATTTTCTGTTCATTCTACAATGTTTTATTCATTCTAATTCAATCTTTTGTTATCTCAGTACTCATTTTAATTTTGATATTGATTGTGTGTTTTGCTACAAAAAAAAAAAAAACTTCCATTTATTTAAAAAGTATGGGTTGAACAAGTAATATAGAGGTATAGCATCTAGAAATATAGTAAAAGAATAACTGCTTACTATATCTATTAACTGAAATACCTGGAAAATTAAAACTTTAATAATTTTTAAGTTCCAGGAAAGTTTAGGATTTTTTTAGGCAGATTAGTTCATGGCTAATATATTCATCCATCCAATACTGGTTGGTAAATGAGTGATTTGCTATTCTTAAGGAAATGGTAGAATAAGGATAAAAAAATCACTCTAATCTTGCTTACCTAGAAATTGTTACAATAGTTGAGTGACGATTTTTTTTTACTTTTTTTTTCTGGGGGAGTTGTTGAAGAGGCTTTTATCTCTAGTGAGCTATTAAAAAAATGTTTCTCTTTTTTTTTACACTTCTATGCAAGACTTTTAAATAATCTAGTAATGCATATGCAGCCTATAGATGTGAAAACATTTTATAATAATTTTTATCACTGCAATTCATGACATTAAAATAATTTACAATCTTCAGACTTACATCTCAACTAAAACTAAAGCTTAGATATTTATTAATTGAATAACAATTTTTTTAATCTAGTATGTATAATATAGGCTTTGTTAACTTACAAATTCCAAAATATCATTTAATAAAACAGTAATATCAATATTATTAATTATATAGACTATTTTCATAATCTAATATTGTTTAATATATAAGGGATTTCAACTAAGACTTTCACATTACCCTCAACTCTCCATGCCATCTCATATTGCTGACCCACTTGATCACACACATGTTGAAAAGATAAATAATCACTAATATATGTATTTTATGCTTAACCAGCAATCATCATTTGGTCCAGATTACTATCTCTATACATATATACAATCAGTGCTCAGCTTTATATTAAGATAGCCAATCTTCATACTTTAATGGATAGCCTTCAACCTATTACAACCCACAACTCTTCAGCCGTCCATTTCATTGAAAATCTGATGGACATTCAAAGCCCATGTTAGTGTGAAGAATGTCATCCTACCCATGTTGACCATTGGTCATTCTGACCCCTGAGGGTCATGTGAAAGTCTGAGTTCGAATACCTTATATATTACATTATATATGTGCAGGTGTATGTAAGCCTGTACAGTGTATTAAATTACATAATCTAATATTAAATACTGAATATCTTTTAGAAAAAATTATAAATACAATCAACTATTAGTAATGGCACACAGGATAGTATATCTAACCTGTGTGCTATTATTAACAGTTAAAGGTATTTGGAAAGTTTAATAAAATTTAAAAATATTCTAAATATGTTCGATATTTAATATTATATGATGGAAATAGGCTAACATATAATTAATACTAAAATGGCATCATTAATAATCTTCAGACAAACAGTAGTATCATTAGATAATTTAATATATCCAGCACACAGTTCTTCTTTTCAAAATAGTTCATATATATCTAATATAGAAATAAAACAAACTAACTCCTTCTTTTTAAAACTTGATTTTTTATGACTATAATCATGAAAAAAGAAATCCAACGTTTCGACTATTTTTTATAGTCTTTTTCAAGGCAAGGGGAGTGAGATAAGGTAATATAAAAAAAGAGAAAATTTTGGTTATGAATATATTTTGTAATTTTTAATTAATTTTTTTTTTTTAATTTGGAATATGTGATATTTATTGTATATATATTTTATTTTAGTGGGCCTTGAAAAAGACTATAAAAAATAGTCGAAACATTGGATTTCTTTTTTCATGATTATAGTCATAAAAAATCAAGTTTTAAAAAGAAGGAGTTAGTTTGTTTTATTTCTATATTAGTATCATTAGCTATATTAACGCAGGTAACAACTAAATATAAATCACAAAATATAGACTTAAAAGAATACTCTAAGAATATATATTTGGATATTTTTTAGTATAAAACTATATTCTATTATATGTTTCCTTCTACCGTAATTACTAAGAAAAACAAAAAGTTTTATGTATATAATATAAAAATTTTTTCCAATTTCAATTAAATGTGATATTCTTAAAAAATAATATTTTTTAAAACACTTTCAACTTAATTAAATTTGCGACATTAGGATTAAATTACATATTGAAACATAGTGCATTAAAGGTCTGACCATTCCTTGCATATGTATGTAAATGGATTATTCTCCAGTAGATGAGGGGTCAGAATGATTAACGTCACCATAGGTAGACTGACAACCTTGCACTAATGCGGGCCTTGATCGTTCCATTATCAGATTTTCAATGAAATGGATGGCTGAAGAGTTGTGGGTTGGAGTAGTTTGAAGGTTGTCCATTAAAGTATGAAGATTGGCTATCTTAATATAAAGCTCAGCACTGATTGTATATATGTGTGGAGATAGTAATCTGGACGAACTGACCATTGCTGTTTTATCATGAAATACGGACATTGGTGATTATTTATCTTTATAACATGTGTGTGATCAGGTGGGTCAGCAATATGAGATGGCATGGAGAGTTGAGGGTTGTGTGAAAATCTGAGTTCGAATCCCTTATATATTACAGTATATATGCGCAGATGTGTGTAAGCCTGTACGGTGTTTTAAATGGTATTAGCATCATAAAATGAACATCAAATAAATAATAAACATATATAAATAATGAATGGATAAAATTACATGTAGACAGTCTATAATTAGTTGCCGAAGACAGGGTATAAATCTTTTCTTTTGCCAATATTTGAAACGTTTGTTTGGCAACTAATTACAAATGAGATTAAAAAAAAAATAACTTCAAATATTATAAAGCAGGTTCATTATAAGTGCATAAAAGATAGAAGAAAAAAATAAATTGTGTGATAGACAAAGATAACTAGATATTAACTAACTGTAGGTTAAGTTTAATCACATTTATAGACGGTTAATGTCGATTCATTGTAATCTAAATATCTTATAATTCAGTTTTAAAATTTATTTATTTATTTATTTTTGATCAGGAAAACTTGACGAATTATTTGAAACCAAAGAGGAAATTTGTCATCAGTTCCTACAAACCAACAAAATTCAAAGTGCAAATTTTAAAAACAATCGTTTATAGTTAGTAATATGTATATTTGCAGTTATGAAGAAGAAAGTAAATTCTTTAATTTTCTTTTTTATTGCATTTTGTTGTGTTGATTCCAAATATAAAAATGATACCGTTGAATTATGCACTCGGTTTAGATTATCATCGGAACAATTTATCCGAACGCATCCTAATTCAAAAGAATTTTTATGGATTAAAAAAAATATGACATTTGTTGAAGAAAGACGTGATGACAGGCACGAGCCTATTTTTTGCTATCCTTTTTACCTTGCGAAAACATCTTTTTCAACTTGTTGGCATCTAGTAGTGGACCGCTGGGCCTATGAAATTGATCAGAATTTAGTAGTAGATTTGAAATTTAATCAATACCGTGACCACTTCTATCCAAGTGAATATAAAATTGATCCTATGGGAATGCTACACATATATTGCTTTTCTGGAATGTTTATAAATTGTTCTATGGGAGGTTTAAGATTTGACTTTAAATACAAGAATTTCAAAACAGATTTTAGGAATATAACATTTTTTCAAGACCGCATTTCTCCGCGATTATTTCAGATGAAAAAGGATTACATCAGGTTGTGTTTTAATACAACGACTCCATCAAGACTAACATGTTCTAAGCAAATCCGTTTTAAAATAAAAGATATTATTTACTATAAAAATCATAGTATTTACGTGAACAAATTAAAAAATATGTTTTCACCCATTCAATATGAAATTTTCGATGAAGAAGTTGGAATATGTGTCGATTATATAAAGAAACTGACAACGACTAATTTTGAAACAATAATCACAGATGTTTGTTTAAGTATTTCAGTATTTTGTTTACTTCTTCATATTATGTTTTCAATATTCTTTTCAGATTATAAAACGCTTCCAAGCAAAATTATTTTATCGTTGTCATTCTCTCTTTTAATTGCGCAAGTCTTATTTTTAATAAGAAACAACATTGAATTTAATTGTCAAATTGTAGGTGGACTTATACATTATTCATTTTTGGTAAATTTTTGCTGGACTGGAGTTGTAGCTTTAAATATGTGGCGCATGCTACATACTATTAGAATGCCTTCTTTATGTAAAAACAAAGAAAACCTAAGATTCCTTATTTATTCTTTATGTTGTTGGACATTTCCAATTATCCTAATATTAATTGAATTATTCGTCTCCCGATATTCCAATGAAAATTGGTATGTTGATTATTCTTTAAAAAATAACTGTTGGATTTCAAAAAATTATCCTCTGATTGTATTTTTTATACTACCTGTAGGAATTATTCTTATAGCAAACTTAGGCTTCTTCTTTCTAACATCTCTTGCTATTTTTAAAGCATCTTTAGCAGTAAAGTCAGTTTGCAAAGTCAAAAAAAACCGTAGACGCCTATTAATTTATGCAAAATTAATTATAATTATGGGTTTAGGATGGATTTTATTTCTTACTGTTACTTTTACTAATATACCTGCATTCAGATATTTATACACTTTAATAAATGCACCCCAAGGACTATACATATTTTTTTGCTTTTCAGTCTGCCACATAAAAAGGTTGCGGAGAGTATTTTTGAATCATTCTTTTAGAAAAAGTAAAGAAACAAATTCTATACAACTTAAAAGTGGAATACAGGAAAATGGTAGAAAAAGCACTTCAGATATCAAATCTTAAGGTATTTAATCTATTTTATAATGAATAATAACCACTGGACATTATAAAATATAACACAGTAACATTGACTTTTGCATATTTTTTGAATTATTCAATCTATTTTTAAGAAATTTATTTAATGTATCATTTCAATAAAAAAAAATCCTAAGCTAATATAGGCAGAAGTAAACAGATAGATTATTGATTTGATCTGTACATACATTTATGAAAAAAGATAAATATAATATCCATTGAAATACGAAATCTACTGAAGAGGCCCGGAAAAAGCGGAAATATAATTTACTTATGTCAAAATACAAAAATAAATTTGCATCCAAACATACTGTATCCAAAAATTGTAGTGATAATGATTTTTATGTATACAAAATGTTTATGTAGACTAAGTGTAGTCAACTTGTAGTCCAGATGTCATGTGTTGCTTTATGATTTTCAGCATGGATACATAATTTATTATTACAGTCACTTTATGATTTTCAACATGGCATACAGTCACTCAATAACTTGTTATATAAATCTTATTTACAATTTTTTATTTGTATTTGTACTAAATACGATGTTTATAAAATTTCTTACAGATTGTAACCAAAATATCTCATGAAAATTATTATTCAAAAAAAAAAAGCTGATCATGTCTGAAACACCTTATTTTTTATTGATTTTAATATTGACAAAAAATATGTTTACATTTCAAAAAATTTTCAAATAAAAAACGAGTAATGATAAAATCCATTAATAACAAGAATAAGTTGCATACTTAGGACTTCCACTCAAGGGTTTAAAAAAGGATAAATAAACAGTCATGTGGTGTCAAGTATAATTTGGTTTACTGAATCCACAGATTAAAAATTGAATCTTGCTCAATTTATTTATAAAGGCAAAAGATAAAATGCCTTGCCCCACTTCAGGGATTGATTCAGCATACTCCTGCAGAGGAACTGAAAAAAAAATAACTTAAGCTAGTTAATGTTTCATAATGATAAATCACAGCCTTTTTATCCTGATTTTTTCTTTAGCTAATAACAATTAAACATTAATATATGAATTTGAAAAGTCTAAAAACTATTTTTTGCAAATATGAACCATGTTTATTCACAATCAAATTGGGATCTTTTATTTAATTAGTTATCATGTATCCAAACAAAATATTGATTATGAAAGACGAGCAATCATCATCATCAGTTTTAACTATTGCAATATTTAATCCAGTTTCTTTGATCCATAGATTCTCTTCGTAGCACATCAACAAACTTTCTCTTTTATAATCTTTTGGGATTTTGTTTAAGACTTCATTTTTTCTAACATTATGTCCAGCTTAGTTCCATTTTAATCTTTTAATTTTTTTCAATGATTTTCAAGGAATTTACATATGTGGGATTTTAAATATTAAATAAAATATTCTTATCTAAATGAGCAATCAATAAATTTAATTTGATCTTGAGCAAAAAATAAAAAACAGAAGATGTATATAACTGATAAAATAATGATTATAAAGATAAAAACAATTATGACTTATGCTCAATTGTTGGCTGTTTAAGAAGTGTTTTCATTTGCATCCTAATATGTTAAACTCCTGGTTATTGCTAAGAAAAGTGTTTCTTAAATGTGTCACATATGTACGTAATTTTATTTTTAAAAAATTTATACTTGTCTTGCATTGGTGATCGAGAGGTCAGCATGACTGCCTTGCACTAGCAGGCAGTTGCCCAGGTTGCGGGTTTGCATCCGGGCCGATGCTATGACACTTAAAAAAAAAATTACACTTAAATATCTTATAGTATATATGTGTGGGAGATGATAATCTGGACCAACTGATGATTGCTGGTTAGCATGAAATACGTATATTGGTGATTATTTATCTTTTCAGCATATATGTGCTTGAGTATATCAGTGTTATTAGATAGAGTGGAGAGTGGTGGGTCATGTGAAAGTCTGTGCTCATATACCCTATATATTAAATATCTTATGCAGCTTTTTTTAAATTTATCCCCATGTAGTGGTAAACATGTTACTAATTTGTAATCATTGTAAATACATATTTAATTTTATATATTTGTATGCACTCACTTATGTTTTTTTTTTTGTTGTTTTTTTTTTAATTAAATGTTAACACATTTAAATCAGAAAAGGCACACATTAGTTTAATATATTGATTCAAGCTAAGAGCTTTGACACTTCAGGTATCATAATCATAGATTTGTGAATTAATCTTGCTAATTTTATTTTTATTTGTACTTGCTTGTTGTTTGTAAAATTTATATAACGTTAAATTTCTTAATTTTATTCAAATTTATATAAATGTTGTTAGAGAGGTCATTTTTTAGATAAAGGAATGCTAGCTTTTTTTTTATTTATAGTGCATTTGTCTTTGGCTATAGACCATGCCTATTTAATCTTTCTCTTTCTACATTTATTTTAGTTCTCATGATCTGCACCTTGGAGAAATCAAATGTGTGGCCTAACTGCAGTTCATGCTCTAAAAATATTGATTGTTATTTTTTTGCTCTGTTATATAAATAATTTGGTTGGGAAAGTCTTGTGGACAGGTTTCCTCTTGTTTCCTCATAATATGCATTTAAGCAATTAGTATTTTTGCACTTGATTTTATAGATCATTTGGTGTGCAGCTCTCCTTAAATTAGTTTATTTTGAGAATTTTCAAAAATTTATTTAAGGAGGGAGGCAATCAGAAACTTATATTCTCCTGTACACATGTTTTTTTAGTTTCTGAGCCATCCTTGAGACATATGGGAAGTTAGTCCATTTTACTCATTGAAGCAAGATTATAGTGGATTCTTTATTTTGATATACAATTTTTCTATCATGGAATTAATTTTTTGAGATTATTCTCCATGTTTTTTTATCTTTTGTGACTACATTCTTTCTCCAATCTGATTTAAATGTACATAGTTTTAAATTTCTGTAGAGAAAACCTTTAAGTCCTGCTTACTTATGAACCATTGGAGTTAAAAATTTAGGATGGATGGTTCTTCTGATATTTGTGGGTTTTAAAGCCATTTTGTAGTTTAAAATATTATTCTGTCTTTGCACTTCTATATCCAGAAATTTTATTTTTATCTTCTTTTTCGATCTTCCAAATTAAAGAAGATTTCTGTGTTAGTTCTTCCTAAATTTGAATTATAATATCTTCATTTGCACAAATTAGAGTGTCATCTATATATCTCGAGTACAATATTTTTGTTGGCAGGGATTCGTACTTAGGTATAATTAAGTTTTTAATTTTTGATAAATATAGGCTGCATATATCCCACTAAATAGCAGTCCCATTGACATTCCATAATTTATTATGTAAAGTTTTTTATCTATTGCTGTTATAATTTCTTTGCTAATGCATTTTAGCGCTTCCATTATAAATTTCTTTTTATGAGTATTGTATTTTGCCTGTTACAACATTTCATATATCATATCTATCGATTCTCCGCAAAAAACAGCCACATATAATTATCTCTTTCGTGTCTAAGAATGCAATTTTATTGTTGTTCTTTATTTTTAGATTTTTAATTTTATCAACAAATTCGTATGATAACTTTATCATATATGACCCAAAATCCAAGTCTTCAAGCAGCCAGGATGCAATCATTTTCATGGTATTGTACAAGTATTCCCCTCCAAAATCAATTATACACCTTAGTGGGACACTCTCTTTATATAGCTTTATGTTTGCGAATATTCTAAGTATAATGGCAGCTGAAGGATAACTTTTGCTGTATTCCGAGTTTGTAAATATTTTGCCTCGGTATTTCCTCAGTATCTGACGAAATAAAATTGTCTTTCTTGTCTTTTAAATTGAAAGCGTTCGCTTCTAGAAATTTTAAGTTAATAATTTGACAGTTTCGTTTTTTGTTAAAATCTACATTTATTAGCACCAGTTAATTGCCTTTGTCCTCTTTCAAATAAACAAAAATTTTCTCAGTAATGTAATTCTGAATAATATTTATGTTTCGGGCCCAGATGTTATTATTTGACGTTGGTAATGTTCTCAAAGCTTTGGACATAGGTTTAAATGTGTTAATATTTGTTTAAAAAATATAATTATATAGGAAAAGAGGTAACAGTGATATTTATCGAATCACTTATGTTTTATAAAAGATATTGCCCAAGTCTCCACAGGCATGTTTTTACGGTTGCATTTTACTTTAGTACTTATTAATAGTAATTTCACACTCACATAAATTTTTATGCTTTTAAATATTATTAATTACCTTATGCAAACATTTGTAAATTATATATAAAAAATGAAATCATAAGTATAATTAAATTTAAACATGTATAATTGATGTTGTAACCTAATATATAACAAAAAAAAAAAACTATAAACTGGAATCATAGAAATTATATTTCTTTTTGATATATTCCAAAAAAATGAAATTTCACAAAAAGATAGCTAATAGCGAAGTCCTGATCATAATCTAATGAACGAATATAGATTACAATAAATTTCAAAATATAAATCGATACTCTTTATAATACAATTAATTATCATCTACTAATATTGTACCCAAACCGATTAATGACTTACAGTGAATTAAATTTATTCTTTTTGAATGTTTGTTAATATTAACTAGTAATGTATACCACATCCTGGAAATATTAAATCTAATAATATGGTATACGAACATTATAAACTACATTATTAAATATCTTCTTAAATTTTAAAAACTATATTTTTGTGCTAATTCTTTTTATATCTACTTATTAAAAAATAGAATAGTATGAAAGCATCAAAATTACTGAAGTATTTGAGAACTAGAATCAAAACATCCTGCTCATATGGTTATTATATCAATCAATAGTTATAACTTGGAAGTACTATTTATAATGTAAGGATAACAAAGATATAACTGTGTTTATCTGGGAGTAGTTGTAACAATGATAACTGATCATCCAGTGACCTAACAAAAATATTGCCTTCAATAATCTAAATAAAAACATCAGAATGCATTAACAGATTTAACTTTATTATCATGATTAAATATAAAATATTTATATTTCTAAAGTATGTGTTTGCTTTTCAGTATATACATCTATAATATTTTTAGTCATATATTATCTTATGGTTGTCATGCATAAATATGATGCATAAGATAATATTTTTGAATCATTAATCAAACTATTAAAAAACATATACCTACTACATATCTTAATATAATTTATTTATTTATTTCTCTTACTGAAATTAACTTGAGGTAATTATAAAAGCTCAGTTATTAAGATAGATTATACAATTTAATTGATTAGCAATCAAATAAAAAAACCACACACATATTGTAATGACAGAATTGTGCAACCCACACGAAAATTATCCGAAGGCAATCCACATATTAATTCCATATTCTGATGTCACAGCCTAGTAAATTTTCTTTTAAACTCACTAAGGTTAGGAAGAAACACAAAACTCTTAACTATTTACTTAAGTTATTGATTGCAAATGAAATGCAAACTGCCCAAAATAATGAGACAAACACAATTTATTTAAGTATATACACAATAACACACATTGGTGGCACTTTCCTTACTTGCATTATATAGTAAAAGAAGGTAACTCAATCTTTCTAAATCTTATTAATTTAACTTAAATTATACACAGATATAGTAGATGATAGCTTAAATGTTTTTAAACAATTGAGATCTGATAATTTCTAATTTGGGATATTATCATTAAATGTTTTGAATGTATCCCAATCTACTGCATAGACATCTAACCACTAATGCCTCTCATTTTCACTGTTCTAAGACTAAATGCCCCTTCCAAATGAGAATAATACAATATTATCAATGAAGAATTATTTAACTAATCGACTATGTGTTCAATTTCAGGTTACGATATCAGCAAGCAATTAAAACAAAAAAATAATTGTCATGTATAGGAAATCACATCTGTACTGCAATAATTGGTACATAAAAGTAAATACATATGTAAATTATATGCATATGGTAGGAATTAAATTTCCATAGTGTATTATTTCTTAGAGTATTTGATACCACATATTAGTGACTGGCAGTCATAAATGTACCACTACAAAGACGTGTTGATAATATACAATAGAAACTTTTCAACTTTCACACATCACTGCCCTAAATGAATAATGAAGGTAAGTGATCAGTGTTTTGCAAATGGTTTTATAATAATTTAATACTAATGCATTACATAAGAATGAGCAGATATAGCAAGCACAACCTGAATTATTAGTTAACAGAAACCTATTTCTATCAATTATATCACCTCAAAACATAAGAATAGTTCACTCAAACTGGTTTGTCTAAGCAAGTGTGGTTGACCTCCATTTATAATTTATAAATGTACTGCTTTAACATATTATTATTAAATAAAGTCAAATTAACTGATTTAAATAATAAACAATTTTTAATAGCATGGCCAGGGATTATGAAAATATGTTTAAACTGAGTATCATAAAGTTATTACTTTAAAATTATTGCCACTTAAATTACAGCTTGCTAAAGAAAATAACACAGTAAGTCTCACCATATATATGCTCATAAACAGATTCTAATGAATAACTATATAATAACATATTTTATTAGATGGGATATAAATAATAATTAACTAAAGATTAGTTTAAAGTTTATACTCATTCTTTCAGTATCAAAAGTTCATGTTCAGTCTTTTAGGTATGGTGATTGTAGATTTAAACCACTATTTCCAATTTATTTAGGCTGCATAGATATCAGTTTAGTCATTGTTTAATGGCTAGGTTTTTTCTGTAGCATTGGACATCAGATTTAGGCATGTAGGTTAATGCATAGTTAACACACATTCAGGTAGCTTCTTCACATGTAGATAGCTTCTTTCTGGGAGTCAGCAATGGGTTTTTCCAGCTTGCTCTCTGCCAGCTTAACAGAGTGAAGCAGATAATGGCTTTTCTACTCTTGCATCATGAATCTGGCAAAACAACAGAATAATGAAAATTCTCTTAACATAGCAGACAAAGAATAATTTTTTGGATTATTGGCTATAGATAATTCCAGAGAATTTGCTGTGATCTGCTGCTTATTTGCCCAATATCATATTTGCAAGTTCTTATCTTTGAGTAGGAATAACAACCTTTTTAATTAAATCATGTCAATTATTTATCTCCTTAATTTAATTTATTGATCTGTTTACAAGCATTTTAATCTAGTTTTTCATAGAATATCATTTTCACTTTTTAATTATTTTCAAAAGAAAACATATTTTTCTTTCAACCTACTTTTTTAAAAACTAAATTTAGAAATAATTAGCTTTTACAACTTTTTAAAAAATATTTTACTTAACTTGATTTAAAATAAAGACATTCTTATACCTGGAACTTAATTGTAAATACAGGGGATTTGAACTTAGATTTTAAAGCAACCTTCAGCCATTTACACTATCTAATACTACTGATACACATGACCACACACGATAAATAATCACCAATATATATATTTCATGCTCAACCAGCAGTCATCAGTTCATCCAGATTATCATCTCTCACACATATATATTATCAGTGTTCAGTTTATATTAAGATAGCAAATCTTTATACTTTAATGGGAAGGCTTCAATCTACTCCAACCTCCAACTTTTCAGCCATCCATATCATTAAAATCTGATGTCATAATGCCCAAATCCCATGCTGATGCCAATATTATTGTTATGCTCATGTTGACCTCAAGTCACTCTGACCCATTATATATAGAACAGTATCCATTTAAATACAAAGAAGAGGGGTGGGCAGAATAATTTTCTCACTTAATATAAACTGAGTAATAAATTGAAAGGTTGCTAGTCTTTCACATGCACCTACTATTGTTTCTCAGACAGCCAATCAGATGTTAAACACCAGTCTTATGAGCAATCAGGCCTTGATACATGACAGAGATTTTGATAAGAAAAGGATGATACCACCTTTTTTTTTACTTAACTTTTTTTATATATTGTAACTGGATCACCATACAACCCTTTTATTACTTCAGTTGTAACAATTTCCTGATGAGCATGTTGCAGGAAGAAACAATTGATTGGCATTCCCCAATGCAGATGTTAACCCCCCCCCCTACAACAATATTTCCTGCTCATCAGAGGATGTAGCACCATAGAGGCTGGAAGCATCTAGACATTTATATGTTTGGTTTTCCAAACAGTGCCACTAGAGTTCCATCTCACTACAACCTGACTTACCTAAGTCTAGTTATGCCAGACATAGATCAGGAGGCATGAGATTCTCATGAACAAGTGCAATGAATGATTAGTGATGCAATAAAAATAAAATAGAATTGGACAAGTGGATAACTAAATTTAATTTTTAGTAACAATGATTTTATTTACTAACAATTAATTTACAAGTTCTAATAAAGTTCATTCCTATCCATGTGATGACTCATTTTCATTTCATTTATGAAAAGGTTAGAAGCAGTTTGTTGATCAATAGTTCATTTGCAATTCATTTTAATAAAGTTCACCCTTCATTTCAAATGAAGGCTCATTTTGACGTATCTTAGGTAAAGGATTCAAAGGGTCTTTTATCTAGTAGACGTCTACCAATACTGCATGAATATTTTGCCACTCTTTATTCCATATATGTAAATCCTTTTTAGGTAGGTAAATAGGTAAGATGAGCTATTCCAGATCTGTAAGTTTTCTATCATTCAGTCAAGTATCAATGTACATTGGTGCTCATAAGTTTCATTATTTTCTTTGTATACAATCGAAATTCATGTAAGCATTTGTAATTTTTATAGTACACTATTTTATTCTATTTATCAAACAGGTAATGTGAACAATTCTTGGTTTGTGGACTATTCATAGTCCAGTCAGTGTAAATGTGCATCTATGTGCATAAGTTTTATTACTTTTTTCATATAATACCAATATGCAGGTAAGCATTTATAATCCATATAGTCTTTCATTATTTTATTTATATTTATCAAAACAGTAATGTGGTTTAAATTACTCCCACAAAATTAATATTCAGATAAGTATTAAGCATTTGTAATTTTATATCAATATGCAGATAAGCATTTAGAGTCCATATAGTATTTCATTAAATTTATCAAATCCAGTAATGTGGTTTAAATTATTCCCACAAAATTAATATTCAGGTAAGTATTAAGCATTTGTAATTTTATACCAACATGCAGGTAAGCATTTAGAGTCCATATAATATTTCATTACATTTATCAAATCCAGTAATGTGGTTTAAATTACTCCCACAAAATTAATATTTAGGTAAGTATTAGGCATTTGTAATTTTATATCAACATGCAGGTAAGCATTTAGAGTCCATATGATATTTCATTACATTTATCAAATCCATTAATGTGGTTTAAATTAGTCCCACAAAATTAATATTCAGGTAAACATTAAGCATTTTCATTTATACTTTATCATGAATAAATGATTTTCATAATTTTAGTTTCATTCATAATTTTCCAGTAACAAACATATTTTCATGCAGCTACATTTATTAATAATTCTTTTTTATATATATTTATAATAAAGACATTTTGTTTGTCTTTTAAAACATATATAATTTTAGTTTAAGAAATATGTTTGTTTATCTTTTAAAAACACATTTAATTTTAGTTTAAGAAATACATTTTTGTCTTGTCTTTTAAAAAACATATATCGAATATTTTTATAAAATCATTACCTTCATTTATCCAGTTTGTCACTTCAAAAAGGGGTCATCGCATTTCAGCTGAATGGCATTATTTCCTTTCTATGATGTCTATCCAGGCAAATCTAGAAAAATCATGGCTTAGAATGAAGAGGTAAAGCTGTTACATTAGCCCTCCATCACTATGTTTTCATTAATGTTTTCTTTTTCCGTTATTAACAGTGGTTGTAAAGGTTATATTCCACGGTGACGAAAGTCAGAGTTGAGTAACACTTAAATAAGAATTTTAACTTTTTAATTCTTCACTTTTCTTACTATCTTTTTCTCAAAAAAAAAATCTTCTTTAAACATACACTTTAAAAATCCAATCTAATCTGCCTCTGAACTTCCAACTTGACTATTTATATTCTCCCCTGTGGATTGATTAAGCAGCCTTTCCCACTGTACCTAATTTGCATACTGCTCTCATTTAAGCCCGATTGCCTTTCTCTTCATAATGATTGGATAATCTACTTTTTTAGTGGGATAGATAAGCAAGCATAAAGATTAAGCCATGTTTTTCAATTTACTAACTTTGCCTCAAGTGATTATTACATTTTATTCGAAAACATCCAAAAATTAAAAATGTAATTAATTTAATACATGCCAGCTTTAAATAAATATGTGATATATTTAATTTATATCATAATCCAAAACTATAAAATCAATAATGATTTTCTTTATTATTTTCTTTTCTCAGTTATAAATTAAACTTTTTATACATCTGCTGTTTTTTAAGGTGGGGGGGTAACTAGCTCTTAGAATAAATATACATGTGAAACATCGTTCTTATTTCAATATATAAGCCAGTCTTAAGCATCTTGGTTTGAAAGCTTGAAGATATAAACATATTCATTTATTACTCACTGAGTTTTTAATTTATGATATTACAGCATGAAATCTTAGATTTACTACACCGCAATTTTCTAGATGTTAATATAAGTTATCAGCAACATATGTGAATAATATTTTTCTATTTCACACTGTAATATCGTAAATCAAAAACTCAGTGAGTAATAAATGAATATGTTTGTATCTTCAAGCTTTCAAGCCAAGATGCTTAAGACTGGGTTATACATATAAAAAAAGTTTAAGTAAAGAGAAGGGTGGTATCATCCTTTTCTTATCAAAATCTCTGTCATGTGGCAAGGCCTGATTGCTCTTAAGACCACTGTTTAACATCTGATTGGCTGTCTGAGAAACAACAGTAGGTGCATGTGAAAGACTAGCAACCTTTCAATTTATTACTGATTTAATAATAATATGCGATTTAGACAAATATTATTTATAAACTGAGTACTGATTATAAATGTGTGTAGGAGATGATAATCTAGACCAACTGATGAGTGCTGGTTCAGCACAAAATACATTTATTGGTGATTATTTATTTTTTCTACATGTGTGTGGTCATGTGTATCAGTAGCATGAGATGGTGTGAATAGTTGAAGGTTGCTTAAAAGTCTGAGTTCAAATCCCCTATATTTAACTTGATTTAACAAAATAACTTTATAATTATTATACTACATACATTTATCTATGCGTTTAAATTATATATTTAATTGCTATTTATTAAAACTATTAAATTTAAAATTCCTTCATGATTTTTAATATTACTAATATGAAGTACATATATGTGCGCATATATATATAGCTTCAATATATACCGAAATATATTTAATAATTAACCAAAATTTGGTTGCGATACTTAAGCAATGTTGCTAGCAAGAACTAATCAATACATTTTTGGCATTCTTTGTATTTCAAGAGTAAAAAGCAACATTGTTTTAAAACTTTTTAAAGTGATTCTATTAAAATTTACATTTGTGTAATACTTTATAAAGATTTTTTTAAAATAACAAAGATTAATAACTTTTATAAAAATGAATTATTAAATGGTCTGTATACACATATACACAGGGGTACCCAAAAATAATCAGAATTTTAGAACAAAAAATTATTTATTTTTCAAGTGTTGATCAATTTTATCTCTTTCAAATTACTACCTATTTGAAACAATACATCAGTCTAAACATATTTTTTATTTTTCAAAGTAGTCTGGAAAGACTTGCAAATTGATACCTTTTAACATCTCCCATTTTTTCCCCACCACTTCCAAGTGTGCAAAAAAAAATTGAGACATTCTTTTAATCAAGAGATTTAAAAAAATTGCATGAAGTGAGATTGAGTAAATATAGATGATAGATACACTGGATCATGCTGAATTTAATTAAAAAGTGTTTCACATTCAAGACTTTGAGAGATGACACTGTTGGGTCTTTTCTTTGCACAAAATGGGGTGTTTATATTTTTCTGCATCATGTACGTGTTTTAGAATTTGCAGGTAAAATGTCTGTCTGTTACAAACTAAATCTGAGAGAAAAATGTTATTTGTGTCAAAAAGCAATCAACATTAATTCTAACATTTGACTCATTATAATACATGAAACACACTTTAGAAAAAAATATGCTACATGAACCCATGATTTTACATGGTGATGTCATTTGGTAGATTGATCCCTGGATGAAGTATGTAACAGCTTTAGCATACACTACAACAAACATGCAAACAAAAGAACAATTCCATTTATTTTTGGGTTCCTCTCATATGTCACTTTCTTGAATGTGTTAGGCATAGAAAGATTAGGGGACTTAAATATTATTGATGTAAATATTGCAAATGTAAAATTAATATAAATTTATAAATGTTATTAATGCAGGATTCAAACTGACTTTCACATAACCCACTACTCTCAGTGCCATCTCATGTTGCTGACTCACCTGATCACACACATATTGAAAAGATAAATAATCACCAATATACGTATTTCATGCTAAACCAGCAATCATCAGTTGGTCTAGATTACTATCCTCACACATATATATAATCAGTGCTCAGCTTTATATTAAGATAGCCACTCTTCATACTTTAATGGACAGACTTCTAACTACTCCAACTCACAACTCTTCGCCCTTCCATTTCATTGAAAATCTGATGGTGGAATGTTCAAAGCCCTTGTTAGTGCCAAGGTGGTGTGAAATTCTGAGTTTGAATCCCACATATATTACATATATAAATGCAGGTTTAAGCCTGTACAATGTATTAAATGTTATTAATGTAAATTTACTTATCTAAATTCAAATATCTTATTAGCAAATGTATCAATATTTTAGATTTTTTTTTTCCTCATAATACTACATATATTTTTTGAAATTATGTGCAATGTGACTGATTATTTTTCCAAGCTAACAGAGCTTTGGCCTGCTAATGTTTGGCAGAAACATAATGATGAGAATAATCATTTTTATAGTAATGCATAGATAATTGGTTCAAAGTCATTCCATATTCTCTAGCTGACTATGAATTTGATATGATGGCAAATTCAATGTGTAGAGTAACTTAATTTAGCTGTTCACTAATAGCAGCTGTAGAACATAGTATTAGCTCTTGTTTTTTGTAATATCATTATAAATTTTTACCTGCAATTGTATTTCTATGAATTCTTAACTTTCACAGAGTTCATCAGATTAAATTTGTTTACTTTTGTCTTTTTATGAGTTTATGTTTTTGAAAATATTTTAGTTGTTTTTTTTATTTTCTATATTTATTTTTTGTTGTTTAAGTTCCTTCATTAACCTAATCGAATTAATATATATATATGTGTGTGTGTGTGTGTTTATTTTGATTTCTAGACAGTGTTGTATAAGTATTTTTACCTTTGTAAATAATTGAACTAAGGTGTATAAAAAAAATGCATTTTGTAAATACTTAAATAATAATTTGTTTTCCTTTTTCTTCAAGCTAAAATTATTTACTGAAATCTAAAATCTATAATTCTATTTCATGACCATTGGAATCTTGTTTTACAAAAGAAAAAAAATATTTTTTTTAATTCTATACTCATACATATGCAAATATAAATTGTTACAGCGTGTATATATAAATAATTAGTAATGTTTTGTTATTTTTATCTATAATAAATGATGCAAAAGTATAATCATGCATTGGCGAATAAAAATTTAATTATTAAATATAGGTACTATTATTTTAACCAAATGCATTTTTGGTGAACCATAACCATGTCCGCAAATAAATCATAATTATGGTTTACTATTCAAAAATTCACTTGACTAAAATAATACCGCTCACATTTATTTTTTCTTCATCAATATACATTTTGTACTTAATTTATTATAAATTAAGTAGAGTTTTTTTACAGATTTTACGAGTGTAAATATTGAAAGTATAATGTAAATTTACGTGCATTTATTTAGAAAAACTTCAGCTGTAATATAATTAGACAAACAACCAATTAAAATTGGCAATTCTAAACTGAAATCAAACGCTTAGGAATAGTATTTCTGTTCGACTTATATTATAGATTTTATGAGTTATAAGACAGACATATATACTTTATATGTACAAAATGGAAGATCACAACTTCCTAAATATTGTCCAGTAGTTATGCTGGCAGTTTAACTTTGAAAAAGGTATATGAAAACAGGAAAAACTCTCCATACAGTATTGCAACTCAGTGCAAGCCAGAGTAATCAAAAGAAATGGTGATCATGTGATGTTTATTGGCTTAAAGAGATATATGACAGGGTGATTCTATAGCTCCAAAATTTTTACAGCAGTTGTACAAGGAATATTTTATGAATTAAAATAGAAAGCTAAGAGAATAAACGTAAATGATAATTAATTAAGCTAAAAAGACTAAGGTAATATTCAATGTATTTTTTCAGAAGAAAAAATAAAGAATCCTAATTACATATTATAAAAAGTTAACAACTACAAATACCTTGGTCACATTATCAATACAGATAGAAACATAATGGATGAATTTAATTATAGAATTAAACTTGGTTGGCATATTTTTGACAAAAGTAACTTAATATTAAAAATAAATATGGCTGTGGGTTTGAAAAGAGACACTTTTAATAGATGAGTTTTATCGGTTCTTATTTATGGATCTCAGACTTGGATACTTAATAAAAGAAAAATACAGAGACTTCAGACCACTTAATAAAATGTAGAGAGATATATGTTATAAGTAGCATTTAAATAATGAAACAAACAAATAAGTATTACTGGCATCATTCAAATAAAAAGAGACTGAAATGGAACTCAGTTATATATATATATATATATATATATATATATATATATATATATATATATATATATATATATATATATATATATATATATATATATATATATATATATATATATATATATATATATATATATATATATATATATTTCTAGAAGAGATAATAACATATTGACAGGTGAAGTTTTAAATTAGATCCTAATAGATTGTAAAATACCTAGAAAAGAACCACAAGTGTAAGGTTGATACATGAAATAAAAAAGTTTTCTGATGTCATGTGGAGAACAGAATCTGGAAATTAGATAAAAGGAGAAGAGACTTTCATCCCTTAGGGAACTGATAATGTATAAAAATGATGGTGATAATGACTAACGATATCTATGTCTGTAAAGTCAGTAAAAAACTTAATAATTCTTTACAGAAGAGACAATTTTACTTGTAAAAAATATTTATAAAGTTATAATTTTCCAGTTTTTATATACATGTGTCACACTTGCAACTTAGTTCCACTTTTAAAGATAGGTCAGAAAAATATTATTACAAGATGGCATGATTTCAGTTTACAATTTGCAGTTGAAATTTGTCTAGATAAATATATAGAAATTCTTTTACCCATTTATTAATAAATTTCAATTATAAATTTACATTTTTATAACAGAAATACCAAAAAGAATAAATAGCCATAAGTAGAAAATTTCCCATATAGTATCTATACATTTTGGTGTCTTTGGTTTTTTAAAAACTGCAGTCGCCATTATCCTATGAGCAGAATTAATATAAAACCATTAAAACATTTTATGACTACCATTTTTTATGCTTTCATAATCTGTTAAGACAGTATGCAATGTGATACTATGCATTTGGATGAGGAATCTCTTAGCTACTATACCCAGAGAAACCTGTTAACCACTTTATATTTTCTTTACACTCCACACCCTAAGTTTTTCCCATATTCTTTTCTATACTACTCCATCCCATTTCCACAACATAATCTTTATCAACTCCATGGTCTTTATATTTAAATTCCTCTTATTTTTTCCCAAACCCAGCATAAAAAGCAAAAATCCACTTTCTATATAATCACTTTTTTTATATTTATTCTTCTATAACTTCATTATTATTACTCTTTCTGCTTTCAGGCATTTACATTCAATTAACAGATGCTTAATATTTTATGCCTTTCTTACACAACTTGCAGACTAAATTAGATGTGATATGTTGGACTATTTCCATCATCTATGAGTGAATGTTGAATGTATAGAAAATTTTAAACTTTATTTAAACTTTCCAAATACAAACAACTTGTTAGTAATAACACACAAATAGACAACACAGGTTAGAAATTACACAACATTTCGAGAAGTATTATTCTCCACTCTTCTTCAAGTGAAACATTATGTAATTACTAACCTGTGTCAACTATTTGTGTGTTATTACTAACAAGTTGTTTGTATTTGGAAAGTTTAAATAAAGTTTAAAATTTTCTATAAATTCAATTCACTCATACATGATTGGAAATAGTCCAACATATCACATCTAATAACATACCATCATTACAAATCTTCAGACAAAATGTAGACTAAATCACCTACATTTTTCCATTTATGTGTATATTCCATTGTTGCTAAAAATCCTGTTCAAGCCTTAAATAGTAAACTACTTTCCTTGGTATTATCATAGATTAACTCATACCCAATATAGTTTACTTCTATATATATTTAAACTCTTTTTACTCTCCATATTATTTTTCCATCTCTCCAATTCCATATTGTTTTTAATGCATAGTTTGTTTACTGTATAATATGGGTATGTTGATGCAATCAATGATTATAAATTAGGCAAATCTTTTTTGGAAATGGTCACTTATTTATTCTTTCATTATTTATTGTTTTTTAATTAACATCTTATACTATCAAAGTAAACAAATGACACTTGAGTAGATAAAACATTCAAAACAGAGCACACAATATCCCCCTTGCCATTTCTCCATCACTATGGAACATCTACATATTACCTAAAGATAATAATTCCTCATTGAAGCAAACAACTTACCAAAGAAGATATAATAGGATCCTTACCTCATTTAGTAATATACATTAGTAAGTTAAATTAAAAGAAAAATTTAACCTTCAATTTGTTTACAACTGTCAAAACTTAAATTTAATATAGACATCTAAATAATTCTTGACTATATTTAAATTATTTGGCATGCATCAATTAACCTATTTTCTTATTACTGTTTCTTTAAGCTATTTAAGCAATGACCAATTTCCAACGGAATTTTTTGTTATTTGTTATTTACCTTATTTGCATGTTGTTGTATTTAGAAAACAGGACACTGAAAGAAAATTGTTATCAGTAATCAATTGCCGGAAAAGAAAAAAAAGACTATTGTACTATATAAAAAAAAAAAAAATTATGTAATTTTAATATTTTCTATTGTTAAAAAAAAGATAAAGATTACTTTAGCTTTTAAAAGCTTGATGTGTTCTTATAAATCATTTTATTTACATGTTATGAATTTTACTGCACACACTATATATTTGCTAAGATATATTAAATATTGTAAATGCATTTACTGGGTATTAATGTGCCATGATAGTTAAAATATTTACTTAAACCAAAGTTAATAAACTGGGTATGAGAACATGATACATGTTTGAGTGAAAGTACAACTTAAGAAATTCGATTGTCTTTTAGTTTTTAATATATTTTGATCATTATTATTATTATACACTTTGGTAACTTTTAATTAATAATTACCTATATTTATTTTGTAATATCATGTTCTTTTGATTCACAGGGTTTTTTATTTTATTTATGATATATTTATTAAGAATAAAATTTCTGGCCTTATATTTACTTCAATAATAGGTTTTTCTTAAGCTGAACCTAGTGAAAGAGAAGTTCCAATGTAGAAATGGTATGACACTCTCTTTGTATATATTTTGCTGTTGAAGTTGTATAATGTAATATATATATATAATCGAAAAAGCAAGTTGTATATTGCATGACTTGTTTTAAGCTTGTATGACGATATGTAATATAGGGAGCATACCAATACCACTACAAGCTTTCATCAATAAGTGCCGCAAGAGAAAGCAATTAAAAATCTCTGTCTAGAATAATTCCTATCCTCAGACTCATTTCAAGCTTTTGGATCACCTCAGTGAGGTCCTGGGACATTCATACACTAGATCAAAAAATACCAACTCAAAGCCAGCACTTATCCTGCTATGTAGCTTAAATAACTATATGGGTCTAAAAAAACATTAGTCTCACCATATATTAATATCCTCAGAAATATAATCACTAAAGTCAGATAGCTATATAAGTTAGATAGCTGGATTTCTGTCTGAAAATTTCAGATTTTCTACTTAATAGTTATGTATTAAATAAGTGCTGTTCCTGAGTTGATATTTTGAGATCTAGTGTCTGAATGTTCCAGAACCTCATTGAGGTGAGCCATAATCTCAAACTTGGTCTGAGAATAGGGATTATTTTAGATAGAGATTTTTAAATGCTTTCTCTTGTGGCATTTATCAATGAAAGCTTGCTAGAGTTATTGATATGCTCCCTACATTACATATCTGTAATACAAGTGTAAAACAAGTCACATGATAAATTATTTGCTTTTTCAATTATTATAATTTTGCTCTTGGGGGGGGGGGGTAATGTTATATTGCTGAGGATATGGATATATGATGAGATTGAAGTGTTTTCAGACTTATATAGCTGTTTAAATTAGATGGCTGGATTTAAAGACATTTACATGTCTGAATATTTCAGATTTTCTACTTAATGGTTACATATTAGATAAGTGCTGGCTTTGAGTTGATATTTTTTAGATCTAGTACCTGAATATTTCAGCACCTCATTGAAGTGAGTCAAAAGCTTAAAACTGAGCTGAATAGAGATTATTCTAGATAGAGCTTTTTAATTGCTTTCTCTTGTGGTACTTATCAATGAAAGCTTGTTAATATATATATATTGTACCAGTCAAAATGTGTTTATCCATCTAACATAAGCTGGAACTCAAAAAGATGTACTTCAAACCCAGTCAAGTTTGATATTTAGGTCAGGGACCAACCTGGATTCAAACCCATTCCCTAATCCCAGATCAAATAACTAATAAATAACGGTAATAGTTGATTAGATACCCACGTCACATGATGGTATTGTTGCTATGCAAAAACTATAAAATATGAAAATGTCCAGGTTGTATTTTTTTTTTTTTGCATTTTCTTTTTTTTTCTTATAAAAAAAAAAAAACACACAGAATTTGTACTTTTTCAATATTTTTTTTTATTAACCTCAACAAATTTAGAACAAAAAAAAATCAAACACAGAATTTATAGTTTTTAAAGGTCTTTTTTATTAATATCAACTAATTTACAACTTATTATGTTTTTTTTTTGGGGGGGGGGGCTTTTCTTTTTAATGTAAAACTTAGTACGTTTTTCTTATTATCATCAACAAATTTTCAAATTATTATGTTTGTATTTTTGTTTTCCTATTTTTGTTTAAAAAATAAATCCTAAAGTTAATAAGCTTTTTTTTGTTGGTTTAGCTTTTTTTTTAAAATAACATAAACAAATTTAAAACTTATTACGCTTTTTTTTTTTTGGTTTCACTTTGTTTTTGCTTTTTTTTAAAACAACATCAACAAGTTTAACACTTATTATGCTTTTTTTTTGGTTCCACTTGAAACGGTATTATTTTGAAATGGTATTATTTAGCCATCATCTTGTTTCACCTATGTGTTCCATCATAGTTAGTAACTTTTCCATTGGTCCAAAGCTTCACAGTCCTCATATATAATCAGAATAATTTATTTGGATATGTAATAGTGTATATTTACATGTATGTGTGGATATGTGTGCACATTTAATATATATGAAAGTGCATATGCGTATAATGTATATGCAGTTATAAATTTAAAATTAATAAAATTATATAATTAAATTAAGTTGTGTGAACATTATTGTATGTGTATAACCACCTACATATATATGTGAAAGAAGCCATAATGCAATAGATTTTAAGAAGTATTACAACTCTTTTAAATTAATATAAAGTTGAAATATTCTCAGTTAAAACTCTTTATTTAAATGCATTTGTATATAAATTTCAATTCCTGGGATAGTCTCACACACATATATAATTAAATTTTTACAAACTTAAACTCTTTTAAAAAAAAGTTATCTGTTTTTATAAAAAAAAGTTGTAAATTCTTGGGAAACCATCTGTAAGCAATCAGCAACAACCGAAATCAACCCATCCTTAGGATCTTATAGACATTGGTCCCTCTTATGTATTCTCTATTTAGTATATTCATTGCAACCTTTGAACAAAATTAGAAAACAATAAATTTCTTAAGATAGCAATTAATGAAACTTGGGATTAAAATTTTAAATGTATTTTAAAAATAAAAACTTGCCTATTTCTTAAAATAAATTCTAAAACTCTAAACGCGTGTTAAATAATAATTTATTCAGTTATTATTCTATTACTTTCTAATATTTGTTTTATATATGTTTACTTTATAACCCACCTGTGCATGTTGTTCAATGCACTTATGTTTATTTAATCTATATTTAAGAATTAAAATATATTAAATTATAATCAATGTGTTGCATATCATTCATAGTCCATTCCAAAACTTAAATTCCTTAATACTAGCTTAATTATTAATGTATGTATCAACAAATTTAACACATAACGGGGGTTTTTATTTGGTATAAATAAATTTAAAAAAGCAACTGTTCATGGCTACAATAATATATCAGACATATAGCTTGAACAAACTGGTCATTAATTGCGAGAATCAAACAATGTCTAGGTTTTCCTGTTTTTTGTCTCATTGAGGTTATCGAGAATAGTTATTTGATGCATTATCTACTTCAAAGTATTGTTCAGACATACACATTGACAAAGTTTTGCACCTTAAAACTTGACTACAGAAGTGTGTAAACCCTCCAATAATTATTGCTTGGTCAAATTGTGTGATTTCAATTTTAAAAAAATAAACTTTATTTACAATTAATGATTTATACATAATTTTAAGACCCTCACTCAACACCATAAAAAAATGTGAAGTGTGCAAATTTGCAGAAATAATTTACTGAGATGCAACAATGTGGCCTGCTATGTGTAGTACAACAAAACTGTTGATACATGTAACACATGGCCACGATATATATGTTTGGCCACATAAACGGTGTTTTTATGTGTTTTAGCACATAAATGGTGCACTCAAGTGGCATGTGGGTCTAAGCAACAAATACCTGACTAACATGTAATGATGGAACATGATAATTTATTCTAATCTGACCCATTAGCAAAGTGGAGAAGTCAATGAGACTCAATATTAATTGCATTATAACTTAACTAAAATATGTATACACCTAAAATGGAATTAAAATGACTCAAATAAGTTAAGACAATAAAATAGTTTAACATAATGAATTAATTATATACATTATGAATTAATTGCATACATTAGTATGTGCATGAATGAGCAAGCAGTCTACCAAATGGTAAATAATTACATAGTGAAATTCACACTAAGGGTTCTCATATACTCTTTTATTAACTAAATAGTATATATACATTAACACACATCTTTGGTGGGGTACAGTATTAGGAAGCCAATCAATTATTAGAAAGATTACGTAAAATTGCTATTAATGCTGTGGTTTACAGTTCTGAAACATAGTGACTAACATTATTTTGGGGAGTGTTCTGAGATTCATTACAGATAGCATAAAATTATTTCATGCCAAGTCAACTGTGAAAATAAATAAAATACATTTGAAAAGTGATATTTGATTATATGATGAAATTTTTTTTGAATATTCATTTAGGAGACAGAATGTTTGATCTTTTCCCAAGGCATATACTCTTAAATACAAAAATAATAAATTATGGTGGCAGGATTGTATAATGAGAATGAAATAACATGATTAATTAATAAAGCTAGTAATCTTTGGCATATATATATATTGAACCAACCTCCTCTCAAGTCTATAATAATTACCACTTAAAATTTACTACCTAACTACAGGAAACAACAACAACCATTGACAAATAAAAATATTAACTAATATTTTATTATATTTTGTCTTCCTAAACTTCCCTTCCAGAAAGTGGTTGGTTTTCAGGTAAAGTGTCAACTATCATCAATAGCTAACTATCAATAACATTCAACACTCGACTACCAAATATACACCAATCAAATAAACACTTTATTTTTATTTTTTAAAGAAGAAAGAAAAATCCCTTAGGCACCAGCTAATTACATTAGAATTAGCATGTCTATCTGACCAGCACAATTTGGTACCTGAAAAATCCCCGCTATCTCAATCGGTTTCCAACCACACACTAAAAGACAAACAAAAGGTATCTTAAACGCTGCCTCTTCTAAGCTACTACTACTTTTTAAAAAACTAAAATAATTTCCCCGAACCATTCAAAATAATACTTCAATCCTTTAAAACTAATAATAACAACATTGTACTGAATGCCAAAACATTTATAGATTTAACATAGTGAATCTTTTCTGAAATACTATTATTAATAATTATATTTTTTCCCTCCTACTTTTATTAAGAAAATAAATATTTATGCTTACCAGCACGTATCAAAATAAACATAAATATTTTTAAAAAATAATCTAAGTGGTTTTTTTTTATTTAAAATAAATTAATTGTTTTATCTTATAATGAAACACACACTTCTTTTTTAAAGATTAAAATAAATCATTTTAATATATCACTTAGCAAATAAATTATACACGTTACATCATATTTTATTTTATTTTTTTAAGTTTAAAAAATCAAATCACACATACCTGCATGCCATTGTTTCAAAAAATCTTATTTAATAATAGAAGCTGCTTTTACTTATTTTTATTATTGCAAATATCTTTTGAAGTTTAAAGTTTATTCTCTTTTTTTAAGTTTAATTCATAAAGTTCAAAGTTCTTTTAATAAAGTCTATCTTTTATTTTAAGAAGAAATCGGGAATGTTAAGATATCAAAGTCAAATAATTACCTAGGATTTTTAAATATGACAGAAACAACCTAATGGAATTATTTCTTAACTCATCAACAACCGGTAAAATGATTCCTCCATAGATCCTGTGACATGGTATGATTTTCATGACTGGTTTGGCATACTCGCATTCCACTGTCCATTTAGTCTATTTCAACATGATCACTTTTTGAACTAATTGCAGATCTTAGATGCATAAAGAGCGGCTTCGGTCAACTACAAACATGTTGGTTTTAACAATGCAACATTTTTTTGGAAATATTACTTCAAGAAATATTTTATTAAAATGAGAAAGTCAGACCAAGAATGATAAAATGTTGAGCTATTTATACTGTTTTAAACAATGGAAAACTTTATTAGCAGCAGCGTCCTTAGTCTCGTGAAATTAAATCAGCTTTTGTGTCTATTTTTTATTAAAATTGCATACACACATGCACACATATTTAATTATTTTATTATAAGATTAAACAAAATCTCTTTATTATTTTATTATAAATTCATTTAAAGAATATTAAATCATTTTTTATTACAAGACTTTTTTCCTCTTTTAAACAAAAAAAATCTTATTATTTTAAACAGGGTTTACAGTTTATTTTATTTAATAACAAATTCCCCCTCCCCCTACTCTTTAGTTTTTACATTTTATTCTCTTAATTTTAAATTGTTATATTTTAGAACATGGGACTCATACAATTAATTAAATATCAATGTACTTCGGTACAATATATATATATTAAGCAGAGCGCAATTTTAATATTACTGCATTTAAAGTAGGTCATAAAGCAAAAGAAATAATATAAAGTAGGAGTACTGACATAGTGGCATAAAAATAACAGGAAAAGTCATGCTTCTGGATGAAAGCAAAGTCTAAGACCCTTTTCTTGGGCAGTGCTTAAAGAAAAGTGGATAAACATAGCATGTGCAAGGCAGGTGCACTGAATTCACCAATGCCAGAGCCCTTTTATATGGAATAACCCGGGAAGTTCAACTATCCACAGAACAGAAAATAAAGAGAAATCTATGGGTTCGAGCTTGTGGTAACCCCCAGATTAGAAGCATGTGATTTAAATAAATTCATGAAGATGTGTCAAATGTCAGTAACCAGTATGGATAAATGTCATTAACAACATAAAATAGAATTTACTGCTTTAAAATAAATGATCCTTGTTTGAATATCATAATTTATACAAATAATCCACTATATCGCTATAATATATATAGATACAAGATTTTATTTAGTAAAAGAAACATTAAAATTTACCCCCTTCTTTTTTTGCTATTTAAAAATAATTCAATCCCACTTTCATTGATTTTATAATAACTGGGAAATTTAAGCATTTGAAATTTTAAGAGTATGAAAATAAAATAAAAATTAGTAGTATAACATTTATAAAATAAATTAGGTTTCAAAGTGCTAATTAACGTAAGTTCTGAATTCACCCCAGATAGAATTACTTTATTCTATTCCGAGTTGGACAAATAACAATTTTTATACTAAAACATAAAGTAGGCTGATTGGTAAGAACAATCTGGTGAGCATATTAATTAATAATGCATTATGTCTTAAGGTGATGTTAATAACCTTAATTCATGGAGGTTTATTTAAAAAAAAGATTTTAGAAATTCAACTCATCAGATTGCTTGAGATTGGCATATTAATAATAACTAAAATAGACATATAAATTAAGTAATAAATACATATAAATAAATGTCTGCATCAAAGTTAAAGAAAGCTAGAGCATATGAAATAGGATTAAATAAAAAATCATTTGAGAGCAATTTACATTTTACATATTAATTAAAAAGAGATAAAATTAAATAATATGTTAGCAGAAATCTTGATAGCAGGATTTGAGATTAGTTAGACTCTATTTACTTTCAGGTGGTGGTATGAAAATCATTAGTTACCTTGCATAATTTTAAGGGTCCATTTTGAAAGTCCACCTTCTGCATAGCAATTTAAAAATCCATGTGAGTTCTTAGATAATGGACAGCTTTTATTCAGCATTCTGTAGTTCTCAGGTTGGCCTTTTACTTCATTCTTCAGGCAGGATGGTACAGCAGCATAAGATGAGCACAGGTGATGGGCTTTCTACTCAATTATTTTTAAATTTTAAAGCAGCATGGCTTATCTTGACAAAACAGTTCTCTCAATAGCAGCTAATCTCTTGGTATTCAAAATTACCCCATTTTATACTCCTGCTCAAATATTTGAAGAATGCTTTTAATTTATTTCTAGCTCAAATCTAATCTTCTTTGTTCATTGTTTGAAGATGCAATTGTTAGATAACTGTCCAAAAATAAATTCAAATCTATTTTCAGATTGGAAATAGATTTGACAAAAATGTTTATAACAAAAGTACAATTGTTAATCTTAATCCCCATATTATTTTGAGTAAAAACTTTAATTAAAAATTTCTTCCCAAGATTAAATCAATATTATATTTCTAACCCTTTAATTATTTTTGGATAATTAACGGTTGCATCTTCCATCTTGGATTTATAAAATATACAGTTTGATAAAAAAAAAAAAATTTTTTTTTAAAAAGTTTGAAAAATAACGTATAGAAATATTTTAAAAAATCAATATTTTATTAGTATTTTTGCTCTATAATATATATATATATGAGCCACACCTATGTATTTTTAATGTGAAGAAAAGAATTAATAATAATAAATATTAAAAAATTAAACTTTATAAATTTTAGGTGTGCATCTCAAATATATATGCATGAGTAAAAAAGAAAAATGGGATATAGGGTTTGAATACAGGTTAGTAAATGACACCATGAAGCTCAATCTTAAGCTAAGATTGACTGCTTCAATATAAATATATTGTAACAGGATAGAGTGGTAGGAATGGGAAGAACTAACAGTTATACCTGGGGTGATGGCAAATCATCATCACTCCTAAGTCAACAATATAATGAATAATTTGAAATATTATATGTAAGTAATGCTATATTACAAAGAGGAGCATGCAATTAAGAGATCTCAGAGAGATCATTGAGAGATCAGAAAAGCAATTAAAAGCATAATTAATACTCAAAATAAACCATTCATCATCATGAATGATCATTCAATCAAATATAATAAAATCAACAGACTATCTTGTGGCTGGATTTGATCAATAAAAATATAAATCAGGATTGGAAATGGATCTTCTGTAGACCTGGCTAACTATTGAGCCTTTGCCAGTTTGGGCAATTATTTAAACATAACTTGGATGCAACACTTAAGTGCTAATCCATTAGAATACATAACTAGAAAATCTAACAATAATGCTGGGATATTAAAACATGCTGAGCATCATCAATGCTCAGGCCACTTGTACTGGCCAATTACAAATTTCTAATAAAACTAGAAACTAAAAAAAAAGTAATACATGGGCTTTAAAAAATATAATCGTATGTGCCAACCAGGATGATAGTTATTGATCATCTCTGGATGCCAAAATCACTAAATACTTTTCCATTTGTGCTCAAATCTAGCTCAGAGAACATAAGCTCTATTACTGTATGTGACCAAGAGATGATGCAATACAATATTAACAATTAAATACAAGTTTATTATTAACAAAAAAATAAATGATAATAAGATATTAGAATATGACTCTACAATTTTTGATTAACATACAAAATTCAAGTTATTATATGATGATTTACATTTGACACACATATATATGGACACAGTCATGCATTTTATAATTATATAAATATATTTCAATTAACATTTAATAATTATTTTTAAAAAATGATTAAATTTTATATGTATTATACTTGACAAGCATTGATCTAGTTACACACACATACAGGTCAATTTCTGAACATATTTGACTTGTTCTACAATAATACATGATTAAGCTTTTAAATTATATTTTAAATAATACAAATACTTATGGTAGGTTTACTAAAACACATGTATAGAATTGAACAGATTATTAATAAATTTAATTTTGTCAAACAATAAATAACAATACTTTTTATAATTAATAATTTCATTTGAATATACATAAATTTACATATATGTGTGTGTATCAATATTTTTAAAAAATCAGTTTATCAAATTCTACTACAGCTTTTTTTTATTTTTTTTTTAAAAAGTATAGTCAATTTTTGAGAGGTTAGAAAGCTTTTTTATTAGGTTACCCCTTAACTAATTATAAATATCCTTAAATTTAAAAATATACACTTAAAATGTCATCCAAATGGATTATTTAAAAACAACTCACTTTTGTATACACATTTATCTGTGCTTCTCTGCATATAGACACAGCAGCATATGTATAACTACTTTATTCAGCAAGTGTTTCTTTTAGGCAAGCTGTTTTTGGGCAATTCTGGCAATTGTCATCATCAGATAAAAATATGTAATTCAGGTATGGTTGGCTTTCTTCTTTCTGCCATTGATTCCACTTAGACTTGGATTTGGTAAGCTTCAGGTCAGCAAGCTATTTTGTCCTCATTTGTTCAAGCTATTGATTCAGAAGTGAGCCAGCTTCAAGTAAATCAAAACTCCTGTGAAAAAAAATAGTAGCAGCTCCTGGATCTATTATCCTGCCTTCAGATATATCAGTTCATGGTAGCTATTCTGCCAACTCTGCTACAGCCAACAACAAACTGCAGCTATCTATTTTGGTCAGCCAATTGCTGCCACTTACTCAAAAAGTTTTAATAGTCAGACTTTGCAGCTGGCCTAATTGGCCACTGCTTAAAATATTAAAACCAGACTCTTCTGGATAACTCTTACAAAACTACAAGAAAAACTAACTGATATTTTTATCAGTCTTTTTATAATCATGGTTAGGTCATGTGATAAAAACATAGTGTCTGTTTTCAATCTGTCTAATTCTTTTGAAAACAAGCTTGAAATTTTTACCAAAGTGTGATTGGAAAAAATTAACTTTATTCCTTTGGAATTTACATATATGTTTTTACTCAGATAATAAAAATTACCAAATTAATTGATTTCAAAAATAGATATTTTTATAATCATCAGAGGACATGCTTATTTTTAAATTTCAAAATCAGAGTTACAAATAGTATATTTATTAAACTTTTTTAAAATATTTATTTCATAATGAGATTTTACTTTAAACTCAGTTATTTAACCCTTTACTTATTATTATTTTATTCAGTGAATGTAGAAAAATATCTAAAACAATTTTTGTCTGTATTTATTTCTACTTTTCCTTTACTTTATATATATGTGCACACACACTATATTATTGAGTGCTATGTAACCCAACTGGTTACTATATATATATATAATCTAGAAAAATAGAATTAAAAGGATAAAGCTATATAATGCTAACTGGCCAATAATAAGGATAATAAAGCTAATAAGTTAAATTAAGCTATAGCTATCAAGTTAAATAAGACTAACAAAGCTAAGCTAAGCTCAGGGATCTTTTACTGCTACTGCCTTGGGATCTTTTGTCACTACTGTCATTTATGCTGAGAACTCGGGAGCTACAACAATAATAATAAACATTATAAAGTGTAACTATATAAAGTTAAGAAGAAGAGAAACCTTAACTCACTCTTGAAAAACTTTTATAAACTCTCAGTATTCATAACACAAATCACAAAGTAGCAAGGGTGCAATCATTTCTCTCTTATTTCCATCATTTCACTTCATCATACTCTTATATGTCTTAATTCCTTCTTTATCATCATATTGCTATGAAATCTACATTTGACAAATAATCTGCTTTTATAAAAATATTGCTGATTTGTTATGCAATTTTGCCTTTTTTTAGGCAATAGATAAAAGTTCTTATTTTTAGGGTTCTTATATTATATTTAATATGAAAATTTTCTCAATATTTATTTCATGAAATCTACAATTTAATGTCTACCTATTATTGAATAATGATAAAAATAATAATAATAATTTAATAAATAATTTAACTAAGACAAATTTACATTACACTCTAAATTTGGAATAATATAATCATCTACTAAGAGAACATTCAAATAGAAAAAGTGAGAAAGGGATTTTATGTTCACTCAAAATATTTATTTCAACAATATAAATAAATTTATCACATGGTAATAGACAATAATTTACCATAAATGCAGTTTTATTTAAATAAATTGCAGTTTAACTTGTAATGATCAATAGACTAAATGAATAATATTTTATTTGAATGCACTCTTAGTACCTGCAAACAATTAACAGTTAAATAGTTTAACATTTAACTTATGTGTCTGTACCTTAAATAAATATTTGAATTATAAACTACATAATTTCTGGATTTCTGTATATGGATTTAGTGAATACCAAGATCATTATAAAGATACTACACCACATTAACCAACAAAATAATATTTATTAACAATGAACAAAATTTTATAAACATGAAATACCATGGAAGTCCATTACAAAGAATTTTAAGAAAAAAAATATTTATAACAGTCTTATGCAATTACAATTTCCAATTTACTCAAATTAACACATTGTATGACTGAATTACATATTCATAACCTATGATGGTCTTAGGTGAACAAATATATTTGACCAGTTAATTTTATTATAAAAAATTTACCCTTTCAATTAAATACTTATTTTATTGTGACTATCAATAAATATTTTGTGCCATTCAAATAATTGAACTTTAATAAATTATTAATAAATTTATGATATATGATATATCTTTCTGCATAAATATATGCTCTAAATAATGCTATAATTTGGTAATTTACAACTTACTAACCATGCATTCTTTATTATCTCTTTGGTCTTTAATCATTAAATTTTACCAACTATGCATTATTGATTAACATTATGGTCTTTAATTCCTAAAGTTTATTAAAGCCTTCAATTATTTGTAGAGATTACCTGTATACACACTCAATGCTATTTGTCCCAACAATGAGTAAAGCTAAACAATCATTAGATCTTACTAGTCCAGTGATGATTATGATGTACATTGCTTATTTTAAGATAATGATAAAATTTATAATTTTGAATAAATCATTATTGTTTTTATTTCACATATTGCTGTCAAAGCACACCAAAACAGATTATACATCAAAATTCTCAACTTACACTTAGGGAATTAAAAGTGTCCCTGAAGAGGATGATACACTTTATAATAACAAACTTAATGACTAACCTACTAAATATCAACAACACCATACACAGTGGTAAAATATAATCACAATGATATATCCAAGAGAAAAAGCTAATAAAGCAACAAATCTGTGATGGCATGAACCCAAAGTATGCACCTACTATCTGAGGACAATAAAATATGTTAAGATTTTGTCTTTAGATATATATAATAACAGGGATGAACTAACACACTACAACCATAAACATGAAAAAATATCACTAAAGGAAAATATCAACAATAACAGAGAGAGTAACCCTCTATCTCCTAATAAACTATCTAAATTATTTCAATAACAATAATAATGAGAGAGCTAAGATTAATCTCCTAACTCTCAAGGCAGAAATAAATTTACATAACTTGAAAACACACAATGGGCAGGTAGCACATATCACATATACTAGAGAGGAAATAATTCTAAACTCTTGATAATATAATAATGAATTGATGCATAAAACCGATAAATAATAATAATTGTTAAATATGACAATAAAAATGTAGCCTTAAGCAATTAAAAGAACAAAAAATATATATTTTCATAAACATATAACATTCATTATAAATATACCTCCTGCAATAAAGGTCATAGAAATATTCTCTAAAATAATTTAATACTAAATCATTATATAGCATATAGTATCATTAATGTTAAAATGATAATAATAATAATAAGTGAACCTCTGTTAGGCATAGACCATAATACATAAAATATAAAATTATCAATATTTAACATACATATAAAAATTATAATACATTACAATGTATAACCAAAATTTTAAACATAAATTTTATGAATACTTTTTTAAAAAACTAATTCAACAATACAATTGCATGATAGTTTTTTTCTTCCATAAAGACTCACACATGCACTCATAAAGAAAATATTATAAATAAATAAATGAAGGGGTATTATTTTGTAAATTATTCCACATACACAGGACAGAACAGTTCAACACTTCTTAACATATTACACTGATATTACTTTATTTAAGATAGATTGTAATTACTAATTTAGAATTTGATACCTATTCTTTTTCAATTCAAACAGGGTTTTCTCAATACAATATTTAATATTGTGGTTTGCTCTTAAACATTTCTCAGTAATACAGCATCGATTGATCCATGCCATAAGATGGTGCTGTTGCTAGTGAAAAACAAATAGATATAATGTTACTGGGCTGATTTGATTATTATTATTTTGTAATGTTATCATGTTTTGTTTTTTTTTTGGTTTGGATTTTTTTTTTTTTTTTTGGGACCGTATTTTTTTTTTAAATAAATAAATTGATTTTTAAATATTTTTTTTAATACGTTTTGTAAAAATCTTTTTTCTTTATTTTTTTTGTAAAACTTGTTGTTTAACAAAATTGGATTACGGTCTTTTTTTTTTTTTAAATAACTTTTTTTTTTTTCGCTTTTGATTATGGTCTTTTTTTTAAAGTAACTTTTTTATTTTTTTTTTGGCTTTTTACTTTCATTAAACTACCACAAAGGCAGTTCTTCTGGGTGAGGAGAATATTTCTCTGTTGAAGAAAGGCTACTGCATCTGCTTCTGTAGTCTGCGATTGAAATGTTTTGATCTCGAAAAAGTGTCGGAAAGTGCTTGACTTGATCGTGAACTTTGCTGAATTGTGACTAACACTCCTCATTAACTGAATTCGGACCCTGACAACAAAACCAGGGGCGTTTGGAAAATCGTTAAAATTTTTACGAACAAAAATAAAAAAAATACATCGAAGCCAAAAAAAAAAAAAATGTTATAATATAGTTTTCGACATTCAAAATACAGAAACTTTCACATCATATGCTGTACAATAGTTAAGAATAATGTCTATAGAGAGTCTTGCATACTTGTTGCTAATAATGTTCAACATACTAGGGATGTTGGGGTAATGGGTGCACTTCAACATCTTAGCGGTTGAACAGTTTACTAGGCTGTAAGATCTATGAGCGGCCTTGTAAACAGCATATTTATGTGCTTTAGTGTAGAAACAGTGCCATCTTATGGCGTGGATCAATCGATGCTGTATTACCCATTTCTCTTTTAATTTAAGTAGGTTTTTCAAACACAATGTTTAAAATAGTGGTTTGCTTCCCAACATTTCTCTTTTAAGTTAATTAGATTTTTAAGTAATATTAAGGGAGTATTTATCGCATGTATCTCTTCTATAATTAAGCAATTTTTCTGCAACATTTTCATATAATATGGTTTATTCAAATATTTTCCCATAGTAGTTTGGTTAAAACTTTCTTTTCTAAATTCTGAGTATATTTAAAATGACTATTATGTATAGTCATTTATAGAAAATAACATTTTATTGTTAATTATTTAGCACTTTATCAAAGACATAAATTTCCCATCAATAGTTCTTCCAATTAGAATATTAATTTATAAGTGAAAGTCTCAATAACTTTAACAATCTAAATTTTCCTTTTTAGTCCATATGATAAGCAATTATTTAATTAGTATGATAATAAAATCATTAGTGTTCACAACAATGGTTTCTCTTTTATGAATAATTATCTGTTTAAAAAATTTTATCTGAGACAAAATATAATAAGTATTTTAAAAGTTTTTGATGAATCATATTATCTTAACAAGTATTAGATGAATATTAAATCATTGTAACTATTAACTCTTTCCTTGAAAAGTTTCTTTTTAATTTTCATTGGCCAAGTGAATTAAAGTTTTACAACTTTTGATTGGTCAATTAACAAACTCAGCTGTAAAATATATTCATCTTTTAGTATTATATTTGTTTTAGTTTCATTTGTAAAAAGTATATTAATAATTTATCAGGTTATGAAAGTGAACGAAAGTTTTTTCAAAAATAAATTTTTATTTATAATTATAAAAATATTCATTGTCGGTGAATCTAAAATGAACATTCCTAGCCAACTAAAAAGTTTTGCTGACATCAGTGATTTTTTTCTTAATTTTACATTGTGTAAAACTGAATAATTTTTACTAAAATCTTAACTATTGTTTTAAAATATTTTTATTTTTAGCATATTTTATCAAAATACATTATATGTAAACAAAATGCCAGAAAAATACTCTAGATTATTCATTTCTGTTTGAAAGTCAAATAAAGAGCTTGGCACAATGTAAACTGTTGACAGGTATCAAAATTGTTCTTAGTGCTGGTTTCATTTTCAATTTATGTTCCTGTAAAAGTATACAATTTTTTACTAAAATCGTAGTTTTTCTAAAATAACTATATTTTCAGCATATTTTATGAAAATAATTTATAATATGTATAAAAATTAATAATAAAAAAACACTTTAAAACATATATTTTCATTTTCAAAATGAAAATAAAGAAGTTGAAGTGGTGAAAATTATTTATCGTCGGTCTCTTTTGTCCAGAATGATCAACAACCAATCAGCATCAAGGAATGACCACCTTCTTCTTTTATTACACTTTAAATGTCACTTTTATTGATTTTTTTACTTGTAAAATAATTCTAGAGAGGGTAGCATCTTACGGGACTTTTTGTAAGTTTTAAAACAAGCATAAAAACTGTACCATAGCTCAAAATGTGGCCAATTTTGAGCAACCTAAAGCCATTGATGTCAATTCACAGATGTTTTTCCAAAAGAATTAAAACAAACTTTGAATACATATGCTTGCAAATAAGAAATTTAAATCGTTCATACAGAATAAGGTTTTTAACTGAATTAGGGTAATTTAAATGTAATACCTGTAACACTTTGGCTCCAGAAAACAAAGCTTCCATCATTTGTAGACAATTGATGGACATCCTGTTTATAAATTCTTCCTTTAACATCGGATTTAAATTTCCTGATTAATTTTGGATGAGAACCAATACCTGATATAGTTTTACAGATTCATTTTACTTTTAACAAAAAAAAACTTATTAAAATTTACACTTTATTTTTGACTTTTCAAATTTAAACTACAACTGTAAATTTTTCTAGGTGGTGTGAAAATAAACTTCTTTTCATTCAATCTTCTTTTTTCTTCAGTCTTCTTCTTTTTTCTTACTGCAACTGCCCATTCAATATACTTCACCCCCTGCTCTTTCTAATACACTTCTCCAAACATGTGTATGCATCCTTTTATAGTTTGTTCTGATTAACAGTAAATCTCAGTTCCTATTATTTTTTGCACCCTTAAATTAACAGTTGATTGGTTTTTATTACGGTCTCACACAAATTAGTCATAAAATAGCCAGACGATCATGTGACAGTTTAAGAATTTTCCATCAATCCAGTTATTGTGTTAAAATAAAATAATAAAAAAATAATATTATAGAATTTGATTTAACTTCTATAAACTATTTTAAATTATTCTAAATGAATAATATTCACTAGTTTATACTTCAAATTTTTAGTAAATAAAATACTCTAAAATATTAAATATTATAAATTAAAAAAATATTTCCATGAACAAATAAAATTTAAACTTATTACTGCAAGCATGCACACCCATATATTTAGAAATCATTCCCTATCTTTTTAACTATTTAATTTAAAGTTGTTTTGAATATCAATAAGCTTACTTATGTTTAAATTAAATCGATTTAGTTTAGTCCGTCTCAATTTTAATACTATTATTTAGACAAATTGACTGATTACTATTACGAATTAGTTTAAATAAATATTTTATTGAAATTATAACAACTACTCCTTAAATTTCACTTTAAATTAATTTTAATTGATATTATAATTAATTCCAGCACTAATCTAGTTATTCTAACTTGTATTAATAATCTAAACTTCAATATGATTTTTAACTTATTAACATCTACTTTAATTATAAGTTTAAATATTTTAGCAAAGCAATATCAATTAAAACATAATATTATCTCTTTATGACAGAAATATTTTAATCATTGACTATTTAAATTTACTGCTTCTTATATAATTTACCAAGATAGTTGAACTTAATAAATTCTTCTCATAATTTTTTTTAAAGTCAAATATCGGCAATAATTAAACATTAGCTTTTTTGGCAAAACCAAAGATCACTATATATATATTAGTTATAAATAAAGAATTGTATTCATGGATTTTAAACACAAAGTGAATGGAATTGAGTTAAACATACCACCATTGCCCCTAATACTTTAAAAAATTTATACTTGAAATGTGTTAATAGTTTAGATTTTAAGGACTAATCCCTTTGAATCTTTCAAACTTGCATATTATTTCTGTATAGTAATGAAGATAAAGATGCGGCATGTTTGTCCAAATTCAAACAACTTTAATGCTTATGTAGGACAATCTGGTCTCATTATATTAATTGGCATCACATTCACATGTTATTATACATAGTAGTTTGATTCATACACCCATACTTTTTTTTGCACTTCAGTATTTTCCGGAGACTGAAAGTCAAATCTAAATAGATATAATTTCCTATACTAAACTTTGGAAAGTAAATACTATTAATTTAATCTAATCGATTATACAGGTATTTGTATATTAACTATTAGTCAAACTAAATTACAACAGAACAGAGAACTTTATTATTTGTATATTTTCTTTTGTTTTGATTTTGTAATAAATGCAATTTTTAATTTTACTAAACTTGACTTGTATTTTCTTTTAAGAATATAATTGACTAATGTTCAAACAATAATAAATTTATTTACTTTTGTTTCATATGTTATTATCTGTGAGATACTGCTATATTCTGGAAGTGAATGGGAGCGGGTGTGAGAGATAGTTATTATGAGTATCTTGTTTAACTCAGTCGCCCAATTTATAGTTTTACGGTTGTACAATACTTGCACACATTGAATATAGATATACATAGTGAAGATACATCTAAATAAGATATTGAAGATTTAATATGCTATTGTGAAATGTTTATTTCAATTATCTTAAAAATATACCTTGTGTGTATTTATATAATTTTAGTTATTATTATTGGGACTAAACTTGAATTCAGATATTGTGAGTGTTTAACATAATTATATTAAAGTAGTTTGGTTGCAATAAAATCCCCTTTGCATTCTTATACCAGTGTCTGTGTTTTCTTTGTACCCTCCATCTCTGTGCACTATCATACCACTGTGACATCCTTCTTTTTTAACCACTATGATATATACACATGACATAATTATTACAATATATTTATATGAAATAAATCATTGACAAATAAATTAGCAGCATACTTTGGCTATATTGTATTTAAAATAAATATTTATTTATCTAATGATATAATGATGGCTTTTTTAAAAAATTTATATTGATAGAAAGTACAAAAATAAAGCAAATTTTAGCATCATATGCTTTAGCAATTATCAACAATAATTTAAATACTATATTTTTTTTTTCTATCTAATGAAATATATTTTGCTTTTTATAGCTCATTTGGAATTAATAATCCGTTTTTTAATATCACAATTTTGTTCTTATTTTACATTGCCATTATAAAATGAATCTCTGTTCACAATTAATGTACTCATTAATAAAACTCTATTTATCTATTTAGTTTACCTTTTCATAGAAAATGTTTCTTTTTATTATATTTATTAATGCAGGTTTTATTTTATTTTCATTACCGATTATTAAATTTTCAACTTTTTGTTTGTTGACTAGTTTCTTTTGATGTTTTCTTTTTCAACTACAGTTGAAAAGTTCTAGATTTGAATTTAGATTAATATAAATTGATTTATATTATAGTTTTATAATTGTTTAATGTAAAACCGCTATCACCTGAAAGTATTTGATCCATTTTTCAGCTACTAGTTTATATAAAATTGATTTAGATAAATTTCATGATACATTTTAAAATTGTGCTGTATCAAATTTATTGATTTTTTCAAAGTTCTGCATGTTATAATTAGTGAAATTGCAGCCATATAATATGTTTGTATGGTTTTGGGTAAATATTTTAATTTATCAATATTATATGTGTTTCCTGGTTCAAGTAGAACACATTTTTTTAATAATTATTGCAAATTTACTTCCTCTACGTAAAAGCATGATACATCCTTTTTTAAATTTATATTATTCTCTAAAAAAAAAAAAGAACTAACAATTTATTTACTTATTTTAACTATTCAAACTGTCTTTTATATCAACGTTAATAACATTTTTTGTATAGATATTAAAATGAATTTGTTACAAAAAAAATTTTTTTAACTTGCTATGATTTAACTATTTTTACTTTTTCAATTATAACTATTTTTTAGTTTAATAGCGCTTTAGTCTATTTTTTATAGCTTTGATTATTTTATTTTATATTTCCTGATCTCTGACTACATCTATTATTTCAGCTTTTTATAACTGTAAATAAATCAGTTTATACTGGTAGTATGAATTTATTGTTTGATTTTTTTGTTTTTTATTAGTAACTCAATGTTGGTTCATCTTTTTTATTTTAGAACTTTTTGTTCTTCAAAATAACTTTATTATGTCTAATATATGTTTACAGATATAGTAGGTAAAAATGGAGGGTTACATTTAAAACTTTAGCAAACAATCTCAGTTAACTCAAAAAAATATAGTGACACATATCATAATAATTAGACATGTATATACAGCATGTCTTAGATAAGTGGATCTTAACTTGGAAACTGAAATAGTTTTCAAGTCTCCTCATACAAGAATTTTGTAGCAAGAGCTCTATCTCTGTCCTTTAGTTTTTTAATTGTTTGAAGGAAAAAAATATCCACATCTGGATTTGAATGAGTAAATTGTCTTTTGCATCTGGCCGACCAAACAGAATATGTCAAGAATATTGACAGTCTGATAGTTGGAATATCCTTAGAAAACAAGCAGTCCTTAATGGAAATAATTTGGTAATAGTCTACTTTTGAGTTCTGATATATAATCATTTTATTTTTTCCAAGATCGGTGCAGGAGTAAATGATATGATCAAATGTTTCCTCTTGTCTGAGACAGTTAGGGTACAATGGATCAATGTTATTGATTTGCCTTTTACAGTTCACAAACCAATTTGTAGACATGGCCTCTAAATTTATTTTAATCAGATAATCCAAGAATTTTGGTTCTAATGCCCAGAATTTGAATAGCATAACTAGTTTTTGATTGAAAAGACCTAGTTTTGGCCTTATAATACTGACCTGTGGATTAACTAGCTGATTTTCTTCCCAGAGTGTGACTTTTCTCTTGAATGTGTCCTGTGTGGTGGTGTTATATTTGTGTAGGTCATGGAGAAAAAGGTCAAGCCAGCATCTTTTAGTAGGTGGAGACCTATCTTGTTGGTTGTACTGTTTCAGCAATCTGAGTATAACTATAGTTCTGAATAAGGTTATATATAAGTGAGTGTGATTTTTGGAAATAGATTATCTGGAATCAAGTGAAAAGACATACCATTCAACTTCCTGTGTTGCTGCATCTTGAAAATACTAATGGAAGCCAAACAGCCCTTTCAGAACAGCTTTGCACACATCACATTGATTTTCCTGATAAATGATTTAGTAACTGTGATTATAGATAAGTAGTAAGCAATTTTCAACATGATTTTCATATTAAGTAGGGCAACCTTTCCTTGTAGGGAAAAATATATCTTGGAGAGAGTCTTGGTGATCTGGCCAGTTGATTGGATTATTGTCTGTTGGATTTCTTTGGACATAGCAGATTGTTATTTATGTATCAAGAATCCTGGGAATTTTTGTCGATCAGCTAGGTATTCAGATGTAATTTTCTTACCAGAGCAAATATTCCAGGATGAGGACTTTTCCAGATTAATTTTAAGTTGGGATATATTTGTGAAGAAGATATTAACTATTTGATAGATGCTTTTTAAATATTTTTGTGAAGGTAGGACTACTAGTACATCATCCATCATTGAACTAATTGATCTCGTCAGATGAGGGACAGAAACCCCTAGGATCTTATTGTTAATATCTTTTAAAAGAGAGTTTATGTAGATGATAAATAGTAGTACATTGAGAGGGTAACCTTGTGGAATAGATATGTTAGGGTTAAAACTTCTTGTGTAAGATCCATTTAGAGATAATAAATTTCCCTATTGTATAGATGGTTGTCCAAAATCTGGATAATTTCTGTAGAGATGTTGAAATCTTTTAATTGGTTTAACAGAATGTTAATGTTCATGATATCAAAGGTTTCAGATATGTCTAGTTGGACAGCAACTGGTTTAGAGAGTCTGTCCATACAAATATAGTTAAACAGTATCTTAACTTCTCCAAACACTGTCAAGACTGATGAGCCTTTTTTGCATATTGGGTTTGTACTATTTTATCTAAAATTTTCTTTTGTATTTTCTCCTTAATAACACCTTCTATTATTTTGATTAGTATTGGTGACATGGAGATCAGTCTGATGATCTTAATATCAGTAGGATCATAGTTCTTTTTGATGAATGGCACAAATGCTATAGAGTAAAGGTTTTGAATATCTCTTTTGTTTTGATAAGTAATTGATAATATTCATTATCATAGGGGCAGTGAAGTTGCTAAGATGAGATAGCAAGAACTTAGAAATGGCATGCATGCCTGAGTGAACACTGTCTGGCAGATGTGCAAGCCTTCTTAATGTCAGCTGCAGTAATGCCATGACTCTCAAGGCCATCCAACTTTTTCCAGTCACAATGATCTACTGGATAGTTTCTTCACAGCAAACTTTCATAATGAGATGCAATGTGCTGGATCATGTACTTTCCAGAGATCATGTAACAATTGATGTCAAGTACAGATGGGATCTCTTGTTTTCTTTTAGCTCCCAGTGGCCATCTAAGATATCCTTTGGCCCAGCAGTGCTGGGCAATGAGATATATCTTAGCCCTTTTAATGATGATGTATTCAGCAAGTGCAGTTTATTTTGATTTATACTGGGATTTTAAGATAAGTAAGTAAGTTTTCAAGGAGGGATTTTTCAGTGGAGAACTCCTTAATTTTATTGTTAATAGAATCCAAGTCATTAATAAGTGTAATTGGACCTTTTAATTTCTAGGTATGGTAGTTTATCAGAAATTGCAGGGTATGTATAAATGCAAACCAAGCTTCTTCTGGAGGTCTGGATAAGATGTTGATCTTGTGAAACAAGATAAATGTCTCTGAGGGGATGGCCTCAGTTATTGTGGCTTTGGTAATCATCCTGATGTATCTATTGAGCTTAATTGGATTGCAGTTATCTATCTCAAGATGAGTTACTATGGCATAATGATTCAGAGAATGGCCGCAGTTGTAGAGTGGCTTCCAGGCCATGGTGAAGCTCAGATGTATAAAACATAAAGTCTATCAGAGACTGATATCTTTTTGTATATTATTGAGAAGGCTCTTGATGAAAAATATGCTCTGCCACCTATAAAACATCTGTTGTGTAGGTGAATGTATTTATCAATGAAGACTTCATAGATGGTATTGAAATCTCCAATGAGTATTGATGGAAAACTATTGTTAGCTGTGATCATATTTATAGTATTAAAGATACACAGATATAAGTCAGGATTTCTTGGAGTGTATACATATAAAGCATTAATTGTGATGCTAGCATATGTAATATTAATTGAAATAATGTTATTGTCAGCATATAATATTTTAAAATTGTTGGAGGGGGGACCTTATGATTAATTAGGATGCTTACCCCTCCAGCAGCTGAATGATTGTATGTAAGATGAGTAAATCCAAGTTCATTGAGTACCATGAGAATTTTTTTGCTAGAATTCAGGTGAAACTTTGTCTCTCCCATAAACAAAACATGAGGAGAGACAGAGTTAGACCAAGGTCTGATAGAATGTGCACACATAAGTGAGTTTAGGCCCCTGACATTCAGATCAACTATCTGGTATTTCATACTAGACATTGTCAAATTGCCAGGCCAACATCAACCCCTGCCAGTTTTCAATAGATTGAGTTAGTTGAGATTTATTATAAACCCAGTAGTCTTGTGAATCTTCAGTGACTTTGACTGGTATAGTTTGAACCAGCTCAGCTGGTTGGACCTCTTCTATATCAAGTTGATCAATATTAGAACTGGGAATTGCTGTTTTGCATTTTTTTTCTATTTTGTGATTTGAATCTTGTACTGTTGTAGCTATTTGTGATTTTGAGGTATGACTTTGAATTAATTGTAGTTTCCTGTTGTCATCCTCATCTGAATTAGTATTGAGTATCCCAGATGATTTCCTTTTTTTTATTAATTGTGGTCAGATTGTCATATTCCATTCCAGTTTGATAATCTGATTTATAGGCTTCATCCAATTCTATTTGCACATTAGAAGCATGCAGATCCACTGGCCTGTCATAGGAGTTGTTTAAACTATTCTTTGGATTTAGATGTTTTAATATCTGTTTGGCATAAACGTTCATCAGTTTTTTTATTTAAGGATGTGTGATGTTGGGAGTCTAGATGCTTATTATTCATCCCAGAATTTCTGCCTTTAGCCTTTTTATTGCTAGGTCTGCTTGTAGTTATACCCTGTTTTTGAACATTATTTGTTGATAGTTGAATAATTGAATTTTGCTATCTGACTTTAATATTGCCAGAGCTTTGTTGATTATAGGTGTCTTTCTGTGATTTTGTTTTGGTTTAACAATGTCTCAACTCTTGGCAAATTCTTCTGAGTAAGTTGAAGTTCAATCTTTTTTGGATTTTTTCCAGTGACTTGGAAATATTCCAAATCTAATCTGGAGAGTTGAGAAGATGAATGTGTTGTGTCAATTTGGTTACTGATTTCAACAGATGCACTTGTTGAGTCAGCAGGTTCTATACTGCATTTGTGGAAGTTTGTGGAACTTGTTTTTCCTATCCTCACACTGGCTGCAGACTCTTGTGATGCAATCCTTGATCAAATGTGTCATTCGGCCACAGTAGAAGCACTGAGGCCTAACACCAAGAAAAGACATGATCTTAGGACAACTTTTGTATTTGTCAATTGTGGGTATATCAGTTGGATTGATCTCATGCTTAAGGTGAAAGTTGAATGTGGCATTTGAAAGGATTTGAAGACCTGACCCCTCTGTCAGGTATTTAAAACTACTACCTTCCCAAATTGACTCAAGATATCCTGAAGCTGGGCCTCCTCAAACCCATAAATACAATTTTTAATCCTTCCAGAAAGGGCTGTTGATCTACTGAGATCTATATAGCAAATGAAATTACACTCAAGTGTTTTATATGTGCTCTTAAAATTGTTTCTATCGGCCTGATTTGTAAATTCTACTGCTATGTAATGGTCATTAGGGTGAGGGAGAATTTGATGGATCTCTTCTCCTATATTCTCACCTTTGTTCGTAGTACACAGAGCATCAATTGGGAACTTTAAGAATGAGAAATTATCATCAGTAATGGCCATGATGACATTTTTGTCACTATTATAATGAGAAAGTAACTTAAGTAGGCTGATTGAAATTGTCTTATTGAACCTATATGTAAAGTCTTGATACTGATTTTCATTATAATTATGGGTAGTGAATGTATCAATGGGATGACTAAATTGTAGGTTATTAATTAGAGGGTCATTGTCTAGCTCAATTAGATGCATTAAGTGTGAGTTGGATGCATCTATGTTTGAGAGATATTGCTCATAAGCTTTGTTATTAAACATAGCAATATTATTGAGATTTTTCAGACTCTCTTTAACCTGTTGTTTTGTACCAATTTTCATTATATTTGCATAGATTGGCTTATCTTGCGATGTATTATCTGTATGAGACTTGTTTTGTTTATTTTTAGCATAACTGCTTGTGTAATTTGTATTAGATTCTAGTTCATTAGAAAGTTCTCTGCTTTCTTTGCTAATATTACCAGTTTCGTTAAGGCTTCCATTAAGTGCCTCTAGTGGGAGGTTGGGGTTTTTGGAAGCATGGTTGTTTATTTTTGCTGCTGAAGTTACAAATCACTTTTCTCTATCATGTAATTCCATTTTCACTCAATTTTTATGACAAAAGTTAAGATATAAGTAATAGTTAGTTTGTCATTTATAAAAGTCTTTCTTTTATATATTAGTAATATTTAATTGACATAAAAGTAATAATGCTGTTTCTATATAATATGAAATGGATTACATTGAGATATAATTAAAAAAACTTCAATAGATGTAACATCTACTCACAATGCTTGAAACATTCATTGTTCAATCACTATACCATGTATAAAGCTGACTAATTAGAATACTTGTACTTATGAAATAATCTTTTTTAGCAACCGTCTAGATCTGTGCCTCCTACATAAATATAGAAATCATTGCAATATTTGCATGAATTTTTGTCTTTAATTTATTTATTTGGATGACTAATGGTGCTCTAGGCAGCTAATAAGAAAGGTTAATCCTTATATACTTTCTGTAAAATGATTGGTCAGTTTTTTATATGATATACTGTCATATGGTAACTGAATGATTGGGACGATTCAAGCATTATGATTGGATCTTACATTTCAATAAAATTGTTTGAATTTATTTGTAAGTGCAATTATTTAATTAAGAAATATATAATGAAGGAGGTTAATACATTAATTTATTTGTATACTCAAGCAACATCACACTTAATTTTCTTAACAATACTTACTTCCGAGCTAAGATTATGTTATGGAGTTTTACCTTCAGTCGTTAGAAATTTTTAAAGATTTTTGGAAGGCAAATATGTTAAAAATGAGAGCTACATTTCCTTTTTCCAAGTTGAGGACTAATTAGTAGGTGATTTTTTCTCTATTTTATAGTTAACTATATACTTATTTAAACCAACCAATAATCGAATGACTAACTGAGAAATGGTTAGCCATAAAATTTCCACGCTTGCTTTCCACATTAACATATCTCCAGGTTGTTCAAATAACTTTTAATTTACTAGAATTTATGCTACAATTTAATTTCCTGTTTCTATTTTCTAATCTATTACAAAAAGTTTTTATTTATTTTTTTTAACTTATAAAAAATTGTTTACAGAACCACTCGCAATATGCCCTACCCCCCCTCCGCCCTTCACTTAATCTCGATTTTAACTAAATTGTGATTAAAAATTATTGAGAGTTTAAATTAATAGATAATAAAAATGAAGTTTTTTAGTAATGAGGGGTTATATATATATGGATTAATATCTGCACATACACCAAACTCTGTGGAATAGAATTTTAAAAAGCACACACTGTGGAATCTATTTAAATGAAATGAAATACACATATTTACATAGTTAAATTATCTTTGGTTAAAATATTGTATTTTATCTTTATTCACTTCTTTATATATATATATTCATCATTATAGAGTTAATATATCTTTTCATCTTTTTTTCCTTTTACTGGACCATCTTCAGTCATTTAGGTTAAGTCAGGGATCAAGCCTCTCATGTCACCAGTCATCTCTCTGTTTTAGCAATGATAATGAAATTGTGACTTTTTTGCTGTTATCAATATCTATTCCTTGATTTATTTATTGTTATTTAATATTTTATTATGTGTTATTTTGTGTTTTTACACCGTTCTTGAGTTGGAATAGTGACAGATTATAGTTAATAATAATTTTATTTCTTTTCTTTTAAAGATGAATATATCAAAGATTATATAAATGCCCTACAATTAGAAAAAAAAAATTTTTAATTGATTGTTAGGTTCAGAAATTCAACAAATCAAGCAAAAACTAATAAAGTTTTAATCTGTTATTACAAAAAAAAAATTTTTTTTCTTATTAAACTGTAAACTCAACATTAGATTATTCTTTAATTTGTTTGGATAGTAACTTTCAGGCAAGTCAAGACTAGCTTTACTCAAGTACCATCTTGTGTGAGTTTTAGAAATCAGTAATACCAGATGCATTTCTATACTTATATTTAAATCTCCATCCTCAGATTAATGTTTGACTGCTTTAGGATTCAAAGTTGAAGAAATTCAGATATTCATGCAGTAACTATTTTTAATTTCATTTTACTTGTCAATCTAAATGCGTCAAATTCATATCAATCTATAGTTTTGAACCCAATTTAATTTTTTTGAACAAATATATAAATCTAAAATTAGTCAGTAATTATATTTTTTAATAGTTTAATTTCTTTGTTAATTGTAGGCTCCAAATTCCCAACTTAAACAAAATGATAAAAAGTCCCTCCACTTTACTGCCATCTAATTAAAACTTAAGGTATTAAAATATGTAGGTACGAAATTGATTTCAAATCTAAATAACTATTCAAGATTGACTTTTTTTCAAAAATTAAGCTGATATGAATTTAAAAATTTTACCTTGACAAATAAAATGAAATTAAGGGTGTTTTCTGAATGCACATCTGCATTTTTTTTTTCAATTTTGAAATCTAGATCTCATTGATATGAGTAAAATCCAGAATTCAGTCTGAGGATAAAGATTTAAACACTAAGAATAAGGATTATATATATATAATCATTTATAACTTAAACTTATGCTAGATGGAAAAGTAGGCATTTGCTTTTATCTTAATATATTAAGTTGGAATTTGGTGATGTGTTATTGTTAATTTTTGAGTACTATATAAACCATGTATATTTATGTGTAAACTAAAATCATTACTTTATCATTATTAAGACATTTGCTATATTATAAATATTGCATTCAAGGTTATAATATACAAATTGGTGTACTTGTTAATATAAAAACCACAACAATTACCTGTATATACTTATAAGCTTTATTTTTGGCCTCATGTCACACTCATGATAAAGTAGAATTATGTAAGAGAATGATCTGTATTTTTAAGAATCAAAACATTTTGGAGTAAGATTAATTTCAGTTATAATGCAGATGTCACTTTTCTTATGTTATTATGCTTGTGAGATACATTGATTTACTATATATTGCAAGTCTAAGACCGAACATAAGAGTGAATTGTGCAATAACATATATATATATATTCATTACTATTGATAATATTCTAATGCTTACTTTGAACACAATTTTAACGTTTTCATATAAACATATAAATGAGATAGTGTTATTTTATTAACATAATTAATTATAAATACAGACCTGGTTGTGGGTATATATATATATGTGTGTGTGTGCGCGCGCGCGCGTGTGTGTGTGTAATATATAAATCAATATATATATCAAATACAGTACAATTTATATAAATTATATTATTTTTAGAAGTACTTTTGACTATATATTTTGTAGTCTTTATCAACTATATAACATTGAATAATCAAAACGAGACAACCTTTAACAATACTCATAGTTTAATTCAGGTTTCCCACAATTCTGTTATCTTAACATTTGATGACTGGCGATTCATTAACATTTGATGATTTCTTGAAAAATAATATTTCTTCTAAAAATAATATATATACATGTAAGTATTATTGTTAAGAAAAAAACATTATCACCTATCTATATATGTACACCTGGGTCTCGTTTTATGCGATAGGTTCCTCAAAAAACACACACAAACGAAATCGTGCAAAAATAGACATAACTTACATTGAAAAAGGGGGGATGCAGTCTGTGATTTTTCAAAATTTGCATAAAAGCAAAGCACCAACGTAAAATTACTTTAAAATTCGCGCAAAAAAAAAAAAGGAAATAAAATATGACTAATAAAAAATTTCAAATTTGAAAAAAATTGATACAAGACAAACTTTTTTTAACTATAATATTTAATTTTATTCAAAATAATATATTTTTATGCATAATTTACAGTACAGTAATTTACATTTTTTTATACACATTTGAATTATTATCGCTATTTGCCCCAAAACACGTTCGTTTGCAAACTAGTAAAAAATCAGATTCTCATGTGATGTGATGTGATATTTTGGCTTCTCTTTAAACGAAGTCAAGAATATCTCAGCAATTATTCTAACAAGAGGAAATACAACTAGCGCCAAGCTCACTCTCATGTTGTGTTAATGGTTTTCTGTTGACAACAATGATGATTTTATTAATTGTTTATGAACTTAGACTTATGATAATAAAAAGACATTTATTCACCACTTCTGGGAAAAATTTAATTAAAACTAACAACTAAAAATTAAATTATTTTTGTCTTTAATTTTTAATTCCGTTTAAAAATCAAATTTCATTTTACATCACATTAATTTCAAGTCGCCCGTAAGTAATTTTTAAATTGTTAATTACAATTAAAAATCAGATTTTAATTTTTAATTGTGCCCACTGCTATTACTGACCTTTTAAAAATAAACTTGTGGACACTAAATGATTAATAATTGATTACGTTCTTTTTTAAAAAGCCAAAACAGAATGTGATTTAAAATGCAAAATTAACACGCACAATGTTTGAACAAATTTACATTATAATCTTGTAAAATTTAATGTTGTATACATAAAATGTGGAAATCATGATTTTAATTTCATTATTGCATAAAATCTTACTATTATATTTTTTTTTTTTTTTTTTTTTTTATATATTTTTAAATCTTACTATTATAAAGCACTGAAAATATTGAAATTACTAAGATGAAAATAGAATTCCAATAATGTGCTATTACTTTCAATATAATGTAAGTGTGCGAAATTTATTATTTAAAGTAATAGCGCATTATTGGAGGTCGACTTCTGGTGAAACACGAATCGTGTAACTTCAAAATCGTGTTAAATAAGTCTGTGTAAAAAGAGACCCAGTTGTATATTAAAAAATTAACACAATTACTTTTCTATACAGCTGCTTTAATATTTCAACCATATTTTAACTAGATGTTTTTCTGGTTGAAATATTAAAGTGGCTGTGTAAAGAGATAATTATGTTTTTATTTTTATTTATTTATAAATTTCCTTTAGTTAGTTCTTTTATTTATATGTGCACATATATATAATCAGTAGATTTTTACAATCTTTATACTGAGATTATAATAGGCATTTCAATGCACTTACCTAAAAATATTCCAGCTAAGATATAACCAGCAACAAAAAACGATCATAAACTGTCTAAGTAGGCTGAAATTACATTGACTCAATTTTAAGCTAAAAGTGGATTATTTTAATTTAATATTCTAAATAATACAATAATTTTATATTAGATATGTGTGAAACTGGAAGAAACTTTAACGTCCTAGATATTTTTCACAAGCAAACAAATCTTTCCTACAAAAAGATTATTATTAATAGATTTTTATTGACTTTGTATATGCAATTATTGATATTATAATGGGAATTTTTGTATATTTATATAGAATATTTTAACTAAGATGTAACCCGGCAAAACAACTATTTACAAACTGGCTATAATGACCTTAATTACATTATGTAGAATTGGTATTTTTTATGGGATCCATTCTAAGCTCAAAATAATTGCTTTGAGCTTTGTTGAATATTAGCAGAAATATTTTTTGATAAATACGTGAAAATATACATTACAGTTTCTAAAAATATTTTACAATTACTTTCAGGTGATAGAATGAGTGTGACATATAATTACAAGTAAAAATGTGCTCATCACAAGGTTTCATACAAATTCTAAGTCTGTTGTGGTTGTTTGAAACTTTGTGATGTTGGATTATCTTCATGACTTGGAATTAATTGTTAAATGTCTCTGAACGTATTTAAAAAGTATAAATAAAGATTAAATTTTCCAAAGACATTTAACTATTAATTTAAGATAATGAAAATAAGTCCAACTTATAATTACATGGTATAGACTGGTTTTGGTTGTAAAAAATATTTAGGAAATTGAGATTCTTTCAGTTTTCTGCAAATGCAAAATATTTATCTGACTTATAATTCTTATATAATCTAGAGTATTAGGCTAAAAGTATTCATTCTTAGCTTAAGATGGATGATGGATCTAATTTTTAAAAACACTATTTTAGATCGTGATTTTAGTCTACATAAATTTGTGCTTTATTGGTACTGGTTACATCTTAGCTGAAATATTTGTAGATAAAAACATAGAAATACTTATTATATTTTTACATATATACACACAAACATAATGGTGTAATTATCAGATCGATATTCAGAATTTAAATCTAGGCCAAGTAAAACTTAAAATTATGTTTTCAGATGTTAATCAGATTTAATTATTATTTTCAAGTAACTGGTCCATAATCATCACCGATAATTATTCACCTTTGTTTGATAAATGGATATCTAGCTATTATTAACTAGATCAGTGTTTCCCAACCTTTTTTGGCTCATGTACCGCTTGGTAGTACATCATGCTAAATTGTACCACTTCATAAAAATGATTGTATTTCATGAAATTTGTTATTGTGAGTGTGTTATTTTATTTGCATTATAAATATTATAGGGTGACCATGTATGTATTCACATCTCATAATGAGACAAATTACATTGAAACATGCCTAAATGTCACACCAGATTATAAACTCACTGAAATTATAAACTCACTGTAACATATTTATATGTATGTGTTTGTTCAAAGTTTCATATTTTTTTCCAAAATAATTTATTAAAGATTACATTATTACATTAAAGGTTATTTGGTACATATTTTGTTCAGTGTTTTCTCATTCCTTCATTTGGTTTTCCCGAATTTGAGTCTGTTTTCTCTTTTTCGGAGCATCTTGCTATTGATTGGGCCATGGAGAGGATAAATTCAGCATGTCTCAAGTCATGGTAAAAATAACATCAGGGATTATCAGGCTATCTCTTGTTCTTGTTTTCTTTATATTGGTCAGCATGAAGTTAATAGGATTAAAATTTTGATGATTAAATACTAGCTTACATCTAGTAATCCACAATAGATGATCAAGAATTAATGAGAGTCTAATTTCTGGGTATGATCCTTTTTTGATACATTCTTTCAAACTAAATAATTTATATTGATTTGCCTTGATCCGACTCATTATTTATCTACTATTTTGTCATATTTCGTTTACTAATAAATGGTTTTAATAAAAACACAAAATTATAAAAAACGAATTAATATATTTTCTTATCATAATCAAATATTTTTATAAAATAAATTTAATAAGATCTTTGTGCTTGTTTCAAACAACATAATTTTTTGAAATTTGGTCGATGCGAGGTATACCATTAAGTCTACAGCTGCTTTCAATCTGTTTCGATACTTTTTTTTTTTTTAAATATATGAAGAAAAAGCTCTTCCTATTAATTCCGTACTAGTAAATGGTAATAATAATTTAAGAGCTTTCTCAGAAAGTTGTTCATATTCTTTAATGTTTAACCAAAAATTAATTAGATTGTGTCATTTGAATTCTACTTGTAAAGTTCTGTTACATGATAATTCTATTAAATTTTCTTTATCCTTTATTGATAATGATGTAGCTTTTTCTAAATTTTCTGCATAGAAGGGGTTTGAAATCCAATTATCATTTGTGTTTTCAGGTAAAGACAATTTTAATCCTGTTAAATGTGCTATTATATTTTCTGTATATCTTGAGACAGAGTAACCTTATTTTCAAACATAAAAAAATATGTAGAGTTTTGAATACTTCCAGTTTATTGTTTTCGATACTTATATATATTACTGTTTCCAAAAATCTAATTTCTTAATCATACTTTCAATTTTATCATTAACATTAAAGATCGTTATTGACTGTACATATTAACAACTTTACTGTATAATATTGTTAATTAAAATAATTTTTATGAATTATAGGAACAAAACGTTTCTATGATATTTTTATGATTTAATTATTTTTTTTATGTCCGCCATTATTGATTATTTTTCGTGTACCACCAACCAGCAACTCATGTACCACCAGTGGTACATGTACCACAGGTTGGGAAACACTGAACTAGATAATAAACTAAGGATAAAAATATGTAAACCCTGAACATCTGGCAATTGATAAGTCTGATAAGTAATGTTTTTCACTGTTGGTTTTTGAATGAGATGATTGTAAATGTTCCCATGGAAAACTAAAATTTTAGTGTTACATTACTAATAGTGGTAAGCAAAAATATGTCAATGGCTATATTGGATAACTATACAAACTAAGAAGCTTGAACTCAGACTTTCACATGACCCTCAACTATCCATGCTATCTCATACTGCCGACACCCTTGATCACACACATGTTGAAAAGATAAATAATCACCAATACATGTATTTTGTGCTAAACCTGCACTCATCAGTTGGTCCAGATTATCATCTCCACACATATATACAATCAATGCTCAGCTTGTATTAATGTGGGTTTTGAGCGTTACATCATCAGAATTTCAATGAAATGGACAGCTGAAGAGTTGTGGGGTGGAGTTGATTGAAGCCTGTCCATTAGGGTATGAAGATTGGCTATCTTAATATAAGCTGAGCATTGATTGTACATATGTGTGGAGATGATAATCTGGAGCAATTGATGAGTGCTGGTTTAGCATGAAATACTTTTATTGGTCATTATTTATCTTTTCAACATGTGTGATCAAGTGTGGCAGCAGTATGAGATAGCATCGATAGTTGAAAGTCATGTAAAAGTCTGAGTTCAAACCCCCTATATATTACACATTAGAGTGCAGGTATGGAAAAAAAGCTTCTACTGTAGAAAAAATTCATATATACAAACTAAAGTTAATAAATTAACAATTCTCATGTTTAAGCTAATAGATGGATAAATCTTATTATCATACCTATTCACTCATAGGATAAAATGAGATTAGCAAAACTCAGTATTGCAAATACTATAAGTAGAAAATAATTGCAATAATCATTTACTGCGATTTTGAATTTGGGATTTATTTTATTTCCACAATGCTAAAGTAAGGTCTGGTGTAAGTGCTTGAATGCTGAGTGAAAATGATTTATAAAACTCTATAAAAATGTATTTGGAAATCATTTTTTAATATCTAATTAAATTTAATAGTAATCAAAAACTCGAATACTTTCTATTATGATTCTTTCTAATCTTTAATAATTATCATCAAATGCGAACCACTTTTCGTCTTCATAATCTGATTCCTCATCGCAATATTCACGTACATGTTTATTACTATTCCTATAGGGTTTATTATTATTGTCATTGCCAAATGATAATTTTTTTAGATTATTCTTGCTTTCACCAAGTAATAATTCTCCTGTTAAATAAACTGGACCACTACCACACTCCAAAGAGAAAAGTGTTGGCTGATAAAATGTTAAATCCAAGGGAAGTGTGGTGTTAAATTTCCGATTTAAGTGGAATAATGTCCAAGTTCGTTCTATACCTTCTAGATCCCAACTGCTTACATTTACGATATTTTGTTCATCGTAATAAGCTTCGATTCCAAGAGTTGCTCCTTTGATGTTTAAAACAACATATTCGTTTTTATCCAAGTCCAAGATATTATCTGGATTCCATTCAACTGTCCAATTGTCTGTAGTCAATTCACAGTTCCAAATATCGTATTTATCGAAATTAGCAGTCATATTTACTAACAGGAGAAAAGAAAATAATAATAAGCAACGAATAGAAACTGTAGAATTTTTTCTAATTAACTAAAGAAAGAAAAAGTCTATAGAAAGCAAAAAAGAAAGAGTGAAAATTAGTTAGAGATTATAAAAAGTTAAGAATAGGATAGTTGATTTTTTTAAGCGCGAGGTATTTTTTTAAAACTCGCTCCGACGTTCGGTTTTATAAAATAGTTTCATGTTTTCAATTTTTAAAAAATGTGAATGTAAGTAAAATTGATAATTGAAGTCGTACTTAGTTTTTAATATAAATTTTAATGAGAACAATACTAAAATAGTTTTTAATATTTTATAATTTCAAGTGTATGTTGTCACACTATTAAGACTATAAGCAAGGGGGTTAATTTTTAAATTATTTTATTTTGATTTACAAGCGGTAAAGTTTCTGTACTCAGAAGTACGACACAAACTTCAGCAGATAAATATATTACTGATTATTATTAATTAATAAAATTAGAATTTATTTCTAGTCCAAGTTTTTTTTTTAAGTAGATTTTTATTATTTCCCTTGGAACCTTGTATTTATTTATTATTGCAAAACATTAAAGAGATGTCTTTGTTGTTAAATTGTTGTTTGTCTTTATTCGTGATCACCTATAAGCTTAAAAATACCACTATCACTTCCTAATAAAAAAGCAATACATTTGATTGAAATTAAGATATAATTACAAGATGTTAATAAAGATAATTTGATATTTATCATCAAGTCTTTTAGAATTAACTTATATTTACTAGTACTCTGAGAAAGTAAAGTATCTAATAATTAAATCCACTTTTAACAACATTTATTATTCTTCAGCATTCTATTTTTCTCCAAGTGCTAAAAGGTTGATATAAAAAGCTATGGTTTTCTATTTCACTTGTAGAACAAAAAGAAAACAACCTTTAAATAACTTACTGGCTGGTAAAAGCCATTTACAAGTCCATACATCCAGAAGAAGCAGTAGAAAATCTTATTCATCTAGCTTTAAATTGCTGGATAATGCTTTGAGTGACTTCCTTTTTTTTTTAATTCTCTAATTAAGAATAACTTAATGATGTATTAATATTGAATAGTTAATTGTCTATGAACAATCTCTCTGGCCATAAAATGTTTAAACTTTACCAAACCTGAAAAATATTTTAAGGATCATCTGGCTTGAATTTGAAACCATGTGAAGAGCATGCCATATAGATGTATTACCATTACTTCATACATTTTAAACTACTTTTTATTATCTTTTTAATAAAAGTACAATTAAAACCAAATTCAATTTTTCTTTTACAAATGTTCAACCAAATATTAAAAATCAACAATTGAAAACTATATGGATTTTTTATACTAAAAATTGGAGATATCAAAACAAATATCTATAAGAGTGTTTTTATTATGCAAAGTTAATTAAAACATTACGATAAGTATTGTTATTTATTCAGTAAATAATTTTATTCTAATTAACCTGGTGCTATTCACTTTAAGTGTCAGAGATTTTTAATTGATATAAGTAACCTGTTGGAAAAGCACTTGGAAGAGAGATAGAGATATTAAATTTTTGTATTGGAAGCAAAAAAATTTTGATATTAGTAATTTCATCTCTAATGTTTCCAACAGTATTTGTATTATAAATGAAAAAAGGAAACAGAATCTTATAGGAATTAGTCCATCACTTCAATTTTTTTTAAGTGATGAAATAAGCCTATATAAAATGTTTTATTTGTTAGTCCCTTGCTCTAAGACAAAATTAATATGTGAAAAAATAATCTAAATTTTTAAAATAATAATAACTTCTAAAATGTTACTATTGACTCAGAAAATAACTGAAAGTTTAAACTATTAGTTTCATCAACAATAGGCATCTCATGCTATACCTGTAAATAAAAAATTATGTCAAGAAGACAGTTATCTGGAGAAATAGAAATTCAACCACTGTCAATAACTAAACTATCACTAAAAGATAAAACTCGAATGATATTAATGATACTTCCTCATTTGAATTAGATCAATACCGCGTTTTAATGCCAAATGAATGAAATTTTACAATTACTAGACAATTCTGAGTTTGTCATACTGAAATAGCTTTTGATAATGGATACTAATTTGTATTGCTTGCATTTATATCTACCACTTTTGAAATATTCCATCTGATAAAAAAAAAAAAATGTGACTGTTCTCAGCATATTGCAAAATAAATGAAACTTGTCATAAATAATATTTAATGTTTTTGTTAGATTATTTTTGGAAATAGGTATCAAATTAGCACCTCTTTTATTACCACAGTTATTTATTATAATTCCTTATTCTCTTTCTTATTTTAAGGTTGATTCTTGTATAGTGTTTTTAATTATACTTCTGTGTATCTTTCATTCATATGTTTGATTTAAAAATAAATTGACACAAACAATTAAATCATTAATACATAATACTATTATATCAATTTATGCTATTTGGAAATCTGTTATTAGTTTGCATTCAGTATTTTCATGTTTCTGATATAGGTAATATTTTATGATGATCTCACTTTAAAGGAATAATCATTTATTCTATCAGAACGTTGCAAAAATATTGAAATATCAAATAAATCTACAAATTATTAATAGTTATGCATCTTTATGTTTTAGTAGCTTTATATAATTTTTAATCGATAGAGAACTTTCACTATTTATTTCAATTTGTTATTAAATTCATTTAAATAATTCAGTCTATAAGTAATAAGATGTGATATGTTGGACTATTTCAATCATTTATGAGTAAATGTTGAATGTATAGAAAATTTTAAACTTTATTTAAACTTTCCAAATACAAACAATTTGTTAGTAATAACACACAAATAAACAATACAGGTTAGTAATTACACAATGTTTTGAGTAGTAGTATTCTCCACTCTTCTTCAGGTGTTGCTGGTCCTATATGTGCAGTAACAATATTCACTTAGAAGTTGAACTCGCACCTTTAGATTCTTGAATATTGAATTTAAGGCAAATGCTCTACCAACTGAGTAATGTTTTAATTTTTAAAAAAGTCCTAAAATGTAAATAAGAAATGTATTCAAAAAGATGCGAGTTGGGAAAATAATTTTAAATTTTCTTTATTTAAGCTACTAATATACTTTTGTGCAGAGATGGACTTAATATATAAACTTTTTTCATAATTTATAATTTTGACCAATACATTCTTATTGTAATTAAATTATGCTTAGATTTGAAACAGGTCTAAGTCAATTTTTTTAAAGATGCTTATGACTGTCTTTCAGGTTGTTATCTGTATTCCAGCCTAGCTACTCTTCCATAATCTATATAGGAAATGGATGTCTAGATGCTGTCTTCTCCTTTATGGTCACTCTATCAAAGCTGCTAGATTTTTACTCTGAAGACAGTCATGTGTTAAATAGTTTACTATGTTGAGAACACCTGATTTAATAAATCTTTCATGTTTCAATGTGAAATAGTGTATCAAATCTAGCATATAAATATTATACTACATTCGTAGAGTATTTATAAATGTCTGAGGATATTAATGCCTGGTTGTATAAAAATATATCAGAAATTTTAATAAAAAATTTAAAAATCACTTCTTTCTAGAATTGTACTATTTTTATCAACAACATTTCAGTGAATACATAAATTATAGTTTTATTTTTTTTTTTTTATAAATTAGACAGGATTTTTTTTAAAAATTGTTTTCCAAACTATATTTAAAAAGCTACCTCAGACTAACATATAAATAATATACAAGAATTCTTCTGAACTATTGTTTGACAAATTTCTTTACATATTGTCATCGTGTCTATTAGAAGAACAAAATGATTATAACCCCCTCCCCTCCATAGACAAAGTATACATAGATGCAAAATCACAAGTAGCCACCTCATAAATTTTCAGGATTAAAAAACTTTTTATGCTGCAATTATTATTTGTGTCTGTATGAATCTGATAGAACTGAGAATGTAGAACCTACATGGTTGACTTGATAAAAGCAGGAATACACACAGTAATATATAGAACAATTCTAAATCCAAATAATAAAGCTGTTGGTTATAGAGATAATAATAAAAGCTGGATTGATCTACCCTATTTATTAAATATGGGTAATAAAATAGTACAAATTTGCTCAGACAAATTTAATGTCGGAGTCAAAACCCCCATAAATTCAAATAAGTTTATTAACGATATAATGACAAAATGCTAACATTGGACCAGTATGTGGTCTATGCTGTAAACTGCAGCCTAAATGATTGTCCATATGTATTCTATGATGAGACAAAGACAAATCTTAGAACAAGAATGACTCTGCATTTATGATAAAGTTTGCTACTGGTAACTCATGGACTTTTATAATCATGAAAGAGAACATGGCCATAGTTGTGATCTGAGAGTTATTAAAATTATGTGTGAAGAAAGAAATGATCGTAAACATAAAATAAAAGAGGCATGGTCACAAAATGAATATTTTAAGGAACAAAAAATCAAATAGCATTCATATCAGTAAAAAATTAATGTTCTCTGCAGACTAATCATGGATATAATGTGAAAGCATTGAAAGTGAACTTTGTGCAATAAATTTTATTAAATTTTTAATATTTAAACTCTGGCAGTATTTCTTTTTTATTAATATATATATATATTGAAGTGGTAAATCTGTAGCACATATTTAACTTCACTGCCTGATGACATTACATACCTTTAAAGTAGGGTTTGAACCTGTTTATATGTTTATTTGGTCATCCAGGAATGTTAAGCACACACATATACACATATCACTTCCACCCTGTTTATTTAAAAAAAGGTTATGTGTAACCAGTTGAATTATTATTTTAGCTTAAGTATATTTTATTTTCAAGCTTGTAAATTCCCTTCACTTAGATAATTGTGTATGTGCGTATATGTATTACAGATATAAAAATAAATACAATTAATGTAGAGCTAAAGCAATGCCAGAAATTCTAAAAAATATTATTACAATTTAAAAATGTCATTCTCATTTCAAGTCAAACCAAAAATCATATTTTAAAGTTATTTGCAATTTTAAAAATACGTTTAAATAATCTGCTTTCTGGAACGTATTGTTTACATCTTCCAATATTGCTAAATTTCAAGTATAGGAGGAGCAGAAGTTCTAGGAACGCGCAAAAGGAGTTCAAATCACTCTTCTCTCTGGTATTTGTGTAGAGAGTGGTAATAAAATGGACTGTGAGTAAAAGGAATTTGCCTCCCTGATCTTAAATCGTCTCTGTCCTGCCTTCTGCCATGCCATCGCTGCTTGAGAACTGTTATGTTTAATTGTAAAGAATATTGGAAGATGCCTACCATTATTTTATTAATATTGTGCTTTGCTAAACTTCGTATACGTTATTATAAGTGGCCACCATAACTTCTAAAGGTAATCCGTTTTGCCGAAGAATGAACTCTTAATTCTCCTCACTTCATTTCTTTCCTAAATCTTAATTGTAATCAGAATGTAATCTTTATTTATTTTATAACTGATTATAAACTTAATTATCATTAAATTTATGATTTTCTCTTTTAAGTTTTTAAACTTGTTCTTTGAAACGCTAAGCACAGAATTATGTACTGTAAATTTATTATTAGTTTTTTTTTTAAGTTTCACACTCTAATTATTTTATTTCATGCGGCAAAACTTATTTTAAATATATATCTTATTAAATTAGTTTTAGTGTGCTAATGTTTTAATCTAGCGAACTTATATTATTTCAATCATCATTCCGATATTTTGGAATATTTAAATAGTTTAAACGTAAAATTTCTTATTGAACGCTGTTCGCTCGGTTAAATATTTTGAAATTATGGTTAATGGCGGATTGTTTAAAAATCATATCACTATCGATATTTAAATGCAATTTATGTTCTTTTAATAAATTTGATTATTAATATACTTTAATAACTATTTATTACTTATACACCATTAAGAGTTAAATTAATTATAATATATTGTCGTTTAGGAATACTTGGGCTTGTTAAATAGGAAAAATAATATTTTTCCCTCTTCTATATTCGACATCCTAAATTTATTAAAGTTATACGTACGATGCTGAGTGGGTTATTATTTTATCATGGCATTACGCATGCTATTATTGCTTTATTTAAGCTTAAATTATTTCATTAGTCATTTAAGACTTAAGCCATATTCGCGTTGCTTACTTATGATAGCATTTTAAAGAATTATATTTTGCTTTATCATATTTACTCATCCGAAATCCGGATTTTCTTCACGTAACTCGTATAGGAATGAGGTTTGGTATAACCGATCTCAGGATAAACATTAGAGTATTAAGGCTCTGCATGTGACACGTTGGAGGGCATGCCATGGAATCCTTACCACTCATATTTTCGAATATCGCCTTGTGATAAATACAAGCGGAATCATATATGTGATAAAGCCTTCCAGTCCAAAGACGGACATCTTCTCCATTTTAAATGCTGTCATTATAGTTAGCACTGCGAGTTCTTTTATATGTAGTTCTCATTTTATTTATAAGACATGGCACAGTGATGTTTATAAACCACTCATTTTATAATTAGTCGAATATTTTAGGATTGTCACAGTAAAGCTAATTTAGGCTAACCCATTCCTCATTTGTACAGGCCCAAATATGCTCATAAACGATAAATTATTAACTATCATATCAAGAGTAAACCTCTCTTTAGAGATGAATTTGTAAACATCCTTATCATTACTTAAAGTAATGATCACCGCATTGATAACATTAATTTATTATTATACTATAACTCATTAGCATACTAAATCAGTTGCTTATATGCAAAGTAATAACCGCATTAAATCTGTGCTATGTTTTCTAATGTAAATTAAATTGTTTATATTTATTAAATTATTATGTTTTAATAATTACTCATGCATTGTGTCTTACTGACTCTCACTCATTGAATTCCATTAAATATTTATAATAATGTTAGTAATATTTAGAAGTTATAACTGATTACTTCAAATAGACATTTATCTCTGGGTTGTTCTGTCTTTGCTCATTCTGGATGGATACTATTTTATAATTCATGTTTCTTTTGCAATGCTAGCTGTGTGCAATTCATTTAAAATTTATAAATTGTCCCTTCACATAAGATATTTGATTGAGTCAAGTTTTAACATTATTTATTTATACTAATTACTCTTTAGATCTCATGTTTCTCTGCTGTGTCTCTGGGACCAGAATGAATAAAATTTCATGTTATCATCAGAAGTGTTGTTTATAATGTTATAGTTTTAGAGAAGAGCAAATAGGGCAGAATTCATGATTGCTCCTGACCTGTGTATCTCGGGCATGAGTGGATTTAGGGTACTTTTGCTTAGATTCTAAACCTTGTTAAATGAACATACAATTCTGACCGGTACAGGATTTTTTTTTCTTTCTTGGGCTTGGCGACCCAAACGTTTGGGGCTTGATTAATTAAATCTCACACCCTGTAGACTGCTTATCTTGTTGTTGGCTCAATCATTGAGGCCTCTATTAATTAAATCTTACACCATGTAAAGTGCTTATGTTTTGGTGGCTTATATTTTAATGTCTCCAAGATTATCTAAATGTAGGTTCATTAATTAATTTTGTTGGTTAAATACCATAAGCTATATGAGTAAAACAGTATTGTTAGTCAAAATAATTATTTAAAAAGTAATAAGATAGTTAATAGATATATAAATTAATTATATGTGTAGCTTGTACTATCTCAGTGTATATATATTATACATTTGTTAATATGTGTTCGTGACAATAAGGAGAAAGAAAATTAAAGTGTTAGAAAGGTAGTAAGAGTAGATTGGAGCAAGGGGTAGAATGGATGAAAGAAATAATTTTTTCTTTGTCAACATTAAGTAGTGTATATCTCAGTTTTGATATTTAGAAGTATCCAATATCGATATTATGTTAAAAACTTTAATATAAAAGTATTGCTTGCTAGCAAGTATTTAAAATGTTCGTTTCCTATTATTAGTAGCCTCAAAGCAGGTGAAGACCTTCAAATAGAATTCTATGTCAAGCGGTCCGATGTAGTGGACATTACGCTTCAATGACATTGATTCTTAGAGTAACCTCAAAGTAGGTGAAGACCCTTTATGTAATACCAAGCAGCCAGATGTAGTTGGCAAAATGCTTAAATGGTTTACATGTTCTCATGCTAGCAAAAGAAAAGTTGCTTGCTAGTTGATATTTTAAATGTTCGTTTCTTATTATTAGAGTAACCTCGAAGCAGGTGAAGACCTTTTATGTAACACCAAGCAGCCAGATGTAGTTGGCAAAATGCTTTAATGGTTTACATATTCTTATGCAAGCGAAAGTGAAAGTTGATATCGATAAATATAAATTACTGGGAAGAATATTAATTTTGACATTTTTGATAGCCTCACGCTTCTTGGAAATGATATAGATAATTGAGTTAAATTCCTATATTCAAACTTAGGTTAGTCACGCGTTGTTAGTTTGTAATAAATAATAACTATTCATGAAATAAATTGTTTTATTCTAAATATGTCAATCCATGTTGTATAACTTGCATATTGTCATAATATTTTCTTAGCTTTATTTTGCTGGATTGTAACATAAGTCAACTTAAACACTATTTTATGTATACATAAGATTTATTTATGTGAAATAAATTTTATAGCTGTTGCAGATTATTGCAAAGAGATAAATATAAGGATATATCTTGCTGATTTCAAAACAGCATTGAAAATAAAATATATATTTATGTAGTATAATAGTTGTGAATTATTTGATCATTGCAAAAGGAAATTTTGGTATCCATTTCTGTGAGCATGAATAACCTAAATATTATGTAATAAGTCATTAATATTGCCGTGTTGGCATGGCGCCTTGTATTTATACAATTATAAATTTTGCCAACCGGTAAGTTCATGTGTTAACATAACTTACATTGAGTGAGATTCAAACGCAAGCAAATATTTAAAAGAGAGAAAATCATACTTTGCTTTGGCTTTCTGTTATACTTTGTATTATCAATTTACTAATAAAGATTTTTAGTCAATTCCAGGTGCAAAGAGAACAGATGAAAAGTGGCAAAAGAAGTAAAGGCATGGTAATTTTTAAATATATTTTGTTATAGAATTAATAGTTAATAATTTTATAATATATAGCTTAAATGATATAGGCAGATTCAAGTATAATATATAGCTTAAATGATATAGGCAGATTCAAGTATAATATATATCTCAAGTAGTGAGAAGAGTAAGCATAAATAATAAAGTGGTTGGGCATCATATAAGTTAGGCAGGGCAGGAAGAAAGTAGTAGGTATGGTGGAAATGGTAGTATAGAGGCGATTGGGGAAAAGGGATAGGCAAATAACCAATAGCAAATAATAATGAGTCATAGAGTTAGCGATATCAGTAAAATGAAACAATATGAAATAAGTAGTGAAGAATACGGATATGAAGATTCAGAAGAGATTAACAAATTAGAAGATGAGAATGGAAGCAGTAATGGGGAGTTGGAACAAGATTTTTTAGGGGATGCCAATTCAATGGAGGTTCTAAGCCCGGAAATTACTTTCAAGGAGCCAGAGCTTTTACTGGGAGATATAAAGAAGAGACCAGAGGTCATAGACAATAACCAGTTATTTATGATGATGCAGAGCTTATTAAAGGAACAGAAGAAACAAGCGGAAGAATCCCAGAAGACAGAAGGCCTATTAAAGGACCAAGCTGAAAAACAGAAGAAAGAAGCTGAAGAACGAAAGAAAGAAGCTGAAGAACAGAAGAAAGAAGCTGAAGAATGAAAGAAAGAAGCTGAAGAATGAAAGAAAGAAGCTGAAGAACAAAAGAAAGAAGCTGAAGAATGAAAGAAAGAAGCTGAAGAACGAAAGAAAGAAGCTGAAGAATCCCAGAAGATGGAAGGTCTATTAAAGGACCAAGCTGAAAAGACTGAGGGCCTATTAAAGGACCAAGCTGAAGAATGGAAGAAAGAAGCTGAAGAACGGAAGAAAAAAAATGAAGAATTCTGGAAGAGGATGCAGGGTCTATTTGAAAAACAAGATGAAAGGCAACAGAAGATGGAAGATGGATGGAGCAAACTCATGTGAAAGGATCACTTGCTGTCAAAGAGATGAAAATAGAATATCCACAACAGAATGTGATAAAGCATGAGGATCAGTTAGGAGATTTCAAAGTAGTCCAAGGAGAAATTAGTGATCATCTTTATGAGCCAGATAATGAGGCTAAATATGAGTGTGAAATGTCTAAAAATGAGGTTAAGGACATGTTTCAAGAAATTCAGACAAAGATACAAATGGATTTTAAAGAATCTGAAAATAATGATTTAAATATGAAAGGTCTAGATTCTCTTATGATACATAAATGTGAAACTGATTTGAACTATCAGGAAAATATGGTTAAAGAAACTAATAGAAATGCTACTAATGTTGAAACATTACCCAAAGATATAACTTTATGTGATGAAAATATTTCTACTCAGGATTCCTTTTTGTCTGATGAAAAGCTTGATTCTAGTTATCTTTTAAAGGCATAAGAAACAAACAGGATGGAATCATCTAAATTGTATGTTCCAACAGAAGTCAAACGAGATTCTTTGTTGGAATATCGGTCTAAAAATGTTGAAATGTTTATAGATCCACTCTATAATCCAAATAATCAATCAAATTGTGAAACTTTGATTGATACTTCCATTAATAAATCTGTTACAGTTAGTCAGATTTATCAACAAGAAGAAATTTCACTTGATTCTAACACAGTGCCTGATGAAAACCAAATTCAGCCATTTGTTTTGAATTCTTTCAGCAATGATAAGTCAACAAGATGTTTCGATTCTGGAATGAATTTGCATGAAGATTTATCAATTAATGAAGAGACTGAGCGTTTCTTAAGAGACTGAGCTGAATCTTGTGTTAAAAATAGAGTTGCTGGAATAATGGATAGTGATAGAATTATTTTTCATGTTGAGAACAAGTTTGAAGATAGTTCTAGTGATATTCCATATTTAAATAATGCTTTGTTAAATGAATGTGGTAAAAATGTATTGATTGATAAACAGTTTGATAAAAGTAATTGTAAAGTTCAAGCATTAGATAACAGAAATGAAGAGCTACCTTTTCACAAAAGTGATTCTCTTTTAACAGATAAAATTGAACCGGGTGTCTTTTTATCTGAATGTGCTGCAAAATCTTTTGAAAGTCTTAATAAAGAGTTTTCAAATAAAAATATAATGTTTGAAGAAACACATGACTGTTTATCAAAACAAACATTTTCTGAAAAGCAATGTTTAGGTTATAGAAAAAGAAAACTCATGCCAAATGATTATTTTACTTTTACTGCTCAGAATTTTAAGAAAAGAAGGTGTAATAAGTTAAATACCATAACAGATGATATAAAAATGGCAACTTATTTAAATGGTTTTATCAAAGTTGATAAGAACATAAATATTTCAATAACTAATGATATGGAAGTGACAACTGGTGTGAATATTGTTAAAACTGGCAGGAAATGTATGCAGAAAACTATCATCACTGATAAAGAAAATGATAAGGTTCCTCCAGACATTGTTAATGTTCAACATTGTCAATTGATATCTGAGAAAACTAGTAATTTTTATAAATTAGATAATCCTTTTATCAGAAATGATATGGAATTTGCTTCTTGCTTGTCTAACAAAATTGGTGATGAAGCTAAATTAAATTATATTACTCATAATCATGAAAAGGATTCAATTGTGGATATTGCTGAAGGGGATTCTCAGAACAAGATGAATTTTAGTGATTCTTTAAGTAAAGATTATATGGAAATAACTACTTGTTTGCCTAATGTAGTTGATGCTAATGAGATGCAGATGGATTTGAACTATTTGGTGCATGATAGTGGAAATACCATTGAAGTAGATTCTCTAGATGAAGTAAATGGAAGTAATATAGAAATAAATTCTCTTGGGTGAGGGTGATATAATTGAAAAGCAAATTGAAGTGAATTGTCATTTTGGGAAGATTGAGAAAAATCTAATCTCAAATATTAGTGAACCCCATGCTAAGAATATAAATTCTAATTGGGATATAGCATCTACAATGAAAGCAGAAAATTATGTTAACAATTCATTCTCTGTGGATTCAAAATTGACTTTACTAAACACTAAAGAGATGGATGTTATAGTTACTAATAATTTTGAAAAGAAATTTGATAGACATTCTTTGATCAGTAAACAAGAATCTGATTATTTTTCTAAATTCCAAGATATTGATATGAAAATAGCAGAGTGTATTGATGAAGTTTCTATAGGACAGTGTTTTCGAAAAATTGCTTATGGTAAAGAAAATGTTCGGTTTTCTATTAATAAATCTATCAAAACTGCTATAGATAAAGAAAATGTTCGTGCATTTATATCTACTATTGAAAAGTATGAATATGTAAAGATTCATGAAATGAATTTATTTAATGCTGAACATATTGATTCTGCAACCAATAAGAATATCATCTTTAGTGGTAGTAATAATGTTTTTGAGATGGAGATGATTACAAACCCAATATTAGATAAACCTAAAATTTTTAGAAATATTAGTTATAGTGATACAGAGATTTGTAAATCCTTACTGGACAAGAGTCTTTGTGTCCATCAAAGATATAACCAGCAACATGCTAGATTAAGATTAGCCCACATAGCAAAAATTAGGGTTAGAAAGAGACATATTCCTCATCATAAAATTTGTGTAAATCAAGTGTGGCTTAAGGTTCTTAAGTATAATAATGTTGCATGCCAATTAAAGTTATATATACCACCTGACCCAGGAAAAGAATAGTAAAAAGTGTTTTGAGATTGATAGGATGGCATAATGCACCAGAACAGACCATTGATTTTCAAAAAGACTTAAGAGAATAGGGAGATTCCAATTAGTATATTGTGATTAGAATTTCATGAAGTGAGATATAAACATAATAGTGGGGAATAGACAGACTAGTTTGCTATTATTAGGTGACCATGTGTATCTTTGCCACTTGGAATAACAATTTTTAAAGGTATAAGTAAAATCTTTTTTTTTTTTACAATTTTTTTTTTTGTTTGTTCCTCTAATTACGGGAATGTGAAGTGGTAAATCTGTAGTACATATTTAACTTCACTGCCTGATGACATTACATACCTTTAAAGTAGGGTTTGAACCTGTTTATATGTTTATTTGGTCATCCAGGAATGTTAAGCACACACATATACACATATCACTTCCACCCTGTTTATTTAAGAAAAGGTTATGTGTAACCAGTTGAATTATTATTTTAGCTTAAGTATATTTTATTTTCAAGCTTGTAAATTCCCTTCACTTAGATAATTGTGTATGTGCGTATATGTATTACAGATATAAAAATAAATACAATTAATGTAGAGCTAAAGCAATGCCAGAAATTCTAAAAAATATTATTACAATTTAAAAATGTCATTCTCATTTCAAGTCAAACCAAAAATCATATTTTAAAGTTATTTGCAATTTTAAAAATACGTTTAAATAATCTGCTTTCTGGAACGTATTGTTTACATCTTCCAATATTGCTAAATTTCAAGTATAGGAGGAGCAGAAGTTCTAGGAACGCGCAAAAGGAGTTCAAATCACTCTTCTCTCTGGTATTTGTGTAGAGAGTGGTAATAAAATGGACTGTGAGTAAAAGGAATTTGCCTCCCTGATCTTAAATCGTCTCTGTCCTGCCTTCTGCCATGCCATCGCTGCTTGAGAACTGTTATGTTTAATTGTAAAGAATATTGGAAGATGCCTACCATTATTTTATTAATATTGTGCTTTGCTAAACTTCGTATACGTTATTATAAGTGGCCACCATAACTTCTAAAGGTAATCCGTTTTGCCGAAGAATGAACTCTTAATTCTCCTCACTTCATTTCTTTCCTAAATCTTAATTGTAATCAGAATGTAATCTTTATTTATTTTATAACTGATTATAAACTTAATTATCGTTAAATTTATGATTTTCTCTTTTAAGTTTTTAAACTTGTTCTTTGAAACGCTAAGCACAGAATTATGTACTTTAAATTTATTATTAGTTTTTTTTTAAGTTTCACACTCTAATTATTTTATTTCATGCGGCAAAACTTATTTTAAATATATATCTTATTAAATTAGTTTTAGTGTGCTAATGTTTTAATCTAGCGAACTTATATTATTTCAATCATCATTCCGATATTTTGGAATATTTAAATAGTTTAAACGTAAAATTTCTTATTGAACGCTGTTCGCTCGGTTAAATATTTTGAAATTATGGTTAATGGCGGATTGTTTAAAAATCATATCACTATCGATATTTAAATGCAATTTATGTTCTTTTATTAAATTTGATTATTAATATACTTTAATAACTATTTATTACTTATACGCCATTAAGAGTTAAATTAATTATAATATATTGTCGTTTAGGAATACTTGGGCTTGTTAAATAGGAAAAATAATATTTTTCCCTCTTCTATATTCGACATCCTAAATTTATTAAAGTTATACGTACGATGCTGAGTGGGTTATTATTTTATCATGGCGTTACGCATGCTATTATTGCTTTATTTAAGCTTAAATTATTTCATTAGTCATTTAAGACTTAAGCCATATTCGCGTTGCTTACTTATGATAGCATTTTAAAGAATTATATTTTGCTTTATCATATTTACTCATCCGAAATCCGGATTTTCTTCACGTAACTCGTATAGGAATGAGGTTTGGTATAACCGATCTCAGGATAAACATTAGAGTATTAAGGCTCTGCATGTGACACGTTGGAGGGCATGCCATGGAATCCTTACCACTCATATTTTCGAATATCGCCTTGTGATAAATACAAGCGGAATCATATATGTGATAAAGCCTTCCAGTCCAAAGACGGACATCTTCTCCATTTTAAACGCTGTCATTATAGTTAGCACTGCGAGTTCTTTTATATGTAGTTCTCATTTTATTTATAAGACGTGGCGCAGTGATGTTTATAAACCACTCATTTTATAATTAGTCGAATATTTTAGGATTGTCACAGTAAAGCTAATTTAGGCTAACCCATTCCTCATTTGTACAGGCCCAAATATGCTCATAAACGATAAATTATTAACTATCATATCAAGAGTAAACCTCTCTTTAGAGATGAATTTGTAAACGTCCTTATCATTACTTAAAGTAATGATCACCGCATTGATAACATTAATTTATTATTATACTATAACTCATTAGCATACTAAATCAGTTGCTTATATGCAAAGTAATAACCGCATTAAATCTGTGCTATGTTTTCTAATGTAAATTAAATTGTTTATATTTATTAAATTATTATGTTTTAATAATTACTCATGCGTTGTGTCTTACTGACTCTCACTCATTGAATTCCATTAAATATTTATAATAATGTTAGTAATATTTAGAAGTTATAACTGATTACTTCAAATAGATATTTATCTCTGGGTTATTCTGTTCTTGCTCATTCTGGATGGATACTATTTTATAATTCATGTTTCTTTTGCAATGCTAGCTGTGTGCAATTCATTTAAAATTTATAAATTGTCCCTTCACATAAGATATTTGATTGAGCCAAGTTTTAACATTATTTATTTATGCTAATTACCCTGTAGATCTCATGTTTCTCTGCTGTGTCTCTGGGACCAGAATGAATAAAATTTCATGTTATCATCAGAAGTGTTGTTTATAATGCTATAGTTTTAGAGAAGAGCAAATAGGGCAGAATTCATGATTGCTCCTGACCTGTGTATCTCAGGCATGAGTGGATTTAGGGTACTTTTGCTTAGATTCTAAACTTTGTTAAATGAACATACAATTCTGACCGGTACAATATAAAACAATCCACTAGAATAAAACTACAACATTTTTAAAAAATGCCTATATAAAATTGAAGATTGGAATATATTAATCTTCAATTTTATATAGGCATTTTTTTTTAAATATTGTAGTTTTATTCTAGTGGATTGTTTTATTATACTTATTTGATTGATATATATATATGTGTGTGTGTGTATGTGTGTATAAACCTAATATGTAATATGTATACATATGCATTGTACCAGGTAGTACCATTTTCTATAATTTATACAATACCTGGTTACTATGGGGTTTTAACATAATTTACCAAACTATGCATTTATGTTGCATACTCATGCATCTATATAGTTTTAGTCTAGTTAACGAATGTTTTAATGACTTTTGGTATGACAAAATCGCATCTCTTTTACAAATAAATCAACACTGAAGTATCTGGAAATATTATATTTCCTGGCCATCTCAAACCCCAAATAATGTTTTATATTCTATTTTTGTACAACAGCAATTGTAGATCTAATAAAAAAAAAATTTGCAACAGCTTTTTTTTTTTCAGAGTTGCCAGTATTCAGTGGACCATTTAACTGAACGTACTATCACAAAGTTAATTAATTCAAGATTGTTTCTTTTTCTTAGTAAATCCTTCCCTGTACTTATTAAACAGTGGAGATTGCTAAGTTTTAAAATAGTATTTAATAAATGAGAATTAACAATAATCAAAACACAACTTATTCATTCATATACACACTTGCTAATATTACTAACATACCCATTATTAAGAATAAATATAAAATTACAAACTACAAAATTAATTTTAGATATTAATAGTAAAGTTTTTGCTAATCCTAATTATTAAACAACCTAGTCAATCCATTAAGAATGTATATATTGCAATCAAAAGTTAAAAAAGAATATAAAGAGTTCTCATTCATCTTACCAGTAGTATTTCTTTTAATATACATACATGTGACATATATAGACCATGGACATGATTTTAAGTACTTACACAATATTTTGATCCATGATTTTATGGTAAAGCATCTCCTGTATTCAGCTTTCTGAGGTTCCTAGTGTGATATAGGCAAGATGGATGAAATCAAGGCAGCATGACAAAAAAGGCATCAATGACCATATCTGAAAGCTTAGCAATGCATTTGGTTGATGGCTTCTTTGTAAGTAAAGACAATCATGCAGTAAATTATTTTATATCACTGTCTGGGTCTTTTCTATTTGCCATCAGTCAAAAATGCAAGCACAAGGAAACCTACTAATAATCTTTTACAAAAGTTCTCAGGGTTGCCTTTTATACCCTATAACCTATATCCCACACAAATACCTTGTTACAATATTTTTTTCTTCAGGAATATAATTCCCCACTAAACTTATTTTCTTATAATTTATTTCAAAATTAATTATTAGCAAAACACATACTTTTGTTCTAAGTGAAGTACTTATTTCTGGCTACAAAAATATTATGCTCGTTTCAGCCACATGAAATGAATACTTTACAAAAAAAAAATATGTTCAATATATACAATTTATTTATACCATATTTTTTACATTTTTACTGATTAAACTTCTAATTACATTTGTTGCTGTTGAATATTCTGATTAATGAGAGAAAAGATATAATTAATACCTTCCCTTCTTTGCTAATAGTAGGTAACTATGTTGATTATATTTTTTTCTTATCACTTGTAAATCTTCATGTACATTTTTGTTTAATCTGGATGGTTAAACAAATAACTTTCTTGCTTATTAATAAAACATGATAAAAAAAATTATTTTTCTAAAAGTATATATTTTCTTTTAGCAATCCCCTCTCCCTTTACAGAATGTTAAATATCTATTGTACCAAGTTAATGGTACAATATCTCCTTGATCAGGGACAAAATCGTAATCAGGATAATTTTAGCCAGTTTTATTCTTAATTAACTTACATAAAACTTTCTAGAATAAATTCTTATATATAAATATATAAACCATTATACAATTATCATTTTGAATTTTGCTATTATTGAGATATAGACTTTTAAACAGCGGGCATTACTGGATATTTGTAATTGTATAATGGTTTATATATTTGTATAATTATTTTAGTTAGTGTTAACAGTAACTTTCTTTTCATATATATATACTAATATTTTTACGGATAAAGGATGTCATATTATTATAACTATTTGTGGGATATTCCATGTAGTGAAAAAGCTAAATGCTGATGTTTCAGTACACTATCAAGTACCTTCCTCAGAGCGTCCTCTTTCTAAAAAAAAAAACATATATTGGCATTTTGTAAAAACTAAAAAAAAGTAAATTTTGATTTTTTTTTAATTAGTATAATTTTTTTTGTAAACGTACAATGAAAGTGAAAAATTTTGTCCATATTTTTTTTATCTAGTTAAAAATAAAAGTAAAAATTGGACAGAACAAAAGACACACAAATTACTAATCCAGATAAAGTAAAAGAAAAATCTTTTTGGTTGATTAAAGATGGCTGAAAGACTTTTTAAAAAAGAGAACTTTATAACTGAAAAATGATAAAGAATTACAAGATTATATATTAGCCTAAATGTTATAATAATAATAACGTGCAGAAGTCTGAAAACTGGACCAAAAGGAAAGGACCAGTTTGATCGGGGTCTTGTCTTGTCTGTTTTTTCTTTGGTTGGTCCTGGATAACAAAAATATATCCAGGACCACTCTATGCTGAAATAATTCTGAATGTTGGAGTGGACCGAGGCTTTTACTGACATCGTTCCTGAAGACGAACACCAGAAAAGCTTTTGTGACCAATCAGTAGGATAGAACAAGATCAACTTATAACCGATGGCCAAGCTCATTCTCCCACAAAAAAAAACTATCTATAATAATCTACAATCTTCATGAACTCACTAAGCTTACTGGTAAGTTAAGATTAACTATTCCTGATTGTGACATAATTAAAGTTTGCAAATGATTCTTAAAAAGCTTAAAATAATCCCGATAGAGACATTAATTTTATCATTCAAGAGACTTTCATTTTAAAAAACTTTCAAAAAGAAATTTGTTTACCTAAGAACTCTAATTGTTTAATTAATTGAATTATATCTGAATTAGTAAATGTGCTTTCCAATTAATTAGTAATTTCTCTTTAAATACTTTAATTTGTTAGAATAAAATATTTATTTCTAATATCAACTTTTCATTGTACATTTTTGATGATTATTATTAAATTTATTAATATTAGTTTAGTAAGATTTTAAAATATAATTTACCTTTGCCAATATGTGCTGACTAAGCTCCAGGAATAACAATATCTAGAAAATAACTCTAGTTATGGTAAAATATAATACCGATTCTTTTAAAAGCATTTTTCTTTTTAATTTTTGAGATGTGATGTGACAGATTTCAGTGAATTCTTATATGAATCCTGGTGCCCTTATAAAAAAATAAATGTTGATTCTGTCGATAGAATAAATCGTAACAATTACTAGGTAGAGTTGATCAGGAAATATAGTTATGTTTTTAGAAATAGGAATGAAACTTTCTTCTTTTTTCATAACTTGATCAACTCATGCATTTTATGTGTAACAGAGACCTAGTCAGATGGGAAAAATGCTTCAATATATATATATATATATATAATTGTGGGTTGTTTCTACCATAGCTGGAATCATTTTAGATTTGTTTTGCAATATTGCATTTAACTATCGAACCTCTATTCGAACTAAATCTGTCATTACTATTTTTTTATTTATATGTTTGATTTGTCCTAATTTTCTGGGAAATATGACTCATGATTCCTGGCACAATGTGGCACAATTATTACATATATTTTATATAAATCCTGCTTTTTTGAGACATAGGAGAAAAAATAATCAAATCTGAAACTTTGAGTATGTGCAGTGTGGAGATATTTAATCCCCAGAAGTATCATGAACATGCTCCACCATAATACAAATGACATCACTACACATTCATCATCAACAAGCACAGCAACATATATCAGCACTTATGTAAAAAAAAATCTTTTTAATAAATTTGTCTAAAATCGGTTATTTTACCTCTTTTTCTGTATAGATTTATTCTCCTTTTATCACAAAAATCATAATTATCATTATTGATTTTTTTTTCTTTTTTTATTGGGAAGATCTGAGATCTTCAGAGAACAGGTCATCCAAAAGTAGCTATTACTGCTATCTTTATTTATATATAGTTGAAGATTGAGGGATGTTGACTCCAATCACTTCCGTTGCTAATCACACCAAACTCTCCATTTACCATCCAGATTTTTTTTCCGATGATTTGCCTCAATCTTAAAATTTTTCCCCTGGCAATGAAAACTACTGCCAGTTCTCCTCTCTTGTTATATTTCAACTGATTCTCATTCAGAGGATCATCCATCTTATTTCCATGCTGCCATGGATTTGCTCTGCTTTTTTTTTGTATAATGGGGTATATGGTTCTTTCCGTTGAACTATTCTTAAGACATTAACTTGCTGATCATTCCTTTTGGACAGAAATTTACTGAAGGTTTTAAATTCAGCCTCTACACTGCCAATTTTATTATTGTTGGAAGCACTGAGCAAATTGGCCATTACCCTAGTACCTATCAATAAATGCTCCACAGGATTTGAAAAATTCCATTTTACTATTTTAATAGTCTGTTTTTCCATCATTGAAATTGCTGTTACTGCCTAAGTTTTGCTACCTGCCTTATGAAGAATGGCACATATGGTTTTTCTGGTTGACATTTTTCTTGAGAAACTTGATGCTTTATGCCATCCTGATGGTTTTTTTTTAATAGCACATCATCAAGATCTGCTTATATTATATAAAGCTATCAGGTTTTTTGCACAAAGATTTCTATCAGGCTTATGATGCTCCTAAAAGTAACTAATAGCTTTCATTCAGCTAAACCTCCTCAGTCATATGGTTAATCTCAAAATACCTATCCAAACTGTTCAGGTGTTCTACAGGTGATTCTCCCATGTGACCATAGAAGACTTATTTTTAAATAAAGGTTCACTGAACTGGGTATATACTCATGTTTTTCAATATCTATTTTTATACTTCTACTTTCCTACTACATCTTTACTTTTAATTCTTCAATCTGCTGTGTTAAGCTGATAACTTTTTCTTGCACCCTAGTGCTTGTACATTTATGTTCATGATGAAGTAAATCCATATCCTCTTTTATTTGTTTTTTCATACTTTGGAAAGTATCCTTATTCTCTTGCTTGTTGTCACTAATCTCTGACTCCATCTGTTCTATTTTTTTCACTGAAATTATGTATTCTCTTGTCTACTCCCTAGAATACTTCTTTGACCCTCTTTTCCCATTCTCTCCTTAAAATCCTGCTGATTTTTCTTTATTTCTCTAGCCATTTCCCTACTTTTGTTGACTATCTCTTTCTATTTGCCTAACATTTCAGCCTTGAATTCTTTCATTATTTCTTGGATCATTCCCACATATACTGGGACAGTATCTTCTTTTGTTTTCTATTTGCTAATCTCTAACATACTATCCTGAATTATTTTGATACTATGCAATTACATATATATTCTATATTTTTTTACTTCCAATATTTATGATGCATCAAATTTTAACTAGATTTATTGTTGCTTCATTCTTTGTTTCTCTGTTTTTTTAAAATAGTCAGTTTTTAATAATTAATTCTCCAGCTCTGTTTCTAACTATATTTAAAAATATCCTTTTTCTTTTTTAATTAAAATTTATCAATTAGTACTTCACTCATTGACCCCACTTCCTCCTTGATCATTTAATTTCACAATTTATCTGCCTATATCAATCCCTGATTATTTACTTCTATACATATGAGGAAAATATGAACACAAATCAATAAAACATTTACTAAAAACTATCAAAAATTTGTATCATTTTTTTTCTTTAAAATAACTTTTTTTCAGTCGCATCAATTCTTATGTCAGGTTATGAGTTTTCCATTTTTGTAGCCTCACTTTGGGCTGCCATTGTATGAGGTCATGTGTTTTTGCTATATTTTATACAATACCTGGTTACTATGGGATTTTAAAAAAATTTACCATAAATTTGCATATATGTAGTACACTCATGCATCTGCATAGTTCTAGTTAGCAAGCATTATTTTCAAGTATAACTGGTTAATAACTTTATTATATGTCAAAATCGCATCTCCTTTATAAATAAATCAACAGTAAAGTGTCTAGAAAATATGATTATATTTCTGGCCATCCCAAACTGCAGGTAATATTTTATATTCTATTTTTCTACAACAGCAATAGTACATCTTAAACAACACAACTTGTGACAGCTTTTTTTTTCGCAGGTGCCAATGTTAAGTGGACCATTTAACACAACACACTGTCACAAAGTTAATTAATTCAAGTTTGTTTCTTTTTCTTAGGAAATCCTTCTCTATGCTTATCTAACAAAATAATTAATTGTGTTAGCATTCTTTCACAGAGGAAATTAAATGGTGGAGATTGCTAAATTTTAGTTTTCAAATAGTAATTAATAAACAAGAAATAATAATAATCAAAATACAAATTATTCATTCATATACAACCCTTGCTAATGATAAATATGAAAAAGGTTACAAACTACAAAATTAATCTTGGACATTAATAGTTATAATAAAGATCTCATTAATTATAACTATTAAACAACCTAGTAAGTCCATTAAGAGTTTATATATTTAAATAAATATTGAAGAGATATAAAAGAGCTCTCATTCATCTTACAGGTAATATTTCTTTTAATATTAGGTATGTGTGATATATATAGACCATGGCCATGGAATTCAAGTTCTTATGCAATATTTTGATCCAGAATTTTGGTGTTTCTATTGTGATATAGATAAGGCAGATCAAATCAATGCATCATCTTGACAGCAGAACAGGAAGAAGGTAGCAATGACCATATCTGGAAGTTTAGCAATGTATTTGGTTGGTGGCTTATCAGAAGGTAATGCCAACCATGCAGTAAATCATTTTATACCACTCTCTGGGTTGTTTTCATGCAACTTTCCATTTGATGAAGAATGCAAGCACTAGCCACAATAAAAACTATTAAAAATCTTTTACAAAAGTTCTAAGCATATCCTACAGCCTATCTCCCACACATCTACCTTGTCACACCTTTACTTTCTTTTTTTTTTCCAGGAATTTCATTTCCTGCTAAGCCTATTTTTTTATAATTTATTTCAAAATTAATGAACAGTGAAATACATACTTTTTTTATGTTCTAAATGTAGTACTTATTTCTGGATGCAAAAATAGTATACTCTTTTCAGTCACATGAAATGAATACTTTACAAAAAACACTATGTTTAATACATACAATTTATATATACCATATTTTTACTGATTAAACGTCTAATTGCATTTGTTGCTGATTGACGTTCTGAACAGTCATCTTTAATTAGGGAGAGAAGTATCCCTTCCCTCCTTTGCTAATTATAGGTAAGTATGTTATTTATACTTTTCTTTATCATTTTTAAATCTTCATGTAGATTTTTTTTATCTGAGTGATCAAACAAATAATTTTCTTTCTTATTAATGAAACATGATAAAAAAATTTATTTTTCTAAAAATATATATATATTCTTTCAGAAATCTTTCACGCCCCTTCCATAAATGCTAAATATGTGTTGTACCCAATTAATGGTTAAATATATATAAATGTGTGCATACATGGTATGATGGACCAATTGCCTATAAAATTTCAAATAAAATATTTTATTTAGTCCTAGTCAGATTATATCAGTATTTTGTACTTTGGTTGCAGTTGAAATTGTAATTAAACTTTTAAACTTCACACACAGAAACACACACACATATTGAATGTATTAGAGTGCATCTATGTCAAGATGATCTACCTTTTTTTAATTAAAATAAAAGTATGTCCAAGCGTGAATAAGAGTTATACATACATATGAGAGTAAACCAAAAAAAAATGCAATTTTGTAATTTAAAAAATGTATATTTATTTTTAGAGATTACAACTTGAAAGTACAGTCCATTTAATGCAATGCACCAACCTAAACATGGTTTTTACTTTTTAAAGTAATCTGAAAACTTTTACAAAGTGATGACTTTTGATGTCTGTGTCATTTTTTCTTCACCACTTCTAAATCTGAAAAAAAAAAAAAATTCGAAGCATTTTTTCATTCAAGGGAATAAAAAGAAGTTGCATTGAGTGAGGTTGGATAAATATGACTGATGGATAAGATAAATTATGCTGAATTTTATTATTGTTTCACACTCAAGACTTCATGTATAGGTGTCACAAATCAAGATATTTCATTTTACTGCATCTTACAAATGTTTCAGACCTTGTAGGTTTTTAAATGCCTGATAATTACAAACAAATTCTGAGTGAACAAGACTCATTGCATCAAAGAAAAATCACTATTGTCTTGCTATTGGATCTCTTTACCATGTTTTTTGGGGAAGTGATTGTGTTTATATTTTCTTTTGAACTAAAACTTAATTTTCTTTCTCATCATATTATCTGTTCTGTTTAAAATTTGCTTTATGCAAAACTGCTTCTTTTTCATTCTTAAGATAGGTATCTACACATGCTATTAAATTTAGTTTGTAAACAAAAGTGGTTTCCTCTCTCTATTAATCTAACACTATCCAATCTAAGCTTGAGTAATCAGGGATTTATCAGATGGTGAAACTATTTAATCTCCATCCCTAAATCAGTCTCTAGTTTTTGATTTTATTTGTGATGTCTTGGAATTTAAAGTTGGAACCATTGCAATTATGAATAAGGCAGACACCTTCAACTCACTTTTTTTATTATCAAGATATTATCTTGAAATTAAAAGAAACAATATTTTGCATTAGAGTCTGCTTGTACTGCTATTTCTATAATCTTCAAGTCATTCTTCCAGCACTAATGCATTTTTTTTAATTAATCTCATTTTGAAATAGCTTTTTCATACATTCCAATTTTTGATCTAATTTTCCTTATTTATGTCATAAAGACCTGAACAAAAATACCATCACTACTTGGTTTGGTGAAATTATAGGATATTACATTCAGATGTGTAAGCCTAATCAGATCAATTTCAGTTTGGTACTTCCAGTACCTGAATATCTTATGGATTACTGTATAAGGAAGTCATTCAATTACTAGCACTAACAAAAAAAAAAACAGAAAATATCTATCTCTTATACTCTCCTTGCTTTTAAGCTCTTAAACTTTAGACTATTTTTTTTATAAATTTATGTCAGTACATCAACCTCTCCCCCCTGTTTAATATTCTGTCTTCTATCTCTGAATAAATCATAATTATAGTTCAAATTCATATCCCATACTTTTTTCCCTTCTTAAGGAACAAAATCTTTTAAACTCATACCAAATTCTAGTAAGATTCCTCTAGTAGTAAAATTTTTATATTTTTCTTATTATACAGCCCCAAATTCCTTATTTTCCATAACCTAATCAATTTATTTATCTGTTTTCATGATCCCTCACAACTAATGCACCTGGAATGTGTGGTTCTCTTTATAATATTCAAGTTTTTTTGGCAAATACATAAAAATAAAATCACATTATTAACTTTGTGTATTTTAATAACTTTTAGTTAACATGTTTTATATTTCTCCATTTATTTTAATTTAATCTATTTTTATTCATACATTATTGCTTTTCAAAATTTCTATTTGTTTTTAATGTTTTTATTAAAAAATAAATCCACTTCATTTTATTAATAGCTTCATTTGTTATTACAATTTATCATCCAATGCATATTTTTTTTCTTTAATTCTATCTAAAAAAAATTTCAAATCTCTTTCCAATATGAAATATCTCATTTCTAACTGTTAAAGCAACTGCTATTGCTTCCTTAAAAAACTTTGAAACTAATTTTACTTTTATGCTTGTCATTTCAACTCTATTTTTTTTTACTTAACAGATTACTTAATTATAAATATTTCTTTCCTTCTTCAAAATAAATATCTTTCATTTTCTTCTCTTTAGTTTTATCTTTCCATTAATTACTAATATCTTAGATTTTTTTCTCTTTATTTAAGTTTTATTTTTTTTCTTATCTCTATACACTTTTCTAATAATAACACCATATTTTTTATTATTAAAAAATTACCATATCCACACACACACACAAGCCATCATGTTATTTTTTTTTCTATGGAATTCAATTCTTAATACAATCTTTTTTCTATTTCAATTTGGAATTCTATTAAAAATAAAATTAAAAATAAAGGTACTTGTCAAGCATTGGTGGTCGAGAGGTCAGCGACAGCTGCTTTACAAGCAGTTGTCCCGGGATAGCGGGTTCGCTTCCCAGCTGATGCTATGACACATGAGAAAAAATAAAGGTACTAAAAGTCAACCCTCCCCATTTATGATTTAACCTTTAATTGACACCTCTCATTCTACATTTCCCAATCAGTATTTATATAAAACATCCTTGTAATAAGCTTTAATCATTTTTAACAATCCTAAATCTATTTGCATATATTTTAAATGTGTCGAAAGAATCTAGAAAATATGGGAAGAGATTTATGGTAATTAAGAATGATTATGTATCTTTAAAAATAGGATTTCTACATCCTATTTCTATTCCCTATCATAAACTTTTTCTACTTCTAAAAATGCAATGGATAATGTTTTACTTTCCCTGTAAATTATTCAAATCAACTGAACAACAATATTTAGATGTTTTTCTGTTTCCCTAAAAAAAAAGTCTGTTCTGAATCACAAAAATATCTTTCTTCATCCAAGCTTCAACTCTATCTATTAAAATATACTGTATATATATAATTATTTAAAACTATCACCATCATTATTAATAAAAAAAATTAATAACAATAAACTTTTTAAAAATAGGGTTCCAAATGATCTTTCATATATAAAAAAATCCAATAGAATTACTTTCTTCGTTTTTCTTTTATTTACATGAACCCGTATATACTCCAATCCATTAAGCACATGTTTCCAACATTTTACCTACATCCTTGTATTAATTGTAAAGGATCTACAAATATATATATATATATATATTAATAATTAAATACATGTATAAAATTTATATTTTAAGCTAGATGTAATTAGAGGGGATTTGAACCCAAACTTTCAAGCTCCCTTTAGTCATTCACTCCATCTTATACAATCGATAAATATGACCGCATACATGCAAAAATAATAAATGATCTTCAATATACATATTTCATGCTGAACCAGCATTCATCATTTGATCTGAATCATCATCTCTCAGACATATATATAATCAGTACTTGGTTTATATTAAGATAGCAAATCTTCAAACTTTAATGAACAGTTTCAACTCCACTATCCAACTCTTTAGCCATTCATATCATTGAAAATCTGATGGTGGTGTGTTCAAAGCCCTATATTTTTTAATTCATAATACATATATTTTTAGCATCTATATATAATACTTTTCATTATATAAATTTTACTATTACAATTGTTTATCTCCCCCTATTCTTTATTTTTTAAAACAATTTTTTATTACATCTTACACAAATGTACAAAACATTTACAAACCCAGCAATACCAACAATTTCTTATGTATTACTATTTATATACTACTATAAATTACTTATAATTATAATCACTGTTTAAAAATTTGTTCTATTTAAAACTGGTTTTTCTTTAAATAGTAATACATAATACATTGATGGTATTGCTGAGTTTGTAAATATTTTGTACATTTATGTAATATCTATTAATAACATGAAAGGCAGAAACCTTTGTCATATGCACCTTAAAAATGCTTATATGACAGCCAATCAGATGTAATAATGACTGCACAAAGAACTCTCAAGTCAAAACATAAGGCAAAGATTTTACAAGAAAAATATGGTCCCACCTTCTTCTCTACTTAAATTTAGATATAAATAAGCTAGACTCAAGCATTTTGAACTAAGAGTGTGAAGCTTTAAACAACTTCACATTTAATTCACTAAATATTATATGTAAATAAACAATGTGAAATCTTTTGATTTACTATGAAGTAATTTTCAAATCTAATGAAATGACAGTAACAAATGTAAATATATTAATTTATTAAGTGCAAGCAGATGATATAATAATAATGTGAAAGGCTGAAACCTTTGACAGAATATGTAATAAAAAATTGGTTTTAAAAAATAAAGTATAGGGGATGTAAGTAATTGTAATAGTAAAATTTATATAATGAAAAAAGTTATATATAGATGCTAAAGAAATGTTATTCTATTGTAATGTCCACTGCTCTATTAGGGTTTTTACGAGTTAACTACATGTACTCAGTGATCAAATTACATCCTATCTATTAAATTTGTTTCGTCAGACAATTCAGTAAGATTTAATGGATGCAATTATTTTTCCTGGTCATACAACATCCCTTTAACTAATGTAATTACTAAAATAATGGAATCAAGTAAGCCAGCTTTTAATTTATTTGAAAGGCACCAGGATTCTGTATCAGAATCCATTGGCAAATCCCTTTTATTTAGTTAGTTACAACGAAATTATTTGGAATCTCCAGAGGATTGTGTTTCAGTACAGCGTTGGCAATTTATTTGAACTATAATAATATCTAAGTTATAATGAATTTAGAACTATAAGGATCAATAACAATGTAAGTCATATTTTACTTTATTAATACAAAACAAAACATTAATATGATCAAGAGAATAAAATATATAAAAAAAAAAACAAAGGTTAAAACTACAGCTAATATTCGTTTCTTTTATTCGTACAACTCATGGCAACAGTTCATCATGCTTAAGAGTTGAAGAAAGTGATCACTAATATTTGATTTAATAAAGTTACTTACCAGTAAGTTTAAATGTTCACATACAGGATTTCTAATGTTGACCATGCATGGATTTCTTTAGAATGGATCTACTGTCCAGTATTCTGGCAATCCTTACATTTTTGTGGTTTGAAATCTAGTAGTAAATGGATTCTTCACTCAGGTAGTTCACAACACAGGTATAAAGTAACTCCAGCAAATGAACTGCTATTACTCACACGTCTATACTTTAGCGTATTAGTAACAGGAGTTTGGCCCACTTTCATACTTTCTTCACATTTTTTTTTAACTGATTTCTGCAGGAAGGACAATCTAAGAAGAAATTCCCTGCACCATGTGTTATTCCTTTTTTTCTTCTGCACAACTCCCCCATTGACATCTGTCAATGTGTACCAAATTTAAAAGAATTTAGCCCACAAAGTCTTCCTTTTTTTTTCTTAGTTGCCATCTTTAATTACTGAAGGAATGCTACAACTTTGTTTCCATACTGCTGATGGCTTTGCGATAATGGTTTGTTTTAATTTTACAAAGTAGTTTCCATTTTTGTTTCTATTATACTTTTTACATTCTTTCTCTCTTTTTTTATTTCTTTTAAAACACATAAAAAATATCTATACCCATGTTGTTTAAACTAATCGATCAAATATATTAAAATAAATATATTTTTCATTAGTAATTTATCAATTTAATTTTTAAATTGCCAACGCTATTTGTACTAGGATAAAATACAGTACACTATTATGAGTTAAAACATATATATTTATAACAATAATGATATATATGTAGATCCTTGATAATGACTACAAGGAGGGAGTTGAAACATTAGAAACATGTGCATAATGTATTGGAATATATATATAGGTTTATATAAATAAATAAAAAAGATTTTAAAAAGAAAAAAAAAGTAATTCTTTTGGATTTTTTATATATGAAACACTGTATATATAAAGATTTTATAAACTATGGATGTTATTGCTACTAGTGTATAGCAGTTGCCAAGTTTTTTTCTCACTTCTCTTTATACAATAATTCATTTTTCACTCATTCACCTAAAATTTCATTATCGTCTATAATTTTATTTAAGTTTTATTTTGATTTAATCTTTGCATTAGAAACATTCCAGAAGTCATGCTATACAATCTTCTTGTTTTTATTTTTATTAATTTATTTTATTGCTTTAATTCTAAATAAGTCATTATATCCATTTTATGAATTAAACTCTGCATTTACTACTAACAAACATTTCATGATCAAAGAGTTTATACAAATACCTCATGGAGGATCTTTTCAATTTCTTAGCTATTTTCACATTTCCTTTATTTTTATATTTATTAATATAACAATCATCGTTTTCTTTTTTAATATCTCTATAAATAATTTCTCATTTTCTTTATAACTTTATTTTAGCTATTTGATTTTTAATAATTATTTCAATTATTTTCCCTTTTTTTCACACTTTCTAAAGTATGTTTATTTCATTATTTCTTATTAGTCATTATTTTTTAATAAAACTTTTTGTAATATTCTTCACCATGTCTATTTATCTTTAACAATCACTCATAATTTTTATCAAGATATTGTTAAAACTATTCAATTTGAATTCATCCTTATTTTCTGTGCATCTCTATTAATCCTTCTATAATATTCTGTACCTTATTTTTCAGATATTTCTAATTCTACTAATATAAAATTATGATCATTAAATACGGCATTTTTTAAGAAAAAATTTTGATCAGTTTTTATGTTCCATACATTTTATTTTTCAAATAACCTTAATTCAGATGCTCTCTCCTTTCTTAACATCTTCAAATCTATTTGCTCCTTTCTAATTACAATTCTAAAAATACTGCTAAATTTTGCTAAGTTAATCAAATTAGTTACAAAATCTATCACAAGATGTCAGGAGTCCATAGCTGCTTAATCTGTGATTGGAATTTATGTATAAAAATAGTTGTGATTTTTTTTTTTAGATATATAGGGTGTATTGATCAGAAAGAGAGTTTTGTTTTGAAAAAATGAATTGTGGAATTAATCTGACATTGAAATTATGTATGAAAATAATTGATGTGGGGTTTTTTTTAAAAAAAAATAAAAAAGAGATATTTTTTGTTTAAAAGAATCGGTTACATTTAATAGAGAGCGGTGATAAAATTCCACGGAATTAATTTTCACTTAATTTTATCATCCATTAAACTAAGCAAAGATGCTGAGATATATAAGAACAAAATATAATGTTGACGCAGAAGTAGAAAGAGGGATATAATTACACTAGAAAAGGGAAAAAATGTCAATAGGAAAAAAATGTCAATAAAAAAAAATGTAAAAGTAGAAAAAAAAAGATAAACGTTTGAAATAAATTTAAAAATTAGTTTCATCTCTTAATTATCACTCTACCCTGGCGCATATCTAACTTTTCTTCTATTAAAAAAACGGCTTTACCACTATCCACTGACTCATATATATATATATCCTCTTCCACATTTATAAAACCCTTTTTTTTTTATCTTAGATCTCTTTTTTAATCCACTTTTTTTTTCTACTTCATTCATCATCATCATCATTTTCAATCATTATCAGTCCACTGCATGATGAAAGTCTCTCCAAGTTTAATCCACCTTCTTTGATCTCTAGCCTCTCTTCTCCACATCGCTCTCGCACACTTCTTTAATTTATCCATCCATCTCACACGCGGTCTCTTTCTAGGTCTTTTACAATTTCTTGGCATCCCGGATAAGATTTCAACTGTTCAACTTAGCTACATTTTTCCACTCATTTGATATAATTTTATTATTTAGATATTTGGTATATAATTACAAATTTTTTCTGCCTCTTTTTAGATGATAATTTCATCATTACCTAGAGCTTTTCCCTTCTTCATAAATTTAATTGCATGTCTCACTTGTTCATTTCAAGTCTTGGGCAATTCAGAAGATGTAATAGCTGTATGAGGTACTTTTCCTTGTTCTTTATTACTATATAATTCTTGATAGAACTCTTCTACACATTTCATGATGACATCTTTCTTTTTAGTATATATGTCCGACCAATACCAAAATGTTGTTTACACTCTTGAGAGTTTTATTCTTTTCTATAGTTTTCATTGAGAGTTCACAATTATACTTTTTTATATTATTATCAACTCTTTTGCACTATTTTACAAAATATGAAATATTCAATCCTTCTTAATGATCATTTTTATATACTTTTATATTTCTTTTTTTTTTTTTCGTAAATTCTCTAGTCTCAATAAAAATTTTATTGGTCGATTGCTGTTTATTTCTACAAGCTATCTTTGTTGCAGTTTTAAAAAGTGCATCAGTTATCTTCCTATTGATTTTGTTCAAATCTGAATCATGTTCAAAATCTGTTAATATTTAAAAACGATTTGCAAGTTTTAATTTAAATTCACTGGAATGTTTCTGAAGGTTAAAAATTGTTAACTGTGAATATTGTTTTTCTTAACAATTTTTTTCTCTCTAGCTTTGCATTATCATGTATTTTATATCTCATTAATTGATCATCACTTTCTGTGTTGAATTTATTAAGTACATTACAATCTTAAAATAAATGTTTTCTGTTAGTCAAAATATAACCAAATTCTGTTGTAGATTTATTTGGATGCTTCCATGTTCATTTCTGTTTAATGTTTTCTCAAAAAAAAAAAAAAAAAGAATTCATAATATAAAGTTTTTATTTTTCTCCAAACTCAGAATAGTTGTTGTTTTTCACAAAATTATTTTTAATATCTGCAAGATTCTGTGAATATATAACCTTATAATAATATTCATTGAGATGAGGTCATGCACTTTTATTCTGAAGATTTATACCAACCATTACGTTAATCATGAAAATCTTATATATATATTTTTATCAACAATAATGAACTGTATTGATCAAAATGATGTGTTAAAAATGTTTCACAGATTTTGTCAAAATTACAGAGGTATTTGAGCAGGGGCCCCCAACCTTTTTGCACATAAGAGCACATTCTATAATACCGGCCAGGTAACGGGCACCATTTATTTTTTCAATGTAAATTTATAGTTGGATATTATTAATAATACACATAATGTACAAAAAAATATTTATTTCAAAAATAAAATTTTAACATATAATTAACATTTATATTTTTACACTGTAAAAGTATAGTATGCCCTACAATTTGATTACAGTATAATACAATAATTTATAATAAATTTTAAAAATTAAAATTATTTGTATCAGATAAATAATTTTTTATCGTGTTCGGATAGCAGTGTACACACATAAAATGGTCTGCAGGTGCCATGATGCCCATGGGAATAGGGTTGGGGACCCCTGTATTTGAGTATAATGATTATTGATCATCATTTTATACTATATATTATGGAATTTATTTTTCCTTTGCTTTCCTGTTTCTGAAGAATCCTCTTAGTTTACTACTTTCATGCTTTAATTGTCTACTTTAAAAAAGGATTCGTAAATCCCACCTTCCAATTTTCCTATCATTGTATATAGTATATACCTTACAATTTTATCATAAATTACAATTTCTAACAGCAAATGCAAATAGCTTATATGCTCCTGCCAACTTATGATAGTTGTTATAACTATTTTCATTGAAAAAATATTTTCATAACACCATCTCTATTAAATTCATGCATTTGTGAACTATTCTTAAGATAAATAATATATAAATCTCTAATTTATAAGTGCATACACTTTTTTAAATGATTATCTTTTTTAAAATTTCTATTTTATAAAAATCATTTTTATATAGGTATATGCAAATATTTTTATTATTACATAAATTATTGTTATTATTACTGTTGGTGTTGTTGCTGCTGTTATTATTATTATTATTATTATTATTATTATTATTATTATTATTATTATTATTATTATTATTATTAAATGCTTCGAAAATATTTGAGATTTTATAAATTACTATGGAACAATTGTAAAAAAAGTTTTGAGACAAAATCCTATTTAATTCTTTCTCTAAGTATATACCAAGATTTTCTGCACTCGATATAAGTATACACATCACTGATCCAGAAAATTTAAAGGAAATCTTAAACAAATAACTATTAACAATTACAACAAAATAAAATATTTAGAACCAGAGTTTTGAAAATCTAATTTTTTTATGATAATAGAATTGATAGGTCTAAGTTAGTACTCATGAATTTTGAATTTTAGGGTTCTGGTCAGTATCACTGCTCTAAGGCATACAATATGCTTTTTCATATATGCTAAAACCTTAATTTTTTATTTTGCAATTTTATAACAACTGTATTTTCTATTTATATATCATATAGGGGATATGAACACAGACTTTCATGCTTCCTTCAACTATCCACACTATCTCATACCACTGATACACATGACCACATACATGTAGAAAAGATAAATAATCACCAAAATACATATTTAATGCTGAACCAGCATACATCAATTGGTCTAGATCATCATCTTCCACACATATAAAATCAGTGTTACGTATTTAAATGGACGAGGAGTCAGAGTGACTTGAGATCAACATGGGCATAACAATAATATTAGCATCAGCACAGGATTTGGGCATTCTATCATCAGATTTTCAATGGTATGGATGGTTGAAGAGTTTGGAGGTTGGAGTAGATTGAAGCCTTTCCATTAAAGTATGAAGATTTGCTATCTTAATAGAAACAGTACTGATTACATATGTGTGTGGGAGCTGATAATCTAGACCAATTGTGAATGCTAGTTCAACCAGAAATATGTATTTTGATGATTATTCATCTTTTCTACATGTGTGTCATCATGTGTATCATTGGTATGAGATAGTGTGGATAATTGAAGGAAGCTTTAACATCTGGTTCAAGTCCTCTATATTTACAATTAATCTCCAGGTATATGAAGAATGCCAGTATTTCAAATATTATTTATGTATCAAAAAAATATCTAAATAAGCATCTACTATTAACCTAAAATTATTTTATCTAAAAAAAAAACAGATCATTCATAAGTTTTCACCACTTAAAAATAAAATATAATCTTATGTTGAGAAGATAATTGCATCTGCCATCATGCCTATCACCTGGTTCAAATCTAGATTAAGTAAAAGTTGGAATTTTTTTAACAACTTAAGAATATTTTTATATATGATCCATTAGTCATGAATTATTGGTTGGAAAATATATATCTACTTATTTTTGGCTAGAAGAAAAATGTGCAAACTTTCAAATCTTCATCACTTAGGAATTACAACTTGATAAATTCTATCTTCTTTTTAATATTTTTTATCAGGACTATTGGCAAAGTCATAACCATGCAGCAGATTTTTTAATAACTGTTTTATTTTTTATTTACATAATGCAGGCCTTATGACATAGTAGAAAATATTTACTGATATGACCTTGACTAAGGTTCAAATTTCAAACAGGATTAATCTTTAAAATAATTTTCAGTTCTAATTCAAATTAGAATTTGCCTTTCATGTAAGCATTATTCAAAACTATTATTCATTGTTAACTAATAAATAGGGAAGCTTACCTGCAGAATAAAACATGATAGAGATAACTCAATACTCATCATTCATAGAGTGGTAAATAATACTTTTTTTTCATTGTTTCCTTATGGAACAAGATGTCTGCAATAGGGTTTAAAGATGATTTTATCTTACTTACTATTGAAATATTTGAGCATGAACATAGAAAGTCCAGATGGTTAAATTTTTAAAATCATGGCACTCTGCATCTGATGTTGTTTTCACTTTTCAAAATTAACAGCAAAAAACAAGAACTCAATAATCTTAATAATTTTTTTAAAAAATTATAAATAGATTAAATAACCTTCTTGTCATTATACATTCTTTTAAAAATGTATAAATAATGACACCATAAAAAAAATTCCTCTCTCCCCAAGATGCATTGCATGCTGAACCAACATTCAATAATTGACCTAGATCATCATTTTTATATATATATCTTTATCATGTAATATAGGGGATTTAAACACAGACTTTTAAGCTCCATTCAGCCATACCCTCTATCTCATATAACTGATAAACATGACCATCCACATGTGTGACAGTCAGATGATGTATGTTGGCTTAACCCAGTTCGAATACTAGGCGAAGGTACCTCGGGGCCACTCATACGCAAGATATTAAATCAAGAATACTATGACCCCTGCCCTCTTCGTCTATTCTCGAGACTAACCCACGAACCAACAACACTATCTGAGACACACATAGATATTCCTTAACCAGGCCACAAAGCTTAGCCTCAGCGGGAGACATGGACGGGAACACCTACGGAGCTAAATAGTTAGTTAAATGTGTGTAAAAATACTAAGAAATATGTGTGTTTTGCGTGCCTGGATCATTGAAAAGTAAAAATAAAGCATTTAATATACAATTAAGAAACTCAAGCTTTTTATAGTTAAATCATATGTTTAATTAATGACTTTAATAATATGACTAATGATATAATGGCCTCCGCTATTCCCCTAAATTAATGAAAACTAATTAGACAATAAAAACAGATTAATATGTTTGCGGTCCAAATCTTTTATTCCCAATTTTATTAAAATAGTCAACTTGAATCTCCTCGATCAAATACAATAGTAAAAATCTTTCGCAAAGCATTTCTAATTGCTTTGCACTAAAAACAGAGTTTAAAAATTATTTAAAACGTATATAGCTAAATCTGATATACCTTATAAGCTAATGGCGGACAAAAGAGGCGCTATTGAGGAGTTTGAGTTAGCAAACAAAGGAAACTTTACACGTATGGAATTTAAAAACATAAACAAAATTGGAAAGAGATTTTTAAATGAACAATTAACTATTAAACTTAACCGCAATGCAATACCAAATATGTATACATTGGTAATGAAGAATAGCGAAGGAAAAAAGGTTAAATATAGATAGATGATCACACATATATATTTAAGACTAATCTCATAAGAACAATGGTTAAATTACATAATCGTTACATAAAACAATTCATAATATAATTCAATTAAGAAAGATATATAAAAAAATAAAAAGGTAGAAAATAAATAGTTCAATGGAGGAGAGATAATGATTACCGTCCTTGTTCCTTGGTCATGTTCCATCGACAAGCGTAGCTTGATCTGTCCATCGATAGCTATTTGTCCGGACAAGGAAGGTGGAAATAAGTAGCATGCTTTTACGAAAAGTCCTACAGACACAGCACAGAGTTCAGATGACTATGGAGTGGATATTAAGGCATTTTGATGGTATTTAGGAACCTCGGCGATAGGCAAAGCTATTTATTTGCCTAGCCGAGCATAGTAGAATACATCAAACTTATATGATTTTTAGCTTGAGCAGGTTCAAACTTCTTCATGATTTGTAGACGATAATTGTAGATTTTTTGGAATAAAATCACAAACAAAATCTGACAGAGTTCTCCTAAGAGAAATCTGAATGCACCTTGCAATAGCAGATCTGAATGAAACTTGCAATAGCAAAATCTGAATGCCTTGCAATAGCAAAATCTTGAATCAACCTTGCAATAGCAAAATCTGATATGACTCTCCTCTTTTGTTCTCTCCCTTTTATAACTTTTTTTCTCAGCTACCTTCTATTGTTTGTATGATCTTAGATCTTGATAAGCCCATCCACACTCTTTTGTTTCAAGGTAACACTTTCTAAAAATAAGCTTTTACTTAAAACTCCAAATTTATTTCTTTAAAGTTTGAATTTTTATTAATTAAAAAAGAAGGAAAGAGAAGTCCATCTTTAATTAGCCTTGAATGGACTAATTAATTAAAACATACATTCTTTTAGAAAATGTTTGGCAGGCTTATCTCAAAATAAATCATACTAAATATTTTAACAAGATTTTACAAAAAAATATATTCTTATTTTTTTATAGTAAATAAGCATTTTATTTCAGCAGAATTTTGCATTAACTCATATATATATACGCTTGACGTATATATATGTTTGCCCAATAGGTTTTACAAGCAATTTTTATTAACAGAAATTTAATCTTTGACTGGGATTTATTTAACACAAAATTTAACTGTAAATACAACTTTAATAACATAATTAATTTTAGCTTTAATGCAAAACCCTGCTGATATTGGGCTATAAACTTAGTTCAGTCCTACAATGCTAACTAAATTTATAAGAAACAGTGAAGCATGGATCGTACTTCAGATCCATTGCTTCACATGTGAAAAAGATAAGGGATCTCCAATATGTGTATTTCATGCTAAACAAGCACTCATCATCTGATCCACATCTTGGTTGAAGGAAGCTTGAAAGCCTCTGTTTAAATCCCCTATGCTAGACTCCAGATATATAAAATATTCTTATATTTAAAATATTATATCTTTATCATGTATACAGGATTTGTTCATAGTAAATTGTTACATTTTGATTTACAATGTCAAATTTGTAAATCAAAATGTAACAATTTTTTTATAAAATAAACTTTATTAATTACAAATTATATACAAGTATTAATATATTATGAGGGGGGGGATTTATATGGCATATGGTCCACGACTTACAAAATATAATTATTATGACTAGTGTTTGAAGGCAGGTAAAATGACAGTTTTAAAGTGTAATTAATATTATTTTAAAATAATGAATAACTAAGAAAAATATTGTTTTGCCAAATTTTTCTCATAGTATTTTTGGGTACATATTTTAGCACAGATAATTATTAATTTTTTTAAGAATATTATATTTTTTGTTGACAAAAGTTTTAGATCAGAAATCAAACCACATGGTTCTAAGAGTGTGAATAATTACAATGGCATTATATGAATTAAAAATTTTAATATTTTTCTCAAGCAATTCTTTCACATTAATTGCTAGATTGTGAAATACAAAGTATTATAAAGATGAAAAGCATGGACATGTTTTAAAAATGTGTACCATATCTTCTGAATGACTATTATGTAAGATATATGTAAGATCCAAATTTAATTTAAAATGGTTGATGAGGGAAGAATTGTGTTAAGTAAGAAATTAAGCAAAAATTTTAGTTATGATTGATGAACCCACATATTTTGGAATCTGGTTAAAGTTTTGGCCATTTAAAAAAATTTCTGAATATTAACCTTAGTCCATGATTTAATCTGTAGATGGCACTTTACGATATGCTAATTATAGGAATAAGAATCCTCCGATTTCTACATTTTCTTAACTTTATATGAAAAAGTAAGATTTGCAATTAAATCTATAATGAAAAAAAATTAATCAAGTTAAATGAAAAAATTATTAGATATCTACTAACAAAAAAAAAAACTGTGAAAAAACTAAAAATCAAAAAAATATTAATACAAAAACAATATAAAAAAAATTAAACCCATAAATAATAAAATTCAGCAAAATTGCTGATACAAAAATACAATTGGAAAAAAAAAAACTTTTGACAAAATAATCCAAATTAGAAAGATACATTTTGTAAAGAAAATTATACTGTTAAAAATATATTTTTCAAAATTAGGCTGTGCATGATAAAAGAGAAAAAACTGATGAAAATACTAAAGATATTCCCAGTGGGTGAATATTGAAAATTGATATTAATAAGAGGTTCAATTTAAATTAGATTTTAAAATATTTAATAGTGATAGTTAATTAAAATATTCTATATGTTACCACTTAACTAGAAATGGAAAAATTAATTTCTATGCTGATCATTATTTCCTTTTCTTTTTAAAAAATTATCTCCTAAACCACTTGTATAAAATTAACAAGTTATTTTGTTCAGTGCACATATATACCATTGAAAAGGTTGGCAGGATAGGGGGTGAAGAAGTTATTAAACCTAACATGAAATATTTGCAAATTTGAACACTTTATAAATCTAATTACTGTATTTGCAAAAATGTGTGCTGTGTGATAGTGTTTTATGTATTTGTAGGGAATACAATGTAATTTGCTTGGTGCTTCTAACTTCTTTGCCATTTTCACAATTTATTATTTCATTAACGTGTTATTTTAAAATCTGGAATGTTAATTATATTACTTTCTTATTCAATTGTCTCCATGTATAGCATACGTTTTACTTATATATGTGATTGTGAGTCATCTGATGTAAAGAAAAGAGTTCAGCTTGTTTTTAAAATGTTCTATATTGCAGACAATTTAAATAAATGAGAACATTTTTAATGAGTATTAATAATAGGAAAATCAAGACGTCAGTCAGGAGGTAGTGTCACACTTTAGTGTTGTTGTCCTTAAAATAAATAAAACTTGTTTATGCTAGCCTATATTATTTTTATAGTTTACCTGCCATATAAATAAGAATAATTACTATCAGAGAAATATAACCATTTCATTAGTATTAGTTCATCAAGATCATACTTTGAATAATCAAATTATATAAATCAATGATGAAGATGATTGCATCAATGTTTTCACTAATTATCAATATTGTACTGGATGAATAAAATCTTTTTTTATTTTTAAATAGGTAGATATAGAAAATCTTGACACTACATCAGTTTCTATTCAGTATTTAATGGCTTATGAACATATTGAAAAGTTTTAACTTATTCTTCATTTAATCAACTTCGACAGTAGTATTGGCATAATTTTTGACTATCCAGCATTAAAATGCATGTAATCTTTACCCCAGTTGAGAAGAACAAATGATGCCCCAAAATGCATTGTAGATCAAAGATTTTGCATAAAAAGTAAGCAATTAAATGACATCCTATGGGAACTAATTTATTATTCTAAAATCAAACTATATAAAAATTTGATTACCAAATTAACTGAAAACAATGCTAATTTATGAATAAATATTTTACTAAGCATATTATTAAAAAAAATACTAATCTGTAGTTAAATATATTGCACAAAACATTTTGGTAGCTATAATTTAAATAAATTTCTTTCAAGGATAGTCTACTAGTTTGTTCTTAAACTAATATCTGAGCACTTGTAGCATATATGTGTAGAGATCTGGACCAACTGATGATTGCTGGTTTAGCATGAAATACGTATATTGGTGATTATTTATCTTTTCGACATATGTGTGTTCAGGTGTATCAGTGTTATAAGATAGTGTGGAGAGTGGTAGGTCATGTGAAAGTTTGTGCTCATACCCTGTCTATTACATATTTAGACACAGGTATATATAAGCCTGTGTATTTCAGCTATTACATATTAGAGATATCTGCCTATCCCTTGTCTATGTATTTAATGGATTATGTCCTGTACATGAGGGATCAGATTGACCTTAGGTCAACATGGATGTGACAATAATCTCGGCCTCAGGGTGGCCTTTGAGTGTTCCATCATCAGGTTTTCAATTGGATGGACAGTTGAAGAGTTGGAGTGTGGAGTAGTTTGGAGCCTGTCCATTAAAGTAAAAGGATTTGCTATCTTAATATATATCTGAGCAGTTGTAGCATATATGTGTAGAGATGGTAACCTGGACCAACTGATGATTGCTGGTTTAGCATGAAATATGTATATTGATGATTATTTATCTTTTCGACATATGTGTGTTCAGGTGTATCAGTGTTATAAGATAGTGTGGAGAGTGGTGGGTCATGTAAAATTCTGTGCTCATACCCTGTCTATTCTTAAACTAATGAAAATATTTTCTCATTCAAAATTTGTTAAATTAAAACAAAGTATGAATGGGGGGAGTAACAAATTACAATGTACATGTGATAATATGCTGAACTATTTACATCATCTATCAAAATTGTTGAATGTCTAGAAAATTTTAAACTTCATTTAAACTTTTCATATACAAACAACTGTTAGTAATAACACACAAATGAACAACACAGATTAGTAGATAAACAACATTTTGGGTGGTTTTATTCTCTAGTCTTCTTCAGGTGGATCAATGACAATACTAGAATAGAAGTCAAATTCACACCTTTAGATTCTTGAATATAAAATTTTAAAGCAATGCTCTATCTAACAGCTATTCTGTCAAAGGCATCAGACAGTAGAAATTCCATATACTTATCTATGAGTGTTGCTTCAAATCCTCATGATTTCTCTGCTTTTCTTATTTTTTTAAATACTTTTTTCTAAGAGCAAGATTGGTTAGAGGTTTTTAGAACTTATGTATTGCCACAAATGGGTTGACTTATGGTATTATTATTTACCATTGTCATATGAGCAGCTTCTTGGAATTTTTTTTTTGCAACTTTTCCTTTCCTCACAATATTTTTGTATTTTCCCAATTGAACATAGTACATACATGACCTACAACTGGTCTCACTAATATGCTTCAATATTTTTATAGTAATTCATAAATGTCATTTTTGTTTTTCAGAATTTCAAATTTAGGCTTTGCAAAAATAAAACATTCTCTAAGCATGTTATGGACTGTGGACAACTATTCTAATGTTAGTCTTGTTGCAGATATTTCTTTAATTTGTCTGCCATTTTTTGGTATGCATGGATGCACTATAGTACCGATAATTATTTTTTCTTTTGCTGAATCATTTTTCTGTCTACTAACTTTCTTGATGACAGTTGATGGATAACCATTTTTCAAGAGAGTTTGCTCTTATGTAGATTTTTCATTTTCCAAATCACTGGTTTCCAAAGAAACTTTCTTTATTCTGTTTCATAGTGATAGTATAATTCCATGTTTTGTGCTGCTCTTGTGATTGGATATATATATATATATATATATATATATATCCAATCACATAGAGCAGCATATAAGTACTTGTTATATATATATATGCTCTATATATATATATATACCAAGTACTTAATAGTGTGTGCTGCCTTTTTTGATTTGACTTTGTCCAGGAGACTTGTCACAAGACATCTAAGAATGCCAATTTTTTTCTCATTTTGATTCCATCATGAATTTAATTGAAAGGGATCTGTTATTAATGTGCATTCAGAATAATTGTAATCATGTTTGACCATGTAGATGTACAGTCACTTTAGGTTGAAATAAAGTAGTATTTGTGGCTGTGATTTCAAGTTCCCCCGTGTAAATGTTAATAGGCAAAGTGACAATGGTGATCCCATGATATCCCTTAATTTTGTTGAAAGAATTCTGAGTTGTATTGAAAGTAAATTGTTATTATGCAGAAAGTTAATAGTTCCATTATATTATTAATAGTTGGATATGGTCACTAAAAAAATGTTTATTTGTAATGTAATGTATTCATACATATCTGGAATAGCAGACAAATTAAGGAAAATCTGCCATCTATACAACATTAGAACAGCTTTCCTCCACCCTTCGAAGGATTTTAACTTCTACAAAGTCTAAACTTAAAATGCTGAAGAACAAAAACTGTATCTATGAAATGCCATGTGAATGTGGAATATTGGTGAGATCAGTCATCCCATTGAAAAGCATTTGCAAGAAAACAAACTGGTGTTTAGAAAAGAGAAAACAAATGTGTCTAAGGTAGCAGACCATGTATGCACACTAGTGAATATATATTCGATTGGGAAAATACAAAAATATTGGATAGAGAGGAAAGGTGCAAAGAAGAAAATTCAAAGAAGCTGCTCATATGACAATGATAAACAATCCTAAATGTCAACCTAATGTGGCAATATATAATGTCTGGAAGTCCAAGCCAGCAATATCTGTATAGAATAATTAACATGTATTGTCTATTTGTGTGTTATTACCAACAGTTATTTGTATTTGAAAAGTTTAAAGTTTAAAATTTTCTAGACATTCAACATTTAATGGTAGATAATGAAAATAGACCAACATATTACCACATCTAATATACCATCATCATTAACCTTCAAGCAAAAATTACAATATAGTTTTTAATTGTTTTTTTTTTTAAAAAAAATAAAACTATTTTAACAAAATGTACATTTTAAAATTTATTTTTGATGCCTTTATTTTTTATTATCAAAGTTTTTATTTTTGTAATTAACAATATCATGGGTAATTTCTTGGTTAAACAAAATTATATAGAATTCATAGTTTTATTTCATAAGGAAGGAGGAGATCTTTTTCACATGATAAAAACATTTTGATATATAAAAAAATAAATAATTTTATTTGCAAATATATTATAATTGCACAAATTAATACTTCTATTATATAAGTAATTTCTTATTTATTGTAAATATGATTTTGTACCCGTTTATTGAATCAATAATGCAAAAAAAGAAATATTTTACTTTTTTTATATATGGTATTATGTATTCATTAATGATTCAGTACATAAAAATGCTAATTAAATGCTGATTTCCCATTAACATGACCAGAACATTCCAAAATATTTAGATAAACAATGTAATTGAAAAATCTGCACTATCGCATATTAGTACATCTACAATTGTATTACTTCGCATATGACATTCATTGTAGGACTTACAAATTAAAAAGGCAAAAAAAAAAAGAAACATAATTTCATTTAGCATGTGATAAAATGTTTTAATTTTCACAAAAGGCATAGAACAAACAGATCCAAGGCCTTGATAAATGTGAGGTCATGTACTATTACAATGCACTCAGGCCAGATCTGTTTATGAGACTAGGATTGCCAAAATTTATCTTGCACAAATGTACCTCCCACTGATGCAGTAAAACTGAGTAGGTATACACACCACACACACACATCCATTAAAAATATTTAAATAAATTTAATTTACTTAAATTTAGTCTCAACTCTACACTATTATAATCATGAAATGTTTTAATTTAATTTTTGAACTATGAACACTTCCCTTATAAAATATATACATATAACAGTATAATATAATAAGTTAAATAGATAATAGTGTAAGTTACGAGTTATTCTTATTTTAAAAAATTTCCTAACAAATTTTCCTCTCATTCTATATATATGTCACAATTTTATCGTCTTTGTTTTCTCACTCTTCCTTTAAATTGCTATTTCCTAACAGCAAATGTGATTAGTTTGTATACTCCTGCCATCTAATGATAAAATTTATAACTATTTTCAATGAAGAATTTATTTGATAACACTAATTTATTTTATTAAATCCACGTATTTGTAAAATATTTTTGAGATATTAATTATTAGGAACATTAAAGTCCTATTATTTTTTAATGAATGTCTTTTTATTGTATTTTATAAATATTATCAATATTTACATATGCACAATTATTTTTATCATATAAATTGTTGTTGTTGCTGCTTCTGCTGTTATTTTTGTTGTTGTTATTATTGTTGATGTTGTTGCCTTGAAAATACTTTTGCAGTTTTATAATTACTACGGAACAATTGCAAAAAAACTTTGAAGAGAAATCCTATTTAATGGTTTCTCTCAATGTAGATCAGGATTTTCTGCACTCAATATAGATATTCACATCATTGACTTAGCAAACTCAAAGATGATCTTATTACAATTAATTATTAAAATTAAGAAAATGCAGTATTCAGAATCAAAGTTTTAAAACTCTAACCCTTTTATAAATAAGTACAGTAGTTATGAAAATTCACATGAAATATGAACACTAGATCACAGAATTGAGATAAGATCTATGAACATTAAATTCTAAAATCTGTCTCATTATCACTGATACTTTTTTTAACTGTGCTAAAATCTGAATTTATATAAAAATGGTATTTCATATGTCTAAAGAAATATTTCAAATTAATGTTTTTTGGATGTAAAAAGTGTCATTACAGCCAAGCGTTTGGTGGCCTAGCAGTTAGCATAGCTGCCTTCCAAGCAGCCAGCCCGTGTTCGCTTCCCAGTCAATGCTTTGACATATAAAGAAAAAGTGTCATTACATAATTACTAAATGCAAACATGATAAATTGGTGATTATCCTAAATTTATTCTATCTAAAGAGCAGCACTATCATTAATTATATAGTAACTATATTTTTCACATCTAAAAACAAAAAATATTTTTTCTTATATAGAAAGAATATAATATGGACCTTATAATGTAACAATTCTGTACCTTACCACATAACCTGGTTCAAATTCAGTTAAGTAAAACTTGACATTTTTTTCCAACAAGCATAAATTTTTTATAGGTAGCTGCCCCATAATTATGCAATACTAGTAACTTAATGCATTCCAACTTATTCTTCATTAGCAGGTAAATGAATGAACTCAAAAATCTTCATCATCTAGCAATTGGAAAGCCTGATAAAAATTACCTTCTCCTTAATGTATTTGAGACTGCTGAAAAAAACCTTTACATATAGCACATAGCAATATTTTCTGATATGGACTTTATCTGGAATTCAAATTTCTAGCAAGATTAAACTTGAAGCAATTTTCAGTCTTAATCTGGCATCAGGTAACGACCAATCTAAACTATCTTCAGTGTTAATTAGTGAATAGAAAAGGTTTTATCTGAAGAATAAAACATGGATAAAAATAATCAATTCTCATCGTCCATTAACTGTAATACTTTTTTCCATTGTTCTTTTATGAAAGGAAGCAACTGTTAGAAAACATTGAGATCTGATTTTATCTTACTTTTTATTAAAATGTTTGAACCTGAGCACAAAAACTGAGAAGTTTAATTTTTTTAAATCATGGCTTTGTATGCCTAATGTTATTTTAGCTTTTCAATAATTAACAATAAATAATTTTAATAATTAAAAAAGTTCACAAATTGATCTTAGTTCATAATATGCTCCATAGGTGGCACTTTATGTGCTAACAATAAAAATATGAATCGCTACAATTTCTATAATTTGTGGATTGCCAAGCATTTTAAATAAAAAGCTGACAATTAAATCTATAAAGGAGGGGAAAGCTCAATATGAAGGATTTATTATTGATATTTTAAAAACAATGCAAATTTTTATTTACAAGAAAAAGGTGATCTTATTTTTCACTCTGGTGAAGCATAAGCAATTTTATTACTTTAATAATAGGTTTGAAAGTTTTAAAAGTGATTATTTATTAGTCTACTTTTGAATCAGGTTATACTTACCTGTTGAATGGATTTATTTAACCTGCTATGAATTAAAAAGATCACTCTGTTATAATCCAAGAATAAAACTTTAAGAGACTATATTAACATCTTGACCAGAGAGAAAGTTGAGACCACCATTTTCTTAGAAATAAAGGGTTACCATGATAGCAGAATAAAGATTCTTGATATTAATAAACACAGCCTGCTTTCATGTAATTTACATTTAAACCAATCTAGCTTGGGGCCAAATCAGCTTTAAAAGAACCAGATATGTTTAAATAATAAAGGTGCATCAGGTGATTAGGAATGTAGTAAAAATATTGATATTTAAAAAAGTGGTAAAAAAAAAATTAGAAATACAAGACCTAACAATCTTATGTTAGTTCCTTACAAAATCTTTACCAAGATAATTATAATTTGTCTATAGTAAACTTTAGATTCTAATCAACCCAAGAAAATAAGCTGGATTTAAAAGTAGTTTTAGCACAGTGGATCATATCCAGATATTGAAGAGAAGTTATAAAAATTACCAATGGATGTGAATTGGCTTTATGCTTTGGATTTGGTATTTAATTCTGTAAGCATTTCCATTGTGACTAAAATTTTGAACAATCAGGACATAGATCTAGAAATCTCAATCTGAAGAATATTTATATCAAAATGCAAATAACAGTGATTGGATTACATGGTGATACTAAGAACATTAACATTAATAAAGGTGTATGATAGAATGATTCCACAACTTACATTTTTACAGCAATTTTACAAGAAGCATTTTATGGATTAAAATGGGAAGCTAAGAAAGCAAAATAACATTTAGATTTTGTAGATGATGTGATTATTTTTGAAAATAATACTTGAAATTTATATATTCAAATCACCCTCTCAAACATTATGATATTTCAGCAACACTCTCTTATTTATTCACAGAGGGCATTGCTGTAGTGTAATGCATGAGAGGGTGATTTAAATATTTTCTACATAATTTTCAGTTAGCAATGTGCACTGGAATATTTTGAGAGATTTAGAAGGTTGTCTGATAAAGAAAGTAAATAGAACTAAAAATTAGTACTAAAAAGTTTAAAATAATATTCAATAAATTTTCCTAAAAGATGAGAATAATGATTGATAATTCTGAAGTAGAAGTTTTATTAGTACAGAAGAAAACATAATGGGTGAAATTAATTGTAAAATTAAACTTGATTAGAATATTGGTAAAAGTAATTTAATAGTAAAAGGGATTATGCCTTTTTTTGCAAAAGAAATTTTTTAATAGATGTGTTTTGCTAGTTTATATTTATGGATTTGAGGTTGTCATTTAATAGAAGAGCAATACATATTTCAGGTCACTCAAAGAATTATAGACAGATTGGGTTAGGAAGTAAAAAATAAGAGATCAAAGGTGAAATAGTAGAAAACAAATAAGTGTCATTAATATCATTCAAAAATTAAGAGTTGTATTAGAAGAAATAATAATATAACTATTACAATACTTGTCTTTATATTCTCTTTTATTATAAAACTTAAATATGTTATGAATCATTAAGGTCACCATGTTTTTATTACTCTACATTGTTTCAATAATGCGTGCACATTGTGCACCACTTATAACTTTTTAGTCAGATGGATTGATGCTCTTCCACTCCCAGCTAACATTAGCTCTAAAGTCTCTCTCAGGATCAATGCTGATAGGATAGAATATCTGTAATCATATTTGCCAGGGCGCCAAATTGCCACTTCAATAAAAATATTGAGGCTAAACATTATTTCAATAACTTATTAATAATTTCTAATAATGATATCTAATGAATGGATTAATAAATAATCAATAGATTAAGAGAATATTGAGAATGCATTAAAAATAATAATAATAATAATCTGGGAAACTCGTGGTTATTAAAGAGAAGAAACTTTCAGCTCAAATCCCATTATAATTTATATTCTCAGCATACTCCCCATTCATTACCATTAAAGTCACAATTAAAATTTTGTGTCAGATTACTAATAGTTCTATGACCATCCTCACTCTTCTGATTCATCCCTCCATTATCCTCACATTCCTAGGTCTATTGCACTACTATCTCTTTTACTCTCAAATTTTCCATCGTACTAGCTCATTTATCTCCTCTGATAATCTCTTCTCAGGGTTTTAGAACAATAAGGTCTGGAAGTCAAACAAGCTGCTATGGATTATTGGTGATAAACACCCTTCTCATGATCACCTCTGAAGTTGATCTTGGCTGACTCTAATGTAGCCAATGCCCACTTACACTAAAGCTCGAATAATTAAGCTTACATTAAATCTTTCAGAAATAACGTATTATAAACACTTTCATAATTAAGAAAAAAATCATAAGGAAGTGCATCAAAGGAGGTGTTTGAATACAATAGATGGGGAAAGGATTTTATGCCCACCCACTGCATCTACTATCACCCAATAGCCATTCCACCATTCATAATCTATACTTCAACTATACTGAATTATTTCCGAGTATTGGTAATTTTGAGTCTTGCCATGCTACATAAGCTTAGAAAATTAACCATTTAAATAAATTTTACCTGATATGATTTACCAAAATAATGCATCAAATATAAATAATAATGTCTTGATGCATGATTGGATTTGAGATTTCTAGATTGTAATAACCCACAAAACATTGAGACTTACGTAAATTTTTATTTAAAAAAAATAATAACAATTTTATTAACAAATATAACTCAATAAAATAATATGTACATTATTTCTATGGTTCATTCCCCTGTTCTACAACCATATAATAATAAATAAAAAAGATCCCTAAATCAACAGATAATTTTACGAGGTTTTAAAATACAAATATTAATTCTTAATTACTAGAGAATCACAATTACCATGGAGTAATCTTAATAAAACAGACAGATAAGGATAATAGCTACCTTCATATATATTAGGTTCTTAATTTTAACTAAGACATAGTGAACATTAAATCCCCCCCCCCAGTGTTTAATGCTTTCAATTACTGATTTATTTCTAAGAATAACCCTCCCAGTAATAAAATTTAATAATTTCCATTAATTATTTTAACCTAATATGCCTTCACCTTATGCTTTACAGTGGAGATATTTTATGTATGGTTTGGATTTCTCGCTATTAAGTTACCTTTAGCTTCTTTTCACGTATAACAAATCGGTACTTAGCTTAACCATTATCATACATGCAAACAATCTATATCTATGTTCTTACGATAATAATAATAATAATAATAATACTTCAGTAAGCTTACCATTCCAGCGAAGTTCTCAGCTGACTGTGGATATATTCTCTAGATAACTTTATATAAGCACTGCTTATGATGTTCTCAGGTTTTATTTAACTCTTAAATTTAATATTTATTTACGTTATTATTCTTGGCTCTTATTGATCAATTAAAATATATTAACAAAGCAATGTTCAAGTATACTAATTCCACACACCCTATCTACACTCATCCTGACATCAAATTGAGTTTGCGACCCTGTAGCCAACATTTAAAAGTAATACTTAGCAATAGCTGTAATTCATACACTCGTAAGGAATATCAACATTAATATGAGGGTAGGCAGTGACTTGAATAAGAGAAAATATCTTTTCACTAAGGTTGATGTATGCTAGGATTTATTGCTAGTCATACGGGGAGACTTCAGTATATCTATTAACCTCTGACCATCAATACAGAAATCATCTTACGGTGTAGAAAATAACCAAGTGGGAAACTTTTCCACTGTATTTAAATACTTTATAAAAAATGGAATAAATATCTTAGTGAATGAGCTAAACTATGACTTCACTAGTTTGGTGGGGATTCTTTGTCCATCCACATATACACAGATCTAACACCAATTTGTACGAGTAAAAATTTCATATCTACATTCCTCTCATGAAATAGTACACCAGAACATTAACCAACAATTTTTCCAAGCCTTAATTAGCTTATATCTAACTTTAATTTTATGATAATAATAATAGTAATAAAAAATGCACATTAAATTTTTAAAATTATCTTTCAGCACTTTTACAACATAATGATGATGTTTTAGCCCAGTATTTACACAACCTTTATAAAACATATCAATAAGTCTAAGCATTTAATAATAATACCTGATCCGATCTAAAAACATTTCACTTAACAATATCTCTCACTCTCTTCATAAAAAAAAATGTAAAGCATTTAATACAGGCACATACAAAATGATTTGATATTAACTTATCTACCCAAAAAAAAATAATAATACTAATTTTAACATAGATTAACTTTAAATAAATATATATGATTAAAATCTTTTTTTTTTTTTAAATTAAATGTTAAAAACGAATAACAAGTAATAAAATTATACTTAAACAGTCCTCCCAGATCGTCCTTTCGATCCCTGTTTTCCATTTTTGCTGCAGCTTTTTTTTCCTTTTTTTGTTTGTTCCGTGTGCACACATATCACTTTAGATAGCTCCTTTTAGTTGCAAATCTTTAATCTGGAGCTTTATTTGAAAGAGTCACTTTTATATAAGTTCAGTCCTTATGCTAAAATATAATAAAATTTTCACATTGATTATAATACTTTTTCCATTTGGGGTTCTGGGCATTAATTATACTTTTATAGCTGAAAATAACTAGCTTTTAATTTTTGACATGTACAAATCCACTTATTGATGTATTTCTCATTTCACTTACAATGATTTGATGCTTCATATGGAATTCTAGTGTTCAGTTCCACCCTATTTGCAAAATCAAAATTAATTTTTTTTTGATATTTTGGATAGTACAAACAGCTAAGTCTTTTAAACTTAATAAATTTAAATGTGAAATAATGATTCATATAACTCAGTGTTTCTCCAATTTTTCCAGAGCAAGATTCCTTCTGCAGTTTAAGTTTCATCACTCAACGTTTCCTGATAAATTGAGTATATTTAGATGTAAGACAAATCATGAAGTTGGTCAATTTTTTGGAGAGGACTGGGTGTGTGCCTAATATAAACTTACCCAACAGTCATTTTGTACAAATATTACAAAATTTCGCTAAGTTTTATCATTCAGGAGACAGAACAAAATAAAATTAACAACAAACTTACGATTTCTCTTCTTTTTTAAAAAAAAAATTGCTTATTTAACATGACAATGAGGCTTCTCTGGATAACCGATGATGACTAGTAAGAAAAATGAGAGTGCCCTTTAAAGGCAAATCAAGCTCTTATATTGCCTGGGTTCCTTCACCCCCCTCCCCCAAATGGTTGACCTTCCAAACCATTTATGTCTATGTTTTACTTGATTAATTACCTATTAATTTTTTTAAACTTATTCCCTCCTGAATGATTGACCTGCCAAACCATTTATGTCTACATTCCAATGGATTGACCACCCATTGTTTTAAACTTATACATTCCAATGTCACAGATATCAAGTGATTTTTTTTTATATTTTTCCGCTCGTGGAAATATCCCCAAAGAACAAATGAAAGAAAACTCTCCTCAAAGAATAAATGAGAGAAAGTTCTTTTCTCCCTTTTTTTTAATAATAATAAAAAAATGCATAGCAACTCAACTTCAAACCCAAAATCTTGACCGAAAATTGGCCGCTGTGAATGAATCATTGTAACAAATTAATTCTCCAACAAGATAACAAGGAATAATTATTATTCAATCATTAGCTTTATAATTAACCCCCCCCCCCCCCCCATTATCTTCCACCCCTTAATTTTTTCCCTTTTTTTTGACAAATTGATTTATTAATTATTGAGTTTAACTTATTATTGTAAAATTATGATTTCTATTTTCATCCCCCCCCCAAGTAGTTTTGTAAATCGCACAACCCCCTCTCTTCTCTCCAATCTCCAAACTATTAAAATAATTGATAACATTGCTAACTCATAAACTTCTCAATTATATCTTTGCCTATTAAATTACTTTATGAATCAATACTAAATAACATAATTTTTGCTTAGAAATTTTTTATGATTAAATGTTTAGTTTTTATACTCAGCATTGGCTAGAAAGCTTGTCTATTAAAAATATATATATAGCTCATGAGGAAAATTTTCATCAAACACTGTCTTACATAACTAAGTTTAAAATCTAATGGAGCTTTGGGGAAACCCAAGGGCTACACTATTTTTGAAATTAAAGTCAAATCATATGTTTTTCTGCATAAATCTTATGTATTATAATTTTATTACATTCCATGATAAATGCCTCCATTAAAATTTCACTAAGTTTTGATAAATATCAGAGTTAGTTAAGAAGAATTGAATAAAAATTATTCTTAAATAATTTTCTTTGCAGAAATATTGTATGTTTGCATATCAATTCCTCTTCATCATTCTCTCCTATTTTTGTTCAGAAAGATTACCACATAAGCCATTTGCTTCATAGTATGGTATAAAATTTTGTGCAATAGATTAATTATTTTTACCATGTCCCTTAAACAAAAGTTTTACATGCATTAGGAGAATTATCTGAACTATATTATTGATAAATTGCTGTTAAATGTGATATTTATCCTGCATAAACTAGCCATTAACTTGTAAAATATCTGATTCTCATTCTAAATGTAATAATCATCATGGATTAATCAAATGAGCTATTAATAGATCCCCATATGGGAATTGTATTATATTTCTCTAAGTCATTTAATTTCTTAAGTGCATTTATTTGTATAAGCTATCTAATGGAGAAAAGGTGTAATAAATTTCAATTACTATTTAATATACTTGATATAAGTATTTTTGATTATTATTATCTAAATTCCCATTGTGAAATAAAATAAAAAATACTACTGATAATTTTATATGTCTAAAATAGATAAAGCACTTTTTGATTATTATTCTTACTTTATTAAGATATGTATGGCTTAAATCGAACTTAAAGAGAATGTACTATATCTCAGATATTGTTCAGTGGATTCTGAGTTGTGCATTCCTTTACATTTTTTTAAAGTATTATTTTAAGTTTCAGAAAGAAAGAAATTATTACACATATTTTTTAATGATAGAAGTAGATAAACAGCCATATATTTTTCATTATTATTATTTTATTAAAATTCACTTAGATTAATGTTTAAATCAGCTATTCAATTTTTAATTGGAAAACCAAATTATAATAATAAAAAAATGCTTTAAAATATATGAGAGTGTCTAAATATATATTTTGTTATAAAATATATTTAAATTTCTTAGTAGTGGTAGTAGTAGCAGTAGTAGTAGCAGCAGTGATAGTGATAGTAATAATAATAGTTGCTATGAAATCTAAAAATAATGCATTTGAATCAAGTATGAAATGTTAAATCTTACTGCATTTTGTTAACACTTGCTATATAAATTTGTTTTTGCCTGTCATTTTAATAAAAAATATGGATGTAATATACCCATTATATGATTTTTATAATGTGAATGTTTTATTTGAAATATATATGCTTTTTTCCAATGAAATATAATCATCTCCTAGTATATTATCAAGATTTTTTATTAATGTATGGTAGATCACAGCTTGTTATGCTATGATTTACTTTTATTGGTAGGTGTGAATTTGGATTTTAATCATAATGAGCTTTTCATAGTTGGATTTATGATTTGTTATGCTCTTGATTGGTGAACTGTTTGATAGGAATGTTTTCCTGAGAATTGGTTAAACATAATATCCAGTATACTTAAAATACAATACCATTTAAGTGTTACACATCTTTATTCTCTTTTTATGTACTATTATTGCTGGATCCAAACACCCACATATACTTTTGTGCATGCACAGACATTTTCTTTGTATTGAAAAGAATTTGAAAGTCATAAAATGTTTGATACATCTTGAATGTGAAAAGTATATAAGTAATATATTAGGATTTGTTGCCACACAACCAATATTGTTTTATGGTAATCAATGCCGTTTATTATTTAGGATTTTGTCAAGAGGAACTTAATACTTTCTTAAGGTATTAAGTTTTTATTTAAATATAATCATGTCTGAAAATTATGTAGATACAATTTTATTCATTTCTTTTTTAATGCAATTTTTACTATGTATAAATTTATTTTACATTTTTTGAAGAAATTAATTTTAAATTATGTATTTCTTATCAAGCATTGGTGGTTTAGAGGTCAGTGACAGCTGCTTTACAAGCAGTTGTCCCGGGTTAGTGGGTTTATTTCCCGGCTGATGCTATGACACATGAGAGAAAAAAAATTATGTATTTCTTTTAATTTCTGTAAATAAATTGCATTTAATTTTTAAAATATATTTTTTATTTGTGGATTATCATTGGATAATGAATTTTAATATTTTCACCATATTTCATATTAAATTACAGCAGCATAATGGTTGAATGGGCTTCAAACTTCACTCTGATGCCATCTTATCTAAATTCTTTGATAAATGATGATTATGCTACATTATATTGTTTGATAATTAGTTAAAGTAATTAAATTGATAGAAAGTTTTAAATTCTATTGCAATATAATATTAAATCAATTCTGAAAGGATTCCTCTTTTGGTTTATAGTTATTTTAAATATTTTAAATGTTACTAATTATTTGATGGACTATTTTCATTATCTAATATTAAGAACTGAATGTCTCTAGAAAAATTTTAAACTTTATTTAAACTTTCCAAATACATTTAACTGTTAGAAATAGCATGCAGGTTAGTATTTAACACAATGTTTCATGTAGTATTATTATCCTCTCTTCTTCAGGTATTGCTGGCCTGACCAGTAGCAGTACATTATGGGAATTGAACTTATTAGTATGAGAAATTCTATATTCTAGAATATTGAATTTTAAGATAGTGCCCTAACCAGCTACCAAGAACAATAGTCAATAGAAATTTCATATACTTATCTTGAGGGCCCCTTGTTTCTATACTTTTTAAAGAGCAAGATTAATTAATATCTTCCAGACATTTTGTACAATCACTCTGGGCTGACTTATGGAATTATTTGCCATAATCATGTGAGCAGTTTCTTTGAATTTTTTTGTTTCTACTTTTTCCTCTCTAATCTAACATTTTGTATATTACCTCAATCAAACATATATTTATTGGTAAATATATGAACAAATACTTTAGATATGTATGTTTTCTCTTTTTTCATTATCAGTTTGTGCTTTTTCAATCACTTTTCAGTGAGGTGACTAGTTTCACCAATATACATTCTCCCACATTCACGTGATATTTCATAGATACAGTTTTTGTTTTTCAGCATTGCAAGTTTAAATTGTATAAATTTTAGAATTCCTCTTAGTATGTTATGGCTTTGGAATGCTTTTCTAATGTTATGTTCATTGCAGATTTTTTTAGTTTGTCTGCAATTCCTAATATATTAGATACACTACAGTATCAATAAATGTTTTTTTCCTTTTGATGTTTCTTTTTTTCTTGTTTATTAAACACAAAACATGGAGTTATACTATTATTATGAAACAGAGCAAAAGAAATTTGTTCAAAAACCAGTGATTTGGAAAAAGAAAAGATCTACATTGAAGAAACTCATGAAAAATGATTATCCATCAGTCATCATTAAAAAAATCTTAAATAGACAACAAAAAGGAACATCAAAAGAGAAAACCATTATTGGTACTGTAGTATAGCAGAAAAACTATTAAAAAATCTGCAATAAATATAGCATCAGAATAACATTCCAAAGCCATAACACAATAATGAAGTCTAACATTTACAAAACCTAAGTTTGAAATGCTGAAAAACAAAAACTGCATCTATGGAATACTATGTGAATTGATGACAATGGTCATTCCATTGAAAAACAATGGAAAGAGTGTAAACTGATGATTAGAAAAAACAGACATATCCTAAAAAGTAGCAAACCATGCATGTATCAATGAACATATGGTTGATTAGGAAAATACAAAAATATTAAATAGAGAGGGAAAAGTACAAAAAAGAAAATTCAAAAAAGCTGTTCACATGCAAAACTATCCCATGAGATAATCCAGTATGACTGTACATAATGTCTGGAAGCCTGCTAATTATCCTTGCCCTTAAGAAAAAAGTGAAGAAATCAGGAAAACCCTTTTAGATAAGTATATGAAATTTCTACTGATTGTTGCTTTTGGTAGAATAGCTTCACTGATTAAAACATTATTTTAAATTTTGATATTTAAAAATCTAACTGTCCAGATTTGATTCCCATGCTAGTATTGTCACTGGCTAGCTTGAAGAAGAAAGGAGAATAATATTACTCAAAACATTGTGATAATACTAGTCTGTATGCTATTAAAATAAAAAGTGGAAGAACATTATGGAGATTGATGGTGTATTGGATAGAGTGGCAAGATTAGTTACACAACTTAATAGCACATACCAAATGCAGATAATTCGGATTTATGCCCCAATAAGTTTTCATTGAGATATAGTAGAAGATTTTTATATGGATGTACAAAAGACTTTTTAACAAAGTAAACAACATTTTAAAATTATTATGGGAGACTTTAATGCTAGAATTGGTAAACAAATAAAAGATGAAAGTGCTGTAAGTAATGTTGGTTATAGTTATAGAAATGAGAGAGGACATAGACTTGAGGAGTTTTCAGAAAAAGAAAAACTTTAAATTATGAATTCTTTTTTTGAAAAAAATGTTAAAAGGAAATGGACATGGAAGCATCAAAATGAAGGTGCAGCAAAATTGGATTATATTTTGACTAACGGGAAATACATATTTCAAGATTGTAATGTTCTTAATAAATTTAACACAGGAAGTAATCATCGATTAGTAAGGTGTAAGATATGTGTTAATGCAAAACTGGAGAGACCAAAATTATTAAGAAAAACAATATTTACAGTTGATATTCCTAATCTTCAAAAACATTCTAATGAATTTAAATTAGAATTTACAAATCAGTTTCAAGTATTAGTAGATTTTAAACATGATTCAGATTTGAAAGAAATTAATATGAAAATAACTGATACCCTTTTAAAAACAGCAACAAAGATAGCTGGTAGAAGAAAGCAGCAATTGAACAATACAATTTCTACAGAGACTAGAGAATTTATGAAGAAAAGAAGGAATATGAAGATAAACAAAAGTGATACATTAAAAAAGATTAAATATCTCGAATTTTGTAAAATGGTGCAGAAAAGAGTTGAAAATGATATAAGAAATTATAACTGTGAACTAGCAAGGAAAGCTGTAGAAGAAAATAGAAGTCTCAAGGGTGTAAAACAACATTTTGGTATTGGTAGGAAATTTATATCTGCAATAAGAAAAAAAGATGGAATTATTACTAAAAAGAGAGATGACATCATGAAATGGGTAGAAGACTTTTATCAAGAATTATATAGTAATAAAGAACAAGTACCTCCTATATCTATTACATCTTCCGAATTGCCCAGAATTTTAAATGAAGAAGTGAGACATGCAATTAAATATATAAAGAAAGGAAAGACTCCAGGTAATGATGGAATTATAATTAATATATTAAAAGAAACAGGTGAAGAAATAGAATTTTTTTTAGCAAAGTTATATACCAAATGTCTAAATGATAAAGATGTACCAGATGATTGGAAGAATGCAGTATTAATATTAATATTTTAAAAAGGTGATAAAAAATTAATTAGAAATTACAGACCTATCAGCTCTTTATCAGTTTTATACAAAAATTTTCCCAAGATAATTACAACTCGTCTACAGAGAACATTGGATTTCCACCAACCAAGAGAACAAGCTGGATTTAAAAGTGGTTTTAGTACAGTAGATCATATCCAGGTATTGAGAGAAGTTATAGAAAGAACAAATGAATATGAGTTGCCATTATGCTTTGGATTTGTAGATTATGAAAAGGCATTTGATTCTATAAACATTTCTTCAGTGATTAAAGCATTGGATCATCAAGGTATAGATCCAGGATATTGTCATATTTTAAAGAATATTTATAAAAATGCAACAGCAACAATTAGATTACATAATGATACTGAGAAAGTCAACATTGAGAAGGGTGTAAGACAGGGTGATTCCATATCTCCAAAACTTTTTACAGCAGTGCTGCAAGAAGTATTTTGTGGATTAAAATGGGAAGCTAAAGAAGTGAAAGTAAATGGAGATTATTTAAGTCATTTAGATTTTGCAGATGATGTAGTTGTTTTTGCAAATAATGCTTTAGAGCTGCAGGAAATGTTGCAGGAGTTATCAGATGAAAGTAGGAAAGTAGGACTAAAGATAAATGTTAAAAAGACTAAAGTAATGTTTAATGGATTTTCTCAAAATATGAAAATAAAGATTGATTATGATGAGTTAGAAGAAGTTAACAGTTACAAATACCTTGGTCAGATTATTAATACAGATGGAAACATAATGGATGAAATTAATCATAGAATTAAACTTGGTTGGAGTGCTTTTGGTAGAAATAACTTGATACTAAAAGGAAATATGCCTATGTGTTTGAAAAGGAAGGTTTTTAATAAATGTGTTTTACCAGTTCTTACTTATGGATCTGAGACTTGGACACTTAATAGAAGAGCAATACAGAGACTTCAGACCACTCAAAGAAGTATGGAGAGATGCATGTTAGGAGTAACAAGAAGAGATCAAAATGCAATATATGGGTAAGAGAACAAACAGGTGTTACTGACCTCATTGAAAAAATTAAAAGACTGAAGTGGAGTTGGGCTGAACATATTGCTAGAAGAGATGATAATAGATAGACAATTGAAATCTTAAACTGGATTACAAGAGACTGTAAAAGACTCAGAAAGAGACCATAGGTGAAATGGATGGATAAAATAAGAAAGTGTTCAGGGGTGATGTGGAAAAGAGAAGCTAAAGATCAGAGAAGATGAATTGAACTACAAGAGACCTTCATCCTGCAGTGGATTGATAATGGTTGATGATGATGATGATGATGCTATTATTAACAGTTGAATGTACCTGGAAAGTTTAAATAAAGTTTTCAATTTTTCTAAAGACATTCAGTTTTTTAATATTAGATGTTGGAAATAGTCAAACATATAAGTACAACTAAAATGCCATCATTGTAAACATTGGGACAAATTTAAGGGTTATTTTAATTATTTAAATAGTTTAAGTTTAACATCATTTTCATACAGAGAAACTAGCAACTGAGAAATAATAAAATTCCCCTTGGATCTCAATTAAAAATGTGACCCTACTTTTTCTTAAATTCTTGATAAATTTATGACACTCCCATTCACCACCATTATGCACATATAGTGAGCTATCATCACTATATATATATGCACATACCTTACTTGTTTCTTGCTAATTTAATGTCTTTTAATTTTCCAAATTCTACTGCCACCATTTTTTAAAAAAACTTAATAGGGTCTTTTAATTCCAATAAACATTATAAACGTGCATCTTTGTGTGTGTGTGTGTGTCAAGCGTCGGCCGGGAAGCGAACTCCGGAACAACTGCTTGTAAGGCAGTTGTGCTAAATACTCGGCCACCAACGTTTAACAACGTGCATCTCCCCCCTTCCCAAATATAATTTATTTTCAATCTGCATCAATACATGTACAGTATATATTTTTTACATTTCAAATTATTTTATGGCCTATATTAGGGGTCAGCAAACTTTTTTAAAACGAAGAATCATTTTATCTACCCCCCCCCCCCACTAAAGATCCGCAAGAAAAAAAAGAAAAATATATTCGTGAAAAATACAAATTTCTGAATGGCTATGAATATATTTAAATATTTATTTTCGTATCAGAACATAATAGCATCTGCATATATTCTAAGGAAAATAAAAATTCATTTAAAAATAATTAAACAAAAAATTACTTTGACAGTTTGATTTACGTATTCAGAAATCTCAACTATTTAAATATTCATAATATACAGTAAATACTATTCTATAATAAGACTGAATTCAAGAAACAACGTTGAAATTTGCATTTTTCGTCTCATAGAACCATTAAAATATTTATTTACAAATTACAAGAGGAAATAAAAAAGGTGTTTATGTTTATCATGATAAAAAGCGTTGCACAAGATTGGGATCATAAAGCTACATTTGACTCACGAACCTGTTAGCTGATCCCAGGTCTGTTTAAAAAAATTGTTTTATTTATAAAATAACCCACACTATCTCTATCTTGACTAACTATTATTATCAGGAAAACTTAATATTATAATAAAAGGTGTTACCGCCGTGTAAATAGAATATAATTGAAATTCAATGATAATATATATTATTATATATGGAGTATAAACAAGATTTGAAAAAAAGTTGCGTGCGCTTAAATTGAGTGTTAACATTTATGAGAATCTTGCTATATTTAATGTAAATCTTTTCACCTCCTTGTTTATATGTATAAATTCCTTTACTCAATGACTTTTTGTAACTCTGATCCACCACTTGTTGGTTGTCTAATGAGGCAGTGAATACGGATCAACCTAATGTATTTTCCTTTGAGTGCGAATAAAGTTTGTTTTGAAACGATAAAGTATAAATGTGTTAAAACTTAATTGTGATAGCTCTTGATAATTGCATTTAAAAAAGAAAAAATAATTACAATATAGATAAAAAATTAAATTAATAAACAAACATTGATATGCTGAAATAAATGCTTTTATTTGAAGATTGAATGCTGTGTATTAGAGATAAACTTAAAATAACAATGATAACTCGAAAACAGAAATCAGATAATGATTCAATTTAAGATTCAGCCATAAAAAAATAATAGGAATTTATTAAATACCCAAATAAGATATGTATTTTCTGACCTAAAATAAAAGTTATGGTAAGACTGTTCAGATATATTACTTGCCAAATATACAAAGGTTCAAAAAATTGCCCAGTTGATTAGATCTTGAAATAATGATCAATAGCAAATGCATCATGATTATGATAAAATTATAAAGGTAGCTATTACTTTTTGCTAATTTTTGGTGGGTCACTAGTAGTAAAACCGCCAAATATGTGCATAAAGTTTTATATCATTATGAGACAAAATAATGACGAATTTGCATTGGGATTTAAATTAAGATTAAATGTTTTTTTTAAAAAACGGATTGATAAAACTACAACAAAATACAAGGCATGGAGAATTGAGGGTCGTGTGAAAGTCTGAGTTCGAATCCCTTTATATTACATTATATATGTGCAGGTGTGTGTAAGTCTGTACAGTATATTAAACAACGTTTAATTAATTTAAATAAACTTAAACTCTATGTCTGTATTCTGATTTTTTTATGTTAACTAAATAAAATAAAAAATTGTTATCTTTACGGATTTTGATTATTTATTTTTTTGCATTCTAATATGAATATATAGGTGTGTCAAGGTTATTTAAATATTGCAATTTAATATCTATAAAATTGAATTAATTGAAAGAATGGTAAGCTGTTTTATCTAGACGGTATTATTTTTATCTTGACAGCATTCTTATTTTATATACTTGAAATATGTGAGATTAATTGAAGTGTTGAAATCTAAAACTAAGCTGAGATTGCAAAGTTAGTAGGATTTTTATAGATAATTAAGAAATGTGTTTCTTGCTTATAATATAAAAAATTTAAGTTAATTGTCACATATTAATATTTTGTTTGTATATAAATATAAAATGTTGTATTTTTGTATAAAACTATTTCCATCATCTAATATGTGTATTGAATGTCTTTAGAAAAATTTAACTTCATTTAAATATTCCAAATACATTCAACTGTTAGTAATAGCACATCAAACAGGTTAGTATATGTGCAACATTTTGAGAGGTATTATTCTCCCCTCTTTTTTAGTTGTTACTGGCCTGACTAATGACAGTACTAGCATGGGATTTGAACCTGGATCCTTAGATACTTGAATATTGAATTTTAAGATAACAGTCTAATCAACTGAGCCATCCTGCCAAAGGCAAGTCTCTAGAAATTCGTATACTTATCTATGAGGTTCCTGTGATTTCTCCACTTTTTTCTAAGAGCAAAGTTGATTAGTGATTTCCATAAATTATGTAGTCACACTAAGTTGACTTATGAGATTTTTTGCCATTGTAAAATGAGCCGCTTCTTTAAATTTTTTCCTTTGTACCTTTTCTTCTCTATTCAATAATTTTGTACTTTCCCAATTGAACATATGTTCATTGGTACATACATGGTCTGCTACCTTAGACACATCTGTTTTCTCTCTTCTAATCATCAAATTGTGTTCTTGTGAGAATTTTTCAATGGGACAAGTGGTCTCACCAATAATGATGTTCTTCCACATTCACATGGTATTTCATAGATGCAGTTTTTAAGAAAAGGTACAAAAAAGAAAATTTAAAGAAGCTGCTCACATGATAATGGCAAAAAATACCATAAGTCAACCTAGTATGACTATATATAGTGTGTGGAAAACACTAATCAACTTTGCTCTTAGGAAAAAGTAGAGAAATCAAGAAGAACTTCATAGATAAGTATATGAAATTTCTGCAGACTGCTTCCTTTGGCAGGTTGGCTCAGTTGGTTAGAGCATTACCTTAAAATTCAAGAATCTAAGGGTCCAGGTTCAAATCCCATGTTAATACTGACACTGTTCAGGCCAACAACACATGAAGAAGAGGGGAGAATTATTGTGCATATACTAATTTGTTTGATGTGCTATTACTAACAGTTGAACATAATGGAATATTTTAATAAAAGTTAAATTTTCTAAAGACATTCAATACACATATTAGATGATGGAAATAGTCCAATATAAAAATACAACTAGAACACCATCATCACAAACCTTCAGTGAAACACTAAACATGAAGTATGTGTTGTCTTGCAAGCTCATACAAACATTTTATACATAAAATATAATAGGAAAGCAAATACTTAAGAATTTTTATTTGTATAAATTTGTCCTGGATTTAAATATGCAAAATTATGTTTAATGAATCAAATAATCTCAAGTTTATTTTAAGAACAGCACAATTAAACAAGAATTTTTAATTTTTTTTCCCATAATAATGACTATATATAAAACTGGTATTTAAACATCTGGGTCTCTTGTGCAACTTTTTCCATAAGATTAATTATAAAAACTGAATACCTATTAAAACTCTGAAAGAAGTCATAATAAATACTCAATGTATGGGAGAGGCTTTTTTCACTGGTATCTGAAGAGTGATTTTTATTCTTGTTTTATGCTCTAGCTAAAAAAAAAGATACATATCCGTTTTTATTAAGATATCTAATTAAATTGATTATAGAATAAAATAAAAAATAACAACCACAGTCTTCTATTTTAAAAATAGTCATTAATTTCAATATATAAACAAAACATATCCTCTTCTTCTTTATAAATCTTGTTTTATTATATGAACTATTATAAAATAAATAAATAACACTCCAACATTTTGACATTCTTAAAAAAGTTTTACGTTATTCCTTGATAAAGACTAAAAAGAATATAGTCGAAATATTGGAGTATTATTTATTTTATAATAGTTCATATAATATACAGAGGTTTGAACTCAGACTTTCACACAACCCTCAACCATCTATTCTACCTCATACCATTGATATGCTTGGTCACACACATGTCAAAAAGATAAATAATCACCAATAGATGTATTTTGTGCTAAACCAGCACTAGTCAGTTGGTCCAGATTATCGTCTCCCCACATATATAAATCAAAGCTCAGCTTATATTAAGATAACCAATCTTCATACTTTAATGGACAGGCTTCAAATCACTCCATCCCACAACTCCTCGGCTGTCCATTTCATTGAAAATCTTAAAATAAAACAATATTTATAAAGAAGAAGAGAATGTGTTTTATATACATTATAGAATAACTATCTAAAATAAAATTCCTAAACTTAATTAGAACATTAAATTTTCAAATTCGATTTAGTCAGAATCAAATCATAAGATAAGAGCACTAATTGGATACACAAACTTTTTTTACTATTTTTATTTTATCTTTAAAAAAAAAAACATAACAATTTGATATCTATACTACAAATAAAATTAATAGAAATAAAATATTATTTATAAAAATTTATTATCAGAATAATACAATGACAAGCAACATTTTTAGATAAATCTAATTTTAACTAGCAACTACTCCTTCACAGGTTCAAGAACAGAACACTTTTAAGAAATCCGATCTATTTAATAAAAACTGTGTAGTAATTATATTACTACTAATCTGTTTATTTTTTTAATAATAAATGTTTTAAGACTTTTTTTCTTAATTACAATCAGCTAATTAAATAATAAAATTGGTATCATCTATCTGGTAAGTGATAAATAGACCAGCATAGCAGCATTTAATTAAAAAAAAAAAGGAAAATAATCCATTGGTTAATTATTTGGGAGTTATATATGCCAGCATCTAAATGATAGCTGATCAAAGTGATAATTTTTTCTCTAAAGGCTCATCATTTTGTCATTGGGCTAAATAATCAGTATTATGCAATTAAAAGTATGCAAATAACTTTATTAACATTTAATGCTTTATAAAATTTCCAAATTTTGCCAAAATGTAGTTGCATGACAAATTCTTGAATATATTATATATATGTTAAATTAATGTTTATGTAAATAAAAATTTAGATTACAAAAATAACACGTTTAACTAATTATATAGTGTTTGGAAGTTTGTGTTAATGTCATTCTAGATGATGAAAATAGTCCATCAAATTAATTGCAAACTTATTATGTAATTAATACTTTATTATTAAAACAAATCTGAAACTTTGTAAATAGAAAAATAATAAGATATATTGTTGCATATTATATTTAGTTAAATATTATTTTAATGAGGTGTTGTTGTTGGGATTTTTTTTGCAATATATCTTTTGTAAGAGCAATTTAATATGACACATCTTCTTATTAAGTTACTCTGACTTTACAACAACATTGTATGTTGAATAGATTAGCAGAAATTTAATAGTTCTGCAGAAACTATTCACTTTTTTATGTATTATCCATTAAAACTGAAAATTTGTTAAAAAAATATACCTATAAGTCATTTTGTTACATAATAAATAAATAAAAAATTTTGCATATTTTATGAAGGGGAGGGGGGTTGTCTAATTTAAATAAGCAACTTGTGATTTTGTATATTTAAATTAATGTCAGTCAGAAGACAGAGTTATTCGCTTATTGAAACTCATTTGTAAAATTGAAAGAATTAAAAATAGGAAAATGTATTGAATTAAATGAACTGAATTGAAAATGAGTGCATATGAATCTTTTATATATTATTTATAGTTTTTCTTTTAAAAAAAATTTCCCTACGAGCTGATTGGCTAATTAAAATTGATTGACTGGAAATAATACCTAGCATGGGTACTGTTTTCAATAATTTATAATTTTTCATTAAAATTGTCTGGATTTTAATTTTTAATAAAATAGAAATTATTTATTTAGAAATATAATAAATTTATTTAAAAAATTTAATGTCAATTTGTATGTAAAAATGCATTGATGCACACAAATATATGGTTGCTACAGTTAGTGAAAATTAATTGAAGATAATTTTTTAAATGTTATTAAATAATAATATTTTCTAGAGTATTTTGTTTGAATAAAATTAATATTGATCATAAATTATGAACTGCTATTGCTTATCTGGATAAATAAATAAATTACTTCTATACAAGCTAATCATAAAGTAATTATAAACTATTTTCAAATTTGCACAAAGAAATTGTCCTACGCTTCTTTTCTTAATTTATTTGCAGGAGTTGGGCCATCTTTATAATAAACTAATATTCTCTATTAATAATTGATATTATTTGCTTTATAAAATATATTTTGCAAGCTTGTGATTTAAACTTACATAACAACTTTGACTCTTACAATATTTATATGTTAAATATTTTCATAGATTAATAATAATGTAAACAAATAAATCAATGGAGATATCTTCATGCAATAATTAAAGAAATATGATAGCAGTAGCAATGATAATCAATAACTATTAATTAAACTAATTTTCTTTAGTAGCTCACAATACCTTTTTGCATTTGTGTTACTGAGAAAATTCAAGGACAATTTTTTCTAAAGTTACTTAGCAACACCATTGCTAACATATTAATTATTATATGGAAATACTCACATTCATTCTTTTATTTACTTATATATATATATATTTAATCAATCAAATGATATATAATTCAAAATAATAGACAACTGGTTTGTATACAATTTAATTTAATATCAACAAATCGATTTTCATTCACAAATGAACCTTCTCAAGATGCCATTTTTAAAAATTAATCATGTGACAATAAATGTTCTACAGTTTTATGCACTCTCTAGTGGTCATCATTAGAAATAAAACTATGAAAAAATACAAAATATTATTATTATAAATTTACACATATGTATACATTCATTATACATTTTCTTATTCATCTTCTTTCTTATACCCATTATCTATCATCAAATAAACTATTCTCTTCATATATATATATTACAGCTTCTTATTTTCTAACATTGACAACTTCCCTCCCAATTTTATCAAACTATTGACCATATTAATATAAATATATCCATTATACATTCACCTATTCATCTTTTTTCTACCTTATAACTACTATTTAATTCCTGTCTTACACTATCAGTACATATACATATATACATTCCTATACATTCTTACATATTAAAGCTTCCAATCATCTAACAGTATCCATTTCCCTCTCAATTTTATTGAACCATTGATCATACTAATGTATTTATTTATGTTTTCTTGTATATATAATGTTTCATAATATTTCCTTTCTTTAAAATTTTTACTATACCTTAATACCTTTATATTTTCTTCACAATTTATTATATACCCTGCTTCTAAATAATGATTATATGGTCCAGACTTAGTATCTTTTCTTTTTATTGCTCTATTATGTTCTTTAGCTCTTTCAGCTGCACTTTTTCTTGATTGTCCTATATATATCCATGCATTTATAAACAATTTCTATTCTATTATCAATACTATCATTCATTTTTTCATCACATATCCATTTTCTTAAATCTTTACTATTCTTCCATTCTATATTTGCTTCATCTCATTTCAGCTGAATTCTTAACTTTATCTATTCTTTTATTTTTCCCTTTTATACAATTTAGATTTCTAGTATTTAAAATTTTCCTAATTACTTTTCCATTATAATCAATTCCAATATCTTTTTTCTCAGTTTCTATTTTTTGTACATATGCCTCTCTTTTATTTAAACTTAAAAATTAAAAACAATAGATTCAGTTTAAAAAAAAAAAAGAGCATATATATACAAAAAATCAAAATTGAGAAAGAATATATTGAAATTAGTTATAATGGAAAAGTAATTAATAAAATTTTAAATACTAGACATAGAAATTATATAAAAGAGAAGAATAAGAGAATAAAGTTAAGAAATGCATTTTAATTACCTATTCAGCTGAAGTATATAAGATATTGAATAAATATAAATTAAATGATGAAATATATAGAGGATAAAAGAATAGTAAAGATTTAAGAAAATGGATATGCAATGCAAAAAGGAATGATAGTATTACTAATAAAATAGAAATTAGTTATATAATTACATGTGATAAATGCAAGGATATATATATGACAATCAGGGAAAAGTGCAACTGAAAGAACTAAAGAACATAATAGAGCAATAAAAAAAATACTAAATCTGGACCATATAATCACTATTTAGAAAGAGCATATAATAAATTATGAGGAAAATATAAAGGTAGTAGATATAGTAAAAATTTTAATGAAAAAAAAAATATTATGAAACATTATATATACAAGAAAACATAGATAAATGAATTTATATGGTCAATGGTTTAATAAAATTAGAAGATAATTGGAAATAGTAATATGTAATAATGTACAGGTATGTATATGCATTGCTAGTATAAGACAGGAATTATTTGTTAGTTGATAGATAATAGTTATAAAATAGAAAAAAAGATGAATAAGAGAATGAATAATGGATGTATATATATTAATATGGTCAATATATGGTCAATGGGTTGATAAAATTGGGAGGGAGATTGTCAATGTTAAAAAATAAGAAACTGTAATATATATATATAAATGTATATATAATGATAGTATAAGAGGAGAGTTGTTTATTTGATGATAAATAGTAGGTATAAGAAAAAAAAAGATGAATTAAAAAATGTATAATAAGTATATAAATATGTATAAATTTATAAAAATAATAATAATTTTTATTTTTTCATGGGTTATAGAATGTTTATTGTCACATGATTAATTTTTAAAATTGATATCTTGAGAAGATTCATTTGTGAATGAAAATCGATTTGATGATATTAAATTAAACTGTATACAAACCAGTTGCCGATTACTTTAAATTGTGTATAAGTGTATATAAGTTTTTGACATCATTATGAACATATAAGTTACTGGGAAATGACTATAAAAATGAAATATGTATATTGTGACAGTGAGGATATGGAATGTATCAGTATTGATTGAAACTAACATCATCAAAAGAATCCCTGTTTCTGCTGAGCATGAAAAATGATCAAATAATCATATCAGAATCTAATATAAGTAATAAAAAGTTGTAATATGGCATCACTAATAATAATCAAATACTCAAAAATCAATAGTCATCCTTTGGGACTGGATTTAAAGAAACGTAAAGTCACGCTAGTTGTCATCTAACCAAAGCCATATTTGTGGCATATTATAAAAACAATTATTAATATTTCATCTGTATGATCATACATAAAAATTATATTACATCAAAACTCTTGGGATCCTTATATCAATGCTGATCATCATCAAAGCTGTAAGCTAGTATCCTGAGAGTACTGCTTATCAATAAACTGATTATCAATTTTATAAAATGAAATATGTGGAATTTTTTTTTTATTTAAAGTAATATTCTTTATTAAAAACAAAAAAATTTACATAATTACAAAGGTTATTTTAAGTTCCTCTAACAACATTTCTTCAACTACTGTCATAATACTCCGGGTGTTTTCCTCAGTGATTTACTTGTTGTCTTTCTTTACCTTATCAATACATTCTTAGACTGGAAATGATGTTTACCTATCATATTTCACATGTGGATAGAGCAGACCCTCCTCACACTGATTCTACAGTATTCTTTGGCCAATATTTTAAACATAGGTTAAAGTAATCACTCCAATCTCTTTCCAGCTTTTTCAGCCAGTTGAATTGTTTATTGTCAAATACCAAAAAACATCTAATTAGCCATATTGTTTTTAATGCATGGATTATAACCATTGCATTATGCAGATTAAACCTAATCACATATTTTTTATCAGATCCTTTAGGTCTATTGTTGGCATATGAAAGACTTGTGATCTCATATCCCTGAATGCCTGGCATTCCTCAGGCAGGTGCGTAAATGTTTCTTTTCTCTTCTTACAAAACATACACATCTCATCCAACACCCTCCCCAGCCTTTTATTAAGGTAGGAGGTAGTCGGCAGGATTCCATTTATCAGCTTAAAAATAAGCTCCATGGATGATTGAGGCGTATATATCAAGTGGAATTTTTTAAGAACACTTTTCAGTGAACAGCCCAACCACTCATTCTCATTTTGATAATCTCCTTTAGTTAAATCTCTATATTTTATTCCATCTAGACTTTGGATATTTAGATCATCTTGTAAATCTTTGTATGTTATAAACATGTCCACAAGATGTGACCTTCTCTCAGCTCCCATTTCATTGTAAATTCTTATATCTCCTGTTGGAGGACTAAAGGACTGATCCACATTACATTCAAATATTCTCTGGCAGTAATAAAATTAACATAAGCTTTTGTATTGATTAAGTTAAGCCCACCTTTATCTATTGGTTGCTGGAGTACAGAGGTTTAGAGGAGGCTAGATTTCTTCCCCCATATAAACTTCTTTGCCATCTGTATAATCTTTTGGATAGTTTTGTTATAACGTTTCAACCAAGGTCCATTATAACTAAGTACTCCTATTGCAGTTGCATTGAAAATATTGGTTCTAGTCACTTCATAGAGTTTAAAATATGAAAAACTATTAATTCTTTCTTCTATTTTTTTGTTATGAGTTGATTTAACTGATGATTCATTTTAGTTTTGGATAAGTAAAGGGGGAGGTCAAGAAAAGACTTAGGCTGTGCTAAAAACCCACTTGGTATTCTTTTCCTTGTTGCCAATTGCCAAGCTGCTGACTTAGCAAACTGTACTACTGATCCTGTAGCCTGTTGGAATTTTCTAACCTTATTTATAACTATATCAATATTATAGCTGTTTTCAAAAATTATTATTATGTCATCTATAAAGGCCATTACTTTTATTGAAACTCCCAAATGGGGCAGGTAGATTCCATTAATTATTTTTTCTATTTTCTCTACCATAGGGTCTATATAAATAGCAAATAAGAGTGCTGCCAACAGAGAACCCTGTGGGATACCTTTACTAGGGATGAAGAACTCCGACCTCCTCATAAAGTTTTTATAAAAAATTTTATTATTAGTAATATAATTAATTATTGCATTTATTAAATATAGAGCATCTTTTATCAGCCCATTTAGGGCATTAAATAGATAAGCCCAGTCAACCAAGTCAAATGCAGATTTAAAGTCAATTTTCAATGCAAAGTACTGAGTCAGATTCAAGGCCTTGGCATACTTGATAGATTCTTGTATTTTAAGAGCTGCATTTATCACCCTCTTATCTTTCACAGCATGGTGCGCTGTTGAAATTTTATCACATACACTTTTAAACAATTTTCTTTGTAGGATTCAACCCAGTATTTTAGAATCTATATCCTCAATCGATATATTTCTTAGGTCTTCAAATTTAGGTATTAATGTGTTCCTTTCTTTTTTAACATTAAAGAATACTCTTTTATTTATGCTGGGCCATTCAAATCTTTGCAAGCACATCTGATTAAAATATTTTAACATAGGCCCTATCATAAGATAAGTGATTTGTTTATAAACTGATGCTGGGATCCCATCATTAGCCAATACTGTTTGCATTTTCAATCTATTAATTTCATCTGTAATTTCTTGACATGAAATATATTCCTTCCCTGTTTGCTTTGTTCTTATCCTATATTGATGACCATCAATGTCCTGATTACCCATGGTCTGTTTCAGTCTTTCAACCATATATTCATCAACCTCATCACCTGATATTAGAGAATCTTCTATTGTCTTCATAGATTCTATATCATTTGTGTGAGGTATATAAATTTTTGCATAATTAATGGTTGGTTTTAATATTTGTCCAAGCCCTGGAATTAATTTTCTTAGTCTTAATGTATACATATCTTCATGCATTTTCCTATATATATTATTATATTCTTGTTGTAGTTTACCAACCAGGTCTTTATTTTCACCCAATTCAGAAATGACACTCATTGTTTTATTAATCTCTATAATTCTATTTTTCATTTGATTTTGGGACATCATATTATTTGAACTATCAGAACACAAGTCTGAAATAATTTTTTTGAATTTATGCCAAGCAATACATGGAGGCAGGTTTGAAATCCGATTGTAATAATTCGACACAATGATAATGTTAGAAATCTGATCAACCAAAAGGAAAATCTGACTCCTAATGTTCTTCTTTATAGTAAAGGCATATCTTTTATTTTTAATTAAACTATAATTCTTTATCTGGAGTATTCTTAAGTGGTCCGAGAAGGCTACCAAAGAGGTATTAATAAATGAGTCCTTAACTTTAGCACTGGATACGAAGAACAAATCAATCAGTGAGAAGTATCTACTGTTAAAAAATGAATAAGCATCTTTGCCATATTTCATTTTCAATGGGTACACAGCAATCATTTCCAATTTCTGTTCTAGGAGTTTGGGAATATTCTGGTAAGAGCAATTAAAATCACATCCCACCACAACAATACTTGGCTTTTGTAACAACTTATTCTGAACACTATGAATCACATTAGGTATATCATTACCTTTAGAAATCAAGTACACCACGATTAGGTAATGAAGCTGGTCAAAAATGACAAAGGACACCACCACATAGTTTATTTGTAACAATATTATTTGTATATTTCTTATACCTGTGCTCATATTTATTAGCACTGCCATTCCTTGTGATGATTTCATGTCAGGTTTGTACAAAAATAAATTTTTATTTGCGAGTTTTTCAATAATCCATGGGGATGTTTTGTCACTAATCTTTGTTTCAGTTAAAATTATAATATCATATTTCTGAGATGCTATGTAATCCACAACCTTCATACCTCTTACATTCATTGATATTACATTTAGTGATTTATTCATGATTTGGCAAAAGATTTGTCAATTTATATGAATATTACTCCACAAATTATCCTCTTTTAATTTAGTTTTTTTTTCATCATATTCCTTATCATTAACATCATCATTTAAAGGTTCTCTATCCTGAATAGGCAATGTTAGCACATCACTATTTGCTTGCTTATTATCATTATTGCCCTCATCAGCTATATCTTCCATGTTGGTTTTTCTTCTGCATTCCTTTTTATTTACTTGTTGTTTGAGAGATTCTACCGATAGAGTTATGATATCCCTGTCTTCTGCCACACATTCAATCCATGAGTCAGTGTCATAATCATCTTCAGAGGTTTTACTATTATCAGCATGTGTGTCAAGTTCAACTGATAAATGCTCAGCATCGGTTACTATATCAGTATTAATTTCATTATATATCTGTTGTTCATACAATTTAGCCTCTTCTCTATTGTTATTAACTATATTAGCCCATGTCTTTATTGGCGAATTATTACATAGGTGATTCATTTGGTTGAATTTATTACACTTTATGCAATTCCTCGTATCACACATTGCTGCTATATGACCAACTTTGTCACATGTAAAACACAAAGGTGGTCTATCCCTTATAACTAAGGAAATTGGCATTTTATCCTTTAATAACCTATGTGGAAGCTGTTCTTTCATTACACATTTCTTCAACTTTAGCACTACCCTCCATGCATTTGATGGAATTTGAAAGACTACATCCGCCGTCATTTCCCTTTCCATATTTATTACCTCGGCATAATTGCCTATCTGCATTTTAAAATATTCAATATTGAAACTCGGTGGAATGTGTAATATTCTTCCATAAATTAATGGGTTTGGATCTTTTGTTACATAGTAAATTTTTTTTTTGTATTTTTTTAATTAAGTTTTCTGCTCTTTCTTTTTGTTCTTTATTGTAATATTCTATTGAAACAAATCCTCTAGCAGGAAAATAGGCCATATATTTAACCGTGCTAATCAATTCCTGGGCATCGAGTGCTTTTAAATATTCATTAAGATCTGGTTTGTCAAGCACATGTTCACCTGTAGTGTCATTTGTTTGCATAACTAAACTAAAAATTGATGCACTTGGTGACATGCAACTTATGAAATTTTTTTTCCAATAAGAGTTCAAAGTAACAAAAGATTTAGTGGTAAATCTATTTGTGCTTTTATTTTCTGGAACATTATCGTTAAGTTCAGCAAAATTTGTTGTTGCTTTTTTAATTAATTCTTTTTGTTTATCTGATTCATTTACTATTTTTATTAATTTTGAACTAGCTGTGATTTGTTTTATTGAAGTAGTTTGTGTACTCCACTCATCCGGCAAGTCATAACTTTAATCATTATCCATTTTCCTTCTCTTACTATGTTTTAATATTTCCCACTCAGACCTTTCTAATCCAACGTTATTATGTGAGCAACCATCAAGTATTGTTCTAGTATTTTTTCTACAAATGCCTGAAGTCTTACTCCCATGATTTTTTGTTTGCAATGGTTGCAGTTTAACGTTAATACTATTACCATCACTTTCATCTCTAAATTTATTTAATTCAGTATCACCATTAATTTTTTCTAATTTATATTCGTTTAACCTAGGCTTATCGGATATTTTATCTTTGCCGTTTTTATTTTCTTCCAAATTACTATCAACTAAATCCTTTAAATTATCTTTATCATTAGTAATACTCACTTTGACTTCTGGGTTTTTTTTTACTCTTCCTCCCAATCTTTTATTTTGTTCGTATTGCCTAATTCTCGTCAAATTGAAGCAGGTAAAGACCTTGTATGACTGGCCATTATGAACAGGAAGTGACTGCAAAAATGGTCTGAAATATGTGGAATGTGAATGTGTTGTTTATGACCTTAGCACCATTCAAATAATTCAACAGAGAATTATTTGCATATCAATCTACATATGTTTAATTCATGTCTATTATTAAATAATATTGCTGGGGTAACTTATAAATTCCTTAAAACACAACTCTATGATGAAATCAGTCACATACACTGGTAAGACATTAGAAAAAAGTAATAAACAAAAAAATGTAGAAATTATAGTATGACAAACCGAAAGTTAATAAACTATTAATCAACTCTATTCATGCAATACACATACAATTCATGTAACACAAACATTATTCCCTTCTGATTTTTTTTAATTAATTAATATTCAATCTAAATAAAATTTTTCCTTTACAATAATTAAACCTTAAAAAATTATTTCATAATGAAATAAAGAAATTTTAAATTGAATCTTCTTTTGTCTTTTGAAAATGAAGATGTCCCTATACAATTTTAACCAATTTAAAAAAAATAATTTCAACAAAAACAACTAAAAAAGTAATTCAGTATTTTTAATTATTACTTTTTACATAAAGTAATATTTTAAAATCTATTAGTTGTATACTTACAATACCTCATTTTACAATAAATTTGTTTTTAAGTTTGTTTGTTTTTGTAGTTTGTTTAGTTGAGTGTCCCTTTTGATATATCTTTCTAGTAGTAGTTTTTTCATCTTAGAGTAAAATATATATTAGACAATGTTCCCTCTAACTTTTACCAACTGTAATGCGCTTTTTTTTTTTTCGTCTGTGCGTTTTTTATTAAATCGAAATAATTTGTGCCCCTAAATCAAATAAAAAAAAATAAATTTAACAATATAGTTTAAATAATATAGTATATAATATAATAATAAAAATTTATTATATATATTTAATAATATAGTTTTATTTAACAAAAGTAATGTATTTATAAATCCTTATTGATAATGATAAATAAAAATGAAAAATTTACTCTCATAAAACATATAAAGATGGAGAAAATTGTTCTTGTTAAATGAATGGGTGTGACATGCATTTGGGAAATGCGATGTCAGCAGATTGTTCCAAGGACAAAATTGGAGTTAAACACGTACGACAAAGATCGTATCGTCAGTATGTCAGTACAGAATAAAAAAATTGAGTTTTACTGTGCACCTATGTAACTTTTTCATACACCAATTTTTTTTAAAATGCTGTTTGTGCACACTAGTGCACACCTTAGAGGAAATATTGCTACTATTGACATTATTCTTCCGCAAATTATATCAAAAACTAGGAATTTTCCATGATGCTATGCAATAGTGTAGCAATATTTATGTAAGTTTATAAGCTATTTTTTAAATTATTTTTCTATGAATAATAAACTTGACCTTGTTCTCAACTTGTCTGTCCATCTTTACTAAGTATGACTGTAATGGGATGGTAATAAACTTCTGTCCTTCTGCCAATCCTCTAAATTATTCCTGCTTTCTCTAAACTATTATTACATTTCTTTCTCCCACTTTTTCTTTCATAGACTATAACTCTATAGTGCTTATATTGGCCTTATCCATCATTCTGTGAGATCTTCTTTTGGAAGCTGGAAAAACTAAAATTTCTTCTTCCTAATCATTTTTACATTTTGGTTTATATTTAAGAAATTCAGCAATTCTGCTAATTCTCAATAGTTCTGTCTGAAGACAAAACATTGGATCTACTTTATATAGCACATTATGCCTAATTATTCTATTTTGTCATTTGATGAAGTGTAAACAGTCAAGATTTTTAACCTCAGAGATACATGTCATTGAAAAAACTAATATGTGTCTCATATCTATTTTGCATTTATCTTATGATACCTGATATGTGTATCATTCTGATACTCTTTGTTCCAATACTCATTCAGAATAGCATTCTTATATCCTCAGAAATTTTGTGGTTTGGGTGACAATAATTTCCATTAGTGTTTTGCTGCTGCACACAGCCAATGCCATTTTCTGATGCTCTTCCATTCTGTGTAATAAAAAATAGTTCTGTAAACTGTCAAGTTCCATGGATGTCTCCTCTGCATCATTCTTACATGACTTTTTTTTAAGGAATTGATTGGCATATTATTAGTATATGTTCACAGAGACTTGCTTTCTTATAATCCTATTCACTGTCTTCTAATGGTTTTGCTTTTAAATCTTCTTTAATTTTGCTCTTTTGGAACAACTTTGTATAATCCATTTACACATTTTTCTTGCTCATTTTTTCTCTATCTCAAATTTTCATTTAACTTTTCTTGAGTTGCTTTCATGCTTTCTGCAAGTTGACATTTTTGGATTCCTGTTTAATCTTTGATATTTGATCCTGCATATATTCTCTTACTTCTTTCAATTCTTCTCTTTCTATCTTGTGAAATGCAGCTTTCCTATCTTTCTACCATTTGATTTATTTTTTCAGTTTTCTCTCATATAATATCCTCCCTATAATATCTAGTAACTTCTATTTTTGCCCTACTTCTTTTTCTCCTCCTCTGTTGTTTTAAGTTATACTATGAACAGTTTTTTGAACATTTTAATTTATCTTTTGATTCTCTATTGTTTTTGGTTTTTTTTTTTGGTGATCAATTTCCTCCATCTTCATCAACATCATTTGGTTATCTTCTTTTTGTTGATTGTTTCTATTTTTCTTAGCAGCATCTAACTTTTTTCTATTTTTTTATTGATTTCTCTTTGCTGATTGTTTTTTTTTTTGTATTACCACTAGCAGCATTTTTTCTCTTTGGTGACTGCTTCCTTTATTTTTTTCAGTAGCTTTTTGCTATTTTTTGATTGTTTTCATTGATTGCTTGCTCTTCAATTTTTTTAATATAATCTTCCACATTTGGGCAGACATGGTCATCTTTTCTACTCTGGATTGTCTTCAGTTGATTGCTGATCTATCCATGTTCTCATTCCATTTTTCCAATTTTGATCTTATCAGATTATTAGTTAGTTTTCAATTACTTTTAACCTTACAATAGGCTCCACATCATCTCTCCTTCCATGTAACCTTTGTCTATCTATATTCCATGATCTGCATTTTTTGAACTGTCTTTATCTATCTAATCTACTCTTTTCCCTACTTTATTCCCCATTTCTATACTATCCTTGAATGTATGACTGATGTTCTCTTTTACCTTAATTTTTATAAATATATGTACTTGCTTCAAAAGAAAGTTCATATATCAATTCATATACTCTGTTTTTTTTCCAGAAAACAAACTGACATTTAACTATTTAAAAAATGGAGACCTGCAATCCTGGGATAGATAAAGTATACAGTGAAGCATGACAAACTGGAAGAACTACTTTCATTTAAATACTAATAAGCTATTTAAAATCAAAAATATGAAATACTAGCAAAAGTCTTTACAATCAGAAGTGTTACTCATCAGAATTTCTAAGTTTCTAATAATAATTATATTAACATAGTAAATTCCTTAAAAGTTAAGATTTTCTTTTTCCATTCTTATACACTGGTAAATATAAAATCATGAAGGTGGGTTGGTATATAGTTCTGAAAAAGAAATGCGCTATTGAATTCCACGACAATATTATGCCCTCAAAACAATGACAAAATCCTCCATTCATCATCAAAACCTGAAAGTACAATTAAACAAACTCCAAAAATCTTCATTCAATTTCCAAAATTTTGCTTTTCTTTTACTTTAATATGATCTCTTTTTACATTTACATAATTATCATTATTTTATGTCTATAATTGAACACATCTTTATATATACCCCTATCATATATTTCACTGCAATTTTTTTATTACTTTCACAGCAAATACAAGTTTTTGCTTTTCAGCTGTAAAGTTACAAAAATAATTTTACATTATGTGGTTATTTTGAAATCCTATTCACCAGAACTCTATCTTCATTGGGCCTTCATTTGGTTTGCCATTTGTAACTGTAAATGATATGAGCTGAATGAGGGCTGATAGGAATCAATGTTATCAAAAGCATCCCTGATTTTATGGAGCATAGAAAATGATCAAAATATCAGCATCAGAGTCCACTGTAATTAATTATATGTTATAGTAGGGTATCACCACAGTAGTTATCAGTAGTCAAGAATCAATAATTATTCTTTATGTCTGGATTTAAAAAAGACATGTAATAAAATCTATGCTAATCCAGTAACCAGTGTCACACTTAAAGCAAATTAAAAAAGCAATCAATACTGCATCTGTATCCACATACATAGGTGCTACATATAATTATAAAAATATTCCTATATTTAAACCTACTGGAACACTTATATTAATGCTAATCATCATCTCTTCTGGCACATCTGGTGTTTTGAGTATACTGGCCATCAATAATATCAAATCTATAAATTAAAGTGAGCATGTGTACTGCAATGATGATTTTATGACTTTAATGACATCCAAATAATTCTAAAGAAAATCATCTGGGTGTCTGAATGCATACACCCACACATATATATTGCAAATACCATTAAATCTAGAATATTTGAAATCGCAAGTACCCTAAGGACTATTAGTAAAATAAATATACATGTTTAATTTATTCTATTAATAAATAATATCACGGGGATATCTTATAAATCTTTTAAAGCTCAACTCTATGACGAAGTCAGTCACATACACACTCTGGTAATTTACAAAACAGAAAAGGTAGAAGAATAAAGACATCAGAAAAAAATAATTTTTGAAATGATTTAATAAAATCAACTAATAAACAAAAGAACAAAAAAAATAGAAGTGATGTGATAAATCCAAAATTAATACACATATTGATCAAACTTATTCTTGCAATGCATACATACTTTCATATAACAGATATAAATATTATTCTCTTCTGATTCTTCTTAATTAATTAACAGTTAAGAGTTGCAAACTCTTGGCATCTGTCTTTTAAATTTTTTTAATTTTTTTTTTACCCACAACCGTCTGCTACCAACTACTTGCTTGCAAGGCAGCTGTGATGACCTCTCAGCTAACAATGCTTGACTAAATTATTTTGAGAGGTAAGTTCATATGCATAACAAATCTAAAACATTTCTCAAATTGCAAAGCAAAATGACTAATAAAAGGAACAATATCACATACAATCAAGTCTTAATACTGAAATCCTATTTAGAAAATTTAAATCTTTAAAAGTATGATATTCCTTCATTTTTCCCCTAACAAAAAAATCTGTCTAAAATAAAGTTTTTTTTAATACACCATAGAATATAAAAAAAAGATTGCTAATTATTTTAAAATATTATTTTGAAATTATAATGTTAACATCAAATTGCATTTATATATTATCACAAAATTTGACACAAATTCATAGCTAGATAGAAGCAACATCACTACTAATAATTGACCTATGAATTTAAACTCTTGGTACCCTTGAAGATATGGATACACAGAAGTTAAAAAGAAATAGAATAAAAAACTAATATAATGTTATTGACTGGCATTGACAAAAGGGATTATTTTTTTGAATAACTTGAATATAATTATTTTTTCCAGATAGTAGCTATACAGTATTCAACATTGAAATCCAGCTTACATATAAAAAAGAATAAACTCAAAATAATTACTTTAAAAGATCTAGAAGTTAAGTATTACTTTTCAAGCCGTTGTTGTATGGCTTAATCACTCTATTCAAAACTATTATGCGATTATGAAATCTTTTAATATTGGTTTGTTTTAATAATATGGAATGGACTAAATTCTGCACTGATTTATTTTAACAAGCCTACTGTTTAATATCTACTATGAAATCATTCAGTTATATAAACAAATATATTAGACTATTTTATTTTAGTATTACTATTTGAAAGATGCATTTTTTAGAGTTTATTATTAATATTTGTTAATATTTACAATTTATGTCAACTGAACTAATCTTTTCTTCATTTCACTCTTGAGCATATCACTCCAAGCAAAAAAAATTTGGAAATAACTTTTTTATCACATTTCAAATGTTCATATAATTATAACATTATAAATCAATTTCAAAAGAAAACAAGCTGAATTATTCAACTTGACGAAATTCATTTTAGCAATTCAGAACTAGCAAAAAAAAAAAAATATTTTGTTCACACAGGTTTTAAATCTTTTCCACAAATTCCATTTAATAGGATCAAAGTTAAATATGAGTTATCAAATTTAAAAACTTCTAATTGATAGATTTTAAAGCAATTTATATATATTGAAGCGGTCTGATCTAAGTTCGATTCGAGCTTCATGATATTCCACCCATTTGCTAATTTAAACCCTGTTACTAATAATAAACATTTCCAGATCCTGTAATGAGATTTTATACCCTTTTCCATATATGTCTGACCTCAAAAACTACTCTATTATTTAAATATTTATTAAAACTAATTATATTCAAATATCAGCCTTTCACGCTAATTGTGCATACGCTTTGCGAGTGTTAATAATGAATGTAATACAATTGTTTACATGCGCTATATAAAATAAATGCTTATTTAAAACTAATTATGTTGTATTTAATGCTATTTATACTACCAATTATATTATAGTAAAATATTAATAAATAATGCTCTTTAAAGAATGTTTAGTATTTGATCAGGCGTATTGCTTATAAATGGTTAAATATACGTTAGTATAAGATTTCATTGCACTGGAATGTTTTATTTTATATTTTGCAATTTTTGTGAAATTTTTATAATCAAAAGTCACATTCCTTCTATAAGCTTTAAATCGTCCTTTTTCAAAGACAATGGGAAATCTTTTATTAATTAATTCAAAAAAGACAAGTTTAATTTAAGGGCGGTTTTAATTTAAAATCGTTTGTTTAGATTTTATGAATTCATTTTTCTAAGTAGAAAATGAATTCAAAATAATGGATTTGAAAGTCTTATTGAAGTAATGGATTGATCTTTAATTAGAGAAATTTATTTTAGTAGCAAGACAAAAGCTTTAGCTGTAAGGCATAGAGATCAGAATGGGCGGGAAAATGACAGAAAGGAGCATATAAATACCATGAAAAATTGCCATTAAGGAGCCATTACTTTCAATTTTGTAAGAAGAGTTGCTACAGGAAATTATGTCTGTTTCAATACTGAACTTTCATAGTATTTGCAGTATGGCATGCAGCTAAGTTTGGGGATCTGATTGCTGGATCCCGAAGTTCCCCAACAAATCTTCAGCTGCCTAATCTACAAAATGAATTTTGAGTTAAGTGCACACCTATGTTTTCTTCTAAACCTAACCAGACTCTGTGCTCCTAAAATCAACAAGCAAGTCATGAAGGACTGGTAATTTTTTATTTTGATTAAACCGCAACTTTCCAATCTACTCGTGAACTATCTCGCTAATTACGTTAAAAGTAATTACTGCCTTAAATCTTATCTATTCATTTAGTTATGCTTAAAATTGTTACACAATAATTCTCTATGTTGTTACATCTCTAGTTCTAAATTGATACTTTAATAATTTTCTTTTTCTTCTTATGGCAGTTTAATTGACTAACTCTTAATTATATTTTAATGATTATTAATATCATTTAATTACGATATAATATGCCAATAATACTTTCAACTTGATAATGTTTCAGTTTAAATTTATCATAAGAAAATATTTACCGTATAAAGTTTTATAGCTTATTTCTTGCCTATAAGAACTAAATTAATAATAGTTCTACTAATTATCGGGTTGAAAGATTTATATAATTATTTGATATAATTTTACCAAGAGCTGAATAAATTTTATTAGCTTAACTTCTAGCTACTATGCTCTTGATTAAGTTTATTTAATTTCTAAAAGATTATTGCACATGTATAAATTTAAAGTCATTAAAGGTTTGAGGAAGTTTTGTGAGAAAGAGAAAATATATCTTCTGAGTTAAGTCTAGTCTGTCAGCTTTTGTGTTTGGGGAAAGCATGATATAAGGGGGTACCATTACGTAATTGAGTTTAGTTGTTTTCCTATCGTTAGTTTGAATTTTAATATTATTGTCCAAGTTGTCACATCAAGCATTTATATTATATATAATTTGAGCTGTAAATTTAATATTATAATGATTATATTCATTCTCTTCCTAACATTGCTGGTACGAGCTATCTTCTTGATTTCTTAGGTTTTGTCATTCTTGTAGTATTATTAAAATATAACACAAATGTTATTTTCCCATTGTTCATTACTTGTTTGGAACACCAAAGGTTTGTGGCTAAGTCCCTGCCTGGCTTTCCCCATGTTTAAACAAGTAGCCATCGGTTTTCTTGAATTGTCAACAAAACCATTCCCTTCATCTTTGCTCATATTGTGCCAGTACTATTCTCATTGAAGAATTCAAATAACAGCCCGCAGTTTAATTTGCTTTGTAATTTGCGATGAAGTGATGCCTTTTAAAATCAACTTATTTTACATTTCTATGCAAACCAAAATAATTGTACTTTGCCAAGTGCTTAATTGAAATCATATTTTTGTATTTCTTATGCTTTCCATAAACTTATTCATAGAGGAATGGGAGATAAATCTCACCTTCTTTGTTTTTCTTTATATAAATTAGAAGCATATTTTCTTTCTAGACATACATCAAATTAGTAGTTAATATACATAATTCAGTTGGCATATATACTATACATATTGTAATCACACAGGTCTTTTGTCAGAGTATAGATTAGACATATCTATCTATACCTTAGGTATTTAGGTATTAATTATTGGCATATATATATAAAACCCACCATTAGTCTTGTATACTGTAGTTTCATGTTTTAGACTAGAGATACATTATGCAGTCATCATCATCATTTATATAAGCCTTGCTTATATTAAATATTATATATTGTACTTAGTGTCTGACTTATCATTCTTTATTAATTAGATTAAGTATTAATGTTTACTGTTGTTTTGGCAACCCATATATATATATATATTAATTTATTCAGAGATATACATAATAGTTCTATCCTGCATTATTTAGAGGCAGATAAGTAGTCTCATTAATAATAATATCCGTTGAGCTAGTTCATGGTGCATATTCTCATGTGTCATCATTACATGATATTTATTAGGTGTTTAATCTGAGACTTATGGAGTGGGTTCGAATTCAAGTTGGTCCCTGATCTAAATCTCAGACTTGATTGTGTTTGAAGTACACTTTTGAGTTCCATCTCATGTAATGACCAGTACAATACAAATCATACCAAAAAATGAAAACTTAAATAGCAATCTAAAAAAATTAATATGTGGCTCTTCAAGCTAACTGTTAATACTAAAACATATATTTATCCAGAAAAAAGATTAAATCCAATTTGTCCAAAACTTTTTATAAATTACATTAAAGCAAAGATCTATGTACCATTCCAAAATATCTAATTGTATGGTGGCAACCAAAACAAATCAATTTGATAATATATTTATCGTATCTATATTATTCATTTCTAAATGGCCATACTGATTTCTATAGGGAAATGATAGATGTATTAAATGTTTACAATTTAAATAACATTTTGTATCTTTTTTTAATATAAAATATTGTAACTATCACAAAAAAATCATACTCTCAAACCTATGAGGTATTAATACCATTCATAAAATATTTGTTCCAAGTATTTTAGATTTCTTTTTTTTTTTTACGTTTTGACTACAATTTAGTCTAGAGATCATATATCAGAATGAGTATAAAGAAGATGAATTTTGTAATTATTTATTTGAATCCTATGTTTACTTTAAAACCCTGACGAAGTATGCTATGCCTTTCCGAATATTAAAATAATAAATTTTTATCATGACCTTTTATATTGCAATGCTGCTGTGTCATAATTTTCTAGCCATGTTGCTACAGTCATATCTAAAGCATAGTAAATGCCAGATTGTTACAAAATGTATGATGATGATGTATGTTTGTACCAACCAAAATTGGCAATCAAATCTGACAAACTCTATGATAGCCAGATATATAATATAGTTTAGAAAATATTTATCAAATGAACAGCATACTCAAATTCTATCATCCTTTATTATCATTAAAAGTGGTCCGTGTGTTTTGGTGTGGGGGTAGAGCATCTGATTTGGGGTTAGGAAGTCCTAGGATTGATTGGTAGGTCTGATGCTTGAATTTCGTATGAAATCCCAGACAATAAATCCATATGTGATTTTTTTTTTTATCATTAAAAGTACTATATAAATAAATTATCCATAAAAATATCTTGACATCTGGACAGGTAATTGCATATGGGATATCAGTGTTTTCCATTGAATTGAATCTCTGTAACTGTAACAAATAATCAATTTTCATACCTTTTCTATACTTAGAAATATGTAAGTATTTTAAATCATAACAATTAAAGATAGTAAATAAATTTAAACTGATGATGATAATCAAATGTGTATCGATGAGTAAGTGAGTATTGCTTGTTACCCAAGTGTGCCCCTTAGTAAAAATAAAAACTTTTTAGCAGAGCGTTAACTTATAATAATTTGATTTTAATTTTAAATACTATTTGCGATCTATTCATAATTGAAACAATTATTGAAAATTATAGATATATCGCTTCTATTTATTTCATATTTTTAAAATATTTGTTTGTTATATACCTATTTTTAATTTAAATCTATTATTTCTGACAAACAAAAACAACTTCCTAATTATTTTTTTAAGTGCGTCTTAAGAATAAGCGCAAACATTGTCCATTTCCTTTTCCGTCTTATGATTTAATTTCTCTTATAAACCTACAATATCCCTTTTGATCACTTCTAAATCATTAAGCCTTTTATAAAAATATTGTATAAAATTTTGTTGGTATTTATATTTTTTCAGAATTAATTATATATAAATTTAAAGTTTACTGATAATTAAAAAATATACAGAAAAAGCATGTTAATTCTTTTGTTTGTTTGTATGTATGTATGTATGTATTCACAGTAAAATAAAAATTCTTTTTATCATTCAAATAGATTACAATAAAAAATATAATATTTATACATGTGATCTTTTGGTATAGAGTATATTAAAAATGTACATTTAAACCAAGATCTTTTCGCAAACACCCATGTATGTAAGTCATACATAACGTGACATTGCTTTTATAAGCTTGTATTTACAAAAATATAATACAAAGAGCGTACCAATAGCTCAAACAAGCTCTTAATTGATAAATGCGGTAAGAGAAAATATTTAAAATCTTTATACGGAACATTCTTATTCCCAGATCAATTGTTTTCGAGCTTATGGCTCACCTCAGTGATGAGCTAGAATATTCAGACACTAGATCTAAAACATCAACTCAAAACCCAGCACTTATTTCATACATAATATTTAAGTAGACCCTCTAAAGTTTTCAGTCATGAAAATGTCTTTTACTCCAGCTATCTAACTTAAATAGCTTTATGGGACTGAACCAAATTCAGATCTACCATATATTAATAGCCTCAGCATAGCCAAAGCCATAAAGGTAAAATTATAATAATCAGTAAAGCAAGTCATATATAACATGACATTACTTTTGTCAACTAAGAGTAAAACTCTCTATACATATTGCCACTCAGTGCAAGCCAGAGTAATCAGTGGATGCCAGAAGGCTTGTGCATAAAATCACCATCTTGTACCTACTCATCCAATATCCCCAGACTAGTTTCTGGCTTGTGGTTTAAAATCAATTAAGAGCTTGTTTAAGCTATTGGTATGCTCTTTGTATTATATTTTTGTAAATACAAGCTTATAAAAGCAATGTCACATTTTATATGACTTACTTTATTGATTATTATAATTTTAACTTTATGGCTTTGGCTATGCTGATGCTATTAATATATGGTAGGTCTGAATTTGGTTCAGTCCCATATCGCTATTTTGAGTTAGATAGCTGGAATAAAAGACATTTTCATGTCTGAAGCTTCAGAGTTTCTACTTAAATATTATATATGAAATAAGGGTTGGGTCTTGAGTTGATGTTTTAGATCTAGTGAATATTCTAGCTTCTCACTGAGGCGAGCCATAAGCTTGAAACCAATTGGTCTGGGGATAAGAATGTTCCAGATAGAGATTTTAAATATTTTCTTTTACCGCATTTATCAATGAAGAGCTTGTTCGAGCTATTGGTACACTCTTTGTATATATGTGTGCATTATGTATGTTTGTGTATACACGCTTATGTATATCTATGAAAAATTTGAGTTTAAATCTGTTTTTTTTATTTATACATTATATATATAAAATAACCTTTAAATGCATATATATATATATATATGTTTTAGTAATAAAATGTATTATATAAGAGTACATGGATATTTATCAACAATTATGGTAATAAATTTTTGGTCTAATACAGTATTTATTACTTTGCTAAGCCAGGACCTTGATATAGCATATCTTTGTGTCAAAGCATGATTAAAGTGAATATTAGTAAATTCAATAGCATATTCACGTGTATAAGCATTTGTTAAACTAGTCACTGATTATTATCGATTTGTATATTTGCATGTGTAAATTGAACCAGCAGTTAGCTATGATATTAGATTATGGAATTCTTAGAGTTAATTATGTCATGGTTTAAAAAAATGACCAGATTTTTTCTCATGGTCTACAAAGACTGAGCTATAACCGCTGTTGCATTTAGCTCTTTTACATAAATGAGCATGCTGAGTGATTCTCAGTTTAAGTTTTCACATGTCTTTTCATAGTATCTGACATTGCAAAATTAACACAATCTAGGGTATATAGCAATTGAGCTTTATCATTATCATTAATCTTATCTTTGGGATTGTTATATGTCTATTTAGTGATAATGGGCATCTAAAACCAATATTAAAATCCTTGTGCATAATCGATATTATTTTTCAATGTATGTATTGTAACGAGCACAGACGTTCGTTACATTGTTTTTTTTTATATATATTATTAAACAAGTTAAAATAAAAAGTTCGCATTTAAAAACTTTCTTTAAAAATTGAAATTAAAATATCGTCTTAAACTCTTATATATTAAGTCGCACAGATAATGAAAAATTATTAAAATAAAATTTTTATTAAAGAAAAAGGTATTTTTAAAACTAAATTTTAAAAAAGATTTGGAGATAAAATTATATCTTTAAATTTGTCTTGAAATATATTTTTGATTTGGAAAACAGGGTAATTAATTAGAAATGGAAATGATTGTTAATTAGTTAAATTAAAACCAGCCTTGAGCATTTAAATGTAATAACCTCAGTCAGATAGAAAAAAAAAAACAATAGAAACTGATTAGCCAATGAAAGAAATCCATTTGGGAAATCGGACCTCAGCGAAAGAATCATCACTCCATGACGCAATGTTAATTCAATCCTTGACATTAATATAAAAAGGACAGGTTTTGGAAAGCTAGGTAGTTAGTGAATGAGGAGTGATTGATTATTGACGATGTAACAGCTTGGTGTTAGTGCTGAGGGGATTGAAAAAGACGTACAGCTTCAATCCCTTCAGTTCTGTAAGAAAGGAAGAAAAATGGGCCATCGTTTCTTCATTGAGGACTAATTACACTAAAAAAAAAATAAAAATCTCCAAAGGATAAATAAATCGATCAACCGGATACAAATCTTCGGACGACGTGGGAATTCACGTGCAAACGGCAAGGAATATACGAAGATGAACTATTTCAATAACCGTAAGACTTTAAAATTTATGAACAGTAAATATAAAAACTCTCCAGATTTAAATGATTTCAATATTATTCTATCTGACCAACATTATTTTTATTAATTAGTATAATTTTATTTAATGTATTTAATTTGTAAAATCATTTCCATTTATTTATTTATTTATTTAATTTTGTTCTTTAAGTTTTATTATGATTTCTGTTTTCCGTTAAATAAATTATAAAAAAATGTTAAACTTAAGTCGGGCGTGAATGGCTGTATCGATTTGTAAAGATATATTAAGGGAGGGTAATCTTGGGTTGTTCATTTCGTAGTTGAATTGGTTCAATGGATTGGATATATTTATGTAATTAGTAGGTGTAGCATGAGATCCGCCACGGGCAGGATTATAGATATATGCCACACACCCTCTGTCTGCCTATGGATGGGTTTGTAAGTCGGCAGAAGACCGCAGCCCATTCCTATGGAGTTTTTAGTTTATTGATCTACTTGCCCACAGATGTCACATCCCTGTGGGTGGAGAGTCAATGTCGTTTCTATTTCTACATATTGTTCAGATGTACATTCCTGACAATATTGTTGTGTTGTCGTATCATGCTACATTGAATACATGAATGTATCAGATGGATTGGCGCCAGTTGATTGCGAAATGTGTTGCCTAAGGTTAAGTAGGGATAGAATATTTTATTTTTAAATGCAAATCTATGTAGTCGATTCAGGCTCGATCCTAAATAAAACTATTAAATTTAAGTTGTTTATAGACGCTTGCATGGATTGTTTATCGGTTAACTATGTTTTGCGTTTCATATTTGATCAAAATATATAGACATTCGATAAATAATGATACCTTACGGTGAGTATCTAAAAATGTATTTATTCGGATGTCTTTTAAGTTATTGGTGACGATGCAAGTATCTTACGATGAATACTAGAGGGTTTCTTATAATTCCCTATGCAATTGTCAGTAATCAATAATTTTGTATTTTGATCGTTTATGTTTACTTTGAAATGTTTTTGACCGTTGAAATCTATGTAACCGATCTATAGCAACATATTAAACAGGTTTATAAGCCCATCTGTGCGAACTTGATTAAAAATGTAAATTTATAATATAATAGTAACTCAATGTAAATTAAAGTAAAATCAAAGTTAAAAATAATGTTAAATGTTTAAATGTAAATCACTAAAATAATTTTAAACCTTATATATATGTGCATAAATAAATCTGTTTGTATGATAATTACTGGCAGTGGCTTACTTTATTCTTTTATATACTAGTAAATGATATTATTAAATCTCTGCTATTCCACTGAGCTAGTGACAATGGGCTAACGATCTAAATATGTAAATAAAGTGGAATCCTAACAGCGCGTATCTGCCTACTCTATAAATTTTTCTAGGCTCAAATGCCTAGATGGCGCCCTTTGGTAGTGCGGTGCGGTGCGTTGCGATCTCCCACTTCGTTTGGATCGTTATAATTGGCGTCCCAAGTGTGGCCTTACCTCAGAGATTGACCCTGAGAAAGGGAATTAATGCTGAAATTTCCGATCTTTAATAAACCACAAATACCCTGAGCAAATTTTATCAAAATGAATGTTTTATCTGCTTACATAAGTCGGATATTTTTAAATTTTATAAAAGCACTGCCAGCAAGAAATTGCGCATATATATTAAATAAAAGAAAGTATAAATAATTTTAAAACTAATTTTTGTAAATTAAAAAGAAAATCAAAAGGTTGCATTGGATATGTCTTTTTTTTTTTGTGTTAATATATATTTATGCGTTAACATGTATAGGCGCACAGCCACGGAAGTTTATGATCGAAATGTGGTACCTTACGATGAGTACCGTTGGGAATTTATGTCAGTGTAATCCTATTTATGCATTTCAATCAGGTCATAAATAAGTTGGTGGTAGTTATAATTGTGCTGCAAATATACACGTATAAATCCATTATCTTGGAACATATTTATCTCAATGCAACCTTCCTAAATAAGTTAAATAATTTGTTTGTCATGCCGTAAGTAGAAATCAAATGGATAAAATAAAATAGAATTCTCGGGGGGAGGGGTGTTAACATAAATGGTCCTTAGGTAGGCGATGGTCAACATTTTCTTTTTCTTTTTGTATATAGTTTTTTGTAAAATTATTAACTGAATGTTTGTAAATTTTGTTAATACCGTAATTACTAACCCTAAGTAAAATATTTTTTTTTTTTGATCATTTTTTTTTAAGTAACTTTACTGATATGTAACGAGCACAGACGTTCGTTACATTGTTTTTTTTATATATATTATTAAACAAGTTAAAATAAAAAGTTCGCATTTAAAAACTTTCTTTAAAAATTGAAATTAAAATATCGTCTTAAACTCTTATATATTAAGTCGCACAGATAATGAAAAATTATTAAAATAAAATTTTTATTAAAGAAAAAGGTATTTTTAAAACTAAATTTTAAAAAAGATTTGGAGATAAAATTATATCTTTAAATTTGTCTTGAAATATATTTTTGATTTGGAAAACAGGGTAATTAATTAGAAATGGAAATGATTGTTAATTAGTTAAATTAAAACCAGCCTTGAGCATTTAAATGTAATAACCTCAGTCAGATAGAAAAAAAAAAAACAATAGAAACTGATTAGCCAATGAAAGAAATCCATTTGGGAAATCGGACCTCAGCGAAAGAATCATCACTCCATGACGCAATGTTAATTCAATCCTTGACATTAATATAAAAAGGACAGGTTTTGGAAAGCTAGGTAGTTAGTGAATGAGGAGTGATTGATTATTGACGATGTAACAGCTTGGTGTTAGTGCTGAGGGGATTGAAAAAGACATACAGCTTCAATCCCTTCAGTTCTGTAAGAAAGGAAGAAAAATGGGCCATCGTTTCTTCATTGAGGACTAATTACACTAAAAAAAAAATAAAAAATCTCCAAAGGATAAATAAATCGATCAACCGGATACAAATCTTCGGACGACGTGGGAATTCACGTGCAAACGGCAAGGAATATACGAAGATGAACTATTTCAATAACCGTAAGACTTTAAAATTTATGAACAGTAAATATAAAAACTCTCCAGATTTAAATTATTTCAATATTATTCTATCTGACCAACATTATTTTTATTAATTAGTATAATTTTATTTAATGTATTTAATTTGTAAAATCATTTCCATTTATTTATTTATTTATTTAATTTTGTTCTTTAAGTTTTATTATGATTTCTGTTTTCCGTTAAATAAATTATAAAAAAATGTTAAACTTAAGTCGGGCGTGAATGGCTGTATCGATTTGTAAAGATATATTAAGGGAGGGTAATCTTGGGTTGTTCATTTCGTAGTTGAATTGGTTCAATGGATTGGATATATTTATGTAATTAGTAGGTGTAGCATGAGATCCGCCACGGGCAGGATTATAGATATACGCCACACACCCTCTGTCTGCCTATGGATGGGTTTGTAAGTCGGCAGAAGACCGCAGCCCATTCCTATGGAGTTTTTAGTTTATTGATCTACTTGCCCACAGATGTCACATCCCTGTGGGTGGAGAGTCAATGTCGTTTCTATTTCTACATATTGTTCAGATGTACATTCCTGACAATATTGTTGTGTTGTCGTATCATGCTACATTGAATACATGAATGTATCAGATGGATTGGCGCCAGTTGATTGCGAAATGTGTTGCCTAAGGTTAAGTAGGGATAGAATATTTTATTTTTAAATGCAAATCTATGTAGTCGATTCAGGCTCGATCCTAAATAAAACTATTAAATTTAAGTTGTTTATAGATGCTTGCATGGATTGTTTATCGGTTAACTATGTTTTGTGTTTCATATTTGATCAAAATATATAGACATTCGATAAATAATGATACCTTACGGTGAGTATCTAAAAATGTATTTATTCGGATGTCTTTTAAGTTATTGGTGACGATGCAAGTATCTTACGATGAATACTAGAGGGTTTCTTATAATTCCCTATGCAATTGTCAGTAATCAATAATTTTGTATTTTGATCGTTTATGTTTACTTTGAAATGTTTTTGACCGTTGAAATCTATGTAACCGATCTATAGCAACATATTAAACAGGTTTATAAGCCCATCTGTGCGAACTTGATTAAAAATGTAAATTTATAATATAATAGTAACTCAATGTAAATTAAAGTAAAATCAAAGTTAAAAATAATGTTAAATGTTTAAATGTAAATCACTAAAATAATTTTAAACCTTATATATATGTGCATAAATAAATCTGTTTGTATGATAATTACTGGCAGTGGCTTACTTTATTCTTTTATATACTAGTAAATGATATTATTAAATCTCTGCTATTCCACTGAGCTAGTGACAATGGGCTAACGATCTAAATATGTAAATAAAGTGGAATCCTAACAGCGCGTATCTGCCTACTCTATAAATTTTTCTAGGCTCAAATGCCTAGATGGCGCCCTTTGGTAGTGCGGTGCGGTGCGATGCGATCTCCCACTTCATTTGGATCGTTATAGTATGTATATTAAGGATGTGAGGCATATCAATCTATGGTTTAGAATTAAATATTCTATCAAATTTATGTCTACTATTAAATATTTTTATCTGTATGTCAAGCATGACCCTATAATAAACAATTTTAATTAAATCTTTTTTATAATATTCTAAATTATTTTTTCTCTTGGATTCAAATTTACAAAGTTTTGAATTCTTAAGCAAAAAAATTTTAAATCCTGCTATTTTATATTGAAATGGAATCTTTGAATATGAATGCAGATAACTCTTAACCCTAAGAAGTTTTACAATCACTAAATAATCAATAGTATAATTCTATCTTGTCAATCTTAAAGTCCAGAAATTTCATAGATTGGTTATTATTCACCTCTTCCATTACTCATTTAATTTCAAGAAATTGCTTTAATTTATTAAACATTTCTTGAATAAGCTTAGGGAGAGTGCAAAGACATCATCCATATATCTAGTATATATCACATCTTAATTAGTGTGTAAATGGGATTGAATGACATCCATCCTGATGAAAGCTACTACTAAGCTATAAATTATGCCATTAATACAATCCCATGGGCCAATTTGTAGTCATACTAAAAGTAGCATGCAAATTGTCATTGATCTGGCATAAAACATTCATAATAAATTGAGTTATGCTTCAATGGATCTTTGAGTGAATATATATATATGAATTAGATTTCAATTAATAGAAATTAAAAGATAAATATAAATAGAATAATAATACTTTAAGCACAAAATAAAAAAAAAGAAAAGAAATTTATTTTTTTTAAATTAGCAGTATTATTTAGTACAAAAACAAAAAAGAAAGCAAATACAATGTCTACACATATAAATTTTATAATAAGATCATGATCTTTTAAAAAATGATTAAATAGAATGTTGTAAAGAAATGGTGTATATTATGAAAATACAGAATAGAAAATGTGAATCATAGTTATGGAATTTACCAAATACGTTTTGAAAAAAAAGTTGGCATTTAATATTATGATATTGGAATGAAATATTTAGATAACATTAGAATAAAAAGTACTAGAGAAGGTTTAAGATGGAAAGGGTACAATGATAAAATAATATAAGTTATATAAGTTATGTTGAAAAAAGAAGTCAAAATAAAAAAAACCTTATGACTAATATTTCTTTTTAATTTACATAAAAAGGAATAATTCTGGAAAAGAGATAATTCATTTATGCACCACATTTTATCATTAACTTATTGGTCATATATTCAAACACTTTCAGCTTTTTCTTGTAAAACTAAGAGATATTTGCAAGAGATTTTTGAGATGAAATGTTTTACTCACAAACAGGTTATAACTAAACTATCAAAGACAGATCAGAGAAAGTAAAAATATACAAGAAAATTATATTGCAGATAAATTTTAATGACTTTATAAGGTATTCTACATCAAAGAATTTTGAATAATGAAAGCTGGTGTTTTAATATATTTGCCAAAGCTAAGGATCCTGGAATTGATATTTCATTAGAAAATCTTCAGAAAACTGAAACAAATTTAATTAAAATACTGGACAAATTATATCAATTAATCTGGAAAATTAAAGCCTACAGATAAGATGTAAGTTATGCTCCTATACTAATGAAAGGAGTGTTGATAGAGAATGCAAACTATTAACCAATATCAAATATGTAACACTAATAATATAAATCTATTCAAAGAACAATCAATTCTGAAAAGGTCTTGTAAATAATGCCCATCTTTCTTTATACCAATTATTAGTAATCATTTTCATCTGATCTCCAGTTTGTTATGTAGTAATAAATTAATCATTGATATTAGGAAAGTTGAAACATTTTTATTAGCAACATTTTTTATATTAATCAAGCCAGCTTACAGTTTCAAATATTAATAGACATCAAATTCTAATCTCAGTGCATGTCACTAGCTGAAAATTTAAATATAAAAATGACAAATCATTCTCACACCTTAAGTTTGTTCAGCTATGCCCCCCCAAGAAATAAAAAAGTCCAGATCTCAAGCAGCCAATCCAAAATATATTTATCTCTTGAGTTGTATGCTGCAATGATATTAAATGTTGAAATACAGACTAATTCAATTAGAGAGTGAGAAATGTAAATTAATAACGATCTTAAATTGCTCATAAACAAATATGCATTTAATACACATATACAAAGAAAAACTTAGCATTACTCATTTTAGTCTTTGCAAACTCCTAACATAAATATATAAGAAGTAATCCTAGTGCATACTGCTAGCAAAAAATTCAAATATAAAAATGAAAAATCACATGCACACAATTACATTTTTTCAGCTATGCCCCTTGTGTTTTAAATATAAAAGTCCAAATCTCAGTGTATAGCTGAAAACATTTAATGTGTGTAAGTGGTTTGTCATTTTTATACATTAAATTCTAATAATGTTAACAAGCTCATATATAAGTTAAAGTTTATCAAATATAAAATGCTGATAATATAAACCTATTCACAACCTAGTCATATTATAATTATGATAAAATTCTCATATTAATGCTTCACCCCAAATTGAAATCATAAGTGTTAAAAAACTATTAACTACTCTATTAAGTTATAAATTGCATTGTATTGCAATTATCAAACAGTTTTCTTAGAACATGCTTCTTCCATTGCCAAAAATAATTCTACTGGAGATGTACACTTTTCTTACTCTTCTTATAATGTAATATAATACTACTTGTATTAATAAAAAAGTGAGAATGAGTTTTGTATTAATTATAAAATTCATATTTTTTGATTAATGACAGTGATATGCAGTTGGTTAATCTAAACATTTTTTATAACATGTTTTACTCTCTCAAAAATAATAGTATTTTTTTTTATATGTGCGCAATTCAAAATTTGAATCTAGGTAAAAATCTGGAACATTTTTGGGATAGCTGAAGATTTCTAAGCAAGCATGCAATATTTCTCAGATGTGAAAAAATTAATGATGAAGTAAAAAAAGTATAATTGTGAATTGGCAAAGAAAACCATAGAAGATACAAAAAAAGTCTCAAAAATATAAAACAATATCTTGGTATTAAAGTATAAGTTGTTTCATCAATAAAAAGATGTGTTTTTTTTTTTTTGTTTGTTTTTACAAAAAGCGGTATGACATCATGAAATATGTGAAAAAGTTTTACAAAGCACTACATAATAGTAAAAAAAAAAATTCTCTACAATTGCATCTTTTGAACTGGAAAGTATTAGAAATTTGCAATAATATCTATGAAGAATGGAAAAGCTTTAGGAAGTAATGAAATTATTAGTGGTCTCTTGAAAGAAGAAAGTAAAAAAAATACGGAAATTGTTGGATTATTTAAGATGATTGGAAAAAGTTGATAATGAAACTTATTTAAGAATTGTGAAAAGCAAGATATTCAAAACTATAAATTTATCAATTCAATACAAGATATTTATAAATATCATTTAATTTGACTGTAAAAAACTTTCATAAGAATAAAAAACTGGATTTAAAGGTAATTTTATTATATTAGATAATATTTACGTGTTAAAAAAAGTTACATAGAAAAACACTAATTATAAGTTACCATGTGCTTTGGATTTAAAAAGCATATAAAGCCATTTGACTCTATAGACTTAGCTGTAATGATCAATACATTAGAACATCAAGATATAAACCCAGAATGTTATTAAATTTTAGAGAATATTTATTGAAAAGCAATAGCAGTGATTGGATTAAATGATGATATTTAAAAAAATAATATTAACAATAGTATACAATAGGATTTCATAACATTAAAACTTTTTATAATGTCTTTATGGGAAGTATTTCATAGATTAAAATGAAATGCTAAGAAAATAAAAATAAATGCAGATTATTTAAGTCATCTAGTTATTGCAGACGATGTTATTTTTGCAAAAAATGCTTCAAAAATTAAATAAATATTTCAACAGTTATCAGATAAAAATAGGGAATTAGAACTAAAAAAACCAAAAAGACTAGGTAATGTTCAATGATTTCTGCTTGAAAATAAAATAAAATTACCCATAATAAAGAGTGCCTGGTTTTCAAATATTTCCATAATGAATTAGGAAAAGTTAACAAAATACAAATATTTTAGTCAGATTTAATGTGGATAGAAATATGATGAATTAAAGTATTAAATTTGTGTGAAGTAATTTGACAAAAATATGCCTATCTATATGATAATGAAGATTTTTAATAAATATATTAGCAGTTCTTATATATGGATCTGAAATTTGGATACTTAACAAAAGACTAGTACAGAAACTCCAGAGATCACAAAAGGATTGATGAAATTTTTGTTGGAAATAGCCAGATATGAGTAAAAGTGAAATACATTGGTAAAGAACAAAAAGGTGACACAGATATTATTGAAAGAATGAACGTGACCAGAACAGAGTTGGATGGACATTGTTGAAAATGAAATATATATCTGGAATGCAATATATGTGTATGATTATACTATCTGCATAATGATCATATTTAAACCATCGTTATACATTACACATATCCAATACCCATCCGAAATATAATAAATTTCTTCACATGATCTAGATTTTAAAACATGGTATTAAATTTTAGAGATTTTATTCCTAAAAATATTTGGTAAGATTGCTAATTGGGATTTTAAAGATTTTTTACATATATGTTCGGTATTTAAATAATGTTTTGAGGATTTAGTTTGTCATGTTTCAATTTAAATATTGGATTTTTACATATTTGTAAATGCTAAGAATATTGAAAAAGTCTAGACATTTTTGAAAAAATTCCAATTATGTTGATTCTGAAATCATAGTCAAACATTTTTAATCTCATGCTCTTAAGCCTGCTTAATAAGTTAGACTAAATAAAACAGATTTTGAATTTTTTTTTAAATGCATATAATAATAAAAGGATATTAGCCTGATAATAAAAACGTATTAAAAGTGTCTCCCAGATTGTGTGCAGATTAATATACAATTACTATTATCTTGAAATCACTGATTATTCGATCTCACAATAGATGATATTAGATTATAGAGATGCTCTTGTTTATAAGATTGAAGTAATTTAAAATAGTACAACATATATATTTGCAAGTTTTTTTTTCTTTTTATCGGTGCATCTTTTATTTTTAGTTCAATCCTATCACAACTATCCATCAGCCCAGAAATCAGATCAACCTCCCATATTATAAATACATTCGAAACATACACTTTTTTTTTAAGTGTCATAGCATCGGCCGGGATGCGAACCCGCAACCCGGGCAACTGCCTGCAAGTGCAAGGCAGTCGCGCTGACCTCTCGACCACTAATGCAAGACAACTAACATACACTTTTTCAAGTAAGCCATATAGCTAAAGTCACAATTTTAAATTCATATGCACATGATTTTTAGAGATACATAAACTTAACAAATAATTTAATATATCAAGCACAGAGTTATTATAATTGAAATATAATTACAATTATATAATTATAATTGAATTATAATTACAATTTTGTTTTTAATAACCGGATATTTTATTTATTTTAAGCTTAACATTATATACATAAATTTAAATAAATTTCAAACGTCTATTCCATCCCATATTACCGAAACATATGATCAAAGTCATATGAGAAAGATAAATAATTCTCAATACGCCCATTTTTGTGCTGAACCAGCATTCATCAATTGATCTAAATCACAATCTCTTATACATAGTTTCATCAATTATTCAGTACATATGTAGATAACAAATTACTATACTTTATTTGACAAGTGTCAACTTTTCTGCACTCACAACTTTGATGCAAAGCATTTTATAAAAAATATTAGTAACTCTTAATAATCATTTATTAAGCTAAACATTATGCCTAGCCCAAATCTATACTTTATGACTTAATTAATGAAGATTGAACTCATATTTTAAAAAGTGCGTAACGGACATATAGACGAATATATATAACCTTTTGTAACGAAAATTGTTGTTATAATTTTGTAAAAAAAAAAAATATATTAAAAAAAAAAGAATTTAAAGGGGGAAATTATTTATCTTTGTACAAGATTATTTTTTTGCCTTTTCAGGCAATACCTAATACAAAGAATTTTTTTTTTTAATTACCTTAATCTTAGTTATGTAATTATTTTACGGTGAGCAATCTCAAAGTAATTTATATGACAAGTAATTAATGATTAGGAATGTTGGCTTGCCTAGAATGATTGCAACTAATGCCTGGTTCTAGAAGTTTTTTAGAAAACCAGACATTTGAACAATGGGACAAGAGACATATAAGAGGTCAAAAATTTAACATAAAGTTTGATATAGGCTCTTTATGATTGAATGTTTACAGATTTCACTCACTCTTTAATATTGAATGTTTCCAGACTTCCCCATTTGTTGCTATTCAACTAGTTCTTCGTAAAATTCTGCAGTGATTCCCAGAAATTATTAGCGAGATGTGGCCAATTAAAAGACAAAATATCACTACCAAATGAAAGAATGAATCATTTCAGTTTTGTGCTCATCATTATGAATGGCTAAGGCATTTACTCCATTGGCGAATTTCTATCTTCAGATATAACTCCATCCCTGTGTGATATAAACTAATAACAGGATGGATCTTTTGATTTTTACTAATCAACAACCTCCAAACCGAAGTTTTTCTTCTAACTTAATTGACAGGGTATGAGCACAGACTTTCACATGACCCACCACTCTCCACACTATCTCTTAACACTGATACACTTGAACACACATGTTGAAAAGATAAATAATCACCAATATATGTATTTCATGCTAAATCAGCAATCATCAGTTGGTCCAGATTACCATCTCTACACATATATGCTACAAGTGCTCAGATATATATTAAGATAGCAAATCCTCCTACTTTAATGGACAGGCTTCAATCTACTCCACACTCCAACTCTTCAACCGTCCATGTGTTTAATGGTTTATGTCCTGTACATGAGGGATCAGATTGACCTTAGGTCAACATGGGTGTGATAATAATCTCAGCCTCAGGGTGGCCTTTGAGCATTCCATCATCAGATTTTCAATTGGATGGACGGTTGAAGAGTTGGAGTGCGGAGTAGATTGACACCTGTCCATTAAAGTAGGAGGATTTGCTATCTTAATATATATCTGAGCACTTGTAGCATATATGTGTAGAGATGATAATCTGGACCAATTGATGATTGCTGGTTTAGCATGAAATACGTATATTGGTGATTATTTATCTTTTCAACATATGTGTGTTCAAGTGTATCAGTGTTATGAGATAGTGTGGAGAGTGGTGGGTCATGTGAAAGTCTGTGCTCATACCCTGTCTATTACATATATAGACACAGGTATATATAAGCTGTGTATTTCAGCTATTCTAACTTAATTCCAAATAAATGAAATAAATTACATGAATCGTCAAGCAAATCTACGTATATATCTAATTGGACCATTAACTCAAAAGTCTGCCGTACAACGTTTACAATAATATATGAGAACTTTAATTACTCAATAAGCCAGGCATTATTAAACTTTACGTATAAAAACTTTTAATTCTTAGATAAAATAATTACTATTAGATTAATTATTATTAGTTGATCTATTGATTTTGATGTAATCTAATTTTGATACATTATTTTGTATGTGTCTAATTAATTTTCTGATATGGATGAGTTATTAAGTTGTTTTTTTTAAAATATATTTCAAATATATAAAATTGTTTTGTTTTTTTATTACTGATAGTTTAATAATATTGATTTACAGTAAGTTGATTATGTCAGATTTGCTATCTAAATATAAACCAAGCAATGATTATATATGTGTGAGAGATGAAAGTCTGGACCAAATGATAAGTGCTGGTTTGGCATGAAATACATATATTGGTGATTATTTATCTTTTCTACATGTGTGTGGTCATGTGTATCAGTTATATGAGATAGTGGGAGTGCTTGAAAGTCTGAGTTCAAATCCCTTATATTTACAATTAAGCTCCAGGAATGTTAAGAGCTCCTGGTTTTTAAATATTTACATATGAAGCTTGTATCCTGTCCATCCCTCTTCTATCCTATACATGAGGGGTAAGAGTGACCTGAGGTCAACTTGGGTATGGCATCAGCATGGGATTTGAACTTTCCACCATCAGATTTTCAATGATATGGATGGCTGAAAAGGTGGAGGTTGGAGAAGATTGAAGCCTGTCCATTAAAGTGTGAAGATTTGCTATCTAAATATAAACCGAGCAATGATTATATATATGTATGAGAGATGATATATGATAGCTGGTTTAGCATGAAATATGTATATTGGTGATTATTTATCTTTTCTTCATGTATGTGGTCATGTGTATTGGTTGTATGAGATAGTGTGGATAGTTGAAGGATGCTTGAAAGTTTATGTTCAAATCCCTTATATTTAAAATTAACTTAAGTAATTATATTTTTATGATTATTCCTAGAGTAGGAAAATAATATTATTTTACAAATAATTAATTATCAGTCTTCTTACCAATTAGTCGAACTGTTAATTGCCTTATTTATTAGTATGTGCCAAGAGCATTAACTTTCTTTAAGTATTCGAAATATCATTCTTTATATAAAATAAATGAACATCATTTTCAACTTGTGTATGTAACTGTTTTAAAGTTGATTGTTCCTTACCTGCATTAGAAATTATTTGAGCTTTATTTCATCTAGCGTTTGACAGCTATGTTTCTGCTGACATCATTAGATATTGTTTGATGTGTGTATTTTTTTTGTAGCAGATTTAATTAACTTAGCTCTAGTCTAGCTTTGGTATAGCTTCCAGGGCAGTCTGTTTTTGTTACCACTATATTTGTTTAGTGAGTCCTTAGGAGTTTCTGTCAGCAAAGATATTATTCTATATGCACAATCCTTAATGCTTGAAGTGGGATTATTATTATCTTTACCAGGCCAGTCTAGAAATAATAGATCTGGTATTTCTTTAATTTATATTTGTTTCCAAATGCTCAGCTGATTTTGTGACATATTTAGTGCACACATGATTTTAATTTAAAAATGTTATATTGAAATTACTTGAATATTTTAATAAAGATATAATTTGTAGTTGAAATCTTTACCCATCATTATATTAAGATAATTGATTTCTTAAGTGGACATAAACAATAATAAAGTAACTAAATTCATTATTTAGATAAAACCATCCATAGAAGGAATTTATTTATTTAAAATTCACTTATGGATTTTATATATATATTTTTTGTACAACCTCATTTAAGAATTAATAAATGTGTTATGATTATTTAAATTTGCCTGGTCTTTGGTGTCTGTTATCTGTTGAATAATTGTTTATTAGATAAGAATCTGATCTAGCCTATTGATTACTTATTCATAAATTAAGATATACTAAACATCACATGATCACCATTTCTTATGCTTGTTCATAACTGTTATTAAAACAGTCAAAACTCTCCATACAGTAGTGCCACTCAGTGCAAGCCAGAGTGGCACTACTGTATGGAGAGCTTTTCCTGATTTAATATTTCAAGTTATCCACTGTTTACATATATTCTGGCATTAGAATAATTTTTCCAGGCTGTATAGAGTTTTGGCCATGCCTTCAAGTGTTCGAATATATGGATGGTGTCTGCAACCAACATGTGAATCTGAGTATAATTTCACAATGAGATTTATAAACAGTTGATTGATTGTATTAGTGGTTGGTCAATAGAATTTTACATTAGTAAGAAAGTAAATTGGTCAGTCAATAATAATAGTGATTGTGTTGTGAATAGAGGATTGTCTGGAGAAGGAGTTCACCATTCAATAAATTGTTTAAGAAAAATATTTATATAAATATAAAATTAAATTATAAATAGAAGAATATATTTTAAATAGAAATTAAATTTTTTTTTAGTAAACCAAAAGTAAATATTGAAAAAATTTTTGTTAAAGCTGAATAGAATAAAAAAGTTTAGTGTTGAAAATTAACTAAGTCTATTTTTTTAAAAAAAAAAATATGGAAACTGAAGATAAAGATAATCAGATGATACTTGAAAAGACAGGATGGGAAGAAGATAGTTCCATTATTTTTAAAATCTGGACATTGTAGAAAAAACAGGAATGCCTATGGATATGCAAATGCTTGGCAATATTCTAGTACAAAGCCAACAGGCAATGATGCAAAATATGAAACAAGACATGAAAGAAATAGAAGAAAGTATAAATCAAATTCAAAAGCAAGAATGGAAAATTTAACAAAAATCAGTAGGAGATTAAACAAAACTGACAGGAGGGGATAAAAACAATGAAATAAAAGTTAAAAGATGTAATATGGCAGAATATTAATGAAATGAAACAGGAGATTAGGTCAATGAAAGAGGAGAATAGTGAGATTAAGGAAGATATAAGGTTAGAGAGTATACGGGTAGATAAGCTTGAGGAAGAAATAGAGCAGAAAAAAAGAAGTATTTAAGAAAAACTTGCAAATAAAAGAAATTGTAGAAGAAAACAAGCAGACACAAGAAGCTCTTCTATAATTAATTTATCTTTATATAACTCATTTTATAACTCACACACATCCTACATTGGTGTCTCAGCTTATAACATTTTTTATATATTTTAAAATGTTATAAAGAATAATGAAGAAAGATATTTTAATCAAACTAATGATTTAATAAAAAAAAAAAAAAAATTAAATTACAAATGCATTTTTAAACCTAAACTATCTCCAAATAAATAAATAGTCATTTTCTTTCATTTGTACAATAACAATAAAATGTATGTACAATTAAATCAAACCAATACGATAAAAGTATCAATCTCAAATAAAAAAAACATTATGTACATGAAAAAATAAAAAAACCAATAAAATAGCATAATCTCAACTTTTGAAATTGAGCTCATTTAACTAAAGCAGTTCAAAATACATACCTTTATATTAATCAGCATTTATTTTTTATAGCGTCTGTATACAATTGTAATCGCATTCATATCGGCTTTTTCAAACCAAATTGTGCAAACGCTTTTTGCGAGTGTTAAATAATAAATGAATACCCTCTGACCCATACAAGATATAGAATTTATGCAGCAATAAAAGGAATCCCTTATTACTACGACTCAAATATTTATATATGAGCAAATCTGAAGTACTGGCACAGAAGGTGTGACTATACAACAGTCACTTTGAATTACTATATATAACTTATGAATGAATGACGCCGATGAAATTTACTAGAATTTACTGAACGTCATTCCAACTGAAATTAATCATATATATAAATCAGCATTTATTTTTTATAGCGTCTGTATACAATTGTAATCACATTCATATCGGCTTTTTCAAACCAAATTGTGCAAACGCTTTTAGTAAATTTCATCGGCGTCATTCATTCATAAGTTATATATAGTAATTCAAAGTGACTGTTCTATAATCACACCTTCTGTGCCAGTACTTCAGATTTGCTCATATATAAATATTTGAATCGTAGTAATAAGGGATTCCTTTTATTGCTGCATAAATTCTATATCTTGTATGGGTCAGAGGGTATTCATTTATTATTTAACACTCGCAAAAAGCGTTTGCACAATTTGGTTTGAAAAAGCCGATATGAATGTGAATACCTTTATATTGTTTTTCTAATTGTTTCTGTGCACATATGTAATTTCAGTACTTTTTATGTCACAATTTGATATTCACTTGAATGTCCTGATAGGGGTTTACACATCAGTGTCTATTGTTTGGTATCTGGTAATTTATTATGATTAGCTGTCCATTTTCTTGGTTGTAGTACTAATTTATATCTTTTTGAATGTTAACTTGTATATGCATACTTGAAATAATAATATATTTGTCTCTAAATCTGATCATCTTGAAAAGTGTTGTATATGAGAGTTCTTTTTAATAGTCTTCCTTCATTCTCTCCCTCTCCTCTTTAGCAGGTTATTTAAACAAAACTTTAGGCAGGCTAAAATGTTTGCTTTGAAATAGACTTCCATTTTCTGGCTGTGGACTATTGCTTTTTATAAGCTTATTCTACTCATTCATATTGAAAATGAATTTAACAAAGTGAAATATTTTTCATTTCTCTATTTCATGGCTAATACTTGAAGTTATTATCAGTGGTTTTAAAATCAACTTATGGCAGCAAACGATTCTTTTTTTTTTCTTATTAGAATCTGCTACGCAGTTTGCATTCTCCATCCTGTCAGCCACAGGCAGAAAAATAAAAAAAATAATGTAGCTCATTTTATAGCATAATTGTTCAATTGTGTGACCATATTCCTATAGGTAACCTGCAAAAGAAAAAAAAATCTTGAAAATTTTTTTTTATCTCTTTCATTTTACTTAGTATAATTTTTTACTCAAAAAAAATGTATAAACACCTTAATCTTCTTACAGACTAATTGAATTTTTATTTATTCTAGTTAGTAAAAGAGATTTAAGATAAAATTTAAAATACAAAAAAAAAAAATTGACAATGAAATACTTCAACTTTTGAAGGGAAAAAATGTTATAAGTTTTTGCAAGATTTAATAAACTTGAATAACTTATTTAATTTTCTTATAGTAAAATATATCCACCCAGGACTTCCATATACTTTAATTATGAAATTTAAATATTTAATACAATTTAAAATTCTTTTTTTTTGTTGAAGAAAACGCCCCTTTATTTGAATGAGGTGAATATACAGGGTTCAAACCTGTGTACCATAATGTATCAGTACTATATATATATACATTGATATTGGTATTACTTAAGTGTTGACTCCTTTTGTGTATTTATATATAAAACAAAAAACAACAGTAAATAATTCATATTCATTCAGTATTCTTGTAAGAAACACTTGTAATGCAAAGACCAGAATCAAAACTATTTTCATAACAACCAAAAACACTAATCTTTTTTTATTTATCTTCCAAGAACTTGAAAGAAGAATGAAAATGGACTTATTTGTGATTCATTATATAGACAGCTTTGACACTAGAGGATTGTACATTAATGTGATTAATGCTTAGAAGTTGGAAAATTGTCATGCCACCTAATATTACACATCACTTAATGCTGTTGAATTTAACCTTATATATATATCTGTTAGCTATTGTTTGTTTGTGAGTTATTAAAATAAGTAAAAGTTAACTCTGCTTTGTTAAAGAGATTATAAATCGATTTGAATGGGACTGTATGTATAAACATGCTCAGTGAGTTAAAAATTTACACTGTTTAATTGCCTTTATAGGAGACTTGATGATGAGTTGTTGTTTTTTTCTCATATATCATAGCATCAGCTGGGAGGCAAACCCACAACAGGCTGTAACCAACTACTTGCTTGCAAGGCAGCTGTGATGACCTCTCGGCTAACAATGCTTGACTTCGATGATGAGTTTGACACTGGAATGTGGCATTTCATTGTGACCAAAATTTAAAACTATGAGACTTAAATTGAAAACATCTTAATGTTTTCAATCCAAACCCATCAGCTTATATAGTCATATAGGTCTGAACTCAGTTCAGTACCCATACATTTTGGTGTCTTTGGTTCTTTAATAACCATAGCCACCACTATCCTATTAGGCAGGATTGGTATTAAACCACTAAACATCACATGATCACCATGTTTTATGCTTGCTCATAACTGTTATAATCTGGGGAAAGTGGATGAATAGACACTAGATTCCACTGAGTGGCACAATTGTATGGAGAGTTTTGCCTGTTTTAATAACAGTTATGAGAAAGCATAAGAAATGGTGATCATGTGAAGTTTAGTGGTTTTATATACTATATATGTATGTACATATATATTCTGTATGTTTACAACAACAAAAGATTTTCAATTTATGTTTTGATATAAGAAATTTTTTTTTTAGTTTGCCCTATAAGTATAATAAATGGCAAACAATAGATACATTCTTAAGTTCCAAAAGTCTTCTATGTTTCCAATAAATGAACTTTTATTGTTTTCTTTAAATTCTTTGAAAATAAACCTAATAAAATTTAAATTAGAATTACACATTTACAGTGTACATGGTTTTAAAATTTTACATTATTCCATGTTTAGATTTCACAGAGTAATGAGTTGAATTCATTAATACCACATTTATAATTATCAGACACTTGTTGTTTTATTAATAGCTTAAATATATTGTATATGTGAACATTAACAAATAACTCAATACAAACTGAACCAAATAAACAATAAGTAATTTTATTTTATGTGATTGAATAAAATTTTATTTTTAATTAATTTTATTTTTATTTTTTATTAGACCCTTTATTTTTATTATATCTGGGAAAAAAAATTTGAAGACCAGAACAGTTTCAATGTGAATGGGAAAATTTGTATTTTTTCGTTCAAATGAAAGACAAAGCTGTATGTTTAATTTGTTGTGATTCTACTTTGATGTTAAAATCATACAATTTGAAAAGACATAATGAACAAAAACATCATAATTTTTAATATATATATTAGCAAAGAACAGAAAGTGAAATTACAAATACTTAAGGCGTCTGACTGGTAAACAAAACATATTTCATAAACAAGCAGTTCAATCAAACGTCATTGTTAATGCCAGGAAATGAAAATCACATATTATTAAGGTAAAATTAAATAATTTTCAGATAGTGAATACATCTAAGAATGCATTACCATTGCAGCTGAATAAATTGTTCCAGAGAAAGTCAAGATTTTCCAGTCAAATGAGTCTGTCACATTAAGCTGTAATGCAAAGAATTGATAACATTTCAAATAAAATGAGAACATGGTTTCCAAGAAGTTTGTGTATTTCTCAACAGTTTTGGATAAATCCACAGATATTAAGGATATGGTTCAACTTGTCATTTTTATTCAAGGTGTGAATAATGAAATGAATGTGACTGAAGAATTTCCCATTGTTATTCATTTGAAAGATACAACTACTGAAAAAAATATACAAAATGATATCATAAAATGCACACATAATTATGGATTGAAATTAGCAAATGTAATTGGAATCACCATAGATTGCACAGCTTCAATGATTGACAAAAATACTGGAGCTATTAAATTAATTCTTGAGCATAAAGAAGCAATGGAAAACAACTTTCAAAATATTTGGATATTTTCATTAGTCATTGATTTTTGCATCTTGAAAATTTATAGGCACAAGTAATTAATATGAACCACCTGATGTCAGTTGTTGTTAAAGTAGTTAATGCAATAAACACAAGCATAAGAGGAGGTGGTCATGTGATGTTTATTGGCTTAAAAAATGATGCCTTAAAGCATCACTGGTTTCAAGATTTCTGAAATCTGAGTACAGCAATTTGTTTTTTCATACAAAAAAATGATGGTTAAGTTGTGAAAAATGATCAGAATGTTCCTGAATTATATGATGAATAGTGGCTTTTGGATTTATGTTTCCTTACAGATATCACAATAAAATTAACAAGCAGCTTCAAGATAAAAACAAACTGATCACAGATTGCTATCAAAATATAAAAGCATTCATAATAAATTCAAATTTTATGAAAATCAGTTAACATCAAAAAATACAGTCCACTTTCCATTATGACATATATTTAATACTGACAAAAAACATTTTTCTAAATATGCACAAGAAATTACTAATTTAGAGAATTTTGGGAGAGATTTTCATATTTAAAGAATTATGAGAATTTTTTACTATTTTCTTATGTCCATTTGACATTATTGTGGAATCAACTTCAACAAATTTGCACATGAAGTTAAAAGACTTCCAGTCATCTTCTGAATTGAAGTATATGTTTGAGGCCAATGACAAAGTTCTATTTAATAAAAAAAATATGTCTGTAACAATAAATTCCCTAACCTAAAAACACTGGTGATGAGCATTATAGCGGCAGTGGAATCTACTTATCGTTATGAATATTTTTGTTCAAATTGAAAATTGTTAGATGTAAAAGTCATAAAAGTTTGACTGATGAAAATTTAAAAAATTAACTACCTTGTGTACAATGTCAAAAATACCTGTTGATATTAAAAAATTCAGTGAAAAAATTGAAAAACAAGTTTCACTTAAAATACATATAAACTACTATACAAGTGTAAACATTTTGTTATAAATAAATATTTGCAGCTTTCAGTATATTTTTATTTTTGATTTTGGGCCAGTAAAAAATTTCAGTTGGATATTACTGCTTTAAGTGAGACTTTACAGAATTTAAGATGAATTGTTGGGAAAAAAGTTTTCATTCTTAGAAAGGGAAAAATAAACAGATGAAAAGGAATTCTAAAAATGATACATTTACTTTTAAACAAATTAACCTTTATCTGGAATAATAGTTCTCAGAGATAATAAAACAATATATACACTGGTTATATTGTTTTCCTGAAGGTTTGTGATGGTGGTGTTCTAGTTGTATTTTTATATTGGACTATTTCCATCATCTAACATGTGTGTTGAATGTCTTTAGAATAATTTTATTTTATTTAAATATTCAAAATACATTCAACTGTTAGTAATATCACAGCAAACAGGTTAGTATGTACACCAACTGTTAATAATATCACAGCAAACAGGTTAGTATATGCACAATGTTTTGAGAGGTATTGTTCTCCCCTCTTCTTCAGGCATTGCTGGCCTGACCAGTGATAGTACTAGCTTGGTATTCGAACCTGGGTCTTTAGCTTTTTGATTATTGAATTTTAAGGTAATGCTCTAACCAACTGAGCCATCCTATTAAAGGCAGCAGTCAGTAGAAATTTCATATATTTATCTATGAGGTTCCTCCTGATTTCTCCATTTTTTCCTGAGACCAAAGTTGATTAGTGGTTTCCATACATTATGTATAGTCACACTAGGCTGGCTTATGGGATTTTTTGCCATTGTCATGTGAGCAGCTTCTTTAAAGTTTCTTCTTTGTACCTTTTCTTCTCTATGCAATATTTTTGTATTTTCCCAGTTGAACATATGTCCATTGGTACATACATGGTCTGCTACCTTTCTCTCTTCTAATCATCAGTTTATGTTCTTGCAAGGACTTTTCAATGGGATGGCTGGTCTCACCAATATATGTTCTTCCACATTCACATGGTATTTCATAGGTGTGTTTTTTTCAGCATTTCAGGTTTAGGCTTTGTAGATGTTAGAATTTCTTGTAGTGTGGTATGACTCTAGAAAGCTGTTCTGATGTATTGATTGCAGATTTTCCTTAATTTGTCTGCTAATTTTGGAATGTATGGGTACATTACATACCAATAATTGTTTTTTCTTTTGATGGTTCTTTTTGTTGTCTATTTAACATTTTCTTAATAACAGGTGATGGATAACCATTTTTTATAAGAGTTTGTTCTATATAGATTTTTTCTTTTTTCAAATAGCTGGTTTCTGAGCAAACTTCTTTTGCTCTGTTCCACATTGATAGTATAACTCTATGTTTTGTGTTTCTGGTGTGATTGGATTTTTTAGACTAGATATTTTCCTGTATGTGTAGATTTTCAGTAAACTGTAGTTTTGATTTTTCCATGAGGGAGTCTTGTCACAAGAACATCTAAGAATGCCAATTTTTGTTCTTGTTCTGATTCTATAGTGAATTTAATTGAAGGAGATATGTTGTTGATGTGTGTCCAGAAAGTTTGTAGCAATGCTTCACCATGTGTCCATAAAACAAATGTATCATCCACATAGTGAAGCCCAACTTTAGGTGGATATGAAGTAGTTTTTATGGCTGTGGTTTCAAGTTCTTCCATGTAAATATTGCTAATCAGCGGAGACAATGGTGAGTCCATATCCATTCCTTGATTTTGTTGGAAGAATTCTGTGTTATATTGAAAGTATGTTTTATTTTATACAGAATGTTAATAGTTCCATTATACTATCAATTATTCTAAAGACATTCAACACACATATTAGATAATGGAAATAGCTCAATTTAAAAATACAACTAGACTGGTTATATGTTTTTGACATAAAACCAGATTTGTAATTTATTAATACTAATATATTTTTTACACAGGATAAGTAATTATAAAACATACACTCATATGTAAATAATATATCCAAGACAACTTTATTACATATATTTTTATAAGATACCCAAATTAATTAATCAAAAATATGCAATAAACATCCTAAATGAATAAAGGCAATAAATACAAATTAATTAGTTTATCTGCTTTTGTTATTTTTTACCATTGTCTTAGGTTAATTAAATAAAGATATCTGAATTATATTTATTGTGACTTAACAACCTGATATGTTTTTACTATTTTATTAAAATAAAAGTGTAGTTAATTTTAAAATTATATCCATCATAAAAAAAATATGAGTAAATAATTTTTAAAAAATGAGAGAAAAACAATTATATTTTTAACTTAATTTACTGATAATTATGACTAATATCTATAAGTAAATTAATTGTTATTATTCTTTTTCATTGCTTTTACTTACTATGTCAGTCATTTATGTCATTCAGAGTCTTACCATTATGAGTCTATCATTTTTTGGTCCCTTCACTATATTAATAAAATTTCATGTTTATGTAATGACATTTTAATGTATATGCACAAAAATTCTGACTACCATCTTTTAATTCTTTTGTAAATTATCATTTTTCTCCATCTTCATTTATAAATGGTTGCTATGGTGATGAGGTACTTGAATACAGATTACAGAATCATTTTAAATGTTTTGGATTTTTTTTTCCAATTTATTAATAGTGTTTATGGCAGCTTTCCTGATTGTACAATTCTAATTTTTGTCTACATTTTTAATACAAAAAGTGAATTTTAGGAAATTAATATTTGAATTATTAATTAACCATTGAAAGATTACATTGGAAAAAAAGAATGTTATATATATTTTTGTTAAGTACTTTAAAAATGTAATTTACCTTTGTTTTGTAGGTTATATTTTTTAATATGTTAAAAACGATCTTACTATAGTGGATAATTGCCCTTTGATTAATTGGGATTTATTCATTTCAGAGAATCATTAAATTGATACTGTTTTATATTTATATTTCATGTAACAGTAGATGTGTTTTTATTCTAAGATTACATTACTAAGTATTTTTACATTAGTGTAAATAATATTATTTAGTGATATCAAGTTTAAAATAACATTTGGCAGTTCAGTAATTTTCTGACTAATTTATTGTGTTTATTTGTAAAGCTGTGAATTATTTTTATCAACTGATCAAGTTTCATTTATGATTAATTGGGAATTTATCTCAAAATAATTTTTTTGAGATTATTTATACAATCTTATATTAGAAATAACTCAAGAGAAAGAAAAACAAATGTCAGAAAATAGCTCTCAATTATTAACATTGGACATCTGCATGAATAAAATAAATTAATATTAACCACATAATACCTGAAAGCATTAGATACAATGAAATCTATCAAATAAATTTGATTTATTTCATATTCTATAGAAGAAAAAGCATGATGCTATTGACTTAATTTGCATTTTTTGAAGGGCATAAGGACAGAAACTTCTTTATTTATTTTCTAGAGTTATTTGAGAATACAATACTTCAAAATAGATATGAATGATTTAGAAATATTACTTATGCTGTAGTAAAATTGGAAGTGAAAACACAATGAGTTTTGCCAAAAGCACAAAACTTATATCATTTTTATGTTCTTAGAAAAAAATTTCCTGAAAAGAACAAAAATTTTTGAAAAACATGACAGAAAAATGAACCAATAAAATTATTTAATTTAGATCAGGAATATAGACATGATTTGAATAGTATAAATTAAAATATTTTTGTATAAACTTAATTACTGATCTAAAGAAAAGTAAATGTTTCAAAATCAAACAATTCAGCTTTAGTGGATTGCTTGATCAATCTGAAACTACTATAACAATAATTTTTGATAAAGTAATGTAAATTACCTAGAAATAATAAAAAAAATCCAAGTAAAAATTAGGATGTAGCATACATATCTAACATAGAAATTAAGGTTTTAAAGTTGAAGAAGTATAAAAAAGACATATAGTTGATTATTCTATAACTACATGTTTTAGATGTGGCAAAAAAGGGCACATTTATTTAAAATAAACTGCATTGACATAAAAAAGAATAGAGACTTCATTAAAAAATTAGTGATGAAATCAGAAAGTTTAGAAAAGTATAAACCTTAAAACAACTATATGAAAAGATTGTTTCTATATTCTGATAACATTGTTATCATTTTTAGAAAATCTTAAAAAGTGCTTCAATCTTTGTAATTCAACTATGTTTTGGAAAAGACTGAAAGTCTAAATACTTTATCACATATATCAAGGAAAATGTAGAGACACCAAGAGATGAAGGTCTTATTTTGTAGAAAGGATATATATTTATCTGATCTATAAATGGAAAAATGCTATTTTTCAAAATTTGATAAAAGATCTGAAAGTTTGTAAAAAAAACATCTTCATGAGAAATGCCTTTTCATGTGGATAAAACACTTCTGGAAATGGAAAATTAAAGATAGCACAATTTTGTTTTGATAATGGTGAATATTAAAATTGTCAAATCTGTGTTGATATATATATAATACTCAAATATTTTTTGCTAATATTTCACACAATTAGTTATAACAGGACAATAATTCTCAAATAAAATATTGTATTTATATTTTTTGCTTAGTACTTTCGAAGGGTGAAGCCTTCATTTTCAAAGCTATGAATGGTTGTGGTGCAGAATGCTCAGCATGAGAACTGCAAAATTATGCAAATCAAGTTTGCCATATGAAATTAATCTAAGAACAAAATAGCAAGAAAGATAATAAAAAGAAAAAAGAAATTTCTTTGTATGTGTGTGTATATATATATATATGCAAGGTTGAATATTCAACAGACTTTATGTTACAGTAATTTATTCTCTCTTATCTGCATTATTTTGCTCAAGCTTTGGTATGAATACCTAAATGAGCAGTTATTAGAGAACCACATGTAATACACCATTTAAACATGCATATAAGAGAGACCTTTTTTAAAAAATAAAATGTAATTTTTTTGTTAAAATTCTATAATGCAATAAGACAGTAACAAAAATAATTAGCAACAAAAACTATTGTACATGTTTCTAGTATTCTTCCTGCACACATACATAATGACATATGTGCGCGCGCATGTATATACAGTATTTACAATACTGAAATTTTTAACTTGTATAAATGTGCTATACAGTATCTAAACACTGTACTTAGAATATAATTTCATTTAAAAGTTAGTGTATATTAAGTAAACAATAAAAACAATGTTTAAAAAAAAAATCAATAATGGATTTATAATAAAAACGAGCATATTATAAAAGAATAGTCAGCTGCACTCAAATTTATACATATGCAAATGTACTCATTCAAGTTCATTTTCTACTTTTTCAACAGAAAATAATAAAACTTGCATTAGCATTCATGTAATAAGTATAATATTATTGATGTGTCAAAAAAGTTATATGATTCAAATGATATCAGAGCCCTAAATGATGAAGATGAATTAAAGATATGGGATTTTTTTTAAAGAACCTGGAATAATATTTGAAAAAAAATTGATAAAGTTTCTTCATCTTTCTTTTTTTTTTGTCATTGAAATCTTTTTTTAAAAAAAACATTATAACGGAAGATGTTTTATATTTGATAATTATTCTCTTGTGATTATACAGTGTGATATTTATGCTATTTTCAATGTAAGAGTCATATTTTTCTCTTCTTTTTTTTTTTTTAGATTCTATTGAGTCTAGAGCACTAATAAATGTGTCTAATATTCATGTTTCTAATTCTTCTTTGTGTTTATTTTTTTTAATTATTTTTCTTTTCTGCTGACTTAACAAGATCTTCTGAGTTTTGTTTATTAAAATATATTTATGACTTTTAATATAATGTGTAACTTCTTCAAAGACTATATCAATAATCTATCTTTTCCAAGCCCTCACATTACACAAATAATTTTATAACTTTGCTATCAATTTTTGGAAAGCTTTTAAAGTAATCTATAACTTCATTTCAATGTAGCTTTTTCTGATTTTTAGTTTACCCCTTGATCTTTCTTTTTTTAGAAACGTTACTCAATTAGAATTAATAATTGACTTAATTGAATGTTTTGAGTATCACTAAAGGCTTTTTTGGATATAATCCAACACTAATTGGGTACTCATTATCTTGATGAATTTTGGTGAACAAATTTCAACAAACAAGTAATATTTGGAAATAAAGATATAACATTGACATTAACATCTTCACTGTAATCAAAGTTAGAGGTGCACTATATAATATCAGAAGGCCTTTAGATTCCAATGTTTAGTATTCCATAAACAGAATAGCTGTGTCAAGGCCTTTTCTAATTTGTTGTCAGAACATAGAAAGATTATTTTTATTCTTGTTTTTGAGCTTATAAATATCCAAAATATTAAAAAAATTCTTTCTTGATCATAGAATACCCAACATTGTTGCATATCATCAAAGATAATCCATCCTTCCATATGTTAATGCCATCATCTGCTTTATCATTTTTTAAATGAACATTTGATTTGGTAACTTCTAAGCAACTCAGAATTATCACAATTAAAACAGGCAAAACTCTCTATACATATTGCCACTCAATGCAAACCTGAGTAATCAATGGATGCCAGAAGGCTTTGCATAAAATACTCATCTAGTGCCTACTCATCCAATATCCCCAGACTAGTTTCTGGCTTATTTTTGCCTGTTTTAATAACAGTTAAGAGAAGTGTGAGAAATGGTGGTCATGTGATGTTTATTATCACAATTACATTCTTGTTCTGATAAATAACATTTTTCTTTATATATTTTAGTTCCATCAGAAATGATCATTAGCAGATCAGCATTTTTGGTTATTTGTGATGGTTTTTAAATTAGTAACTCTGTGTGAATCTTTGCAGCATTTCTTTATCGTGATCTCCCTTTAAAATTGTTTTGTAAATTCAATGTTTTCAGATGCTATACATAACTATTTGCAAACAACATTGTTTTTTTCCCATTTCCTTCACCCAAATGTTCAATGTCTTTTCAATCATCAATAAATACTTGTCATGTATTATAGATGTAAGCTTAAAACTTTTAGAAGAACAAGAATTCTAGCATTGATTTTTTTTTAATCATAATGACTTCATTTTTAATAAATAGTCAGTCAACTTGAGTGCAGTCTTATTTTATTTCAAAATTAAGTCAATTATTTTCATTTTATCATTAAAAAAAAGCACTTTGATTTTCCAAAAATTAAAAAAAAAAAACAGTTACCATTTTTAAATTCATGTTTTAAGGTAATTATGAATAAACTTCAATTTTTGAAGTCAGCAGAGAAATTTAATCATGCATATCTTAGTAATTGTGAGCTAAAAATGGAATAGAAATGGCACTGTTAAATGAGGAAAAGACTTACTACTGACTGTGTAGCAAATACACATGCACTTTATAAACTTTTATTTATTTTATTTGTATTTGGACTGTGATTTAGTGAAATCATAATTGTTAAAACATGATTTGGAATTTTAATTTTTATTTAAAATTTGTAATTAATTTTAATCAGATTTGCAAGGTTTAAAAAAAACTTTTTTAAATATATATATATAACAATTAAAATAATAAATATAATGGTAATTAACTATTATATACAGTCTTTTAATCCACAGAAGTAATTTTGATTAATTCCTTAACTCTCTTCAACTGCCATTAAATTTAAAAAACATAATGGATGCAAATGTCATCAACTCAAATCCTATGAATCCTGAATTTTAATGTTAGCAGCTTGTCTATTAGTTATATTCATTTTATTACTATTTATTAAAATTACTTCCTTAATTTTTTTTTTTATTATAGTTTCTCTCTTCATGAAGAATCTTAACACTTTCAATATCAAACTTAAATTTATATTTACATGTTTTCTCATATCTAAGAAAACTGAAGCAGCTATTAAAGCACTATTATTTTTACTTTTCACAGCTTACATAACAATCCATGCTCCTTTAATCTTTTTTACTATTTTTATTGTTATTACAATAGTTTTTAATTAACGGATATTTTATTTATAATATATATATATATTTCTCTTTGTTAACATGAGTTTTATCAAGTAATATTGCAATAGTAGCTATTTTGAAGCAATTTATAAAATATATATATAAAAAGCATAAATAATGATGTTAATGAAAATAAATTGTTCACCCTGAATAAAACTCAATGAAGTGCTTTAACTAAAAGACAATTGAATGATTTGGTACACATGAAGTGTTGTTATGTATAAATGATTTTATGTGGAACATAATATTAATTAATAATCTTTTTCATATCTTTATCTAGAAGAAAATTATGGATATGAAAAATGCCCAAAATGAACTTTTTAAAACAAATTACTTTCTGCTTAGATTGTTAATGAAAATGATGAAATATCTTTTTTTTTTCAATTGATAAGGAAAAGTTTGTTATCAAATAATAAATTGTCAAAATCTTTCAACGTGAAAGACAGCTTTATAAATATTATCAAAATCACACTTTATTTTGCTGTAATTTATCTAAACCACTTTGAACACTTTTTAGCAAAACTCTTTATTTGTATATATATACATACACCTACATTTTACTGTCCTGCAGAAGACTGAAGAAGACTGCAGGACAGTCAAAATGTAGGTGTATGTATATATGTACAAATAAAGAGTTTTGCAAAAAACGTCGATGTCTACCGGAAGGGAAATCAGTAAGTCAAATACGTCAACGGTTGAATTATCTATAAGTACCAATAATTATAAGCAACTATTTAATATTTTACCAATATTTTTTATTCTTTATTTAATCATGTCTTATTTTAATTAACTGAAAACAATTTTATTGTATTTATAACTTTATTTATAACTTCTGTTAAAATTAGAGATAGGTAAAAAATAATTGCTAGTGCTATTATGATTTATTAATATGATCACACTACCTTTTGTTTTGCTGTATAAAGCTAGATTTTGATACAGATCTTTAGTATAGTTTAAAAGAATTTTTAATAAAATGCGCTTTTTTTTAATTTAACGTTTAGAGAATTGTTGAGCTTTTTTGTAATGATTTTATAATTTTAATGTATGCATATTTTAATGGGTTATAATCTCTAACTTGCATACTGATAGAATAATTGAAATTTTTATCCAGCTTAGTTATCTAATTTATCCCTGTTGATTGAGACAGCTGTTTTGAAATCTAAAACCATTGGAGGGAAGGAGTTTAGATTATTCAATAAATAATGGATTTAATCTAATTATATTTTTACCATAATAAATTCAGTGATTCAATCCAAAGAAGCACAGACTTAAAAGATATATTACATAAAATCTAACAATTTGTTAAATATTAGAATATAAGTAAAAAGAAAATTATTTTTCCCCCTCTAATTTAACTTTATTGCATTAAATGCCATACAAAAACTTGCAAATATATATTATAATCTCACTTGATATAATAATAGTAATTATAATAAGACATTTTTTTAAATTGTTATATATAAAAATTATATCAATTATCTTTAAGGATGATATTTATATTATATATCTCCTTTTATTAGATTACATATTCAAAACCAAAACAAAATCCATGATATTAGTTTAAAGAATTTTTCAAATATAATCAATCCTGGCTAGAAAATGGAAAAAATTTAAGCTACAGAACATATATGTATTATCTTCATGAATTTTATTAGATTTATATATATATATTAATTGTAACTTATTTTTCATCTAAATGATCCCAAAATTTAATCTTGAATGTAAATGAATGTGATAAAATTAATAAATGGGGAATTATATGAAGGATAAAAAAGAAAGAGGAAATATGGAGATTATTAAAATAATCGATAATACGCATACGAGAAGGAAGGTGAAAAGCCATGTGTGTGTGTGTGTGTGTAAAAAATCAGATATAATAATCTTGGATTAAAGTTTATATCTGTGCTAGAGAAAAACTCTACTTTAAAAAATGATTAATGATAAACGTAATTAGGTTTGTCAAAAATGTAGGAAGTCGAGGTTGTTAATGGAGCAAGTTTGGCGGTTGAAAATGAAGATATGACAATTCGCCATACATAACTACTCTTCATGTAATAAACATATATGACCTGGATTAACTGATGAGTGCTGGTTCAGCATGAAGTGCATCTTGGGGGTCATTTGTCTTTTACTGTATCTTTATTTGTATGAAGAATAAAAAAGAAAGAGGAAGTATGGAGATTATTAAAATGAAAAATATGTTTTAATATATAAGATGTGGTTAATCAGTTTAAGATGGTTATCACAATATGGTTGTTTAGAACTAAGTTTTGGCAATCAAACAAAGAGAATAATAAATGAATAAATATATTTTCTTTTTTTTTCAGGAATTTCAATAAATGTAAGGCTTAAAACTCCAATAAATTTTCTTTATTAAATTTTTTGTTCAGATGATGGGATTAGCTATACGGACACCAATGTTTTCAGCATAGTTTTGAATTTAAAAAAAAAAAACTTTTTAAAAAATATATTATTTTTAATGACTAAAAAAACACATTTTTTTCAGCTAAGAAGTACTATTGATATCTTTGTTATTTGATCTTGTAGTAAGACTTCTTTCTTAATAACTTTTTAATTTTTTGAATCCTTATCATGTTATCATTAAATTTAGTAGGAAATAAAAAACAATAATTATCTTCCTTTTTTAATTATTTTAATTAAAAGAAATAAAGGTGATTTTTTTGTATCATGCTATGTATAAAAAGCAAACACATACAAGAAAATCATTAAAGTTTAGATTCACCATCTATCGTTAGTTTTTGCAACTAGATTGCTATTAGATAGAATTTTAAAAACTCTCTAATAGACATAATTATTTCTGTCACTAAAAATATTACATGACAATGATTTTGACCACAATATTACTAACAAGTCTGTTTTCTGTAATACAAAAACAAAGAAGTTTGGTGATTCAGAAATAAAAATAGTTTTATCTTATATTATCTAACTATCTATCTCGCTATCTAGCTATCTTGCAGAAATAATATTTTTTTATAATGTCATAGCATTCTGGGTTTGCCCAATCTTACCAAGAATCAATCAATCATATGAATAACATTTAAAAAGAAGATAACATTTTTGAGGTTGTAGAAGAATCTAGTTTATCAGCCATTTATTTGTATTAAATTAATAAAAGATAATTACAGGAAAAAATTGACCAATATAATTAGTATTTTTTAAAAAGAGTTTATAGAAATTTTTAATAGGTTTGATGATATAAATGAAAAGTCTGAATTAAATTTATATCAGTGCTATATTGTAAAGATTAATGAAATAAAAATATTATGCAAAATTTCTCAACTAATGATCTTTAAGGCTGAGAAGAAGCAATGAAAAATTATTCAAGGCATAGAGAGCTCTAAAAAAGGTACATTAATAAATAACTGGTTTTTATTTTATTTTTTTCTATAAACATTTTATTTGATTGTCAATAATGAAAAAAATATTAGTCAGGATTAAATGGCATAGCAAAAATATAGAGCAGACCAACTATTTTTTTAGGTATTTTGGTAAATTTAATCAAAATAATTTTATACTTTAAATATATTATTTTCCATCAAATAATTATAAAATAATAATATATATTGCATTGTAGCATCTCCATATCAAAATAGTGGTTTACAGATCTGTAAAAAATAGAGGGGAAAATGTTTGCAAAAGAAAATAATGAACACTCACTCATATATATTGAATTTGATCATACTAATATTTTATAATACTCAATTAATAGACAATTGATCAAAATTAATAATTACTTTTCTTGATTTCTTAGCATAAAGCCCAGATTTGTTAACTTTTAGTTATTTAATAGTAAAGATATCCCTGAAGAGTGTATATGTATGGCATATGTTATTGGGCCAATTATTTTAACAATTCTTAAATAATTTAAGTTATAATTTTTATATTAATAATAACAGAATAATACTTTTATTATTTCTTGTTTTTTAATAGATCATAGGATGAATTATTACAAATAAAAATGTTTGCTTTTTTAATAAACATTTTTATCTCATCCAAATGTAACACAAAATCAATCTTCAATCTTTTTGTATCTGATTACCTAAACTATGGAGAAAGGTAATTTATCAAAAATATTACTCTTCTTAAAAAAAGGTTGGAAAATTGTTTTTAGAAATGCAAAATTCTAAAGTAATATTTTTACCTTAGCATTTTATTTTTTAAATTCATTAAATTATTTGATTTTAATACTAATTCTGAAAGATAAAGTGCTAAATAAAATGGGATTCTAAAAGAATTAATCTTTCTTGTAAGAAAAAAAAATCCATTATTTTTATTATAAAAGAAAATGTTTTAAAAAATTGTCATTATATTTACTACAAAAAATACATTCCTTTAAAAAAACAGGAAATCATTGCAAAGAGGATCAAAAATATTATCTGGACAAAGTTACAAAATAAGATTTTGATTTATTGTTTCAATTATCACTATATATATATATATGCTAATAAAAATATAAGCGTATTATGCATTATAAAGTGTTATATCGTTAGTAGTAAATTTATATAATATACAAAATATATTTATTTAAATTTTTATTAGGGTTTACATTTACAGTGACAAAAAAAAGATTTATTGTCAAAAATGCAAAAAAATATCATAAATTCAAAAGTGACTGAGAACCAGAGGTTTCATATTAATAATGGTATAACTATATTCTATGCAAGCATATAATTAGTTAATGAGCACTATTGCAATCTTATAAAGGAAAATAATGTCAATAAAATACTGTAAATGTAATCTATTCATTTAATAGGAAAACATACTGGTAGCTTATATTTAATAAGAAATAACCAAATTAATTATCTATTAGTCTGAAATAAAGAAATAAAATAAAAAATGATAGCAGAATAAAAAACATAAAGTAAACTTTTCACAAGAATATTCAAATAATGCTTCGATTGTAATATAAAAAAAATAAAGTAATCTGAAAAAAATTATTGAAATAAATATTTCAATGGGAGAGCTGTCTATATATGTTTGGAATCTAACAGACATTTTAAAAAAACATTAACTGATTGAAGAATAGTATTAAAAATACTCATGTAATACTTTGACATTAAAAAATTGTTTTTGCATTTTTTTATTTATTTAAAATTCTATAATTTGATTTATAATTAAATGGAGAGAGGCTTTAACTCTTATCATATCACCCTCAATGTTTATAATAGTCAAACAATGTAATTTTTTTACTATAGCGGGATCTCTCAAACCTCGACACAAGATAGTGACTTTATAAAGATAAGAATGGCTGTATTATCTATAACCTAAATTCCCACTTATATAGGCCAATCTGGTGCGTCTTGATTTGAGAGTATGAACCTGTTACTCTCTTCAATTTTTTAAGTCCAGTATTTCCTTCACAAATTAACTTATGCAAAATGTTGTGATTTACAGCAAATTAATATCATGCTCTCAAATCAAGATGCATTAGATTGGCCTATATAATGGGAATTTAGGTTAAAGATAAGATGGCTGTTCTTATCTTTATAAAGTCACTATCTTGTGTTGAGGTTTGAGAGGTTCCTCTATAGTCAAAAAAAGACATCATTTGACTATTATGTTGAAGGTGCATATGATAAAAGTTAAAGCCTTTCTCAATTTAAGTACATACTTTCTATGTGCTTAATAAATAATTTGATTTATTTTTATGACTATAATTGCATTATTACAATAAAAATAATAAATCTGTGGATGAAACTATTATTCCTGATATATATATATATTATAAAAAGAGAAATATTGTATATGCACAAAATAGTTATTAGATAAATAGTTGTGTATATGAGGCTTGAATTAAAATATATTGTTAAACCACTAAGTGTGCAAAGAAATAATAAAATTATTTTTTTTCAGATTATTATCATTATTACTCATATGAGGATTGTTATTTACCATATTAATAATCTCATTATGTAAGCTCTATTTCTGGATGTTGTAACTATGAGATTATTTTATTTATTTATTTTTGGCTCTGATTTAAGATTGGCTTTTTTATTACAATGCATGTTGTACACTAAAAGTGTTTTCCAAATGTTCATAGTTCAAATACCAAAACTATTTAATTTTAAATTTAATGTGTGTCTTATTTCATACTATTAGCTTATATTGCTTACCAATTAAGTGAATTAAGATTAGATCATTAATGGAGAGAGATTTGTAATCATCATCATTTATGCAACTCCACTTGCAGGTTTCTGAATAAAAATAATATAATGACTCACATTTTGGTATAATTAAATATTCTACTACTAAAAGCTAATTGCATTAGACTAGATATTTAAGTATTCATACCATATATTTAAACACTCATACGACTTATTTCTTTGATTTTACTTATTAGAGTGGGAAGAGCATTAGTAATTCATAATTAAGTATAAAAATATCTTTAATTTAAAGAGAATTATATCATTTGATCTTAGAGGAATCTACATTGCCACTTAAGGAGATGTTTTCTGCTTCTTTTTCTTTAATTGCATTTATTACAACTATTTCCTCTGGCAGTTCCATATTGATTATTCATTAATCTTAGGAGATATAAAATTACTTTGCTACAATAAATTACAAATACCTTGACTATTTACTGGATTTATGAATTCATATTGGTTATGTGAATAAGAACATCTATCTCAGCATCTAGATCAAGAATATCGATTTATGAAGAAATCTTTCTTACTTTATACTATGTGAATACTGTGCCTAATTAGTATTCACAAATGCTTTTTTTTTAGATTTGTCATAATACTTATCTAATGAGGAAGAATAAAAATTACTTCATCTACCTTGTAAATGTTGTATGAAAAAATTTTTGATTTTATTGCACCATAATTTTTAGCTTCAATGCATTATAATTTTTGCCTTTTTAAATAAAAACCTAATTAAATTTATACCGTGTTAAAACATTTAGAATTAGAAAAAATCAAAACATTTAGAATTAGAAAAACTCAAATCTATCAACCAGAGATCCAACTAACAATTATCTGATTGTGGTAGTATTATGGTAATATGTATTAAGTTGAATAAAATGGCAAATTTGGAATAAAATGATAACTCTGTGAATTTATAAAGAATTAAATGAAAAGTGTAAAATTGAGTCAAATGAACATAGAGAAAAATTTGAAAATATGGGAAAGAATCAAGCAAATATGAATAAAATAATATGGAGCAAAATGAAATATGTAAATTTAATATCAATATGAAAAGGAAATATTTTAAGAGACAAAGGTAAAGATTTCAGTAGTTTGAAATCATTTTTATAGGACCACTAAACATTGGCAATAATCATTTTTAACAGCCCTAGAATATGTGAAACTTTTGTACATGAATCTGCAGAACTTTTGGAGAGCAATAAAATAGGGTTAATATAATATCAGGTATTCCAAAATAAATATAGTCAATGTGAAAGTTACCTGCAGTTTTCCATTGCTATGTTATACAATTGAGAATTGTTTGCATAAAGTGAGTTATAGAGAAAATTGTGTGCAACTGATAGTCACATAATAAAACAGATAAGTGAATTACTTAGCACAATAAATATAAATGATTCTCAGTCTTTAAATAGAAATGAACAAATAGAATAATCTCAAAAACAAGGCATTAATAAATTTTAGAGTAAGATACCAACATGAGAAATTCAAGAATCCTAGAAAAAGGACTTGTGAAAATTACAAGTAAAACAATTTTTCCCCCAATGATGAGCATTGTTAATGATTCAAGTAAAGCATCAATTAATAGTGCTAATAATGAGGCCTAATGTGCTCAACAAAATATGGAAATATAAGAGAACTTTAATAGGAAACTTATGATTACTGGGACTGAAAAAATGAAGATTATTTAATTAATTAAATGAAACATTATTAAGAGTATAACCAGAAGATTATGCCTTGTAATGTAAAGAATTGTTCAAATGTTATAATTGAAAATAGTAGAATTAAAGTCTCGTGCATTGGTGGATTCATAGACTCAAATGTCAGTGCCTAAAAGTCATAAAAAAGTTTATTTATATATATATAATATTAATCAATCTCTTAAATTTTTGATATTTGAACATCTGAAATGATATATATATATAATATTATAATTTGATGTCTGTACTTCTTCAAAGCAATATACATAATTATATAATTGAATATTTATAAATACAGTAATCAGATATATTTTAAATATTTTATCCACTTAGCAGCACTTTTGACTATTCTTGTAGTCTTTGTCAACTAACACTTTGAAAGGTTAACCTTCCCACAATTATGTGATCTTAATGTTTGCTGCCTGCATGTTAATTAAGTCATGTTTGTATTTATATATTAGCATAGCTTCCTTTATTTTTCTTTTGTTGTTATTTTTTTCAAATTTGCAACATTTTAACATTGTTGTAATTGAAGTTAAAACCATAAATATATGAATTATTATGGTCATAAAAAATGGATGCTGAAACATTATTATCTACTTTGCAATTTTGATTCAATTTCTGAACTCTTTTTAACAACAGCAAGTGCTCTTTAGTTCTTTTTTCCAAATGTACATCTCGATTCAGTTATATAGTTATTACCACACCTACATATCCATTTACAAATGATACAATTTTTATTTATAAATGAGGTTTTATCTCTCCTTTTTCCAATGCCATAATTTCCAACAATTTTTTCTTCTTACCTTTCACCACAGGAGCATTCCAATCACCCATTAGTAATATATTCATACATTCATTTACTCTCTCATTATTATTACCTTCATCTGTTTTTCCTGAAGGTTTGTGCTGATGGTATTTTAGTTATCTTTATATATTGGACTATTTCCATCATCTAATATAAGTAGTGAATATCTTTAGAAAAATTTAAATTTATTTAAATATTCCAAATACATCCAACTATTAGTAATATCACACAGGTTAGTATATGCACAATGCAAGATGGCTCACTTGGTTAGAGCATTAGCTTAAAATTCAATATTCAAGAATCTAAGAGTTCAGATTCAATTTCCATGCCAGTATTGTCATTGGTTAGGATAGAAACACCTGAAGAAGAGGGGAGAATAATACCTCTCAAAAGGTTGTGCATATACTAACCTGTGTGCTATTACTAACAGTTAAAGGTATTTTGAAATATTTAAATGAAGTTTTTTTTTTTTAAAGACATTCAGTACTTATATTAGATTGTGGTAAGGTATAAGTTTGTATGAATACTAAATCCTTAGGATTTGCAGTTTTCTACATTATCATAAGTTTATCATCAACACTATCTATCTTTACCATATTAATCCAATTTTCTTTCCAACAACAATATCAACTCCATTTACTGCTTTATCATTACCATAATAAAATAATGTTTCCCACTAGTCACTTTTCCACATCCCTCCTATGTCACTTCACTTGATTCTACAACATTACTATTTTTTATTTTCAATTTCCTTTTCAAATTTTCAAATTTGCCAGCACTTCACAAAGATCTTTATGAAGATTTCACAAGTTTTGTCCTTGGGTAAAACACCTACGCTTTCCTTAGCTAAAGTCTCAATATCAATCTGATATTAAATTTGCATTTTTAATCATTATAAAAAACAAGGAAATTAAATCTTATGTTTAACATAAGTATTCCAGATGGTTTAATAAGGAAATTGACTTAATATTTATAATTTGTATTGGCATTATTTAAAAACAAAGCAGAAAGCATGTAATTTTGTTTACTGCAAGATATGCACACCAATATAGTAACTATACTAATGACATAAAATATATGCAAAATGGAAAAACCAGTAAATAAGTCACTGGTCAACCCACTACATTATTCTGAAGCAATGAAATCATATTTTGGCTATAGATTTTAAATTAATTACAATCTATCTTATTAGAAGAGCTAACCTAATGAATGCAGTTTTTCTGAGACAGAATGAAATAGAGGCCAAAATGATGTAATAAATGCATTAGCATTCACACTCATATTTATGCTAAAATAATGTTGCAACTGAGTCACTTATTCCAGACATTCCTTGAAAGAAATCATTGGGGCTTAACGAAGACAAAAATTGTTAACTACATAAAGTGATCTATGACTGAATTCATTGGATTTATATCTACAACTTCATTTTTATAAGTACATTTCTAAATAAAACCTCAGCTACAATCATTTCTGAAATCATCAATGATTATACAGAACAAATTAAAGCACATAGAAGACTAGAACAAATATTTATTAAAAGAAATATTATTTTCTAGTTTTTTATATATATTCAAGATTGGTTGAGTGTTTATGAGATCTCCCCATGTCAAAAAAACTCAGGATTATACTTTAATCTTTTTAAGAACTATTTGAAATTATGTAAGCACATGATAATTTTTCACCATTAAGTATCATAAAGAGATAAAAGGTTCTTTTAAGAATTGATTCAAGTGTAAGATTAATGGCAAAAAAATTAAAGGAAATAATGGCATCAATAAATATTTTTTCTCACTGGAAAGAGGGATAGTGTAAAAAGATGTTTATAAATATCAATCAAATAAAAAGAGAGAAAAAAATGAATTCAAAACATTACCTGATCACCATTTCACATGCTTACACAGAATGTTAATAAAACAGCAAACTCTCCATATAGTAATGCCACCAAGTGCAAGTTTTCATAATCATTCAATGCAAGAAAGTTTGTGTATAAAATCCTTAACTAGTGCCAACTCATCCAATATCTCCAGAGGCAAAAGGTGGCTGCTGAAAAGTTGTATTAGATCCTAAGATCTAGGTACAGTGCTCTCAAATCCAAGGCTCCTCACTGATGGAAGCCACAAACTAGAAACTAGTCAGGGATATTGGATGAGTAGGCACTAGATAAGGATTTTATGCACAAACCCTGAATCCATTGATTAAGAAGGCTTGTAGTTGGTGGTACTACTGTATGGACAGTTTGCTACTGTTAAAAAATGAATTCAAGAAAACATTATGATTATGCTCTCACATATATTAGATCCATATTCAAACTAAGAATTTATAATAACCTATTAATAACTGATTAAGCACAATTTATAATTATTAACTTATAACCTATATTTGTTAACCTTTATTGATTTAACAGAAGAAACCCTTGAAATGTTTGTAGATAGAAAAATAGGTGTGTGTGCATGCACACACATAATATAAGAACAGTTCTTTTATAATTTTTGGATGTTTTGATTATTGAAAGGCATATTCTTTTATGTATTAGCACACACAAGCATTTCTTTCTATCTTATATACATAATAAAAAAAGAAGAAAAGGTCATAAACCAATCATAAACTGCAAGATTGAATTTGAATATACATGTATAAATATTATATATACAATTTGAATGAATTTCACAACTAATTTGATCATCATTATCATTAATACATGAAAATAAATAAATATAGCTATCTTAATTCCAGAAAAAAAAAGAAAAACAATAATTAAACCTAAATTTTTGATGTCCATACAAACCAATTCTTGAACATATATATGTCCACATTCATTGCACATTTGTAATTTAGTCTGTTTATTTGATACTTATGATATTGATGTCTTCTAACCTCTTTTGCAGCAAACCTTTTTTTTTCTTAAAAAAAAACTTCATTATTGTAAACAATTATGGTCTCCATTATATTCTCTTGTCACACTTTATTTTTCTAATAATGGTAATCAATATTTCACCTTTTTAAAATATATTTGAAATAAATTTTATAACATAAGTAAGTTCTGTGTCTTTTACAAAAACTATGCTTAAGTTTACTACAATTTTTTTTTTAATCTTACTCATCAAAATATCACAAACATCTTATTAATTTATTTTAAATATCTGCATTAGAAACAATAATTCATTTTTTTACTCTATTCCAGAGCCATCTATTGAAATTTGAGTACTTGAGGATTTTAGATGATTATATCCAATTTACTGGACTAATTTCTGGTATTAGACATTTGGATTTCATCAATGAGAATCATTATTTTTTCACATATAGATCAACAATAGTTATCTTTACTTTTTATGCTATTCAAATAATATTCTGAATTCAAGCACCATCAAGTGTTGAATCTAAGCCACATTTTTATAAACTTTTATAAAGCTTGTTATTTGTTAAAAATTATATATTTTAATGATCTTAGTTCTTTAACATCTCCATGCATTTCAAATCTTTAAGCCATTAAAAATACAACTTTATAATTGCATTTATTAACAACCGGCAAGATAAAAAATATACTATTTCAGTTGTGATTTGTTTATTGCTTCTTTAGAAGATTTTGAAGCATTCTTAAATGTTTTTTTCTGTCTTTATATTATTTTAATAAAAAGGTTCACATCTTAATTTGTTACAGAACTTGCTTGGAATAAAATTAATTTACTTGAAGTATTTGTATCGCTAGATTAAAGGCAACCTTTTAACTTATTAAACACCACATTTCTGACTTAAAAGGTACTAAAATATATTAAATTTATCCTCATTATAAAGCTGATAACCATCCAAATCAAACTTTGCTGAAGCCTTTGTTTATTTTTCTGGCTTATGTTGAATGTTAAATCTTAAGAATAGAACAAATAATAGCATACTTTTTTGCTCATTCATCAGCATTTTTCTAAGGCAGTTTCTGGAGAGGCCTTTGCCCTACAGAAGCTATTTAAAGGTATCTTCACTTTTTTACTATAAATATAGAAACCATAATATTAAACTCTTTGCTTTTATTTTTAATTGGTTCAGATTAAAATTTCTACCTACTTTGTGCTTATGTTATGAAGTCACTGATTTACTGGTATAAAAATTAATGATAAAAATATAAAGTCAGAATTAGTATACATCCAAATTTGACACCACTTTTTTATTTTAAATGTCTTGTATTGTCCACCTCTGATCATAAAACGTTCTATTATGGTAGCATGTAGCAGCTTTAAATTTTGAACAAACTTGCATGAAGATTTTTTTAAATACTGCCAATAAAACTAACAATTTTATTTTCTCATGTTTAGATATGAACTGAAATTTACATGTGATATAGCCACTGGTTTTGTACCTAAATTATAATCCATACCTAAGTATTAATGACACTAAAATGCAAAATCTTAAGACTTTAGCAAACTTCTAAAAACACAATATAAATATAGAAACACAAATAGTAAAATACAATGTAAGGATTTTAATGCAAATTATACATGTTTATTATTAGGATACACTACACACATCATATTTGTGACAACGTTGTGTACAATAACAGTTTTTATAAATTAAATTCATATTATAGAAGTCTATGAATTATCAGTTTCCAGAATAATGGTTGTGTATCTATGGTGACCAAAAAAGAATATACTAAATATAAATACATGCCATACTGGTACATACTATTGATATAAAGTTTGAAGTTTATAATGCAGCTTTTAAATAAATTGCATAGTGTTCATGAGAACATGTGACATTTGAATTCTCTGACTACAATAGATTTTTAATCAATTGATCAAACATTTTTTACCCCAATTAAATGATCCAGAAATACTAGAATAAATTATGCCAAGAAAGTGGCAAACAATCCCAAATTATCATAATTTTATTTCTTAATGTTTTGTTCTAATACTTAATTGCTTAATTATACAATCTATCTTCACTGAGAACAATGTATACATTATATACAGAAGGCTATAGAAATTGTTTTTTTTTTATATTAATAATCATATTTAGAAGAAAAAAAAGGACCAAACATTTATTCCTTATCTGTTTTATACTTCATTTGATATAAATGTTAACTTTATAAAAATATGTAAGCTATTTGCATATTAAAACTTATCTAAAAATAATATCGCCCAGCGGAAAATTGTTGTTTTTACATTAAGACTAGAAAATAAAATTTGAAACGAATGCGAAGGAAAGATTAAAAAAGATAATTTGTGTTTGTTTAATCTAAACTTGTTTTCATTTGATTTATGCATTTTTATATTTTTAAAATTATAAATATTGAAAGTATTCTATTAATTTTTAAAGATTAATTTATGCTTATTATCTACATAATATTGTATATATTCAATAAGCAAAAGATAAAATAAAAAACAAACTTGAAGAAACAGTAGTTTTCTTTTCTTAAGACTTATCTAAAAATAATACTGCCCAGACAGAAGATGTTATTTTTTAATTAAAGCTTCAAAATATGTCTATATAGTAAAATGAAAAACAAATTTTAATTGAAGGCTGTAAAAAAAAAAAAATGCTAAGAACAGATTTCCTTCGCTTGGTGATGAAAGTTGTTTAAAAGGTTTGTGTTATGATAAGCAAAAGTTCCAAAAAATATTTACTTACAAAAAATGTTTTATTGTTAACATAGATCAGAAAGAAACTATTTTATGTTGAAAGTAAAGACATGTTTTTAAATATCAAATTTCTTTTAGAATTTGTTAAAACTGTCTCCCAATTCACAAACACAAGGAGACATCTTAATGAAGCTTATTAATGTTATTAAAGTCTGCAATAGTAATGGAAAATTGTATTTACTATTGTTAAAAACATTTATTTTTATTTTTTTTTGCATTGTCAATACTGCCAATTTTATCCTGTTAAAACCAATGTGTATATATGTCTGCTTGTGTGAAAGTACAGTAATATATATATGTAAAGGGCTTCGTGATGTAATGATTAGTAAATCCACTTGAATGGCCCTAGCTTGGAGATTGAAACCAAGTAAAACTTAAACATTTTTTAATCAATTAAGAATTTTTAATCTAATTATTTTTCATATAGGCATTCCAAAATTCCTATTTAATAATACAAATATTAATTAGTTACAGATTCAAACAAAAACAAAATTCTCATCAATTAACAGTTATGTTACTTTGCTTATCTTCCTATGAGAGATGTTGGAGAAATCTTAGTCTTAAAGAGAGATATTAAAATCTGTTTCATCTTTTACATATCTTACATATAGACCCATTATCATTTTCACTCATTTTCAATCCACTGCAGGATGATGTTCAGTCTATTGTTTCTAGCCATTCTTCTTCACACTACATAAGCAAATTTCTTATTTCATCCATCCATCTCATATCTACATCTTTTACAATCTATTTGGATCTCATTTAAGACTTCAACTGTCTTTCTATTAATAATCTCTTCAAGCATCATGCCCATTCCAGCTACACTTTGATCTTTTCATTTTTTTCAATGATGTGAATAATATTTGTTTGTTTTCTCATCATGTATTTCATTTTCAATCCTTTCTTGTTACTCCTAACTTACATTTCTCCATATTTTGTTGAGTGGTCTGAAGTCTCTGCATTGTCCTTCTGTTCTGTGATGAACTCTCAGATCCATAAGCAAAAACTGGGAAAACATATTTATTAAAAATCTTTCTTTTCAAACACATAGACATGTTTCTTTTAATATTAAATTATTTCTTCCTTTCAAAAGCACTCCATCATGTTTAATTCTGTGATTAATTTAATCCATTATGTTTCCATATATATTAATAATCTGATCAAGATATTTGTACTTCGTAAATTATTTTCATTCATGATTATCAATATTTATTTTCTTGTTCTAAAAAAAATCCATTGAACGTTATTTTCATCTTTTTAGCATTTATTTTTAACTCTTTATTATTTTTATCTGATATCTCTTGCAACATTTTCTAAAGCTCTGGAGCATTATTTGCAAAAACATTCACTTCTGTAAAATCTAGTTTTTTTAAAAAAATCTCCATTTACTTTTACTCTTTTAGCTTTCCATTTTAATCCATAAAATATTTCTTATAAAAATGCTATAAGGAATTTTGGAGACATGGGATTACCTTGTCATATAACAATTTCAATATTAATTTTACTATCAATATACAATTTAATCATAGACCATATATTTGGATAAATATATATTCAGAATATGACAATATTTTGAGTCTATACCTTGATGATCCATTGCTTTATTTATGGTAGAAATATTTGTAGGATCAAATACCATTTTATAATCTACAAATCCAAAGCATAATGGCAACTTTTCAGTACTTAGATATGATTCATTGTGCTAAAAATCACATTTAAATTTAGTTTTTTCTTTGATTGTTAAAATTCAAATTTACTGTATATGAGTTGTACTTATCTAGATAAAAAATTTATATAGAATTGCTAAAAGATTAGTAAGTTTGTAATTTCTAATACCTTCTTTATCATCTTTTTTAAATATCATTTAGACATTTGGTGTACAACTTTGACAGTAATTTTTCTATTTCTTTATTTGCTTATTTTAAGATATCTATTATATTTTCATCACTTTCTGGAGTCTTTCCTTTTTTCATGAATTTAATTGCATATTTCTCTTCTTCATTTAAAATGCTAGCAAATTCAGAAGACGTAGTACCATAGAGAATTATTTTTATAATATTTATTACTATATAATTCTCTATACTCTTCCATACATTTCATTATATCATCTCTCTTTTTAGAAATATTTCCATCTTTTCTTCTTATCACAAAACTAAGTTTCCTACCTATACCAAGATGTTGTTTTACACTTTTGATACTTTTATTCATTTCTATAACTTTGCTTGTTAATTCACAATTATATTTTCTTATTTCATAGTAGCACATACACACTCATATTTATATATATTTCATATAAAATTTAAAAAAATCTACCTTTCACATTATGTGAATACAATGGGAAGGCAAACACTTGTAAGACAATTGTATCTACTTCTTAACTCTCAACTTTATCGATCTCCTCTATTAAAAACTTCAGTACTTTCAAAAAAACTTTTAGAAGGAATAAATCATTAAAAAAAAAACAAAAAAATTGCATTTTACATTATTATTTTAATTATCTATAATTATTTATTATTATCCAATAGATTATTTATCATATTAATCCAGACCATTTTTTTCCAATCTTTTTTTATTTTTGATGCTTGGACACTAACCCATATTTCTGGTTTCAAGATCATATACTGATTTATACTTTTTCAGAGTAAATTCCTCATTATTTTTTATACATAAAGAATATGCCATTACTCTGCTTTATTGCCATAATACAGAAGCAGTTATTACATCATTAACAGATATAAGGCAAAATGCAATCAGACTTGTATTATAAATTTCTATTTTACTGGTCATTAGCCACTAAAATATATATTTTTATTTAATTATTGATGTTTTTTCCAACTGTTTCTAGCAAATAGTTTGAAAATTTAAATCTCAAATGTTTTTAAATGGGCCAACAATTTTTCAGGATATTAAATGAATAATTAGCCCTTTGGCAAAAGCATTGAAAATACAACTACATTAACATGGTTTTGTTTGGAGATGTTAGATGAAGTATTTAAATGCAGATCTCTATTGAATGTAAATTGATATACACTTTTTTTAGTTTAAATTCAAATTTTTAGGGTTTAAATTTTTAGCTATTAGCATTGAATGGCAGAAAAAGAGTGAAAACTTATCACAAATGTAGTGTCCATTACCAGAAATGTAGAAACCAGTGATGAAGATTTTATTTCATTGTCATTTACTAATAAAAAGTAACATTTTAAAATTATTTTTGAAATTTAAAAAAAAAAAACGAATTTGTATTAAAAGAATTTTTATTTTTCTAGAAAATCACTAGATTATATTCCAAAGAATGTACAGTTTATGCTTTAAATAAATATTGTTTTTTGACTTACAGCAGATTCTCATATTTAGACATTAGAATCATGTGACCAAGTGAAAATGCTTGTTGATCATCTAATAGTTAAATATAATTATTTAATTACTTATTTTTATATTCACACAATATTAGGAATATGCTAATTTTTTTTTAAATTGAATTTATTGACTTTTTGAAATTAAATTTTGTGTTTTATTTTATTTTTGCAATTCATACTCATGACACATGTAAGAAAAACAAGATGAATTTTAAATAGCCATTATATAGCAAGGCCTTCTTTATTTGTCTCTAATAAAAGAAAAGTAACAAAGAAAGTAGTACTCGTCAGACTTACCAATTTCTAGTGGTGGTAATTTGAACAATTTTATACTTTGCTTTACTTTTTAACTAATAATAATTAATAAATAGATATTCATTTTTTGACAAATATTATATGGATCCTGAGTTGGCTATGTCCCACTTACCTAAAAATATATCCCAAGTTTATTTAAAAAGTTTTCAAGTTTAATCAATCTATATTTGAACTCATACTGTAGATTTGGGAAGCAATGCATTACCCACCAGATCTTTCATTATATATTGTAAGGTGTGACTTTTATATTCCTCCAATATCAATTAATCACCTTGTGGCCTAATTTGAATCCAAAACCCATAATAGTAATGTTCTTTATTAATCACTATATTAATAAACATAAACACTATAATTGAGAAACCATTAATTGTGATACACATTTAAACCCTTAACTTAATCATATTATAAATATGTATCTCAATTAAATTGTAAAACACATACATGACAACTAACCTTTGATACAAATTATCTTGTTAAATGTGATGTAACTCCAACGCACTACAATAATACATGAGAAATGTGATCGGATAAAGTAAATTCAAGCAAGAAATGAAAATTTATGTTAAAGTAAAGAAATAACAAACAAAAAATTTTATTGTTATTAATGGATTAACTATATATAAATAATCACTAAGAATGACATCAACAATGAACCTAAGTGATAATCATAAACTTGTCTCTTTTTTCAACAATGAGCTTATTAACCAAAGAGAAATAAAATTTCTCATCGGCTGAATAACCTGCAAAAATAAGCAGAGAATTCAAATTTGCAATTTGAATAGAAACCCTAGCCACCTTTGCACTGAAATAATATTAATAACCAATATCTGAGTATTTGAGAAAGCAAGGACAAGCATATAGCATTAAAACTAGCCAATTGAGGAATTTAAAACTGAAATCTTTGAAATTAAATTTGGATTATTCGAATTTCCAAAGTGTATAATTCTAAATCATAGATTGAAGTATCTAAGCTTGAGGATATCTAATAGTACAAAAAATATTGTTCTTAATTTATTCAAAATAAGTTAGTAAAAATATATATATAAGTAATAATACAGACAAACATGCATTGATAAGTACAAAAGTGATATTGAGAAAAGAAAGTCATCATTCATGAAGCTATGATTGTCAGACTGGGAGAAAATTGATAGAGCATTTAACATCTGTGTCATGAAACATCATGTTTGCTATTAAGAAATAGATAAGACAACATCCACACTTTAAAGCAAAAGTTCCAAGAATACAAAAGATAAAAGACTTAATGGATGTTCTAGAATGCTTACAATTTACCATCTATATTTGAAATGGATTAATAAGGATTACCAGAATGATTCACTAAGATATTTTTCTTATGAACTTTAAAACTACATTTAGGTTGACATCATGAATTTTATTTATTTGTATATTTTGTATAAATATTTTTGTTCATATATTTCTTTTAATATAAATATGAAGGAGAAAATAAGTTATACATAACATAGTAATATATATTAAGGCTATAATCTTAAGACTATGTGCCTAAAATCTGACAGTAAGGACCTCTACAAATCTAAATGTAAAATTAATGACTTTAAAAGACAAGAGCAGTGGGCCACTCTTATCTTCGACCTAATTTCGAAATATATAGATGAATCTAAAGCACTTTAAAGTTGTTAATCTTGTGTTTAGATTTGTAGAGGTCCCTACTATCATATTTTAGGTGCATAGTCTTAGGGTTATAGCCTTAATATATATTACTTACATAATGAATATGTGCTTTACAAATTATTAATTACATAACAGTGTGAAGAAATATAATTGTCATTATTGTAAGTAAAATAAAATATAGGTTACAATGAGCACTTGCTTGCATCAAATTCGATCATCATCAAAGGAGAAAGCTAAGATTTTACCTAATACATATTTAGTCCAAACATTTGTACAATTGCACCATATATATTTTTCTTCATTTGTTTATACTAATAGTTGTGTTAAATGTTTTTGATATACTTGACTAACTATTTCTATCATAAACGGTCTTTCTGTCTGCATTATAACTACAGTATATAATAGGGGGATCCTATACCATCACTATGACAGAGAGGAAGTTAATATATCAAGTTAATGAAAATAAAATGAATTATGATTTCCAAATAAGAATATAGTAAGCAAAGATGATTGAGACAATCATAAACATAATATAAATTTCATTTATGTTGACATGGATATCAAATGGCTATTCTTTGTATTGGGTAACGGTTTGAAATAATAATTGGAATCAATTATAAGCAAAGAGTAATCATAGATGGCGAATTAAATGTTTTATAGTTTGTTAATAAATTATCTTTATTAAAAATATTGCCTACTGTAAATATAGTTGTTAAATATATACAAGTGTTTAAATTAAAAACTCTTGAAGTAATTTTCTAAATTCACTTTTCAATTGATCATATCGTCCCACACACTTATAAATATTTTTGCACACTTACACATATTTTTATATATTTCCACCTACCATTAAACACCTACACATGTTTATGCATACCAATATTTTAAGTGATATTAATATACCTTGAACTTGATGATCAAACAGATTCGCCATGAGTTTGAAACTTGGGAATAACAGAAACAAAAGAGGGTAAGAATGAATTGAATTAAAGTATATAGTTTGATATTTATTTGATCATTAATCTCTCCTCTCCAAGAATGAAATTGAAGTGTATGTAGATATATAGACACACGGATCAATGATAGACTCTTTTATTCATTGTGATGACCTAACTAACCTATTTTTATACTAGGTAAAGTCCCATTCTTTACATTATATTTGTATTTTTTAAAAAAAAAAAATCAAGATAAAAAGAAAATAAATAAAAAAATCAATCAAATTTGTAATTAAAACATGCTAATTTTTATTATCATTATCCCCCCCCCCCTCAGTTCAATGTTAAAAGTGTCTCCAAATTTAATCCAGTTTTTTTTTTGATCTGTAATTTAAATTTTCTTTTGGATACTATCCTGGTAAAAGACTTCAATTTTTCATTTATTGTTATATTATCTAGTAACATGTTTAATCCAACTTTATTTTAGTCTTTTGAATTTTTTCTATAAGATTAATGGAATTACTTGTTTCTTTTTATCATTTTCAGTTCTTTCTTGTTATTCTCAATAAGTATCTTTCTATACTTTACTATGGACCCTAAAGTCTCTATACAGTTTTTTTTTTTAGTGTCCAAACCTCAAATTCCTAAGTAATTACTATTAAAACACATTTGTTAAATTTCCTTTGCACATATACAAACATATTTTGCATTCATGTTAAATTATTCTTAGAAAAAGCATTCCATCCAAGTTTATCTAATGTATGCAGAATTCGAACTCAGATTTTTACACAACCCTCAACTCTCCTTGCCATCTCATATTGCTACCCATCTGATCACACACATGTTGAAAAGATAAATAGTCACAATATACATATTTTGTGCTAAACCAGCACTCATCAGTTGGTCCAGATTATCATCTCCACACATATATACAATCAGTGCTCGGCTTTATATTAAGATAGCTAATCTTCATACTTTAATGGACAGGCTTCAAAATACTGCAATTCACAACTCTTCAGCCTTCCATTTCATTGAAAATATGATGATGGAATGTTCAAAGATCAAGTTAGTGCCAAGATTGTCATCCTACCCATGTTGACATTTAGTCATTCTGACCCCTCATGTACAGGAGAATAATCCATTTTTACATACATATGCGAGATTATGGTCAGACCTTTGATTAAGTTTTCATATGTATTAACAATTTGATATCCAAGTTTAACATTTCAGATTTATAGTTGCTAACTTCATCTTTACTTTTTTTTTAAAAAAAGTCTTTCAGATTACTTTAGTTTTTTGTCAAGTACCTTTAATTCTACATTTTGTTTTCATTTAATAGTGTTTGCAATATTTTTTGAAGTTCTGAAAAATTATTTCTAAAAGCAATGCATCATCTGAAAAATCTACAAGGTTTAAATAACCTCCATTTATTTCTATCTACTTTGTTTTTTTAATTTTAATCTATAAAATACAATTCATAAAACTGCTATCAAAATATTAGAAAAGATTAAATCTCCCTGATGTACTTTTTTAATAATGTTAATCTTAATGTCAACATATGTTCCAATTACTGTGTTTGCACTTTTATAAATATTCTTCAGAATTTAATAATATTCTGATTCTAGATCTTAATGTTACAAAGTTTAAATCATGACTGAAATATTTATCCAATTAAATATCTCTTTATATTCTACAAAACCAAAGCATAATAACAACCCATGCTCATTGGCTCTTTTTACAAATTCTTTTAATACCCAAATGCTGTTATTGGTTTGAACCCAATGTTCTGTGAAGATGTGTTATATTAATGTTAATAAAGATTTTGTATAAAATTGACTGAAAAATGCTATGAATATAATTTCTAATGTCACCCTGTTTTAAAATATCAATTTATTATTCCTATACTTTATTAGTATATCATTGCTATTTAAACATGAAATATATAGCTTTACCAACAATTTTTTTATTTATTCACTTGCATCTTTAAAAATGTCAACAAATATATCATAATTTTTTGGAACTCTCTATTTTTTACACATACAATTTATCTCTTATTTGATATTCCAAGTATTTTTAAAAAAATATTGTTTCAATTATAGAATCTATATTGTTTTGTTCTTTATTGCTATAACATTATTAAAAAAATTCTTCTACAGACTACATGATTCTTTCATTATTTTGGTAATAATGTTGCTTTCTTTTTATCGTGAAATAACTTTTCTTTCCATAGCAATATCATGTTACAAAGAAATCAAGTCATCTGGCACATAACCTAATTTAACAAGTTTGTATTACAAATGATATATATAGAGCTTGCAAATAAACTCTTAACAAGCTTTGTAGAATAACTCCAACTCCATGCTGGTTTCTGATACTGGCTTCCTCAGTGAGTACAAGCTTTTCTGAATATCTCCAACCCCAGACCAGTTTTTGCTACTGGCTTCCTCAGTGAGCACTCACTGAAGAAGTCAGTAGCAGAAACCGGTCTGGGTTGGAGATATTCTGGAAAGCTTGTTAAGAGTTTATTTGTGAGCTCTATATATAACAATATCATGTTTTATAATTTTGAGATTTTTGTTTTCTATTACAGTTTTTTAATTTTTTTGTCATTTTAGAATTGTTATATTTTTCTGTATCACTACTGATTCTTTAGCCACTATTTTACAAAAGTTCAGATATTCACTTCTTATAAAATGATAGTTTTTAACTTTGTAGAAAACATAACAGATGATTTCAAACTATTTTCTTAAATATTATTATAAATATCAAATGCATAGTTTAAGATCAAGACCAGCTGCACATTTATACATGATTAATGTTAAATCACAATGTTTAAGTGGTTAATTTAATTATAACATGTGTTTTATAAAAGTCTATGATATTCAATAGTAAATTATATCTGAGCTACAAAGTCAGCATTATGCCTTGTGGATAGTATATGACTGTTACAAACAATCTGCAAAGCCAATAATAGAAAATTCTGATTAATTAACGTTAAAGACATTTTTTATTGTATTTTTAGCACTGTTCATATTAAAATTATTTGAAAAGACCTTATTCTTTATATTTTTTATATTTCTTTGTTTAATAATTTCTAAATTGTAATTAAAAATAAATAAATAAAACAGGTATGTGATTATATAAATATACTAAAGGCAATTTTGCAGTGTTTTTATTTATTTATTTTATATTTCAGCATATACTAGTAATTAATATATCTCTTGGATAAAAATTATATTCTCTGCAATGTTTTTGATAAGCGACCTTTGCAAACTTAAATATATATATATTGTCTTGCCTCACTTAAAAATTGATTGGCAATTTAATGTGTCCTGGCTGTTTATGCAATAATTATTAGCAAACTATTAGTTGCCTTTTTATTAGATCTCATGAACAAGCTAAGATTTAAATCCAGAATAAAACTTGGAATTTTTTTTTTTTAGATATTTGAGAATTCCTTACATATCTGACTATAACCATCTAGCATTGACAGGCAACAAATGACTCAAGGTAATTTGAGTTAATCAGATAAATACTAAAGCAATGAGCAGGAAAAAAATCATGTGCATAACATGACATAGGTTTTTTCACTAGTGAGGCAGTTGTCATTCATGCATGGTACTGAAATCCATGGTGTAGCCCCTATTTTTTAATTTCTATGAAACTTTGTTAGCCTAAGTTAAATTATCTGTAATTAATCTGACAGGCTAACAAACTTGTAATAAATGTTTTGTCTTTTTAATTATTGTCACTATCTTTCCTGAAAATATATTATTTTTAGTAATATATTTACAAGTATTTTGTTTATTGTATATACAAACTCATTTTGGGGGTGGCAAGTTTTTTAGAAAGTTTTTTAGAGAATGTAAATAAATAGTAATAAAATACTTAATGATTTATTGATTGATAGTTTATAAAAAGTTGAAACAATCCATGAACCTTGAATGCCAGAATTCATTACTTTACCATTGTGCTATACACAAAGCAATGAAAGTAATATCTATAGACAATATTTGGTTCAATAGTAAAAAGAGTCTACTTAGTTTCTAAATGAGTAAAATTAAAAAAAGTTAAATTTGTCATATGGAATGAAATTGTTATGCCTTGCCTGTCAACTTTAAGGCTGAATCTCACTTGATTCTTTGAGTAATAAATTATATCTAAATACTCTTACTTTAAAATTGGTATAAAAATATGTTATAGGTTATTTTATCTCTACTCAAGGCTGCCCCATGCAGATGTTTAGGTTGTGGAGCCACAAAGGTGCCTCATTAAGATGATGTTTTGTTGCCAAAATCATTAATAAAATTTATATGTAAATAAAAATGTATACACTTCTGAATAACTTCATTGTTAAAATACATTCGGATTATAAATCTCGGCCTCAGGGTGGCCTTTGAGCATTCCATCATCAGATTTTCAATTGGATGGACGGTTGAAGAGTTGGAGGGTGGAGTAGATTGAATCCTGTCCATTAAAGTATGAAGATTGTCTATCTTAATATATATCTGAGCACTTTATAGAATATATGTGTAGAGATGATAATCTGGACCAACTGATGATTGCTGTTTTAGCATGAAATACGTATATTGGTGATTATTTATCTTTTCAACATATGTGTTTGGGTGTATCAATGTTATTAGATAGAGTGGAGAGTGGTGGGTCATGTGAAAGTCTGTGCTCATATACCCTATATATTCAAAAATAAGAGAATTACTTTTTCTCTTATTCTTGTGACTGCCTGAAATATACTACATATATGACCATTGTGCTGAATCAAACAGGCTTTGCTATAATTAATAAAATGTATATGTAAATGAAAATGTTTAGGTTTCTGAATCACTTTTTAAATATTCTAATTTTTATAAAAATGGCACATTACAATTAATAATTTATTTAAAAATAAACTTATTTAAAAAATATTGTCTTCTATTAATTACAATCATTCTGCAATATGTTGGCATATGTAGGTAATTATTTATTAAGCATCTTTTGAAAGTACCAATGTATTATGTAATGCATAGTTCAATGGTATAGCATCAGACTGCAAAGTATGGATTTTCAGGATTAATTCTATGTTTTTGATAATTTTTATTTATTTTTAATAGTGATATTCTATTTTTTAATTTCATTATATTTTTTTTGTATTTTATGAATCTGCTTTTCCTTGAATTTAAACTATCGCAGGATTTATTATCTAGCTAAAAACTCAGAATTGAACCATAATATTACCCAAATATATGATAATCCAGATCCAAGAAAAACAGAATTATTAAAAAACATTATTTTTTTTAAAATATTATTGCATGCATTTCTTCCCTTAAGTAAATATAATGTAAATTCTTAACCACTAGATGGCCTGTATAGCATAGATATAATAAGGTATAGTATGTACAAAATGACTAAGTTATTATACTAAAATAATAAGCTCATGAAGTAATGTCAATATTTTATTATTGAATGAATATGTGAGAAGCTAACTTTAATAGAAAACATAAACAAGTTATGAGAGATTCCAAATAAAACTAAAAGTAACAAATAAGAATTATTTTTAACAAACTAATTAGCACTTGGTTAGAGTCAACTTAATTAATGCTGAGTGTTATTTATTAATGAAAATTTTGTGATCATTAAAGTCAGGAGAGTTAATATGAAAATAAAAATAAGTAAATAATTATAATTTTTTTCATGTTCTACTGTTTCTGTGTCTTTTGTTAAACAAAATTGTCTAGAATTAATTTTGCTTTACTTTAAAAAATGTTATTTTATGGGACTTGGAGTGAAGCCAGTTACCTATAGTGTGGCCCTGCATCTATTTATAAAAATCTGAATATCAAATGAAAAAATTCATGAAATGCTAAACTCTTTCCATTTATTTATTAAATATAATATTTAAAATTATAGAATAACTAGGCAAAAGTTATTCAGTTAATTACGATATTTTACTATTGTTTGCCATTTCCTTAACATATTACAAATTAATATATGTACATTATGCACCAACACGAACATATATACTGTATAATTAAATGCACGTGTCTATTAAAAACAGTGAGGATGTATTTTTGTTTGCTTTACGAACTAAATTATAAAGAAAACAAAAGAGTTCGCAGTAGGGAATCAAAAAAAGTGTCTGTTTTAAAAACAAAATGTTGAGTTATGAGGGAAATAATTAGGCATCTTTAGTAACTTAATATTATTTTTTTAAAAAACAATACACTATTACTAACAGCCGTTTTAAATTATTTTTTTTGAACAGATGCCAAATAATTATAAATTATGATGTCAATTACGAAATAATTAATTTACGCTTTTATTACGTATTCATTTTAATTAAATTATTTCCAAGAAAGATAACGGTTTACAGCAAAAAAATTAATCTATAGTAAATCCGCATTCCCAAAAATTTTTCTTTTGAATTTTATCATTGACGTAAAAGCTTTATATAAGTAAATATTCTTCATCATATAATCTAAACTAAAAAAGCATAAATTTCAAAAAATATTCCAAAGATTCGATCTAACTGGAAAAAAAAAATCAAATTAATTAACCATCCTTATTTTCACATATGCAACCATACCTGGCAGTAAGCAAGTTAAACAATGTCATTTAACAGATGAATTCGCTTTTGTAATTCTATATATTAAATACGTTATATTATATTAAAGAAAAAGTGTATAATCTTTATAAGCATGAGATCCAAATTAATTTATTTGCAATTGTTTTTTTACTATTTTGAATAATACAAAGTCATTATTATCAAAAAAAAAAAAAAATCTTTATTAATAATAAGTAGTGATATGTTACTGACAACGGTACACAAACACAAAATAGATATCATTTGGAAATGTATGGGAGTATGATAACTGAAATGTATATGCGTATGAGACCGTATGTGTAAATAAAGTTCATTAATTTTTATAAATACGCACGGATTTCTTCACTTTAATAACATTTTTTTTTTTTTTTTTTAGGAGAAAACTACTATAGAAATTCGTGAGAGATCGTCCCAAATTATAGATTTAATTAGATAGAATTTAAATGCAAATAAAGCTAGTGGAATACAAATTAGATAATATATAAGATAATCCTCATTACAAATATTAAATAAAAGAGAGAGGAAGCAGCTAAAATGTTTTAGACTAGATAAAACTTAGTGTGGTCTTAAAAGTGATAAACAAATCAGCTGTAATGAGTGGTCAAGGATAGATTAGTGGTCGAGGCTAGTATGGAATAGCGTCAAATGAGAAGCAGTAACTTGTTCTTGTATAGAAAATGTTATTACCAGAAGGGTGATTAAAAGAAGATTCACCAAAAGTACAAGAGAAAAGTTGGGAGCAGAGGTGATTAATATAAATGTATAACTTGTGCGTGCCGATGTAAGCACTGATATTGCGAGCTTTAATAGTTTATTCTATATGAAAACTACATATGTTCGTTTATCTTTTAAATGACGTTCGAATTTGAAAGCACAAATATGTAACAGGATTTCTTCTGGTGTTAAGGAATACTATTTTCAACGAGGATAATAAATAGCGTATGAATATTAATGAACTATTATCTTTTTATGTTATTTTTACCTCATTATTATTATTACTAAATAAATATTGTTATATATAAATTTCGAAGTATATTGTTTATTTATCTAGCTCCCTGACTGGTCCCTGGAGACCCTCAGGACACAGCAATAATTCAACATTGTTGTTTGATTTTCAGAGTACAACTAGCGCATGCTAACAATTGATTACTAATATATAATCAATTAAAGACATTATTTATATTTGTTTTATTGCACAATAGTTTATCACCTTGAATACAATCATTATTTCTTACATCAGGGTAACAGAGAAATAAGCTGTTATCTTGGTAGCATTATTTACTAAGGTTTTAAATTGCATGTTATTATTGTGTAACCCACTAGTAATAACTTTGATTTAACAGTAACCATTGGAGATATTTAAGGTTGATAGTATTACTCATTATGGCAATGATCATCTTTATTGGCCATTATCATTCTATACTTGCTGTGCTCTTATTTAATTACAGGGCATAAGCTAGAGCAAAAAATATTATTTGACTATCTTTAATTTTAAATGTTATACGATTGGTTAAAAAAAAACCTATTCAAAACCAGGTTAACCATTTCTTTTATTTCATTAAAATTACTGATCTATCCTTCAAGATGTCATAGTCTGAGTTTTACACTTTGGCCTCTTTTATCATTACTTTTATTGTCTAATGTCTAAATTAACTTTTCTGTTTTACCATTTAAAATTGGAAAGTTTTTGGCTTTGTTTGTTTTTGATAATAATAAGAATGTTATCATTGTATATCTGTCATAGGACATTAGTGAACATTTAAAATTTATCATTTACAGATCTGATTTAAGATCAGAGAGATTAGTTCTCTACAATAGTTAATACAGATATTGTACCCATGGCAAAACTCAGAATTATGGGTTAGGCAAAAAGCACAGTTTCTTAAATAATTTTATTGGGTTTTTTTTTTTATATCAATCTTTCAGCTTACCCATAACATTCAAGATGATATAGAAACATGTTATTTGAATAACTATATTGGATGTATTTTTATATTGGACTATATCCATCATCTAATATAAGTATTGAATGTCTTTAGAAAAATTTAACTTTTATTTAAATATTCCAAATACATTCAACTGTTAGTAATAACACATCAAACAGGTTACTATATGGACAACATTTTGAGAGGTATTATTCTCTCCTCTTCTTCAGTTGTTGCTGGCCTGACCAGTGACAGTACTAACATGGGATTCAAACCTGGACCCTTAAATTCTTGAGTATTGAATTTTAAGGTAACACTCTAACCAACTGAGCCATCCTGCCAAAGGCAACAGTCAATAGAAATTTCATATACTTATTTATGAGGTTCCTCCTGATTTCTCCCCTTTTTCCTAAGAGCAAAGTTGATTAGTGGTTTCCATACATTATGTATAATCACACTAGGTTGACTTATGGGATTTTTACCATTGCCATATGAGCAGCTTCTTTAAAATTTTTTCTTTGTACTTTTTTTCTCTATTCAATATTTTTATATTTTCTTAATTGAACACATGTTCATTGACACATACATGGTCTGCTACCTTAGACATATCTGTTTATCTTTTCTAATCATTATTTTGTGTTCTTGCAAGTGCTTTTTAATGAGATGACTGGTCTCATTAATATATGTTCTTCCACATTCACATGGTATTTTGTAGATGCAGTTTTTTCTTTTCAGCATTTCAAGTTTAAGCTTTGTAGATGTTAGAATTTCTATAGTGTAGTATAGCTCTGGAAAGTTGTTCTGATGTTATACTGATTGCAGTTTTTTCTTAATTTGTCTGCTATTTTTGGAATATATGGGTGAACTACAGCACCAATAATTGTTTTTCTCTTGATGGTTCTTTTTGTTGTCTATTTAACATTTTTAATAACAGTTCATGCTAGTACTGGTCAGGCCAGCAACACCTGAAGAAGAGGGGAGAATAATACCTCTCATTGTGCATATACTAACCTGTTTGATGTGCTATTACTAACAGTTGAATACATTTGGAATATTTAAATAAAAAATTAAATTTTTTAAAGGCGTTCAATAGTCATATTAGATGATGGAAATAGTCCAATATAAAAATACAACTAAAACATCATCATCATAAAGCTTCAGGAAAACACTAGGTATATTGGATGTCAGTTATGAAAAAAAATCAAGTGCTTTAGACTCTAAACCAAATTTGAAATTTATTAAACAGTATCATCTAGCATTTATTAATTATTTAAGCTTACATTAGCTGGCAGGACTAGAGTGAGAGAAAGAAGATTTGCTACTAAAAAGCATTATGTAAGTTAATCGTGTGATGTTTTATTTGGTTTATATGAATACTAGCCAAAGGATTGAGGCTCTTATAGTTTTTAAAAAACTAAAGATATCATTATACCTAGATATTGACAATGGCAGATCTATCTAACTATACAAGAAAATTTACTTAGATTCAGAACATCAAGTAGTTTTTTTAATTTTGGGCCAATAAATTTACAATAAAAATGAAGCAGAAGATGACTTCTGGGTGAAAAGTACTACTTAGGAAAGTAACTAGCATAAAAAACTTATTCCATCTAATAATTCCATAGCATGAAAAAATCTTGAGCCATTTGTAAAAAAACCATTGTTGATTATTAGGAAGTGCAACCATGCCACAAAAATAGGAATGTCAGTATGTTAAGTAAATCAAAAACTATCTAAATACAAATGGCTGACTTTACTTTTAACTGGTAGATCTTTATGTTCTTCATTATTATTATTTTCAAATCATTATTGATCATCTAAAAGATCAATTCATATTTAATTCAGTTTCTTTAATCCATGGGTTCTTTTCTCCACCTCAAAGCAACAAATTTTCTTATGTCATCCATACATTTCATGTACTGTTTTTTTTCTAAGTCTTACAATCTTTTGGGATCCATTTTAACTATCCTCATATCATCTCCTTTAGCAATATCTGATATATCTTCATATCAATTTCTTAATTTTTTCAACAATGTCAAAAGTAATTGCTTGTTTCATTACCCAAGTATTCTGCTTTTTTTCCCTTCTTCTGATTGCCAAAAAACATCTTTCCATACTTTGTTAAATGTATTGAAGCTTCTGTATTGTTTTTCTTCTAAGTATCAAAATCTCAGATCCATAAGTAAGAAATAATAAAAAGCATTCCATCAAAGATTAATTCCATGATTAATTTTATCAATTATGTCTTTATCTGAACCAAAGTATTTATAGTTGTTTTTTTTAAATTAATGATTATAAATATTTATTTTTAATTTTGAAAAAAAAAATCCATTGAACATTATTTTAGCTTTTTCGGTATTCCTTGCAATATTTTCGAAAGTTCTAAAGCATTATTTGAAAAACGATTTCATAATCTGCAAAATCTAAAACGATTTAAATAAATAATTTCCAAGGTATTTTTATTCCCTTAGTTTCCCATTTTACTTAATTAAATACTTCTTGTAAAACTGCTACAAAAAATTTTTTGGAGATATGAAATTATCTTGCTGTTCAACTTATTTATTTATAGTCTAAATCTTTATTGTCTTATTATGACAAATATTCAGAATACGATAATATTTTGGGTCTTTAATCCATGTGTAATATTTATACAGATCAATTTTTTTTAAATCTAAGTATAATTGCAACTCGTATAAATTTTTCAATATTTGGAAGAGATCCACTGTACTAAAACCACTTATGAATCTCAGCTTGTTTATATTTTGGTTGATTTGAATTTAAAATTTGTTTTAAAGAGTTTATACAGAATTAATAGAAAAGTGATAGATCTATAATCTTCTTTATCCCTTTTTTTAAATACCTGCATTTTTTCAAACATCTGGTATATCGTTATCAGTTACTCATTAGATATCAAATTTTATCAACAATTTTTGAATTTCTTGACCTATTTGTTTAAGATATCAATAATAATTCCATCATTTTCTAAAGCTGTTTTTCTATATAGATTTTAATTGCATATCTTATCCATTCATTAAAAGTACATGGAAATTTTAAAAATATAACAATTGTTATGATTAGTTTGTTTTTGTTTTTTTGTTTATTATTGCTATGATGTCCTGTGTGATTTGCAACAGTTGGTAGAGTGTCTAACTTAGGATTGGGGTGTCCCAAGATTAATTCTGGTGCTCACAGATCTATTGCTCAAACTTCTTATGAATTCCTGAGCAATAAAGCTATATGCCTTTATTTTATTATGAAGTCATCATTCTTTTTAGTACTAGTTTTATATTTCTTCTTAGTACTGAAATAATTTTTTTCCCAATAACGAGATGATGTTTTATACTTAATGAAATTTTATTCACTTCTATAGATTTCTTTGTTATTTCATAACTATATTTTCTTGCATTATTTTTAATTTTTTGTGCAATTTTGCATCAAAAAATGAAAACAACTAACTCAACGCACTGTTGTTCAAAAGTTCATAAGAAGTTCACACACTGGAGGTGTCAGAATTGGGCTCAATCTGAGAACCTTAAAATCTGGAATCTGCCACTCTACCACTGTATCCAACCTACTCAGGCTATAGATATTCAATTCTTTTAAATATTTTTATATTTCTTTTTTGATACATTGTTTTGTCTTAGTCAAAAATTTATTGGTGAACTGCTGCATTTTTGTCAGCTATCTTTGCTGCAGTTTTTAGTTAGAATATCAGTTATCTTGTTATTGATCTTAGTTAAGTTTGAATCATCTTCAAAGTCTCTCTATATTATAAAATAATTAATAAGTTCTACTTTAAATTGATTGGATGGTTGTTGTATTTTTAATAGTATTTTTTTTTCATTAACTTCTTATTTCCCAATAATTATTAACATTATAATCTTGATATGGATAAATTATGTTAATCAAAATATCATTCAGTTCTGTGGTATCTACATTTAGATGTTTCTATGTTCATTTCTGTATTCCACAAGTCCCTCACATGTATATATCATCATAATTATTTACAGCATTTTCCTCTTTCAATTGTATTTCAATCCTAGCATTAAAATCTCCTATGACAATTTTAGAAAGTTGTTTGATGTAACCATAATTAATTTGAACATTTATATATAAATCTCTATTTTTTCCATCACAATGAGAACTTGTTGGGACTATCTGCATTTATCTTCCATTAAGTTAAATAACTAATCTTATTATTCTTTCTGATATAACATCAATATCCACTTGTTTTTATTCCACTTGCACTTGTGCTTACAATAATTTTGCCTTTATAATACATGTTCATTTTTTAATTCATTTGTCTCATTACCTTTTCTTTTAACTTCACAAAGTCCAATAATATTCTATTTAATATTATATAGTTCTCGCAATGTATATAATCTTCTTTTATTGAAAAGTGGTAAACAGTTTTGGGTAGCTAAATAAAACATCATCATTGAATGACATCTGTCTACAATAAAAGAATTTTAGCTCATTTTGCCTTTAGCCACCAACTTCTTTATTGTCTGATATTTTTACAAATTCTTGAGAATAAGGGTCAAAATATGTGCTTTGGTCTAACATAATTATGAATATCAAACAAAAAAAAAAGATCATTCACTTTGCAAGCAAATTTAAATGATGTTTTAGTGGACAACTAGGCAATTGAGAAAACAAAGTATCATTTTACTTGTCTTATAAATAAAAAGGTAATAAATTCTTCACATTGCCTAATGCAATGTTGGTTAATATTTCATCCATGTTTATTTATTACAAAAATTATCACATAGTAATAACAACTGCAATGACAAAAACATAAGATGTGGGAATTAATTTGCCCTGCTTGGTTCCTTTAAGGCATGAAAAAAGAGACAAGGATTCTTCTTTCAATTAACAAAAAAAGTTTTTTCTGCAGCCAGATTGTTTAATTTATATTCAATATCAGAAAATTTTGAGTGACCATTAAATTTGATATTAATATATCTTTTTTTTTTTTTCAAATATATCATCTTGACAGCATATTGGCATCAACTTGTTGTATATTACAACTGATTAAACCAGTTATAATCTATTAGTTTCCAAATTTCTTGATTAAAACAAATGAAAGATGAACTGTTTTATTATATTAACAACTTTTCCCATGGGTTCACTGGAAAAAATCTGATTGTCTTGGAAATCCTTGATTATTATCTTGGTTTCCTTCAGTATATAACTTTAAATTGCTGTTAATCAGTTTCATTTTTATATCATTGAAACTGCATAGTTAGAGCCAATCTTCATTTTTAGTTGATTATTTTAATTTGGATACTAAAAGCTGTGATCAGATTCTCTAACTTTTAACATAGTTTAAAGTTAAATCTATTTAATGATCTTGGGTTTTAATGTTAATTAGCTTTGATCTTCTTTTTATTAATCAGATTCATTCAATGTGGTTAATATTTATGGAAAAATTGTTAATTTTGTGAGCATTACCTTTATGGGTTTTTTTTTTGTTTGACTGATATAAAAAAATTTTTACTGATTATATTAGCCCTATATTGTAATATATCTCTGCACCATAAGCCAGATTTTTGATCTCTCATATTAATATATTTAAGCAAAGAGTTTTATTTTCAGTTAATCATCCAAAGATATTTGAACCATTATAGAATTAAAAGTAAAAATAGAGATCATCAATATTTTAATCTGTAGATTACAATCCTTATTGCTAAAAAGGAAATGATTTATCATACTAAACATGACTTTAACATTATTTTTTTATTTAATTTTCTATTCAGTAATTAAAGAAATCATATACAATTGTAACTCCAACACTTTTTCTATATTTTAGAATATATAAAATTAAAAGTGTGTGAAGCGCTTGAAAGAGAAGCTATAGAGAGTGTAAAAAATATTAAACGCTAAGTGTTTTCAAGGCCATTTGCCTCATATTCATAGCGATAATGCAAAATGCAGAACAGAGATTAATTCAGTGGCAATAGAACTTATACATCTTAGTTAACAATAAATGTCTACGTGTTATGTACAACAGTTCCATAAGTTTAATGAAGACAATGTTTAGGTGTAAATAAAAATTAGTAATGTAAGCACAACTCAATTTTAATTTAAATTGTGATGTTTGTTTATCAGATTTTAACTCATGCTAAAGAACTGAAAACTGATTTGTAATAAATTTATAATGGTATTTATAATATACTTTTTGCAAACTTTGTTATCATAATGGTGACTATATTAGTAATCATAACAATCAGATCTTGAGTTAAATTCCTTGATTATCTTTATGTAACTACATTGTAACAACTTTGAGTATTATATTATCATCAGTTTAATGATATCTATTAGAAGTAATCATCCATATTGGCATTATTTATCATTATATCAATCGTGAACACATTGACAATGATTATTCTAAGCTCTACAGTACAGATTATGTTGAAAAATATATTTACTATGACTGATTAATAATATAATTTGTTATTATAATTTTGATGATAATACAGTTAATTAATACTAGTTTTAATCTTTTAATTCAAAATTAATAACATCTTTAGATTTTGTTAAGTTAACTTAAATATTTATAAATATTATATGAAATTGAAATCAACCTTATAAATGTAATGTTATAATTACATAGACAGTTTAACAGTTTAAAGTAGACTTAACAGTTTATGGTAGACTTTATTAGAGATTGAAAATATTCTTATTTTAAGTTTTTCGGTATTTAGAGAGTTTTGTTTTAATACACATTTTTGAAATGTAAAAACAATGAATCTAAAAATATACAGTTTCATACTTTTTTTTTTCATGTGTCATAGCATCGGCCGGGAAGCAAACCCGCTAACCTGGGACAACTGATTGTAAGGCAGCTGTGCTGACCTCTCGACCACCAAAGCTTGACAAGTTTTATACTATTTATTTTCATAATAATTAAACACTACAATTTTTAGCAAAAAGTAATGTTCTCATACTGTCCAATATTAGTTATATTCAAACAGTGATTCAAAAGTTAGAAAGAAACCTTTATTCCAGTTAGATAATCTTATTGCATTAATATCAAAAAAAAAAATTTTCTCCTTGAACATTTTAATTTATGTGCTATAGTATTTTTATATAATACATGGTTTGAATATCATGAATATTTTGATTACAAAAAAAAATACACTATAAAAGAATTTGATGCAACCATGTTCAAAATAATGACATCTTTTACATTATGCTATAGCCAGAAATTAGAAGATATAAAGTTAGTATTATATGAACTTATATAGATGAATGTTGTTACGCACATTAATGTTTAGTAAGCCATAGAGTCATGTTATTGAAGCATAAAATTCTTTTAAATTATATGTCAATGAATAAAAGTAAGACTTTTTCTGATTGCACTCAAAAAAAATTATTCATGATTCTTTGACAATAATTGTATTATTAATGATATGATTTAATAAAAAAAATATGATTCTCTCTGGTTAATTGAATAACAAAAAGATTGTGAGTTTCAGAGACAATACAAGCATTTAATGGTAAAAGAATAAACACTAATAAAAAGAATAATTGGTGGGTTATATGTATTAATGGGTTGAAGATGACCAAGGACCTGAAAAATGCCACAATTTTATTTAAATTTGTGACTGGTACTCTTTCACATGTTAGCATGTTAAAAAAAATGGAATAATTTGATTATTTTATGAAAACTGATACAAGAATTCAGATCTTTCCCACTAACTTATTTTGATTGGAACATAAATATTCATTTTGATAATGATAAAATCACCTTTTTTAAATTTAAAAACAAAAAGTCTGAAAGTTCTTTACAATTCTCTGATTTTGTTTTGAAATATAATAATAATATTTTAATAACAAAACTATTCAAAATTTTTAGGAATATATGATGTTATGAAATCCCAGTTCTTAGAATGATTCTTACTGTTTCAATTTATAAAAGTGAACTGTAATAATTATTTTAATATATCATTGTTAATCATTATAGAAAAGGGATTTCGAGATTTTTTTAGAATTATTTCCAGCCACAGATGAATGGTGACTAGAAAGTTACTGCTTTTAGAGAAACAACAGGCTGTAAAAATAATTTAAACATTAGTTTTACTGATGTAGTCAATGGCAATTAACTAAATTATTTTAAGCAATTTGATTAATCATGAAAGTTTGTGACACTGTTAAAAATACAGAGAATTCACTTTACACCCAATCAGTTACATGATAGTCTATAAAGAAAATATTATTACATCTACATGATGGCATGAGAAAAAATATATATATTCATTATTATTAAAAATTAAGTATTTAAAATAAAAATTGGTGTGAACTGGTTCCAGTTTTTCTATCACAGTAAATACTGAATACTCCATTGGCAGTTTTTTAAATTAGCATTAAGATGTGTAATAAATAATATAATGGGTTTTTAATTTAAAGCAAATATAAGTAAAAACAATATCATCCCTGATTTTGGCTCCTATATAAACAAGTATATTTTTAATTGTGCTATTTTGTATCAATTTAAACAACTATCTACAGAATATTTTTATTCTTTAAATGCAGTCTTTAACTATTTGGCTTAGTAATTAATGATCAAAATACCATCCTGTAATAAAAAGAAAAATCTTTAGCAACATTTGGCTTAGAAGATTATCTGCTTGACATTGTATATCTAGATAACTTTTTAGGTAGAAAGGTTGCATGTAGATTTATATCAAAATATCAATATGTTGCAATTGAATTTAATAAAATGCAATATAAAGTGTTTTATCATAGGGATACAACTACTTAAATTAAATTACTCATATACTAGGCTATAAATTAACAATTTTATTATGCAGAAGTGAGATATAGATGTAAAAACAACAAAAAAAAATATTTGAATATGTTTTTAAATATTTATAATTTTCAATGCCAATTTGATGTACTCAGTTGTATGTTCTTCTGCTTGCTGAATGTCGAATCTTGAATCTACAACTTTAATGCTTCATCAGCCTAAAATGACAATTTTTTAATCTTCAGATGATTCATTTAATAAATCCATAATTATTGGTAGATGAGGTTCTCCCTATTAGATTACACATATTTTATTTGTATGTTCAGATTTAATACTCAATTGCCTAGAAAATAGAACAGTCCACTGAATGCCATTACTATATTAATTCAGAATTATGTGACATTACCATCTTTTTACAAATGGGATTAGACAATTGACCCTTAATCATTTGCTAAAGACAGAAAAACAAACAAATTCTACAACTTTTTGACATATAACAATTTTGTTTGGTGGCAATTATCATATTTATACATGATACTATGATGCAGCTTTTCTATTACCTGATCTAATTTCAATGTCCATTCTCAGGCATTATTATATATCTTCTATGTATGAGATATTTGAAATCAGCACTCTTTTAAATTTAATTAGTAGCAAAACTGAGAAAATTTTACTAATATTTTTGCTACAAATTTCTTTAGTGTTCTTTCATAATCTATGGAAAGGCATTTTCGAGTGTATATTTTATATAGTTATTAATTTTTGCAAATAATTTTCCACAATATTTTAATGTAATTTTCTAAAAATTATTTAAAGTATACAATTTGCCATTAATTTTATTGATTGTCTTAATTAAGCAGAAAATTATGAAGACTAAATATAGACATTTATAACATTTTATTCTGATGTTTTTTTTTATGTTCGGATTATTTTTGATTTTTTATTTAAAAAAAGTAAAATACACAGAGGCTAAATTCTCCATACAGTAGTGCCACTCAGTGCAAGCCAGAGTAATCAATGGATGCAAGAAGGTTTGTGCATAAAACCCCTACCTAGTGCCTACTCAAACTTCTTGTACTGAGTAGCACTACTGTATGGAGAGTAAATGGGAAATGGGATGGTTAAGTTTTTATATGAGAGATGCAAAAAGTAAAATAAAAATGCTTGGTATGTTGCAGTTTATGTATAATAAAAAATAGCTAAAATAGTATTCAATTGGGTTACAAGTAAAGGGCAGGCAACAAGATGGGTGAGAAAGGTAATGTGGTATGCAAAAGATTTGTATAAATAATTTATATCAGTATACTTGTACAAAAGGTGAGATGATTGTGTTAGGAGGATTGTTGAATGTTATAGTGGTAAGGAATGGGATGAAAGAATACGTGCATTAATAAAGAATAGGGAGTTAGAGAGATGGAAAACTAGTATGCAGAATAAAATGAGTTTAAATATATATAGAAGGAAACAGAATATTGGGTGTGAGTTAATTTATGATAATAGCAAGAAAAGTAATTTATTGTTTAAGGCTCAAATGGGATCTTTAGCAACAAGAGAATATACACATAAATGAAAAAATATGGGTGATTCAGTCTGCAAATTGTGTAAGAAAGGCATAGAAAATATTAGGCATTTGTTAATTGAATATAAATGTTTGAAAGCAGAAAGAGTACAAATAATGAAGTTATGGAAGAATAAATATGAACAAAGTGATTATACAGAAAGTGGGCTATTGGTTTTTATGCTGAGTTTGGGAAAAGATAAGGAGGATTTAGATATAAAGGCCATAGAATTGACAAAGATTATGTTGTGGAAATAGGATGGAACAGATTACGGCAAACTTAGGGTGGGGAATGGAAAGGAAAAGTAAAGTGGCTAACAGATTTCTCTGGGCATAGTTGTTTACACATCACATGTGTAAACAGCTTGTGTAATCATAAAGAATGGTGATCATATGATGAAAAGTAAAATATTTAAGTGTTTTGCATTTTGTCATTTTATGATTGGTGAATAGTTTATTTTCTGTGTGTACATATTATCTTTTTAAAAATATTCAAATACATTAAGTAGATAAATATTTATGGAATGCTTTCAGTCTCATAGAATATTCAATTAGTATAATAGTTTAATTGTATTTTTTTTAATCCAAAGTACATCCAATTTAGCAATAATGATCATGTGATGTGCTTTAAATAAAAATAATGTATTAAACACATACTGTAACAACTATAGCACTGGGACCATTCAATTGATCTAAAATATGATCATGAGACCATAACAATTGAACTGTTTTTTATCAATCAATTGATCTAAAATATGATCATGAGACCATAACAATTGAACTGTTTTTTATCAAAATGGGCACTGAGATATCACTTTACATAAAGTAATAAGACAATTGGCTAGAAATAGATCTTTCTTTAAACACAATTAAAAGTTTCAGATATTTGAAGAATTTTAGAAATAATGTTTGATGAAATAGTTCATTTTTATTTGGAGAAAATAGGATATAAAGAGTGCCTTGTAGGAAAATTGAGTAGTTAACTAATTTGTTATTTTGATTAATCTTTCAGCAATCTTTTTTATTTTTTATGATAAATATTTAAGTATATAAAAAACATAATTAGATGGGATATACATGCATTTAAATATTATAAAAAACATAAAGAACCTCTAGGCTTATTGTATAAGCAACTGCAAATGTTAAAAAGTTCAAAGTTTCAAATTTTTATTGAATTCAGAAGATACAGAAATGATAAAAAATATTTTTTATATTTCTTAAGCTTGTAAAAGATTTTAGAAGATAAATAGATTTTTTTGATCATATTCATCACATTATCTTTATTATTAAACTAAACAGAGAGAAAAGTATTTAATTTAAAGAGACATGTATAATAAATATATTAAAATATGAGTCTTGGAATCAGATTTAGTAGAAAAATTTTGAAAAAAGGAAATAAGCAGTTGTATTCAAAAAAGAAATTAATAGGAAGATATATATATAAATTATTATAAATAAAATCAGTTTTAGCTTGAGATCCACAATATTTTTTGTTGCACTTTTCTTCTTGTCTTTACCTATAATTTTCAAGTTTGAGTATTATTAGTATTAATATTTTTTGCTGAATGTTTATGCCAAAATTTTTATACATTAAAATTTTAGTATTTTCTAGCTTGTCATTTTGATGTGATATCAAAGTTTAAATATTTTTTTTATTATGATTTTGCTTAAAACCACTTTTTTTTTTTATCTTGGTAATTAACTTAGAATTTGGAAGTTTGTTCATCTTTAAATTAATAATTTTTGATACAAATAGATCTTTGAATCATCATTTCTTCAGATAGTGAAATATGATTTCATTTATAAATTTAGTATCAAATTCATTTAAGTTTTTAAATAAATTTCAGATTTTTTTTCCTTTGTTTTGTTTGTTTGTTTTGCCTTTTTTTGGCACTACTTTGAACAGTTGTAATAAAATTAGATGTCTTAAATATTTTTAAAAAGGTTTCCTAGTAAAATAAAATGATTACTAATAAATGAATAAAAATAGCCACTTAAAAATATTTAATTTATAATTTTATATGTATATACTGTGTATATTTTAAATAAAGGAAAAAGAGGGAGCCTTACAAAAACATTAAATATATTTATATAGAATGCCAAATGTGATATGATGTATATGAATTAATAAGAGATTGTTGCTTAAACCATTTTGTAATGAATATTGATGTTCAAACCAAATACCATTTGCTTGTAAGAGAACGAAATTAATTTCATTGCACCAACACCCTCGTGGTCAGCTAAAGATTAATCTAGTAAAAATTGTTCTCTTTGTACAAAAATAGAGTAAAATATATCTATTATAGGCAATACTTCCAAGATTGGAATGCTATATTTATGTATCTATTGTGCCAAGGCCAAATTGGCACATGTATATAAAATAATTTTGTCTAAAAAAAAAAAATCATTAAAATCTTTCGTAAAAGTGTTTGAAAAAAAATAGAAATTAATTGATTAAAAGGGGACAGGGGGAGTTTTGTTTAGAAAAGATAAAACTAAGAGTTCATAAAAGTTAAAGAGTGTTATTATTATAAATTAAAAGCTTCAAAATATAAATCTCTTTTCATTCGAATTAAATAAAAAAATAGTATTAAAACTAGTTTTGATGTGCAGAATAAAATTATATATGTGCGTGCAAATGTAAAATAAATGTATCAGTATTAAATATAAATAAATGAAAATTATATTTGGAAAACACAGCGATGGCTATTAAGTTAAATAAAGATTTAAAAAAACCACACCAGTGGTGAGCTACTAATAAAGATATAAAAATAACATGTTTTGAAATAGCTACTACTAATTAAACAATCAATCAAAAACATGTTGTCATAGGATTAATTACTAAATGAATTTCGACAACACCTATTGCACTTATTGCCGGAGGATATTAAAACAAAAACAATTTGCATATATAAATAGCTAGATTTTTATCGGATGTCCAGTTTTGAGTTTGCAGTTTCAGCCTAGTTTTCAGTGTCAGTCTTGTTTAAATTATGTATCCAGAAACAGAAATGCATTGTTGAGCAGCTTTAGGAAATATACACTCTTATTTTAGCCCTTAGTCCAATAAGATCAGCAAGACCTGCCCATGAAATAATGTCTACTTAACAACTCAGAAATCCTCTGTCAAATATTCAACTGTCTCCAGAAATAATAATCATGGAGAATAATCAAACTCCTCAAGAAAATGTCCAAGCCAGCTGGAAATATTTTCACCTAAAGCAATAATTAAAGAAAATGAAGTTCTATGTCCATGTTCCAAAAATCCTAGGTAAAACATTTTATTATTCTCATTTATATGTAGCCACCGCTGTAATTCGTAAATATTCAAGATTCAAATTATATAAACTCTATAAGCATGCATAAAATGAACTATTGATGTGCGTGTTTGTGAATGTTAGATAATTTCAATGTCAAAGATGATTTATGCTCTTTCATAAAATATATCATATAGTATGTTAACTTAAAATGTGTGTGTTATTTATAGATTTATAAAAATGTTTATCATTAGTAAATGTTAGTTAATAAATTGTCTTTAAAATTAAACTTTATTCGTCGGTCAATTCTTTTTATCAATTCTTTTTCTATATTTTATTATTGATTAAAATTAGACTGAGCTAGTTAAGGGAATTGTTTCGAGCGCTGGATTATGAGCCTACTACCTGAATACATTAGTCATCAGACTATCTGGTGCCCTGGGGTTTACCCCAAAACAAATAAAGTATTTGGATAGTAGGGGTTTGAATCTAGCAGCCGAGGTGGGCCATTGTTGATAGTTAAAGCTATCAATAAGATCTCCCATTTTGCTCAAATGTGCTGGTTCATTCATGTAACATTTATAAGATTATAAATGTATCAGGAAGGAATTTGAAACCGGTCAAAACTTATATATAAGTATAAGTAAGTGGTTTTTGTGGTTCAATCCGGTACATAAATGGCTTTCCCAATGTTTGGGGCTGGTCCTAAGAAACAATAGTAATCAAATACTGTGTTTCTTGTTTGACAAATTTTTTATAGAAAAGCGAAATTACGTACGTAAAGTGGTATTAATTTAAAAATAAAAAAAAGAATTGACCGAAACCTTTTTTTTTCCCCTTTAAATGAAGAGAGATTTATGCTATTTACATTAGTTAAAATAAATCATTATGTTAAATCAGAGACAGTTGGGTGTTTTAGGTGGAGCTAAAGCGTTAGGATCGGGTAGAGTAAATGGACAAAGGAGGGGTGGAGTCAGCGTATATTTCCATTTTAGTAAGATAAATAAATAAACAGCTCGTATTTAAATTTAGTCAAAGAAATAAAATATTGTTTTAAAAATGGAAAAAGAGAAAGAAATGTCTGAGATGCAGATGATGAAGAAAATGATGAGAGACATGATGAATCTGATGAAAGAAATCATGCAAGATCAAAAAGAATTCATTGCAGAAATAAGAGAAAGGAGACATGAGATAACAGAAAAGGTAGAGAAGAACCAACAAGTTATAGAGTTAGATTTAATTAAAGAAAGTCAGGAAGTTGAAAAGGAAGCTGACGTGATAAAAGATGTAAAAATTGAATTAGAACTAGATAGCATTGAAACAGAGAAGACTGAAATAGAAATAGAAATTAACACAGAACAGGATAGTGCTAAGACAGAGGAAAATATAGATCAAGAAATTGAAGAGAGACATAAGTTCAAGGTAGAATATAGCGTTGAAAAGTTTTTACAAAAATTTAAAAAGGTTAAAGTAAAAGTTCGTGGTCATTTTAAACAGAGATTTAAAACTAAGAGAAAGAATAGGAAAAAATATTCACAGTTAACAAAAATACAGAGGTCTGTGAAGCTTAAAGGTTTTCTAATGTACAAGGTTGAAAATAGAACGGAAAGAGAAAGAGATAAAATAAATTTTAATCGAAAGAGAGATGTGAGAATATGGAGTATAATTTATATTAGTGAGTTAGTAGAAAGAAAGAAGGAACTGCTGGACATATTTAAAAGATAGTAAATGGGCAGAATAGTAAAGGAAATAAACAAAAAGGACCGGAAATGGACAATGAGCAGGAATATGATTATTCTAATGTAAATAATTTGAAAAGTTTAAATCTGAAACTTCTATTTAAAACTAAAATAATAAAATTAAAAATAACTGAATAATAAATTAAATGTTTGAAAGCAATAATAATAACGAAGGCTTCATAGAATAAAAGATTTTTGTTTTTCTCCACGCACATATTAATTAAGGAAATGCCCATAAATAAACAGATCAAATAAATAAAAAATCAATAAAATCAAGTTAAATAAATGGGTCAAATTAATGATGTAAAAGTAAAGTTGTAGATTTAAATAAATGAAAAGATAACGGAATTTCTAGAATAAAATTAAGTTAGTCAAATCAAATGTCAGTATAACTGAATTTCTAGAATAAAATTAAGTTAGTCAAATCAAATGTCAGTATAATAATGAAGAGAAATAAAATAAAATAGTTTTCTGAATGTACGCACATTAATAAAGAAATTAAGTAAATGATTTAAAATATGATTCCGTAATATAAATAAATATATAAACTGATGTCTGTGATGGTTTAAAAATAGTATCGTAAAACTAATATTTAAAATGTTCATAAGGGTTTGAAAATAATATTCGAGATTAGATTAATATAAATAAATATGAAAACTGATGTCCGTGGTAGTTTAGAATAATATTGTGAGATTAGATTAATACAAATGTTAGAATAATGCTCATATGAATTTAAAAATAATGTTGTAAGATTAATAATAAAAATATAAAGTCAATCTAAATGTATTAAGAGTGTATAAGTATACATGTGTATATACGTGCACATACACTGGTAATATTCGGGTAAATATGATACCTCATGATGTGTATCTGAAATGTATTTATCCAGATATCCTTTTAGGTTATTTTCTTGGCACTGCTGCACCTCATGATGCATGCAAGAAGGGATTTATTTATTATAGATTCCCTGTAAGCAAGTCCAGTAATAACTCAATATTTAGAATATTAGTAGGTGTATAATTGTGCTGCACGTATACACATGTGTAGGAATTTATCTATAGCAAAAGGGAATGAGGGTAGTATAGAAATAAGTTTAGTTAAGAATAAGTTTAAAGCTGCTGACTGGATAAATTTTAGTACCTGTAACGGACTTATCAGGGATCATTCCTCTTTCCAAAGCGTAAGTCGAAAATGGACAGTTGAAAATTCCTGCCATTTTGCAGTGACTCTTTCTTTTTCCAAGTCCGATCAAGAGAATCGACAAATGAAGCTTCGTTTTTCATGCGTGTAAGTCGGTTTAAGTCAGCTAATCTGCTTCCGCGTCGTTTCCAAAAGATCCCTGTGCCACAAAATTAGTTTGTCCCGGTGGTCATTATCCATGATTTAGATCATTGTGAGCAATGTATTCGGCATAGATTGAAGGAAAGGATAGTCAAAACAGATTGCCCTTGGTATGTAAAGTGAAAGCATTATGAAAAGCAAACTTAGAAAATAAATGAATATTTAGAATCAAGAATTAAAGTTGCAAGAGATAAAATGGTCAAAAATGATGCATTTTACTCTAAAATGGAGGGGGGTGTAATGTGCCAAGGCCAAATTGGCACATGTATATAAAATAATTTTGTCTAAAAAAAAAATATTTATTATTAAAATCTTTCGTAAAAGAGTTTGAAAAAAAAAAAAGAAATTAATTGATTAAAAGGGGAGAGGGGGAGTTTTGTTTAGAAAAGATAAAACTAAGAGTTCATAAAAGTTAAAGAGTGTTATTATTATAAATTAAAAGCTTCAAAATATAAATCTCTTTTCATTCGAATTGAATAAAAAAAATAGTATTAAAACTAGTTTTGATGTGTAGAATAAAATTATATATGTGCGTGCGAATGTAAAATAAATGTATCAGTATTAAATATTATAAATAAATGAAAATTATATTTGGAAAACACAGCAATGGCTATTAAGTTAAATAAAGATTTAAAAAAACCACACCGGCGGTGAGCTACTAATAAAGATATAAAAACAACACATTTTGAAATAGCTACTACTAATTAAACAATCAATCAAAAACACATTGTCATAGGATTAATTACTAAATGAATTTCGACAACACCTATTGCACTTATTGCCAGAGGATATTAAAATGAAAACAATTCGCATATATAAATAGCTAGATTTTTATCAGACTTCCAGTTTTGAGTTTGCAGTTTCAGCCTAGTTTTCAGTGTCAGTCTTGTTTAAATTATGTATCCAGAAACAGAAATGCATTGTTGAGCAGCTTTAGGAAATATACGCTCTTATTTCAGCCCTTAGTCCAATAAGATCAGCAAGACCTGCCAGTGAAATAATGTCTACTTAACAACTCAGAAATCCTCCGTCAAATATTCAACTGTCTCCAAAAATAATAATCATGAAGAATAATCAAACTCCTCAAGAAAATGTCCAAGCCGGCTGGAAATATTCTCACCTAAAGCAATAATTAAAGAAAATGAAGTTCTATGTCCACGTTCCAAAAATCCTAGGTAAAACATTTTATTATTCTCATTTATATGTAGTAGCCACTGCTGTAATTCATAAATATTCAAGATTCAAATTATATAAACTCTATAAGCATGCATAAAATGAACTATTGATGTGCATGTTTGTGAATGTTAAATAATTTCAATGTCAAAGATGATTTATGGTCTTTCATAAAATATATCATAGTATGTTAACTTAAAATGTGTGTGTTATTTATAGATTTATAAAAATGTTTATCATTAGTAAATGTTAGTTAATAAATTGTCTTTAAAATTAAACTTTATTTGTCGGTCAATTCTTTTTATCAATTCTTTTTCTATATTTTATTATTGATTAAAATTAGACTGAGCTAGTTAAGGGAATTGTTTCGAGCACTGGATTATGAGCCTACTGCCCGAATATGTTAGTCATCAGACTAGCTGGCACCCTGGGGTTTACCCCGAAACAAATAAAGTATTTGGATAGTAGAGATTTGAATCTAGCAGCTGAGGTGGGCCATTGTTGATAGTTAAAGCTATCAATAAGATCTCCCATTGTGCTCAAACGTGCCAGTTCATCCACGTAACATTTATAAGATTATAAATGTATCAGGAAGGAGTTTGAAACCAATCAAAACTTATATATATGTATAAGTAAATGGTTTTTGCGGTTCGATCCGGTACACTATATTTGAACCCTTTTAAAGATAAAATACTTATTCGCTGGTAATGTTTTCTAATTTCTAGATGAGTATAAATCACAGACACATAAAATAATATATATCCATAAATAATTACATTTAACTAAATGCAATGAAGACAATTGATTTTCTTAATCATAATAACAATTTTATTAGTAATGACAAACTAATATTAATATCATCCTATCACAGATGTTAAATGCATTTTATATTAATAATAATAGTAAGTGCTGAACTGTCATATTTGTCATATATTTATTTATCTTTTTTAAATAAAGAATTATATTTTAATATCTATTTTGAAAAAATGATTTATTCTCCAAGACAATTCGTTTTGATTATAATGCATTTCTTTGTGGTTATTGTCTATTTCTTTTGAACAATTCTTTATTTTGTCTTAACCTTTGTGAGTAATTAGCATATTTGCCATTAATTATTTCTCTTTTCGATTCTTTTCACTTCTGAATTTGTTTTTTTCTTTTCTTGATCTGATTATTATTTTTAGCTCTCCAATTCTATATACAAGTCATTGGGAATATTAACATCATTTTTTGAAGGTCTTTTTTCTTATACTTCTATGTTTTTGACTTCTTGTATTTTTATTTTCAATCTTGTGATTATCTGGTTTGAATATATTTACATATTTATTTAGCTTTTTCCTTATTTCTTTTTTTTTTTCATCTATTTTCATTTGATTATCTACTGTTCATCATCTTCATCATGCAGTCCTCTTTTTCATGTTGGATATCCATTATTTTTTATTCTACTTGCTTTTTGACCTACTATCCTATCTTATTTAAACTTCTTTGATTATTTTGTTTAGCCTTTTAAGTATCCTTTTTTTATATACTCCTACATTTAATTTATGCTTTTTTTTTATCTTTCTTTTAGTTCAATTAGAATGAAATTCATACTGTGTTTTTGAACAATGTTTGGTTGTAATATATGTTTATGAGATTGCATTCTTTGTAGATAGTATAGTGGGATTAACAAAATGTTAAGTACAAAACTAATAAATAAATGCAACTAAAATTGATAAAATTAATTTTTTTTATTTGCTGTCTGGTATTCATATTGAGTCATTTAGTTATACATACTAATGTATGTATAACTTGTCAAGTAAACAGTCATAGAAGATTATCATCCATAAAATTGAATAAGTATAATAAAAAGGATAAAAAATAATAAAATTATAGATAAACAGAAAGCTATTGAGAAGTTCAATATAGTATTGTAAATAGTTGTAAAGTTGGTTAATTTATGGAGAAACTGATGGCAAAATGTATATGTTAAAAATTAGAATATTAATCGTAACAAACAAATTGACTTTTAATAAGAATAAAGGGTTATTCTGTGACTTGAAGTTAGGACTAAAGAAAATGTTAACCATTAAATGTTTTGGTTTAAAATTTTATATTAAAAACTTTGATGGTGTGGGTTTGAAGAAAATGAAAAAAAAATTTAAAAAATGCTGTTAAAAATGTTTAAATATTAAACGCTATACGGTTTAATGCAGTAATAAAGAAATTAACTTGAAAGATAAAAATTCAATTTGTCATTTCATATTTAAATGTCACATGACTTTTTGAAAAATAATAATTTATTTTATTTTTCAAACATCAAAAAAATAAGGTAAAAAACAACAACAACATAAAGTAATTAGATAGATTGTGTATTTAAAATATAATATAAAGCAGTCACATAACTTATAGATAATTATGAGTGATTAACAGAGATCAAAAGAAAATTTGTAATGTAAGAGGTCTGTTTATTTACTAAGTATTGATTTTACATAATTCTATCAAAATAATGGAATTCAATTAATAAAACATTAATTTGTCACTCAATGTATAATATAATTTGTTGTTGTTTTTTATGTTTAACATTTTAAAAATGAATTTGACATAGGTACTAGAGATTATTTTACTATTTTAAATATTTATTGTAAATTAAATTTTTTTCTGAAATATTAAAAAAAGTGAAGAAAAATATTAAATCTGATAAATTAGAATACTAGTAATAATAATACAAAGAATAATGCATTATGTAATAGTTGAGTATTATATTGATTTTACAGTGGTATATATTAAAGGTACAAATATGTTAAAAAAGAAATAATATGTATGAATAGAGCTAAAATTTTATCTACATTCGCGTAATTTTTATAAATTACTAAGTTTCATAAGTTTATTATTGCAAAGAAGCATAAAAACAATTCTAAATAAATAAATATGCACTGATTTTTTTTTTCTATTAATTCGCGGCATTATTGACATTATATTACCACAATAATTCATAAATAATTTGAATATTACTGTTGTATTCAACAGGATGTTTATGTTTATGCCTAGTTTATTATAAAATTACTTCCTTAAATCTCTTGTATAGCTTCGATATTTTTGAATTTTATGTTTGCAAAAAATAAAACATTAAAAAAAAAAAAATCAAAATATAAACGCTATTAATTTCTCTTGTATAGTATAAGTGAAAAATCTATTATTTTCTTAAAAATAAGTTACTTTTTTTATTATTAATTTATAAATCTTTCATATGCAACAAAAGCGTAGTGAGCGATTAATTTATACCTTTTAATCGTCATTTATTTCATTTTTAATGTAAAAACAATATTAACATATATTGTAGTGAAAATGGATCTTGGATTATTTGTATCAGATGCTTTTTAATTCTGACTATCAACTATATATCATGGCACAACCATGAACCCATCCAGACACTAATAAAATTATGTTAGATGAAGCAATGTGCCTTAAAATTGATATCCTTGATCCAGATCTTAAGACAGATAATCCTAGCCATAAGATCAATCTGAATTTATAATTAAATAAATAATTAAGTTATATTTTACAGAAAACTAATTTTATAATTCTTCTGAGACTAATGAGTAATAAAGTGTAACAGCCAATAGATGTTGTATATGACAAACACAATTACAAAAAGAAAGAAAGAACCCTTGATTAAGTAATATTTCTCATCACATGATCACGATTTCTTATGCTTGCTTACTCTGGCTTGCACTGAGTGGCAATACCATATGGAGATTTTTGCCTGTTCTAATAATATTTCTGTAGTGAACTTTTCACTTCACTACTTTCATGAAAGATAACACCTTATGGAAAGATGTAATTATAAGCATATGACCAAAGACATGTGAGAAAGATGTATGACCCCTAAGATACATATTTCATGATGAACCAGTGTTTACCAGTTGGCCCAGATCACAATCTCTTACACATATCTTTATCATAATTCAGTACATGTAGATAGCCAATTATTACAGTAAATTGTTTTATTAGTCATTCATTAGACTAGAGATTATCCACTTAATGAATAATATTTCTGCCATTTTCACTACACCACTCTCATGCAAAATAGGGATATGTATAATGAAAATAACACTACAAAAATATTATTCATTAAGTGGACAATCTCTAATCTAATAAATGACTAATAAAAATTATTAATATACTTCCCTTGATTAAGTGATCATGAGGATATAATGAAGATTGTTTCAGAATGAAATTTAAGTTTGCCCAAATTCAATTATAAATAATCAATAGTATTATCTTCTAAAATAAATGCATTCAGATATATTTATGGTCTGAGTGTTTAAACATATTTCTTAGAAGTGTAGTATCATAAACTTCCACTTGTAAAATACACAATATTGTTATATAAAAATAATAATCAGACTTCAACAAACAGAAATATATAAATGATGATTCCTAGTTAACAGTTTACTTCTGTTACAGTATACACTAATAACATGAATGAGATAAAAAAATTGGATTTGAAAGTAAATACTATTTTTATGTTTGAATCATCAAAAATCAGACAGCATGTTTATGGTATAAGCAGTTATTAAAATAAAAGTTCAGACTTAAATCTCTTTTTAAACCCAATTTTTTTAAATATATAAATTAATTACATTGTTCAAGAAAACTACAAATTAAAATACAAATAATGGTGATAATGCCATACTTACAATTTCCAGGTATAACGCTTACATAAGAATATTATTTATATAGTGAATAACTTAATAATCATCATCATCTAAGAGAAATCACTTTAAACCTTGATACAATAAACAAAATAAATAAAAAAACATCTTAGGAGTTAGAATTTAAAAAGATTATTTAAGTTAAAATTAAGCTTTTTATACACATACTGTATACTCCAATATCTAACACTTTCATATCTCTTCCTTTTATAAAAAAATATAAAATTAAAAATATCAGTAATAATATTTTCCCTTATATATTTTTTGTTTATTTTTTATAATAACTAATTCCCATTTATTTTTTATAATAATTCAAAATAATTACCATTACAAAACAAATTACAAAATTATTTTACAAGATAATTACCTTTTTTCAAATATTGAAATGTAATGTTACTGTTGTTGGTATAATTCCTTAATGATTCAATATCATATTAAAATGTCCATTGGATCTTATATTCATTTGGAAAGTTAACTTCCAATGTATGTTTTTTTTTTGTTTTGGCTTATTCTTTCTTTAATTCCATGCTTGTATATGACTAATTTGGAAGATTTTAAATTGTAATGCATTGGCACATTTCCCTTTCCTTTAAATATATCCAGCAGTACAGTGGGTTAAATGATTTTGTTAACATTCTTTTTATAAAAAGATTATCTTAAAATGCACTTACTTACTGTACATATGATCTTCTGTTTAGTAATTTTTGGAACAATTTGTATTCCAATGCATATAATAATTTTTCTAGGCATTACCTTTTAGAACAAAAATAATAGAATATCTTCCTTCCAAGAGAACTTATTTCATACAAGTGTTATTTTATTTATCACATATTACATATTCCTAGAGTCATTAATAAGGTGATATAATTTAAGTGATTTTAGATAAAAATCTTTAGAATGAAAGTTTATGTTCATAACTTTTGCATCCCCTCCCACCCCAGAATAACATATTTCTATCAAAAATTCTATTTCATAAAAGAAACATCCAAATTTATTATTAGGATGCATTACAGGCCAGATTGTAATGGGCCATTTTTAAAATAAAAAAAACTGTAAATATGCATCCCTTTCTGTATATTGATTTCAATCTATTTTTTCAGTTAAAATATCTTCTATCTGATTTCTGTTTCTTATTTTATAAATAAATTAAGCATTGATATCTGAAAAGACTGAAACTAAATTAGTAGCAATTTTTGCTCTTATATCAATCTAGCTAACTTACCATTTAAAATATTAATTTAGATGTAATACTAATAATTTTAATCAACACATAAATAATTTTACTGCTGAACAAATATATTATCATAAATATAAATCTATTCCATGGAACAAATATGTCAAATCTGTTGCTAGGATACATTACAAGCCAGCTTCTAATGAATTATTTTTAAAATAAACTTAAAAATACATCTACCTTTTTATAAATCAATGCCAATTTATTTTGTCAGATAAAAGGAGATCTTCTATCTGGCTGGCCTTCAGTCTATTATATTGTAAATAAATTATGAATTGATACCTGAAAAATCTGAAACTTCAAATTAATGCCAATCTTTACTTTTATATCAATCAAAACAGTTTACTATTTCAAATATTAATTAGATATAATACTAATGATTTTAATCAGCATTAAAATCATTTACATGCTAATTAAAATTATTTCTAATGATAATTGTGAGTTATTTCTTGATGGTAATACTCTATTACCTAATATATTTTACCTGTTTTAAGCATCAAACATATGTATAAACATTAAATGAGTTTATAGTGAACTAATAAATTTATATAAGTTTGATAATTTGAGGTATAATAAACTTCTTTCAATTTTCATTTGTCAATCGCCAAATGATTATTTTGAAAAAAAAAATTCAAGCTTCAGAAAAAATTTTCAACCTAGATTCCAACCAGATCTTAAGTATAAATATTAAATGCTTTACTGTTTGACAATGAGTTTTTGCCATGTGGTCTTCCTCGTGGCTGAGAGATAATGTTCAGAGTTGTTAAGATGCTAATAAATATAGCATTCAAAAGTTTTTAAAAAAATATGTAATGTTACTAATAATAAACAATATAAATATTCCAATATATAAATTATTGTCACATCAAAAACATTAATATGTTTGTAAAATAATATTTAAATCTAAATAAAACCAGTAAATTATATCTTATCAAAGAATGCATTGAATGGAATATAAAGCAATTCAACTAAAAGTAATAATAGATTTTTTTAAAAAAACTTTAAGCTAGTTTTCATAAGAGATTCAAAAATAAGTGTTTTACCAGTTCATCAATAAAACAATAAACGTGATTTTCAAGTTCTTGTAATTTAAATGAATTAAAATTAGGTGTCAAAAAATAAAATATTAATCATTTAAACAATGAAAGTGATTTTTAAATTCTTGTAATTTAAATGAATTAAAATCAAATGTCAAAAAATAAAATATTAATGGTGTGAAAAACAAGATTAACAAGGCCTGTGAAAAGCAAGATTAGATTTCCAAAAAAAAGAAGTGAAACATATATAAAGTCAGTTTTTTAAATTAAGTCAATCTGGAGTCTCACTTTATTCAAGCTGCATTGAACCATCATTATGCTGGCTGAATAGATCAGCGGAAATACTGACAACTGCTGATATCTATCCTGGACATCTTAAAACTTGATAGAATATTTTCAAACAAATTCTTAATTAAAATAAAGAAACAAAAATTACTTCATATTTCAAAATTGGAAATTATTAAAGAATATTTTGGTCATTTACAAATTGATTAGTACTTGCAATCATGAAGAAAACAAACCATGGTTACATAGCTTGCTTCATAAGTTTAAAAAAACTATTTGGACTTTATCTTAATGATTTAGAGTTTTATTTTAGTGTACATTTAATATTAACAAGCTATAATTTGTATTATGAATTGTTTAAAATAGGAAGTGAAAGATTTTTAAAAAAGGTTAATTGCATTTTAGTGCAGTTGAAGTAAAAAAAAAAATATTTTTTTTTTAGAAAAAAGAGAAATTCACTCTCTATTGCATTTATTATATATGTAGATTATGATTTGTTAGTATTAAAAAAAAAGAACTTTTCTTTAATATACATGTTAACCAAATGCTTTCTATTGTTAGAAAATAATCAAAGATCTAATATTAATTTTAAATATAAAGTATCCACATTGGTAGAAAAAACAAAAAGTAAAGGGTCCAAGTGTTAAATAATATTGGTAATAATTATATGCAATTTTAAGTTTAAAATTATTTAAATTGCTATCGAGTTTATCTATATATAATTTAGTTTTCCTTTTTTTTTATTACTGTAAATTAGAGTTTGTGTAGGTGGCTTATACTATATATGCAGTTGTTGGTTCACTGCCGAATAGTTAAATATTTCTGTACCAATGTGAGAGGATTCATTCTAGATTTTGTACTATTAAATTAGTAATGGTCTAAAAGAGACCATATTTATAGTTGTAGTTTTATTAAATCAGAAATTGAATCTGAAGTAGCCACTCCCAAGAGTTACTGTTGGTGAAAAGTGTAGTAGTTATATTTATTTCATGTTAGATGTATGCAAGTATGTAAATGTCTTGACTTATAAGGTTGTCCATATGTATAGTTGTATTTTTAATTATATTAAAGACCAGGAGTTTGCTGCATGGCAAAGGTACTCCATCATAAACTGTATTACTGTGTTATTGAAGATAAATGTTTAAAATTAAACAAATTTTGGACACTTTTTCCTCCATGTGCAGAATTAAAACAATAATATATAAGAGATTGGAGATATCATGTAAAAAAAAAAAAAGTTATATTTTGACTGACAATTATATTTTGTATTGAACTATAGTTTTGTTATTGGGTAATATTTTTACATTATTATAATTCAAATTAAAACCATATATACATAATCTATTATGGTCATAAAAAACCAATGATGAAACATTATCATTTCCATTACAATTATGTTTCATTTTTTTTGAACCCTTCTTAATAACAGCAAGTGCTCTTTAGATTTTTTTCTCCAATGTACATTTTGATTCTCCTGTATGTCCACTACCACATTTACAGGGGAATCAAGATGTGCATTGGAGAAAAAAATCTAAAGAGCACTTGCTATTATTAAGAAGGGTTCAAAAAATGAAAGATAATTATAATGGAAAGGATAATGTTTCAGCATCGGTTTTTTTATGACCATAATAGATTATGTATATATGGTTTTAATTTGAATTATAATAATGTAAAAATATTACAAATTGAAAGAAACAACAATAAAATGAAAATAAAGAAAGCCATGATAATATATAAATATAAGTATAGCTTAATAAACAGATAGGCAGCAAATGTAAAAATCATTAGCCTTTGAAAGTGTTAGTTGACAAAGATTACGAAGATAGTCAAAAGCTCTCCTAAGTGGATAACAGTTTTTACAGTTATATTTATATATATTTAGGTTACTGTATTTATTAATATTCAATTACAAGATTAGATATATACATATATAATTGCAATAGCAAGAAATTAAATTAAGTATAAGTAATGAGTGATTGTTTTACTTCAACAAATATAAGTAATATCAAAATAATGGCAGATATGTTTCAAGAGTAATTGCATCCTTATCAGATTCCATATAACATCAGATTATTTAACTTAACTAAATTAAACAAATGTATTAAAAGACTTTTTAATGATTACTAATGTAATCTGAATTTTAATGATATTGTGGGATAGTGTTAAGTGCACTTTTTTGTCACAACTTGAGGTCAGGCCATGAATAGAACTCAGAAATTATTTTTAGTTATGAGGATTTTCAAGCATTTTTATGATTTTTTTCTCAAATAGCAAGCCCATGGCTATATTAAGAAAATTACACAAGTATTGGCAAGTAAATAAATATTTTGTTATTCTTAACTACAATAAAAATATATATTTTTTTAAAAAAAACTAATAAACCAATCTACAGCTGATTCTTTTACTTTTTCTAACTGGCGATTTATAAGAAAATCTTTCCCTGACATTGTGTATAATTTAACAATATTTATATTCATTCTTAAGAACTGACTAAAGATTTTAAACCAAAGTCATAATATCTTTTATTGTAGAAATAAACATCTCTTTCCTAACATTTCATCGAAGTCTGTGTATTGTACAGTGGGAGAGTAGCGATTCTGGAACTCATGGCCCAGCTCTATCAATTATGGAATACAAACTTCTGATGAACTTCCATTCAATTAACCCCTCAAATGTTTTTTTTTTGTGTGTGTAAATCAATGAAGAATGTATATATGATAATAAAAAAAGAAAAAACTACTTAAACTTCATTTATGATCAAAACATTATGATTTTACCTATTTATCTATGCATTTATCTGACTATCCTTTTATGTATCTATCTATATGTTCACCTAATAATCTACATTATCTATGTTTATTTCTATCTAATCTACTTATCTTTCTACATGTTTGTCTGCTTATATATTAATCTGTCTTTTTATATCTATATACTTTTACTGATTATCTTTTATATTTAATATCCATATTTTTATTCTTATCTCAGATTTTCCCTTCTGATTAATTATTTTTATTCAACTACATATATATTTATTTATCTGTTATTATATACATACAATATTCAAGTATAATGCTAAGTGGAAAAATATGGTGAATAATTATAGCCACCCACATATCAATACCACAATCCAGTTCAACTATTAAGATACTTATTTGTAATTACTTATTTAGCAATGATTAGAAAAAAAATTCTCCAAATCTCTAATTTCTAATAAATATGTAAAAACAATGCATATTTAAACAATCAGTAAGAAGTTTGAAATTCCTTAAAAGACAGGCTTAACAATTACTACCTTTATATTTTTTTTAAAGGATATTTGTTCATTTTTTGTTTATAGTTTAAATATAGAATGTTTAATTTGGAATTTTAACACTATCTTTCTGACAATTCAAATTTCACACATGGTTGTCATTTTAAATGCAATGTTATCTTTATATCTATTACGAGATAGAAAGATTAGGAAGTTAATTATTTACTCAGTCTTTATAGCTTAAATTTAGAATGTTGAATTTGGAATTTTAATACTATCTTTCTTTATTTAAATTTCGCATTTGTTTGTGATTGTTTAAATGCATTATTGTCTTTATATTTCTATGACAAGATAAATTTGAAACGATCTTTTTCTAGTCATAGTTAAGCAATAATAGGCAAGTAGTTTAGTGATTGAACTGAGTAGTGGTAAGAATATGTGCGTGGTTATAATTTTTTACATATATAAATATTTGAAATACAGGCACTCTTCAATAATTTCTCGTGGCAATTAAATATATATGAAAAAAAGATCAGAGATGACCAGTTTGCCATGTGAATATTAATCAGGCATTTTAAAAATAAGAAACTGATTTTATTCTCTGCCTAAATTGATATAATTTCAAAGTTAATTATGTCATATTTATATCTGATATCAATGTTTAACTTTGTTTACATCAAAAAGCATAATAAATAGGCGATCCATTCTATTTTTTTTAAATTTACTAATGGTATTTACTTCACTTTTTTATTGTAATATTTATAAACTCCTTATAAAGAGTGTTAAGGAAAGATAAAATAATTTAAATTTAAAATTTATATTGTGCTAAGCATGTTTTCAGCAGAATGCTGCTAGAATCACAGTGCTGCCTTATTTTACAATTAAAAATTTGCGTTCTTAAATAAATGTACTTCATTACGTAAATGAAAAATTTAAACATTCCATTTTTTTTTTTTTGAAAAAATTTGTATCTACAATATCGAAAAAATACTGCAATAAATGTTTCTATAGGATCTGAGTACTTAATGGTGTACACTTCAGCAACCATACCAACATGTATGTTTACAAACATTAAATTGCGCAAAGAAAATCAACCCATTAGATTTATGATTATCTTTGGTGGGCATAGTATTAGTGGAGTGGCTATCCACAGATATTGGTTTTGGTAAGTATGAGATAAAATCTTCATAAATAAAAGAAAATAAAAATAAATGAGAACTAAAATCTGGTGTCACTGGATATTAAAGAACTCCATGGCTGTACAATCTATCTATTAATACAATTCTAGATGTATTGCAGGAAATCAACTACAATGTAAACAAAAAAATTTTTATAATTGATATATTAAAATTGATTGATAAAGACATAATAGCATTTGTCAAAGGGAAATTTTATAAAAATGGAGAGAGGATGGCCTATGTGGCTACCACTAAATGGCATAATATGCAGTATTACTCTTGAAAATACTATTATCCCAAAATATTTGGATTCTTTATCTAATGCAATTTACATGAGATATGTAGAAGATGTGTTTATATGCAAATCAAAAATACATATTAATAATATACATCAGAAATTGAACAGATATCAGCTTTACAGTAGAGAATAGAAGCAGAAGATAATAAACATGAATTCATTTTCTTGACCAGTATATATAAAAAAAACAATCAAAATCTCTCTACTACAAAATGAAATTAAGGTCCATAGAAATAAGAGGAGCTATTTACTTGAAATAAAGAATCCTTACAGAACACAAACTAACAGGTTTGAAAAGTTTCTTATACAGAAATATGAACTTGTGCAAGTTATGAAGCCAATCCAAAAACAATATAGAGACTTACATTGATGGCCTTACAAATTTGGGATATAATTGAAATATGTTAATAAAAACTATCTGAAAATTTTCCAGTAGCATAAACAAACATAAGCCAGGAATAAACCTTCCATACATTCCTAGGATAGAAACTAGACTAAGAAACATATGTGCAAACACATATAATGTTAGCTTGAGATTCCATCCATCATTGAATAAATTAAATAATACAAAAAAATACCAGCAGAATACACACCCCAAGTGATTTATAAAATTGCATGCAGTGCCCTTTGTGCAAAGCTGTCTATTAAGGTGAATCACAGGTTAATTACATCAGCATATTTATACAACGGGGCAAAACAAAATAATGAATATAAGTCAATATTTCTTAAATATGAGCACACAGTGGGTCATGCTTTAATCCAACTAACATAAAACTGGTTTGTGCTGAAAAAATAATAAATAAATAAACATATAAGGAAGCATGGGCAGTTGCAACAGACCCATACACAATTAATAAAAAAGAATAATGTGTTCTATTGTCAACAAAAAAAATGCAATATTTAAATGTCTCCATTACATAATGAAGTACATTTATTTAAAAATGCAACTTTTTAACTGTGAAATACGACAGTACTATGATTCCGGTAGTGTTTTGTTGAAATCATGCTTAGTGCAATATAAAATTTAAATTATTTTACCTCTTCTTAAACACTCAGTTATAATGAGTTTGTTAAAGATTGTGCAGTGAATTTATTTTCATAACTATATAAAATTGGTCACCTCTGCTTAATTTTTATATAATACATATTGTGATGGGAACGTAGTTAAGCTAATGAAAAATAACTCATCTGTGAATTGGCTACACATTATTATCCAAATTTAAAGATAGAAGCCTCTGTGACAACTTACAGAGTTAAATAATATTAATGTAACTAATTTTTCAAATTATTGGGCAAATGTTAGTAAAATCAAATGTGAATGGTTAAAACTGAAATACTTAATGTTTTTGCTAGCTTAAAAATATTTAGTTAAAATACATGGCAATGCATACCTTATTTTGAAGTTAGCAATATATAACTCTGCAATATTCTACCCATTTCATCACAATATTCTCTCAAAATACTGATTATATCTGCAGATTCAACATGTAATTTAAAAATACTGGAAAAGATATAATCTGTAAAAAACATTATCCCATAATAAAAGCTGTGGTACTGACTGCCACTTTATCATTTGAAAAAAAATATTGCAAATCTAAATGTAAAGCCTTTCATATTTTTACTACTTCTATGTATTAGTGATCCACTTTCTCTCTCACAAAAAGCATAAACACAAACCAATAAAATATCACTTGAATCCGTCACATGACTTTAGCTAGTTTCAAAGTTTTAGATATTGTTAGTGAAAAGCTTTAGATCTTGGGTCATTGCACCTAAAACTTTAGGATCTAATGCACCTTCCTTCTGGCACCTATCTTTTACCACTTTGCAACATTATCAATCTATCAACCCAAAATAAAAATGTATAAATGTTTTCAATCTAAGCTAACTTGCTTTCATAATCATATAAAACTGAAAGCTGTTCAGTTTCTAGATATTATGGTGTCTCTAGTTTTTAATAGTATGGACACCTCTATTCTGCAGCTAGGATTTGGTGTACTATAAATATCACCTGACTCAATCACATGATTTTAGCTTACATATTGCTGTTATAACTGCTGCTTTAACAGCAATGTGTAACTAAAGTCATGTAATGGATTCAGGTGATATTTTTATTGGTTTATACCAAATCCATTTAATATAGAGATGTCCATAGTAATTCAAAACTAGTGTTACTATGATATATAAAAACTGAGTTTATTTTAAAACTATATGACTAAGCAAACAATGTTTTTTTTTAAATTTGGGCTGATAACATGATAGTATAATAAAGTAGTAAATTATAGATGCTAAAAAATGGTGAATTAGATGCTAAAGATACAGGTGCACTGAGTCATGATCTAAAGCTCTTTACTGATAAGAGCCATAAATTTAAAACTAGTCAAGGGATATTGAATAGGATAGCATAGGTGACACAAAGATGGTGAAAATTATGCTGCTACAAAGCATAAACACTGCAAATGATGAGTACACCCAAAATATGAAACATATTTTTGTATTTTAGAATAATAATAAAATGTGAATACACTAAATTAACTAATCAATAGTATATTTATTAAAGTAAATAACATAAATAACACAATCATGGTTATAGATAAATAAATTATAAGATTTGAATAAGTACAATTGGAAAATATATTTTTGACAGATCATAATTTTTAATTTAGTTTTAATTAATGTTCCTATTTCCACCAGTAAATGTTGAAATGTAAAAAAAGAGATCAGATTTCCTCTACTCATAAAACTTTATGATTTATTCTCACGAAAAATGAGAATATTCCTTCACAGTTTCAACATAATGAATAAATTTTGGAATCAGTATGACTGCACTTCTTAATAAATACCACACTCATTTTGAGTAAAATTGTTCAAGCTAAATTACCTGCAAGATCATATAATTTTTTTAAAAGAAAGAAAAATTAAGTAATATTATGGAGTTGTGTAATCTCCCAATCAGAAAAAGATAAGACTAAATAATTTTTACATTTCTATTTTCGAAATAGTTATCAAGAATGTCAAATCTAATGAACAAAACATTATTAGATTTAACTACCACTATGAAAAAAAAACATTAGAAAACCTGAAACAATGTATTCCAATGTTACCAAATCAAATATAATAAACATATTGGAAGGGGTGTAATCAATCACTCAGCCTTAACTCATGTACTAAACCTCAAAATTTAAATCCAGAACCAAAATTTTGTAGTCAATCACTCAGACATTGAAAAATTAAATTTAAACATATCTACAGTAGAATTAAAAATGGATGTCCTCCTGGAAAATGGTACACAGAAGAAATTGGAAGTGATTACAAACAAATTTAATTTTACAGTCCTGAGGCATCTTTATTTCACTTTAAACGATTATTTGTAGACATTTCTTTTTATGTAAATTTCCATGTGATCTTTTATATGAAACAGTAATGGAAAAAAACTATGGGATAGTGTGCTAAATATAGCAGGATACCTAAATTCTAAATATTTAATCACAGAATTCCACACTACCCAATAGAGAGACATTTTTAAAAAAAAAACTTTAAAAATACCTAGTAAATACCCATTAATATTAACAAATCCAAATAGAAACAACTATATCATAGGTATAATAAAAAATACATATTTAAATTACATACTAGATGATTTTAAGAGACTCATTAGCCCATTTGGAACTGTAGTAAATTTTCAAGTGCTTTACTATCATGATATACCCATCCCACTATATAATAATAACTTTGTTTTTAAAATAAAGTTTCATAAAGGAATTAATGCACAAAACATCCCAATGCTAATAACAGACCAAGAGACAACATTACTACTATTGATTCATAGCCTGAAATCTCAATGTTTCCAATGCAAACAAAGATATCATATTGCAAATAACTGACCACCTACAGCTCATAACTTCTGCCACATGTTGAATATACATTCTCACCAATGCACAAAAATTCAGGCTCGTCAGTAAGTGCAACAGGTACACCCAGTAAAACAATAGAGAAAATGGATAATACATATTATGCAGGTGAACACAACACATAGAACTTTATACCAAGACACACATCCCAACACAAGAAAGAGATACAAATTTCAACACCCCAATATAGATAAGGGCACAGATAAAGTAGCACAGCAAATCATTCTTAATAAAATAGCACCAAACATTTTGAAGGCAAACGTAGGAGTCATAACAAAAGAAGTAGAATCCAATAATTAAGCATTAAATGAAAAATTCAGACAAGAGTCCTATGGAAGAAAAGAGGAAGACCAAAAACAGAACAGATAAAGAAGAATCAATCATGATTCAAGACAGGAAAAGAAAAGTTGGAAACCAAAAATGAATAGAAAAAAATGCAATAATACATGTGACATTAGTTGATAATATATTAAAGCAGAATGATACAAATAAGGAAAAACCATTTATAGAACTTCTCACAAATGAAACTCACACCAAATCAGATCCTATGCTAAACAATCAAAAGCAGAAAAAAAAGAAATGATCAAAAAAAAATCATGAAAGGATGATGGATATATCAAACAAAATATCAGATTCAGTTGTTGATCTTAATTTTTTCTTCTTTTCATGGGCTAGTCAGCTGAAATCATAGAGTATATATTTTAAATAAAACTTACAATTGGATCCTTCAATATTAGAGACTTGAATTCAATAATTAAGATCTTTCAATTGTCAAGATCGATAAATAATGTGAAACCTCAACTGATGGGACTCCTTAAAACCAAAATATGTTCCAGTTCAAAAGTTGATCCATCAGCATTTCTAGATAGAGCTGGATAGTCTTTTTTTTCCAAAAGATTCATCTTCACCTTCTGGAGTTACTGGAATAGTAATAGCAATAAATTGCCCAATCACAGTGTTTAAAATACTGTATCAGGATACCAATTTACTGATAATATTATTACAGTATACAACAATCATGATAAATATAATCTATGTTTATATTCCACCAGGTTAATTATAATAAACCTGGTTAATATTAGTAATAAATTCAATGTTTGCTTCCTGACCACACCCAACAATACTCCTGGGAGACTTTAACATGTCTTACCAAAAATTTGTTTCTAAGTGGATTCACAGACTTTCTTTCCCACTAAAGTGTGGAGAAGACTATCTGCCACCAAATTCAATATCATTTAATAAAAGAAGATTTACATCCTTAATCAATTTAGTGTTTTTTTTCACCTATTCTTCATCAACATGGAAACATTTCACTCTGTCCCTCATCACTATTTGATAACTCTGTGGTTATATTTGATTTATACAGATTTAAGTAGAATTTCCAATTTGGCAATCAGTAGAACAATAACAGTTTTTTTCCATCAAGAACCTCAGAATTTATATTCTCAGAAACATATATCCAGAAATTGAAATTGCAAAAACTAAATCTTAGATTCAGTGCAAGTTGGCATTTGTAAATATTTTATCTCATATAATAAATTATATTACTAGAACCAATCTACCACCAACTGTTGAAACCCAAAAAGGTTTTCACAATGCACTCTATCTAAAGACATATATAAAATCATATATAAAATCATTATCCAAAATATACAAGGAAACATTAGAAACACTTAAGGCATATATATATATATTATTGAAAAAAAGGAAAACCTTATTAGCTAATCCTCACACATGGACAAAACAGTACATAAGATAAGCATTAGTCTGTCCACCAAAAAAACAAGTCCCTTCAGTTATAATATTTAGCAAGTCAACCATAACTCAAGACAATATGCTGCAAACAATAGCCAATGATTCTAAGCAAAAGTTACAAGAGACAAATTTATATAGGCCTTCTTTCCTTTTTTTTTTGATAGATCAGGAAGACCAAAATCTATTTAGTCCAAATGACTTCACTCTAAAAATTTCCACAATGCAAGATATGCCATCCAGAAATATACAGTATCCCAAGATTTGGTTTTGCATATTTCAGAGAATTTATATAACCCTGCTGGCAGAAATGACAAACTTTCTTTTGAAAAGAATCTACATAACCCAAGGATTATATCCAATATTACTTGTGCCTTTCATTAAAACCTAAAAAAATACCATCCCCTCTAAGTAATCTAAGATCAACATCTACATACTCTTTGGAAATAAAAATTCTAGAATTTGCATTAAAATATAAAATAGAGCTCTATCTTTTATCTAATCTCCCACATACCCAGTTTTCAAGAAAGGGGAGATCAATATCATAAGCACTTCTGGTACAAACAGTACTTGAAACAATGTGAAACCTAAAAAAACAAATCCTATAGTGGTGCAATTAGATATCTCTGCTGCATTTAATACAACACCAACAAATATATTATTAAAAACATTAGAAAAAACAAAAATACCAAAAATCCATTATCTATCTAGTTGTGAATCTTCTTATGAATGAAGAAATACAAATCATACTCAATGGCAAGACATCAACAAGTTTCATTATGCATTAGTTCATCTCACAAGGTTCTCCAATCAGTGCACTTCTGTTTACAACATACCTAAATCCTTTACTATTAGCAATAGAAAAAGATAGTCAAGGACTATTTTTACCAACTATAAATACTAAAGTATCCAACATTACATATATGGATGACATCATGATTTTTCTCACATCAAAAAAAAAAAATTTCAATATGAGAAAAATCTTTTTTTAGCAAAAACAAGGATGGAACACAATCCTCTATTTCCAAGATAAATCTTCCAAATGTCTTAGGTTTTCTTTCTATTTGACTCCTTCAGCAATGAGAGTAAGCTTAGAAAAAAAAACAGTAAAAAGCTCAGTCAATTGATTTTATACTTGGAATAAACATATCTATCAATATGCTTTTCAATCAGTTAATCATCACAAAAATAACATACTACCAATCCATGGTAAAATACACAAAGGAGTTTATTTCAAATATAAACACACAATTTTCAGAAAACTTTTATGAGCAAGGTAAATCATAGCCATCTTAATATAACAATTCCAACTACCACCAAATGAAAATCCTCTGGGATTACATTCATTATAAGTATTTCATATACAGAAAACCTTAAATCTACTCAATCATATATTCATCACTCTAGAACTTACTAAAAGTACCCAACTGATCATCATCAAACATTATCAGTCCACTACATGATGAAGGCCTTTACAAGTTCAATCAATATTCTTTGATCTCTAGTCTTCCCCACATTGTTCCTGCACACTTTCTTATTTCATCCATCCATCTCACAGGGGGCCTCTTTCTGTGTCTTTTATAGTCTCTTGGAATCCAGTTTAAGATTTCAATTGTCCATCTATTACCATATCTTGTAAAATATGTCCCACCCAACTCCACTTCAGTCATGTAATTTTTTTAGTGATGTCAGTAACACCTGTTTCTTCACTTAACCATGTATTGCATTATCAATCTTTTCTTGTTACTCCTAACATGCATCTCTATATACTTTTTGAGTGGTCTGAAGTCTTTGTATTGCTCTTCTATTAAGTGTACAAGTCAAACACATAGGAATATTTCATTTTAATATTAAGTTATTTTTATTAAAAGCACTTCAACCAAGTTTTATTTTATGATTAATTTCATCCATTATGTTTTCATCTATAGAAATAATCTGACCAAGATATTTGTAGTTGTTAACTTCTTCTAACTCATTGTAATCAATCTTTATTTTCATATTTTGAAAAAATTCATTGAACATTATTACTTTAGTCTTTTTAACATTTACCTTTAGTCCTCCTTTCTTACTTTCATCTGATAACTCTTGCAATATTTCCTGAAACTCTGAAGTACTATTTCCAAAAACAACTACATCATCTGAAAAATCTATATATCTTATTTAGCTTTCTATTTTCATCCACAAAATACCTTCTTGCAGCACTGCTGTAAAAATTTTTGGAGATATGGAGTTACCCTGTCTTACACCCTTCTCAATGTTAACCTTCCTCATATCATTATGTAATCTAATTGTTGCTGTTGCATTTTTATAAATATTTTTCTGAATTTGACAGTATCCTGGGTCTATACCTTGATAATCCAATGCTTTAATCACTGGAGAAATTCTTATAGAATCAAATGCCTTTTATGGCAACTCATATTCATTGGTGTTTTCTATAACTTCTCTCAATACTAGAATATGATCTACTGTAATAAAAACCACTTTTGAATCCAGCTTGTTCTTTTGGTTAGTTAAAATCCAATGTTCTCTGTAGATGAGTTGTAATTATCTTGGTAAAAAAAATGTATAAAACTGATAAAAGACTTATGAGTCTCTAATTTCTAATATCTTTTATTATATTTTTTACATATTAATATTAATACTGTAGTCTTCCAATTGTCTGGTTCATCTTTATCATTTAGACATTTGGTATATAACTTTGCCAAAAAATTTTCTTTCTTCATCTGTTTTTTTTTTTAATATATCAATTATAATTCCATGTATATTGCATGACTCACTTCTTCATTTAAAATTCTGGGCAAAGAAGATATAATATATATAAGAGGTGCTTGTTCTTTATGAATATATAAATGTTGATAGAACTCTTCTACCCATTTCATGATGTCATTTCTTTTTTTAATAATAGTCTATCTTTTTTTTTTATTGCAGATATGTTTCCTACCAATATCAAAGTGTTGTTGTATGCTCTTGATACTTTATTCTCTTCTACAGCTTTCATTGCTAGTTCACAATTCTATATATTTATATTATTATCAACTCTTTTTCACACCATTTTACAAAATTCAAGATATTCTATCTGTCTTAATGTATCATTTTTGTATATCTTCATATTCCTGCTTTTCTTCATAAATTCTTTAGACTTGGTAGACATTTTATTGGCCAATTGCTGCTTTTTTTACCAGCTATCTTTGTTACAGTTTTTAAAAGTGTATCAGTTATTTTCCTATTCATGTCCTTCAAATCTAAATCATGTTCAAAATCTACTCAAATCTGAATCATGTTTAAAATCTACTAATGCTTAAAAATTATTTCAAAGTTTTAATTTAAATTCATTAGAATGTTTCTGAAGATTAGAAATATCAATTGTAAATATTGTTTTGCTTAATAATTTTTTTCTCTCAAGTTTTGCATTAACACATATCTTATATCTTACTAATGGATTATCACTTCCTGTGTTGAATTTATTAAAAACATTAAAGCCTTGAAATATGTATTTTTTTTGTTAGTCAAAATATAATCCAATTCTGCTGTACCTTCATTTGGATGCTTCCATGTCCATTTCCTTTTAACATTTTACTAAAAAAAAAAATTTATAATATAAAGTTTTTATTTTTATGCAAACTCCACAAGTCTATGGTTTTTTCATTTCTATTATCATAACCAAATTTATTTACAGCACTTTCATCTTTCATTGGTTCCCAATTGTAACATTAAAATCTTCCATAATAATTTTAAAATGTTTAGTCTGACCAAAAGTCTTTTGTATGTCCATATAAAAATCTTCTACTACTTCATCATTATGAGAATTTGTTGAGGCATAAACCTGAATTATCTGAATTTGGTATTTACTATTAAGTTATGCTATCAATCTCCACAATATTGTTCTTCCACTTTTTAGTTACAATCTCCTACTCCACTTGTACTTGCAATATTTGTGCCTTTGTAGTAGTAGAGTACATGTCCACTTTTTAAATTATCTATCTCTTCATCTTTTTTTCTAACTTTATACAGTTCAATAATGTCTCATTTAATATGAGGCAGTTTTTCTTCCAATTCTTGCAATCTTCTTTCAGTTAAAAGTGTTCTGCAGTTACAAGTACTTAAATAAAAAGTCATCATCAAATGGCAGTCTGGGTCTACAATCATGGGATTTTTAGTACTGCTTTGGCTGGTGACTTTACAGCCTCCTGAGAATAAGGACCATAATTTATTTTTGTCTGTCATGATTTTATATATCTTTTAGAAAAAAATTTTTATTCACATATAAACTCATTCTACCTTATCAGATAAGTGAGAGGAAAGACCATGGTGTTTTTGATTTTAAACTCAGATATAAAAAAACAATAAACTCTCAATTGATACATCACCTTCATTAATAAATATATGGTCTAACTTATTATATTCATTTAAAGATAATGAAAATATAAAATTAATAATACTATGATCAAAAATAAATTACTGGGAGACATACAAACTAATCAAACCAAAAACACTTGGCAACCATAAACAATCTTTTCTTGATATAAATAATAAATAGCTGATCAGGAAATTCAAACATTGAAACCCAACTTCTTTGAGGTCTTGCTGAAACTCAACCTTAATGCATTACGCATAGCACACTTCTTGACATTCATAAATAGATGTATTGGTCTCACAAACTCATGATTAAAATTGTCAATATTATTTAGGAAACCTTATATAACAATCCCAAATCTTCTCAAAAGCTATACAACAATGTAAGGGTCTCTACCTTTACATTTTATGGATTGTGGTGCACAAGATGCATTTTTATCTGTAATTACAATACTATGTGGACCCAAACACAGTATTAAACAAATTGGAGCAACTAAGAATTAGAGATAAGAAGATTGCTCCACCAGATGTTTTTGCTGCCACATGGGCACACATGAAGCAAAAGGTCCAGCTTGTAAAAAATCACATCCAAATATTAACCTAATACCTGGTCAGAAATACACTAATAGCAAGTAAATGTATTCATGTTTTTTTAAACAACACATCAAGAAAAATTAATAATGTATAATGCATGTTAAATATTTTTCACAATGTGAAGATTCATAACAATATAATCATGTGTCAACCCTGTAACTTTCCTATTGCTTTTCTCTAACTGTATTACACATGTGAAACTTATGACATGTGTAACATAGGTTTAAATAAAGGCCATTGAAACATAATGAAAAATTTTTTTAAAAAAAAACTACATTATATTACAACATGCTCAAATAAATTTTAAAATGTACATATAGTTAATCTTTCAGAATGAGATTTTTTAAAACTGAAACATTTTTTGTCAATAGTTAAATCATTAATATGTGTATAATAATATTAGGTGTTTATTTATAAGACATGATTAAAGTTGTTTCACAATTATTTAATCAGTCAGGTCTTTTTTTCTGGATTCTGAAAATTCAATATGAGTTTTCAATTCACTTAGTTTTCCTAATATAATTATCTTTAATTTTATAAATGATTTAAATGTGAAATAAATTAGTGGTAAAGTTTTCTTGGTAGATTTAGATCTTGATTATCACTAATCAAAATATCTAAATGGGTTATTTCTGTGCCAAGTCAAGCCTGGTAGGTAGTAGGCTATATTTTAAACTTTGTATTTTATTTAGACAGTCATTCTTCTCTCTAGGCATTCCATATGTGGAAATCAATGAGGCATTGCACATCTAATGACCACTCATCTTGATAAAGTTATATATGTAAATAAAGCTTATTATTGTTTTAATAGGAACACTAATAAGAATTTTTTTTTACTATACCTAGCTTCTTACTTCTTTAATATTTACAATTAGAATAGTCATTGAATTTCTGACATTCTTCCAACTTTGTTTTTAAATAACTAAAAATTGAAGTATGTATTCCCAATACCTGACTTGATTAAATAATGTTTCATTCTGCCTTTTATAATTTCCTTTGGCACTGCCCACATTTCCAAAAACAACTTATATTTCCACAATTTAGAAGCTAATCTGTTTACCTGCATAGAATCTTTTTCCAAAATATTTTTGACTTTTTTACTATATTTTATAAATTTTAATTACTTATTGTTTTATGAACAATAAATTGTTTTCTAGATAATATTGTGTAATAGTTTTAATCTTTACACATATCAAAAACTATGTACTATAAAATATTTTTACCCAACTATGATAAATAAATTTCTATAATTACAATTGGCATTATTAGTTACATGGTTTTGCAGATATATATATAACAAATACATTTTTTTTCTCATTTGTCATAGCATCAACCGGAAAGCAAACCCACTAACCCGGGACAACTGCTTGTAAAGCAGCTGTCACTGACCTCTCGACCACCAATGCTTGACAACAAATACATTTTCTAACTGATCAAACTAATCTTTACCAGCTAAGGTTTTGTGTATATGTAAAAGTGGAATTTCTAAGTAAACATCAGGACGTATGCTACAGAGTTTGCCTAACTTGTGCCATTTGTACAATTATGAAAACCACTTGATATATTCCTCTTTTTTATAAAGTCAAAGTATCCTGAATTGTAAAGTAAGTGAAAAATAAAAATTGTTTGGTACTATAGCTTTATCTTTAACATATGTATTGGGAAATAAATTTTTAGTTAAATTCATCTATTATAAACAACTGTCATACTATTGGAATTTTTATTTATAGTTATTTTCTTAACTTAAAAATCTATCTATTTTTATATTTCTTTAAATTTAACTTTCTATTGACATCGTGACTCAATTTATGGTTGTTACTATATATATATATATTGTAATCCTTGTCATAGCAATGCAAAGTCTACATAATAATATTTTGAGAATAAGGTATGTGATATCATTTAGGCATATATATATGTGTGTCTCTGTGTGAGTGATGAAAATGAAAAGGGAGAAGTAAAATATTCATGCATATAAAATTGTATGTAAATGAAGATTATTTATTTTGTAAATACACATGGATATATTCTTTTTACTGAGATTTCTTTTATTAGATGTATAGATTGCTTTAGAAATTCATTTAGGTGACAGTCTTAAAAATTCTAGATAAATCAAAAAAGGGATTGTATGCAAATGAAGCTGATGGTATACAAATGAATTTTTTTTTTGCTCTTGCTACCTCTTGTTGTTAAAAAGAAGAAGAAGAAAGTATTAGCTAAAATGATTAAACTAGAAAAGAGTGTGATGATTCACAATCATTTGGATTTACTAGCTCATAAAAGAATTATGAAAATATTTTATTACATTAGAAATATTTTATTACATTAGAATATTTTTTCAGATATAGAGGATTAGAGGATTAGAAAGAAGGTAATAAAACATTGGTTCCTACTTAAGCAATTGCCCATTTTTTCATATCAACTATCATAAGTTGCTAGGAACAAAAGAAAGTGAACTATGTAGATAAGTTTCAAAAAAATATGTTATTTAGTGGAATGATAATACACTAACACCATTACACATTAGACCAATAAAGAAATGATATGATAAATACTGCTAATAATTGGCTGAGTATTTATTAGTACTGTCAAATAATTGTTTGTACCTGGTTACCATTTTAATATATATATATTGCAAGGAAATCAAGTCATAAATCATGTTACTTAATTTAATTTATTAACACACTCATTATGTAATATATATAATGATCAATGCTCACTAATATTTTACAAATGTGCAATTGCTTATATTATTAAAAAAAATACCACATCATTTCAAGTAAAACCAATCTCATATACCTCTTCAAAATCTATATTTGGTATTTTATATTTATTGATGAACATTATACATATTTATTTTATAAATGACATTTTTTTAGTATAGTCTTATTCACAAAAATCAAATATCTCTCCTAATATAAACATAATTATTAATTATTTTTATTATACTAAAAATTGCTACAATTTAATTAAGATTTATATTGTTTTATTTTTGTGTCTGCAGTGTTGTGTTTAACATGAACAATAAGTCTTTGATTGTAAATTGAATGATGTTATGCAAAGCTAAAAGATGAAAATTTTATCATTTATTGATATTAAAAAAAATTACACAAAACTGAGCTTCATTAAATTTAAAGTTTATATTTAAGGCTAATAAAATACCATAATTTCTAACCTATTAAGAAATGAATATGTGTCAGAGATTCATTAACTTGGACAGTAATAATGGAAATTAAATAATAATTTTAAAAAATTCCCTAAATTGTTTAAATTAAACAGAATAAGTTGATTTCACAATCAGATTTCAAACAAAATTTATAATCAAAATAAATCTGCCACCTAACAATATGCAAATCAAAAGTAGCAACTCAGCATAAATTTAGTAAAAATAATTGAAAATATAGAACAAACGAAAAATTGCTTAAATTATTTAAATTTAATGCTAACTCTTAATAATGAAATAAAGAATTATAAATTCTTAGTCTTAATTTTAAAAATATATTTTAACCTGGATGCTCAACATAGTAATTTTTGTCTTTGATGCAGTACTTAATTTGTAAGTTTGAATTTGCACTCATAAATGTAATTCAGCCATTTCCATTAATTTTTTTGTTTTGAACTACTTATATAAGTGAAGTAACTTTTTTGGTAAAGCACTCATCTGAAAATCTAAAGATTTCTGTTTTCATCTTGGATTTAAAATTCTCAAATGGAGTACTTTATGTTATAGTAATTATCACATTACGTTTCTATGTTATGATCTGGGGTTCAAGCCATGTTGGGTCAGCATTGGAAATTTTTTAGAAAACTATTCATTTTAATGAGAGAGATGTATATTTTTAATTTTTTAAAACTTTTTCCACTTGAGAAATGATCCAAGGACTTATCAATTTGATGAGGTTGCTGCTATATATCTGAATCTGTCTGTATACATAGTAATAAAAAAATGTTGCTTCTTTTGTGATAAATCTTTTATATTAAAATACATTGATATATACTTTAGCTCAAATCATTACTCAAAAAGCTTGCCTTAGTAGTATTAATTAGGTCAATTTACGGTCTTTGTACTCGTTTTGTAATCATATAAAACAAAAATATAAATATTTAATCGTAAAAATATATAACAAGTTTGAATTATAGTTACCATGAAACTAATGTCTAAATGCTTATAATTTAAAGCAATACTTGGAATTAAATTCTAACCATTTTTGTCAAGCGTTGGTGGCCCAGCGGTTAGCATAGCTGCCTTCCAAGCAACTGGCCCGGGTTCGCTTCCCGGTCAACGCATTTGACATATAAAAAAAAATTCTAACCATTTCTGTAAAATAAGAAACAAATTCTTAATTCTGTCATTTTATTGCTAAAAATTATTTAATCTCTATGGCAATTAACAGGATGAACTACAGCAGTGAACAATTTTAATCGTTATTAATATTTTTCTTAATTACATAAAAATATTAATTCAAATAACGAACCAGACTCCTATTAATGCTATTAGAATGTACATTACACAGCATTATCGAGTATTTTTAAAAAGTAAAAGTATGCAGATATAATATCTAATGTATTTTTAAAATCTTTACTTAATTAATGTTATTTAATCAATATTAAATAAATAAAAATTTTAACACTAATACACCCCTCCCCCAATATATATATATATACTGCAAGAGCATTTCCATAATAGCGTAACGTAAGCAGTTGTTTGTAAAATGTATTTTATTTTCAAAAAAAAAGTTGTCCCAGCTATTCCGTGCAGAGTAAACAATTCTAAATAAATAAATAATAATTATAATTAAACAATACATTTGAAATTATTAGTATTACTAAGGTATATAATGTGTACACACACATACATATATATATTATTAAAGGATAAATTAAGGTGTGTGTGCAAGCTGTTAAATGCTAAAATATTTCAGAAAAGAGACAGCTAATTAATTATGTAGCAAGGAAATAAAACTTACTGGAAATAACAATATGCTAATTTGTTGTTAAGAAAAGTTACATTATGTAAATTACCAAACTAATTAAAAAAAGTCTGCAAAATAATTAAGCAGTGTGTCTAACAAAGTCAGCGTAATGGAGGAAGAACAAAAGTAAACTAGTGAAAAGTCAAACTAGTAAAGTGAAATTATTCTGTAATTAATACAGAAGAGTTTCAATCAACAATCTATCTAGAATATCTCAGATATAATGTGTGTGTGTGTGTGTGCAATAAAGAGCTTACAGAAATAATGTTACAGAATTGTAGAGTTATAAACTACAGAAATAAAGAGACTTTATACATGTTAATTTCTAAGAAGATTATGAACTTTGAAGAGATCTAAGTGATCTTATACTCAATTATCAAATTAGCAAGTTGAACTACTAATATCTTCTTTTTTTTCTCCTCCTCCTCCTTCTTCAGAATAAATAAACTCTTGAGGTTTTATCTAAACATTTGTTGCTTTTCATTATTTAACAAATATAATTATTCAAATGCAAACTGATGCTCGGCCCTGTATCTTAATATAAAAAGAGTTTTTGTAGTCAGATGGTATATTTTTATACTGAAATTTATATTGAGTCTCTTCTCTTAAGAATTCTTTATAATCTTAAGAATTCTTTATAGGAAGATATTATTGTAGCTATCTTGAAGTAAATTAAGATATTGTGTATGGAGCCTTGAGCTTTAAGACTTTTTGTTTAAAAATACAATCAGCAAAGTATTAAGACATATATTATAAATAATAAAATTAGCCTTTTTTATAAGAAGCTACAATATTTATCTATGCCTTTACAAAAAGAACTGTACTTTTTTATTATTTTTTTATTGTTTTATGATACCTTTTTAATGTAATATTACTGATGTCTATATTGAACAGCAATGATTAAAAAAAAAGTGTTATTTGCATGCAGAATGTATCCATTTGTGGATTAACCATACACAGGAGTAATCATACACATATCAAAGTACATTAGAATAAACTAATTGATAAGTTTCATGTTTTCTTTAAAAAAACATTAAAAAATCAAAATAAATAAATAAATAATATGTTTGTGAATACAAAAATAGTTATATATTTAGAAAACAAATATAAAATTAATATATTTTCATATCAATAATAAAAAGCAAATAACCTGTTTTAAAACATGAAAATAAAACTGTAATTTATTTCAAAAGTAGACTTAAACTAAATGACAGCAATAAATCCATAGAGGAAATATGGTTTAAAGTATTTATTTGCACATCAAACTAATTCACAAAACATTTTTCAATAGGCAAAAAATTCAAAAAGTGTCAATTTTCATGGAAAATGATATTTGCAAAAAATGTTATAAATATCATGAAATTAACTAATCTTAAGTCTATATTTTTTTAAAATTTCCCAACTTATGTGGTCTAAATATGGTTGGGAAAGATTGCAAAAAGTGCTTTCCCTTTTTTCAAAATTTCAACTTGCAAATTTATAAGCACTTAAATTATGCCAAATCATATTTGGATTTAGCATAGACATGAGGTCTAATATTACAAAATTATCAAGTACAGAAGTATGGAAACAGTCACAGTATACCTATAGTTTTATTAAATAAACACTTTGGGCTTTAAGCACTTTTTGCATAAATATAATTAATTTTCCCCATTTTGAAAAAATTAAAATTTTTATGCATTGAACATATTGTCATTTATTAAAAATAGACGGACATCTTTTTGAATTTCAATCTTTATGAATTACATGATTTATTTCTTGTATTACTGGAATTTTTAATTTTGTTATTCAATTTATTATGGTAGAATTTTGTTTGTCCTCACTACTAATTATAATTTATTTTTAAACATTTGTTTATATATATATAAATAAACTATAGTCTATTTGTAAAATATATATTTCAGATTTATTTTTTAAAAAATATTGATTGTTTTTATATTTTCAAACATATTGTATATATATGTTTGTTTTTGATTTTTTTATGAGAAAAAAAGAAGTTAAAAGGTTCCATGATTGGGTAGAACATATATGCAAATGTACCAAAAATAGTATTAGCAACAAAGTGAACATAAACAACTTAACAGCAAATCATTATCTCAAACTGTATAAACTTAAAGAGATTATAAATTACTCATATATACATGTATTATATTGTCAAATTTGTAAATAGGCTTAATTCTATTCTATAATCATCAGAATTCTGTGTTGATTTGATAGAAAATAATAAATTAAGTTTATTTAGTTAATTCCAATAAACATGCATTCAAATAGCTTGAATATTTATTTGTCTTTGCTTTCTTGAATTATAATTCATATAAACAAATAATGGGAATGCTATTTATTTATAAATAATAAGGTTCGTCTGTGATTTACTATATAACAGTTGTCATAATGAAAAAAAAATAAAGATTTTTAGATATCTTATACATGAAGAATGTTTTTGTTTGTTTGTTTTTGGAATATTTTCAAAATGCAATCTAACCAAATGTAAGCCAAAGGCAAAAACAGTAAATAAATTGTTTATATATATTGTTTATTTATTAAGCAGACATAAACAATGATATTTAATTTGAAACTATTGATTTAACTTTTGATAGTTTTTATTCATATAACACAAAAACCATTTTTTAAAAAACATTTTGAGAGGAAATGAGATTTGAATACTGGGTGCACTGTTATAATCAATTGATTATGCTGGAATTTTTTTTTTTTTTTCAAAGAGAGTAAATTCAGACATCTTTAGCTCTTTAGTCTATCATTCTTAGCACTAAGCTAGCTGTGCAGATGCATAATATAGTTTTAAATTTTAAATTTTAAAAATAAATGTGTTAAGAAGATAGAAGTTATTCTAGTCTACTATTAATAACAATTACTTAAAATTGTTTACATAGTTTAGCCAAAAAATAAAAATATTGGATTGAAAATTAAATATCACAGATTATTTGCAACAAAAAAAAAACATTCTTTTTTTATTTCAATTAAATAAACTTATAAAGTACAGGGTAGAGGTTTACATAACTTTGTTTTAGAAATTGTCTACATATTGTTAAAAAATATTAAAGTGCCCAAATGTTTTATGTTGGAATACAGCAAATATCCAAATAAAAATTAAAAAATAAAATAATTGTTAGACTTTTTTTTTTAGTTTACTTGATTATACATCATTAAAATGTTTTAAATTTATCATTTTGTGCATTTATTAATTTCATATAAAAAAATTTGGAAAAAACATATTTTAGATAAATTAATTTTAAAAAAGTAAAAGTTATTTTTATAACAAAAAAATTAAATATATATAAAATAAAAATAAAAAAATTAAAGAAATGCTTTTATTCATGTAAGTACACTAAAAAGTAAAAAGAAGTCAAGTATTGATGACCTAGTGGTTAGCATAGCTACCTTCCAAGCAGCTGGCCCAGGTTCGCTTCGCTATCAATGCATTTGACATATGAAAAAAAAAAAAAGTAAAAAGAAAATGCAGTAAAATTAAAAAATAAATTTTCTTCAGCTTTCAAAATATTCTTGATAATACACAACCAAAATAAAAAGTGTGTGTGTACATGTTTAGAAAATTCTAAGACTATTTCTGAACATGAGAGTCACATATCCTTCTTCTGATTACTAAAAATATTGCAAAATCTAAAAAGAAAATGTACTCTTTAAAACATTTTTTCATTTATTTTTTATTACATTTATGTGAATAAAACAACTTTTTAAAAATTATTTTTCCACATATTTTTTTTTTTCTGCTTTTTAGTGTTATAAGAAAATTTAGATATAGTTTTGGCAGTATTGCAAAGAGTTCTGAATCCCTTATAAATTAAAAATTTACATTTTTTTATTATTCTTTATAGATAAAATTGTTTGCAAACTCTAAAAAAATGGATTGTCATATGGATTACTTATGTATGCAAAGTTTCAACTAGATTGAAAATTGGAAAGTGGGTGAAAAATGAGTTACAATATTTTTTAAACATACAGAAAAAAAATCCAATTCAAATAAAAATAATAACAATCTCAATATAAAAAATGATGATTTACATCAAGAGAAAATAATTGTATAAATATAACCATGAATATTAAAAATAATATTAAATGAATAATTACAGTATTTATTTATACATACTTTTTTGAGTGACATTTTTATATAATTCTTCAAAATATTGTTATAAAATTCTTCCAAGAGGTCATCGCATCCACCTTGCAAGCAAGTAGTTGGTGGAAGATGGTTGTGGGTTCGCGTCCTGGCCAATGCTATGACATATGGAAAAAAAAAAATTCTTCCCATGAATTAGAAAAATTAACTTGTAATATTGCTTTAAATGTTTTTTTAATCACCTGCATTTTTCTCCAATCCCAAACTTATTACTGCTTAAACATATTTAAAACAGGACACTTTCTGAAAACAGTTTTCAATGCAAGTAAACAACTCAATTCTAGAATAATCCTGTATAATTTGGGGTATCCAATGGTTTTAAATTAAAGAACATTTTACTTACATTTTAATACAGTTTTGAGCAAAAACTTACATACATAAATACATACTTGGAAATTATGTATATATATATATATATATTGTAACAGTATGTATATACACACGTTGTGCAGGTGTGTGGGTGTATATACGAGTTACATAATTTACTTATAGATTTTTTATTAAAAAATATAAATTTAAAATAATCATAATTTAATAGTTTGAAATAAAAAAATAGAGGGAAAATTTAGAGATAAGTTAGAAATTGGTAATAATTATAACTTGTCTTTCTTTTATATATTTTTATTTTATGATCTATCAAAAATACTCTTTAAGAAAAAAGTGTTTTTAATTAAAAAAATAAAAAGTTTCTTATGATTAGATTAAATAGTTTGTACAAAACTAATCAGGTTCTAGAGATTAAAATTCCAGACTGATTAGTTAAACAATATATCTCTAATTCTAATCTCTGTAATTAAAATTAAAAAACAGAAAATAAAAAAATGTGAATTGTAATTAATTTTTTTAGAGATAAAATGTATTGATAACACAGTTGAAACTTGAGCAAAGGTAGGTTCATAATAATATAAAAGGCACACATTCTCTATATTATTCAGTTAAGTTAAGTTTGGGTTTGAGTCGAGAAGTTCAGAGAGTTCAGTTCAAGTTATTAAAGAGAATGATTGGCTAGAACCAAACGCTGGAGTTCGGTCATTTCCTCTGCTCTTTTCCCATGTGCCATTAACAAAATGCCATAATAAATTACTATAACTTATCCTACTGAATTAAGTGAAACAGACATGCCATAGAACAAGACACCAAGAAGCTTCCTTCATGTTACCAATACCTGGACCAAGAAACTAACCAGATCCAAGTACAAAGGGGTGATCACCCACATATATAGAATAACCAAGAACTGTATATACCCATATACAAAATCCAAGAACTGGGTATACCATGGCAAAGACTATTTGAACCACCTATGGAAATTAAAGACAGTGTTGAAGCCACAAATAAGCTCAAAAAGATGTGCTATACATCCTAGGTAAATATTGTTTTATGTCAGTATTAAAACTTTTATATTTCAGCTGAAATAGAATTCGTAAAGAAGCATGCAAAATTTGTGAAGTGTATACTATCTAATGTGTTTGTATTTTATTATTTCTTATTATATTACATTTAATGATTATCTTTTAATAAATTTGTTTTAATTATTAATGGCATTTTTCCATCTCTCTCTCTCTCTCTCTCTCTCTCTCTCTCTGTCTCTCTCTCTCTCTCTCTCTCTCTCTCTCTCTCTCTCTCTCTCTCTCTCTCTCTCTCTCTCTCTCTCTCTCTCTCTCTCTCTCTCTCTCTCTCTCTCTCTCTCTCTCTCTCTCTCTCTCTCTCTCTCTCTCTCTCTCTCTCTCTCTCTCTCTCTCTCTCTCTCTCTCTCTCTCTCTCTCTCTCTCTCTCTCTCTCTCTCTCTCTCTCTCTCTCTCTCTCTCTCTCTCTCTCTCTCTCTCTCTCTCTCTCTCTCTCTCTCTCTCTCTCTCTCTCTCTCTCTCTCTCTCTCTCTCTCTCTCTCTCTCTCTCTCTCTCTCTCTCTCTCTCTCTCTCTCTCTCTCTCTCTCTCTCTCTCTCTCTCTCTCTCTCTCTCTCTCTCTCTCTCTCTCTCTCTCTCTCTCTCTCTCTCTCTCTCTCTCTCTCTCTCTCTCTCTCTCTCTCTCTCTCTCTCTCTCTCTCTCTCTCTCTCTCTCTCTCTCTCTCTCTCTCTCTCTCTCTCTCTCTCTCTCTCTCTCTCTCTCTCTCTCTCTCTCTCTCTCTCTCTCTCTCTCTCTCTCTCTCTCTCTCTCTCTCTCTCTCTCTCTCTCTCTCTCTCTCTCTCTCTCTCTCTCTCTCTCTCTCTCTCTCTCTCTCTCTCTCTCTCTCTCTCTCTCTCTCTCTCTCTCTCTCTCTCTCTCTCTCTCTCTCTCTCTCTCTCTCTCTCTCTCTCTCTCTCTCTCTCTCTCTCTCTCTCTCTCTCTCTCTCTCTCTCTCTCTCTCTCTCTCTCTCTCTCTCTCTCTCTCTCTCTCTCTCTCTCTCTCTCTCTCTCTCTCTCTCTCTCTCTCTCTCTCTCTCTCTCTCTCTCTCTCTCTCTCTCTCTCTCTCTCTCTCTCTCTCTCTCTCTCTCTCTCTCTCTCTCTCTCTCTCTCTCTCTCTCTCTCTCTCTCTCTCTCTCTCTCTCTCTCTCTCTCTCTCTCTCTCTCTCTCTCTCTCTCTCTCTCTCTCTCTCTCTCTCTCTCTCTCTCTCTCTCTCTCTCTCTCTCTCTCTCTCTCTCTCTCTCTCTCTCTCTCTCTCTCTCTCTCTCTCTCTCTCTCTCTCTCTCTCTCTCTCTCTCTCTCTCTCTCTCTCTCTCTCTCTCTCTCTCTCTCTCTCTCTCTCTCTCTCTCTCTCTCTCTCTCTCTCTCTCTCTCTCTCTCTCTCTCTCTCTCTCTCTCTCTTTCTCTCTTCATTCATATAATTAAATGGGTAACTGGTCTCATGTTAAGAACTAGCCATAGATCAAGCACTTGAAACATGTTAATGACATTTCATGGATTCCAATGTAAGTATTGGATGGTGCCCTGGGTTTTAAACCTGTTATAAATATCCCCATGAGATGTTTCACATTTCATGCAGCCAGGGAGCTATTTCAGTCTGGAAAGGTGACTGCCGGTTTAATATTTTATTAAATCACAGTTCTTCAACATCTCTACCCTACCATCTCTACTCTCTATGATACTAGCTCAATAATAAACAATTAAGTATAATAACAATAAAGTATAAGACTTCCTATGGGCTTGAAACTCACAATACATCAAAATACACCTGGGTCTCGTTTTACACGATAGATAGATTCCTCAGAAAACACGTGCAAATGAAATCGCGCAAAAATAGATGTAACTTACATTGAAAAAGGAGGGATGTGGTCTGTTATTTTTCAAAATTCACATAAAAGCAAAGCACCAACGTAAAATTATTTTAAAATTTGTGCAAAAAAAAAAAAAATAAGGAAATAAAATATGACTAATAAAAAATTTCAAATTTGAAAAAAATTGATACAAAAAAACTTTTTTTAACTATAATATTTAATTTTATTCAAAATAATATATTTTTATGCATAATTTACAGTACAGTAATTTACATTTTTTATACACGTTTTAATTATTATAGCTATTTGCCGAAAAACACGTTCGTTTGCAAACAACTAGCGCCAACTTCACACTCATGATGTGTCAATGGTTTTCTGATGACAATGTAATTAGTAATTAATCTTTGAGATGATGATTTTATTAATTGTTTATGAAACTAACAATTAAAAATTAAATTCTTATTTTTGTCTTTAATTTTCAATTCCGTTTAAAAATCAAATTTCACATCACATTAATTTTAAGTCGTCGTAAGTAATTTTTAAATTGTTAATTACAATTAAAAATCAGATTTTAATTTTTAATTGTCAAATTTAATTGTGCCCACTGCTATTACTGACCTTTTAAAAATAAACTTGTGGACACTAAATGATTAATAATTGATTATGTTTTTTAAAAAAAAGCAAAAACAGAATGTGATTTAAAATGCAAAATTAACACGCACAATGTTTTTTTTTTAAAAAAATAAATAAAATTTTATTAGCTAAAAAAAATACATGAATAAAAGTGTCTATATAAACTTGAGTTTTAACTTAAATACTGATGCTAGACATTATTATCTCTTTATACAGGTGAAGCTGAGGGGTATTTCATTTTCTTAGGACAAGTTGATACCAGCCTAGGATTCAGTGTGTAATCTATTGGGTGCCAGAAGTCGGTCTCTGTCATGAAAGTTTGTCAAAATTTTGATATAGGTGCCTTTAACATTATTATCTGAGCACCGGAAGATGTGCTCACATCTGGTGAGCCAGAGCGCAAACATAAGGAATATGGACGTTCTGATGGTGGGAAAAACTCCTGTCTTGATAGCATTTTCGATACAGAGGGAGTATCTGTGATCGTTCTGATGGTGGAAAAAACTCCTGTCTTGATAGCATTTTCGATACAGAGGGAGTATCTGTGATCAAAGGACACAATGTTTGAACAAATTTACATTATAATCTTGTAAAATTTAATGTGTGTATACATAAAATGTGGAAATCATGATTTTAATTTCATTATTGCATAAAATCTTACTATTATAAAGCACTGAAAATATTGAAATTACTAAGATGAAAGTCGAATTCCAATAATGTGCTATTACTTTCAATATAATGTAAGTGCATGAAATTTATTCTTTAAAGTAATAGCGCATTATCAGAGTTCGACTTCCGGTGAAACATGAATTGCGTAACTTCAAAATCGTGTTAAATAAGTCCGTGTAAAAAGAGACCCCGGTGTATAAGTTAAACTTTAGGGATGATTACAACATAGAAGTTTTAACATTGAAAAGTCTATAAAATACACCCCATAATGGCATTGCTATTGTAAAAATTCTCCTACTATCATCATATTATAATCATTAGGAAAATCCCCACATCAAACAATGACTAACATAATATTCCATTTAAATAATGCTTTAATTATTCTTCTATAATTTAAGAATCTCAAAATAATAACATTAAAACAAAAATTACATTAAATTAAAAGATATAATATAATAATTATATTGATAATTAAATAATTGAATCACAGAGGGATTTTACTGGGATCCAACCATTTAAATAAAATCACACTTACTATTACAAATCTTGATTAACCTCCCATTTGAAAATTAATCTAACTATAATAATAAGGCATGAAAATTAATGATCACTATCTACTCATTACCTTCAATTAAATAATTTAATTTACTTTCCTAAGATTTATTCTCATACTTATACTAATAACAATCACTATAGAATACTTATTTTTATTATAATTAAAAGCTTTATTACACAACTATTATCTACAAAGTCTAATTCAATTAATTACTTTTCTTAATTATTTAACATTCAGCCATTGTAATTCAATTTTTCAGAATTACAAACATTAAAATATATTTGGTCAGTAACTGGTATTCTGAAATAATATAATACTTCTAAATTTATAATATAAAATACATTTCAAAATTAGATTACAAAATCAGAATGTGACTTTTAAAACATACTATTAATTTCTATTATATGCTCTCCATTTTGTAATACTTAGTAGTACTTTTCAAATAAATCTTCAAGATTCTTTTATATCTAATAAAAATATGAAGTACTACAAACTGCCTTTATTATAGTTATAATTTAAAAGCAATTGATAATTAATGTGTCGATTATAAATTCTTAAATATAACTCTTCAGATAAAACATGCAATCAATATATGCTATGTATCATTCTATGTGGATAATACAGTTTATTGATATGATCTAGTGATGTAAATGACTCTCAAATGCAATGAAATTACTAATACAAAATTAAAATTATTCATTTATTTACAACAATAATAATGAACAACAAAAAGCTATACACTTTATATTAAATAATTCACTAACAAAATAATCATTTAAATCTTTATAAATTTATAATAAATATTGTTTACATTCATCACAGATAGACTTAGTAATGATTCTGTACATTTTAATCTTCATCCCATATTCATTATCTAGTTCTTTAAAATAATATGTTTTTGTTTTTTTTACCATCATGTATGCTTTTATCATACAGTTTTACAATTCATAAGTTATCTGGTGATTATCTTCTTAGTCATCTTTCCCTATTTAACTTATATTTTGTAATTCCAGATATTTTAACAAAATTATCATATTTAAATTATACTTCATATTCAAAATTTGTATAAAAATATTGCATTATAATCTTATCACAAAAATTATTGCTGCTGTGGTAATGTTACAAAAAATAAAATAAAAACAATATTTATATGTTCAAAATAAATAGTGAAATTAAGGATTCTTTTTTATACAATGTAATTCATTTTATACATTCATTCTCTATCTCTCACTTATATTTTCTATTTGTCTTTGATATCAGGTATCATTATTCATATAATAATTTATTCAGATTTCATTCAAATATAAAGTATTCTTTCTACATATGGTCTTACTACTTTTAAGCTAATTTGTCAAAACTTAGGAAGAAAAACTATAAAATTCTTAAAATATTCAATCAACTTTGATGCTTATTATATTTTTATTTACCCAAAACTTCATATATAAGAAACTGATTTTATCAAAAATACTATATCATAATAGAGGGGTGGAGTTTTCATTCATTTATAAGGTGTCATATTGAGACAGGTAATCATTTTCCTAGTGATCTTACCCCAATTTTACCCTGACTTATACAGCAAGCACTTATTGATATACCACACTTATGTCTTTGCAGATCTTCCCATATCTTTCTAATAAACTCTATGGGTATTGCAAAGATTAATCCCATTCAACTATTTAACCAGTTCTTCAGGATGATATTTTTATATCCAATCCTCGAATTTCAACTCATTTTTTCCTACTATGTCTTCAGCATCTATTATTATCTTACCTCTGGACCAATAATATAATCCAATCTTTTCATTAAATATTTTTCTATCTTCATTAGATCATGTTATAAAACAAATAGTCTACCTTTATCATCATCAATCTTATACTTTTTATATATAATAAATGAGATCATGATTATTTTTTTTACATTAACGTTCACTCTTTTCTTACTCTCATAAATAACATTACATTTTATAATATATTTACTGTTATTTTCATAGAATCCTATAAATTTTTATTTATCACCACTAGTTCATTCCCCTTTATTAAATATACTTGATGATAATCAATTTGAAATATCTCTACAACACATTTTACCACACTCAATTTTTAAAAATATATACTGCTAAAATATGAAGATAAAATATTATACATCACACACCCTTTCATGTTATACCTCATGTATACTCTCTTCATGTCTTTAAGCATACTCTTCAGTCTTTTCTTTTTTAAAAAACGAGAAAGAATAATAAAAGATTAATACCTTTTGACCTTATATACCAGATTGCATATAAAACTTATTTAATTATTTCTAACTATAATACCTAGCATTTATATTTCATATCAAACAAAAAAAAAATATTAATAATAAATTTAAAATCCTTTTCTCTCTGATTTTTAAAACCCATTTCAATCCCTAGTTTAATAATACCATGGTAACCCAATAGATGTTCAACATTCCTTGCAAGTTTGGGTGCTTGTCATATCTTCTTTCTGCTAAAAACACATGTATATTTAAACAAAACATTTGACAAATAAGCACAACACTAACTGGACAAAAGTTCTGAATTGGATGCATCCTTCCTTCTTGACTAGTTTAAAGTTACAGGTGCATAATTTATTGTAAGTCATTAGCTTATCAGGACAAACACTAATCACTGGATGGTTGATTAAATCTGAGTAATTTAGTTTATTTCATTAGAAAATATTTCAAATAACTCACATCAAATGAAAAAATATATGCTATGAATATTTTTTAATTTATTTTAAACATAATTTGCTGTCTAATTAACCAATGTTCAACTTAAGATAAAGTCTACTTTTCAATTTACTTGTATTTTCAGAGTGATCTAAGATTAAGCTGTCATCTATTCCAGTAATAAACAAAAAGTGTTATTAATTATATATTTACAGAACAAATTATTTACAAAAAAAAATAATGACAAAAAATATTAAGTAATATGATAGTGGATAAAACTTAGATTACAAGTCTATTTAAAAAATCCAGTTAGTAACATGATAATTAGTAGAATCATTTTATAAATTACCTTATCATCATCATTTTCAACCATTAACATTTCACTGCAGTTTGAAGGTCTCTCTCTCCAAGTTCAATTCATTTTCTCCAAGCTCTAGCTTCTCTTATTCGTATCATTCCCACACACTTCCTTATTTCATCCATATACCTCACATGTGGTCTCTTTCTAGGTCTTTTACAATCTCTTGGAATCTAGTTTCGTCTATTATCATCTCTTTTAGCAATATGTCCAGTCCAACTCCACTTCAGTCTCTTAATTCTTTCAATGATGTCAGTAACACTTGTTTGTTTTCTTACTCATGTGTTTCACACAAGTTACGTATCACTATATAAAAATGATACATATTAAGTTCAAAGAATGTTACAAAAAATAGAAATTAAAGAAGTTGGATAACAATCTTAAAAAGTGATTTAGATATAAATGTTTAAGAAGCAAAACAAGAAATAGAATATCTTGTAGAATTGATGTGATTGAAGGATTTGACAGATAACTAATGATAATTATAACAAAAAAATATAATTATATTTCAAAATATTCATCATGGCAATTATAAGTTTAAGTTAATGGTTCCGGCTATTATAACCCCCCCCCCATTGTTTTGTAACCCTATATTTCAAAGTTATTTTTCCAAACAATAACTTTAGACTTTCATTGTTACTTTAGTTTCATTTATTATGTGAGCAGAATTATTATTTAAAAAGAACAAAGAATCACTTGGACTTTTATTGTTACAACTATTAGTAAAGCACAAAAAAAAAAAAAACTGCAAAGCGATTATTTTTTCTTCTATTTAGTCACAAAATTGTCAGTATTTAAAGATTCCTTAATTGACTACATTTTGGGGAACAGCCGGTTTAAAACTCATTTAAACTTCAGATTATGCGTCCCTGTTAGAAGACAGCTTTTGAAAATAATTATTTTATTAATCAAAAATTCATTTACTTATTGGATTGATAAATATTTTTTTGATTTATTGGATTTTCATACTTATGTGAGAGTTCTGTAAATCATAATAATAGTCCTATTGTATTTAAAAATAAATGATCCCTTTAATTTATAAGATGTGTTGTAAATCTGGTCCATGGTAAATAATTTGAGTTCAGTCTTTCTGTATGTTATATGAAATAATTGAAGACCTAGTCGATTAACCATAAGATATTTGACACATTTTTCAATAGTGCAATTAGTTCCAATGTGTAATAAATTCTGTTTTGCTAAAAGCAAAAAAAAATTGCTTTTTAAATAGAGAGATTTGAACTTAGGATTTTCAATCTATATTCATCATCCACTCCATTTTAAACATCAGATGACCACACACATGTGAATAAGATAACTGACCCCAATATAGATATTTCATGCAGAACCAGCACTCATCAGTTGGCCAGATCATAATATCTCACACATATATCTAATGAGTGCTTGGCTTATATTAAGTTAGCAATTCCTTAAACTTTAATGAACAGGCTTTAAGCTTCTCATCCTTCCAATAATCCACCATCCATTTCATTGAAAAGCCAACAATGAAATGTTTTTTTTTCTTCTGATTTTTCTTTTTTAATTTTAAAAATATTTTCTAGGAGTGAGATGATTTAGCATAAGAAATCTTAAAAATAGTCATTCATTACATTTTTCTAATTTTTACAAACCATGTGATTTGCTTTTGAAGATGGATTTGTCAGTAATAAAATTTTTAAACAATTTGTTGTAATTCAGCATTTTCTTTTAAAATATTGCTGCCATTTTTTTTTCTTTTTGTTGATTTTATTATTTTTTATTATTTCTCAATTAACTTTGAGAGATATTCTATAAAATGAATGAATAGTAATATATAAATTGCAGTCATATGATATTTTAAAAAACATGCTCAGAAATAAGATGTGCAAAAATGTATGAAGTGTAACTTTGCTAGCTACTTGAATAAGCTGCCATAATCATCTTGCATATTTAGTTTTTTAATATGGCTTTTAATTAATATATATTAACCATGCATTAAGTATTCTTCTCTAAAAGTTGTTCTTAACTCTGTGATTACCTTTGTTATGATTGCTGTTGCTTTTGAAAATTAGTTTTTATTTATTTTGGCTTCTACTGTATAATAACATATAAAGTTTTATTTTTTTTATTTTTGAAGATTTAGGCTTTCTATTAAAAGTTTCATTCTCCAACATATTTCAAGGTTTATTTTAGCAATTACTATTTTAAAAATAAAATTTTAAATATAATAATTATTTATTTTTATTAGCAAGAAAAATTATTTACTTTTTTTTTTTAATGTGGGCATCTTTTGTTTTTTTGGTGACTGGTATCTAAAACTTTAACTTCAGTGAGTGTTTTCTATTTTATGATTAAAATTTATTATGGTTCTAATGTCAATTTTTTTTTTTTTATTTTATTTAAATATTTTTGCAAGGTAGATCAATCATCTGATTTTCTCCATCTTCACCTCTTATAATTTGTTAAAGTGTGTTTATATGTTGATAACTTCTATTTAATAGCCTCCGGTTTTAATTAATACTTCTAGTACTTTTAACTGCTAAGATAAATGTGGTGGAATAGTTTAAAACACATTTAACATCATCACATCAGATATGATGACTTTTCATGATCCTTATTTAAATAAGAAATGCTTTGACTTAATTTATAATTAAAAAAATTTGGTCTATAACAAATTATTGCTATGTATTACTTTTATAAGTAAATTTTATTGATCATTTGATCAAGAAATAAATGAGTAACTGAAGTAACTTGTCTGAAATACTATGAAAATTGTTGGGGCCATAAAACATGCATTATGCTTTTTATTATACAAAATATTATGCTCTGCAAATGTTATTTTCAAACTGAATATTATAAGCAATATCTCTTGTCTTGTAAGTAATCTTATTTTATTATTTTGTAAATAAAGTAAAAAAAGAAACAATAAAATGGATCAGTTGTATGAAAAGGTACTAATCAATCATTATGTATCTTTTAATGAATAATTATAAAGTCTGACTGATTTAAAAGCAGGACTTCATTTAGTAAAGAATATAATTGTGTGCAAAGCAATGAACTTACTTGCAAATAGCCAAATTGTAAGATTATTATTAAAAAACAGTCTTTAAATCATGAACTACAAATTAAAAGGCCTCTTCACCAACAATCCAAAGAGAAACAGTAAAAAAAAGTATCATGTAACAGGCTTATATTCAATTGATGAGGATTTCAATATTTTTTATACTTGTTTTATCCTTTAGTTAAAAATAGATAAATATCTCTTTAAGATTAGAAAAGTTGCAGTTACTATAGATTAGTTCCCAAGTCAATTTAAAACCTGTATTTACTTAGTCTGAATTCAATTACCAGATCATGATCATAGGAATATTAGGCAAATGCGTTAAGCACTACATCATGAACTCATGAGCTTTTCATATAAATAAATGTTTAGGCTTATATTGTGAAAATAAAGTTTTAAAAGGTACTTATGTATTAGACCTACTACCCATGTTTGTGATGGCAGAAAGTGATACCTTTTTCCAATTGGAGGAGAAAGAGAGGAGAGGGTGTTTGTGATGGTAATGTGCTATATTAAAAAGTTACCATCATTGCATTCTGTCATTTAAAACACCATTTCCCCTCTCCCATTGGAGAAAGGTATAGCATTCTGTCACTGCAAACCTGTGAAGCAGGTTTAATATGTAAATACCATTCTCAATATTTTACATTCAAGAATAAATAATGCATAATTATTAATGTTAAAAAAGATTAAGAATAACACTATTAAAAAATCATTTTTAAAAAATGTCATTTTATATTTTATGAAGGAGAATTATTTCATCACTTATAATATTACCACTGTTAAAAAATTTTAAATTATAAAACTGGTGGAGTTGAAATGAAAAGAGGAATGTGGGTTTTTTTTTTCCATAACTTGATCTGTTTATTTTAAACATCTCTTTATTAAAGCATTAACAATTCCTGTAACTTATCACAATTAACAGTTAAATGTTTTGGTCTTGCGTTGTTAGCCGAGAGGTATCGCAGCCACCATGAAGAAAGTAGTTGGTTGCAGACGGTTGTGGGTTCGCGTCCCGGCCGATGCTATGACATATGAAAAAACAGTTAAATGTTTTGCTTTTGTTTATAAAATAAAATATATATATCAAGAATTAAAACCATTGGTATACTAAACAAAAATTATTCATTTAACAAAACCCAAGATAAGAAGGGATACAAATAAATGTGGCACGCAGGTATTACTCACAGATATCAGAAAAAGTTTATTTTAATTCAAACAAAAGTTAAAAATAAATGTTCACAACAATAAAAGACTGTAATAATTACTACAAAATTTTATATATAACGTATATCATATCCTAAGTATAAATAAATATGCATAAAATTCTATTATTTATAATCTTGCCTGGACTTTATAGTTTCCAAATATTGCATGCTTTATAATGTTTCAATAATTATTATATTCTTATTCTAGTAATTTACTATAATTAGCATGCATAAAAATATTTATTATTTTTTACCATTATCAGTTTACTTTAGTCTTCAAGTTTAATTCTTTTTTTTTTATTTAAATTTTCCATCTCCACATCATTCCAGAAAAAGTCCTAAGCTTATCACATTTCATACATTTTTTTTTGTTCTCTTACAATCACTTGGAAACTAGTTTAAGATTTTAACTATCCATCATGATTTTTCTCCTCAACTGTTAGGTATAAAAAACTGAAATGTTTCTTGTTTTTAAACTCTGAGATAAAGGCCAGCAAATTCACCACATTGGCTAAGGTGTGTTGGCGATCAACTTATCAATGCTGATTTTACCACGAAAACAATTACATTGCAATAACAGCTACAATGACAAAAACAAAAATAGCTATTAGGAATTATTCTCTCTGCCTGGTTTATCAAAAGTTCATTGACAAATTGTTCTTCTTTCAGTTAATAGCAATCTTTTATCTGCATCAGCAAAATATTACCTAATTGTGCTCTAACTTGGTCTGCAGTTGTAATGATCAGTCTTAAAAAAGGCAAAAATTCTCCAGACAACAAATTTTGGGGACTTTAACTGATTTTCCTTTTTTTTTTTGTTTTTATGAAAATAATTACATATTAACTTGTACTAGTGGTAGAGTAAAAACCTTCTTCAAGAAAACTGAGAAGCTTTCAAATGTGTACTCATCTATAGAAAATCTTGAATTTAAAGCAGTCAAAAGAAGAAATTACATTTAAAGAAGATTATGCCACAATAAATCACTCCCAAATATAAAAAAGGGCATATATCTTCAATGCTCAAAAGTTCATAAAAAGTTTGAGCACAAAACTGTAAACACCGGAATTAATTCTGAGACATCTTATTCCCAAATCAGATGCTTTATCTATTGCACCAAACTAAACAGATAATTCCATGTATTAAAAGAAATTATAGAAAAAAAATCAGGGGATATTAATTGTTTAATTATATTCGATTTGTAAATTATATAAAGTATTTCTGATGTTATTGAATGTTAACATTAGTAAAAGATTATTCAAAAGTGATTTAATATCAAAAAAACTTTTTGCCACAGATTTATGGAAAATATTTTGTGGTTTAAAAAGAAAAACATAGAAAATAAATAAAAATTATTTAAGTCATCTAGATTTTTCAGATAATATAATTATTTTTGCAAATAATGTTTGACAGTTGCAGGAAATTTTACAAGAGCTTTCAGACAAAAGCAAATAAGTGTAAAAAAAAAAGTAATGTTCAATATTTTTTTTATAAAAAATGAAAATAAGTATTTTTAGTAATTAATTGTAACTTGGAATAAAATTAATTAATTATAAAAGACATAAAAACACAATAGTAACTTGGAATAAAATTAATTAATTATAAAAGACATATAAAAACACAATAGAGAAGGTTAATTATAGAATTAAACTTAGATGGGATCCTTTTATTAGTAACAACGTATTAAGAAACATGTTTACTTATGTAAACAAAAAAGTTTTTGCCATCATTAACTTATGGATTTGAATATTTAATAGAAGAATATAATAGTGGTTGCAGTTACATGATGAAGTGCAAGAGATGTGTGTTCAAATTAACAAAAAAGGATCAAAATGAAATATATGGGTAAGAAAACAAACATGTATCAATTATATCATTAATAGAATTAATAGGTAGGAGATGAAATGAATAATTTGCCAGAAAAAATAACAGTAGAGTAAATGACTAAAATCTAAAATTAGATACCATAAAAATTCATTTTCAATATTATAAACATTGGTGAAGTAAAGGATTTTTAGTTTAGTTGACTAGTTGTGGCTCTGCCAATGTTCATAACATTGAAAACTAATTACAGTAGAATAAATAAAGGAAAATAATCTGGATATACCATAAAAATGTAAAAAAAAACTTTATAAAAAAAGTAACCATATGTGAAATAAATAAGTAACATAAGGAAATTTGTTTGAATAAAGAGCAGATAAATTATGAATCTTGGTAACTGTATTAGATTTATAATGACTGAAAATAATAACTTATGAAATTCTTCATTAGTGTACACATTTATGGATATAGGTGGCATGCCTTACTTTGTAAGTATTTTATGGACTAAGATAACTTGTTTATGGTGCCACATCTCTTAGATTGATTCACATTAGAGGCAATTGAAGGGGGTGAGACATTATTTATCAATTCTTTTTAAGGAGTGAAAGTTTGTAATATAGGCATTAAATTTAGGAATTTAATAATTTAAGTATTTTAAATTTAATGTAGAAGAATGTTAAGAAAAGAGTAGTATTTGAATTCAAATTTATTGCCAGGGATGTGAATCAAGACAAAGTGATGAATATATTAAAATAATGCTTGAGATGTTGATGGTTATAAGAATTAAAGATTTTAAAAGATTTTATTGGGAATTTAGGTTTTTGAAATCAGATATATCATTAATTTTAAAAATGCTAACTGTTAAGATAAGGTTAATATTCATTAACATAACAAAAGCATGAGATATATAGAAAATAGTGTGTAAACAATAGGTAACTAAATAAAATAATTTAATGGTTTTATTGTTCAGGAGTTAATAAAAAGTTCAAGTATGGAAGTTACAGACTAAATCATGATCCATTGATCTTTAGATCTAGAATCCATATTCTATCACTGCACTAATTTATATTCATATATATATAATAAAATTTGTATATATATGTTGATATGTTTTATAAAATGTGTAATTCTTCTTTCTTTGATGTTTTTGATTTTCCATTCAGCTTAATGTATTTTCAGTGCAGCACACCATAATCATTATATATACTAATGGTCAACAAATGGGGCTAGTCAAGCTAAATGTGGCTCCCATTGAAATCTGATTTTATTTTTATTTCAGAATTTCTTTTTAATTGTACAAAAATTTGCAATATGATAAAAAATTTTATTAAACATTTTTGTCACTTATTTTATTACAAATTGCAACATGCATGTATGTACATATTATTTTTAAATTAATATATATATATGCTCTGCACACAGTTAATGAAGCTATTAATAAATTGTCAAAAAAAAATTTTTTACTGCCAAGCGCTTTCGGGACAGTCTACAGTCCCATATTCATGGCGAATTATTCTGTTAATAACTGTAAAACTACGCAAATTTTATGCAAATTTATATGCAGGTGTTACGTGAACCATTTACGAGATAGGGAATAGCAGGCCTCTCTTTTGTTGATTGCCGATGGGTCAGCCGCAATGAAGTAAGCTTCCCTAACTTTACGTTTGGTGTCGTTTGTTTCAGAGCAAACAACACTGGCTGTGGTAGGTAGAAAAGCATGTCCAGAGTTTCTTTCGTAAAGTTAGGGAAGCTTACTTCATTGTGGCTGACCCATCGGCAATCAACAGAAGAGAGGCCTGCTATTCCCTATCTCGTAAATGGTCCACGTAACATCTGCATATAAATTTGCATAAAATTTGCATAGTTTTACAGTTATTAACAGAATAACTCGCCATGAATATGGACTGTAGACTGTCCCGAAAGCACTTGGCAGTAAAAAAAATTTTGACAATTTATTAATAGCTTCATTAACTGTGCACAGAGCACATATATATATTAATTTATTTAAGCGTTAATGAAGTAAAATCTTAACTATATTATTTTTAAATACATCGGGAAACTGGAGATTAATGATATCTACCTAATCTTGAAAAAATTACTACATATGTGTATGGAATGATCACATGAGTATATTTATGATTTGTGCAATTTCGTGGTTGTATATTTTAAGCAATAGTTTTCCTATCAACTAAATGTTCTATTTCATATTTTTTCAAAAAATCTGGTATGTAGATTGTTTTATTAAGCAATTTAAATTTGTAAATGATGTGTAATTTTTTTGCAGTCAGTGTAAGCTTTCTAAAAACATGTGTACAGGTTAAGGAAATTATTTTAATTGTTTATAATTAATGCATTTAAAGTTTCGAGTTTTTTTTAAACAATTATCTAAAAAAAAAAAACTCTTGAAAATAAAACTGGAAATCATTTCTTTGAATTTGTTATTTGTTTCTATTTTTGATGGTCAATAATAATGAACAGATGTTTAAAAATTATCAGAAAAATATTGACCAGAAATATAGTCCAAAATTGCTTTTAATTATTTTAAATTATTTTTTTTCTTATTTTACTTTTAGATGTCTTGTTTCTTTGACAATTTATTGCACCATTTATAAATCTTTAAAAACAAGAATTAATATTTAGACATTTTTATTTTAATTAATTAATTATGTATTTTGTTTGAATTTCAGACTTTGGATGTAAATTTACTTAAATTTTTCGTTAACATGACTTCAGAAAATATCCAAAATGAAACTACTAACAATAAAGTAGTTTTCAAAAAGAATGAGTAGAAAAATTTGCTTTTATTGACAATAATGAAAAGTTGTTATGCCTTATTTGTAAAGTTACAATGGCAAACTAGAAAGTTACAAAATAAGTCATCCCCACTTTTCAATTCAATATCACACAGTTTAAAACTGTGAACAAAGAAACTTAAGTCATTGCAATTAAGTCTTCATAAGCAACAAAGACTCTTGTCATTTTTTTACTCATGAGAAACAAAGCTAGTTTTTAATAACTTTGAAAATTGCTCAATGCCAAATGTCCATATGAAGGAGAATTTATTAAAAGAAACTTGGAAGAAGTGGCTAAAATTTTGGATCCAGGTAATGCAAATATGCATAAATTGATCACACAAGTTCCTATGTCATGCTATATAACGGATCATCTTAATAGTAAAACTAGTAAAAATATTGAAAATAGTTTGATGTGTAATGTGGAAATTGTATAGCATTCAGTTTAGCTCTCGGTGAGTCCACAGAGATTCAGGATGATCCACAATTGGCTATTTTTGTGGGCTATGTATTTGCAGATGAGAAAATAATTAATGATTTATTACAGACTGTATTTAGTTTGAAGCTAAACTTTGGCTTTTTGTGCATGATCTTATTAAATCCAGAATATTTAATCCTTTTCTACAAGTAAAAGATAATTGGAAAGATTACACATGGATTTCAAATATAGGTTTGAATATTTTAAAAGTTTTAAATCTACATTTGCATATTTTGGTACTATCAATATTATAATTATCAATCTTAGCTAAGGAAAAGTGAACAATGCACACAATACCTGTAACAATATAATGCTGCTCATACCAGTAATAAATAAATTATCATTTTATAACTGTATGTTTTGGGTTTTGTAATCCTTGTCTCAAACTTTTTTGACCAACTGAGATTGAACTGGGATCTGTATTTTCTAACCAATAATAACTAAATATATATTTACAACACAATATTGTATGGCTGTCTGGTCTGATGACTGCTCAGCTATATTAAAAGCTTAAAAAAATTCAAGTTGACCCAAAAGCAAACTCCAGAACAGAGGCTTAATAAGAGAAGTTACTTCTTTCTACATGGAAGTTTTTCAATTAGTAATATTGTTATTAATACCAATTAATATTGTTAATACTACTCTCATAAATAATTTCAAGTGACAATATGGTTTAAGCAAAGTACAATAATTTAAACAAATTTTTAACTATCAAGCATGGGTTTGATTGTAATAGACGGTGGATTACAGTTTTAATTACATATTTTAAGTTGCTTCATGACTATTGAATTAAAATTCTAATAGTTATTATACAATTATATTACACATTATTGATATTTTGCAAATATTATACCTACCTTTTTAATTGATATAAATATACAAAATCTTTAATAAGCTTTAAAAAAATTTTATTGAATACTGTTCAGATATGGAAAATCCGAAAAAGATATCTCAAATAAATTAAAATCAATTTGTGATGAAGATATTGTTTTTAAAAAAAAGAAGGATAAATAGTATTTGGAGAAAATTATAATAACAGATACTACAAACAGTTGTCATATTAATTTTAGTAGGCAAAGACAAACCAATAAAATTTTGTCAAAAAACAATTGCTTATTTTGGGCAAGAAAATTTTAATGAAAATTTTTTTGTGTGTAAGCTAATCATTTGTTAGTTCTTTAGATGATTTGATAAATTTTCATATTTGTGTTGAATTTAATTTGCAATTTTTTAAAAATGGCTATCAGAAATCAAAGTTATTCTTACTGAAAAAAATTATACTAGAGACATCTTATAGAAACTCAATGCAACTCATCATCTCATGATTATGTTTATATTATACAGAGTTGATTGTCATCTTTAGAGAATCTATATCTTACTAAAGAACAAGCATAGTACTACTACAGAATCATGAATCTCTATTATTACGCTATACTTGAAGAATTTGAGCATTGGAAATTTATCAAGTATTTATGAGGGACAATATACATGGTCTAGAAATAATATGTTTCATACAATACATTATGTATTAGTAGAGAAAGAGGGAATGACTAAGTATGGAAAATTAAAATGTTTGATAAAGAAGAGAGAGTATGTAATAGTAATCATAATTTCTTCATAATAGAAATAATTAGTAATGTGATGAAGAATAGTAATAAAAATAGAAAGGTTAGTGAAAGATGTGGATGGAGAATGAATGATAAAAATTCATTAGAAGAATATAAAATAAAAGTAGAAGAAATCATGGAAGAGTTTGTTGAAGATGAATAGATTGAGGATATAGAAAAGATATTAGATGTGAAGGACAGAGTGTTACCAAACATGAAAGCATATAGTAATGGAAGTATTAGATTTACAGAAAATGAATTAAATGAGATAGGGAAAACATTGAAAAGTGGAAATGCAAGAGGTTTAGAGAAATGGGCAGCAGAGATGATGATCAATTTAAGTAATAGGGGCAAAATTAAACCTATTATCATGTTTTAATATGATGGTACAGAAATAAAATTTTTCAAATGGCTGGAATAATATAAGAGTAAGGTTACTATTTAAAGAGAAAAGTAGGATCATAGAAAGTTAAACAATTATAAACTAATAGTGGTAATGTTAGTGTTATATAAAGTTTTTGCATATATGGTAGATGGAAGAATCTCAAAAGGGTTGGAAAAAATAATACAGTGGGAGAAATGCAAGGAGGTTTTCAATTGGATAGGTGTATAGGAAATAGTTTATTTGTAATTACATAACTTTTAGATATGAATAGAAATAGAGGTAGACAATTATATATGGGTTTTATAGACATAGAGAAGGCATATGATAAACTAAATAGAGATAGATTATGGGTAAGTTTAGTAAATTTGGGAATCAATGAAGCTTTAGTGGATCTTATTAAGAGATTTTATGAAAATAATTATTATACATATCAATTAGGAAATATAGAAACAGTTAAAGTTAAAAATGGGGTGAAAATAAGACATGGATACTCTATGTCATGTATTTTGCTTTCATTATATTTGAGAAAAATAATGAGCAATAGAAAGACTAGAAAGAGAAGTAGAGATATAATTAAAAGGTGGCAAGGAAGTATATATATTATTGGGTCTTTTATTTTCAGATGATATATTCTTGTGCACAGAAAGTAGGAAAGATATGAAAATTATGCTGATGATATGTGCAAGAATGGGTAAATAGATGAGAGATTAAATTTAGTGAAGAAAAATCAAAAGTAATGATGAAAAATACTGGGGGAAAAGAAAAGAAAGAATTTATATTGGGTTATATAAAATTAAATGTGATGGATAGGTATAACTATTTGGGAATCATCTTAAGTAATCAGAGAGGTTGCTTGAATGAATGGGAGAAAAAATTGGTAAATGAAGCAATGAAAAGAAAGAGACTGATAAAAAAATTAACAGTGTTTTCATATAATAAATATTACATAGCTAGAATTGTATGGAAGGGAATGATGGTAACAGGTTTAACTTATGGTAACAATGCATTATGTGTTAGAAAAGGGGTGTTAGATTACTTAGAAAAAGTACAAAGAGATGTAGGAAGGCATGAATTTGATGCAGATGTGTGGATAGTAAAGAAGTCAATTCAGGAGGAAGTGGGATGGTCAAGTTTTTATATGACAGATGAAAAAAGATTGCAATTTATGAATAATAGGAGAAGAGCCAAAATAGTATTTAATTGAGTTATGAGTAAAGGACAGGAAAAAAGATGGGTGAGAAAAATAGTATGGTACACAGAAGATTTAGATGAAGATTTTATGTCAGTATACTTATACAAAAGATGCGATGATTGTGTTAGAATAATTGTTGAGTGTTATAGTAACAAGGAATAGGATAGAAGAATTGATGCATTAATAAAAAATAGGGAGTTGGAGAGATGGAGAACTAGTGTGGAGAGTAAAAAAAGGGTATAAATATATATAAAATTAAATAGAATATTGATTGTGAGTTAATTTATGATAATAGCAAGGAAAGTAGTTTATTGTTTATGGCTTGAACAGAATCTTTATTAACAAGGGAATATACACATAAATGGAAAAATATGAGTGAGCTAGTCTGAAAAATATGTAAGGAAGGCATAGAAAATACTAGGCATCTGTTAATTGAATGTAAATGCCTGCAAGAAGAAAGGATACAAATAATAAAGTAATGGGAATATAAATAAAGTGATTATACTGAAAATGTGTTCTTGGTTTTTATGCTGAGTTTGTGAAAAAATAAGAGGAATTTAGATATAAAGGCTATAGAGTTGACAAAGATTATGTTGTGGAAATGAGATGGAGCAGGATAGGGAAGAATATGAGAAAAACTTAGGGCAGTGAATGGAAGGGAAAGGGAAGGTGGTTTAACAGGTTTCTCAGGGTATTGTGTTTGAGAAATACCTGACTCCAATAAAAAAGAAGCCCATGTGCATCACATCACTGTCATATATTTATTTATATAAGTATTTAAAATAAATATGCAGTATATTCATGTCTTATTCCTTTCATTGTCAGCCATGAGGTCTTTCACATGGTTGTGGGTTGGTTCAAAGTTGTAACGATTGCTAAATATAGTAGTTCAAAAATAAAAAAAAAGAAAGGTATTACATATAATAATAATACGTATATTCAAATGTTAAAATTATTAAATGTCATATTGTAAAATAATAATAAATAATGTAATAGGTTTTTGTTAAAAATATTTTAAATTTAAGAAAATCTGGTAAATTATATAAATTACTTTAAAACTTTCTCTGATCAAAAAAAAAAAAGATTTTAAATAATAATAAATAAAGATTAAGCCTATTTTAGAGATATGAGATTTAAAAACAAAACAAACAAAAAATCAGACAATTTAATAATTATAATGCTTTGCAAGTTCAATCAATTAATAATGAACGTGTATTTGAAATTCTTGTGATTAAGATAAAATGAGGACAAATAAAGGTATTAAAAATCAGACATTATTAAAAGTGTTAAAAATAAGATCCAATGATGTTAAAAACAAGTTGTAAAAATTTATATATGGTAAGTTTTTTTTGAAATCGGATAATCTGAATTCTCATTTTATTCAAGCTACAACAACCTTCATTATGCCAATAAACATCACATGACCATCATCTCTTATGCTTGTGTATAACTGCTGTTAAAACAGGCAAAACTCACTATACGTGTGGCAAAATGTATAGTGAGTTTTGCCTGTTTTAACTTTCATTATGCTGGCTGAAGAGATTGTTAAAGGACATTATGATAACTGGCAACTTATATATAGGCAATCAATAAATATTTACCATCATGAAAAAAATTGAATTCTGGTTGTAGATCACATGACCCTATTCTCTTAAGCTTGTAAGTTATAAACAATGAGGGTTGCCAATTCCTCAACAAGCTTTGTGATAAATGCTTAGCCAGAGCCAGCATTTAAAATATCTCTGTCAGGAACACCACCAAACCCCTGACCATGGTTTTGTGCTTTGGCACTCCTCAAAGAGATGCCAGGATAGGTTTAGACACTAGATCTATAAAAATATCAGCCCAAAGCCAAGCACTTATCTAAAAGTTATCTATTGAGTGGAAAATCTGAAAATTTCAGACATCTACATGTCTTCAAACCAGCTATCCAACTCAAATAGCTATATGGGGCTGATACATCTTCAGCTATACCATATATTAGTAGTCTTAGCAATATAACATCACATAAGACTTAAGGCAGAGACTATAAATAGTCAAAATAAGAGTCATAGATCACATGACCATATTCTCTTAAGCTTGTAAGTTATAAACAATGAGGATTGCCAATTCCTCAACAAGCTTTGTGATAAATGCTTAGCCAGAGCCAGCATTTTAAATATCTCTGTAGGAACCCCCCCCCCCAAACCCCTGACCATGGTTTCATGCTTTGGCACTCCTCAGATAGGTTCAGACACTAGAACTAAAAATACCAACCCAAAGGCAAACACTTATTTAAAAGTTATCTATTGAGTGGAAAATCTGAAATTTTCAGACACCTGCATGTCTTCAAACCCAACTATCCAATTCAAATAGCTATATGGAATTGATAGATCTTCAGCCATGCCATATATTAGTAGTCTTAGCAATATAACAGAGATATTTTAAATGCTGGCTCTGGCTAAGTATTTATCACAAAGCTTGTTGAGGAATTGGTAATCCTCATGTTTATAACTTACAAGCTTAAGAGAATAGGGTCATGTGATCTATGACTTCTATTTTGACTATTTATAGTCTCTGCCTTAACACTTATGTGATGTTATATTGCTAAGACTACTAATATATGATATAGCTGAAGATCTATCAGCCCCATATAGCTATTTGAGTTGGATAGTTGGGTTTGAAGACGTGTAGGTGTCTAAAAATTTCATATTTTCCACTCAATAGATAACTTTTAGATAAGTGCTTGGCTTTGGGTTGATATTTTTAGATCTAGTGTCTGAACTTATCCTAGTATCTCTCTGAGGAGTACCAAAGCACAAATCCATTGTCGGGGTTGGGGAGGGGGGTTCCTGACAGAGATATTTTAAATGCTGGCTCTGGCTAAGCTTTTATCACAAAGCTTGTTAAGGAATTGGCAACCCTCATTGTTTATAACTTACAAGCTTAAGAGAATATGGTCATGTGATCTATGACTCTTATTTTGACTTAAAACTGTGGTCCTTTTGCCTACAATTATAAATGTCCAAAGTTTTAAAATTTGCCAAAAAGTGTTATGTTACTCTCTTCAAGCAGATTGTCAATATATGCAAAAAACAACAATTGTCTACAGTTTTGTATTTCTTTATGTTAATGTGTTATATAACCTACTGAACAAAGATGAATAAAATATTTGAAACTATGATGAATGTATATAGTATAAAAACATGCTGAGATAGAAATAAATTTATTAAATTTTGATATGCAAATGTTATGCTTACTCCACACACAACTTTGATATGATCTATTCTAAATAAATACATTAATAATTATCACTATTCATTTATTAAACTAGAGATTAGTCTTAGTCTAGATATAAACTTTAAAACTCAGTTAATAATTTTTTTTAATTAAACACACACGCATGCAATAATTCAGCTTTATTTCACTTTTTCCATGTGCTAAATCTTTTATAGATGTAACCTTTACTCACCTACACAATATGACTAAAATGATCTTAAATAAGAAATGATTTCCCAATATGCATTTTGCGCTAAACCAGCAATCATCAGTTGAACTAGGTCACAATCTCATTTATATCTTTATAATTTGTTTAGTAGTTATTGATAATAAATTGTTACATTTTGATTTACAAGTGTCAAACTCACTCCACCTATAACTTTGACATGATCCACTCTAAATACATAGATTAATGATTATCACTAATCATTTATTAAACTCAAGATTATTTTTAGTCAAAGTTAAAAATTAATATACCTGTTTTTTAATTAAAGACACTCATGAAGTAATTCAACATCATTTGCAGTTTTCCATGTGTAATACCTTTTATAGATGTAGTCAATAATCTCTGTTTTACTATAGTTGTTTAAGGCTAACTGTGCACAAATGTATCTTGGAATTATTTGTGTGTTTAGTTTAAAAAAGCAGATATATTAATCTTTAACTGAAGTTTAAACTTTAGGTCTAGGCTAGGAATATTGTGTAGCTTAATAAATGATTAATGATAAACATTAATTCATTTATCTAGACTGAATTATGTCAAAGTTGTGAGTGAAGTAATTTAGACACTAGTAAATCAAAATGGATCAATTTACTATTGATAAATACTGTACATATGATAAAGATATATATGAGAGTTTGTGATCTGGGATAGGCGATGAATGCTGGTTCAGCATAAAATGCATCTTGGGGAGCATTTGTTGATTAATGTATTTTTATTCATATATTTCAAAAATGTGGGGTGGAATGGAAGTTATTAAGTATATCCGAAAAAATAAATTTATATAATCATTTAGTTCAATATTTATCTTTAATAACACTGCTTAAAATAGATTAAAAGTTTAAGTGAAACAGATACTTAAAATAAAGTAAAAAATCTGCAAAGTAAAGTTATAACAACCAAAAAAGGAGGGGAGGGTGTGAGATTTTGAAAAGTGAATAAAAAGATTGAAGTATTCAAAGATATTCATTGTAGGTATGAATATGAGATAAAATATTTCTTATTTTTTAAAAAAATGTTTTTGCTGTTAACTGTTCATAAGCAATGAGTTGAGTAACATCATTAGGAATATTTAATTTTTATCACCTTCTTCTTTCTTCTTCTTCTTTTTCTTCTTCTTCTTCTTCTTCTTCTTCTACTACTACTACTACTACTACTACTACTACTACTACTACTACTACTACTACTACTACTACTACTACTACTACTACTACTACTACTACTACTACTACTACTACTACTACTACTACTACTACTACTACTACTACTACTACTACTACTACTACTACTACTACTACTACTACTACTACTACTACTACTACTACTACTACTACTACTACTACTACTACTACTACTACTACTACTACTACCACTACCACTACCACCACCACCACCACCATTATCATCATCATTATTATTATTACTATTTTTATCAACATTATAAATTTAATGATTACCTTTCTATTAACCATATTATTATAATCACTGCTACTATAGCTATTAATTTACTAACCATTTCTGCCATTTCTAATACTTTACTACTAATATTTTATTTCTTCTATAGCTTATTGCAGGGTCCCCAACCTTTTTGCATTTAAGAGCACATTCTATAATACCGGCCAGGTGGCAGGCACCATTTATTTTTTCAATGTAAATTTATAGTTGGATATTGTTAATAATACTATCTTTGTTTACTTATATATATATATATTTAAAATAAAAATTCATATAATATTAAAATACTAGCCAAAAAAACTAAACTTTACTAAAATTCTTCCACAACCATAGTTTTGTCAATTAATAAATAGACCTTTTCCCCCCCATGTGTCATAGCATCAGCCAGGAAGTGAACCTGCTATCCCATGACAACTACTTGTAAAACAGCTGTCACTGACCTCTCGACAATCAATGCTTGACGAATAAATAGACCTTTTTAAATGAAATTCAACTAAAGAACCCATTTATATATACTCAAGAAAATACCCTTTCTATTACTCACTTTAAAACTCAACTTCATTTAACATCAGATAATGTCTTCATGAGATTGTCGGTCTCAGATTCAAAATAATTTATCATCAAAGTTTCTTCTTTTCAACTCACTTTTTTCATAAAAGATAACCTTTGCAATGCAGATAGGTTTGTTAAAAAATCTTTATCTGGTTCCTATTAATCCAATATCCTTAGAATAGTTTTTAGCTTGTGGTCTTCATTAGTGAGGAGCCTTGATCTGAGAGCACTGGGGTCTAGGATAACAGCTTGTGTAAACATAGGGAATGGGGATCATGTGATTTTTAGTGGTTTAATATATTAACTTACAAGTATATTGTCAATTTATGTTCTAATAAAATTTTATATATTGATAATATATATAATAGTCCGTCTATATGTGAGATGCAACTAACTCATAACTAAAAATGAATTTAATCTTTTTAGTTTAAACAGTGAGAAAATAAATCACATTAGAGGCAGTTTCCCCTCTTTAAATTCTATTTTTGCACTGCTAATTTGGCTTTAGTAGTGATAATATGAAGATTCAATTATCTTCCTGAAGTAAAAGAAAACAACAACAAAAAAAAACAAATTCAATTTATCAATTGAGGAAACTGCCATTTTCATTTTATTATATTAATGCTTAAGCGTCATGTGACTTTGGAACAATTGACTCTAAATAAAAGAAATTAACATTGATGTTGTCAATAATTTTTAAATTACCTTAACTTTGAATTTAACGTATACTATTCTGAAATATATTGACTTGAGATTATTCAGCTTTAGTTTAAAATCAATCTTCGTATTTATATACAAAGTACTTATTTAATATTAAACCATTTAGTCAGTTATTGTCAGACCTCATAATGTCATAGCGATACAATTACTTATTATGCTTATAATCTGAGCTCATACGGTAAAATACATTTGAAAAAAAAAATTAGTTTTTTTCAGAGGTTTTTTTTAATCAGGTTTAGAATTTTCCTTTCGGAAAGGCAACTTAGAGCCAATCCAGATAACTATCCAATATTTGTTGCTTGCTATTTTTACTAAAGGCAAAACGTATAAAATCTGTTAAAATTTTCATCAACTATCAATTGAGCAACGTCTTGTGATTAATGCAATTATTTTTTTACAATAAGCTGTTTTTATTTTTTAATCTGTTATTTATGGTCAGCTGTTCATAATGTCCAAATATTAATGTCATGGGCTGAGCACAACTGCTTTCTCCACTGACCAAACTAAATTGTTTGTTGGTTTGTTTGTTTGTTTACTTCAGAAAGATATTTTAATCTGCCTACTGTTATCACTAAGCCAAATTGCTATCAAAAGAAATGCATTTTAAGAATATATATAAATAAAAAAAAACAGTTCTTAGTTAATTTACATTAATTTTCAAATTTTTTTTTAAAGATTAAAACGACAAAAGTCATTTTCAGTCACGAGTTAATTGCATGTAGCAGATATGGAGACAAATACAATCTTGTCATTACAACTTTAAAAATTATCTACATTCAAAATAATTTAAAGGTCACAATAATTATTTCACTTAACAGTTTGATTTTAATTTCTTATAAAATAAAATTGCAAATTAGCTCTTTGGAATAAAACGATTCCTATGTCAATTTTTTAGAAATAGTAATTTTAGGAAAAAATAATTATTGTTTTTGGAAATGGCTAGTTTTTTTTTAATAAAATATTTATTTTTCAGAAGTTTAGTAAATTTATGCTACATATTTTTGTGACCTTTTATATATATATATAGAAGTTGTTTTCAACAGATTTCTATCTAATAAAAAAATACAATTATTTAAAAGATCACTTTACATCCTGCTTATATTTTTTCAGATGTTTTTTTTTAAATATATGTATGTATTTGATTTGATTAGTGAAATATATATATTCGACATCTTTTTGTTTGAAAATCTGTATTTATTAAATACAATATATATAAAGTATTTTGTATCAAAGTTCTAAGTGCATAAATTTAGATACTTGTAAGCAAATTATAGAAATTTGTTATCAATATAATACTAAAGAAATGATGAATATATGAGTAAGATATTGTGATCTAGGTCAGCTGATGAGGCTGGTTCAGCAGAAAATGTGCATCTTGAGAATCCATTTATTTTTTCACATATCTTTGGTTATTTGTTTCAAGAAGATATAACTAGAATAGGTTTGAAATATATATATAAATGAAGTTTAAATTTAAACTACAGCTTAAAATGTGTACATGAAATTATATTATGACATGTTCTATCTATGTTTTGCTCACTTGAAAAAGTGAAGGGGAAGTTTAAAAAGCAACAATAATGAGAGAGTTAGTCTGAGCTAAGATGATAGACTAATAAGAACAAAAAAATTTTTGAAAATGTTAGACAAATCCCACAATGCTTATCGATCTATTATGTATCTTTAAATCAAGAGTTAACTCAACTCAAATCTAATAATCAATAAACTCTTAATTACAAGATAAAATCAGGATGGAAAACCATTCAAATCCTCATCATCTGACATTGTTATATCTTTTCTTTTTATGAAAAGATTAAAAAAAATATTATGCTTATTGGTGATGTAAATCAGTGTTCTTCAACCCTTGGTCTGCGGCCTGACACCGGGCCGCGGAACTTTTCTGCAGGTCCGCGTGCTAGATGGGCAGTAAAAAGTTTGTAATAATAAATAATAAGAGTTTAAACTTTTAATTAATATAGCCAATTTTTATTTATTTTTTCAACTCATTTTTACCCAATTAAAAAAAAAAAAAACAGAACGAAAACAAAATCTAATCAATCATTCATAAATTAATTTGTTTTTCTAGTTATCACAGTTGTTTATGTGTGGGGGGGGGGGGTAAAATTAAATTTTTTATTACTTTTCTAAAAAAAATTTTAAAAAAGTTTTTTATTATATAAACTCCATATATATATATATATAAAACTTTATCTTATATATTTAACGTTGTTGTTTTGATCAGTTATAACAATTATGTTTATCTTTAAGAAAATTTATCTATAGACTTCTGCCAGTCTGTGAAATCTTATTCTTATTTTTGCTGGTCCGTGGAAACTTATCCTTATTTTTACCTGTCCGCAGGTGTGAAAAGGTTGAAGACCACTGATGTAAATAATGAAAATATGTTAAAAACTGTCAAAAATTTAACAAATCTTCTGCATAATCCTGGTGATAAAAATTGGGTAGAAATATTTTGAAAAATCCACACATTTTGATTTGAGTTAAGGCAGCAAGATACCTGCCTGAGGCATTGAAATATAATAAGAAATAAAATTGAAACCAAATATTTTAAATAATAATTCTATTTAATTAGTAAAAGAAAAATATGCAAGTAAATTATTTAAAAAAAAGATTTGGAATTTTTTAGTGCAAAAAATATCTCTACATCTTTATTGTAATGGATCCACTTCTTTTCACTATTTTACTTGAAGTACTCATCTTTATGCAAGTATGTGCATATATATCTATATACATATGTGAACAAAAAAAAACAGTCAAATGTGAATCGTATTATTATCTGTTTTATAAAAATGCAATATTCATATTATTGCTTTGATTTTAGGATATCCTATGCAGACAATTACCTTCAATATTACACATCAGTATATTTATGGATACCTAAATAAAGACTCCAAGTGCCATTCTCAACCGTAGGTAAGAATTATACTACGTAATACAATGATAAAATGACCTGACCTTCGGCTAACTTTCTCAGAGCAGATGGTAAAATTACCAGGAGTAGATCTAACCTATTTTAATCTAATCAAAAAAAAAAACTGAAAAAAAAAACAATTCACCATTTAATACATTTGACATTCGTATATTAATAGTTTTTCTTTTTTTTTTTTTGTTAGCGCATACACATGATATTTATTTACCCTATTTTAAATCACATTTAGATAGACATATTGTACCAATAGATTATTGACTTCCCTCTTCTCTTTTTGTAACATTATTTCCATACTTCTAAATTTTCTTTTCTTTTTTTTGTTAGTTTCCTTTTTTTTTTTTATTTACAAAAACCCACATACACGAACACCCTATAATATGTATATTACAAGAATTTAATCACGAAAGGATTAATATGCTAAATAATAATAATACCACATAAATTAATTTAAAACTTTCTGTACAAGTAAAAAAAAAAAAGATTCATAAGTCAACTGACACTTTTTCTAGATTATGTAGTATATATATATATTTTGAGCTTGGCATTTAATTGAGTAAGCTTACTAGTAAGTCATACATATATGTGCAAAGAAATGATTGAATCCACCCGGTGAAGGAAAATCTCTGGTCCTTGGATGATGAATCAAATTTTTGGAGTTTGGATTCCATTTGGACTGAATTCTATTTATTTCTTGTTCCCTTTTTTTGTTTCTTTTGATGAATATCACAATGGTCCAGCACAATTATTTTATTAAGATGATCTTTCAGGCATGGCATCTCTTCTCAGGCACTGGCAGCTATTATACATTCAGGGGAGGGAGTGGACACCCTGCACATTGAACTTTCTGCCCCAGTATAATCATATTTTTCCAATATATAATGCTGATCTGGATTTTTCTTCTTTCTCTCTTTTTATATTATGTCTAATAAGCCTGCTTTCTTCATGATTCAAACTTATATCCTTTTTAAAATTTTTTATTTTTTTTTATTTCAAGAATTGCCAACTCCGCCCCTTCTCTTAATTCTTTGTTTCTTTTCATTCATTTTTTCAATTAACATTCCATGTGCCTTCATTAGTATGCACATTAAAAGCTTTTTACACTTTTCTTTTTTTTAATTAGTATTCAACATTCCGAGGTTTTGCAAAAATTACTTTTATTATTATTATATAAACTAATAGGTCTAACATTTTGGCATTTATAATTCTTTAACTTTTAATATTTTCCAAAAGTTTATCAAACAAAAAAATTGTTTTTTTTTAATCCTATGAATTTTCATGTTCCATTGATTTAAATACATGCACATATATATACATAGCAATGTGTATAGTCGGAATTGGCAACAAGGAAACAAAAGTCAGAGTATGTGTATACCCCCATACCTCTCTTTTATGAGCTTTCCTCATTAAAGAAAAAAAATCTATAAATACAATACACTATATAAATGATTGTTGATTATAAATTGACCTAGAAATTTTAATTTTGTTAGTGACAATATATTCTATAATGCATAAATATATGACTACATATTTGTTTGTTTAATGCAACAGGGTTTGATTATACATGGCCTGTTACAATAGCCCCTCCTGAATGCTTTTAAATACAGTCTACATATTTGAATAGCTCTTAAATATCACAAACTGTTCATAATAGCATGGGCTTGAGGGAATGAGGCTTGTATGATCCCTCCTGCACAGTATTCACCCAGAATGCATTATCCCCTTGACACTTAATGATAGAGAGAGGTCCCTCATATAGATTGAAAAATTTTTTACAGATAAATTTCCCCAGTTCATTCATGGGCAAGGTTTTCATCATGACTAGATCGCCTACTTTAAACTGATGAGGCATCTCCAGTGAGTGTTTGTTTTTTTCCTGACTCCTTTTCAAAAGAGTATGATATGCCTGCTCTTGGTCTTCCTCCACATTTAACAGCATTTCCTTCAGTCCTAGTATTTTGACCTTGATTAACATGTTTGCCAAACTGGAGCCACATGAAAGAGAATCCTGTGGTCCCATTAACTGCCCAATTTATGTAGTTCAGTATTTTCAGAATCTTTAACCAATCCTCAGTGATTAGTTGGGATGTAGGTTCTAAAACAATCTACCCAACTCACACATCAGGACCTGCTCACATAGGTTGAACTGGGAATTCCTAATTGACATTGTATGTGTTGGATCCCTGACCTCTGAACCCATGATTTCCATTCTCCAGAGATAAATGGTATGCCATGATCCGAGAGGATACTTTGGGGTTTTCATATCACAGTAAAATATTTCTTTTCAAGGAGTCATTGGATATGCAGCAACAAATTTATTGAATAAATCATACACCACCAACAAATATTTTATTCTACTAAACATGGGAAATGACCCATAATAATCTATGGCAATCATCTCATGTGGCTTCCTTGGAATTATGGAGCTCATTTGACCTGTGTAATTTCTATTAGCATGTGTTGGATCCCTGACCTGGAGCCACATGAAAGAGAATCCTGTGGATCCATTAACTGCCCAATTTATGTAGTTCAGTATTTTCAGAATCTTTAACCAATCCTTGGTGATTAGTTGGGATGTAGGTTCTAAAACAGTCTACCCAACTCACACATCAGGACCTGCTCACATAGGTTGAACTGGGGATTCCTAATTGACATTGTATGTGTTGGATCCTTGACCTCTGAACCCATGATTACCATTCTCCAGAGATAAATGGTATGCCATAATCCGAGAGGATACTTTGGGGTTTTCATATCACAGTAAAATATTTCTTTTCAAGGAGTCATTGGATATGCAGCAACAAATTTACTGAATAAATCATACACCACCAACAAATATTTTATTCTATTAAACATGGGCAATGACCCATAACAATCTATGGCAGTCATCTCATGTGGCTTCCTTGGAATTATGGAGCTCATTTGACCTGTGTAATTTCTATTAGCAGGTTTAGTTTTCTGGCAAAGTTCACATCTGCTGATCATTCCCACAACAGTCTCTTGCATGCCTGGCCAATAAAACTACTGCCTTAGCCACTTTTCAGTTTTCAATACACTGTAATGTTCATATATTTGATGAACATGAATCACCACCACATATCTCATTAGCTGTGGTATTACAGATCTCCAACTTTCTGGTTTCCTTTTTGTTCTGTATTGGACAACAGCTTGGTCAAATTTGTATCAGTTGATCCTATGTCTGGATTCATCATTTTTGCTTTTATTCCCTTCCAGTTGTGTGACTATTTGACTTAGTTGAGCATCATCCCTCTGATAGTGGGCCAATCTTTTAAGGTCATTCTCTACTCCTCATTAACCCTTAAGTTTATTTCTGCCACATAAAAATTTTCAGCTTTCAGATGACATGATGGCAAACCCACCAGGTTACAGCAAAGTGCATCAGCCTCAATATTATCTGACCCCTTACAATGCTTTACCACATAATTATACTCTTGGAGGTATCAGCTCCGCCACACCAACTGACTCTTTGCCAGATAACTGTGGGTAATAAATTCTAAACTATTGTGATCTGTAACCACAATTATTTTTGATTCCAATAACAGTATGTGGAGTTTTTGAAATGACCAAACAATGACTAAAGCTTTCTTTTCCATGGTGGTGTAATAATGCTCTGGGCCCTTGAGCAGCTTACTTAAGAAATATAGCACTTTTACTTGACCATCCTTTTGAACCTGTGATACAGTTGTTCCCATCCTATACCCACTGCTGTCAGTCTGCACCACAGAGAGTTTATAAAGGTCAGGAAAAGCCAGAATTACGTGTTTCATGAACCCTTTCTTCACCCTTTCGAATGCCTGACTTTGTTCCTCACTCCACTCTGACACTACATGTTTTTTCAGTAATTTAACTAATGGTTCCATATGTTGAGCAAACTGCTCCTGAAAATAGTTGTAGAAGTTACACATGCCCAAAAAATCCTATTTGCTTCTTGGACCTAGGTGCTGGGAAATCTTTGATGGCCAGGATTTTATCTGAGTGTGGCCGGACACCGTGGGCTCTTATAAGATAGTTCAAGAATGTAACTTCCTCCTGAAATAGCACACTTTTCTTCAGGTTTACCTTGATTCCTTTATTCCAACATTCCCTTAAAAACATTTTCATATCTTTGGCATGTTCTTCCATGCTAGCCAATGTTACCAATACATCATCCACATACAATGTAACCATTTTTATGACTTCATCAAATAATACTTGATTCAAACATCATATTACACCAGCCCCACTGTTAATTAGGCCAAATGGCATATGATTATACTGATATGAGCAGCTGTGATATTTAAAGGTGGTATATTTATGATCTTCTGGCTGCAGCCTTATCTGCCAATAGCTTGCTGTTAGATCAAATTTTTTAAAAAAACTTTTTTCCCTTAGAAGATCAAGTAATTCTTGCATAGGTGGTGGTATGTTATAATCTGGAATGATGATCTTATTCAATTGCCTTCCATCAAGACATAACCATATGGGAGTTATCCCTTTTTGACGATGACTAGGATTACAGTATGTCGATGAGCTTTTTGATATAATACCCCATTCCAACATTTGATATATCTGCTTCTTCACTTGCTCCTTATATTGATGAGGAATTGAGTGTGACTGTGCCTTAAATGGTTGGATTTTGTTTACCTCAATCCTTTGTTCGAACTCGTGGAATCACACGTGGTCTGTCTGAAAATACCTGATTGTATTCTTTCAGTATCTTTCTTAGTGTTTCCTTTACTTCTCTTCAGGCCATTTTCACCTGGTCTATTTTTCTGTTATCAAAACATTATTGTGTTCATCAGCAACTTGCAAATCCTCTATCGAACTACCCATGCTATCCATTATAAATCTGACCACCTCCACATTACATGTGGCTTATCTACTTTCATAGTTCAACTTACACTTATATTTGTATGCAATATCAATTCCCAATAGGATGTCACAGATCAAATTTTTCATGATTAGGAATACATGGGGGAAACTTACTTCATAGATTTTGACATCCAGACACCTTGGTCTTTCAATGTCAGAATGGATATATTTGGTTGTTCCCTGGTGAATTTATAATACAATCTTTCTGTTATGGAGGCCTGACTCCCTGAATCGATAGGTGCTTCCACTTTGGTCTGTCCTGCTGCTATATGTAATTTTGGACATGTTTGGCATGTGTAACTTGGTACACAGTCCTCCCATGAACAAATTAGGTTTCCCATATGTTTTGAATTTGGTTGCTGTCTGAATATTACATCTCTCCCTTGGTCTACTTCCTTTTTCTCTTAGATTTGTCTCATTTCTGCACTTACTTCTATTTGACTCAATATCTTATCTATCTCTTTAGTTGAGTTGTCTCTGCCTTTCTCCAGTATCTATCTTATTTTTATTGGCATATATTATTATACTACCTTCACAATCTGTTTCTCTGACAAATTACATGCTTGTAACATTTTGAGTGTGGCTATTTGATGCCTTAAAATGCACATAATCTTTTGGTCCACCTTCTCAAAACTTCTCTTTTATTAATTGGGATCTAATGTTGTCCTGTCTCTCTTCACTCCAGAAAGCTCTCTCCAGCACTGTCTTGTAATCTAAAAGTGTCTGTGGTTGGTGTAACAAACAATGAGTTCCACCAATTCATGACCTGTCCTTCGAGGTGGTAAGGTGCTATTGTCATTCTCACATTGTCTGGTGTTCAATAACTCTGAAAGTATCTTTGCAGACTCCTAAGGTAATCTACTGGCATCTCCTCTTTCTTCCATCAATATACTTTTATTCTTATCACCCCCAATCTGTTTATTTGATGTATGGTATATGTTTTTTTCTTTTCACTCTCTATGTACTAGATTTCAAACCTCCAAACCCCAAAGCACATTGCTGCCCTTTTCCTGACTTCATTATGCCTTCAATATTTCTTAAGTGTATGTCTTATAGTTTTACTGTGGACAGATATTTCACTATATTATTTAAACTTACACATTCTGCCCTTTATATATGCAAGAGTTTACCCTATATGTATGTGAAATCCCTGAATAGCCTGATCTGCCCCACTCACTAATTCAACTTTTGTTTTCTATTTTTAAAAACTTCACTTTGAAAACTAGTACAGGAAGACTATTGTTATTTCAAAACCTTGGTTTCAAATTTAGAAAATTGTCAGAAATGATTATAAAAATAAAAAGTGTAAAATATTTTAAAGTCATAGCTACTGTGTGGGTATAAATTAAATATAATTCATTACTTGAATATCCTTTAAAACAAAATTAATTTAATAAAAAAAAATTATTATTTACATTTACTTGTTTATGGTGACATCTTGTAATGATAAGTGGCAGAAAATCTTTTTTTTTATCTCACTAAAGTGGATTGACTGTAAAGGTGAACCACTTAATTAATAACACTTTTAATTTTTAAATATTTTTATTACTTTAAAAAAAAAAAAAAATTAATTGTGAAAAATAAAAAACATTTATCTTTCAAAAACCAAATTTATTGTACATTTAGACCATAGAAATACAAACCAAAAAGTAAAAAAAAAAACAAGTAAATGATTATGAAATAGCATGCAAATAAAAAAAGGATATATTTGAGTTAATGTTTGCACAGGAAACTTTTGTGACTTGTTTGTTGTTCCAAAAATAGACCATAGAAACCCAATTTGTCTAAAGTTCATAGCAGGGAAGATTAAAATGAGATGCTGTTAGTAGGTAGTATTAATATCCATGTTTGAGTTTTATGAAATGATGAAAAGCAACAGCCACCCAATAAACAGCAAAGTTGCGGGGAGCTCTATCCAATTGCAATGGAGTCCCAGGTTTGTGCAGCTGTGAAGGGGTCAGCAGTGCACATATCTCTATCCCTTTCCTTGTTTAGTATTTGGCAAAACACTGTGAATATATTATTCAAGGTCTCAGCCTGGAACACCAGCTTACAGCGCAATGCCCAGATGGAAAAGTTAATTATGGCTGAAAGCCGGATCTCAGAGAATATGCCCTTTTCAATTGCTGTCTTGAGGTTCATTTCAATTTGATTTCTTGTCATGTTTTGTTGAAAATGAGTTCTTAAATTGTTCAAAGTTATGCATTCGAAGAGGAAGTGATCGGTAGTCTCTTCCTGTCTTTGACACAATGTGCAATTAGGGTCAATATCTTGCCCCCTTTTATAGTGGAGGAAGGCATTTGTTGGGAGGGCATGCAGGTTCGATTTCAATAGGAAGTCCATGATTTTTGGCGGCAACTTCCAGAGCTTGGTCATCCTTATCATTCGAGGGATGTTGATTGAAAGGCAGTTGGGGATCCTCTGTTTTTGATGGTCAAGAAGATCAAACACTTCCCAATACGCAAGTTTTTTTTAAAATAGGGTTGATGTTGGTTTGATGTTATCAAAGATAAAGTTGATCTGCTGTTGAAGGAGCAAGGCATGTCCTCTGGGGGGTGGCCGATCAGTAGGTTGAATGTCCTTTTCCGGAAGTGGGCATTGAGCATGTTCATTTTCCTTGAAGATGTTGTAGAGTACATTATGGATGCATTGTAAGTTGAATATAGTTAGCGAGTGTAGTGAAAGACCATTTAAAGTTTTGGACTTTTGGAGGATTCTCAAGCTAATTACGGGTGATCGGCCCACCCAACACAGTTTTCTACAGGTGGTTTCTACTTTGTTGATGAATACCTTGGTGGGGATGAACCCTGCCAAATAGTATATTATTTTTGGAAGAATGAGAGCATTTAAAAGGGCTACTTTCCCAAATAGGGAAAGGTATATTTTTGACAAAGATGTGATTGTGGTTTCAATTTTCTCTAATAATGAGTCCTGTATCTCTTTACGCATCACTGTGGGTGTTTTTGATAGGTGAAATCCTAGAAATTTCTGTGGTGCTGCTTCAAATCCACCAGAGATCTTCTGGCCAGTAAGAATTGACCAAGTAGCTGATTTTTTGGGGTTGACAAAAAAACCAGATAATTTGGCATGATGATCAAGAAGTTGTTTTAGCTTACCCAGTTCATCATGGGATGAAAGAAACACAACTACATCATCCATATAGGAGATGTGATTGATGTTTTCATTAAGTAGTGGAACAGCGATACCAGAAAACGTGGCCTCGATGTTCAACAGCATTGGATTGATATAGGCAGCAAAGAGAAGTGCACTCAGGGGAGAACCTTGGGGGATGGAGATGTAGGGTATAAAACCCGGGGCAATGCGACCATCTAGGGACAAGAACACTTCCCGATTGTAAAGAAGGTTCTCAATCATTTGAATGTATATGGGTGGTACATTTAGCTGTTCCAGAACACTGAGAAGAATATCAATTCTCACGGAGTCGAATGCCCCAGCTATATCAAGTTGGACTGCAATGGGCCGGGACTTCCTTTGTCTCCGCACATGATCGACCAGAAGTCTGAAGTGGCTGACAACATCAGATGTTGAAGTGCCTTTTTTTGCAAATTGATAGCGCGGAAGTTGTTTAATTATGTTATATTGAATCTTGTCTTTAATGATGCTCTCGATGATCTTTGTCAATAGAGGAATCATCGAGATAGGACGCAGGTTATTGAGATCTGGTTGTGCATCTCACTTCTTTAAAAAGGGTACCATGGAGATGGGACATAGGTTTATTAGGTGATGACTTCCAGTGGCGATGAGGTCTATCATTCCGTGGATTACTGGGATAGTAAAAGCTCTTAGGTGTAAAAGTAGAAATCTGGGAATTCCATGCATGCCAGGATGGACACTTTCTGGGAGTGATTGCAGTTTGTCAAGAATATCACCATCTGTGATGTTATGTTCCATAGGGTTGTTAGTAACAAAAACTCTACGGATGTTAGTGACACCAATAGGTTGTAATTTTCTTTCGTAAAAGTCTCTTATTTTGGAAAGCATGGAGAGGCCGATATATTGTTTACTGTGTATCTTGATCGATGAGGGTGCCTTGTTTTGTTGGTTGGATCCTAGGGCCCATCTGATGTAACCTCGAGTCCAGCAGTGTTGATATGCTAAGTAACTGTGCGCTCGTTTAATTGATAGGTATTTAGCCAGGGATTGTTGGGTAGCTTTGTATTGTAGTTTAAGGCGAGTAATTTCTTGGATATTTTGCCTTTGTATGGGCAAATGTTTAAGTGTGTCGGCTATCTTGTCCAATTGACTTAGTAATTTGAGGGGACCTTTATTATGTTGAGTGCATTTATGAATATGTGATTGTAGAATATTTATGAAGTTATTCCATTTATCACATGGTGAAAGTGTGTTTATATTAGCAGAGTTGAATGATATGTAAATCTCAGAGATGAGTTGTATAGTGGCAGATTCCTTTGTGAGGATACTCATTGTTCGTGGAATGTTGCCATATGAATGTGTTATCCACAATTCTGATAAGGACCTCTAGTGCCATGTGGTCTGTAAAGACAACAGGCCACAGGTTAGCTTCAATGAAGGGAGCAAGTGAAGGAGAGAAGTTTAAAAGATCAATGAGGGACTTAAACCGTGATGAATAGAATGAGAAGGCAGACACATCAAAAAGCTGTCTTCCACTTGTAAAGGTGTTGCTCAGTGATTTTAAGTGACTCCTTTCAAAAGAATCATATGTATGATTAAAGTCACTCAACATCAATGCAGGAAAATGGTTAGTTCTTAAGACTGCGTTGATGTCCCTTACTTATACAAAAAAAAAATCCACAATAAAAATGAAGGCTCTTCAAAAACTAGTCTAACCTAAACTGACCATTTTATGAAAATGCTTTTATATTCTGCACTCAAGTGGATTTTTCATATAAATTTAATATTAACTACATTAAACTCTTCTAATATAGTTTCCATTATCCTATTTTATTTTATTTTTGGCTAAAACAATAGTGATTTGACAAAAAACAGATATATATATTTAAAAAAAAAAAGTTTATGCTAATTTCTTTTAGATTTTTTCTTTCTTTCATTGACCTACTTCCCTTAGATGGCCTTTCATTGGGACACAATTGTAATGGGTCCACCCCTTTTCCCTATCTTACGTGAAGTACTCATCTTTACCTGAGTATGAGTGTATATATCTTTATAGGCATGTGAACAAAAAAAAGACAGTCAAATGCAAATTGTATTATTAACTGTTTTATAAAAATTTGATCTTTATATTATCACTTTGATTTTAGGATATCCTCTGCAGACATAATTACCTTTGATATTACACAACAGTATATTTATGGACATCTAAATAAAGACTCCAAGTGCCAATCTCACCCATAGGTAAGAATTATACTACATAATATGATGATAAAATGATCTGGCCTTCGGCTAACTTTCTCAGGGCAGGTGGTAAAATTACCGGGAGTAGATCTAACCTATTTTAATATAATCAAAAAAGGACTAAAAAAATCGATTCACCATTTAATACATGTTTATTTGCACTAATATTTATGTAAATTCAATAACACTTCTATTTCTTTCATTCGACATTCTTAATAGTTTTTCTCTTTTTTTTTTTTTTGTTAGTGCATACACACTATATTCATTAACCCTGTTTTAAATCACATTTATGATAGAGATATTGTACCAATAGATTACTGATTTCCCTCTTTTTTTACATAACTTATTATTTTCATGCTTCTAGATTTTCTTTCCTTTTTTGTTGCTTTCTTTTTTTTTTATTTACTAAAACCCACACATACGAACATGCTATAACATGTACATTACAAAAGTTTAATCATGGAAGAATTAATACATTTGATGATGATGATAATGATAATAATAGCACATAAATTAATTTAAAACTTTCTGTACAAGTAAAAAAAAAAGTTCATAATTAGGTCAACTGACAGTTTTTCTGGATTACATAGTCTATATATATATATTTTGAGCTTGGAGTTTCATTGAGTAAGCTTACTAGTAAGTCATACACATATGTGCAAACAGAAAAAGTATCTGTGTTGCACCAGGAAATTGATTGAATCCACTGGTGAAGAAGAATCTCCAGTCCTTAGATGATGAATCGAATTTTTGGAATTTGGATTCCACTTGGGCTGAATTCTATTTATTATTTATTTATTCATATGTCATAGCATTGGCCGGAAGGTGAACCCACAACCATCTGCAACCAACTACTTGTTTGCAAGGCGGCTGCAATTGTTCCCCTTTTTGTTTCTTTTAACAAATCTTTCAGGCATGACATCTCTTCTCAGGCACTGGCAGCTATTATACATTCAGGGGATGGGGTTGGACACCCTGCACATTGGTGTTTCTACACCAGTATAACCATATTTCACCAATATATAACACTGATCTGGATTTTTCTTCTTTCTCTCTTTATATATATATATATATATACATGTCTAATAAACTTGCTTTCTTCATGACTCAAACTTATAATAATCCTTTTTTTAAAACTTTTCTTTTTTTTATATCAAGAATTTCCAACTCCACCCCTTCTCTTAATTCTTTCTTATTTTTTTCATTCATTTTTTCTTTTATTTCCATTAACATCCCATGTGCCTTCGTTGGTATGCGCCTTAAAAGTTTTTTACACTTTTCTTTTTTTTAATTAGCCTTCATTCCAAGGTTTTGCAAAAATCACTTTTATTGTTATATAAACTAATAGGTCTTCCATCTTGGCATTTATAATTCTTTAACTTTTAATATTTTCAAAAAGTTTATCAAACAAAAATGTTTTTTTTTTCCCAATCCTATGAATTTTCATGTTCCATTGATTTAAACACACACACACACATACATATACATAGCAAGGTGTATATCCGGGTTTGGCAACAAGGACACAAAAATCAGAGAACATGTATACCTCCCACACCTCTCTTTTATCAGCTTTCCTCATTAAAGAAAATATATCTATAATATAATACACTATATAAATGATCGTTGATTATAAATCGACCTAGAAATTTTCATTTTGTTAGTGACAATATGTTCTATAATGCATAAATATATGACTACATATTTATCTGTTTAATGCAACAGGGTTTGATTATACCCGGCTTGTTATATTATATCCTCTAATAAACAAATATTTGGTAATAGAAATATTTAAAAAAAAAAGAATTGTGGAAATCTGTCTTATATATATTAACTAAATTATTTTTCAATATATTAGAATTGTCAAGTGATGATATAAATGAACTTTCTGAATGTTGATAAAACGTCAAACTAAAAAATATTATTGCAGCTTTTAACCGATTTAAATTAATTGAAATTATTCAATTTAGAAGCAACAAAAATCATATAGGAGTTCTTAATAAAGTTGAAATGAAAAATAATTTATTTTATATTTAAACATTTTAATTTAAAATTATATTTATTATCTTTTAATTTAAACAAGAAATTGTTATCAGAATATCTACAAATGAAAACTATATATGGTCTTCTTCTTTTATTAGTTTTTAATACACATAACTCATATATATAAATTTTATTTTGTAATTTTTATTTTTTTGATCAGTATGCAAATAAATGCTAACTGTAATTCCAAATGTCACAAAATAAAAATGAATGCTGCTATTTTTTTTTTTCAATTAAGTGCACAGCTTGACAATAGACAGTTGGATGCTTAAAAAAAAACTTCACTTTAAGTCAGTTTGTAAATAATAATAAAAAACCTAAAGAATGTAACATGAAAATTTAAAGTCAATAAATATTTGAGAGAAAGGGAAAATAAATTTATGGGATTGATTGTGCAGGTGTTATACATATTAGATCCGAATTTCATATATCATGTAAAGCCACCAAACTGTATTGAAGATGCTAATCAATAAATTTAAAAATTGAAATATTTTTTTCTGTTTATTAGAACATGTGTGTGTGTTTTAAAAAAAAACTTTCACAACTTTTTTAAAAATTGCAATTAAAAAAAAACAACAACAATCAAATAATTTTCACTATTTATTATAGTTTTTGAAATAACCAGTTTGTTTCCAAATTAACCATTTTTGATATGAATACAAATTGATAATTTCTGTTTGAAATGAACACTTATTACTAATATTTAAAAGAGAAAACATTGTATTTTTACATTTCACAAACAAACATTGCATGTCATTTGGTGGAGAAAAGACTTCATTATCTCAAATGTAAATGTAAAATTTTATTAATAGTTTTATACTAATAAAATACAAACTATAAAAGAATAATTTACTAAAAAGTAATTATTTAATAAAATAATCTTATATAATTTGATAAAAAATAATAAAAAATAATGAATCCATCTTATATATAAAATCTGTACTTTCATTTTTGTTTGATTGGTGAATGAGAGTTTGTCTGGTAATATCACAACCACTATGCCATTAAATAAAAAACACTAGGAAAAAAATCAGTATGAGAACCTTTAACTACAGAAATATAGCATATATTTCATGGTAAAGTTTCCCATCCAATTGCAAAAACAGCCACAAACAACTATTCGTAATTCGACATTAAGGCACTTTGTGCTTTCATAGTCTGTCAATCCCCTAATGTAGTTCAGATGAATGATATACTTAACAATGTTAACAAACTTTTATAAATTAGAAATATTTAATAAAAAAAAACATATTTATAATAAATTTTTAAAAAAAATTGTTAAAGTGATCAATTAGGAAAATATTACAAATATTATATTTAATAATAAAGAAATTACAAAAATGATTAGTATTTTTATATTCTATCCCAGGCAGCTGCAGAAACAGTCACAAACACCAATTCATAATTCAACATTAAGGCTTGGCATGCTTTCACAGTCTGTCAACCCATAATATAGTTAAGATGAATGACATACTTATCAATTAATGAACAGTAACTATTAATTCAGAGAACTCTCCAGTTAATATATATTTGAAGCCGTAAAGCGATCAAATATAACAAATATGTTTAAAATGTAAATTTTAATTTAGCTTTACTAAAATTCAGAAATTTATTTACATAATATTCAAATGTTTTGCTTAATTTGCATTAAATCATTAAAAAAAATTTGTCAGAGCAACCAATTAAAAAGAATCATGAGCCTTTACAAAGCCAGGTTCTGACATTAATAAATGGTATAACTATTAATAAAGCTAAAAAAAATTATGATTGACCAACTATCAAAAAATATATATAATTTTTTTTCAGAGTGCTCCAGTAAATATATTAAAAGTAGCAAAATTTAAAAATGTAAATTTTAATTTAGCTTTATTAAAATTTGGAAATTGTTTATATAATATTAAAATGTTTTGTTTAATTTACATTAAATCTTTAAAATAATTGATAAAGCAACCAATTTCACTGTAGCAACAGTCTCCACCATTAAAAAAATATTCAGAAAAAAATGTGCTTTTAATTACAAAGGTATAGTATTTAAATCATTAATAAAATGTTATAGCAGTATATAAATTCATGTTTTAAATGTGATATTTAGTGAGGGGCAAAAAAATAGATGCTATAGTAGCAAAATTACATTTAATTTTGGTTTGCATTTAATTATGTTTATGTGAAAAATTAATAAAAAAATGCTCAGAAAGAAGTCAGTATATATGCTTTGAACTACATAGATATAGTATTTAAATCACAAAGAAAATATGATTATACTATATAAATTCATGTTTGAAATGTGATATGTAATAAAAGGGGGTGTGCTTTAATAACATATTTACATTTAGTTTTACTTAGTGTATAATAGAAGTTGAAACTTCATCTTTTCACAGTAGCTATACTTTTCATGTTTAATATATAATATTAAAATCTTTTGTTTAAATTACATTAAATCTCAAAAAAAAAAAATTGTTAAAGCAACCAATTAAAAAAACCACCAGGCTTTACAAAACCCAGATGCAATCTGGTAAGCTAATAATGTCCTAATAAACTATGTCACTTATCACTAGTAATAATGTTTATATATATATATAAAATCATTGGTTTGTATTATTTTTATTAAATTACACAAGTTGGTATATTTAGCTATGTATTACTTTAAAATAAATTATGCAAGTTTTATAGTTTGTATTATATTTCAGTATAATTCAACTATAAATAATTCCCTTCTTTTCTGACCTACTATAAGTGATAAATATGATATACATGTTATATTGAAAGCATACCAGGCAGTAATAAAGCTGAATATTTAAAAACTACCTTTTCTGTGAATGTTTTACAAAACTATGCATTAAATTTCACAAGTGTGTTGACATTAGTTGGTATAAAAAAAAAATTCAGTGTTTTTTTTTTTACTTTGAAAATATTATCTTTATCAATCAGTATCTTTAGTATAGCTTTGGTGGCTTTATTTAATATATAAAGTATGATCTGTTATCTAGAATGTTTATACAACCAGTCCCAAATTTATTTCAAAATCAGTTTACAATGTAAAATTTTTAAATTATTTAAAAAATAGGAAAATTAATAAAATAAAATTTAATCTTTTTTTTTTTCTTTTCATTATAAAAAAAATATATAAATAATGCAGATATTGACAGCATTAGAACCAAAATCACAGTCCCTGTGTTATATAAGAAAATTATTTTTTAAGACTCTATATATATTCAGTATTTTCTAATAAAATAGAAATAAGGAAGCCATGAGCCTAGCACCAATGGTATTTCCTATCAGTAACAAAACTTTCATTAAATTACAATCATGCATTCTTTATTTTTTTTAGCCTTATGTTCCAATATTTTTCTAACTCATATTATCTGGCAGCCTTTATGTTTTAACTAAGAATAGACACATATCCATTAACCAACCAATACTGGGTGGCTATTTAAAGTAGATTATGGGCTATCTACTAAAAAAAATTCTTGGCCCATTTATGATCTAAAAAAGTAGTAAAAAATATTTTAATATTAGGCAAGTAATTTCAAATGCAACCAAGATATTTAATTTTTGTTATAATAAAAATATCATTGAGCTGAACGATCTTGGAATTGAAATGGAATGATTTTTTTTTCATATGTCGTAGCATCGGCTGGGAGGCGAACCCACAACCGTCTGCAACCAACTACTTGCTTGCAAGCCGGCTGCTATGACCTCTCGGCTAACAATTCTGCAGAGAAATGAATCCAATTTGTAAACAATAAATTAATATTTAATATAGCAGAATGATAATAATAATTATCTAATCATAATAAATAAATAAATAAACTAATTTATTAATGTAATATAATGACAATAGTTTTGTGATGATAATAAAATTTAGTTCTAGAATTTTAAAAATTAATTTTTATATAGTAGAATTCAAGTAATAGATGGTTAATTCAAAATCTATTTATAAATAGTATAAAACGAATTTGTGTGTATGTTAAAACCGATAGAGACTTTTGTCATGATCTTGTAATAGTTGAAATAAGATTAATAAATCTAATCATTAAACTAGACAAGGCTGGTTGTCACAAAAAAGTATGAAAGGAAAGTCAGATTTTATTGAAATATTAAAAAGATTAATCAAAAAAAGAGAGAGAAATCAACTATTAAAAATAGCTAATAAAAAATAACAAAAATGGAGAGTATGAGCTAACCATGTAGATATAATGAAAACAAAAAAATACGCCTGGAATTCATGTTTTAACAAGATAATCGGTAGATAATCTTCAAAAAATAAATATTTAAAAAAATCAAAGCAATGTAAATAGATAAATTTGGGATTAAATTTTAATAAGATTTTGAAGACATGAAATAAATGGCCATAACACAGTCACTCTTAGGAAAACATTGCTATTATTTAAAATATGCTCTAATGCTTATATTAATGCAGTATATAAGACAGGGGTAAGCAGAACTCGGATTACCTTAATAAAATCAATAGATGTGATATAATGGAATGAAACTTCTGATATTGATATTTGACCAAATACATCAGATGCTGGCTTAATATATTAAGATATTGGTTCATTAAATGTTAGGTACCATTCTAATACAAAAAGCCCCCCCCCCTCTGTGCACTTTATTTTATCTCTACTTTCATTTTTTAAAAATTTTATCTTCAGTCATTTGCATTACTATAGACTCTAGTTTCCAGAAACTTTCCATTCCATTGGTCACCTCTCTGCATTAACTGTGGTAATAGAATTATGTACTTGTACAACTCTAATTGCAAAGAAATCAAGTCATATATCATGTGACTTAATTTAATAAACTTGTACTATAAATGTTATATAGTGAGGGTGTTAATAGCTCTTAAAAGCTTTTCTGAATATCCTTATTCTCAGACTGGTTTCTTACTCTGACTGTCATCAGTGAGATATTCAGTCAAGCCCAGCATTTACCTAATAATTAAATATTACATTGAAAATCTGAAATTTTCAGAAAGCTATATGTCTTTAAATCCAGCTACTTAACTTAAATATTCATATGGGACTGAACTAAGTTCAGATACACCATATATTAATAGATTTAGCAATATAAAATTTCCAAAGCCTCTAGAAAAAACATATAATTACAAGAAAATCAAGTCATATAACATTATACAACTACATTTTCATCTTTTATTTGCATACATAGCGATTATGACTCCAATTTTTTTTTTCTACAATTATTTTTGAGAATGACAGTACGCAAAGCCTTTAGCATTAAAAAAAATTGATAGAAATAGGTTTACTAGAATGAAATTCATAGTTATAACTTTGCACAAGACAATATAATAAGTAATGAGACACTTTGAAACTGCATTAAGGCAGAAATTTTACTTGTCAGATAACTGTATATTTTGTTGAGCCGTATTTAAATATTCCTTTTCCTACTATAATGTGAATGTAAATCCTTTGGAAGACCTTAAAAAGGGTCTTCAAAATAATAAGACTTACAAAATCTGTTTAAGTTTACATGTCTAATGCATAACTCATTTAAACAGTAAAAATAATGTAATATCAGTAACGATGATAATAAAAAAAGAATTTTAATTTTGATACATAAAATGTGAGAACTTTACTTAATAGAAACTTTTCAAGACCTTAATAATCCCTGACACTAAGAATCTCTTAGAATAATCTTTTAATAGAAAGATGATTAATTGATTAGGTAAAAGAATACTAAATTTCAGGGTGGCAAGAAAATTAAAAAAATTGTATGTAATTGGATCCACAGTAAAATTAATTTAGTAGCTTGTATTTTTGAAATTTTTATATATATTAATAAAAGTCTAATGTTATTAAAAAAAAATTATATAATGATATTTCTGCCAATGTAATTATTATATTTTTAAAAATGAAAAGGTTTCAACTTTAATGGCTTATCTGAAAATTTTTAAAATATGCCATTGATATATTGCTGCAAACTATTGGAATTTTTTAGAAATATATTTATCTATTAACTTGTGTTACTTGATCTTACAAATGTTTCTCCAGTTCCAATTTTTAAAAATAAAAAGATAAAAATACTGCAATAATTATTCACTACAGGAAATATATGTCAACTTCAACACAGTTAAATAACCTATAAAATTGATTAATTTTTTTTTTATTAAATAAAGCCATATTGGTAGAAACAATAATATATTGCCCAAAATTAATGAAAATAATAATATTCATTCTATGAATCCAAATAGTTTAATAGTATTTTGCACAACATGTGGATTAACACCAAAAATGTTTTTTTAGCCAAAAAAAAAAAAACCTTATACAAAAGCTCAGTTGCTTTCAGACTTAAAACAATAGAATCTTATATTACAACTAAGAGGAATAATGTAAAAGAAACTAATATTATACAAGCTCTTTTATGAGAATGTTGTTAGACTGAGTACAAACTAATATGCTTATACTATGAAATATCTTATGTAGACATTTATGTAGATATTTGTAGCCAAATAATTTATCACAGTAATTACACTTTTACAAGAAACAAAATGTATTTTATTGCAATTAAATGATAATATTAAATGAAATCTATCTGATAATTAACATGCCCAAATCTTGTAGAAAGTAATTATAAACCAACCCTTTATTGATTTCATATCTTAGATTAAAAATTAGTTTGTTTCATACAAATGCATCCTATTGTTTGATTAGCAGTAAAATAAATAAAAAAAGATAATTATTTGATAGTTTTTGGGTGTATAAATCTAACATCATTGCTTTTTAACATCAATTTTTATTTCAAATGCTTCAGATATTTTACCAGCAGAAATAAATGTATATATCATTTCTTTTGATAAAATCTATCTTAGATATAAAATCCGTCACATGTGTCCAAATTCACAACCAATTATAAAAAAATTATGTTTATGCAAAGAAAGTAATTCCACTAATATTAAAAAATGCTCAGAAAAAAATCAGTACATGTGCTTTTAACTATAGAGGTATAGTATTTAAATCACAAAGAAACTGTTAATACAGCATATAAATTCATTTTTGAAATATGATATTTAGTGAGGGGACAAACATAGATGTGATAGTACCATATTTTCATTTAGTTTTGGTTAAAGCATAAAAAGTTGAAATAACAACTTTCAGGCAGGTGTACAATTCTCACATTTATTTATATAATATTAAAATATTTTATTTAATTTACATCAAATCTTTAAAAAAATTTGTTAAAACAACCAATTCAAAAAACTATGGCCTATATAGGCTGGGTAAATCTGGTATAATATAAATAACCTTAATTATATACATTTGTTTTTAATAGAGTATTGTTAGATAAAATATAATATATCATTAACAGTAATAAATATTTTTACCAACATCAATATTATAGTCTAGGATAAAGATATCAGAGTACTATATCATCTGATATCAAATGATGCTTCAAGATTAGAATAAATAACTCTAGGGTAAAATAATAGTAATTGCTCTTGGAATAAATATTTTCTTATTTTTCCATTTATATATCTTTAATATATATGCTTAAATTATCTATATATTAACAATTGTAAGAATTTATATGCTTGAACATATGTATCTTTTTATCAACCATCTGAAAAGTTATATTACTTATATGAAGGCAAATAATGATTTTATATATATATATATGTATAATAACAAAAATTTCTTTTGCCATTTAATTTTTGCATTGTCAAGATCCTGTCAATTATTCACAGCTGAATTAATTTTATCTTTCAATGATTGCACAATTATTTAAATATGAAATCCTGGTTTTAATCTCATGTAATATCATTCAAGTAAATATTAAAAAAAAATTCTGAATGAACAAACATAATAGTCATAAAAACTTTGAAGTATTATCAAGGAATCATTACATTTCAGCCACATTTAAAAGCAATGCCTGTTACACTAACACTCACTAAAACATTTATAAATAATTAGCTTAAAAATGAAATTAAATATCACATGCACACATGCATGGATTATGTACATCAACTAAAGGATTAAAAAATGTTAATAATTCATCCACCTAAAAAATACATAGCATTCAAAAATATGCATCAACAGATTTTTTTACTAAGGAAAATACAGTACATATTATTGTGTACATTGGTTCAAAGAACTTGACATCTTGCAAAGTCTCTAAGATATTGTCTCGTAAAATGTTCATTCTCTTTAAGGTTCATTAGTTCAACTTGACTTCATAGAGTTTGTTTTCCTAAACCACTGAGCACTGATTATTCTACAGTTTCATATTCCCCTTTAAAGAAACTTTCTTGCAGGCTAATCACTTCATCATCTGTAGTGTCAACAAGATCCCCAATGAGTTTGTCAGAGATCTGCACTAATTGATCATGTAGTTCCATTGTTGCTTTGTGTAAATTATCTCTGTAATACCTAACTGGCTTTAACCCTAACAGCTTTTAACCCCTTCCTCATCACTATCTTCACTGTTAGCCTCATAGCGAATGTCATTCCTGTATCTAATTCTTTGATTTCTTTTGATTTAGTCCTGTGATTTTCCTGGTGTTTAGTCGACATTCACTCACCTTTTAGCTCTGGCAGGCTTGATACTAAAGTCTATGTCACTCCACAAATTTTCATGTGAATAAATTTAAAAAAACATTATTTGGGTCTCTAAAATACATTTTCTTGAACTCTAAACAATGTATTCTTTGCTATTTTTGGCAACAAAAAGTCTACTTGGTGATCGACAGTATCAACTGTTCATTAAAAAATCAAATACTAAGAGAAATTTGAAATGTAGATACTTATTCTATTTGTGCCCTATTATTAACTGTCATGATAAGAATTGCTATTAGTTATTACAAAAAATAATGTTTTCAAGTTCAGTATTCTTCAAGAAGTTGCGGATGTAATATATTGGTTTGAATTAAAATATTAAATTGTAAAGTGTTTATCATTGACATATTTAAGTATTTTGTTTTGATGTATTTGTTTTCCTATAATTAATCTGTGTGCAACTTAATTGATTCAATATTAAATTTTTTCAATAATATATGTCCGACTTGGGATTTGGAAATCCAGTCGTTCGCAAGTCTGGTTCTCGAACCTCTTATAAACTTCCGAGCAATAAAGCCATATGTTTTATATATATATATAACAAAATATTTTATATAGTGCAATCAAAGATTGACTTGAATAATTAAAATATTTTTATGTAAAAATTCTTTAATTTTATGTACATTAAAGACAATATATACATATTTCAAGAATTATTTAATTATAAGGAGTTTAAACTCAAACTTTCAAGTTCCCTACAGTTATCCAATGCACCTTATACAACCGGTACACTTGACCACATATATGTAAAATAAGATAAATGATCTCAAATTTAAGTATTTTGTACTGAACCAGCACTCATCAGTTGGTCCAGATCACCATCTCCGACACATATATACAATCAGTGCTCAGTTTATATTAAGACAGAAAATCTTCAAACTTTAATGGACAAGCTTCAATCTTCTACACTCTCCAATTCTTTATCCATCCGTATCATTGACAATCATTTAAGTTCCAATGATATGATAATAAAAAAAAGTCTCAATAAAGTTTTCATGAAGCTAAAATAAAAAAAAACCGCTTTTAAATAGATATCACTCCCTCTTCTGATGCAAGAAGAGGAATATATATAACATGAATAAAAGTTTTAAGTTTTATTTTTCTTTATTTAGCTTCTAGCTAAGACATACTAGTTTATTTATGGCCCAATAACGAAATAGCTAATTAGCTATGGAATGATTGATAGAAAAATCTTAAGCCTATTTGGTGTCTGAAAAAGAAAATTAAATTTTACGTAGCTTGGATTTGAACATCATTAGGTCACGGATATGTCGAGTTGAATTTTCCAACCACTTTATTACAAAGTCTGTCAAAAGTATAAGATATTACAAACCCTAAATATTAAAATATTAGAACAAATTATATTAAAAGGCTAGCAAACAAACGACAGACTATTATTTAGGAGCTGGTCAATCAATTTTGGCAGCTGAAATCTGCTTTAAAAATTGCGCGCTTTAAAATTATTGAAAAGGCTTGTTTAAAACGGTCTAGTAAAGAAAGCAATGGTTGTAATAGAAAAATGTATGTATTAAATAAAAATATAAACTTGTAATCAACCATGTTTTATTTTAATGTCTATTGCAATCTTTCTAAAACAGTAATATCACGGACTCTCCTATGGGACCAGCTGTGGTTATCATTAACCTACGATTAAATATTTTCCTAGATAGCATTAATCTAGACTTTATTCTCCGCCTGCTTTCTACCACAGAACTCAGTGAAGCAGTGTTCGTATAGATAAGCACATCTATATGTTGGAAACTTTACAAACAGTATTTTACCACCAACAATTATTTCCCACGATCTTCTCTAATTAAATGTCATAAAATTTCAAAACTGACTTTTTGAAGCTTTTTTTTAGTATGAAGTTGGTTTTAAATTTCGTCATTAACTTTTCAACAAGAAACGATATTTTTCTTGCTTGTCTGCGCATGATTAAAAATTTTATTTACTTTTATAACGTGGGTCGATAAGTTTAATTAATAATAGGCGATTTACATCGAAAAAATATTTGCACCCAGTCCTTTAATTACCTTCATTGTGTAAGAAATAAATATAGATAAAGTTTTGTTTTATTATTTAAATGAACGTAAGTACTAAATGATTTAAAATAAAAGTTTGTTTTGTAATGTGTCAGCGCCTTGATTTCTATCTTTGCCATCTGAACAAACAACTTGAGTAATTTTGGAATCATAATAAAATGGGAAGTTTCTTCTTAATGCACTTCCTTTTTACACAGGATTTCCGTTATAACTGTCGCAAGAGGTGTATAGCTCGTATTAAAAGAAATTAGCGTCTTGAGTTGGGGGGGAAAAGTGAATTCAGTATTTAATTATAATGCATTTATTAAAATTATTTTGGATTTTATTATCGTTTAAAAATTTGGAATGCTCACAAATCGTATTTGCAGGGGATTCGCTAGATATTTGTTTCCGCTGGACGTTAAGGAAAGGTGAAGAATATACTTATATTTTAACGAATCCAGATTACATTAAATGGTCAGCTCTGAATAATGAAACAATTAAAGTTGACATGAAGGACGATCATGGACAACCGTCAATTTGCGCACCTTTACAAATTAAAAAAGGCTCTAACGACACCTGCTGGGTTTTAATTCTGTACAAATGGGCTTACAAGATTGTAAATGATTCTCTTATCCTTAATTTAGGAAGCCTTTATGAAAAATATACTCCTGAAAATTATCAACTTTTGCCCAATAGTTCTAATGCCATGATAAAGTGTTTTTCAGGTATATTTGATAAGTGTTCGTCTGGAACTATAAAATTTTCTCTGCCTAAAGAAAAACACAATTATCCCAATATAATAAATAGTACCATTCAAATTTTTAATCAATTATTAGATCCTTCGTCATTTACCTACGATGTAGCAAAGCGACTGCGGTTATGTTTCAATACAACAGGTTATTTGGATCCCTGTAAAGAAAGATTTATTATTAACAAATCAGATTTTGTTATTTTTCCTAATAACTCTCTTTACGCCAAAACCTTTAAGAAACTATACAAAGAAGACCAATATGAAATACATACGGACGGCAGTGCTGTGATATCACATTGTTATGAAGACACAAACACGGAAGATTTACACGATTATCTTCAGGCCTGGATAACAGCTTTTGCTCTCGGGATATCACTAATATGCCTACTTTTACATTTTATGATTTCGCTAACATTTGGTGATCACCGCACATTTCCTGGGAAAATATTGTTTTCTTTAGCTGCGGCTTTATTTTTATCTCAAGCACTATTTGTGACCAGATCAGTTGCAGTTTCTAATCCTCTTTTTTGCCAATTAATTGCGATATGTTTGCACTATTTTTTTTTGGCAAACTTTTTTTGGATGGGAATTATTGCTTTTAACATGTGGCGGATGCTTCACAGTCCGAAAATGCAAATCCTTTCAAAATTAGAAGAGAAAAGACGCTTTGTGATTTATTCTCTAGGAGGTTGGATTATGCCAATATTTATAGTAATCCCTTCCTTATTACTACATCTATTTTCAAATGATTATAATTTCAAAAGTGCTTACAGTATTGAGTTCTGTTGGATTAGCAAGAAATATCCTTTAATTCTATTTTTTATGATTCCTCTAATGGTCATTCTATTAGTTAATATATTTTTCTTTTCCGTGACCTCATACAGTATATACAAAGCCGATAAATCATCCAAAACTATACACAAACCCGGTGAAGATCGTTCTCGCTTTGCAATCTATTGGAAGCTAGCTGTCATAATGGGTTTAGGATGGATATTTTACTTTTTAACTGTTTTTACTAATTTGATAGCTTTTAGCTATTTGTATATACTTGCTAACGTTCCACAAGGACTTTACATCTTTATAGGTTTTACTTGTGTAAAGAAAGTACGCGATAGAACCCGTCAAGGAATAGTAAGCCATTTATCTTTACGCAAAAGTAGTACGCCAATATTTACCAAAACAACAATTACTAAAAATAGTATAGAAACAAATAGATCTGTCGAGTCTCTATCAGACTCAAAGATATAAATTAATTATTTACGTTTGTAATGTTTTTTAATATATTTTAATAACTTTAAAATTATTACTTATTTAAAAAGAGAGCGATAGCGAAGGAGATCGTTTACTTGACTTTGATAAATGAACTTGTAGTTTAAATAAGAATAACTTGTTACTTAAGTTATATGTATATATTTTTTAAGAAATACTTTGTTCATAGTTCAAAAATTAATTTAGACAATATAATGCTTATAAGGGTGTAGAGTTGAGACTAGATTTAAGTAAATCAATTGTATAAGTATTATTAAGCTTATTTAAGCATTTTAAATAGATGTGGGTGTTTATATATACCTAGTAGTGATCAACAATTTAAAGCCGAAAGATAGCATCCATGTATATTTATAAATTAGGCAGGTACTTAGAAATAATTTGAACAATAATAGATTTTTATAAAGTTTTTTTAATTTTCTGGATACATTTTTTAAGAAAAATAAAATCAGCAAATGAAATAAAATATTCAATATTTTGGTGATATTTAATTTTATAGACGTAATGATTTTTTTTTCTTTTTCTTTTTCTTTTTTTTTTTTTAGAAACTGACCAGCGTTTCCGGTTCAAATCGGTAGACGCAAGAAGAATCAAATACTCGTATGAAACCTTCAGTGTATATTCTTTATTTGTAAAATAATGTTTCGTTTTTTTACTAGCAAAATAATAAACTTTCTTTACTTTTTTTCTAAATTGATTTACTTTTTACTAACAAATATATGTAACAGTAACAGTAAATCCTTGAGTACATATATCAAAAGTTGAAGTAAGGGGGGGGGGGGGATATTAAAATGAAACATTTAGAAATAATGTGCAACATATTTAACTAAATAAGAATTTGTTTTTATTTTTCTCAACCTAAATACAGACTAATTATCCCTTCGAGGTATGACATTTTTTTAATTATATCGCGAATATTGTTTACTCAGCTCTGTTTTCCCCAAAAATCAAACAATAATGTCATATTTACAATTCAACCAATACTGTTTATACTAAAAAATATTTTAAATAAAACAACAAGTAATTATATCTTTTTCTTGGGCTATGTGTGAGTGTGTGAGTGCTTTATCTTTTTTCTATTTTGCCTTGCTTTCTTTAATTTGGTTTTTTTTCTGTAATTATTATTATTATTTTTCTCTTTCAAGATAATTTTATTTGACCTATAAGTGAGTTACAAAATTAAAAAAAATAACAAGAAGTATCTAGTCGATGTTACAGGGTGGTATATACAGAGAAGAAATGATTCAAAAGTCAGTAGAATATAACCTGTGGATGCACGGTGAATATTAATCATCTAGTCTATAACAAAATACCTTTATTTTCATATAAATTATTTAAGGGTTGGTTGGAGAGGTGCTGTTTAGACCAGTTGTGAATTGCCATGTTAATATGGCCAGGTATGGATCGGCCTCTCTCTTGTCTGTTTCTTGGATATTTTTGATTATGCTGAGAAAGCAGTTAATGATTTCGTTAAGCGGTAATTTTTGAAAGATCACCTTGCATCTGGTCAACCAGATGGCAAAGTTTATGTAGGTGGCGAGCCTGATTTCAGCGAAAATGCCTCTATTTAAAACCCCTTCAAGAGATGTTAGATCTGGACCATTATTATCAATGTATTTCTGGAAGTTTTGTCTTAGTCCCTGCCAGACCGGACAAAGGCGAAGGATATGGTCCATATCTTCTGGGCTGGAAAGACAGAGACAACATATGGGATCTATGCGGAAGCCTCTTCTATTAAGAAATGTAGCAGTGGAGAGGCTACCAAGGTTAATTTTGAGCAGAAAGTCTGTGTGTTTAGGTGCTAGTTTCAATCTACGGGCTAGTTTGCGTAGTTTGTTTATGTTGATGGGGAGGTAAGTGTGTGCCTTCTGGGTATTTGAGTTGGATTTCGCCCGAGTATTGCTAAAGGAAGTACGATTTTTTATACGTATACATGTATTTATTTTGTTTTTAAAGATTTAGTGATAGCATTGTATGCAGAGATTAAAGTTAAACGAGCAGTCTGTCGTATAAATAGTTGATCACACACCCAGAGAATCTTAAATAAGAGTCGTAGTTTTCTAAAGATTTTGTTTTAGATCAACAAAAATTCATATAAAAAAAAAATTAAGAAGAGTAATGAAATAATTAGTAATCCCTTTTCATTAAAAAGACATTAGTTGTTCTTATGATTTTGACCCTATATCCGCCGTGTATTCTGACCAACAGCAGAATCTAAATCAAGCTTTAAAAAATAATTTAATTGTTCTATAAATAATACCTTTGATAATATACCTGATATAATTTTCCCATTGAGAAAAGGGGGTGAAAAATAAGAATGAAATAGTTGATTTAAAGAAATTTAATATGTTGTGTGTGTAATTATTGGTTTGTTTGATTGATTGACTAAATAGTAAAAAAAGTGACAGTATGAGTAATAATAAAACAGGTAATATATGTACACAAAGCTTAACAAAGAACTGAAGCATAAAAATAGTGGAACTGGACCAAGTATGATTATAGAAAAAAAAAATGTTTTTAAATTATCATCAAAGAAAAAAAAACACTATAGGTAAAATAGTATTTGATCATATTGAAATTATTTTTGGAAAATTTCACAATCTTGTATTCTTATATTAAATTGTTCAGAAAGAGTAATCTGAATTAATTAAATGAAAACTGGAAAGAATTAAATGGCTTTATTCAATGCTTTGGACTTGTAAAAAGTTATAATTAAGGTGAATCGATTATCAGACTAAAACCAAGCAGGATAATATACATGCTGTATGTATATTGTAATTGCAAGTTATCATTTGATTACTAAGCCAAATTTTACTTAAACTTGTTTTTGTATGCACTGTATATAATGGAGTATACTTATTAACTATACTTGGTTTTAAGACTTCCTAACTGGAAGTCATAAATTAATGGATTGTAGCTTCTGCTTTGTTTATAATATCCTTACTGTCCTATACATACATACTTTAAATTTTAACATGTACACACACACTCTCACACACAAAATATACATATCATCTGATAATAGCCTAAACTTATTTACAACATAAATCTTCCATTTGTTACCGATACAACCTTTATAAGTGAAATAAGGATTATATATATGTATAGGGAGAGAATACAAATGCTTTTACAAATATACAGATAGTTATTTAAAATTACAGTGCATAAATAAAATAAGATTATAAACAAAAATAATTTAACAATGCACAGAACACGTTTTACACAATTTTCATACATTTGTATAAGTTTACTGAAACATAGACTTTCAAAAAATAAATGTAGAAACTCTACCATTAATTCAAATTGCATAAATTCAAAAGCCTTCTATTTTCTAAACACTTGTAAGTCAGCCAACATGGTGTTACAAGAATATATAAAAACACTGTAATTAATGTAGCTTATATATTAATGAGAAAATTGAATAGTAAAAAAGCAATGTTATATGAATACATGTAATACATATATAATACAAATTGTACATGATATATAAAAAAAATGTCATTCTATGGTAAAAAAAAAAAAAATTCCATTTATCAAATGAAAGAGAAAGAATGTGGTAATTTCTAACATTAGATCAGTATTCATTTAGTGGACATCAAAAAATGCAAACCACAGAATCAATTTTCTATCTGTAGTAAATAAACTAAACTAATCCTTACACTGCATAAAATTCCTAAATGCATAGGTTAAAAATAATAATAGTAATTCTATATTAAAACTTTTTTTTAAATTTATATAATAACAATTTTAATGTTATGTAGCTAAATTTTTTCATTAAGTAATATTAAAAATAAAAAAACACACGAGTAGTTTAATATCTGTTAGACATTTTTATAAAAAAAAAATTAAAAAGTTAGACTTACTATTGAGCTGTGTAAAAGTTCTACTTTTCTATATAGTAAATTTTAAAAGTAAAAAAAAATATGATTTTTAAAAAACAAATTGATAAAAGTTGATTTAGTTTTAATGTCAGATCATAATTGCATAAACTATAACCTTATATAACATTGTTAAATATTATGTATTCATAACACATTTTTTTCAGAGATTTAATGTATCCTTTATCTATAATAATAATTTTATTCATAATTCTGCATTACAGCTGAAATTAAAGCATTTGCAAATTTACACTAAAAATATATTTTTAAGAAAGGAAAAAAAGAGTTTCAATGACTGCCACTTTATATTAACAACTTCAAACTAGAAATTTCAGAATATATATATTTATTATGAAAAAATTGAATTGTTAAAAAGTTATTTTAGTTTATTCCTTATTTACTCTCAACTATGAATTATAAAACCCAAAACATTTTCAGTTTTAATGCTAAATATTTAATTTTAATATGTAAACAGAATTTTTTTTGAAAAAATCATTTTTATATTAATTCAGTTTTTGAAAAATCATATAAAGAAACTGAATTTTTTATCATTTAGTAATGCAAAACTTTATGTAAGTGTGAATAGATAAAGGATTTAATTTTTTTTATTTTTTACATAATTATCTTTTTCAAAAAAGCAATCCAAATATTTACTAATAAATAAAACAAAATTTTCAATATTTTTTTTTTTTACGATCTTTTCCGTGATATAGAAAAATTGTGCTGTTTTTATTACAGCATAATATTCAAATTTATGAAATTTACCAATGCATAACTTTTTACAAAAAAGTAAATTTAAATAGTAAAAATCAGTCATATATCACATGACCCATATAGCTTGTATTACCAATGTGTAATATATAAAGAGCCTGCTACTAGCTCTAAACAAGCTTAATTTTTTTTTTTTTTAAATAAAAAAAAAAATTGAAATAATAAATTTAAATTTAGTTACTTTATTTTTTTTATTAATAAATATAATACTTCTGTTAATACAACTTATAAATTACAATATAACAATTCGTCAATTGCTAAAACAGAGAACCTTTAATAAATAAAATAACTATTGCAAAGAGCTTTCAACTCCTATAAGTCCTTATCCATGCAATATAAAAAATCCTATTTTTCTCCTAAGCAATAAATTCAACATTTCATTGCATTGGCCAGGAACAACTAATCAGAAAGCTGGTTAATTTTGAATTCATAGGACAAGATGAATTTTATATAAGATATGATTCTTTAATCTTGCGGTTTTTATCGTGTGTTTCATGCATTAATATTGTAAAATTCTTTGGACTACATATATGGCATGTATTCAAAATTAACCAGTTTTGCGATTAGTTGTTTCCAGGCCAATGCAATAAAACATTAAATTTATGGCTTAGGAGAAAAATAGGATTTTTTATACTGCCTTGATAAGGACTTGTAGGAGTTGAAAGCACTTGGAAATAGTTATTTTATTTATTAAAGATTCTCTGTTTTAGCAATTGACGAATTGTTATATTGTAATTTTTTTTATTATTTTTTTTTTTAATGATACTAATACAATATATTGCATTTAATTTTAAACATTTCTAAAATTCTACCAATATAATTATAGGCTTGTATTTGAATGATTGTTAATTTTTAAAAAAAATTTAAATCTGTAAAGTGATTTAACTCAGTTTTATGGATTAGTGATAGTGTAACAGTAATAATAAAACTTTAAAACAATAATGATGTGATGTGATGTACTGTAGCTTCTTCTTGAAGGAAGTCAAGAATCTCTCGGCAATTATGCCCAGAGAAACCTGTTAGCTACTTAATTTTACATTCCCCAGTCTAAGTTTTTCCATATTCTGCTCCATCCCATTTCCACAACATAATCTTTGTCAACTCTACAGCCTTTATATCTAAATCCCCTTTATCTTTTTCCAAACCCAGCATAAAAACCAATAATCCACTTTCTGTATAATCACTTTTTTCATATTTATTCTTCCATAACTTCATTATATGTGCCCACACAGTAGTGCCATCTAGTGCAGGTTTGTGCATAAAATCTCTATTTTGTGACTACTCATTCATCATGTGATGTTTTAATAATAAAACAATATATTTTTTTATATTATAATTTTTTTTTCGTTAGTTTACAAATGATTGATTTGTTTTGTCAAAAAAACAAATGTATGAGCTCTTACTTAATAGCTTTTTTTCATTTATAATTAATAATTATAATTTTATTCTAAGAATTCTCTTAGTTCTGCTAGAACTGCTATGATTAATTTTAACACTTTTTTGGCAAATTCTGCAATAGCTCAAAGCAGTGCTGGTGATTGAATTACACCTATTATGATGCATCTTGAATGGCATTTGAATATGTTGTTTGTTGATGGTTGTATTGGAATTTTAAGATAAATACTTATAAATAAATAGTAAAGATTATATATTTTAGCTTTTATTTTTACTATTGGATGTAGCTGAAGGTACCAGAAAATTAAAATTTATAATTAAAAGATCTACTTTTTTAATTTAAATTACAAAAATGGTGGCACTTGTTCACATCTTATTTAGCAAGCAGAAATAATGCTAAAGATTTTTTTTTTCAAGATTGTTTCAATCATTTGAAAGATGTCTTTATTTTATAGGTATAAAATATATTTATTTCTATAATTATATAATGTTTTTAGAAGAATTTAAACTTATATTATAGGAAAGAAGAAAAAAAATTGATTTTCTAGCTAATGTAAACTGCTTTTTTATTTTTAAAAATATATATAGTTTTTATTACTTTTTAATTTTTAGATATTTTTAAAGTTAATTTTAATAATAATTTTGATTTTAAAAAATAGCTGTATTTTGATAACACCTGAAAGCTAGAGAATGTTTCCCAGGATCCTGGAATCCCAGGGTCCCAATTGATTTTGGCCTCGAGGATTTATCCCCGGGAAATTTTCTTTATTCCAGGATTTTCTGGTCTGAATTACTAACTTCAATAATCAATACTTACAGTCTTTTACACACATTGCATATATATGTGTATCCATTGTGCGCTGGCAAGATAAATAGTTTCTTCATAATTTGAAATTGTTAACAATAAAGATGTGTATTACTTTAATTTAGAAAAATATTTATTTTCATATATTTCATTTGCTATATATATATATATCTGGTTTGTTAGGCTGGGTTTGAAGACATTACATGTCTAAAAAATTCATGCTTGCAAACTGGTAGGAACTTGTTTCATAAATACTGAGAGTTAGTGTTTAGATCAAGTTTCTCTGGTTCCTATCCTTCACTGATGAAAGAGATAGTGAATTCTGACTCTTTTGATGTTTATGTAAACAAAATACGCTTGTTCGGATGTTTTGGTAAAGCTCCATCTATTGATCATAAATGCAAGCGATAGCAAGTTACATGATTTATAACTTGTTTTTGTTTTTCATATATATATATATATAACAGAAAACAAAAGATAAACCCTTTCTTACATATCTCTGTAATGTTGTTATCATTTTTCAATTCTAGACTCTTCTCAAATGAGTCAACTCAAGCCCTTGTACACATTCATGATTATACATGTCATTTTTCCTTGAAAAATCCTTTTACAGTTGAGCTACTTTTCATATATTTTATTTCTTTAATATTTTGTGGTAATGAAGAGATCAAAAACATGTATCTGGCAATACTTCATTAAATAAAAAAGCAAGATGTAATCATTGTGGTACCATACTCAAATGTAGAGATTTTTCTACAAGTGGCTTGCTTTGGCATTTAAAAACTAAACATTTTATTAAGAAGCCTATGTTGACAAATGATTGTACTGTCAAACAGTCTGCATGGGATGAATCTGTAGAAAACTCTTTGAAATATTTAAAAAGTGTTCCTTCTCAGGAGTAGAAGTGCAAATTTCCTATGTTTCTTACAGTCATATTACATGTCAATTGCTAAATCAGTTTCAAAATAAACTAAAATGAAATAATTTTTTTAATAATGTAGTCATGAATCTGTCATGGTTTAAAAAGAAAATGTTAATTTTCTGAGAAGTAAGTTTTGAATTTGTTTCAGTTTGTGGTTTATATATATATGAATAAAATGCTGAGAAATTTTCAGTTTTAATTCCACCTATAATAATCCCAGGATCCCAGGAAAATAATTTTTTATCCTGGGATTGCTGAAATCTAGGGAAAATACAATCTGTACTGAAAGGCATATGTTAAATAAATATATTAGTGCAAAATTAGTGTTAACACTCTCACACTGTGCTAACACTATAATAGTTTTAATTGTTTTCACTGGAAGTAAGCTGTAAATGTTAAATTCAATATTAAATCATTATTATTTCTCAGAATATAATAAATTTGACTTAATTTGATAGATATTTTTGTTTAAAAATGAAATAAATTCTTAAAAATCACATTTGATTTCTTTAAATATTAATAAATTATATCTGATCAAAATAAAAGCTTTGCATGTTTTTAATATTTTAATATGATAAGTTATAAAGTAAAAATAAAATGGATAATTTATAAAATAATTAATGATTTAATTAACAGCACAATCTATCTTTAAAAAAAAACTGAAAAAGAAACAACTAATTAAGTTGTTTCTATTAAGATTTTATTCCAGATAAATTTAATCAGAACCATAATTAAACATAATCAATAGAATTAAGAAAAAGAAAACAGGCTTAAAAGATAAGGGAAAACAAGCAGAGGTGGGCTGGGAGAGATCATACTAATGATTATAATATAAAAAAATATATAGATATAAAACATTAAAAGCATAAAGCTAAACTAATTAATAAAGAATCAAAATTATGCCCAAATTCACAACTCCACCAGACTAGCCAAGAAAATAAACTCTAAAACACTACCAATGGTTTCACTGCTACAAGCAGAACTTCTCAAGTGTAAAGAACTTCAAAATAACAATATATTTAAAGTAAATATTACCCACAATTCTACTTATTTCCCATACACCCTTAATATTAAAAGAACTTTTAAATAAGTTAATTGCTTCATAATCATAAATTTTTAATAATAAAGATTTTTTAATTCTTTTTTTTTTGTTACTTAATTTCTCTCAAAGAAGACAACCTTAGCTTCATCAAAATCAATAGTATGCCCTATCTCTTTTTTGTGGATGTATAAAGCAAAACTAAGATATTTATTTTTAACCCTACTTTTACATACCTCTATTCTAGTGAGGTGGCTTTGTTTCAAAAAGATCAATTTTATAAAGATTGAGTGTTGGCTACTCTGATAAATTTATTAAAAGTATTTTATTTAATAGTAAAATTTGTAATGATGTAAATAATAAAGAAAAATATGATTTTAATTCTTTGTCATTTAAATCATCTTGTAAAAATAGTAATTTGTTTGGATAATAAGAAAATTGCTTGAAAAAGGGGTATTACTTTGAATAATTTATTAAATAATACAAAGGAAATTTTTAATAGAAAGACTATTCCTGGAATAGTGTACATTATCCCTTGTTTTTGTAAGAGGATATATATATATATGTCAGAGTAGTTTGAGCTTAAATTAAAGAATAAAGGTACATAAAAGTATGGTTAAAAATAAATATCTTAGTTTTGCTTTATATATATCCATGAAAAAGATACCGACCATACTATTAATTTTGATGAAGCTAATGTCTTCTTTGAGACAATTGCAATAAAAAGAATGTTAAAAATGTATGATTCTGAAGCAATTAACTTATTTAAAAATTCTTTTAATATTAAAGATGTATGGGAAGTAAGTGGAATTGTGTGTAATGTTTAGTATAAATATGTAGTTATTTTATAGTTTTTTTTACACTTGAGAAGTTTGTTTGTAGCAGTGAAATCATTGGTAATGTTTTAGAGTTTTTTTGTTGTTGTTGTTGTTGTTTTTTGGCAAGTTTGGTTGAATTGTGAATTTGGGATAATTTTTATTATAGATATAAAAGGAAAAAAAGCAAAACCAAAGTCAATGCCTATGAAGAAGTTAAAAACACACAATTTCCAGCATTATATAAATTAAATTCAGTTTTAGATGCAGGATAATTATAATTTACTTCAGATCAATGTTATAGTCCTTTTCAGTACTGACACTTTGTTAGCCATCTAGAATATTTATCTTAGTAAAGTAAAAATGAATAAGCATGAACTGCTAAGGGTACTCCATGACATACCAGCCAGAATTCACCATGTAGCCTATTCAGTTTCAGAACATTGTCAAGATAGAAACAGTTTGAGATGCAACTTCTGCCTTCTGGTCTGCTTTCCTAGTTGCCCTTTCATATAGAACTCACAGATAAATGGTGGTAAGCTGAAAAAAACTGAGGAAGGTCAGTCTTCTAATAAATCAACAGTGAAATTATAAGAATTCTGATCAGTAATAATCTGCCAGTGGTAAGAATACTTAAAAATTATTTATGGCTTTGCACAAACATATATAGAAGGCCTTAGTAAATTAATGATATAACATATATTTATTTATCATTGATAAGTTTTTTTATTGTAATTTTTTTTATTGTTTTTATGGATATTATTCATTAACGAATCTTTTAATATACCATAAAATATGGATATACATTGATTAGGTATGTATTTACTTATAATTAATATTTAATATTTATTTTTAATATTTAAATTTATTATTCTATTTTATTATCACTTTTTATGAAATCAATTGAAAGTGTATAAATATGTGATTGATATTTTATTTAACTTGTTTCATGGTAGTACTCATTGTCTCAATAATCTCATTTCACATGCATACATATTGATTCGGAGTTAAAAAATGCAGAATTGTTACCTAGAAAATTCCTATGATGGTGCCAGAGAGTATAATAATTATCTATAGTCTTCTTCAGAGAAAGTGTAGCCTGACTGCTGGTAACTAAGCTCAAACTCTGTAATAATAAAACCCTGATAAATGAATATTCGATGAGACCCTCTGAGATAGAATTTGATGTATGATAATCAGAATATATAACTAGGATGCCTTATATAAATATTTACATAAGAGATATAAGCTTTAATCATCATCATCAAATTTATATACTGATAAAAAAAATTTTTTTAAAAAATATGCATTTATTTATATAGACAAGAAGAATTGTCTTAAGTATGTATAGATTTATTGCTGGTAATATAAGCATCATCATCAGTCAAGGGATTCCTGATAACAGATAATGTTCAAGATTATTATTTAATACTGGTAATAACTTTTGTTACATTAATTGATATAACTTCTAGCTTTAGCATTTGACAATATATCTAAAATGGCTCATCTTATATTACATTTGCTTAATTTATAAAAAAAAGATTTTATGATCAACTTTAAGCAAACGAGCTTTTAAACCAATTTGATTTTTTAGATACAAAAAATTTCATTTTAAACCTTGATAAACAAATAATCAAATAATAAATATGTAATTCTAAGTAATCACAGTTATGAATATATATATAATGTTAGAGATTATTGTTCAATATTGACTATTATTATATTAATGGATATGCCTTATAGTTTTAGCATAAACAATATGTGTTACAATTTTTTTCCTTGTTTATAAAGAAGATTATCATGAATAACTTTTTGGTAATTAAAAAAAATCAGTCAGTTTAAAAATTAGCTTACAATATATATCTAGACTGATTAAAAATTGTTCATAATATTCTTTTATATAAACAAAGAGAACTTAATAAAAAATAGTCTATTCTTTTATTATACATATTGTCAAATACTGTAGCTAGAGGACATATCAATTACAATAACAGTTATTCATAACAGTGATTTGAGAATAAGAATCTTTTAGTATTGTCAGACAATGTTTTAGTACTGTCAGGCTCTATCTCCTGGCAATAAGACTAATTTTCCTCCTTAAATTAAGTTACTTGCAATGTAGAACATTTTAGAATTAGAAGCAAGCTTAACTCTATGTAAGTAAAATGTATGCTACATTTTGAGGATTGAATAAAGAAGTGATATAATTAACACTTTTAAACTTTGAAATAACTCTTTAATAAAATAATATGAAAATTGCAAAGAAATTCTCATCGTATTCCTATAATAATATATAAAACACTATTACATAAATCATTTATATCCTTTATGTAATATGAATATGACTACTTGCAAATATCTTTGGCTAGTTTTAATATCTTATCCCTCACCCCTAATATTTTCATAGATAATGCATACACTAAGCAAAATCACTTATTAGTTACATATAAGTAGTTTAGGAAACATCTTTTTAAATTAAAAGTTTAAACTGTTTAGCATATACTAAAAAATATATATTAAATATATGTGTACAATCTTTTTTTAAAAAAAAGGAAAAAAGTAAATGTTGAAAAATTTACACATTAATTCTTTTGTTGTCAGTTAAATGCTAGAATAATTAATATTTTAATCAATTATCATTATTGAGGAATTTACAAGTATTATTTAAATTGAACTTTTACTAATATCAACTTTTTATATTCACCCATTGGTAGTATTTTTAGTATTTTCACTTTTTCCCCCCCTTTTATCATGCAAGATCTACTTTTGAGAAATACATTTTTGTTAGTTTTCAAGATAATTTTTTTATGGCATCCTGTCTGGTATATTTTTCATTATGTAAGATAGTCAAATTATAAAAAAGTTTTAGACTCGGTACTTATGACTCCACTAGCAATTAAATTTGCAGATATCGGAAGACAATTTAACTAGATTTGTGATTAGCATATAATTTTATAATATACATAAGTAAATACTTGAAATACAGGCATTCTTCATAAACCTGGAGTTTAATTGTAAATGTAAGTTATTTGAACTCAAGCATTCAAGCACCCTTCAACTACTGGTGCTAATCCCCTATATTTATAATTAAGCTCCAGGTATATAAATAATGTCTGTATTTCACATATTTACACCTTAAGCAGTATCCTGCCCATTCCTCTTCTATGTATTTAAATGGATAAGGTCCTATATATGAGGGGTCAGAGTGACTTGAGGTCAGCATGGGCATGGCAATAATATTTGCATCAGCATGGGATTTGGGCTTTCCATCATTAGATTTTCAATAGTAAGGATGACGGAAGAGTTGGAGATTGGAGTAGATTGAAGTATGAAGATTTGGATCTTAATGTAAACTGAGCACTGATTATATATGTGTGGGAGATGATAATCTGGACCAATTGATGAATGCTAGTTCAACATGAAATATGTATATTGGTGATTATTTATTTTTTCTACATGTGTTTGGTCATGGGTATCAGTGGTGTGAGATAGTATGGATAGTTGAAGGGTTCTTGAAAGTCTGAGTTCAAATCCCCTATAAATTTTTTATAATAGCAAAAAATAAAGGCTATTGGCTTTATTGCTCAAAATTTCATAAGAAGTTTGAATGCCAGACATGCAAGTGTCAGAATCAATCCTGGGACTCATGACTTCAAATTGAATGTTTTACCACTGTGCATGACACAATAGCGAATGAAAAAATGATAACAATAATTTAACAGATTTTCTTATAGCTGGATTAGTTTTGCTTCAGCAGTTAACATCATGTTATTTTTCTTTCTTTTTTTCAATGACTTATGCAATTTCTTTTTATATATCTACTATTTTTTCATATGGTAAATTGTGTTTTCTGAAATCAAAATTAATTCTAGATTTTTTTGCCAAAAAAAAATATTAACCTGTTTGCCTGATGATAACGTGACCTTTTTTAGTCATTCTTTGGTTAATGATTTATTTATTGGACACACACACAAAATAATTTTAATTAAAATTACATTTTCTTTTCTGACATTGAACGTTTAAAATGAAATTGTAAAATTACATAAACATAAATTAATTATTAAAATAAAGAAAAATAATAAAGTAGGTGGAGCTGCTTCTAGGAAGAAAGTCACTTGCTTCACACCTCTATTAAAAAGACTTTAAAAAGTCAGTTTTGCTGCAATCAAAGGTATTCCTTATATGTACTTGTCCCTTTAAAGAACATTATTTGCTGTTTGTGTGCCTTTTTATCACAACTATCAGTTTTTAGTGTATTTTTATCATTATTTCACTGAATCTACCATATGCTCACAATAGACAACCAGATTCTTCCCCCTGATTGATGGGTAGTTTCACTGTTCTATGTATCATAGAGGGTTTTATTCTTTCTTAGACTCTTGATTTAAATTCCTACTCCAGATTTTCTATCATTGGAGTAATCAAATTTTTTATATGTTGTTCAATTATTTAGGTCATTAAAAACGATCTTTTTTTCTCACACCTACCCCCTCTGGGGTAGTAAACTGCCTAAAATTTCAAATCAATTTTTGCATTAGCCAACTAAAATTAGCATTAACAATCTCTCCAGTGTGGATTTGCTTCGTTTTTTTAAAATCAAATTCTTTAGTTTTCTCATTAAACAGAAGTCAAGAATATCTCAGCAATTATGGCCATTGCCCCTAGTGGCAAAAATGTGCAAAAACATAATTCTCACAACAACAAAAATCTTCATAACTTCCAAAAATGTTAACCAAATTAAATTTCAAAGAAAAATCAATTGAAGACATCATCAGCACAGAACCTATTTCAAAATCTCCATCTCCAAACTGTCTGGATTTTCCTCTCCTACAGGCTGAGGTTTTCCCCATCAAAGGCAAAAAGCAATCCCAAAAAAATAATATGACAAATCATAATGTTGCTCCAAGCAAACTGGGAACATTAAAAATTCCTCAACTATGAGGGAGGAAATCAGCCTGCTACACCTAAGGTTAATGCAGAAACCTCAGCCAACTCTGAATCCTCTAAAAATCTAACACACAATAATTACTCCCAAAGATGATGCTACTCGTGATTTCCCCATCTCAACCTATGAGTGCAACTAAGTCTGCCAATATTCTTCCCACTAATATCAGTCACACTATAGAGCAATCCCTTATTAAAAAGACTTCCATAGATAGCTCCCTAAAAGCACAGCAAGTTTTTGCTAATTCCTATGCTCAGGCTGCATCCAGCATCATACCAAAAATCCCAATATAACCACATCACAAACATGCCAAGCTGAACTTCTTCAAAATCTGTGGGGCCTTGATGAGGACAATCCTAACAATCATGATTCAGTCACCTTCATTCCTAGTAAACAACTCATACCAGGTGATCTCAGATTAATTTAATCACACAGTTTCACCGCTTCTCCTCAAGTACTTCATTGCTACCAGAGTGACAGTTCTGTCAGATTTACAATGCAGACTCCATAAATTTCCAACACAGCAGCTCTATGACCTTATCAAACTCCACTATCTAACTGATAATATACATAAAATCCTCACTGATAATATACATAAAATCCTCATCCTTCCTAATGATTGATACATGGCAATAGAGATTCACAACACAATACAAAGACAAGCCTTCAAAAACAGATTCAAATTTTTACACAATATGTTTCTGGTTGCAATAGACCTAATAGACCATCCATACTTGAGAGGTTTATCAAAAACTGTCACATAGGGATGGAGAGGCAGCACCTACAGAAATATCTTGAGGCATTCAGACAGTTACCTCATTTGAGTACCTTAGAGATTCTCTCACCAATGGTCTCACCTTCACCAATTTATCCTCATTTCAATTTATCCTTAAAAAGGTCTCTCTCCTGAAAGCATTCCCACAACAATAGCAGATGATCTATCACCTTTGATTATCTCGATTAAGGGTATGGGTGACAATGTTTCACCTGCAAAGGCCACAACCACCTCATTCGGAACTGGCCTCAAAAGAAATTGCAACTCTTGCCAGAAAAAAAGGGACTAAACCACATCTGTGCTTTACACAGCTCCAATAAATATGAACTTCCTCCTTCAGCTAACCTCTCACCTCCACTTGATACCAATTCAACCTTTCAGCATTCAGCCACTATCTTACCTTCCAGTAAGTCTCAAGCTTCATCTAGGCCACATAATTTTGATTTCACTTGTAGCCCACCATTCTCAGTTCCATGACAGGACCCTCTTTTCTTGACAGACATCTACTAATTCAAACTCAGAAATCATCCTTCCTGAGACTACCAACTCTGGCCCTCACATCAGAAGTGTGCATGCCCTAACCCATCTGATAGTGACACCAACTCTGACAGACAGATTTCCATCCTTGACCTTCCCAGTGAAACCATAATGGATCCTCTTCTGGGACCCAGGACAATTATCAGACATACAGAACATACAAGGAAAAAAATTTTTTCAGTGAAGAATTCTCTGGCTTCAACCTGGACCTCATCAGCCTCCTCCCTTCACACTCTCTCACCTTCCTCTGATGAATTTTTCTTGGACAGTGTTTCATCAGTGACATAGAGAATGAATCATTATGCAATTCTGACAGGAGAAGAAAGAACTGTACTTCTCACATCTCTCCCAGACCAGTTCATCCTTACTCACCATAAAAATTTCTAAATTCCTACTGTTCTCCATTGCTTATATTTATATCTTGAGGTCACATATGCTTATCTCTGTTGTTGGTTTATGCATTCAGGGCCTTAATTCAATCCATAGGTTCCTCACTCTCAAATGGTTTGAACTCAACTCTCCCAACATCCTCTTTCTTGCTGAAACTAAACTCTCCACTCACTTCAACTACAGGATTTACTCTACTTTGTCCACCTTTGGCCTTTTTGAGTATTTTACTGCCTTGACTTCTGCTGGAGGAGTCACCATCCTCATTAATAAACATGCCCCTCCCTCTACTTTTTTATCATACATATCGATGTTCATTCTATTATCTTGGAAGTGCAACTTGGGCACTGGAATTTATTTATATCTGCCCTCTAATGATAGTGACACCCTCATTCAATTTTATTATTCACCAAATCAACAATATCATAACTACCACTTTCCTTTCCATTCTTCTTCTGGGTAACTTCAATATGGGCTATCAGTCCTTCACAAACAAATATCTCCAAGGACATAATGTGTGGCAGGGCCTTTTCCCAGACCATGCCTACTCTTTCTACACCTGTAAGCATCAAATCCTTATTTATTTAACATTCTACTCTCCTGATCTCCATTTCATGATTGATTCGGCCCAACTTCACACCATACCTTTTTCAAATCACAAGGCATTACACATCTCCCTTGACATTAACTCTGGCCCTCCAGTAAACCTTGGCCTCAGAAGAATAATATGATTCCTCAACAAACAAATTATGCCAATAGCATTGCTTTCAGAAATTTATATATACCTTTATAAAATCAATATCCTTCAAATGGAGCCCATCTCCACATGGTTCACATTTGTGGAAATCCTGCAAGCTGCCATCCACAAATACACCTAGATTTCCCAAGGGCCTCTCAAGTTGCTGGCTTTCATAGACAAAATTTCAGAGCAACTGATTCAGGAGAGTGGGCCATTAGACAGCATTTTCATCCAACAGAAACTTTAATACCATGATGCTCAAAAGACCTAGGCTGAGTACAACTCAGTCAAATGCACCTAGTGGTACATGGGGAATCAGAATTGTTGGACCAGAAGTTACCTGGGGTGAGCTCTTGGTTCCCACAAGAAGCAAATCACCCCTCATCCATCACGGTCAGCAACAAATCTTATATAAGTTTGAGAAACCATTACAAGCACATGCTTCTCAAAGCTGACATTCCTCTTTTCACTATACCATCAAGCTTGAATGTCAGCTCTGAACCTGGAATCACCCAGGCCTTGCTACTTAACAAACTGAAAAGCTTTCCTGACCATGTCCACCCTGATCCTCATGCTATCCCCAAGTTTATCTTTCTCCACTTAAATCAGTTCACCATCCCCATTATTTTCAACATGATAAACAAGCTGTCCTCAGGTGCTTATATCATCAAGAGTCTCTATCTGGTAACATTAGTCACTTTCCTTAAGAAAGATTGGCCACCTACTGATCTCAAGAGTCAGGCCCATTTTGATGACACCTCTGCTCATAAAACTTATTAAGTCTACCATTAAGGAGTCACTAGAACAATTCATACTTCCTGCCCTTTCTGCCTCACAGTTTGCTTGTAAGAGGTGCTCCACTCTTGGGCTTCCACACTCTTTAACATGACCACTGATCATGTTAGGTGGTCTTGAAATGACAGGTCCATCACTATCCAACTAGACATCCAAGCAGCCTTTGATTCTGTTAGGGTCGACCTGCTCCTTGATGTCCTCAGGAACCTGAACATCCAAGAGGCCCTTCCGTTCATCCCTCACAATCCCCTGTCCAACAGAGAAATCCTAGTTACCCTGGATAGGAAAGTTGCCCCTGGCTTCACACCTAACACATTCATCCCTCAGGGCTCTTCTGTGAGCACTTTGTTGTTCACTGCATTTCTGAATCCCCTCTTGCTCAGTCTAAAATATGATCTCCCTGGCACCTTTATTCCTGCACTGAGCAAAAGCATCAAAGGTCTTTCTTATGTAGGTGGTGTGGTTATCTTTCTCCCCTCAGTTGATCTCATCCCCAGGCTTCAACAGATCCTCACTTGGTATACCAAAACATACAGGCTGGAATTTATCAGTGATAAATCAGCAGCCTGGCAACTATCAACTGGTAAACAAATCTCTTCCACCTTCAATGCCAAGCCACACAACACCTCAGATTTCCCCTCATGCTGTCTTAAATCAGCAGCCTGGCAACTATCAACTGTAAACAAATCTCTTCCATCTTCAATGCCAAGCCACACAACACCTTAGATTCTCCCTCATACTATCTCCTAGGGAAATGAGAGTATGGGTCCAAACCACACTGTATCAAAGCAAATCATCCACCCTTAGTGCTATCACACAAGTATATACTTCTCCCTTTATGGAAATGTCATCCTCATCAATCTTCTAGTGTTTTCTAAAATAGCATATTACCTCCCCATTGTTCTACCTACACATTCCTTTATATCCAAAATCAATTCCCTTTGTATCTGTTTTCTCTGGGGCAGAAAGGTGCAGTGGCCATCAGCCTAAAAAGAACTTGTTTTCCTAAAACCTCAATGGGTTGGGCATGCACTCCATCAACACTCTTCTGATCCAGAGGTCTCACAACATTATTTTTACACTCCTAAGTCACTTTCCTGCCAACCTTGTGCATATCATTATCACACCCACTGACACTCCTCCTCCCAGTGGCAGGCTCAGACCATGGACCTTACTCATTGTGAACATCCTATAAAAGGCTGGCTTTGTTATAACATCCATCAGCAGCAAACTAAAGTACTGGGAGGTTTTCAATCAGACTGCAGACTTCTTCATTGTGTTCCCCTACATTCCTCAAACTTACCAATGCTCAATTAATTAGCAAATTCAAAAGGTGGTCCCTTGAGGCAAAATTCCTCAATTTCCTCCTCAAAATCAATCTTCACTCCCTTCCCACAAATCAATTTTTGGTCAATTATAGGGGTTTCACCAAGATCTCTCCCATATGCTAGCTCTGTAAAACTGACAATGAAATCCTCCAGCACTTTGTGTCTCTTTCTACTTGGTGTGAGAAATATCATCAACTCCTGCCTTTTCTTATGGAGGAATACCATCTTCAACCTCCAAGAATCCATAGAAACAGGGATCTTTGCAGCAATTAGACTATCAGTTTTCCTCATCTATGCCCTTTGGTTGCTCTGATGTGCCATTATCTTTGACCAGAGAGTACACTCAGTGAATCAAAAGCTCTTGACCTAATTCTCTCTCCCAAAACCAGAGATACTAAACTAGCCCCACCTCCACACCTCACAGACACTTGGGCAATCCTCCAATTCCCATCCTTTCTGCCTCTGACATAGGACTCAATCATGAAGACATGCATTTCAGACTGGCCTAGACTACCTACCATTTTCTCTTTCCATTTTCCATTCTCTTTTCATATGTATTTTCCCTCTTACCATGTTGCTCCTGAAATTTCAATTTATCATATAATCACCCCCTTGTAAACCTTTTTCTAACTGTATCTGTATCTGTTTTTTTTTTTATGAATAAATGTTCATCACTGAGAAAAAAAAGAAAAATATATTTTTAATTTCAAAAATAAATAAATAAATAAAAAATTTTCAATTTGTATTTGTAAAATTTATAAAAATTTCACAAATTTATACTTTTTTAATTCTTGGAGAACTGGCTCTCTATTTAAATTTTATCTGGCAATTTTTATTTATTATATTACATCATAGTAAATATTAACTTTAATCATTACTGCTTTAAGATATCCTAATGACTTTCCATTCTTGAGAATTTCTCAATAGGTTATTTAAGATATAAAATATTTGCTTACACATTCCAACAATATTACAGTTTACATTTTAGAATCTCCTATTTCATAACCTGGATTATGATACAAAGTTAGCAATAACTTTTAATGTGCACACATATTCAATCTTTTTACTTTATTTATTGCATGATTATATTACTTCAATTCCCATGCCTTTTTCTGATTTGGATCAGCTAAATAAATTTATTGTTCTACATTTTCTCTGATTACTTGCTTCTATAAATTAATTGTTATATAAAATAATATTTTTAGAACATTTATTAACTACAGATAATAGTTATGTGATTTAACATAAATAGCTAAAAGAAATACACTTCCATTTTATAAATATAGGGGATTTGAACTCAGACTTTCAAGATCCCTTCAACTACTATCTCATATCACTGATACACATGTAGAAAAGATAAATAATCATCAATATACATATTTTGTGCTGATGACTCTAGGTTACACACATGCCATTTTATCTTTAAATAAATAGATAGTCTAATTAAAGTTAATAATTAAAGTTAGACATATAAATTAGTTGAGATCCATGCTCTACTGTTGATGCCAGTGGGTCGGAGTGTGAAAAAGATTAATTGCTTGCCTCGAAAATGTTGTTAATTAGTTTGCAGATTTGGAGAGTGGGTAAACAGGGCAGAATTCTTAAGTATTCTTGATCTTTGATCTCGCGTAGGGTTGGATTTGAGGTACTTTTACCCAGGCTGTGAATCGTATTGAGTTAACATACAATTTTGACCAGTACATTATCAATATGATGGAAATTATTTTTGTAATATATATATATACAATTATTGTTGTTATATAATGATATTTTATTTTATATTGTATTGTAAGATTTATTAAAATATATAAAAAAATATCATAGTGGATTAAATTTCTTTCCATTTTTGATGATATATTCTTACCTGTTTAGCATCAGGAAGATTAACAATAAGTAGTAATTGATAGTTTCCTAGCAATATCAAATGGTAAAGTTAGCTCTGCTTATGTGGATATAATCTCTCAATTTCTATCTTTTATCAAACTAAAAAGCCATGATAAAATATAATTCAACTTATATAACTCTCTGGAAAATATTAATTATTATTTGTAGGATATCAAAGATGCTATCATCTACATTCTCACACCAATAAATATAGGTTTCTTAGTTTAAATCTGTATATGAATTTGGGTTTGAAGTCAAGGAGTACCTCTTTTAATTCAATAAACCCAAACAAAAGAGATTAATAGAAAAAAACTTGTTTAACCTCAGAAGAATTGCTAATTACTAGTAATCAGTAGTTTTCTGGTAGCATCAAAAGATAAAATTATGTATGTTTAGCTATTCATTATCAAACTAAATATCTATAAAAAATATAATTCAACATATATGTGTACTTATGCATTAATGCAATTTATATCTAAACAATACCAAATAATATCAGTCCAAAATCTCATATGACTGGTTATTATGCAAACAAAATACTCTCATGCCAAAACAATGTTGTTTAATGAAATATTCTCAAGCCAAAATATAAGGCAATATTTTTTTTGTTTATAGAGAGAAAAAAACATTTTTATAATTTGGCTTAGAACCAGTCATATTAGAAATAATCTTAATATGTTAAGTATTATTAAATATTGCTATTCAATGTAAATATGGATCATCTCTTGTACTATATATGTGTATCAGACAATATGAATTTTTGTCAGATATTCTAGAGATTTGAATACATTTAACTATATTAAAAATGATATTATCATTTTCAACTACTATTAATTCACTAGAGAATGATAATCTCTCCAAGTTTAATACAAATTTCCAATTTGAACTTATTCATATTACTTCAGCAAACATTCTTATTTCATTCAATCACATCATTTGTGGTCTCTATCTAGGCATTTGGAAATTCAATTTTAAATTTCAATTTTCCATCTATTATCATCTTTTCTAGCAATGTATGAAGTCCAGTTTCATTTGACTTTTAATTTTTTTAATGATAGCAATAGTATCTTTTTGTTATCTTACCTAAATATTTCACTTTTTATTCTCTTTCGTTACTCCCAACATATATCTGTCCATACATCATTAAGTGATCTGAAGTCTTATATTACTTTTCAGATTAATGACCTAGTTTCAAATCTATAACTAACAAATGATAAAACATTTAATAAAAATCATCCTTTTTAATGACATAAGCATTTAATATTATTACTTATATCACTCCATCCAAATTTAATTCTATGATCAATTTCATCCATTATGTTTATATTTGTGTTAATAATTTGTAGTTTGTAATTTTTTTAAATTCATGATTAACAATCTTGCTTTTTTTTTTCAGAGAAAACACATTGAATATTATTTTAGTTCTTTCCTATATCTTTTAGACCTATTTTCTTACTTTTATCTTAGGACTTTTAAAAAACTATATATCAAATATTTAAATTATAATTATAATTTACCAAGTAATTAAAATAATATAGTAATAATACTGATTTATAAGAAAAATGATTAACAAATATTAGAAATTATAGATCTATCATTTTTTAATAAGTTCAATACAAAATGTTAACTGAGATAAGTTCAATTTGTCTGATTCAAACCAATCAAAAGAATAAGATGGATTTAAAATTGGTTTAGTATTGTGGAATACGTCTAAATATTGAGAAACGTTATAGAAAGATTCAATGAATTTACGCTTTGGATTTTTATATTATAAAAAGATATTTGATTCTGTTAGTATTTTCAGTTGATTAATACTTTGGATTATCAAAATATAAAAAGAATATTGTTATATTCTTAAAAATATTTAATTACTGCTGATGCAGTAATTAGATTACAGATATTATTAAAAAGATTAACTTGATAAGACTGTATAACTGGATAACACATAAACATTTTACAGCAATTTTACAAGAATTAAAATAATACATTGTACAGGCTTAAACCTGCATTTATATATGTAATATATTCAGGGTTCGAACTCAGACTTTCACAGAACCCACCACTCTCAGTGCCATCTCATATTGCTGACCCACCTGATCACACACATGTTGAAAAGATAAATAATCACCAATATACATATTTCATGCTAAACCAGCAATCATCAGTTGGTCTAGATTACTATCCTCACACATATATATAATCAGTACTCAGCTTTATATTAAGATAGCCAATATTTATATTTTAATGGACAGGCTTTAAACTATTCCAACTCACAACTCTTTAGCCTTCCATTTCATTGAAAATCTGATGATGGAATGTTCAAAGCCTTTGTTAGTGTCAAGGTTGTCATCCTATCCATGTTGACATATACATATGTGAGGGATGGGCAGACCTTTTACACACTATTTATATAAATTAATACATTGTCAGGCTTAAACCTGCATTTATATATGTAATATATATGGGTTCAAACTCAGACTTTCACATGACCCACCACTCTCAGTGCCATCTCATATTGCTGACTCACCTGATCACACACATGTTGAAAAGATAAATAATCACCAATATACGTATTTCATGCTAAGCCAGCAACCATCAGTTGGTCTAGATTACTATCCTCACACACATATATAATCAGTACTCACCTTTATATTAAGATAGCCAATCTTTAACTTTAATGGACAGGCTTCAAACTATTCTAACTCACAATTCTTTAGCCTTCCATTTATTGAAAATCTGATGACGGAACGTTCAAAGCCCTTGTTAGTGCCAAGGTTGGAATAGTTTGAAGCCTGTCCATTAAAGTATAAAGATTGGCTATCTTAATATAAAGCTGAGTACTGATTATATATGTGTGTGAGGATAGTAATCTAGACCAACTGATGATCGGTGGTTTAGCATGAAATATGTATATTGGTGATTATTTATCTTTTCAACATGTGTGTGATCAGGTGGGTCAGCAATATGAGATGGCACTGAGAGTGGTGGGCTGTGTGAAAGTCTGAGTTCGAACCCGAATGTATTACATATATAAATGCAGGTTTAAGCCTGTACAATGTATTAATTTATATAAATAGTGTGTAAAAGGTCTGCCCATCCTCACATACGTATGTATAAATGGATTATTCTCCTGTACATGAGGGGTCAGAATGACTAATATGTCAACATGGGTAGGATGACAACCTTGGCACTAACAAGGGCTTTGAATGTTCCATCATCAGATTTTCAATGAAATGGAAGGCTAAAGAGTTGTGAGTTGGAATAGTTTGAAGCCTGTCCATTAAAGTATAAAGATTGGCTTAAAGCTGAGTACTGATTATATATATATGTGTGTGAAGATAGTAATCTAGACCAACTGATGATTGCTGGTTTAGCATGAAATATGTATATTGGTGATTATTTATCTTTTCAACATGTGTGTGATCAGGTAGATCAGCAAAATGAGTTGGCACTGAAAGAATTAAACTAGAAAACTAAGAAAATAAAAGTAAATGGACATTATTTAAGTAATCTAGATTTTAGAGTTAATACAGTTAGTTGTTTTTGGAAAAAATAACTTATGACTTCAGGAAATGATCCAAGAATAATCAGATGAATGTAAGAGTGGATGATCAAAGATATTTGATAAAAAAAAATTAAGGTAATGCCCAAAATGAATTTTTTAAAAGAAAAAGTAGTAGATTATAATCATAAATTAGAATAAATTTACAACTACAAATACCTGATCAATTTACTATTGCAGATAAAAATAATAATGGATAAAAATAACTATACATTTAAACTTAAATGGAATAGTTTTGAAGAAATACCTTAATATTAAAAGAAATCATGTCTATGTGTTTGAAAGTGAAGGTCTTTAATAATTTATCAGACCTTATATGTGGATCTGAAATTTTGATCTTTAACAAAAGAGCAATAACAAAAAAAAATTGTGAGAAAACAAACAAGGATTACTGATATTATTGAAAGAATTAAGAGACTGAAATGAAGTTGAGCTTGATGTATGCAGAGATGGTGACAATAAATGGATAGTTGACAATTTTGATTGGACAACAAGAGATAATAAAAAAAATAAAAAGGCACTATGAATAGGATGTATGGAGGAAATAAGAAAATTACTTGATGATGCTATAGGAAAAAAACTATAGATCACAGAAACTGGATTGAATGTGATGAGATTTTTATACTGCAGTGTATCAACAGTGGTTAAAATGATTATGATAATGACATAACCCAATTTATTAATTTCATTAGTATTTTAATTTGACTTTGGCTATCTGACATAAAAACCACAGTGTATCTGAAAGTCACGAGCATTTATTTTAATAATATATCTACTGCAAAATATTTTGATTCCTACAAAAAAAATTGCACCTTTTTTTTAATTCCATAAATTGGTATATATCTTAATAATTCTATTTCTATATTATGATAAATAAACATATAAATTTTATTTTTTTACAGATAAAATCTTGTCTGAAACTAAAAAAAAAAATTAGACAATATAATTTTGAATATTAAAAGTATAGTTTTTGTTAGATTTTCCAAAATTTTTAATCAAATGAAGCTATGAAGCTGTCAAGATTACAAAAACATTTGATAAAAATTTATGCTGATAAAAAAGTATAAGAATTTTATCTTATTTTTAAGCACTTAAAATTTTTTGGGATAGCCCATATTGGCAAAATTATTTCTAATAGCTTCTAAACAAAGTACTAGATTGCATTCTTTTTACAACATTTTATTACTGATTGCCAAATCAGAAAAAAATGTATATTACTGGTGAATAACTATTTCTAATGACTAAATATGAGGTCATGGACATTATTCTACCCAAGTCAGCATCTGATATTACCAAAAAAATTTCTTTAAATAATAATGTAATAGTAAAAATTGATGAAATGACTTATAATCTTGAAGTCTTATATATTTAACAATTGTCCAGTTCTCTACAACAGCTTGATAAGTCAACTTTGTCAAAAAATAAAGCCTTACTTTTATTACTTACAATTTATTTTTAAAAATGGCAATAATTATTATTTGCTAATTATTTTTAAACTGATACTGCAAGGGAATCGACATCTCATTTATTGGAATAGTTTTTTATCCAATCAATAATATCTTGTCAGTTGCTACTGATAGTGTTTAAGTGATGATAAAACAATACAGGGCTTTTTTTAATATATTTTAAAAAGCAGTTCCAAGTGTATTCATTGCACAGTAAGTCATTTATTATCAACATTTTGAAAAGTCTGACTAAATACTTATGAAGTTCATTATATTACATCATTAAAACAGTCAACAAAATAAGAATCAATTCATTGAATTGTTGATTAATTGAAGAATTTTGTGTGGAAAATAATCAAGAATTTAATTGTTTGCTAATATTTATAGAAATGTGTTGGGTATTAAAAAGTGCCTGATTGGATCTGTTTTATAAACATTCTGCTAAGTTTTTGTCAAACAAAAATTTTACTAATTCCAAAAGTCATATAATCTATTTGACCAACTTGTTTAATAAATCAATAAATCAAATTTACAGGTCTAAGGTAATAAACAGAATTTAATCAAAACAAAAAGTTATTTCTGTTTGTGGAAAAACGTTTTTTGAACCAATAAAATTTAAAATGAGAGAAAACTAGTCAACTTACATATTTATCAACTACAGAAGAACATGGTGAAGATTGCCATACCTATTTCCACACCTCTAAGCTCTTCATTCTGACTTCAATCAATGGTTTGAAGATATTCTTAAAATGAACATACCCAATTGGTTCCTTTGATAAGTACAAACACAAAAAAATCTTCAAAAATTGCAGGAACTGATAGTAATTTATTGAATGGAGTATAGCTTCTAACAGTTGCAAAAGCAGACACCTATATATTATTTTGGATTATGGGCTATAATACAAAAGTTTTATTGCATTTACTTTAATGTGTTGGGTGCAGTCACAAATATGTTAATTTCAAAAAACCATATCAAATAGATAATTGCAATTTATTAAGAATGTTATTGTCAAGAATAAAACCAAACTTGTTCATCTTTATCAATAGAATTACTTTTAATGTTATTCAGGATTTTTTTTTTAATATTAACCATTCTTATCTTAATTTTTTGTGTGTGCAATGTTATTATGGTTGATTTTAAAAAAAATAATTTTAAAATTTCAAGCCTCAAGCTGTTTTATTTATATAAATACATAAAAGAATGCAAATTTGTCACTACGTGTTTTTATTTTTTTTTCATGTATCAAAGCATCGGCCGGGAAGCGAACCCGCAAACCCGGAACAACTACTTGTAAGGCTGCTGTGCTGACCATTCGACTACCAACGCTTAACTCGTGTTTTTATTTTTTCACTTAAAAAAGAATATTCTGGAAGGGGGAGCACAGTATTTTTTATCCTAAAAAAAGGCGCATTAGGCCAAATAAGTTTGGGAATCTCTGTTTTAGATTAGTTTAAATAAAATCAAATTGATGCTTGCTTTTTGTTTAATAAGTTATTCATCATTTTAAATCAATAAAATTGTAAACCTAAACTAATGATTTATCATTAGTGATATTAACTTGCCAGCAGTTAACAAACTTTAATAAACTCTTCTATTTATAACCTCATCATAAAATAATAAAACCTATCATTAATAAGTTACTGTATTTCTTTTTGCACTCGTTTATTTATAAAATGCCTTTACTACTAGTTTTATACTCAAATATATAAAGAATGACATTGAATAAATAAGTAAGTGCAAAAAAGGAATAAAAGAAATTAATATTCAGAATGTCTCGGTGACCTATTAATTGTTATAATGATTTACTTCATCTTTTCTTGAAAACTGTCATCATAATCTGTCTTTTCAAGAATTAAAAGGGCCTTGGTGTCATGACCTTGATGCCTAAGGCAAGTTTTAAAAACTGAACATTTTAAAATTAATGAAAAGATTTATTTAAAATGATCTTGTAAAGAAAAATAACAGTGAATATATATATATGTAAAGCTGGTTTTTCTCAAGGTTAGATTGGTTTATAAATGTACTAACTGAAACACAGGCTTATTATATACCTATGTCTATATATGTAAGGTATATGAGCACAGACTATCACACAACCCACTACTCTCCACTCTATCTCATAACCCTGATACACTTGAACACATATATGTCGAAAAGATAAATAATCACCAATATACGTATTTCATGCTAAATCAGCAATCATCAGTTGGTCCAGATTACCATCTCTACACATATATGCTGATTATTTATTTTTTCGACATATATGTGTTCAAGTGTTTCAGTGTTATAAGAGAATGGAGAGTGGTGGGTCGTGTGAAAGTCTATAGTCATATACCCTATATATTTTATAAATGTACATATATAATATTTTAAATACAAATATATTTTACATACCCGGAGTCTAGAAGTAATGTAGGGAATTTGAAACAGACTTTTAAGCTTGCTTTAGCCATCCAATCTGTCTCATACAACTAACACGCATGACCACACACATGTGAAAGAGATAAATGATCCCCAATATACATATTTTGTGCTGAACCAGCACTCATCAGTTGGTCCAGATCATCATCCTCCACGCATATAAATAATCAGTTCTCGGTTTATATTAAGATAGCAAATCTTCTCACTTTAAATCTACTCCAATTCTTCAACCATCCATACCATTAAAAATTTGATTATGGAACATCCAAATCCCTTGTTAATGTCAATATTATTGTCATGCCCATGTTGACTTTAAGTCACTCTGACCTAAAAACAACCCACACCCGTTCAATTACCAAGAATCTCAATCTAATGTTAAGGTTATTTAACAGCAGATTGAGATATCAAGCGTTGGTGGCCGAGTGGGTAGCATAGCTGCCTTCCAAGCAGCTGGCCCGGTCAACACATTTGATATATGAAAAAAAAAAAAAGCAGATTGAGATTCTTGGTATTGTAATATAGATATTAAATAAAAAATAATATATGTAATTCTTCATTAAAGTGCATTTCGGTTGAAATTCGTTAGGCAATTGTTCCACTGTCTCACCTATAATATCAGTCTCTATTAGTCTACTTGTTTGCCACATTCGCAATTTTAAATGTGAGAGGAAATGTTCATTTTTAGATAGCCCTTTTACTCCTCTACTAACGTGGAACGTTTTATTTTTTATTTCATTTGAACTCTCAAAATTGTGATAGTTGTAATACAATTATGCACTCTTTAGTTCAGCATAGACCAAAGAAACAGACATAAGAAATACTCAGTAAGGCAATGATTTGTAATAAAGTGAATTTAAAAAAAACAGTGTGATCTTAACTGGAGCTACTGCACTCAAATTTTTTTATTACTTTCCAAGCTACTAACAATACTGTTATTTTTAAATATTTATTTTGCAATAAAACAATTCAGTGATCGATTTAACGATTTATTGTAACGGTGGGCAATTCTATTGTAAAATTTTATCCATAATTATTTATAGGGCAGTATTACTTAATGAAGAATTATCCATTTATTTTTAGCTGAACAAAACAAGCTTCTGGACAACCAATGCATTTGCACTGCCCAAACAAAATTATTACATTGTTGAAAAATGTATCATATAAACGTTATTTTTTTACATAAAAAAAAAACTAATTCTTATTAGGAAAATTACTATTTTATTTCTCTGCAAATACATTTTTATAAATATCTTTGTGTTCTTTCAATTTTAAAATATTTTATTAGAATTAATTTTTATATATCGATGCTAAAAGTTACACGAGTTTTAAAATATAAAAAATGCCAATAAATCTAAATGCTATTAATCTTATGTCAGTATTGATACACTGATAGTAGAGATAGCATTTTAAAAGAGGTAAAAATAATATTAAAATAGAATAACAGTCATATTTATTTATTTAATGTTCGAGTACAACAGTATGCACGTGACAGCTTTAGATTAAAATGTGGATTTTATGTAACAAATAAAGAATGGGGAAGTATGGAGGTGTTTATTATATCTATAAGATATTACACATGGGAAAGAGAAAGGTTAATAACTCCGTGTGTGTAAAATAAATAAAAAATCAGATATATTAATCTTTAACTGAGGTTTAAAGTTTATATCTGTGCTAGAGATAATCTCTAGTTTCGATAATGATTAGTAATAATCATTATTGTATTTATCTGAAATGGATGGTGTCAAAGTTGTGAGTGGAGGAAGTTTGACAATGAAAAATGAAAATGTAACAATTTACTCTAGATAAATACTTTTAATATAATAAAGATATATATGAGAGATAGTGACCTGGGCCAACTGATGAGTGCTGGTTCAGCACGAAATGCATCTTGGGCGTAAGTGAATTTAAAAAGAATGGGGAAGTATGGAGATGTTTATTATATCTATCAAATTTATATTATGTATATTTTTAATGTATTATTTGGGTGTATGTATAATAAATTTCCTGGAAAATAAGACCAAACCAGAAAATAAGCCTTGGCATGATTTTTCAGATGATTATAATATAAGCCCTACTCCAAATATAAACCCTAGTTAAGATTGACAAATGTATTGAATTAAATAAGCAATATTATAGGCATCAAGCTTTAGATAAATGTTACTATAAATTACATGGTTCTTTTGTATTTTCTACCTATCATTTTCAACAAATATAATTCTATCAGTACAGAGAAATAATTTATTTCACAAATCAGTATATGGACAATTTACAATTTCATTCATATATATTTAGGTACTTATTTATATGTAATACTTAGATTTAGAAGAACTGATTTAGTTTTAGTTTCATCATGGTAGCTTTTAAATATTCAAGATAAAAGAAAAATTAATTTGAATCCTTAAACATTTTTTTTTCCTTCCTAAAAGATAATAAATAATGAAAGTGATTTTAATAATTAATCTTTTTCCTTAAAAAAGTTTTCAAAAGAATACAGAAGCATTTTCTGGATTTTTTGTTGCTTTTGTGTGGACAAACCATTCTTAACTGTAATTGTTTTTGTTACCATTGCTGTCTTTAATCTTAGTAAATTTAAATGGAACAATATTCTGATTGCCTGATAAGATTAGTGCAAAAAGAAAGAGCTACTTTGCTGAGTACAAGAAAAAAATTATGGGGAACTCCCAGTGTAAGAATATAACAGCTTTTTATAAAGAGAAGTACTTGAATAAATATACATTTTTGGACATGTAAAATATGACATCATCTGAAAATAAGCCATAATGTCACTTTGGGAGCAAAAATTAATATAAAACTGGGTTTTAGTTTCAGGGACAGACTTTAAATAATCTTTTCAGAAAAAGAGGGATAGTGAAAGAGTAAAATACATAGTAATCATCTATCACTTAGTGTAAGTTTTTAGTTTTCTAGCTAAGAATATCAAGACTAATAATTGGTGACATTAGATTTGGCAGTTGGCTAGCCATTACAAAAAATTTCATGTTACCTTCAGATTTGAATGAAGTGTTCAATAACTTTTAGAAGATAATATATAAATTTTTGTAGAAATAGTTTATACAAGCTGTTTTATTTCATTATAAAACATTCATTTAGATATAAATAAAATATTCAAGTCATATATCAAAACATGCATAAATATGTATAACAAAAATGGATAATCAAACTATATATATATACAAGCATGTAACTGAATAAACAGCTACTCGGTCATATCAATGCATCATCATCATCAGTTAAGGAGTTCTAAATACAATATTTATATATAATGTTCAAGATAATCATTAAATAACTATTGCTTTATTAATTGATATATGTTCTAGCTTTAGCATTTGACAATATGTATAAAAAATGATGGCTAATCTGTATTCCATTTGCTTTGTTTATAAAGAAGATTGTTCTGAACAACTTCAGGTAAAGGAGTTTTTAAGCCAATTTGACTTTTTAGCAATCAAAGTAAAAATTCTCAATTTGAACTTGATAAACAAATAATTAAATGATAAATATGTAATTATAAGTAATCACAGTTGTGAATATATATGTATAATGTTAGAAATTTTCGTTCAATAGCAACTGTTATTATATTAATGGATATGCCTTATAATTTTAGCTTAAACAATGTGTAATAAAAAAATTATATTTTTTATTAAGTTCTCTTTGGTTATAAAGAAGATTATTATGAACATTTTGGTAATTAAAAAATCAATCAGTTTAAAAATTAGCCTACAATATAGATCCAGATTGATTAAAAATTGATCTTAATATATTTTTTTTTATAAACAAAGAAAACTTAATGAAAGATAGTCTATTTTTTTATTATACATATTGCTGAATGCTAAAGTTAGATTTCATATCAATTAGTATAATCATAGTTACCATTAAATGATAATCTTGAATATTACATATACATTCATGTCTGTAATTTTTTTATAACTACATATTCACTGTTTAAAGATTTGTTTACAAAATTTCAAAATAAGAAATTCTCTACATTAATAACTAAAAAATCAGTTGGTTTAACACAGTATATTTTTTTTATAATTATACATATTGTCAATTACTGAAGCTAGAAGGCATATCAATTAAATAACAATAGTTATTATATAATGATAATCTTAAACTCTACATATATATTTATAAAATCTGGATTGCTCTACCATATTTATCATGTATGGGTAATAAAGTAGCACAAATTACTTGGAGAAATTTAATGTCAGATTGAGAACCCCATAAATTTACAAAAGCTTATTAACAATACAAAGGACAAAATTTTAACATCGGACAGGCCCAATGAGATCTATACTGGAAACTGCAAAAAAGACTGCCTATAGGTACATTATCATGAGACCAGGGCAAATCTTAGAACTACAATGACTTAATATTCATTAATGCAGGGGTCCCCAACCCTATGCCTGCAGGCACCATAGCACCCACAGACCATTTTACGTGTGCCAGCCACTATCTGAACATGATAAAAAATTATTTATCTGATACAAATAAATTTAATCTTTAAAATTTTTTAAAAATTATTCTATTATATTGTAATCAAGTGTTAAAATTTTATTTTTGAAATAAATATTTTTTTTGTACATTATGTGTATTATTAACAATATCCAACTATAAATTTACATTAAAAAAATAAATGGTGCCCGCTACCTGGCCAGTATTATAGAATGTGGTCCTAAGTGCAAAAAGGTTGGGGACCACTGCATTAATGTATAAAAAAATCTAAAATTAAGTCTTAAACTGTTAATTCCTCTATATTCCATAATCATGAAAGAAAGCATGCCCATAATTGTGATCTGACTGTTGTTAAAATTGTGGGCAAAGAAAAAAACTATTGCAAATGTATAATAAAAGAGTCATGGTTCATTGCATAAAATGAATATAAAAATCAAATAGAACTCAATTCAGTAAAAAAGTAATGTTCTCAGCAGACTAATCATGAATAAGATGTAAAAGTCTTGAAAATATACTTAGTACAATAAATGTTTTTTATAGATAGATAATTTCCATATTTCTCCATTTTTTTTATTTCATAAATAATTTCATATAAATAAAGATACAATAAAAGACAAATAACCCCCAAGATGCATTTCATGCTGAACCAGCACTCATCAGTTGGGCTAGATCATCATCTCCCATTTATATCTTTATTACATGAAGATCATTTATGTAGAGCAAACTGGCTCATTTTTATTTTCAAGCGTCAATTGACTCAACTCCCAACTTTACGTTATCAACTTTTTGATAAACACGTAATGATTATTACTAATTATTTATAAAACTAGGATTTTCTCTAGCACAGATATAAACTTTAATCCAATAAATGTTACTAAATTATATATTTAAAGTCTGTTTTAATATTTTTTACATTATAAAAATTAGAATAACAGAGTATCAAAATGTAATTATATATTCAAAATTGTGATTTCTTATAATTACATATTTATTATTTAAAGAATTGTTTAAGAATTCTCTTTGGTATCATACTTTAGATTGATTAAATCCCTTACTCATCTAACTAATGTTCTTCATGACAAATTTTTTATAAATGAAGATAATGTAATAAAAGTTCATTTATTTTTCTATTATACATAGTTGTTAAATGTTAAAGTTAGAAGGTATATCAATTAATATAATAATAGTTACTATTAAATGATAATCTTAAACATTTGAATATGTATATGAAATAATGTGGAAATTAACCATTTTTCACACATGCACTGTAAGATTAGACACACACTATCCCATCAATAAATGTTTTAAAAGTATAATTATCCCAATTATGACTAGAGTTTATTCTTTAAATAAACAAACATTTATTGACAGCTTGAATTAAGAACTTGATCTTATTGCTAGCCTGATTTTTAAATAGGCATAATTATTTGCACCAGTTCAGATTATGTATCATAAGGAAAGAAAAGTTTCTTCTTTTTACTATCTGTAAAACTGAACATTATTAGTTAGAATATATATAATAATTGATAATACATCTATTTATACACTAATGAATTATGGTGGACATCAACTATATTCACTGTAAAAATAGAAATGCACTCTCCCATTAATAAATGTTTTAAAAGCATAAACCAAACTTAGGCTTATATATCACAAGAAATGGAAAGTTTCTCATTTTTATACAGAACCTTATTAGTTGAATATAGGAATTTATACACTTATAAAATATTATGGACTATAAAAATAGACACACACTCTATTATCAATAAATCTTTTAAAATCGTAAGTAATCCATCTACATTTACAGCATATTTTTTAAATTAGCCAACATTTATTGACCACAAGTAGTTTAAAATGAAAAATTTTCTGTTCCCTGCGATATATAATTTGAATTTATGCAAGAAATATGCTAGCTGAAAAATCAAGCTAGCAATAACATCAAGCTCTCAGTTTAAGCGCGGTCAATAAATGATTTATTTAAAGAATAAGCTTTAAGAATAGGTGGACAATTTATGCTTTTTAAGACATTTAATGGCAGGGGAATGCATATCTATTTTAAATATAATAATCGATATAAATAAGATTGAAACAAACAATTACTTATAATTGTATTTTTATATTGGACTATTTCCATCATCTAATATATGTATTGAATGTTTTTAGAAAAATTTAACTTTATTTAAATATTCCAAATTCAACTGTTAGTAATAGCACATCAAACAGGTTAGTATATGCACAAAGTTTCAAGAGGTATTAGTCTCCTCTCTTCTTCAGATGTTGCTGGCCTGACCAGTGACAGTACTAGCAAGGGATTCAAACCTGGGTTCTTAGATTCTTGAGTTTTCAATTTTAAGGTAATGCTCCAACTAACTTAATTATCAAATGGCTTTTATGTCTTATAGAAACTTTTTGTATAAAGTTTATAGTACACGTGTGAAGAATAATGGCTTCCAAAATATTTTATAAATGTATAAATCACCAAATTATCAATTATTATATATATATATATCAACTAAGTGTTGCATGTAATTAAAAATGAGAAACTTCCCTGTATATGTAATTTGAATTTATGAAAGTAATATGTTAATTTTAAAATCAGGCTAACTATAAGATCAAGTTTTCAATTCAAGCATGGTCAATAAATGTTGATTTATTTAGAGAATAAGTTTGAAGTATAAGTAAAACATTCTATGCTTTTAGAACATTTATTTACATGAGAGTGAGTGTCTATTTTTATAATGCATGTGCGAAGAATAATTGACTTCCACAATATTTCATAAAAAGAACAAATCAATATATTTTAAGTTATTATTGTTATACTTGGATGTCTAAAAAAAATATGTCAAAACTGTTGATGAAAATGATCAAATGATAAAGAATTCCAATTCTTCAATACATACATTAGCCATTAAGTTGTGAATAGAAAATGATGAAAAGATTTTCTCATATCTATTTAAGTAGAATAACAAAAAAAAATATTTTTTTCTAATATAATATTACTGAAACATTTCTAGAACCACTACGATAATTGATTTACATAGTTTGACTATTTAAAATATGATGTCAGTGAAATAATATTAGTGAAATTGTTATATTTCTTTAATAATAATTGCTCTTATTTATTGATATGATCAATTATAAAAATAATATTGGCTAGCAAATTAGCTAGATTTGATTTGGGGATAAAAATGTTTTAGAACTGCCAGGCACTACCTCTTGACTATAGGACTGATTTCCCTATCATTATAACTCTTTAAATATATATTCACTTCCATTAAGTTATTTGCAATTTAGAACATTTTAGAAGCAGTTGAACTTTTTTCTGTACATTAGAATCACATATATAAGTTAAACGTATGCTATACATGTAGGTTGAGAATTGAATGAAAAAGTAATATAATTAACACTTTCGAATTTTGAAATAACTCTTTAATGAAATAATAAATTATGAAAATGGTAAAGAAATTATAAATATCAAACAAATCACATTGTATTACCATACAAATGCATAAAACACTGTTACATAAATTACATATATCCATTTTATAGTATGACTACTTGCAAATATCTTTGACTACTTTTAATATCTTATCCCCCCCCCCCGCTAATAAATTTTGCAGATATGCATAAACTGAGCAAAATCACTTATTAATTATATATAAGCAGTTTAGGAAATATCTTTTTAAATTTAAAGTTTAAATTGTTTAGTATGTAGGAAAATATATATATATCATCATCATCATCATCAACCATTATCAATCTACTGCAGGTTGAAAGTCTCTCCAAGTTCAATCCATCTTTTTCGATCTTTAGCTTCTCTTCTCCACATCATTCCTGTACACTTTCTTATTTCATCCATCTAACATGGGGTCTCTTTTTGGTTCTTTTACAATCTCATGGAATCCAGTTTAAGATTTCAATTGTCCATCTATTATCATCTCTTCTAGCAATATGTCCAGACCAACTCCACTTCAATCTTTTATTTTTTTCAATGAGGTCAGTAACACATGTTTGTTCTCTTACCCATATATTGCATCTCTCCATACTTCTTTGAGACAAAAATTATTAAGGAAAACAATATTTACAGTTGATATTCCTAATCTTCAGAAACATTCTAATGAATTTAAATTAGAATTTACAAATTGGTTTCAAGTATTAATAGATTTTGAACATGATTCAGATTTGAATGAAATTAATATGAAAATAACTGATACACTTTTAAAAACTGCAACAAAGATAGCTGGTAGAAAAAAGCAGCAATTGACCAATAAAATTTTTGCTGAGACTAGAGAATTTATGAAGAAAAGAAGGAATATGAAGATATACAAAAATGATGCATTAAGAAGGATTGAATATTTCGAATTTTGTAAAATGGTGCAGAAAAGAGTTGAAAATGATATAAGAAAGTATAACTGTGAACTAGCAAAGAAATCTGTAGAAAAAAATACAAGTCTCGAGAATGTAAAACAACATTTTGGTATTGGTAGAAAATTTATATCTTCAATAAGAAAAAAAGATGGAATTATTACTAAAAAGAGAAATGACATCATGAAATGGGTAGAAGACTTTTATCAAGAATTATATAGTAATAAAGAACAAGTACCTCCCATATCTATTACATCTTCTGAATTGCCCAGAATTTTAAATGAAGAGGTGAGACATGTAATTAAATATATAAAAAAAGGAAAGGCTCCAGGTAATGATGGAATTACAACTGATATATTAAAAAAAGCAGGTGAAGAAATAAAAAAATTTTTAGCAAAGCTATATACCAAATGTCTAAATGATAAAGATGTACCAGATGATTGGAAAAATGAAGTATTAATATTAATATTTAAAAAAAGGTGATAAAGAAGATATTAGAAATTACAGATCTATCAGTCTTTTATCAGTTTTATACACAATTTTTACCAAGATAATTACAACTTGTCTACAGAGAACATTGTATCTCCACCAACCAAGAGAACAAGCTGGATTTAAAAGTGGTTTTAGTACAGTAGATTATATTCAGGTATTGAGAGAAGTTATAGAAATAACATATGAATATCAGTTGCTATTATGCTTTGGATTTGTAGATTATGAAAAATATTGTCATATTTTAAAGAATATTTATAAAAATGCAACAGCAACAATTAGATTACATAATGATACTGGGAAAGTCAACATTGAGAAGAGTGTAAGACAGGGTGACTCCATATCTCCAAATCTTTTTACAACAGTGCTGCAAGAAGTATTTTGTGGATTAAAATGGGAAGCTAAAGGAGTGAAAGTAAATGGAGATTATTTAAGTCATTTACATTTTGCAGACAATATAGTTTTTTTTGCAAATAATGCTTTAGAGCTGCAGGAAATGTTACAGGAGTTATCAGATGAAAGTAGAAAAGTAGAACTAAAGATAAATGTTAAAATGACTAAAGTAATGTTTAATCAATTTTTTCAAAATGTGAAAATAAAGATCGATTATGATGAGTTAGAAGAAGTAAACAGTTATAAATACCTTGGTCAGATTATTAATACAGATTGATAGAAATAACTTGATACTCAAAGGAAATGTGCCTATGTGTTTGAAGAGGAAGGTTTTTAATAAATGTGTTTTACCAGTTCTTACTTATGGATCTGAGACTTGGACACTTAATAGAAGAGCAATACAGAGACTTCAGACCACTCAAAGAATATATATACAGTATACAATCTTTAAAATACTGGCATTCTTCATATACCTGGAGCTTAATTGTAAATATAGATTTGAACACAGATTTTCAAGTACTTTTATCTATCCACGCTATTTTATACTACTGATACACATGACCAAACACATGTAGGAAAGATAAATAATCAGCAATAAATGTATTTTGTGCTGAACTAGCACTCATCAGTTGATCAAGATTATCATCTGCCACACTTATATATAATCAGTGCTCAGTTTATATTAAAATAGCAAATCTTCATACTTTAATGAACAGTCTTCAATATACTTCAACTTCCAACATTTCAGCCATCCATATCATTGAAAATCTGATGATGGAAAGCCCAAGTTTCATGCTGATGCCAATATTATTGTTATTCTCATGTTAACCTCAAGTCACTCTGACCCTTCATTTATAGGACCTTGTCCATTTAAATACATAGTAGAGGGATGGGAAGGATGCAGGCTTAATGTGTAATATTTGAATTACAGCCATTCATCATACACCTGGAGCTTAATTGTAAATATAGGGAATTTGAACACAGACTTTCAAGCACCCTTCATCTATCCACACTATCTCATATCACTGATACACATGACCGCATATATGTAGAAAAAATAAATAATCACCAATATGTGTATTTCGTGCTGAACCAGTATTCATCAGTTGGTTCAGATTATCATCTGCCACATATATATATATATATAATCAGTGCTCAGTTTATATTAAGATAAGAAAACTTCATATTTTAATAGACAGGCTTTAACATAAAACATGTTTGTTTTAATTTCAAAATCAGAATTCAATAAAATATTTATTTAGATCTTTGTAAATGTTCATTTCATAGTAAAATTTTATTTTAAATTCAAAATTATTTACTCCTTTGTGTTATTTCAATAAAATGTAAAAAATATCTACAAAAAAAAAATTACTGTTTATTTCTACTTTTTCTTTAAACTTTATATACATTTATACACACACACTACTATGTTGTTGTATGCTGTGAAACTCATAGAGTTATATTAGTCGCCTTCTGGGAAAAAAAAGCAAAATAGAAATGAAACATCTACTAACAATATTTTACATAATATACATGTATAATCAAAACAAAGTTTATACCTCAAACTATGCACTCATCAAGTTTTTAAAGACCTGACATCAAACAGAATGAATAGTGACTAACAATTCTGAAATAAAGAATTCAGCCACTGGACTATAAGTTCACAATGCATCATGAACACCAAGAGAGCTACCTCAAGCTAAACACTATAAGCTATCACAATCCTTGATGAAGATTATGCAAAAATCTTTGCAAAATTCTGTCCTTTTTGAGTCTTAGGGGCTGTAAAATATAAAACTATGCCCTGCTTCTTTGAGTCAGGGACTGGAAAATACTAAACAATGCACTGCTTTTTTGAATCTTAGGGGCTGGAAAATATGGAACTATGTCTTATGATTTCTGAAGACTTAGAGGATGGAATTATGGCAGGACTATGTTAGCTGCACCATGATAAACAATAGGAAATTAGAAAATGAGCTGAAGAAATAGCTTATATAGAACACACCTCCTGAAGCCAATGACAAAAACCCTCCATCTATCATCAAAATTGAAAATACAGCTAAACAAACTTCAACAGTCAAACACCCAATCCAATCTCCAAAATCATCGATTTTCTATTTAACTCTAAACATGAACATCTAACATATATAGAAAACTGCTTTTTTATAATTTATAATCATCAATACTCTTATCACATATTTCATGGTAATTTTTAAAAATAATTATTCATAATTTTTTCTCAGATGTGGTTGAGATCAAATTAAGTGGTAATTTTGTAGTGATGATCATCAGTACATGATCATCATTAGTTTAAATAATAAAATTTAAATATAACTTTTTTAGTAAAAGTGATGATTGAAAGTAATTGACTATGAATTATTATTTTATAAAATGATAAAGTAATGAGCATGAGATCACTCTGAGATTAGCCCAGTTAAATCACTAGAGTAACTATAAGTATAATTAAATAAAAATTCACCATGATTATAATACGTATAAGTCATCCATCATCATGAATGATCAACAGTCAATCCTGTGACTGGATTTAAAATGGGTCTACTGTAAACCAGCCTAACTATCTAGTCTTTACCAGCTTTGGGCAATTATTTCAACATAGTTTGGATGCACAAACTAAGTGCTCATCCATCAAAATATATATAACTATAAAAAACAATAATGCTAGGATATTAAAACACGCTGATCATCATCAATGCTCTGACAACAATAAATGTAAATTCTGATAATAGAAATTAAACTAAAGTAAAATGTAGTGCATGGACTTTAACTAGTTTAAGGGAATTGGCATCATATTGAATTTTTAAAAAAAACTGACTTGAGGCAATTTTCACAATAACTTCAGTTTTAATAACATTACAGAAAAGTGTTATATATTGACAGGAAATAAAAAAACTAAGGAAAACAATAAGGCTAAGAAAAATAGTGATTACCTTTAAAAAAAGTAAGAAAAAAAAGAAATTTAACATCCAAAATAATTATTACTTTATTGTTTGTTCATAATTTCTAATTTATCATTAACTTTAAATTACATATTTATTAATAATTTCTTTGTATTCCTCACAAAATTCTCATTCAAACCATATATAATACTTTTTACCTGACATAATCTATAGTTTCAGAATCTACAAAAATAGTCACATAAGAATTATTCATTTTTATCTTGTACCCCAAAAGTTAACAAATCTCAAGATGTCTATAAGAAAAAGATTCATCCTTATAAAAGATACAAAATAAATTATTTTTAAAAGGTGGATATGCATTTGTCGTCATGGCAATTGGCTTCTGGTCTATGTAAAACTAAGATTTGCAATCTACTGTCTGTATCAATGACAAAATGAGTTTCATCCCTTCATTTGATATTTTTTGTGTGTACTAGTGATGTTTAAATTCTTTATGCACACCAGTAATGCTATATTGTTATATTTATTGTCCCACAGAGAGATAATTTATTTGCATATAACTCATTTGCTAGTTATAGACTTGAAAATAATGTAATGCAAGATGTGGCAAAATTACTGACTCCACAGCATGAGTACCAAGGCATAGACAAGAATCAGGATTTGATTCTTTGCCTGCATATAATTCCATATGGGATATATATATATATATATATATATATATATATATATATATATATATATATATATATATATATATATATATAACCATTGTGTTTATCACAACACACACACACACCATTTGAAATCTCTCTTTATTGGTTTAAGTGTTTATATTTTCACATGGTACTATTCCCAGTAAATTTTGTGAATGCTTTATCAACTGCAACCTTTCTGTACATCTGATAATCAGTCTTAAAATTTACATTACACTACTCTATAATTTTTACATATATACAAATCATTACTTGCTATACAAAGACTGACATGCAAGTGCAAACACCCTAATAGAAATATAAACACACTAATAAATTATTAAACCTTTTGAAAATCATTATGTCTATAAAATAAGATTGCCTCGAATTTGAATCAGGACTCCAAAATTACATTGTACATAAACCACTGTTAGTAATTAAGTCAATGCACATGCGCTTTAAAGATAAATTATAAATAAATACTCTCACTTTTCCCAACACAAGATATAGTATTTCAGAAAGGATGGAATAAATCATCCATCCTTTTGACCCAAACATTTATGTATGGGCAAATCTTAAGCATATGGAAATGAGAGTGAGAAGGTGTTAAGCAATCACTTTATTTTATTTTTATCTAACAATTGAAATATGTTAATCAATTATTATGCCATTAAAATAACCTTATTGTCAGTTACTGTGAATTCATCAACCCAAATAGAAAATTTAATTAATTTCTAGTTTGGTATTAACAGATCTTCAATGTCAATTGATATTTTATTGATTTGTGTTGGGATTGAAATGTTGCTCAATGGAAAATCTTTAAAAATCTCAGAAAAATATTGGTGAATCACTCTTAAAATTACAGTCTCTAAGGCAAGTCATATAACAGCCTCGATAATTGTATAAGCACTATTACATTTTGTAATGATTTCTGCAATTTCATGTGATGCAATCATTCCAGTATCATTTGTGTATGTATTTTTTTAATAAGGAAGTAACAATATTACATAGTTCAAAATTTGGTCTTAAATTTTTTAAATATTTGATATGTTTTCCGACTTTACTCAGATGTCTTCTACTTAAGTTATCTAATAGTTTTGATGGTTTTATCAACTCATTTACATAAAAGATAAATAGGCTGTCTTGGGACAAAAGTTTTCCATAAAATCATAGACCAGATATTTTTCCATATACTGTCAACATTTTTTCTCTTCAGCACTTTTCATGATTGAAGATGGATTGAATAACTACAAAGAATTAAAAAATAAACAATAAACTACAAAGAGTAAATAATCAAAAATAAATTTATTAGGAATTAAATGATAAAAAAATAATTAAAAATTAAATCCTAATAAAAAACTATTTAACTTTCATAACCCTATCACTTTAAAAGCCCTCAGGGTCAAAAAACAACAACAAAAGAAACAAAAAATAAATACTATTATTTAAAAATTAAAAACAGTTAACTGAAACAGTTTCTCAGCTAAATAAGAATAAATTAAGTACGTCAACTATGTATCATTAATATAGAAGCAAAAATTTATTTGCACAGCACTTACAAAACATTGGGTTGGCTACCTAAGCCCTAGTTTTGAAGAATTGCTTGAAATCCTAAAAATTTTTCACTCTGCATTGATAATATCAGTTGTAGCACAATAATGAGAATTTGGAAACTATTATAATCTTTTTTTTTCATATGTCATAGAATCGGCCATGATGCGAACCCACAACCGTCTGCAACCAACTACTTGCTTGCAAGTGGTTGCTATTACCTCTCAGCTAACAACGCTTGACAACTATTATAATCTTTATAATTTATTATAGTAAAATAACAAACAATATATTAGGGTGATCATAATGTGCCAATAAATAAATGACAATGATAGAGTTAAATCTCAAAGTTTATTATTCAAATAAACATCTCATGATCACCATTTCTTATCCTTGCTCATAACTGTTATTAAAACAGGCAAAACTCTCCATACAGTAGTGCCACTCAATGCAAACCAGATTAATCAATAGATGCCAGAAGGCATGTGCATAAAATCCCTATCTAGTGTCTACTCATCCAATATCCCCAGACTAGTTTCTAGCTTATGGTTTTCATCAGTAAGAAACTAGTCTGAGGATATTGGATGGGTAGGCACTAAATAGGGATTTTATGTACAAGCCTTCTGGCATTCATTGATTACTCTGGCTTGCACTAAGTGGCACTTCTGTATGGAGAGGTTTTCCTGTTTTGATAAGGTTTATTATTATTAAATATATGAATATTTTCTATTTTTATATCAAAAACATTATGCTTGGAAAAATATTTCATTTGAGATAGAAAATTGATTCAAAAACTCACCTTGAAACTACTGCTGTATCTTCATTATCATTTAACTTTAAACCTTATTTATTGTATTTTATTTATTATAACTCTATACTATCTCACATATATATTAACAATGCTTTATACTAAAAACTATTATTTATTCTACATGATTATATTATCTTTACATTTAATTCAAAACTTTTTTAACTAAGGAGTATAAACATCAACACAAATAAATATGTTCTTAATTATTTCATGTCAAATCTCAATACTTCTCCACAAGTTATTTTCTTTTTTACACATCTCATAGTAATATATTTTATAATTGGTCTTTGAAATAAATTAATGCCCACTCAAACAAAAAGTATAAAAATTGAGTTCACCTTTATTTATGAATAAAAACAAACTATTGGTTGTTATACATTTAAAATTCCAATGACATTTTTAGACAAAAAGATTAACTTAACCAAATTACTTTAATTCATGTTCAATTAATATTCACAATAATAATAGTAAAATCATCTTTAGTTATCAATTTGCATGTGATTTCTTTATATACAAACATATTTTTTCAACTGTTATTTGTATAATCTTCAATTGGAAAATAATAATTACTTATAATTTTCTTTTATTTCAAAACATGAAGCATTTAAAATAATATAGTTACAATAATACTTTGATTACAAGACATTCTCTAATTTCATACACAGTAGAATTTTAAGACTATAAAATTGAAAAAAAATTAACCCTAATTGAAGATGCATATATGTACTTAAATAGGAAATTAATATTAATGCAATAAACTCACCTAATTTATTGTGAATCTTCTTCAGACATACAGTATTGTCATTTTCTATAACTTCACTTTCAGAACTTGAATTCTCATCCTCATTATTCCCTCAGAAGACATCATCTTCAAAGCATTTAAATTCCAGCCAAACATAATTTTTTTGTCAATTTTATTTCATGTAAAAGTGCATTTTTTATTAAAATATGAATAAAAGTAATGTATATTTTTTACAAATATTTTTTGAAAAAAATGTGTAAAAAGATTCTAAAACATACATAGTTACTTTAAAAATCAACATGAAAATATCAGAACAATCAAAATAGGCAAAGTAACATTAAAAAATTCTAAACTAGAACTGTTAAAATTTTGACAAGCACTCTCTTATGTAGAGAACAAAAAACAAACAATCAGTGCATTGGAAGGCACTTAAATATCAGAGCTTCTACATCTTTTTATATCCATGTCATTCCACCAATAAATTTCTAAACTTATGATACCTTCAAATAAACTCTGTGATTTTGTCAAATAACATGTACCCTGGAACTTCTGATAAACTTAAGCAATAAATTTGTTTACAAAAATAATAAAAAAATTATTATATTAAATAAAAACAGATAGTTGTGAATTTTTAAAAAATGGCACTTCATGCTATCAAAACTATTCTCCTGTTTTTTTCATACATACAAGGTAACACATTTTCAAATCACAATAATGACTACCAATTCCCAAATTTTACTTAAAATTAAAAAAATACCACATACATTAACTCCAGCAGGAAAATACAAAACAGATACAAAGAAAATGATACTTTAGTTTGCACTCTGAATAATATTAAAAAATAAATTTACTTCATTAATTCTGTTTTAATAAAAGTTTATTAAAAAAAATTTCCCATAAATTAAATAACAGTAAAGAAGTACATTCTTCTGGTTGCACAAAAAAGATGGTACATTTGTTTGCATTCTGGACATTATTTAAAAATCACTCCAACTCATTGATTCCATTTTAATAAAAGTTTAATAACTTTTTTTTTGTTTTGATAAAATTTTATTAATTTTTTTTAATCAAATAAATATACTTAAACATTTCTTGCTCAAAATCCTGTGCAGCCATTATATCCTTTAATCACAAGCGTTAACTGTCTATTTTTTAAAAATCTGATGAAATTATTAAGTTGTTTTTTTAATCTGTTCATTTTTTTTTCTGCCATAGTTAATAAATGTAGTATTTTTCATCTTTATTTGCTTTACTGTCCATTTTGTAATGAATATACTTATTATTTTTGTAATTAATATACTTATTTAAGTGATAGAATAGTTGTTTTTTTTCCTTATGTAGTTTTATTTTGGAGTAATTTTGCTTTAGTTCCTGATTTGTAATTTCATACCAGAGTTAATATACATAGTATTTTAAATTTTATTTAAAATTGTGGGAATTACTGGTCAATAAATGGTTATTAGACTATTCTTATTTGAAGAATAAAATAGTAAAGTAAAACTATAAAGCCATGACAACCTAAAACCTGTTTTTTGCTTCACTGATTTATTTTGGATTATGATGTTTAAGATTTTTGCCCTGCAATGAATATTTGAGACTCTTTTAGCTAAATAAATTGTCAAGTATAAGTTTGTATATATATATATATACAATGCAATTTTAACAAATGATACTTATTCATGTGTTACCTAAAATAACCAATGAAATTATAATATATATTTGTATTTTAGTCTCTAGAATACTTATCATATTTATAAAGCATTCATTATGCAAAAGCTATGTCATATAATATGCATGGAATACAATAATAAAAATTTAACTATAATTTTGTCTAATCTTACTAACCTAATGATTGCACTTCTACTTCATTGATTTCATTGTTTTTGCTTTTTAGACAGCTTATTAAATCATGATCTATATTGTGTTTTGCATAGTAATTTTTATTTTATAGAAATGACTAATTTTATTAGAACTATTATAATTAAAATTGACAACATAAATAAATATTGAAACCAGGTATACATTCCAAAACTATAGTTGTTTATTATAACTTCCATATTTTTGTCTCCAATTTGTATCTTCAAATAATTATTGACATCTTATTTCCAGTTTATAAAGTTCATAAATTCTTAATGTTTTTAATATATAATTTGTGCAAATTTTAAATTTAATTAACTTAGTTAAAAGATTTCTAATTTTAAAGTATTTTTTTAAAAATCTTTTTATTACAAGTTATTTGTATAAAGGTTCATCTTTTTCCATTTACATTGTTATAAACTCTTATGATGAACTGATATTTTTTATTTACAGATGAGAATCTACAATGTCATTTTAGTAAACTCTATTTTTGTTAAAGCTTTTATTATCATATAAATAAATTTTAAATTATAATTTTTGTAAACCAATCTAAATGTTGTATAATAAATAGACAATTCATTAATACCAGTATAAGCAGCTCTCGGCAAATCACGTGATTCATTTCTTTCTTTTTATTGTCTAATATGACTTCAGAAACATTCTAATGAATTTAAATTAGAACTTACAAATCGGTTTCAAGTATTAGTAGATTTTGAACATGATTCAGATTTTAATGAAATTAATATGAAAATAACTGATAAACTTTTAAAAACTGCAACAAAGATAGCTGGTAGAAAAAAGCAGCAATTGACTAATAAAATTTCTACTGAGACTAGAGAACTTATGAAGAAAAGAAGGAATATGAAGATATGCAAGAATGATGCATTAAAAAGAATTGAATATCTCGAATTTTGTAAAATGGTGCGGAAAAGAGTTGAAAATGATATAAGAAAGTATAACTGTGAACTAGCAAGAAAAGCTGTAGAAGAAAATAAAAGTCTTAAGAATGTAAAACAACATTTTGGTATTAGTAGGAAATTTATATCTGCAATAAGGAAAAAAGATGGAATTATTACTAAAAAGAGGGATGACATTATGAAATTGGTAGAAGATTTTTATCAAGAATTATATAGTAATAAAGAACAAGTACCTCCTATATCTATTACATCTTCTGAATTGCCCAGAATTTTAAATGAAGAAGTGAGAAATGCACTTAAATGTATGAAAAAAGGAAAGGCTCCAGGTAATGATGGAATTATAATTGATATATTAAAAGAAGCAGGTGAAGAAACAGAAAAAATATTAGCAAAGTTATATACCAAATGTCTAAATGATAAAGATGTACCGGATGATTGGAAGAATGCAGTAATAATATTAATATTTAAAAAAGGTGATAAAGAAGATATTAGAAATTACAGACCTATCAGCCTTTTATCAGTTTTATATAAAATTTTTACTAAGATAATTACAACTCGTCTACAGAGAACCTTGGATTTTCACCAACCAAGAGAACAAGCTGGATTTAAAAGTGGTTTTAGTACAGTAGATCATATTCAAGTATTGAGAGAAGTTATAGAAAGGGACAAATGAATATGAGTTGTCATTATGTTTTGGATTTGTAGATTATGAAAAGGCATTTGATTCTATAAACATTTCTTCAGTGATTAAAGCATTGGATCATCAAGGTATAGATCCAGGATATTGTCATATTTTAAAGAATATTTATAAAAATGCAACAGCAACAATTAGATTACATAATGATACTGGGAAAGTCAACATTGAGAAAGGTGTAAGACAAGGTGACTCCATATCTCCAAAACTTTTTACAGCAGTGCTGCAAGAAGTATTTTGTGGATTAAAATGGGAAACTAAAGGAGTGAAAGTAAATGGAGATTATTTAAGTCATTTAGATTTCGCAGATGATGTAGTTGTTTTTGCAAATAATGCTTCAGAGCTGCAGGAAATGTTGCAGGAGTTATCAGATGAAAGTAGGAAAGTAGGACTAAAGATAAATGTTAAAAAGACTAAAGTAATGTTTAATCGATTTGCTCAAAATATGAAAATAAAGATTGATTATGATGAATTAGAAGAAGTTAAGAGTTACAAATACCTTGGTCAGATTATTAATACAGATGGAAACATAATAGAGGAAATTAATCATAGAATTAAACTTGGTTGGAGTGCTTTTGGTAGAAATAACTTGATATTAAAAGGAAATATGCCTATGTGTTTGAAAAGAAAGGTTTTTAACAAATGTGTTTTACCAGTTCTTACTTATGGATCTGAGACTTGGACACTTAATAGAAAATCAATACAGAGACTTCAGACCACTCAAAGAAGTATGGAGAGATGTATGTTGGGAGTAACAAGAAGAGATCGAAAACGCAATGTATGGGTAAGAGAACAAACAGGTGTTACTGACTTCATTGAAAAAATTAAAAGATTGAAGTGGAGTTGGGCTGGACATATTGCTAGAAGAGATGATAATAGATGGACAATTGAAATTTTAAACTGGATTCCAAGAGATTGTAAAAGACCCAGAAGGAGACCACATGTAAGATGGATGGATGAAATAAGAAAATGTGTAGGGGTGATGTGGAGAAGAGAAGCTAAAGATCGGAGAAGATGGATTAAACTTGGAGAGACCTTCATCCTGCAGTGGATTGATAATGGTTGATAATGATGATGATGATGACTTCAGTTAATAATGATTATAACGAAATTGAAAGTACTTTTGCTTAATTTATGTATTATTGTTTCCTGTTATTAGAATTTAAAATTTACATTTAGCATATTTTAACTAGTAATATCACTATATATATGGCCTAACTGAGGAGACTGGAATGATTGCTACTAGAATGAAAGGGAGATTTAATATTTGGAACAGTATTTTTGAAACGAAAAAGTAAGGTTAATTATAATTTGTAAAAATCATAAGTTGATACAATAAATAGAAAAAGATAAGAAATAAACACTGTCTGACCAAGAGTAGCTTCTGATATCTTGTAGGATCGAATGGTAGTTCATCAAAGACTATTATTTGAGATGGTGTAGGGCATAGATAATTTAAGTCTCTTACACTGTCAGTCATCTGCATTGTGTGTTTTCATAATAAGATTTCTATCTTTTAATTATACTCTCAGAAATTTTGTCTCCAATTTCCTTTTTCATTTTTTTTCTACTCAAGGTGGGCATATTTTTGACCATCAGAACATCCATTTTCCTCACTTTTGTGGTCTAGCTCACCAGGTGCAAGTACATCTTTGGACAGGCAACTACCTTCATAAAACTATTAAGAACTACTCATGATAGATCCCAGCTTCTTGCACCAGACTGGCTATACATTGAATCCTGGGCTAGCATAGACCTAGTCTAGTAATAATATGCAACTCGAGTTCTTCAGTTACTGGCATCAGTCTATCCGGCAGAAATTCTAATTAGCAAAAGACTCAAGTCCAACAATTGATTTGTCATGTATTTTTTTTTTATTTAGTTAATAAAATTCTTTTTGAAAAAAAAAACTCAAGTTTTCAACAATTAAGAAAGCAGTGATGAAACAGGTTTAGTAAACTGGCAGTCCTTAGTTGTGATATTTGCGATCTTTGTTTGAAGTTAAATCATTAACGAAACTGGATTAAGGACAAAAGTGGCAGTTTGCCAAAGTTTATATGATTAGGTATCCTTCTTATTGCAGAAGTGGAAGGACTTGGAAAAGGTTTTAAAATGGCATATCTCACACAATCTAGCTAGGTTATCATGCCTAGGGGATTACTCATTAAAATGAATTGAAATAATAGTATCAGTAATAGTGATAATACTAAAGATAAGTATTATAAATCTATTTTTAATAAATATAGACTCATTGAAGATGTGAACTTTACTTGTTAACACTTCAAGGACTGAATATTGATATAGTTGCTTAGTGACAGTCATTTCCCAGAGAAAGAAGGCTGAAAATGTTTTTATTGGGATAGCACAATAAATGAAGAGACTACATGAAATTGAATTTGCTATAAAATGTAATTTAGTATCCTATATTTTGAAATTTCATAATGTGTCAATGAAAAACCAATACTATTAAAATATAGCTTGTACTATGAAAATTATGCTGATTTTATTAATGCATATGTGTCAATATTAGATTCAGATAACTCAGAAAAACAGATATTTTATTCCTTGATGAATAGCATTGACATTACAATATCATTGAAAAGTTTGATTTTTCTTCTTGGAGACTTTAATGTATGTGTTGGTATCAATAGTAGACTTTGACCAAAAGTAAAAATAATGATATTGGTGCTGTAAATTCAAGTCATCAGCTATTATTGAATTTTTGAAATAAATATGTGTATAGACTATCTCAAACATTTTTTTAGGTAGAAAAATTATTATAAAATAGCATTTAATAGAGTATTTTATCAATGACATAATAGATTACATTGCAGTTAAAAGGCAGAATTCAAGAGAAATTTATATTATACAAGTATTTTCGGATGCATATTCTTGGACAAATCATAGATCAGCACCTTCCAAGATTAAAATGATAGTTATATTAAAAAACAGATCATATTCCAATCATACTTACAAAAAAAAATGATATCATGCTTAAAAACATGTACTATTTGTGTGAAATTTCATTAGTCATTAAATTATTAAAATTGGTAATTTGGAATCTCAAGAATGTCATGTTACTGAGGGATGAGATTTTCTTAAGGAGGATCTAACGAATATAAATAGCACTATTATTGGATTCACTAAAAAAAAAAAACCCATGATCGATTCTTGATACTGATTTTATTATTAGTTATTTGATTAAGTATTTTCTGTTTGACAAAATAATAAATTCAATATAAAGCTTTATAATAAATATTGATATTTATATAAAAAAATTCAGCAATGGGTGTGGCTTGGGCAAGAAAGCTTAAAATAATTGATGGATTAAATCTTTCAAAAAGGTAAACATTTTCTGATTAAGGTCAATTTAGATTTTTTTAAATGCATTCTATGCAACATCTGGACCTAAAAAATAGTATCACAATCCTATTAAATCTATTCTCTTCTAAGATGATAATATTTTAACAGCTATTTTGATTATTATTTGAATGAGGTCACAATTTATTGAGGCAATAACATATAATAATTTATTCAATTCGTTTATTCATTTAGATTGGGCAAGGATATCCAACTTAGTGAAATCAAAACAGTTCTTTGTAATCTTAAAATTAATAAAATGTCATGTTTTGATAAGATATCTGGAGGTTTTAAAATATGGTACATTTGTTAGCTGTAAAAATATTGGATTCTTTTAGAAATATATGAATCATGAAGTTGTGTCACTTGACCTTAAGGATGCTTTTAGTTTTTCAAATTTTTAAAACTAAAGAGAATAGACAAGATTATGGAATAACATTATTATCTATTATTATCCACTACAACAAAAATATTTTCAAAAATTTTGTTGAATATGTTGTTTTCAGTCATAGATGAATAGTTATTAGACATTCAATATCATTTTAGAATAGTAAAAAGTAGTATAGATATAATTTTTGTTGCCACACAAATGCAAGAAAAGTATCCGAAACAAAAGAATGATTTCCATATTGCTTTTATTAATTTGGTTACAGCATTTGACTCAATTAATTAAATAGCTCTTTGGCACTATTTGAAATAAATTAGTTGTGCACCAAAGTTTATTTTTATTGTACAGAATTTACATGATGGAATGAGAGAAAGTATTATGCAGGTGGGAAACATGAATCACTTGAAATGAAAACTTGTATTAAACAATGATGTGCACTGGCTCCAATATTGCTTTCAATTTTTATGACTATGATCTTTGGAACTATTTATAGGAAGTTAAGGAATCAGGGATTAAGATGTGATGCAAGTTTGATGATTTGAATTAATAACAAAAACACCATTATTTTGGATTTTGGATTTACAATAAGCTGATGATTTTGGTACTTCTCCCAGTTCAAAAGACTATCTACAAAATTTTCAGGTTTGAATGCAACCTTAAAGACTTTTGGGTAATAATTATTGTTCAAAAAGTTCAAGTTCTTTATTGGTGAGTAAGGAAAACAGGAACTTTTAGTTTTAATGGTAATCAATTTAAGAATATAAGCCAATTTAAATATATTGCTATCTTTTTGTTATACTATCAAATAATCCATCTAAATTGAAGGATCTATCATTTTTTTTAATCCAGTCCAATTTATTTGTAACTTGAGCTAATAGCTGATAATATAACAAAAAGATAAAACATTATTGCTGTAACAAAGATACATTCCAAAAGGTTCATATACACTGTTCAAAAATATTCTCACTGATAAAAGCCATAAGCTAGGATTTGCCACTTTTCTACTTCACCACATTAGTCTTTATATTCATCCTCAAGAAACTTTTCTATAATTTCTTCTATTTTTATTTTATAATCTTCTAACTTATTAGCATTCATTTACCATCCATATCCTTTCTACTTTTATTAATATTTTCCACCACATTACTAATCATTTCTATTATAAAGAAATTATGAGCACTACTACATACTTTCTCTTCATTATCAAACACTTTAATTTTTTATACTCTATTCATTCCCTCTTTATCTACAAATACATATTGTATTGTGTAAAATACATTATTTCTAGACCATGTGTATTGACCCTCATAAATATCTGATAAATTTCCAATGCTCAAATACTTTGTCCATTTTTATTATCCATGTCATCAATTTCTTTAATATGCCCATTCATATCTCCTATAACCATTATTTTCTTATTATGTTTTCATATATACTACTGTTCCACTACATTATAATTTCACTCTTCTCTTAGATGTATTTACACTATAGTTAATATATTAAGCCCTTCATTTTTAACTGCTTTGTTTATTTCCAATCACTTTTCTGGTCTCCTATCATATTGCATATTCAAATATTCAATTTTAACAATATGTTCCTTTTTTATTTCCCTTTTATAAATTTTTTTGAATCTTTCTTCTCTATTATATTTGTAATTAGTTTAACATTAGTTTTACAGACTCATTCCCTTTCCACATCTACATTTATATCAGGATCATCTACCCTTTATTTACTTCCTACATCCCATTCATTCTTAATCTTTTTTTTTTTGATAAAACTGCAATTTAAAACCCTACCCTCTTTATAAATTTAACGTAATCCCTTATCATTAACCCCATTAAAAAGTGGTGTTAAAACTGCAAAGATAATATTTCCCCAGTCTCAAGATATCATTGCAGCTTTAATATCACTGTTTAATGGCAATAGTGAGAAGAGATGATAACCTTCTATCAGAAAGAATCAAGTCAAATGAGGTCCCCAAGTGTTAAAAATTTCAGGGCCCTCAAACTCAAGTTAGAAAAAAAAATTCAAGAAAACTCTTATTAAGTTATTAACAAAAAGGAAAAGTAATCAAAAAAATTTTATACCATAAAACATTAAATGTGTTTATTAAAAAATATATGTTTTACATGAATTTTCATCTTGCTTTATTTCTTGCAAATTCAGTTTGGCTTAAAATTTCCTGATCTATATACTGAATGGCCATATTATTTAATCTTTCTTCTCCCATAGTATTGCACGCTTTAAAACAGAAAACTGTTTTCCTCTTGATGCATTAGATAAGGAAATTGTTAAAAAAAATTTCAATAATATTCAGCATTCGGAAATCTGCAAGATATTTCTTTGGTGGCTCAATAGATGTTATGGTGTTCTCATTTTCTTTTAAAAATATTAAAAAATGGTCAAATTCATCTTCAAAATTACAAACATCAATGTCATTTTTGTAAATATTCTTAAACTTAATTATCGTGTTTTTTTTTTCTTCTATTGATTGCTATATCCCCAACTATGACTGGGTGACCAGAAAATAACTATACAATAAAACTTAACAGATAACAGTGCATATATATTTAGCAATAATAATTTATTAACAATTAGTAAAAAGGATTACTATACTGAACTTTAACACAAATATAAAATCTGCACTTGAGCGAGCCTAATTCACAGGTTAATTACTGAATAGCAAATAATGTTTATAAAGTTTAGGTAAGTTATTATTTACTTTACCTTAACTACTATCTATCAACTTTATAACACAACCCTCTAAGAGCTTCTTGAGGAACTCAAAATAATAATAAGACCAAGACTGTCAGTTAAAAGTATTAGTTGGTTTAATGATCTACAGGATCCAAGATCCTGGGAATGAAGTCTTCTCATGATGATCTGCTGTTCTATAACTTGTGGAATAGTGACAGTAATAACAATCATGGAAAGAATCCTGTCCTTTTTTCTTATCATTTTATAATCTCTCTCTTCTTCTGTTTTATCTTTTTCTAGAGTATTTTTGTTTTTGCTTTATTCTCATATAATGAAATTTCTCTTAGGAATCTATTTCCATATCTGTAAGGTTTTAGATCTATACAAATAATTAGTGAGATAGGAATTCATTTTTATATAAAGTAATTTATAAGATATATTCAATTAATTAATATATATATATATATATGAGTCTATGTTTATTTTAACTTCATTTAATTTGAACATTTCTTTTTAATGATTTATTTAGCAGCATTCTTAAGTTTAAAATATTATTTAATATTTTGCATTGATAAATTCCAATCAAAAAATATTCGAAAAGGCTCTACATTAACTTCATACGACTGGGTTCTTTGAGATAGTTCTGCCTTGTTGTTATCACATATGACACAAAATGAATTGACTATGAAATTTTCTCTTTATGTAAATTCATGACCGACTTTAGCCTCGCAAACAATGCCTACTAAAAATGTTTTTTTTTTTTTTATGACAATGTTAAGATGTTAACAAAGAAAATTCATTTTTATCTGTCTCCAATCAAAATACAATTTAGAAAGAACCCTCTGAAGGTAAATCAGCTTCAGGAAAACAGCAAAAAAATTTCAAAAGCAAAGTATTTAAATTTAAATCAAATTATTATTTTGGCAGGGATCGTATTTTTTGTGTAATTAAAAAAATATATATTTACTGGGCCTATTTGTGCTATACTAGTTTCACCCTCTGATGTCCAGTGAAAAGTTAGAATCCCGCCAAAACTCAAATAAATTCCATTCAAAAGCTTAAATAATACCGGTTATATGAGGTTTGATTATATACAAACAAAACATAATTTTCTTCGAATTCTAATGAAAAGACATTTTAAGACCTTGGGGCCCCTTAGTATATTAAGCGCCCCTACATGGCCGCTTAGCCCGCTTACCACTTAATCTGCCTCTACCTTATATATAATTAAAATCTAAACACTTTACTAATAAAATTTATTGATTATTACATAATTTTGTATTTGATATTTTATCACTCTTTCAATGTTCTCATTTTGTTATGTTTGGTCTGGATTACAGATCCAACCTACAGAAAATAATACTAAGACAAGTATTACAATTAATATATTTATTATATCTACAAATATATATATAATACAATATACAAGAGAATATTTACAATGTTGAATATTGTAGCTTAACGTAAACTCTGGGTTCTGCCTACCGCTTCCAGCTATACCTGATAGCTTGCCTCATGGGTAAGGTGTATGACTCTTCCAGCTGTACAAGACAGCTTGCCTCGAGCCAACAGTAGTCTTAGCAGCATCCAGTCTCTGTGGGACTTGCCTAGCTGCATAGACTAAATATCATAGTGCTATCAATGGACTACTTGCTGCTGTTCAGATTAGCAGCATTTCCCTGGGATAACACAAACAGTCTTTCAGGTTAGACAGATGTTCTTCCCTGATTCTCACAAAAGGTGGACTATTTATAGCCAGATCCCTGACCTTATTGAAAACCTTCGGATTCAGCAAGCATCATTGCTTATTGGCCTGTAATAATCATTGGCTATGTTTTATCTATACATTAGCCTATTGGCCTGTAGCAAACAATGCTTAATCCGATCAGATATGGAGGCATCTGCAATAGTCCACTTCTGAGAAAAGGAAGGACTATAACACATTTACTTACTTTTTTTTTCTTCACTGCCTTCATCTATTTATTCCCTTTATCTTCCATAATAAATTATACTTCTTTAAGGTTTTATTATCAAAATATTTTAGTTATACTTATGATTTTAAAGTGAAACTAAAAGTTCACACAAAAAATTGTGATTTTTCTCTACTTAACGTTTTTGGAAGGTCTTTCTATTCTACGAATAATTTTGATTACTAAAAATTTTGAAAGTTAGTTTGGTTTTATGTTTGCTTTTACGATTCAGCCAATTACATGTATAAAATATTGCTTCAAATAAAACAAACCTGCTAAAGGTTCAGTTATTATTATGGATTTTGTGTTAAAAGTATGGAGCTAAATCATTCAAATTCAATTTTCTATTTAATATCTAAATTAAATTATTAAAAAAAATGATTCAATTCCATGTCTTTCAAGAATTCAGCTTTCAATAAATATAAAAAATAATAAATTCTAATTTATTTTATTGCATAATACATTAACCAGATCATTGCAAATTGATTTCTAAATGTCAAGTTTTATGCTCTCATAACAGCAACCACTTTAAATAAATATAATAATGATTATTACTAATCGTAAAGAACACTCTAACTCAGATATAACTTTAACCTTCGGTTAATGATTAATATGTCTGGCGTTTTATATAAACTGATGGAATAGTATTTTTAACAAGCTATGTTTTTTTCATTAATATATAAACAATGATTGTAATTCTGAACCTGCATTATTTTCATTTTTGTTAGATCCTAAATCTCATTTTTTTAGTTTGATGCACCTCATACATTGTAAATCTACCAGTAGTATAAATTATTTTTATCTTTCTGTAACACTATAAAAAAGATTTTTTATTTTTATCCTTAATAAATAAAGCAATTTTTACTGCTACTAATCTAATCTCATTTTTCTTCTTGATATTAAGCTCATTGTTCAATGAATAAATTTTGAACATTAATAGTGCCAAAGGTTACACTGAAAAATAAAATAAATCATATCAGGTCATAAAGGTCATCTGCTTTCTCATTGTATAACTAGAGAAGTTAACAAAAGGCTATTTATAAAATAACATTCCAAGTCAATCATGAAAACAAATATATATTTACTGCACTTTTAAAATACAAAAAGTTGGATTTTGCTTTAATAAAAAATATGACACTTAAAATTTTTATACATGAATTTACCCTACCTTTTCTGCTTTAAAAGAATAGTAGATTAAAATTTATAAAATAGCACTTGAAAAAGTTTATTTAGGATCTAATCTGTAAATACCAGTGATTGTTATACTTTTCTACATTAGTATATACTTCTGGTGTCTTATAATATGAAAAAAAAAGTGAATTATAGATATACAGATAAATAAATAGATAGATAGATAGTTTTGCAAATAAATGCATAGATAGGTAGTTTGGTTGATCAATTAGTCAGTACATAGGTAATTCAGTAAATCAATAGATAGATAAACAGAAAGATAGGCATATAGTCAGAAAGTTATGTTACAGAAGCTGATAGATATATAGGTAGGTAAATGGATAAATAAATAGCTGATTGGATTGATAGATGAATAATTAGATAGTTTAAAACCATAGGTAGTTAGATAAATAGATGGATGGATGGATGGATGGATGGATAGATAGATAGATAGATAGATAGATAGATAGATAGATAGATAGATAGATAGATAGATAGATAGATAGATAGATAGACAGATAGATAGATAGGAATGCATAAATGTCAGTAAATAGATAGTTATGATAGAAAGGTAAGTGAGAGAATAAGCAGGTAGGTAAATAGATAGATGATAAATAGATTCATAGATAAAATGTGCATTAATATGTCAACAAATGTATAAATAAATAATAGGTTAGATAGGAATGCATAAATGTCAGTAAGTAGGTAGTTATGATAAATTGGTAAGTATTCAGATAGGTGAGAGAATAAGCAGGTAGGTAAATAGTGTACTGGTCAAAAATGTACCCTGAATCCAATCATGCCCGAGATACACAGGTCAAGAGCAATCATGAATTCTAACCTATTTGCCCATTCCCCAAACCTATAACCCTATGGACAACACCTACAGTGATACCACATGAATTCATTCTCTCCTGGCCCAGTGCTACAATGTTTTGCATGAGAACTCAACTGGTAATGATGATGAGAGATTGGGTGAACCCAAGATATGTTAAAAATCATACCTAAAGATATCAAGAAGATTTGAACAATTGGATTAAGTTTAAAAATATGAATGTTTATTTTGATAAAATTCAAGATGATTTTATATATATATAATCAATGTCACACAGTTTAAACTATTATTTTAGTTACAAATCTTTGACAAACTTGATTCAATTTTTTTTATTTTAACAGATATCAATTTAGTGTGACATTTCAATGTATAACATATATTTAAAAATCGGATTTTATTTAATATTATAAAAATAGATTTATCTGGATGGTTGATGGACGTTTTATACCTTTAGAAAACACAAATAAAGATATGATAATAGTTTCGCTGTTTGGATGACTTTAGTTGGATGCCGTTGGCATTGGATACATAGCTTTATTTTAATTCATAACATTTATTTATAACAATTAACCAAAGATACATTCAGGTCTGTAAGTATACTAAAAGAAAAATATTTATTTATTACACATTTTCGACATTTAACGGTCCAATATTGTGAAATTCTATAAATATGGGAATTGTTTATTTCAATAAAGAGGAGAAGTTGGATCTAAAACTCCAACGAAAAATATTTAAAGAGAAAAACGTTTCATTATCACATATCATTATGGTTTATTTTGTTAAACAGACTTAAAAAAATGAAATATAAGAAAAATTGCAGTGCTAGCATTATGTCAGTAAGAGAGTGTGGCAGCTTCAGCCAAAAAAACCTCATTCTCCAATTTTAAGATGGTACGCCAGCTTCCAGCTGAGGACTACCGAAAGGAAAAAGGTAGGTAGGAAGTTGCTATGAGTCCATATCATGGTAAAGCCATACAGAACTTCAACTACACTAACCTGCTTGTTTATAGGAGTAGACTTAGACCCTGTTATGAATAAGAACACTAAAAAAGATGGAAGGCTTCAAATCCCTGGAGTGAGATACAGGTGAATCAAAGTAGTATATAAATATAGACTTTAAGAATAAGAATGGCAAATGAAGATGATCAAGAATCCCTAGAATGAGGTACAGGTGAATCAAGATCAAAGCCCTTATGTGGCTCATTAATAATGTCTGACATATGCTAGCAATGCTATTACAAATACGTAATGATATGTTAAAATAATGACCCATGTAAGATAAAGTTATTTATCGGAAGTTAAAACTATAAGTAATAAAGCGTGCATTTCTCCCCCTTCTTGAATCAATACTATTTGTTTAACATATATAAAAAAAAAAAAAAAATTTGCACACTTAAAAGCACAAATAACAAAATAGTATTTGGTCACCAGTCTTTTGGCAATGATGATCAATAAAGAAATTAATAAAATTAACGGACACCAATATCTACCCAAGATTGCAAAGTATTTATATATTTTGTATAATTTTATGGGAAAATATATTTTTTTTAAAAAGCATATATTCATTTTAAAAGAGAAACTCAATCTTATGAGCTATTTAGAAATAAATAACAAAAACTGATTAATTAATTCCTTCCTCCCCTCTTTTCTGTTCCACAGCAGAATATAGAAAAAGTTTGTAAGACTGGGTTTGATTGGCATTTACAAATAAAAATTAACTGAAAATATAAAAATATCATTAAAATTAAATTATAACCACACTAAATTATAAGAAAACTAAGAAGCATGAGTTGGATGAAATATTTTACAATAAGATTAGTTTAGGTTATAGAGAATCGATACAGAGAAAATAATTACTAATTTAACATACTCACCAATTAGCGAGTCAAAAGAGATTCAATATACCGAAAACATTAATTTTAAAGAGTTAGGATTCATGTAATACAATTGTAATGACTTTAGACTTGTTACCTCATGACTCTATAGGATGAAGTAGGGACCCAATCTTCTGTGGCAGGCACCATTCTATGATTTAAAACATGTTTCTTGGCCTCGGCGGTTCTTTGACAGCACAGGCACTCTTGAGTGGTAGGAACTACATCTCTGCACAGTGAAAAGTCAGGCTAAAGATGGAGAGAAATGCAGCTTAGGCCCCTCTACTTAAAACTATTTCAAAAATCAAACAGATGTGGGGTCGGCTAGTGACTATTGACCAAACTCTCCCACAATAGATTTTTGATCCTATTTATACCAGTTTTGAGTTATTTAAAGAATGTTTTTTATTAAACTTTTTTAACTCAAATTGAATCTTTAATTTACAGAAATATTTTCTCTATTGCTATTGGAGATGCAATTTTCAGATGTCACATGACTTAATTTAATAAGCTTGTGTTTACAATTGTTATATATAGAGCTCACAAAACAAACTCTTAACAAGCTTTGTAGAATACCTTCAACCTCAGACTGTTTTCTGCTACTGCATTTGGCAATTTATATTGCTAATGCTATTAATATATTGAAACAGTCAGCTTTTACAACCCAACTGTTTCATCTACTATATTCTATAGTAGTATCCTTTTATATGTAATAACCACCAAATTCTCGTATATCCTGCTAATATCATCATAAAAACCTGGCTAAATTTAAACCTAAATACATTAAACATGTATGTGTGTGTATATATCTACATATAGAGAGAAAAATTACATTTATATACGTAAACCTCTATAAATGCGCACATATATATTTCTAATAATAATTAAATGAAAAATGAGTTGTATGTGTAACTTAAGACTATATATATGCTAGAAGAGTAATGTTAATAGAATTTAAAGCATTAACGTTTCTTTATTTTAAAATATTTAAAAATTAAACAGTCCAGTTACATATATAACAAAATGTTTTTTCATAATTTTAGATTTCTTTTTCTAGTAATAGTGATGTCAGAAAAGGCTATAAAATTGACCCAATTTATATTTAAAGTTAAAATTAGATTTAAATTAAAAAGATTGCATAAATTACTGCATGTCACGGAGGTTAAATTGACCTAATTAAAAGTTAGACACAGCAGGCTCCCACGATTAATGGCAATAAGTGAGTAAGCTAAGAAAATGAATCTAAAAATAATATAATGAAGGAGAGGGTGTGTGTGCTGGTATAAAAGCTGTAGCATCCATTTTTGAAGGACTCTCTATGATTATAATTTTAATAAAGTACTTGAAAAAGTGTTGATAATGATGATGTCAGGGTAGATGCTAAACCCTTGCCTTCTGACCTCCGATGAGAAGCTACCTAAAGTGGGAAGAGATGAAGTAACAGCAGTCACCACCTAAATAAATCCTATGATGAAGAAATATTGCCAGCATAGAAAAGAGAGGAGAAAATGGTAAATACTCCTTCAATTCTAAAGCTTTCAACTAAACTCAACTCTAAAATGCTAGCTTAATCTAAATCAATGGCCATAATAATAATGTAAACTAAACTTACTTCTAAATGTAATTTTATTTTGTTTCAATCTTAAAGTCTTGCCTGATTTCATAATTAAACTGATTTAAATTGATTTACAAGCTCCTTTGAAAACTAATTTAATATTTGATAATCTGATTTACTGTTATAATTCATTAACTGATAAATACTGATTTAACTGCTTTATGATTTTATCTGAGTTATTATTTACATAAATAACACCTTTCATTTATTAATATGATTTCTTTATTTGTTGGTTTACTTGCTGAATTCATTTATGATTGATTTAGTTGCGTATTAATCTTATTCTAAGTAATTAAATGCTATTCAGTTTTAACTTGCTAAAATTTATATTTTAAATGTTTTAATACAATTTTTGTCACGTATAATGCAAAATGATCTATTTTAAAATAACTATTCAATTTCTAAGTCATTTTGTATATCTTAAGTTAATGATAATATTTGCCGGCATTAATCTTATAAACTTAAAATTATCGAAACTGAATCAATCATATTTCAGCAAATGTCGCATAAGTTTCATTTTTAAACAAAGACAAATTTCAGATTTCACTTACGTGAACTCTTATCTTATTTTAAATCTTACATTTTGTTTAATTGAATCTATGCCAAATCTTATTATTTTGATTATGTTATTATTTATGCTATATGTATTCAAAACCGGGTTTTGTTACTAATTAAATCATTAGTGAGACGTAATTAGATTCTCGTGCATATATATGTAATTCCGTGCATATTGATGCACAAATTAAAGCTCTGTTTTGAAATAGATAAAATATCTTAATCAGACAAGCTTACAGTTATTCTACGATAGATTTGCTTTTAAATAAAATATTTAACCAATATTCAGTTGAAATGATAAAATGCAGCATAAATCTATAATTCTGTATTGTATTTCCCTCCATATGCTGTAACCCTCCTTAGAGAAGTAAAAGCCTATATAGATAGCTTTATAACTTGGATTCATAAACTTTCCTTAATAGTATAATTATAAATACTATCATATGAACTAATACAGGGTAGTTTCATGAAGGAAACTATTATTTAGCGTCTTAATTTTTATGATATGATAAGGTTGTCAGTGGTGCATATGTGTCCTTAAGAAACACTACGGCATACTCACTTGTTGCTGTATTCTTTAATGGTTGTATATGATCACGCTGCACCATTACTCTTAATTCGGGCAATTATCTTCAGATGGTGGATTGATATGTGCCTCCCCATTCTGCATCCTTAGGAAGGGAGCATGAGACTCCCACAGAGCATAAGACTCCCACTTAAATAAATTGCTTGATCATCCGGACTAAAGGCCTCCTATTTCACAGCAATGAGTACAGTAAAAGGGAACTGGTATTTGGTACAAATCCTGTGAATAAGACACATATATGCGATGCAGAAGACTCAGAATTATATGTTTTATATACATCTTAGTATCTGAAGTCTGGCTGCCAATAATCAATTCATCCTGCCATTATAATTGTTATTTTCAGCTTTGATCTGAATTTGAATCCAATTTCAAATGTATATTAGCTATATAGAGAATATATTGACTATTCGTGCTTAGTAAAATATGTTCTTTATAAAAATTTATAATCACTTCCACTAACTATAAAGCAAATCTAGATTCTATTACAGCATAAACTAGGCATAGATAATCATGAGAAAATTCATTTAGTTACAAAAGTAATATTAAAGCTCATGAAAATATAAATTCAAATGTATTATAATTTCATCACCTGTGAGAGATTCACACATATATAGCTAAGTAAATTAAATATTTGTAATCTAGAAACTGCAATCACCTGTGAGTGATTAAAATGCTATATATAAACCGGAAGTGCATAAATATTAAATTATCACCTACGTGTGGTATATATATATGTAAGAAACCCGATAATTTGTAACTTGAAACTTAATATCACCTGCGAGTGATTTCACACAACATATATATGTAAACCAAATTATGTAAAACTCAGCCATAAAGAATTATATGTCTACAACCATCACTTGCATGTGAACCCAATATTTAATGTAAACATCCATTAACCCTTTAACCGCTAATTATATTATTGGGTATGAGGTAAAAATCAAATCTTTTAATTGGCCAACTCACAAACTGAAGACAAAGCCTATTGTTAAAACATATTCGCCTATAATATTAAATTCAACTCAGATACGTTTATAAAAAGTATATTACTAATTTTTCAGGTTATGAAAGAGAACAAAAGTTCTTTCAAAAATAAATTGCTATTTATTTATTATAAAATATATTCAATTTCGGCAAACTTAAAGTGAATGTCTAAACAAAAAAGTGCTGACGCAAATGCTTTTTTTCAATTTTACGTTATGGAAAAGTAAAGATTTCTTTTTGCTAAATCTTAAATATTTTTACTAAAATCTTCAATATTTTTCGAAAATAATTTTGTTTTTTTAGTATATTTTATTAAAAAACTATTTTAATTTCTCAAATTATATTTTTTTAATACTTAAATTGCATTCAAAATGAAAATCTCAGCGTTTTTCTTTATTTTCTTTGATCAGGCTGTTTCTTTGTTCTTTCCAGACAATCAGAATGTCTTTTTCAGCTGAGAGCTGGCTGACAGCCAATCACCGACAAACTTCTTTCTTTGTTTAGTTTTAAATGCGGTTTTTTTTGATTTTTTACTTGTAAAATAATTCGGAAGACGGCACCATCTTACAGAACTTTTAAAAACCCAATCAATAACTGTCAAACGAATATTCTAGCCTTAAAACTAGCAGAATTAGAGTGATGTCAGATGTCGACGAGATGCCTCGTAAGAGGCGGTTAAAATCACCTGCATGTGAGACCAAACATCTAGCTATTGTAATATTGTTTTTAATTATTATTTCAAAATTTAACTTAATTAAATTTGTTTTAAATTTAACTTTATTTCATGTCTTAGTCTTGCTCACCAACTCATAATCATTCCATCATTTAGTAATTATTTATTATTAGTTATTAAAAATCAGTTCGTTGTTTAATAATCATATACTAGCCACATGATACCTATATAACTATACTAGATAGAATGCCAACTTTCTTCCAGTCTTTTGCTCTACTGTTGTTCTACTGCTGGAATGAGATGAAGGAGAATACTGTTGTGACCTCAGATGTGTCATCTGCAAGATGGTAAACCTTTGAGCAATAGTGAAAGAACTAGGGCTATATCAGATCAGTGGTTGCATCGCTGTATTCTGGTCAGCCTTGGGATGATTTACTAAAGTTCTAGGTTTTGTTATGTGAATGTACATATTTGACCATTACAATATGGTGTATCTGAACTTAGTACAGTCCATTATGGCTATTTAAGTTAGATAGTTGGATTGGAAGACAATGGATATATGAAAATTTCAGGTTTTACTTAATAGTTATACATTAGATAAAGTGATGGGCTTGTCCTAGTATTTTTAATCTGATGATTGAATATCCTAGCACCTCATTAAGGATGGCAGTAGCAGAAACCGGTTTGAGGTATTCTACAAAGCTAGTTATGAGTTTGTTTTGTGAGCTCTATATATAATATTTGTAAACACAAGCTTATTAAATTAAGTCATGTGACATCTGACTTTTGTAATTTTTTTGTAAGGCGAATATAGTGTGGTCTTTTGCTTTTGCTCTTTTGTCTTTGGTCTTTTGTCTGTTGTCTTTTGCTTTTTTGCTGCTGATCCATATTTGATATTAAATAGAATTTTCAGTTATTGTTAAAAGTGATTAATTTTCAGACCTCCATGATTCAAAGAAAAATATATAAGTTAGCCGGCATGAATATGTGAGGGTGAAGCCATAGACATACTGGGTTTTTGTTCCCTTAGCCCCATGATGATTCAAATTTCAGAAATTTTCTTTGTACATCTTTGTTGCATCAAGCATTTGGATATGCAATCATTTCCTCAGAAATTATAAATAGAGACTTTTGTAATGGACACATATTATGGATCCCAACTCATTCAGTAAGCTTATTTTACTTATAAATAAAGATAATCTAACTTTCATGAGAATTAAAAGGTAATAGCCTATATTTTTTATACAAATGTAAATGTGTGCACTTAATCAATTTTTCAACATAATTTGGATTTAGTTATGTTTAATGTTTATATATCTAAGCATGGGAAGAGAATGTGTGATTCACATAATTAATAATAATTTGATCTGTTAAAATATATATGTCTGTGTCTGTTAAAATTTCATATATCTAAATGTAAGAGAGAATGTTTAATTGTTACAATTAAGAATAATTTGATCTGTTAATATATATATATACGACTACGTCTGTTAAAATTTCATATATCTAAAATGTACAGAAAGAATGTTTGATTGTTATAATTAATAATAATTTGATTTGTTAAAAATACATAAATATGTATTTAGGTGTATTCTCCTAGTAAAGGATTGAGCACTATTGTGCCGGTCAAAATCGTGTGTTCATCCAACAAGACCTAGAATCCAAGCAAACGTATATCCATCTAGTAAGTGCAAGATACATAAGTCAGGAACAATACCAAATAATCTATTTACTTGTACTCCAGGGTCTATGACTACACGAACAATGCTTTTGATGATACTAACAAACTTTTCATTATTCCAGGCCCAATAATGAGAACAGGGAGAGCAAGAAACTTGAAACAATATATATATATATATAAGGGGGTAATTAATAACTTCCATAAACTATAACCAGTCAAAGACTGTTGTTCGACATTGATTAACGATCTGAGCCATAATAATATTCAAGGCAACAATAACAAAGGGTGTGAATTTAAACATCTGAGTCAAATAGAGAATTACATGTCTCATAAAATAGTAAATAATAGAGATTCAAGTAATAAATGATAAACGCAAGAATACAGATAAATGATCTAGAGTAAATTTATTAAGTCATTATATATATTAATAAAACAACATAAGCTTTGGATGTCTATACAATTGAAATTAAATATCTGATAATAATTTAATTTGCAATTATGCACTTCTGAATTAAGTAAATAGATTATTTGAGACCATACACAATCAGAGAAACGTTTGCTTTAACATATAAAAAAAATTAGTGACTGCAATTGCTATACAATTTAACATATATAAATAAGATTGTAGGTGCAGCTAAACATGTGGTGGTTGGTGCAATTAATATATAAATATAAAGTGGATTGGTTTGGTTAATATGCCAAGGTCATGAAAGAACTTAATTAAATCATTGATAATGCATAGTGGTTTATCCTCATCTAAAAGATTACAAATGCACAATAATTGTTATTATACTATGATACATATAAGTAAGATTTTATAATGTGTGATTTTAATTGTGTACATGGTTACATGCTACTAAATTATGAAGAATGAGTGGGAGTAACATGGTTCGGCCTAACATAAGCCACAATTATATAATTTAACCTAATTAATTAAATAAAATGTGTGGCAAATGGCATGCATTTATGACTAACAGAGAGCATTGCAGGTCTATAAAGAAATGGATCATAATGAAGACAGTATTTATTATAGTTTCCCAATGATTGTAAAAATGAGATCACTTAAGATATTCTGGGTGGCTCTGTCATGTTTGCATAAAAGAAAAGATATGCTGCCCAACAACTAAAGCATATCTGTGAAGGATAGTAGCACTGGATAGTGTGTTGGGATGGCTCATCCATTTGTTCCCATACACTGATTTATTTGAAGTGTCTGAAGTTGGATCCCTAGTAGAAAAAGCAATTTATTTTGTGGGGAATAATGAGGAGTGGGAATGTTCCATTTCAAAGATCCCAAAGTATATAGCAAAGCAAGAAAATTAATAAATGATGGCAACAATACACTTATAATGCCTAAGCATAGATAAATTGGTCACTAATGACCATAATAAATTAATTAATATCTGATTTAAACAATCTGCTCTTCAGCATAATGAATGCTCAACACAAGCCCTCTCCCTGAGCAATTAACTAATAATGATCAAAATTAAATGGGCAAATTTTAAAACTAAGATGGACTAAATGGTTTTCTCCCACATGCCCCAAAACGTCTTCGTGCATGTTATAACTTAGAATATGATTTCAATTAAATATTAAACTCACTTCTGGTGAGATTTAATTATTGTACAGATAAAACAGATGAGGGTTAAGAGTAAAATTATTAGAAACAATCAAACAATTGGTATAAAACTAAGCAAGCTGAACAATTAATTTTAAAGAAATTTGTATTTCCCTTGTATAATAGGAGAAAACTATAAGCAATCAAATTTAAAATTACTGGCTGAGTTTGATACAAATTTGCAAATTAACATAAATCAAAATAACAAATTAAAGAATCAAAATTCAATCTAAATTGCTGCACCAAATTTAAGAATAAATTATATAGCATGAGAGTAAGTTGTATAGACATTTAACATATATATATAACAGTTTTGAAAATTAAATAACAAGCATAAAAGACTTACAGTGTAATTTGGAAATAGAAGCAAACTAATTAATTAAAAAATTGTCAGTTGGCAGCAATTTAGGTATTTTACTTGGGATTGAAGGCGCGTAAATAGACTTGGATTGGAAACACGCATTGGTAAAACGGCAGATTTTCATTCAGGAGATCATTTCTTGGAACAGTTCACATTTTCAAAATAGATGAAGATGAGATGAGGTCCCCAGAGGTCTGAGGGGAAACAAATGATCTTCTTACTCCAATATGATTTATAATACAACCGTAAACTGGCGTGAAGTATCGTAACTCTGATCTCCAAATAGAACAAGATTCTAATCTATTTGATAGCCAAAAATTTAGCTATTTATACACAAGGCAAATATTTAAAGAATGTTGCCTTGAGGCAAGATATTTTTTTAATTTCACATATATCTGGGAACAGATATAATTTTTTGTTTTCATACATTTTGTTCAGATTTGAATCTGATAAAATTCCTGCTGGCCATTGTTTCAAACTTGCATGGTTGAGATCCTTGATCTTACATTGTTTTAACTCTTAATGTCGATTTATTTTATACAAAATTATTAGTAATAAAATTATAAAATATTATATATATTTACCAAATATTATAAATTAAATCATAAATTAATCAGCCTTACGTATAAGTGGCTAGTATGTTGGATAAATATTGTGCGTAAATTATTAGTAAGTTGCTATAAAATATTACAAAATATTATAATTTAGACAAATTATAAATTAGACACATATTATAAATTGATGTCTTATATAAATTATTAATAAATTTATCAAAATATACAAAATTCCCAAAATATTATAAATTATACAAATATTGATTTTCATACAAGTATGAGAGTTGAATGGGTAGATGAAACTAAATGTTCTTAATAATCAAAATAGGCATTTATTTAATTTATCACTTATATAACTTTTAGTAGAGATCCATTTAGAGCCATGTACCCATACATCTACGACTGCCTAACACTTGAGGCAGGTATCCATTATCGATCATCTGGGCTCAAACCCATTCTAGTGCTTATATAGTAGGCGCTAGGTGAAGCGGAAATATGTAGAACATATTTCCAGCTTCACTATCATTTTTTTTGTCCTTCAGCTTTATTTTTCTTATCTCATAATTAGTAGTTTAATTTAAATGTGTATATGTCTTATGTATTGTACAATTTTATGTGTACTGCCCCAGAGTAATTATATGAACTACCCCAAAGTAACACATCTCTGCCTGTCACAGCACTATCTTCCCTTGATGAGCTAGGAAATAACCTAGTATTACTAATACTGTATTATTATTTGCATAAAAATCCCGGCAATATAATTATTATGCCCACATAAGATTGATGCTTGGAATCAGAACACACCAATGTACATAAATATATTGTTTGGAAAAATATTAGTTAGTGGTGCATTGAAACTAAAGCCTAGTATTCACGTATTTATATAATGACATCTATCATTTTGTCTCTTTTTATTGTTGGGAGATTAAGTTTTAAAACAGCTTGTCTCCAGGCTTTGGCTGCTATAATCCATCTCGGTAAAAATTAAGGTTTCATTTGTACATTAACCATTAATACTACTTTATAAATGTCATATTATGATCATTTGAAGAGAGAGGGTGTAAATTGAATTGAGCAAAAATATAGGGAAGGGTGGAACCCATTGCAATAAATAATGTAAATAAACAATAAAGCAGAAATATATCACATTTTTGGAAAAGTTTGTACACAAAGTATTGAGATTGGTGAGTGTTTAATTAATGATAGAATATATATAAAGAAATATATGAGTTTATAAATCTGAAAAAGAAATCAAGAAGAGAGAAGAAAATCATAGAACATTTACTTATATATAAATAAAAACACATTCAAAAACAAACAGGGTAGAAGCTCAATTAAATATGGATCTATCAGCAACACAAGAGCCAGTACAATCAATATCATCAGAGCTAATTGCACAAGAAGATGTGTCAACAGTACAAAAATCTGTAGAACAAAAAACAGATACATTTAATAGTGAAATGCTGTATGCATTTATGGAAGACTACAACAAAATTTGGAAGAAATGCAATAAAAATTTGAAAAAAAAACTAAAATAGCAGAATTAAAAAATTTAAAGAAATGCATTCACAAAATGAAGAAAAGCATCAAAAAAGAGATAATGAATTAAGAGAAATGCATTCAGAAATTGAAGAAATGCATTCAAGAAATGTAGAAAAACAAAATTTTGGAGAAATGCCACAAAAATGTAAAGTATTGCATTAAAAAAATTGAAGAAATGCAAGAAAAATTTGAAGTCATGCATTTAAAACCTGAACAAAAGCAACAAAAGAGAGATGGTGAATTTTTTAAAACATGCATCAGAAAATTTTAAAAAGCTTAAAGTAGTACAAATAAATGAAACTGGAAATAGCAGGTCAATACAACAGCAAATACCACATAAAATGAAGTGTGTGGAAGGAAAATTGTATAGTGATTTAGAAGAAATGGTTCAAAAATCTATTGAATCCAGTGAAAATAAATTGTAGTATGTAAAGTATAGCAGAAAGATTATAAAAATTGAAAGTGATAGAAGAACTGAAGAAAAATGAAGATTAAATGCAAAATTTATTATTTAAAGAAAAACTCAGACATACAAGAGAAGATGTAGAAAACTCAGGAAAAAGTAGTTGGCATCATGAATGACATAAAAATGGATTATGCAAAGTTGAAAAAGAACTCACAAGATTGATTTGTAAAAACTGTAAAAGAATTTTAAAAAAAGAACAAAAAAGTTGACACAAGAACTATGAAACCAAAAGAAAGCTATGAAAATACAACAGTTACAGGAAAGCACAGAACTTATAAGACTTTTAGCTGTATAAATCAATTTCTAAAAATTCAGGCATTCAGAGGTGAAGCAGGAGAGATGCTTATGAAACATCTTGACAGTCTGGAGAATTATTTCCAAATAAACATGCTAACAGAAAGAGAGAGATCAAGTGGCTATTCTTGTAATCATTTACAAGGATCTGCTAAGGAATGGTGGAACTCAATAGTAAAGAAACCAATTACCTATTTTAGACACAGAAAACAAATTTTGAATAATTTTTGGTCTGAAGAACAGAAGTAGATATCAAATTATGCAGGAATGATTTTGCATAAAAAGTAGTGAAAGTTACACACAGTTTTTTAGAACACAAGTGACAAAATTTAAAGACAATGACGGCATGTGGCATGACAGAAAGCTTGATTATCATAGTTATTCAACATAATTTACTTTTTCATGATGAACAAATAATCATCAGCACTGACCAAAAACTATAGAATAAGTGGCTGAATTTAAATGCCATCAACATTAGCCACCAGAATTATGATGGAGAAGGCAAGTTCATCACATCAAACCAGCTGTTAAATAAAAGAAACACAGCATCTATTGGTTGTACCAATAAAAAAAATGACCAAAGATTTCACCTTTATAGATAGTGTCAGAAAAAAGAAGCAGATCTGGTAACAGAGATAGAACATTATAGAAGCTTTTCAAGCTCAAGAAAGTCAGACATTTCAGAAAAGTCTCCAAAAAATTCACCACATCCATGAAACTAGTACTGGAATAGAAACATATATAACTAGACCCATAAAACAAAGAGAAAAGATCCAAGCAGCAAGAAGAAATCAGAAATGACTTGGAAAGAGCAGAACATATTTCAAATCTATTTGAATAAAAATGCCATCAGTACTGTTGATGTATTTAGACAAATATAAAACTTGATGTTAAAAAAATAAAGCCTGGCTCATTCCCTGTTGTCACTGATTCTGTTAAAAAGAAAATGTTTTAAGGATTAAAAAAATTCTATAAGTTAGAAGATAAAATATATGATAATCCTGAAAGTGACATTAAAAGCATAACAAGAGAAGTTACCAACTTGCTAGAAAGCAATAGTGATGGTTATAGATAATGAAAAAAAGAAAGGAAATTAAATACATAATTTAGATATTGGCAATAATTAAGAAACACATGACAAGAAGAGATAAATTGATTTATGCAGAAGACTAAAAAATGCTTTTATAGTTTGTTTAGTCATATTCTTTTTCTAGTTATGTATTGGAATTTGGTCATGTACATAAAATGCTATGTTGTTGTGTAATGTAATGAAATATACATTGTCTCAGGGCCACAACATTTTTGTTTCTTTTTTCTAGTAGTTTACTTACTCATCTGTAAGGCCCAAAAGAAGTAAGATGCAGTTTGAGTACTTGTTGAATTTATCAGCCTCTAAGACTTAAAAGAAAGCAAGGTTTTACTTTTCAGGGTTATACTCTTCAGCCACTAAGACTTAAAAAAAGAAACAAGACATTTTATCATGATGTGTTGTGGGTAGCTCATTAGAAGTCTAACTGAGATAATCTTACTAGTGTTCATGCTTCAGTATAAGTCTTAATGTTCTATGATGGAATTTTTGTAGATATTCCAGTTGAAATTCTATAAAGTCTTTATAGCATTCAGTATCAAGCAAATCTCTGCACATTATGGTCATATGTATTCTGTAAGATGTTACTTGTGAAACTGAAAGAAATACAAAAAGAAATTAAGAAGTTTTTAAAAAGAATATAAATGAGAAATAAAAAGTTATACTGTTCCATTGTCTTATTTTAAGGGAGGGGATTTGTAGCAATAATAAATTTGATATAGCTTACATTGATTATACTACAACATGGAAGAGAGAGAAAAAATGTTTAATAAAAACTCATATGGACTGACTAATAGATATACTAAATTGTCATTTATGTGTATGTCATGTCACTTAAGAAATAAAAATGTAAACTGCCTAAAGATTAAAGGAAAAATTAATTTATACACATTATAAAGATGATTAAGTATTATTCTGTAATATATGGGAGACAAGGGAATGATAATAATACTGTAAAAGGAGAAAGAAAAATTCTTGATACATAGAAGAATTACATAGTTTAAAGAAAAAAAAATCTAAATTGAAACTATTTAATCTTCCTTTCAAATGAAAATTGCAATTAAGCAACTTATTATTTCTATAGAAAATCAGATAGTCAATTTCAATTTAGTATTTAAATTTTAGAATTAATAATATTTTAGAATTTATAATTAAAAATGTAAAAGCAGTGAAATTTTGTTTTATGTTATAAAAGAAGCAGCATTTATGTGTAAAAATCAGAATATAATGCACATAAAATTTGTATCAATAACATATTTTGATGAGAGTAAAAGGGGATACTTTTCAAAAAATATATTGTTGTAATGATACAAATGTTATATATCTCATAGATGGTGACATTATATATTGGACAAAAACATGTTATTTGAACAACATTAAATTGGTATGAAAACAAGTAACTAGGCATTATGCTTATTATTACCATTCTAATTCTAGGCATTCGTCAGTTCTTTCCATATTAAACAGGCAAAACTCTCCATACAGTAGTGCCACACTGTGCCAACCAGAGTAGTCAATGGATGCCAGAAGGCTTGTGCATAAAATCACCATCTAGTGCCTACTTATCCAATATTCCTAGATTAGTTTCTGGCGTGTGGCCTTCGATGAGGATTTTATGCACAAGCCTTCTGGCATCCATTGATTACTCTGGTTGGCACAGGGTGGCACTACTGTATGGAGAGTTTTTCCTGTTTAATAACAGTATGTGCTATCATAAGAGATGGTGATCATGTGATATTTAGTGATTCATTCCATATTGCTTTGAATTAGAGTCCAGTCTAACTAATGGAGACATTTTGATGTGATCCATGCTGAAAAGAGAAACAATGTTGATTAAAGCTCTTACTCTACTGTAAGATTGTTTTTAAAGTATTTTTCAATACTTCTGTTACAACAGACAATATGATGATTTTATTTAGAAGAATTCTATCTACCTGTGTAGCTAGAGAACCAAAAGCCACACCGATCAAAATGTTTAAAAAATGCAATCGGATTCAGAAATTAGCACTGAAGTTTGAAAAAATAACTCATATAATGCCTCTATAATGACACAAAGGAAGAAAGGAAGAAATGGATAGTGCTCTATAAATGTCTCAAATCCTACTGTTATTATATCTCATAAAACATCACTAGTGCTGCTATATTTTCTCTCTCTAACATCACCAGTGATCAAGGAGATCATCACGGAAAAACTAAGAAAGACAACAGTAGAATATTAGAAGAACAGCACCTGAAAAAACCATGGTTAGTGACTGATTCAGTATATTTAACATGGTAAAATCTTATCATTATAAGTATTATAAGGCTTTAAACTGGAACCATAGCTTAAACTTAAAATATCTTTTGTTACTATAATATTTTTGTGTATGTGTTGATAGTTGTGACTATATTCACAACTGTTTTATTTAGTCATTATATTGTTAACTTTTTTTTATTAATCTATTTAGTTTCCAAATATATTATTTTTACACCAATATGCTAATTTATATTTACAGCCCTGAGAAATTATGTAATCCACTGGGAGAGATGCTTAGATGGCTGTAATTATAATAGTTAATAATAATCGTTCCTTTAAAAACTTTTCCAAATGTATTTTTTTTACGAGGTTTTGAAACTGAAAAACAAACAAAATACTTTTTGGAATACTTGTATTTTTAAATAATAAATTATTATCATCATCGCATTGGTTAATATTATTATATTTTGAATTAAATTTTTTATTTAAATTTTATTAACTATTTCAACTTATTGTTTATTTGAAGTAAAGTATATTGTACATATCTTGAAGATCTCATTACATATATGTGCATGTCTTTGATTGTATATAGTTGGTATTTAGGTTTAGACCCATTTAACATAAATATCTAAATTTCCATTTACCTATTATATAAATACCAAATTTGTAGAGGAAAAGTTTTCATAACAATATATAAATAATATGTTAATTTGCGAAGCGCAGATAGTTGAAAATTGAAATAAATTGAGATACTGCAGAACCTCACTGCACTCGTTAAAACATGTATACAACAGCCAATCAGAATGTCATGATAGCCATCTAAATGACAATCAAATCTAACAATATATATATAATTATTTTCGATTAAAAAGTTTTGTTAGTAATTAGAGCCAGTTATTCATTTGCAGCTGTCAGTTTTAATTGATGGTTACCTAAAAACATTATTGTTTTTGATTTTTTTATTAAGAAATAAGAAGTTACATCATGATCTTAAATCATGTTACATTCACTGTTAGTAACATTGTAAATTTTGCATTGGTACAATTATACTCTGAGGTATTATCCCATCATCTGGAAGGAAATGATGTGCCCAGATATCTTTGTGCAAACTTTTGGGCGCCAGATGACGGTCTCTACTTGGACATATTTCTCTAGTTATTTCAGAAAAATTTTCCACTCATTCTTTGTTCACATATATTATAATTAGTTTGATCATCGTTGAATAATATTGTGATAATTTAATTTTGATAAATTCTAATTATTGAAACATATAAAATATAATTATACTATTTTCCAAAGCCATTTATGTTTTCTTACCAATATATTCCTGTCAAATTTTTCTTATGCCAAAAATTTTATTAAAAAACATGAAAAAAATTCTAGTAGCAAAAAATAATTAATTGAACTTTGAATCAAAATAAAAACTACCCCTCCAACAACTTCTTTTTTCTAGATAATTCAAAAGTTTACTGAATTAGTTGTAACACTAAACTCTACATTTTAAATAATAGGAATGTCGATTTCAAATATAATAAAAACAAATTTGAAAAAAAAAAATGGACTTGAATCCCGTCATTTAATATTAACTTCTTTAAACATATATAATTATTATGATATTAAAATTATGTATTTGCACATACTTTTTACAAGTAATAGGTGTGAATGTTGTGAATTATAAAATGAGTTACACTTTATAAGAATTTTATTGAACAACTATAAAAAATTTATTTAAACTTTTTAATTAGCTATTACTTTTTATATCTATCATTTATTATTTCCAGATCCTTGGAAAAGACATGGGTTAAAAGTTATTTAAATGCAATTTTTAATAATTTTTATTATTTTTAAATTACGTTTTTAAATATTATTGTAATCAGAAAGATAACTTTTAATAGCCTCTATTGAATATTATTTTCAAATTGCTTTTTGTTCTTCTTTTAATTCTAAGAATTATTATAATATAGCATTAATTGCTATATATTGGTGATTATTTATCTTTCCAACATATGTGTGTTCAAGTGTATCAGTGTTATGAGATGGTGTGGAGAGTGGTGGGTCATGTGAAAGTCTGTGCTCATACCCTGTCTATTACATATATAGACACAGGTATATATAAGCCTGTGTATTTCAGCTATTACATATATTTTAGAAAATTTTAGAAGCTTAAATTTTAAAAAGTTGCGAATGTTATTACTATTATTTTAGACAGACCTTTCACGAGAACATGATAATTAGCTTTTTTTTTTTTTTTGAGAATTCATTTTTACTTGTCCTTTATTGATTATAGCACTTCCAAATGTTGTCATAATTTAAAATACCCACCTAAATTGTTTAAATGTCTCTTGGAAAAGAAAATGCTTTTAGAGCTTTTTTAATATTGCATTTAATAGTGTAGTTTTTTTTTTTAATAAAGGCACATGGAATGTAGTCTTATTGCCAAAGATTTGATTACATTAACTATACAATGGTCTTATATTTTAAGTAGAAAAATAGCAATCTCATTTTATTATTATTCCAGTTATGGAAGCCAGATTGGATGGAGTCAATTATGAAATTGATGTGGGTGGATAAAACATTAACAACCTTAGGCATGTTGATGGAATCAAATTATTTCTAAAAATACAGAATACTGAAGCTGCCATTAGTTAACTGAATAACAGAATAAAAAGATTGGATTTCAGTTGAAAGCAAAAGAACAAATAGTATGAAGAGAATAGCAATAAAAAAGATCAAAATTTTAATAAAAATTATAAATAACTGTAAACAGTTTTTATTTTATTGGGCAGAGGAACCATGAAAACCTGCAAAAGAATTTTAGATATTTGGACATAGCTTTAAATATTAAGATCTTATTTGTTTGGTTTTAGTTTTATTCTTTGTTTTTTTTATAGATATAAAAATCAAACCCAAAAAGGGGGGGGGGAAACATTGACACTTTTAAACTACAGTTCAGAATGAGAATTTCATGACTAAAAAAAAAAAGAAATGGATGCTTGATTAGATTAAACCTAAACATTTACTTGAAGTACAAACAGCAAGATTAAAATTGAAATAATTTAACAATATAATGAAATAATTTATATTAAACAAGCTATAATGACAGATCTATATTAAACAAACTATAATGCTTTAAACCAGCGATCAAAAAAATAACTAGTAATAAAATGATTACACTCCATCATTATTATAATAAATGCAGTTATGAGTACCCTAAACTGCATGATTCATTGAATGGCAAATAATGATAATAATATAATTTAATTTAGTACATTTAACAGATTTTATATTATTATTATTATTATTATTACTACTACTACTACTACTACTACTACTACTACTACTACTACTACTACTATTATTATTATTATTATTATTATTATTATAGTAGTAGTAGGAGTAATAGTAGCAGTAGTAGTAGTAATAGTAATAGTGCTACTAATAATAATAATAGTAGTAGCACTAATAATAAAAAGAAAAAAGATGAAAGAGGAGGGGGATAGATAGATAGATAGATAGATAGATAGATAGATAGATAGATAGATAGATAGATAGATAGATAGATAGATAGATAGATAGATAGATAGATAGATAGATAGATAGATAGATAGATAGATAGATAGATAGATAGATAGATAGATAGATAGATAGATAGATAGATAGATAGATAGATAGATAGATAGATAGATAGATAGATAGATAGATAGATAGATAGATAGGCAGGCAGGCAGGCAGGCAGGCAGGCAGGCAGACAGACAGACAGACAGACAGACAGACACAGACAGACAGACAGACAGACAGACAGACAGACAGACAGACAGATAGATAGATAGATAGATAGATAGATAGATAGATAGATAGATAGATAGATAGATAGAAAGGGTATTCTTTCTGAATTATTATTTTAAAAATGTATAATTTATTTAATTATTATTAATATAATTTTATTTTAAGCATATATATATATTGAAGCAGTCAATCCTAATCAAAGATTGAGCTTCATGGTCTTTCATACTCATCAAATTATTAACTCATTTTGAACCTTATGTTCCATCCCGCTCCTATAATCAGGTATATTTATTTTATGTATATGTTTGAGATGAGCACCTAAACGGTTATAAAATTTAGCTTTTAATATTTTTTACTATTAGTTATTATTAATTCTTTTTATTAAAATCAAAATATATTAGGTGCAGCTCAAAATATTCAATTTTTAATAAGAAAAATTAATGCATGTGAAGATAAAAACACTATATTATGAACCAGAGTTATTAAAAATGATAATCTTGGCTGTGTAAAATCAAAATAACTTATTATTGAATTTTTAAACAACAAACAGATTGACTATTAAAAGAAAAAATATTGCAAAATATTTTGTTACACCCACAATAAAAAGTGCCATTATGTTACAATCATAAATTAGAAAATAAATGAAGACATTGTGATGTGAACACTTAAATACATATTTTAATGTATAGATTGTAGATTAATATTATCCAAGGTTAGTGGCATTAAACATAGGTTCTATTTTAAATTTATTAAAAAAAAAATTGACGTACATTCTTTAAAATTAGTTGCTATTCATAATAAGATGTTAGCTTGGATAAACTAGGCATGTGTGAAGCATATAAGAAAATTTGTTCTCAAGTTAAAAAAAAAAAATCTTCATAATTAAATTAATGACTTCGTAAAAAAATAAGCATGAAACAGTCTGCTTAAGTGAATAAGAAAGTGGAAGTAAATTTTTATAATCAAAATAATTAGTTATTTAAATGATTATGAATGACTGACGAGTTAACGCTTTAGAAAAATGTCATTTTGATATATCAACAGAAGCATGAATCTACAAAAACATATAATCCTGTTTAATTAATAAATAATCTTTTTATATAACAATAATGACATAAACATTATATAATCACCATTTCTTATGCTTGATCTTAACTGTTATTAAAACAGGCAAAACTCTCTATACGTATTGCCACTCAGTGCAAGCTAGAGTAATCAATGGATGCCAGAAGCCTTGTGTATCAATCTAGATGCAGTGCTGTCAGATCCAAGGCTCCTCACTGACAAAGGTCACAAGCCAGAAACTAGTCTGGGGATATTGGATGAGTAGGCACTAGATGGGGATTTTATGCACAAGCCTTCTGGCATCCATTGATTACTCTGGCTTGCACTGAGTGGCAATATAGAGAGTTTTGCCTGTTTTAATAATGACATAACAAACAGATGGAGGCAGTTTTTTGAAAATATACTAAATTTAGATTAATGAGTCATTTAGATTTAAACAGAAATTTTCATCATGATAAGGTTAAAACAGTCGTTATTTTAAAAATAGAAATATTGCAAGTGTTAGTAAGATTTTTGGAAAAGTTTTTAAATAGGGTCTTTAAAATATCTGAGGATGTAAATAAAATTTAATATGCTAAAATAAATATTAAAAATTATTATTTTCATAGTAATTTTTATTTTTAATTTTTACTATATGTATTCTTAAAAAAACAATAGATTTTCGTTCCATTCTATATTTAAAAAATATTAAAATAAATATAAAATCAGCTATCAAGAATTAAAGCAAACTTTTACTTTCCTATTGAAAACAATAAAAAACAACGGGAGATATATATTTTTAGCTGTTAATAATTGTCTTCACTAAAAATAAATTTTAGAAATATGCAGAAATAAATTATTAAATAAATGTCAAACACTTTTGTAAAATGATTTTTTAATTTTTATCATATAACTTTGTAAATTTAAATAAAATATTAGCCAGAAATAAGTCCTTATAGTATTGATTTGATAATAGTTTAATAATTTGTTGATTTATTTAAGTATATGGATATGGTGATGTGATGTATATATAAAAGGTCAATCTGTCTCTGAAAAACTCATTGTAGGCAAAGACCTCTCCAATAGTCTCTTATCGTGAAACAATGAAGAAAAATTCATTATCCACTATTTTCCAATTTCTAGTTGGTGAGGGTTTGAAAACTTTTCAACTTTGATTTATATTTTGTTTTAAAATATTTAGCTATCCATTAACTAACCAATGTTACATAACTAGGTTGTTAGAGACATGGCTATCTATAAAAAAAGTCCTAAACTTGAATAGAACAATAAATATTTTACACTATGGAAACAGTTATATATTTACATACATATGTCAGAGAGATCATATAATAAATAATATTTTTTATGTAAATAAGCATTTATTTTTATATAGCGCATGATTACAATTTTTACATTCAAATATCAGCCTTTCAAGCTAATTGTGCATACACTTTTGCGAGTGTTAATAATAATAAATGAATACTTTCCTCTCCAATACAAGATATAGTATTTATGCAGGAACAAAATGAATCACTTATTCCTACAACTTAAATGCTTACACATGAGCAAATCTGAAGTACCGGCAAGGAAAGCGTGAGGATGGACCACTCACTTTAAATTACTATATACGATGTCTGAATGAATGACATCGGTGAAATTGTCTAGAATTTACTAAATGTCACCCTAACTGAAACTTAATCATATGTAAATAAGCATTTATTTTTATATAGCGCATGTTTACAATTGTATTACATCCAAATATCAGCCTTTCAAGCTAATTGTGCATACGCTTTTGCGAGTGTTAATAATATATCTTGTATTGGAGAGGAAAGTATTCATTTATTATTATTAACACTCGCAAAAGCGTATGCACAATTAGCTTGAAAGGCTGATATTTGAATATAATATTTTTTAAAAAAATATATAGATGTATGAATAAAAAAAAAGATTATTATTTATAAAAATTTAGTGTGTACTGATGTTCTTTGAGTATATTTTAATAAAGATCAAAAACATTTTTTTATATTGAAAAACAAAAACAAAGTATAAATGTAAATTTATACATGTAAATTGTTATAAAAAGAGCAAATATTTCAAGTATAAAAATATTTTCTTCCATTTAGCAGTATATTGTATTGGCTGGCTAAAAACGTGCAAAGTTATAATTAAAAAATATAAATATTATCACATCCATTGAAGAAGCAATGAGTATTTATTGTTTTTTTTAAATTCTCATTATTTTAAAAAATACCTTGATAATAAAGAACATATTTTACAATGAGGTCTTAAAATAGTTAAACAGCATTAAGCTGTTGCACATGCGCTTTGCAGATTTTAACTATAAATGACTGAATACTAACACTTCAAGCACATAATAAAGTCTTTGGGAAAAGATTGAATGGCCATCTATCTTTTCGAACCCAAACGCTTTTGTATGGGCAAATCTTAAGTGTCTGAAAGTGAAAGCGTGAAGATATTAAATAATCACTTTAAATTACTTTTACATGCTTGAATGAGTGACGCTGGTGAAAATTACTAGAATTTACGATACATCATTCTTATTTGAAATTAAATGTATGTAAATAAATCAATTACACATTGAAATATATGTATTTAAATTTAATTCTTCAGATTCTTAATCTAAAATTAACATGTCATCCAACACAAACCATCTAAATAGGAAAAATACAATACAAAATCAAAAATATAAATGGAAAAATGGTGAAATTAATTGCTGTTCATAATTAAGTTTTACTTGTTGTATTATACCATTCAACTTTATTGGAAACTACAATCAAACTTTAAAAATAAAATAACCAGTATAAAATAAACTTATACAAATAAAATATTTATCTGAAGGTTTGTGATAGTGGTAAATTAAATGTGATATTATGTTGGACTATTTCCATTATCTATCAATAAATGTTGTATGTATATGAAGTTTTAAATTATACATTTAGCCTTTACTAATAGATGATAGAAATAGTCCAACATATTATTCAAATAAAAATCATAAAAATTGAAGATCTTTGATTTGACCATTTTATATTAAAAACTTATGATTTTGCTCCTAGATGACATTTCTTTCTTGATATTATAACTCTATTTATCTGGATTGTAATGAAAATCAACTTGGCATAAACAAACATAAACATATAATCATAAAAAGTTACAGATTATTGATAAAGCTATTCAATATTCAAATTTTCTTTTTTATTTGGAAATGATTTCTTTTTTGTTAGCAACAAATAGATAACAAAATGAACTTAATAAATCAATACTATTATATTATAAATACTGACCTTTAAGATATAATTAAAGGAGATTTGAACACAGACTTTTAAGCTTCATTCAGCTAACCTCTCCATGTTATATAACCAATATACATGGATACACACATGTGAATAAGATAAATGATCTCCAATATTTATATTTCATGCTGAACCAGAATTCATCAGTTGTTCCAGATGATCATCTCCCACACAATATATATATAATCAGTGTTCAGTTTACATTAAGATAACAAATCTTCAAACTTTAATGGACAAATTTCAACCTTCTCCACCTTCCAACTCTTCATCAAATCTCCATTAATTAAAATGAATTAAAGTAAATCTTCCTTGTAACAAAAATATCCGCCACTTTATATAAAAGGAATTGTTATAAAATGTCTTATGCATGAATATATTATGTTAGCTAATGACATTTATCATAGTAGTTGCATTCATTAATGGTTTTACTCTTGTGTTTGGATTTTTTATGGCAACTTTAAGTTTTTAACTTAGCTTTTCAACTTTATGATCAAAATTATATATGTACACATTACAATAATTGGACAAAAGTATGTACAATGTTTTCACTTCTAAAGTTATAAATAAATAGGGTGATTGATATAAAGTGTTAACTTTACAAAACTTGATAATGATATTACACTCTAATATTTATTATAATATTTGCATTTGTTATACAATGTTTACTTTGGTTAAAAAAAAGTATTTGTCATCCATTTTGTTTACTGTAGAATTTTTCATTATAGCAAACTCACTATACATATATTCTATTGTAGAGAATCACATAATTATAAAAGTTTGTTGTACAATTTATTTGTTGTAAAAACCTTCATTGTAGAAAACCTTATTACAATTATCATATATGAAAGAGAAGTGTATAAATGTAAAATTGTAAAATACTATTCTTTGAAAATATCCAATTTGTAAGATTTATTACTAGAAAAGAAAAAAATGAAGATTATAGATAGTTTAATATTGGTTAATCAAAAGCTGTGGTAATGGTATTTTCTTTCAAAACAAAAAAAAAGTTACCATTACTTCACTTATTGCTATTTATTAAGAAAGTTTCATATTTTTAATTAAAAGTTTAATTGGAACAATAAATCAAATTTACACCCACGCAATAAAATTTAGTTAGATTAAAATAATGTAGACTTGTTACTATATTATCAACCAAAAGCTGTATTAAAAAAATGTAAAACATTGCCATCAACTGAGAATTAAATATTTGGGAGTTTTGAGGAATGATGTATATTACCATTTGGTTTTCTCCTCAGTTGCACAATTATAATTGTGATGTAGGAATCAATCTCATCTTAGCTAATTGTCATCTTCTTTGATTATCAATATTTCTGGGCAATGTATACTTTTGTCATGAATTATATTGTCTCATAAGAAAACTTCAACCAAATTGAATTTCATTCTCCATATCAAAAGTTCAAATGTAATTTGATGAATATTCATCTGTACATCTTACTAACCATAATAGTTTCAAAGGTCTTTATCAACACCAAAGTTTAAAAATAGAACTACTTTTCCTATCATTGTTTTTCAATGTCATCTTTTACATCAATGGATAATCATAAAAGAATATCTAGTTTAAACAATTGGATGATGGTTTTTAAAGAACATCTTAACAACTTTTCCAGATTTCTTTTTGAAATTCTACCACCCAATTATAATTAATTTTTTGTTCGTGTATCTTCTGCTGTTGATGTATGATTTAAAAAAGACAATGATATTTATATTATTACCATCAATTTTAAAATCAGTTCATCATAATCAATGGTACTTCTTCTTATCCAGACAAAATATTGTAGTCTGTTCTTTAATTTTTAAAATGAGTTTTTAATGACTTCTCCTTTTTTACTTATAAGTGTGCACCCATAATGAATCTACTTTTTTCTTGGTCAAACTATCTTCACAAGGGATTAATATTTTATTTGTATATATTAAATGTACACATTCATTAGTTTAAGTTATTAATAAAAAAATGTATTGGATATTTAAGATAAATGAGTATCTAATGTAAATGAAAGTGTTATATAAAATAATCATATTATTCAGTCACATTATTCAGAGTCTTAAGAGCAAACTTCTTGTATCAATTCCAGTTCGGAAATTTTCGATACTCTAGCTTCTTATAAATTCTTGAACATAAAGTCATCGATTATTTATTTAATTATTTATTCAGACCTTACGAGTTAAAAATATAAAAAATATCATGGTTGCCAATGTCACATTTTCAAATTAGATTCAAAACAATGGTATAAAATGCTTAGAAACATCTTGTCTATAAAAATAAAATTTTATTTAGATATAAAGTTTTCATAATAATATCACAGTTAATCAGCTTGTAAAATTTACTTATCTTGTTCCGTTTTTTAGTTTCCCAGCCAGGAAACAAAACAAGAATACAATAATATATAAATTATTTTTCGTTATATGTTTCTGAAATTTAAAAATTAAAAAAATATTTGAATATTCCACTTAAAAAGTTAATTTCCAGTTTTGAGGATGATTATTATAAATCAATATTCAAATAACTTTCAGGATATCATAAATACAGATATAAATCAAAATTGATGAAAACGTGCATAAGGTCATAATTTGCATCATAAAGTTCTTGTATTACAAATGTAATAGAATTATAAGATATTTTAACATTGATTATACAATTATTAAACCATTTCTAAATGAAAAGGTCTTAAGATTTTTGATGATTCAAATACAATGTTAATAATATTTTAAATTATTATTCTAGAAAAATACACAGAGACTTGATAATATTTATGCTGAATAAAATGTGTAACATCTTCATTCTTTTTAAATCTAAATTTGTTTCTAAGAGAAATATATATTATGCTACAGAAGATGACACTAATGTTTTGAAACAATATTATTTGAGACTTACCTGGTCTTATAAAATGTTTAAATCAATTAAAAATGTAAAATGTTTTAAGAAACTGTCATGTCTGCTCAATTCATGAAGACTTCTGCAACTGTGTTTTATAATTAAAACAAAGAAGTCCAATCAATAGACTTCTTTAGAATATTAACAGACATAAACCTTTCCAGTAATCAGGGAAAGTGCAAATAATAATTCTTATATAAATTATCGTCATGGTTTATCATATCCACATTGTAACATTCACATTAAAAAGCAAAATTTTCAAAAAGATTTGTTTGTGAAGCTCATAATGGATTGTTTTAACAGATATTATTGAACTCTGTGGTAATTTGTTCTGCAATAATATTAATTTCTGACTTCAATTTATTCTATCAATTATTTTCTTTTTTTTTCTATGAATATTAATCATTTATTTAAGGCTGCCAATCTTAAAATGTCAAACAATTAAATACATTTGCATGTTAACTTTCTGTTAGATACACTTTATCATTTTATGACACTGGTAATTATTTACATCTCCCTGTATATAATTTAAAAAGTATGGTGCAAATATAGCACCCAATTTAGTTATTTTGTCTCCTATATGATCACTGTTTTTTTAATAATAATTTAAAAAACATTATTCTATTTTTACCATCAAATAAACGAAAAACCACAAACTTTTTCTTTCTTACTAAAAACATTAAAAAAAAAACAGGAAATATATCTATGCTTTAGTTGATAACAATTGCCTTAACTAAAAGTAATTTAAAAAATATGCAGAGAGAAATTACCTAGAAGACTGCAAACATCTTCATAAAATGATTTTTTAATTTAACATCCAACAAAGTTTAATTTTGTGATTTCTTTTCTAATATAACCATCTTGTTTTTGTATTTTTTATCTGAAATATTACCCTAAAATAAGTCTTCATGTAATATCATCTTAACATCAGTTTGATGATATTCTATTGATCTATTTTAGTGTGAGAAATGTGGTGATATATATATAAATCATCTTGAAAAACTTACTGTAGGCCAAGGCTTCTCCTCATACTGAGAACAGTAACCAATTAGGATTAGTAATTTTTGGCTAATAAAAGTTTGAAACTTTTTCATCTTTGATTTATATTCTACCTAAAAATATCTAGCTAACCATTTATTTAATTTCTAAAGACTGTATTATATAATTCGATTAAAAAAAAACTAAAATCAATTATTTAAAAATAAATCAAAAATATAAATAAATTTACTCATATAAAAATCATAAAAATGCATTGATCATTGATGTGGCCTTTTCCAACTATTTCTTGGAAATATTTTTTATGTTATTAACTCTGTTTATCTATGCATAATGAAAAGTAAAACCAATTTGACCCAAGCAAGTTTACACTAATAATAATCATAAAACTTTAGTCATAAATAACTGATATAGCTATTCAATATTTAGAACTTTTCATTTAATTTTTTTTGTCAGCAACAAATAGATACCAAATTAAATTAAGTAAGTAAACCTTATTTGTATAGCAATGTCATGTGAAAAAATATGTTATGTCAACCAATAACATTCATTCTAGCAATTGCACAAATTGATGATTTTATCACATTCTTTTTAAAGATTTTTTTAGCAACTATAAATGGGCTCTCTAACTTTTATTTTCAGATTTGTGGTTAAAATTATAATACATCCAAGATAGAATAATTAACCAAAAATATTTACATTTTTAAAGTACACATAAACTGATGAATAAACTAAACTCATAACTTAAGCTTTACAAAAGCTGATGAAGTTATCTATAACTCTACTTTTTTAATAATAATTGCATTTGCTGTAAAAAGTTGAATTTAATGAGAAAAAGTGTTTGTCATCCATTTTGTTTCAATATAGATGCCTTCCTTGTAACATACCTCATTACAGTTGTAATATATGGCAGAGGAGTGTTTAAAATTTAAATTATGAAGTAGTCTTCTTTGAAAGTACTTCATTTGGAAAATTTATTTTCAGCATGAAACAAATGGGGGATATAAAGAGTGTTTTTGGATCATCAAAAGCCATGTTAATGATACTCTCTTTCAAAGGCATCAAAAAAACTATCACTACTTCTCTTATTGCAATTTATAAACAAAAAAAATATTGTTTTTAATCAAAAAGTTTAGTTTTCAGAAATAAAAATGTAACACTAAATCAATATTCACATTTAAGAAATAAAAAATGTACTTATATTTAAAAAATGTAGATTGTGACTTTATTATCAAAAAATAACTGTAAGCTATTTAAAAAATGTAAAAGTTCATTAGATGCCATCAACTTGGTATCAAATATTTGGCATTGTTTCAGCAAGTTAAATATTATTATCTGGTTTTTCATACAATGATACAGTCATAATTATGATCATTGGAATCCATTAATTATGCTAATATCTTCTTTGATTTATTAATATTTCTAGATAATGTATACTTTTATCATAAATTATATTGTTTCCTAAGAAAAGTTCAATTAAATTTGAACTTCTATCTTCATATCAAAAATTCAGAATTAATTTGATGGATATTTATTTGTATATTTTTGCCATCCCTGATATTTTCAAAGATCTTTATCTGCAGCAAAGTTCAAAAGTAGGATTACTTTTCATATCATTATTCTTCAATACAGATATAAAAAAATATTGTAGTTTAACAAAAAAATGTGGTTTATTTAAAGATACATTTTACGATCTCTTCCAGATTTTTTTTTTGAAATTCCACTGCCCAACTACAATTAATTTTTGCCCATTGATTTTTTGTTATTGATGAATGATAAAAAGGATAATGATTTCTATATTAACACCAATATTTTTAAATTCAGTTATTATTCCATTCATTATAATCAATGTGGCTTCTTCGTATCCAGATAGAATATTATCATTTTATTCTATTCTTTACTTTTTAAATAAATTTTTAATGACTTCTTTTTTTTTTTTTGACTACAAACGTGCAACGATTAACTTATCTAAGAATGTTGTTTCTATTACAAATACTTCTATATTTCTCTTTATCCAAACTAACTATTTTCATAAAAGATTAATATTTAATGTATCTGCCTTAAATGTACACATCTATCGTTTGTTATTATTAATAAAATGTAATATATATTTAAAATTATTTTTTTTAGCAATATATGAATCAGTTGTATAAATTAATTGTATTATTCAGATTCTGAAATGTAAATTCCTGAGATCGATTCCAGTTCTAAACTTCTGGTGTACAAACTTCTTATAATCTCTTAAGCAATAAAATATTTGATTATTATATATAGAGTTCGCAAAACAAACTCTTAACAAACTTTGAGAATACCCTCAACCCCAGACCGGTTTCTACATCTAGCTTGTTAAGAGTTTCTTTTGCGAACTCTATATATAACATTTGTAACACGAGCTTTATTAAAACTGGGTCATGTGACATCTGACTTGATTTTTTATCAAAGTATTTAATTATTTATTTAGACCTATGAATTAAAAATATATAAATACCATTGCTGTCAATGTCCAAATTAAATTCAAAATAGTAATAAGAAATGCTTAAAAACACCTTATCTATAAAAATGAAATTTTATTCAGATATAAAGTTTCCTTATTAATATGACAGAACAATTAATATTGTAAAATTTATTTGGCTTTTTTTTTTTTATACATTTCCTTGCCAGGAAACCACAAGGAATACAGTAATAGATAAATAAGATTAATGTTTCATTTATTAATATTTTGTCTGAATATATGTTTATGAAATTTAAAATAAAAAAAGATATTTAAATACATTCAGCTTAAAAATTAATTTTGAAAACGATTATCTTAAGTCAATATTCAATTAGAAGAAATGTAAATGCAGATAGAAAAAAATGAGAAAAGCATGTGTGAGACTGTGATTTACAATAAAAACCTCTAGTAGTATAAATGTAGTAGAATTATATAATACTTTAACATTGATTACACGATTATTAACCCATTTTTAATGGAGAAGGTTTTAAGGTGTTTGATGTTTCAAACACAATATTAATAACATCTTACTTGGTATTATGAAAAGCACACAGAAGCTTAACAATATTTATGTTGAGTAAAAGATGTAACATCAGCTTCATTATCTTCAACCTAAATTTGTTTGTATGATAATTATATATATATATAGCATTATTTTCTAAAAAGGTGACAGTATTTTTTAAAGCAACATTATCATCTTGAAACTACTCTAGTCTTATAAATGTTTAAATAAATTAAAGAAATAAGATGTTCTTTAAAAGTAAAGATCAGATTAAAAATTGTTATGATATGTTGTGGTAGTTTCGTAAATTGAGCAGACATATTATGGGTTATGTCTGCCCAATTTATAACAATTCATCAATATGTGTTTTATAATTAAAAAAAGAAAATCCAATCAATATATTTTGTTAGTTTATTATTAATCATAACCCCTTCCAACAATTGAGACAAATGTAGATAATAATTTATTTTTTCATATGATATATTATGGCATATTATGTCCACAGTAACAATAACATTAGAAAGCAAAATTTTCAAAATAGTATCTAAGCCATAAATATTCTTCTTGTGAAACTCCATTGTACTGATAGATATTAGAGTATCATATAATACAAAATCATCTATGCACTTTACTATTGTTACACAGTGCTCTATTTATCACCCTCTTTTATAGTTTACAGTTTTGATTGCCCCAACAATCTTCTTCAGAACTACAACATAATACCAACATATGAACATAAATATACATGAACATATAATTTACATTCTATATATACATCTTATAATCATCAACTATTTATTATCTTTTAAATATATAATTTTTTTACCCTTTTTTTCACATTCTATATTTATTAATTAAAACTTCCTATACATATATATTCTATTTTTATTCTTTATTTTATTCTTGTTACTCTTTACATACTTAACTCTAACTTAATTTCTTTTATATTTTACATTATTAATATTCATTTTACTAACAATCAATATTTATAATTTATTCATTCAATACTTTGTAATTTATTTTAAACTATAATATTGTTACTTTAAACACATTTTAACCCACCTTTTGTATCTCCTAGCTTCAACTGACAGCAATCAAAAATGTAAACTGTAAAAGCAGGTGGCAAATAAAGAATTGTGTAACAGTAGTAAAATGCATGGATGATTTAGCATTATATGATATACATTTGGCAATGAAATAAGAAAGGTTAGATATTAGAGTATTAGATAGATATTGATATCTGAAGTTATTTGTTTTGCTATGGCATTGATTTCTGACACCAATAGATTCTAGTAATTCTTTTTTATGAATGCAGTTATGTATTTGAGGCCATCTGTCTTAAAACATTAAATAGTTAAAAACATTTGCATATTCATGTTAGATGCCCCTTTCAATTTTATTACATTGATAAGAATTTACATTTTTCCTCTATATGATTTGAAAAAATATGGTGCAAATATAACAGGTAATCTATTTTACCGCCTGAATGATTAATTTTCCTATTGCTAATAATTAGAAAACATCAAATAAGTAACAAAATATTCTTTTGCTATTCAAACAACTAAATTTTTTTCCAAAAGTATATACTATTTAGACATTTATACTTGGACTCAACTATAAGTATTTTTGCAATTAAACAAATCTGGTATCGACAATATGAAGCTGGCTACAGCATTTTGTTTTATATAAATGTTATAACCAGCTTAAAAAATATACCTATCATCTTCAATTATATATATATATATATATATATATATATATATATATATATATATATATATATATATATATATATCTATATATATTGTAACAGTTTTCATTATATTTGGTTTTCACTGTTACCTCAAGTAAGGAACAAATACAGACTAAATTGTTCTCAAGTCTGTATTCTTGAGTGAACCCTGGACTAATACGTACATATTACTCCAATGTTATATTTCCCAATCAGATGCCCCTCAGCTACTGGATTAAAAATTCTTAAGAGAATGCCTTAATAGACACCCAGTGCTTGGAATATTTATAAATTTTGAAGATTACCACTGTTGGTAGCAGAGTACATGTGTATATAGCCCCCTCCCTCCTTTCATTTATATGCCTTTCCATTTCTTTAGCATATCTTTTCCCTTTATTTAAATTAAAAGTTAACCAGCTCAATTTTACAAACCTAAATTTAATTTAATACTATTATTCGTTTGTTTGGTGAAAGAAAGTCAAGAAAGACAAGTAAGTTTAGTAGTAATAATGTTTAATACAAAAAACAGTATAATCATTAAGTTAAGTGATATAATAAATTTACACATCTAAAATAACATAAGAGTCTATAAACATGGAAAACATACAATTAAACTTCTGAATGGATAATCGATAAAGTCTGAAAAAAGTAATTGTCCCCTTTAAAATAGCTACTTTAGAAACAGTTCTTTCCCCCTTTTTTTATATTATATTTCAAATATTGCGCCACTCTAATTTATTCTCAGTTTGGTTTTATAACACCAAAATTAATCAATACATGCACATACAAAATAGCAAAAAAAATTTACCTAGGATTTCTCTAGACCATCCTGTAAGATCAACCTACTTCTTTTGCAGAGATGGTTGGTCCTGTAATAGATACTCCAGCTGGCTGGGTTACTCTTAGTATAGTTTATGGCATTCAGCTTCATTTTCTTCTTTCTTGCTTTCAGGTTTCTTAGTTGTATTCATTCTTCATGTCAGGATAGTATGGTTGTACACAGCAATTTACTTAGTAGGCTGTGTGGCAGATATTTGTCCCTGGATGGGTTAGAAGTCAGATGGGCAGAGACTGAGCAAATGCATCTCTAAAGACATATGCATGCTAATATTAATTTTACTCATGGCTGCTGATCTCATATGTTCTCAGTTTTTTAGCCCACTATGATAACAGAAACTATCATATCTAATCTTGATCCACTTTATTTATAGATTTTCCCAACCATTGTTTGCTGGAATGTTACTAGTTAACAACAGATCTTCTCACACCTGTATATTTTATTCACTTTTCAAATTTTCATTTCAATTTACTTATTTACAATATCCAACATTTTAACTATAATAAGTTTCACATACCTTCGATTTGCTTTTTTTTTTCATATAAGTAATTTTTTAAAGAGAAAAAGAGACACATTTTGCTAAACACCCCTTTCTCCCTTTTTCTTTCTATATTTTTTTCTAAAACAAAGTCATTATAACTTTCTATGATTTAACTAAACAATCTCTTTACGATTTTAATTTCCCCTTTTTTTATTATTTTTTAAAATATCAGTGACCTAATTCTCTTAATGTCACTTTGCATTTCACCTTTTTACCTTTTAACAAAATTTTAGCTAATTATTATGCTGACTGTTCCCACCCTTTCAATGTAGATTTATTTCTGCATTTTTTACTATTACTCGACTAATAGGTATATACATGTGTGATTACAACTCATGTAGTCGGCATAATATATTGTAACGGTTTGGGTTTTCCACTAGAAAATGGGGGGGTGCATCTAACAATGGTCAGAACTAGGGACTTCTGGTAGGATGCTGTGAATGATATGATGAAGTAACTAACCAATGATCAGAACACCTCCAATGAGCTAGCTCTTGGTTTACTCATTAAATATAAATATAATTTAGACTAGTTCATTCATATCTCACCCCTCTTGTGGATTCCATTATATCTCAGATTTGAGCCCAGGGAGAAGATTGCCTTTGGCTCTTTTCAATGGTAAATTTGCTTTATGTAGCAACTAAATCTTCATTGATCTAAGATACACCTAACTCTATTGAGGTGTTATGTGTTATGATAATCTGTATGTGTGTGCATATATATATATATATATATATATATATATATATATAATCAATTAAATTAATGAGTGGGTGTATAAATGAGTGATAAACTAGAGACCAATATTATGTAAAACACATTAACAAAAAATTAAAATTCTATTCATATAGTAAAAGGTGTGCTCATATGTGTCCCCTATGCATTGCTACCATTTCAATAACAAAATTATTCATTGTACCAACCCATATCCCTAGTATATATGCATTAAGACACTCTCTCTTTATAAATCAATGAGATTGTCTAAAATACATAAATAAAATTAAATAAAAAATATTATTTCACATAACGATCACAGAGCTAACTAACTATTTACAAGATTTCATTTCAATGGATCCGGTAGCTCCATGATCCAATTTTTACTGGAGAGATCTTCTTTGGGACCCCCTACATACAAGTTTCTAATGTTGTTAGAAGAGAGACATCGGTACAAGAAATGATTGAAATAAATGTTATGAAACAATTGTTAGTTGAACATAAATAAACATATATCATAAAGTCTGTCTTCGTCTAATGATTGCAAATTAATATGGAAGAGTGTCAAAAAATTCTTATCTCATTCCACACTATATGATGATAATGTTAATTGAAAGTCAAGTCACTACAGAGGGAATCAATCTAAATTTTATTTACAAACAAAAAAAAAATTCTAGCTTAATAAACCTTCAACCATACATGATGTTGCTTCTTATGGAATGAACCCTCCTGATTGTAACCATGCTGAAATTTCCAAGTGTTGAAATAATAAGGGCACAATTTTACAAATGTATAAAGTAAAAATATACATATAACATGATAATTTTGATTATGTTCAAGTCTTTCTGATTAGAGTTTATAATTTAAACATCAATGTCTTTATGGATACCATTCATTCTGATGACTCCTCCATTGTTTTACAGATTCTCAAGTAATGCTTTGATAAAGTTGTTTCTATTTCAGACATCACTATCTTTCAGGTTAGGTGCTGGGCATTTTTGTAGGCATTATTTATACAAAGTAAGTTACAGCATCATGCACTCTGGCAATTAAGACAGCCACTGTCTTATGACACATTTGTCTAGCCAATACACATGGTGTGTTAATTAAAAAAAAAGATTTAAATTTTCTTCAGCTTATGATTGGTATTGAGTGAATTTACACTAAGGAAAGTTTTATTTCATCGCTTATCATAACATTCCTTTTTTTTTTTTGATTGTGCAGTTTTCTGTCTTTGATTGTCACTATAGAATTAATTTAATCCTTTGATTACACTGCTAAAGCTTATTGATTTTTACCATTTCAAACACTGATAACAATCAGTTCCAAATTTCAGTGTTTTAAAATCCTATGCATAATAGATAACATTTGAACACATCATCCATTTTATTGATGTTTGATATTAAACTATTTGCTGCTTTTCATTATTATAACACTTGATAAAATATTAAAGAGAATGGAAATGACTTGGTTTGATTTTATACTCGACCATGTTTTTGTTGTTTAGCAAACTCACAATTTCAACTTCATTTTTTATTACTTTAGATGCCTATTGTTATGAATTAATGTTTGTTGTTGATGTTACATAATAGAATTATCCAGAAAAAAAAAATATTTAAAAAAAAATTATAACTTTTTACTTGATTGGAAAAAAAAGTTAATTTATGAATTATAACTATAACACTTAACAAGTAGTAATTAACAATTATAGCTAATTGACAACTGACCACCCTTATTTATAGCTTTTTTTCAATCTCTTTTTGATTGGCTACTTTGATTTTGTCACCCAAATTAATTTACATATAAATTAATTTCTGTCTGGTTTTTTTTTCTTAAAAAAAATAATTTATTAATTTTTATATTAAATAATTTTTATTTAACACTTAATTAAAATATAATACTAAAATACATTTTAAAGAAAAAAGCTATTTTTATTAGCATAAGTTTAATATATTATTGAAACAAATTTATTACTAAATTTAAATACTACAACTTTAAAATAGTTCAGATAAGACTTTTAGTCAATTACACTGTATATTTTAATTTGTTGTATACATAAAATTAATATAGAATGATACTAATAGCTAAGAATTTAATTTTTTTATATAAAACTGAATATATTATAATTTTTAATGGACTGTGGCAAATAGCATGGTCACAATATATAAATACATGAATGCAGTCAACACTTAAACAATATCAATATCATTAACAATCAATAATCTCTATCTGTAGTCAATGCAATTTCCTTTAATCAATAAAAGTGGAAATCCACTTTTATCTATTGTCTAATATATTTATATAGACTCTAAAGATTGCAACTTGACTACAGATACTGAAATTATTAATACAATATTAGACCATAGATTAAGGTGGATTTCCATTTTTATTTGTTGCCTTGACAACAGATTGAGATTGTTGATTGTTAATGATGTTGGTATTTTTAAGTGTTGATTGCTTTTATTCGCTTTATATATATATACATGGTGTGTTGGATACAATTGCACTTTTTTCTTTTATTTATATAAAACATTCACAGGAATGATAGATTTTTTCTCACTAATAGTTTATATATATATATATATATAGTATTATTTCCAGTAGTTTCCCTGTAATAAAAATATAATAGCTAAAAACTGACATTTCAGTACAATAACAAGTACTTTTCTCAAAGCTTTTTCTATCTCAAATCATAAGAATGTGTGTAGTAAGATTTAAATTCATTATTTTTTTTTTGTTATTTTCTCCTCATTCTTAAATTCTATTGGTTGAGAAATTTTAAAAAATATTTCATCCACCAATAGCTTTTTTAAATATTTTTAATTTTCTTTCATTTACACTTTTCATTTATGCTCTTATGCCTTTTAAAGATCTCTATAGATTTCCTTAACAGTCTCTGGTCATATTGTTCAATTTTTGCCAGAATATGTGTATTATTAAAATTGATATCATGGTTTGATAATTTAATATGTGAATAAATGGTTAATGAATTAGATTTTTCTCTAACTGCCAAAATGTGGTCTTCCTTTTTTATGTTTCTTTTATGATTGGTCTGTTTAATGTATGAATGTAAAGAAAATCCTTATGGAATTTCATATACACCATGAGATTCCAAAAGAATTTTATCTTTAGGGTGTGGAAATACTTCATTAATTTTTTTTAAATATAATATAAATTGTGTGGATATTATTTTTCTTTAAAACCTTACTAATTTTATCAGTTACCCCCTTTATATATGACAAAACAGTCTTAATTTTTGAAGTATCAAAATCTTTTTTCTTATTATTTGCTGAAATGTCAGCTATTTAGCTATTATACTTTTATTACACAGAAACCAGAAATTCCTATAAATAATACTATGAATTCATTTATCCATGAGAATATAAGAATTAATATATATATATATTACAAAACATTGTCATTTTACCTGAAGCTCTTAATAATGTAAATTAATAACATTTTACATTAAATGTAATCACTCTCACTGGCATTAATCTGAAAATAAAATGTAACTTCTGTGTTGGGCTTCAAAACCAAATATAGACATGATTTTATCAGATTGAAAATAAAGAATTAACTAACAATAATTTATTAAAATAAATGTGATAATACCTAGTGTAGGATTAGAAAGTGTAAAATACTATATCATTATTTTTAGCCATTATTGTTCTATTGTAGTTGAAGCTTTTTTAAGTTCAATGAAACTATGATCCATTACCTTTCTTCTTCTCATTATGCTAACAGGCTTTTTTATTTCATATATCCATTTCACTTATGGACTTTTTCTAAGTCTTTATAATTTCTTGGTATCCAATTTATATCCAATTTAAGGCTTATTCTATCTATTTAGTACAATTTCTTTTAGAATTGTATTCATTCCAACTGTACTTCAGTCTCAATTTTTTTGGCAATGTCAATAATATTTTTCCTCTGACTCATGTAATTTGATTTTGATCCCTTATTAATAAATTAATATAATGTATATCTCTTGATTCTTCATGGAATTGTCTAAAATCTCTGTATTGCTTTTCTGTTAAGTATTTGCATCCCAAATTTATATGTAAGAATTAATAAAACACATCTATTAAAAATCATATTTTTCAAGCTTATAGACATTATTTTAATATTATATTATTTCTATTAAAATCATTCCATCCAAGTTAATTCAATAATTAATTTGATATATTATGTTTCCAAACAACATTTTAAATATAATTGTAGGTGTTAATTTTTTTTTATTCCTTATTATCAATCCTTATTTTCTTCTTGTTTAACAGTTCACTAAATATTACTTTAGTCTTTTTAACATTTATCTTTGTACTATTTTATTACTTTCATTTTTGGAACTCTAAAGCATTGTTTGCAAAAACATTCACATTATTTTTCAAAATCTAGATGATTTAAATTATAGCCATGTATTTTTGTTTCTTTAGTTTCCTATTTAAATTTTTAAAATGTTCTTGTAAAACTGATGTACACACTTTAAAAGATATGGAATAGCCCTATTGGAGATTTTCTGAATGTCAATCTTCTTAAGGTCACCACATAATCCACATATTGTTTATGCATTTTCATAACTATTCTTTGAAATATGGCAATATCTGGGATATATCTTGATGATCTAATATAAACAAATGCCTTTTTATAGTTTATGGATTCAAAGCATAATAGTAACTCATACTCTTAGTTTTTTATATATAATTTCTTTCCATAGTTTGATATAATTCATTGTGATAAAACATTTTCAAATGCAGTTTATTTCTTTTTGGTTTCTTTGAGTCCAAAGTCCATTGTAGTTTAATGTAATTAATGATATTGTAAATATCTAATAGAAGACAGATACGTCTATAATTTCTAATATTTTTATTATTTTTTTAAAATCTCAATATCACTACTTCATTATTCCAATTATCTGGTATATTATTTATTTAGACATTTGGTATATAGTTTTGCCACCAATATTTTTATTTCTTCACTTGCTTCTTTTATGATAACAATAATAACTCCATAACTTTTCACATTTTAAATTTAATTGCATATCTCTATTCTTCATTAAAATGCTTGGTAATTCAGAAAATGTAATATAAAAGTTATTTTGATTTATACTACAAAGTTACTTTAAATGATTAAATAATTATATTTCTATATAATTGCAGAAAGCTTTCACCATTTTATGCCATCCCTCTTTTTAATAATAGTTTTATTATTGCTGAAACAACTTTTTTTTGATATTATCATACTTTTGAAATTTTTATCTTCTATACTATGTTTTACCAATTTGCATTTATATTTTCTCATATCATTATTAACTCTTTCTTCACTATTCTAAAGAATTTCAGATATTCAGTTCTTCTTAATGCATCATTTAAAAATAGTTTTATCTATTTATTTTATTCTTTATATTTTGTCTGGTTAATTGAAGATTTACAAGTGAAATATTGCTTTTCACTACCAATTATGGTTGTTAAATTATATCTTTTTATTGATTTCACTCATGTCTGAATTATCTTCAAAGTCTTAATATTTTAAAATGATTTTTAAATTTTAATTTAAATTATCTTTTATCTCACTTCAAATGATTAAATAAATTTCCTATTTCTTAATTTTAATATAAGATATTATTGATGTAAATTTTTGTTACTGTGATTTTAGATAACTAACTTTAAAACAATATTTTTTATTTTAATTATTACCAAGCATATTTACAAATGCTAGCATAAAATATATTCTTATTAATATAAATAATAATATTAAATATGACTTTCAAAATGTCCCTAAGTCTATAAATTCACTCTTCAGCCTAGATATATTAAGGATAAAAAATATTCTACTACAGCATTCAGTCTTTTGAATCAAAGTGTATATTAAAATATTCTGGGTTTTTTTTTTTAAACTATCTTATATTTAATTAGGGTGCTTCTTTACTTTTGGAATAACTTTTATTTTTCAATTTTTTTTTTTCTATAGAAATTATCTTTGTCTTAACTACAATTACTGGCCAAAATCCATTTTTAGGAGATTGTAGCAGTAATCTTTTTTCTATTATTAAATTATCTATGTTTGAATCTTTATTAAACAAAATCTTTAATTAATGTTTTAGTTATTTTTGAAAAACAATTTAAACTGTCTTTTCTTCTATTTTTCCTTCAAACATAGAAAACTCATTGGAGTGTTTCAATGTTAAGAATATTAGCTAATAAAACCATCTTTCTTAATAGTTTGCATTTTTCTAGTTTTGTACTAACATGTATTTTCATCACATTATTCCATGACCACTTTCTATGTCAAATTTATTAAGACCATTATTTATCTTGAAGTACATATTTTCTTTTAATCAAAATACAAACCAATTCTCCTTTATTTTTACTTGGATGCTTCAGTGTCCATTTCCATTTAGCATTTTTCTCAAAAAAAAAATTAATAATACCCTATTTTTTTCTGCAAATGTCACAAATCTCTTTTCTCTGTCATTTCTTACTCCATAATATTTTGAACTTTTAATCATCTTTCATTTCTAATATTAAAATCTTCCATGACAGTTTTAAAATGTTGTTTGTATGATCAAAAGCATTTTCTACATCTATATAAAAGACTTTTACTTCTTCAACACAATGAGAATTTGTTGGAAGAAAAACTTAAATTATTTGCATATAATATTTTTCTATTCCATGATTGATATACCACCAACCTTCACAATATTGTTTTTTATTTACAATGAGCCTCTCTTCATTTATGCTTTCTTTGCGCCTTTATGATAGAGTACATATCCTTTTTTCAAACTGATTGTCTTTTATCTTTCTTTTAACTTCACAAAACCTCAATATTGTCATATTCAATATTACTTTCAATTCAAAATTTTTTTAAGTTTAACTTCATATTTAGGTAATTAAATAAAATGTCATCATTGTCTGACAGTCTGAATACAATCAGGAGACCCTTATCACTCTTTGCCTTCAATCATAAGCTATTCCTTTGGCTGATGACTTATTTTTTTCTGAAAATAATGGCTATAACTTAATTTAGTCTGTAAATATTGTAGATGTCTAAAAATAATAATATTCACAAATATTATTTGTCTCTTGGGGAAAACTTAAAAAAATGTTTTGTTTAACAACTACTAGGTGACTGAGAAAAAAGAGTGATATTTCTTGGTCTAAAAAAAACAAGTAAAACTTACCATGCTAGCTGCTATGTGTTGGCTAGTTGTCCATCTATGATCATTTATCCCATGAAAAAGAATGGACATTAGAAATATTGTTCAGTTCCTTGAAAATCTTAAAGAGGGTTTAACGATCTCTTTTCAATTGAAAATATTTTTTTGCCAAATATAAATGTATTATTTAATTTTATTTGTAACAAAGACAGTGTATGATTTAGACAATAAGGATTTTTTATCCTAACATATGTGCTGTATTGTTTTTATAATCTCAACAATGCCTTGTTGAGTATTGAGGAAACTTTCAAACTAAAACACAAGATAAGAGACTTTAGAAAAGATATGAATGCCTATATTATCTTTAAACCTACTTTCTAGTTTTATAGATCAACATAAAGCATCTCAGTTCAAGAGTGTGAAGATGTTATTTTTTTATTGTCTTAGTTTGAGAGTTTCCTCAATACTCAACAAGACATTGTTGAGATCACATGTGTAGAATGAAAAATTCTTACTGTCCAAGTATATATAAATATTTGAAACCAGGCACTCTTCACAAACCGAGTTGTGAAGAGTGCCTGGTTTCAAATATTTACATATTAAGCTTGTATCCTGTCCATCCCTCTTATATGTATTTAATGGATACTGTCCTATACATGAGGGATCAGAGTGACTTCAGGTCAACATGGGAATGGCAATAATATTAGCATCAGCATGGGATTTGAGTTTTCATCATCAGATTTTCAATGACATGGATGGCCGAAAAGTTGGAGGTTGCAGTGGATTGAAGCCTGTCCATTAAAGTATGAAGATTTGCTATCTTAATATAAACTGAGCATTGATTATATATATATATGTGAGAAATGATAGTCTGGACCAACTGATGAGTGCTGGTTTAGCATGAAATACGTATATTGGTGATTATTAATCTTTTCTACATGTGTGTGGTCATGTGTATCAGTTGTATGAGATAGTGTGGATAGTTGAAGGGTGCTTGAAAATCTGAGTTCAAATCCTCTATATGTCCAAGTATATATATAATTTGAATAGATTTTTAAATATTTTAAAGATTATATTTGCTTAAAAACCAGTGGATCTTATTGTTTTTATGTAGTAATATGAAGTAATGCTATAGTTATTTTAATTTTTAAGGCTGCTACATTAATATCTTTGAAAAATTAAATATAACTTTTGTTTTTGTTTTATGTCTAAGTTTTTAATGAAATTTTACTCTTTTCATAACTTTAATTAGAATTAAAAATCATTTGCTAAATTATAAAAAGATTATAATGGTTTTCTTTCTTTTATTTTATGACGTTTTACTTCCATAAAAGTCTTAAACAACTGTTAATGAACACATAAGCAGAAAATTTAGATTTTTCAAACATTCAGCTTTATTTCTGACTAGCATGTTTTTGACATATCATGTATATCATATTCATAGATTATAGTAATATGATTCAAGAGTTTTTGATATTAGGGTATAAGTAATGATTAATTAGCTATTCAAAAATATTAAAATTTATTTAAATAGCCCACTTTTTTGTAAGAGCCGTTACTTGTATCTTTTCCATTGATTGAAAAGTGGTGCTCACTATTTCTTAGACCTCTTTGATTTTACACTTTCTTTTTTCTCTATTTATACATATCATTTTTGCTTTTGATAATTCAAATTTTTGGCCAATTTTTTATTCATGGTTAATGAATATTGATGAATAATCTCTATTTTAAGAGCTCTGTTGTATAAATATTTATATTGGGTCAATCTACTCACCATAATATGCTAAATTGCATGCAGGTTGGCTGAATTTAATTTTATAGACCATCTGATGTCCATATTCATTCAACAGTTTGTCCTTAGAATTGTTAATTAATTTGTTTAGTGATGGAGAGGTTTGAAAGCTTAGATTGAATTTGTCTTCACAATCCTTTGTTAATTAAAATGCAACTTTGGGGATATAAGGGAGACTACTCCATTTTTGGGGCTTTTCTTGTTGAGTGAGATGAGTGTGCCCTATTATGTTGTAAAAATTATTTACAGTGTTAGTGAACAGTGTTAGTGATTTTGTTATAATTATATCCTATATTTTGAAGGTCCTTTATATACACCTTGATATTGTTTTTTTAATAATATTCAAATTTTCACAATCTGTAATTTCTATGCAGAAAATCTTTAAATTCCATATATTTATGTAAAATAGGGATTATTGATTTGGGGTTTAATGCTCATCTTAGGTTTATAGGTTTAAGCATCATACTATACTCTAGTGTGTTGAATTTCTTTTGGATATATAAATCCAGAAATTTAATTCCTCTGTTACTGTCTTTTGTCTCCGCAGCCCATGATAGTGTTCACACTTGTTCTAATCCTTCTGTATTTTATTGATGTCTCCTTTGAATGTATAAACATGTTATTAACATATTGAACATATATTAAGTCTGGGTTTGAAGACTCAAACTTAGGAATGATGTTGTTTTCAATTTTTACCAAGAATAGACTGCTAATGATGCCATTAATGGGGAGACCTAGTGGCCATCCATAGTTTTATTTTGTAATATTTTCCATTTGCTGCTGCTGTGAGGTCTTTATCTATACACTTTAGTATGTCTACAATGAATTTCTTTTTTTGTCAAGGATCATAGTTAATGTTATTCAGCAATTCATCAATAACTTTGATAGATTATGGTCTAGGCACTGAGATATATAAATTCTTTTACATACAGTGGTGTGATTTTGTTGTTATATATTTTCATGTTTTTAATTTTGTCAACAAACTCATACAATGACTTGATTGAATAGGCACCAAATACCAAATCTTCAGTCATTCATGATAGTTTTAACAATTTTGTAAATGAATGCTTTACCAAAATCAATAATCAACCTCAATGGAAAATTTTCCTTGTATAATTTGATATTTGTGAAAATTCTTTGAATAATCATGGCAGAGATGTATGTCTTAAAGTATTCCACTTTCATAAATGCTCTTTCACAATGCTTTCTAGGAATTGCTGTAATAAATTTATTTTTCATATATTTGAGATTATATGCATCTATATCTATAAATTTCAGTTTTTAATTTGTATGTCTAGTTTTGTTCAGTATTTTTCCTTATTCATTAATACCATCCAGTTTTTTTATCCTCTCTTATGCAGATTATGTTGTGATCTTTTATATATATTTTTAGCATCATTTGTGCTAATATACCATCTGTTATTACATGTGTTTGATAATGTGGTTGATTATTCTAGCCATTTTTTCAATAATTCTTACCTTTTGTAGGGTTATTCTTGAATTTGGTTTCAATATTGGCACAATTTCCATTTTAGAATTTTTTCATTGTCTCCCTACAAATCTAGATGCATTGTACTTGTTTGTTTGATAAATTGACCCAATTGTCTTGGTTATGTTCTAATTTCCAACCTCGTTATATAGCTAAGAAATGCAGTTTTCTATTATTTGCTTTTCCATTTTAAAACCATTCATGCAAATTTATTTTTAATTTCTTCAGGCACTGCACATTTCTTAGAAATGCTCTGTATTATCGATTTTAGTAAAATCACTTTTAATTTATCCAATATTTTCTCACATTAACAAATAGCTCTATCAATATAAATGTAACAATATTTTGGAAAATCTTCAGTTGTAAACAATTATATAAAAATCTAATTCTTTCTTGCTTTTACATCAAACCACTAATTATACATATGCGATTTTTTCGCATGTGTTAGTGAAGCTGTAATTTTACTATAATGTGTAATATGCCTGCTTAGCACTTTCAATATTTAGTATTCAAATCTCATACTCATAGCTTTACTGAATGAAAGCTGTTGTAATTTATTGTACACTTATGCAAATGCGCTTGAATTTTTAATTAGTTAGTTCATTGTTTGGATAGAGCAAAGCATGCTTCTCTTCTTTTAATGGCACTGAGATCATTTGATATGTAAAAAGCTTCTTTAACCTTTCTTTTGACATCACTCTTCTTTGGGAAAATTATTTGTGCAGAAATTGGGTTCAAATACATGGCCTGTAGCTCCTTGGTGATCCCAGATTTATGTTCCTTCATTTTTATTTTTACCTGTGTTGGTAAATTCTTGTGTTGATGTTAGCCTGAGTCTCACCATAGTAAGATGTAAGGGCATGCTATTTTATAGACCACATGAGGGGCTTGATCTTTTTCTATTTTATCTTTGGAATTATTTATTAGTCAGTTAGTGTTAGGAGGTGTTCTGAAGCTAAATTTGAAATCAGTCAATTTTTTAGTAATTTTTGAAGTTACGTTAGGTATAAATGGAATAGTTAAGTATTTCATATTGTCTTTAGGCTGATTATTATTGAGTTTTCTATAAAATGTTTTTATTCTCTAATGGATAATGCCTATGTTGGTCATTTCCTTTATATATTTATAGATGTTGTTTTTCCTATCCACTGTGCATTTACATAAATGGTGATTTCTGAATAGGAAAGCATTTATACTTGCCCATTTATATGTGTTGGAAGTATTAGACTTTGGACTTGAGTAATGCACAGCCCCTCATGGAGTCTACAAAATAGCATGCCTTCAATTAGGCTGCCAAGCATCTTACTATGGTGAAACTCGGGCTAACATCAACGGAAGAATTTACCAACACAGGTATGCATACAACAGGGTTAAAAATAAAAATGAAGGAATATCAATCTTCTGGGACTACCAAGCAGCTACAGGCCATGTATTCAAACCCAATTCTGCCCAAATAATTTTCACAGAGGAGAGTGATTCCAAAAGAAAAGTTAAAGAAGCTTTTTACATAGCAAATGATCTCAGTGCCATTAATAGAAGAGAAGCATGCTTTGCTCTCTCCAAACAATGCACTAACTAATTAAAAATTCAAGCGCATTTGCATAAGTGTACAATAAATTACAACTGTTTTCATTCAGGAAAGCTATGAGTATGAGATTAGAATACTAAATCTTGAAAGTGCTAAGCAGGCATATTAAACATTATAGTATAATTACAGCTTCACTAACGCATACGAAAAAATCGCATATGTATAATTATGATTTTTATTGGTGAAGAGAAAAACAAGTTATTATCAAACTACTAAGCAACTTAAATGCTGATTTATATAACCTTACACTTTTCATAATCTTTTGTAATTCAACTATAAATTATTTTCTTTTTTCTGAGCTAATGTAATAAATGACTATTAATGAACACATGCAGAAAAAATAGATTTTTTTAAATATATAGTTTTATTACAACCTAGCATACTTTCAAAATATCATATATATATATATTCATAGCTTATAGTAATATGCCTCAAGAGTTCTTGATATTAGTATATAAGTAGTGATTAATTAGATATTCAAAAATATTAAAATTTGTTTAAATAACCCACTTTGATAGAGGGATATATTGTTTTTGATAATTCAAATGTATCGCCAATTTTTTGTTCAAGGTCTTTTAAGAGCTCTGTTAAATAAATATTGTTGGGGCTAATCTAGTTGAAAGGTTTCCCTGTAACTCACCATAATATGCTAAGTTGAATGCAGGTTGACTGCATTTTATTTTATAGACCATTCATATGTAGATTCAGTTAACGGTGTTTATTAATAGTTGTTTATTATATTAACTCAGAAAAGAAGGGAATAATATAGTTGAATTATAATGTCTTAAGAAATAAACAAAAATACTGAAGGATTAGCTAATTACTAAATAGTTTTAAACAACTATAAGATATATAAAAATGAGAACTATTTTAGAAAAAGAAAATAAACAAGCCAAAAAAAAACCTTTTTAAATCCAAAATAATGTATTTCTATTCTAGCTAATTGAGGTATTTTATTTTAATGATTTAACCTAAAACATTTTTTTTTAATGAAACAAAATTTTGACATGTTGTGAATGTTGTATGCCATTTACATTGCAATAGATAATAGAATAGTTTGTTTTTTTAATAAATAAATAAAAGATCAAATTATTTATTTAAAATAATTTTAATAAGTTTATAAATATATCATAGTGATTATTAAATATTTATTTTTGGAATATATAGGCTTGTTCATGACCATATAAGTCCAAATATATAATTCATAAGTTAGATTCTTAATTAATTATTTTAATAAATTTATAAACGATATCCACTTTCTCTTATTAATATCAATTCACAGGTCAGGAAAAAAAATGGCTACTTTATGACTACTTTTAGCTGACCTCAAGTTCTTAAATATTATAAAAATCGCAGTTAATGTAAAAAGTTTCAAATTTTCAAAGATCATTTTTCATTTGACCAATGAATTGCCATTAAGGCAAAAGAATGGTTATTGTTTACAAGTTTGCTAAAATGATTTTTACAAATCTGACTTTTGGACTTACTTAGCCGTGACTAAATCTATTTTTTTATTTAATTAATCAAAATCACTACCAGTGCAGTACAAAAATAATAACCACTAATTCATTCTTTTATTAGCAACTCTTGAAAACAAGAATTGTCATTATAACTTCAGAAGAAAAAAAAGAAAACAAACAGTAAAAAGATGAGTTTTGGTGGGATGACTACACAAACCATTATGCCAATCAGAAATAGTTTTACATATATCAGATGCTTTTTTTCAGTTTGTTTATTTTATATCTTACTTTATGCTGTTTTTTAATCTCAATAGCAGATTTCTATCTGAAAGTCTTCAATACTTTACCTAATTGTATCTCGTTTTATTCCATTCTTAGCCACATTTTTATGATATAAATAAAGTCTATCTCTTCTACAAATATCATACTTAAGTTCAATTTTAAAGGATTTTTTTTGCCAAATCTGGACTATTCGTTTATATGTCCAATCAAATAAAATTGTGCACATTTAGAATGTAAATTTAACATCATCGTGTTAAGTGGGCTAGACAGCTTAAACTCTAATTATTAAAGTATTAAAGACTATCCTTAAATAAAAATGTTCCCATTCTCATTATATTAAATAGTAGAATATTGAGCTTACTTCCATTCATAAAATTTGGTAAAATAAAAATATGATTTGTAAGTAATTTAGTTTGGGAATAACCATACTAATATGATGAAATTTTTTGTCTTCTCATTTTTTGATTGCAATAAGAGCATGTCAGAATCTGTAACAAGTCAACATGAAAATAAGCTTTCTAATTAAAAAATGACTAAATTGATTTATATTCTCGGGCTTATATCTATAGAAGTTAAAAGTTGTTACAGATATTTTCACCATTGGCAAATAAAGGCTCTGATTATTTAAACATTAATTACTATACTAATTTTTTTCTAAATCACATTAAGAATTTTCTTCTAAGTATTGTTGGAATTGAAAAGATTCATGTAATCTTTATCATCTTATATTCTAGAAGTCAAAAGAATTAAGTTTTTGTTTTAATTGATGCAAAACGAATAATAAATTAATATACTAAACAAATACAATAGTAATAAATAATAAAGTATTAGCAAAAAGTACATAATTAGTATACTAAATAAAACACATTAAATTTTTATAGATTTGCTTTGAGTTGATTGGGATGATAAAATAATTTAAGACAATTATTAATACCAATAATAAAATTTATATTATAAAATACTAGATAATAATCATTTACTACTATAAAAAAATATTTTCTGGAAGATGTGTATTGGTTAGGCAGATGAACTTGATATCTTCAAACAACAGTCTCTGAAATATTATTAGCTACACATTATGCAATGCTTCTAGTAGTGTGTTAGTATATTGTATGCCATATGTGTAAGACTTTTTCTATAACAACATAAGGAAGTTAAATAATTCTGAACATTTTTCTTTACCATATTATATTTCGAAATCAAACAACAGAAGGGTAAATACATCACTTGCAAAAAAGTGTAAATGAATATAAATGAATTTTATGATTTTGATCAAAATATTCATCATATCTTCATAAAATATGAGCTGGTATTTTTAGAATATGAAAAAATGTAAAACAATTCCATGCAATAATATAAAGAAAAAGGATCAAAATTTATCTAGTTGCTGAATAGATGCTAATAAATCAATGTCATGGAACAGATGGTAACTCTGGTAAATACAAGTTATTTTGGAATGATTTAGTCTTGACAAAGTGCATAAATGGTTTAGAAAATAATCAGACATTTTAATCAAACAGAAAGGAATATGGATAATTGCTGCAGCAATCAACTTAATAAATGGATTCTTAGCTTTAAAGATAAAATATGGAGATGTAAGACAATGAAAAAAATGAATACTAAAAATAGTGTGTTTAATTATTTTTTTTATCAAATTAAATAATTTGTGCTGGAAACCAAATATCATCATCATCAACCATTATCAATCCACTGCAGGATGAAGGTCTCTCCAAGTTTAATCCATCTTCTCCGATCTTTAGCTTCTCTTCTCCACAACACCCCTGCACATTTTCTAATTTCATCCATCCATCTCACATGTGGTCTCTTTCTGGGTCTTTTACAATCTCTTGGAATCCAGTTTAAAATTTCAATTGTCCATCTATTATCATCTCTTCTAGCAATATGTCCAGCCCAACTCCATTTCAATCTTTTAATTTTTTCAATAAGGTCAGTAACACCTGTTTGTTGTCTTACCCATACATTGCGTTTTCGATCTCTTCTTGTTACTCCCAACATACATCTTTCCATACTCCTTTGAGTGGTCTGAAGTCTCTGTATTGCTCTTCTATTAAGTGTCCAAGTCTCAGATCCATAAGTAAAAACAGGTAAAACACATTTGTTAAAAACCATCCTTTTCAAATACATAGGCATATTTCCTTTTAGTATCAAGTTACTTCTACCAAAAGCACTCCAACCAAGTTTAATTCTATGATTAATTTCCTCCATTATGTTTCCATCTGTATTAATAATCTGGCCAAGGTATTTGTAACTGTTAACTTCTTCTAATTCTTCATAATCAATCTTTATTTTCATATTTTGAGCAAATCGATTACACATTACTTTAGTCTTTTTAACATTTATCTTTAGTCCTACTTTTCTACTTTCATCTGCTAACTCCTGCAACATTTCCTGCAGCTCTGAAGCATTATTTGCAAAAAAAAACTACATCATCTGCGAAATCTAAATGACTTAAATACTCTCCATTTACTTTCACTCCTTTAGTTTCCCATTTTAATCCACAAAATACTTCTTGCAGCACTGCTGTAAAGAGTTTTGGAGATATGGAGTCACCTTGTCTTACACCTTTCTCAATGTTGATTTTTCCAGTATCATTATGTAATCTAATTGTTGCTGTTGCATTTTTATAAATATTCTTTAAAATATGACAATATCCTGGATCTATACCTTGATGATCCAATGCTTTAATCACTAAAGAAATGTGTATAGAATCGAATGCCTTTTCATAATCTACAAATCCAAAACATAATGACAACTCATATTCGTTTGTCCTTTATATGACTTCTCTCAATACCTGGATATGATCTATTGTACTAAAACCACTTTTAAATCCAGCTTGTTCTCTTGGTTGGTGGAAATCCAAAGTTCTCTGTAGACGAGTTGTAATTATCTTGGTAAAAATTTTATATAAAACTGATAAAAGGCTGATAGGTCTGTAATTTCTAATATCTTCTTTATCACCTTTTTTAAATATTAATATTATTACTGCATTCTTCCAATCTTCCGGTACATCTTTATCATTTAGACATTTGGTATATAACTTTGCTAAAATTGTTTTTATTTCTTCACCTGCTTCTTTTAATATATCAATTATAATTCCATCATTTCCTGGAGCCTTTCCTTTCTTCATACACTTAATTGCATGTCTCACTTCTTCATTTAAAATTCTGGGCAATTCAAAAGATGTAATAGATATAGGAGGTACTTGTTCTTTATTACTATATAATTCTTGATAAAAATCTTCTACCAATTTCATGATGTCATCTCTCTTTTTAGTAATAATTCCATCTTTTTTTCTTATTGCAGATATAAATTTCCTACCAATACCAAAATGTTGTTTAACATTTTTGAGACTTTTACTTTCTTCTACAGCTTTCCTTGCTATTTCACAGTTATACTTTCTTATATCATTTTCAACTCTTTTCCGTACCATTTTACAAAATTCAAGATATTCAATTCTTTTTAATACATCATTTTTGTATATCTTCATATTCCTTCTTTTCTTCATAAATTCTCTAGTCTCAGTAGAAATTTTATTAGTCAATTGCTGCTTTTTTCTACCATCTATCTTTGTTGCAGTTTTTAAAAGTGTATCAGTTATTTTCATATTAATTTCATTCAAATCTGTATCATGTTCAAAATCTCCTAACACTTGAAACCTATTTGTAAGTTCTAATTTAAATTCATATAAAACATTGTGAAATAGACAACTGACAATTTTAACTGAAATTAAAAAAAAGAACATATTTGTGACTTCAGTGACAACTACATAATTCAGGTAATTGAATTGCTTTTTGTTCCATATCTAAGAGATATGCTGATCATGGAAGTAATATCATCCAGATTGGATGTGTAGATCAAAAGTTGAATATATTTGTCATCTTTCATCATATCAGTCCATTGCAGGATAAAGACCCTACCAAGTTTAATTCATTTTCTCTGATTGATGTTCTCTTCTTCTCCACATTAACCAATAAACTTCCCCAACCATCTTACATGGGAGCTCAATCTAGTCCTTTTACAATTATTTGGAATTCAGTTTAAGATATCAGCTGTCTGTCTATTATCATTTCTAGCAATATATACAGCCATTCTCTTTGTTCAGTTTTTTAAAGGTTTAATGATATTAATGATACCTATCTATCCAGTCACTCAAATATGTCATGCACCAAATCATTATTATTATTATTATTCAATATTCTCAATATTCCATTTCAAACATACATCACATATACTGAAAAATTATGCATTGGTATAGCTTTTATCAATGTCAATATTCATATATTTGCAATATAAAATGAGTAATATGTATATAAACATAAAAAATGTAAAAATGCCTTTAAATAGACAACTGCAAGGTAAAAAATTCTGCAACAGCCTTGCATAGAAAAGAAGAAAACATAGCTATTATTATTGGGCTTTTTATTGTTGGATGGTAAGGGTTTGGGGTTTTTTTTCTATTTTTATTTTATCCTTAGCTAAGAATATCTAGCTATCCATTTACTAAACAAGATTAGATAGTTTTCTAGGTTAGTTATAGAGTGACTACTTGATAAATGCATTTCAAGACTGCCAAACTTTTCAAGTTTACTTAATCCAGTTTTAAATCCAGGTCATTGGCACAGCATAAGAAACATTTCTACATTCAATCGTTTATATATATATATATATATATATATATTTGAGTTAGAATCCAATATATATATATATATATATATATTGGATTCTAACTCAAAGACTTTTAGACATTACCCCATAAATATGCAAAAAAGAAGTAAATGACAACCTGTAATTAACCTGTACTTAGGTTAAAATACAATAAATTCTATTTAAAGAGTTTCTTTCCCTTGTTAACTTATAGTGTGTAATTTCTGATTTAGTTTATGTGTTAAAAAGATTTAGAAATTAACAATAAGTTAGTTTTCTAAATATATATAAATAAACTTTATTAATGACAAATTTTATACAAGTATTAACATATATACAGGAAGAAAAAAAAAGAATTTGCATGACATACGAAACATAGCTTATAAAAAATATAATCATTACAACTAATGTTTGAAGAAAAATGATTCCATTTTATGTAGATGAATGTATAATTTATATGCTTTATATCATTCTAAAACAAAGTACAATTAATAAAAATATTGTTCTGCCAAATTTTTTTCATAGTACTTCTAGGTAAGTATTTTACAGCATATAAATATATATTATACCATTCTTTATTATTATTTTTAAGAAGATTGTATTTTTTGTTGTCAAAAATTACAGAGCAGTGAGCAAGCCACATGGTGCTAAGAGTATGAATAATTATTATGGCATTATAAGAATAAAAATTTTAATATTTTTCTCAGTAATTATTTAAAATAAAGTATTTGTTTATGAAAGACAATGCCCGCATGAGAGATATGGAAAACTTTGAAAAATATATGGAATCTTCTGGATGATTATTACTCAAGACATGTGGGATCCAGATTAAATTTAAAACAGTTAATGAGGAAGATTTTTGTGGGAATTATGCCAAATAATAAGTTAAATAAACATTTCAACCACGATTGAGGAACACATACTTTGGAATCTGATTAAAGTTTTAGCAATTGGGAGTTAGTTTTGTGATATTAATTTATAGAAGGATAATGGGGAGTCATGTCTTTGTAGTTTTATATTTGTAAAATAGTTAATCATAAAATAAAAAATTTTTCCCATCTACTTCTCTATAAACGAAAATATTCAATACATTATTTATTTCAATGAAGCACTTTTAATTTGAGAAAATGAAGTTACATATTTATTATTTTTAATTGAGTGGTTACTAAAAAATGTTTTACAATGTTTCCAATGATAAGCAGAATAACAGAAAAAAATATATAATCCTTGGGGAGCATTTATTAAAGTACATATATATCTAAGTACAACAGTATTATTAAAAGTAATTGTAATGAAAAGTATCCATCCCAAACCCATAATTATTGCTAATTTTGCATAAACGAATAATTGATGACGATTTTTCTTCATCTCACAAACAGAATTCAATGCCTTAGATGTTTTATAAATATTAATGTAAATAAGGCAAAAAAAACATAGATTGGAAAGAAGAACTATTCCTATTGGAAATAGAAAAAATGTGATTTTAGGATAATTTTGATTAATCCAATAATTACTCTCTGATGAATAGTCAACATACCATTGTTTATTATGAGAACAAACTGATACTAATAATTCTATTCCTAAAATAATTAGCGGTATTCCCCAACCACATAGAGAATAAATAAGAAATCGTTTTTTGTGGTTTTTATTCAAGGATGGAATTTTAATAGTGTGAAACATTCGCCACATGTTAAAAGCAACAATTCCTGACCAACAAAAATTTGCCAAATAAGAATAATGCATAAATCCACCTACAAATGGTGAAGCCAAAAGATTATTTCTCAGAAGAAATAATACTTGTATAAGTAAAATAGAAATAGATAATGACAATATAATTTTATTTGCTAGTGTCTTATAATCAGAATATATAATAGAAAAACTAATATGAAGCACTATACCAATCAGGGAAAGACTACAACAAATATTTAATAAAAATAGTTCATAATCATTCGACATGGGGTTTTTTTCAACTATGGAGTCATAACAAATTAGTACTTGCTTATTAACTATTTTATAATTTTTTGGTTCAAATATTTTATTTAAGACTTTTATACTACGATTTTCATAGAAGGTTATTTCATTGAAATTAAATGTCTGAACGAAATTATTGCATTTATTTTGTGATGGTTTGGTTGTGTTAAAACAAAATTTTGAATTTTTTCCTTTATTAAATAAAAGTGAAGGAAAACTTTTTTGAAATAAGATTAAATTACTGTAAGCAATCATGGATTCGTTATATTTAAAATGAAATTTTAAGCCGCCAAGAGAACAGTTTATAAATGCTCCAGAGAAACAATTTAGATGAAGTAATCTATTATTATAAATTTTGTACTGACCTGAATATAAAGTATCTTCATATAGATGAAATGATAAGTCAACTATTGATTGGTTATTTATTTCATAGGCCCAACGGTCCACAAATAATTGCCAACAATTTGGAGAAGATGACGGGGCAAGATAAAAAGGATAACAGAAGATCGGTTCCTGGTTTCCATCTCGCCGCTCTTCGGTAAATGTCATATTTCGTTTAAACCAAAAAAAATCTGGTGAAGTGGGAGAAGTTCTGCTAAATTCTCCCGCTAATAATTTGAAGCGAATGCATAATTTAATGGTATTATTTGGAAATATGAATTGAGATTCAGAGTTCACAGAACAGAATGAAAATAAATAGATAATTAAAAAAAATAATGTTTCCATTATTTTACTACATTTACTTATTAACTATATTTTGTTTGCTCTGTAGGAAATAAATATATATATCAGTTATTGCTGCTTCCCTTTAAAAAACTTATTTTTTGATTTTAATAATTATCTAGCTTTTTTTTTTTTTCAAGTTTCCTTTAGCGTTGGTGGCCTAGGGTTCGCTTGCCGGTCAATGCTTTGACATATAAAAAAAAACGAATTGAACTTTATTTCGTTCTAATATTTATAAAGTATTTGTTGAACCAGATATATATGTTTCAGTTCATCTTTAATGAATGTATTTGTGTGTAAAATTATGTTATTTCAAAAGTAAATAAAAACTACCTATTATTTCTTTTCTCTTTTTTCCCTCTGTTTTATGGAAAGCAAGAACATTGAACTATCGGTCCACATATAGCATATCGGACTTGTTAAGTCGAAGTGCGTGGATCGTTAAATTAAAGTATGAAGTTGTTAAATTGTCTTGTGTTTATTTACTTTTTAATGCAGAGCTAATGTATTGTATTTCGCAGGAAAACAGTTTAATATTAAAAAGTATAGAAAAATATCTTCTTCTTATAAATAGACCATCTATATAAATATATATGTAAAGTAATTATATATTTTTAAAAATAACATTAAATCATCATTAATATATATATATATGTGTGTGCAAACAAATACAAAATAAGTGTAACCTTTGAGCACAGCATAGTAGGAATGATACCTCCACGTCTGTAGTGAAGATGGTATAATACAATTATATTTTTATTTTTACAATCAGCTTCATCGTTACTAATCTGATTAAATCAAACTGACCTTTGACTTTTCTTACAAAATGATATTTGGAAATTGTTAAAAATGGGGCTCTGCTTTGATCCTTTGAACATTTATTTAGTGATTTCAATTTATTTATTTTGTACATAAATTAAAATAATAGGAAATTTGACTCTCTAATTTAGAATAATGTCAATGAATTATGCTTAAATACAAATAAAGCTAAAGCTAAAAGATAAATTGATATCAATTTATCTTTTCATAGTTGATTTACGTTTACATAGCTCAATGAGAAGTTCAGTTGCTTCCTTCCAATTAGTTCAAAAAAATTTAATGCAAGACTTGTAGAAATAGAATAAAAGAAATATGACTATATCTTTAAAAATTATGCTCTTTAAAAAATACACATACTTATATTTTATTTAGCTCTGGGAGTATTCGACCTGCTTGACTCTTTCTTCTGGAAAATAGGCTCTCATCAATTTCCACAACTTTGTTAACCCCTCCAAATTTTCAGTTTTCCCGTTTTAACATAGTGATGGTACAAAAATCTAGATAATAACTGAAAATGTCAAGTATTACAAAAAAAGAGATCACGATAAAACATGTTTTGTCATGTATACTCACAGGGATTATTTTCTTTCAATTTGACATTGTTATGACATTACACATTTATTGTAGGCGTGAAAAGGCCTATCTCCCCTACATTGCAGCTTTAATACTAAAGTACCAATATATTATACAGTTTATCCTCAATTGATTATTTTACCTATTATTTACCATTGAGGAATGAAATATTTTGCATTAAAATTAAATTATTTATTTAACCCAATATAAATTATTTAGTAAAAAAAAAAATACATCAGTGCCAAATATAATGCATATAGTAATAGAAATCCATAAGTAACGTCTGCATTTATTCTTGAATTTACAGATATTAGAGATATATTAAATAAAATCAAAAAGATAATATAAAAATAATTTATTTACTATAATAATATCAATTATTAAATAAATAAATAATTTACATCCATGATAAAATATATGATCGCAAGGTAAATGTATAAAAAATACATTCATTTTTTAATTTATAGCTACAAGTCTTTATTGAATATTGTTTATTTTTATTCATATACATTTTGTCTATGAACTATCATTTGTTTTGTTTTTTATTTAATATATATTTGTATTACAAAATATATTATTGTTTTCATTTTATTTAATATAAATGTATAGCCATAAATTCAAAAATAAATAAGACATGATAAGTTAAAGAACAAAATGAGGGCTTTTCTTATGGATTTGTATTTCTGCAATTTGCAGCACCTCAACAATAAAGTAACTTTCAATTTAAAAAACCATGCAATACAAACTGGTTCACGTTTTTAAACTGATAATTGTACAAACCAAAAGTTACTGAATTTTTCTTTTGACACAGACTGATAAGGTATTTGAGTTTTTATAAATATTAATTACTAAACTTAATCTTTTATAAATTTCATTTAAAAAAAGTAAGAATATTATATAAATCATTTTTAAAGGAGCAAGGTAAAAAAAAATCATCATCAAAAAAAATGAAGTGCTTATTCTCTATGTATTTAAATGGTTCAAATTAAAAACACTGTCATTAAACTTTTATCATTTTGATGGCTGCTTCATAAGACTTACTATATTCTTTTAAATACTATTCTCATAAATATAGAAACAAAATTAGAGGTACTACTTATTTCATTTTCATTTAAGATGTTTTTGACTTTCTATCACTAGTAGTAATGATTTCTTTCAAACTATAATGTAGCATTTGTATAAATACCCACAAAAATATTTGCATCATCTATGTTCAAACATTGCAACAAAGTTTCACAATCAAATGAGTCAAAGTCTTGATCAAATCAATGAAAGCGATATCCTAGCAACAAATATTCCACCAATAGTGCTTCTTGATTTTCTAAAACTAGAAAATCAGAATTTATCGTATATTGTTGTCCAAATATGACTACTATTGGATTATATTCTGAAAACACGTTAATGAATTACAAAGATATGTTCATAAAAGTTGAGTCAATTTAACAATTTTAAAATTGTTTATTTACTTCCAACTATCTGAGAGAATTCTGCTTTATATATGATTTGAGGAAATTCTAAATTATAGTATTTATTATAAAAAATATTTTATTATCCTTGGTTTTGAAAATAATTATTTTATCATAATTATATTTTTAGACTTCTCATACAGCTAATATTTTAGTGATATTTTTATTCGTAAAATCTAAGTAGTTTTGTATTTTCTGTTTGAATATTATGCATAATGTTACAAATCTTAAATTTTGAATTTTTATTAGAAAACAAAACAGAAAAAAATCACTGTTCAAAGAAAATACTGAAATTCGATATGAATGTAGTCTTTCTTTATCTAAGATGTTTGAACGGCATGCAATTTAATTTTAAAAATCCTACATTCTTATTTATATACTTATTAAAATCTGGTCAAAAAATCAATTATATATTTTGCTTCAGATTTGTTTTTCTGTCTCCAACAGTAATTTGTAAAATATAGGGTAGAGTTGCTCTGGTCTTGTAAATACTTTTAGTGCCAAAAATTATATTGAGATTTGCAATTTTAACTGCATGTAAATTTTCTGAATAAACATTTAAGTGAAAATATTTTGGACCACATTCGTAACCAACCTTAAGAAGATCGCACAAAGACATTCCCACAGTATTTTTTCTCTAGAAATAAATAATATACATTTGATTAATCTTTCTGAATGTCATAGATTTACTACTTCTTAATAAACCTCTCTTGTTAAAAAAAAAAAAACAATAATGCTGTAATTCTAGAAGTGCAGTGATTTTGAGATTCCCACCATTCCAAAATGTAAGCTTGTGGTTAAGACCTGTAGAGGTCCCTAATATCGCATTTTTACATGCACATTCTTGAGGTTACAGCCTTAGTAAATATTAATTACATAATCAGTGTGCGTTTAAATAAAATTTATAATTACATCTTTATTAAAGAAATTTTGTGTGCATTATCAGATACAGCAAAACAAATCATCTATGAAAAAAGATCATTTTTAAACTAACTGTAAAAATGAATATTTTGTGCAAATAGAAAAAGTAAAATAGTTTTGAAATACCTCACTGCAGGGCAAGAAATACTCCAACAGTTTCTGTTATCAAAGCAATGAAAAATAAGACAGTATTGACCACACTTACTAATTAGGGGTGGTTTAAATATGCTATCTCAGAACAATTATATATCCATTTTCTGATCAATTTTGAATAATTACTTGAGTTCATTATGGTTAGCTATCTGAAACAGAAATCTTAAGCCTTTTTTAAAAATTTATTCAGCTGAGATGCTAAACATGGCAAACAAATGTAATGAAATTTATCATAAGAATTTTTTTTCATGTGTCATAGCATCGGCCAGGAAGTGAACCCACTAACCCAGGACAACTACTTGTATGGCAGCTGTACAATAGAATGTAAATCCCATTGGTTGGTTTATAAATTTTATGCTTCAGATATTTTCTTTTTTATTCTGAGCAGAGTAGAATACAATAAATTCTGAAAAATATTCTTGTAATATTTGAAGTCTCCATATCCATTATTGACTTTTAGAGCACTTTAAGTAATTTTGGATAATTTTTAGAAAATAAATTATTAAGTTGTATCTTCTTGAAGTATTTTATTTACAAAAAAGATCCGAATGAGAATTATTTCTGTAGTAGTTTAATGAAAATTATACCACAAAAAATATTGGATTAAGAGAGCTATTTCTTGATAAATGTTATAATTATAAAATAGTTTATGCTCTTAGTCTTCTCCAAAACACACAAAACATAATTAAATTTTTGTGATGGTTCATTAATCTTAAAAGAAAAACTGAAATTTTGCTATTTTTAATTGAGTAGATGCAAAATTTTGCACTGTTTCCAATGACAAGCAAAATAACAGACTAATGTATATATAATATATTATAATAATTGCTTTTTTTTTGTTATGCACTAAAAAGCCAAAAATAATTGTTTTCTTCAACCTCAATTGAGATTTTATAATTAAATTAAAGTAAAAATATGCAGTGTTTAAAAATTAGTCATTGAATTAATTAATTCTGATCATCCCATACTTTTAATTAAAATTAAATATTAAAAAACCTCTATTATGGTTAAAGAAAATAATCATTTTTGGCCTTTTTAATTACATAGTAAATAAATTATTTTTTATATATAATATTTTTAACTTTTTAGTATTCACACAGTAAATAAAATTGATTATTATAAAATATTTTATATATGCTGTTATAATGCAATTGTTAATGTATGTCCCTGGTGTGTTTAGATCTGTTAATGGACAATTGAAACTTTGATATTTTTTTTTTTATATTTTACTTCCAAAATTTTTTTTAACTTTCAAATATCTGGCTCCTAAACATGTAGATAACTATCTAATAATGTGTATTTATCTAATTTTTAGCTACAAAAGCAACTAAAACAAAAATCTTGTCATTCTCATTGCAATTTACAAACCTTGTGAATAATATCTTTTGTTCACTGATTGTCTATGAAATTTATATGACTATATTTATGAATATATGGCTCTGTGTGTGTATATTGAAAAATATAGTTTTACACCAATAAATGGTGAACAAAATTGCTATATATATTTTATACATATATAAATCGATTATTATGAGAGGATTCAAAATAGATATTAAATTTTACCTTTTCAGTCTGTAATTTTTTTGACATAGTGAACTACTATTGTTTAGTAATATATATTTATATGTGTGTATATATTGTTTTGTTAATAATTAAATGCTTCCATAAATTTTTATTAACAGATAATTAAGTTTGTATTCCAGCATTTAGTTATCAGTGACACATTTATTATAGACATTTTTGCTAGTAGTCAATTATATATTTGTTTAAAGAACTCCTATGGATTGTGTATATTCAGAGAGAGAGAGAGATATCCTATGGATCGTGTAGATTCATGAATATATATGTATAAAATTCAACTTGATTTATATTAGATATAGTAATATTCATATAATTAAACTTATTCTGTTAGAAGTATTTTCGACTATATTCCTTTTTAATGCTTTAATGTGTGTGTGTGTATATATATAGAAAAAGAGAACTCCTATGGATTGTGTAGATTTATGAATATATATATATATAGAGAGATATGGGGATAAAGAGATGTTTCGATCAATTTAGGCTAATAATTTATATTTCTGGGTACATGAGAGCACAATGAATGAACAAATAAAAACTTGAAGTTGATTTTAAAAAGTCTTTACTTTTGTTTAAAGTGAAAATTTAAAAACTAAAGTATTAAAAAAATATTGTTTTTTTGCTATGACCAACAGAGAAAAAAATCATAATAGCATTCATTATTATTCAATAAGTTGTCTGAACTATTTTTGAAGATTCTCACTTTTATGTGTGCATATTTTATATGCGGATATATCATCTTAACTTATATTTAATATGGATTTGATAGAAACAATAGCTAGTTCTGTATTAAAGGAATGTAACTGTGTATATTTATACATTAGTATTTTACCGATTTCTATATACATGTCCTAAGATTTTAATTTAATAAAACTTAGATGGATTTTTTTGTTGTTCTAAAATACTTTCAAAAAATAGACTATAGTCAAGGCATATACCCATACGATTATTGGTTTACGTGTAAGTATTTAATTGCTCTTATTGAAGAAGTAAAACTTTGCTTTTTTTTTTTCTAGATAATTTAAAGACTATGAAGAAATTACTTTATAAAGCCATTATCTAAAAAACTAAAATAAGTATGAGCAATTTTAAATAATAATAAAAATTAAAATAAAATATACATTTTCTAATACTTGGTTTATCTTACTGAAACTTTTCTAGACTAATGAATTCTTGAAGCACAATTAAATAAGAATTGTCTTAATTTGATTGGTTTTCACACACACACAAAAAAAAACAATAAGCCACTACATTTAAAAACTTTGAGCTTTTTAAAAGTAAACATTTTAAGTTAATCAATCGATAAAAGTTATTAATTGTTAATAAGCATTTCCTGTGCAATTATCATAAAGTTTTTAAACTTAACAATCAAATATTTTGTTGTCATTTCATCGCCATTATTTGAGTGGCCATTTTGAAGAGAAAAAAAAAGTTATCAATGAATATGAATCGTGATGATAAATATATAAGCCTATACAAATCATGATATGAAATACAAATACTTTCACATAAATCACTCTCTGGTCTTTGAATCTGTTTTATATGTCATTTTGCAACTTTTTCTTCAACAAATTACATGTTCTCAAAACATGATCCTTGAACTAATTGTAGTTTTTTATTATTAATGTTTTTCACAGTTTAGAGTAATGGTAGAATGTCAAGCAATATCTCACATTGATTCTAATTGAATTCAATGTTCTAATAAACTCCCCTCTTCCTGAATGATAAAACCTATTTGATTACTTTTTTATTATAATCTACTCTCATCCATGTGAAAGTAATCAATAATATGTCTTTTTGAAATGTCTTTAAGATGTTTTTATAACTAAATAGAAGGTGATTACCACAAAAACTATACCCAAGTTCATAATAAAATGCATTAATTATTTTAAGCTGAATCCAATGAAATTGTATACTTGCAATATGAGATTTAATTTCATCTCCATTAAGCTAAAGGGAGTACTAATTAATTTTAAATCTGGATATTAAATTTTCAGAATATAACAAAAATCATCAAATGGAAACTTTTCAATGTGTTTATGTTACACTTTGTGTAATAAATTTGAAAGAATTTCTGCTCTTTATACAATTTGCTTAGTTGAAATATTTGTAAATTAATAAAATACCTTTTCAATTTGCCAAATGCAACTATTGTTATTGTAGTCTCCATTGCATTTCATCTTCAAGAGCATCTTTTTGCCTAATAAGCTATAATGATATTTAAATTGAAGCACATTCTCAAGCTAAAAATCCAGCACAAGCCAAACATTTTTGAAGATTTTTTTTTTCCATTACAGATTGATAAGAATTTAAGGTTTTGTAAATATTAATTATTAAACCAAATCATTTATGAATTTCATTTAAAATATATAAAACATTTAATAAATCATTATTTGTAATAAAAAGTATAAAACAATCATAATATATTGTAAATCTAAAAACTATAAAAAAAAATGGAATGTTTATTTGTGTACTTAATAGGTTAAATTATAAACTCTGCTATCAAATCTGGATTATCTTTATGTTAAGCCACCAAACATCACATGATCATCATTTCTTATGCTTGTTCATAAATGCTATTAAAACAGGCAAAACTCTCCATACAATAGTCTGGGGATATTGGATGAGTAGGCACTAGATAGAGACTTTATGCACAAACCTTCTGGCATCCATTGATTACTCTGGCTTGCACTGAGTGGCACTGCTGAATGGAGAGTTTTGCCTGTTTTGATTATCTTGATGCTTACTGTATAAAATTAGTTATAAATTTTTTAAATACTTTTTTCATAAAAATGGTAAATAAATTTGGAAATAGGATACATTCTAATGCCAGTTTTAATTTCAAATTTTTCAGATTTTCCATCACTTAACATTGTGACAAAACTTTTCAATAGACTGAGGCAAACACTTTTATTAAATCTCATTTTCCCTCAAGATATATTTTATTTCTGGATTTGACTTTTAAAAAAAGTATATGACTTTATTATTTGGGAGTTCAGAAGTTTGAGCACCAGAACTATGAGTGCAAGGATCAATTCTGTTACCTCCCTACAAGTCAGATGCTCTACCAACTGTGACAAACCAGACTTATCTTGATTCTGTAAAACCACAACATCAAAAATCCAAATCACTTGCATAATGAAATTAAATGCTTCTAGTAAAGAACTGTTTTCTAAAAAAATCTATCATAAATTAAATTGAAGTTGCAAAACAAAGAGGTATTTTGTTGAAGTTAAAAACTTTTAATTTTAATTATTTACTTATCCGAGATTATTATTTATAAACTGTTAAAATATATATTATTTATCTGTTCACCATGTGTACGATCAGTAATATGAGATGACATGGAGAGCTGAGGGTCGTGTGAAAGTCTGAGTTTGGATCCCTTATATATTACATTATATAGGTGCAGGTGTGTGTAAGCCTGTACAGTGTATTAATTATTCATTATAATAAAATTTTCCAAATTTCAGGATAAATCAATATACTAAGGACTTCTATATTCTCAACTATTGTTTAAAGTAGAAGCAGTAACCATGTTCATGACTTCAATTGATTTTTCTCATGAAAATCAAGAGAAAAAATATTTCTCTGTTATTTAATTTCTTTACATGAAACTGTGATCTTGATCACTTTAGAATACTATATGTTTTCAATACTTTAATGACATTTTTAGTTAAATGCCATCCCCACCCACCCCGAAACAGTTCACTATAATCCATAATCCGTTTTCACTCTATAAAAATGCAATCTTAGTTGCATCAACCATTGCCTTTTGAATTTTTATCTTTTATTGAAAATGGAATATTTATGCAAAACACATGTTTTAAAGAATAAAATAATTATCTTCTTTAACATATTTATCCTTCTAAAATCTAAATAATGATATTTATAAATCAGTAATTAGTAACAAAAATAAATTGTAGCAAATAATTTTTAGTTTTATGCCTATAATCCTTATTATCTTCATTTTGATACAAATATTATTTGTGATGAATTATTTTATATATAAAATTCTTATTTTCTCTGTTGTATGATTGGTGCATATATGAATGTTTGTCTATTGTCATGTATCAAATTCTCAAGAAGTGTATTTGTCTATGTTTGTTCTGCTATTCTGTCAATTTCAAGAATGTTAGTGGGATGGTTAGTACTTCAGTATTTAATCCACTTCAGCCAGCATGTTTAGTGGCTTTTACCTGGGACCACTAGCACAGAGTGAATGAAAGAACTACCTCAGCTACTATTTGTATATTTTGAAGTAAAGATAGCCAGTCAGCTGCAGAAACAGCCACAAACAATAATTTATAATTCCGCATTAGGATGTTCCATGTGTTCATGGTCTGTCAATTCTGTAACATAGTTCAGATGAATGACATACTTAGCAATATTTAATTTTAAAAAAACATATATTTACATTAAATTTTTTTTAAAAAAATTATAAAGCAATCAATTAACAAAAATATTACAAAAATTATGGGTTGCAAGGCCAGCATTTTTGTATTAATAAATAGTAACTATTAATAAAGCTAAAAAAACTATGGTGTTTGTTTATGATGCTATCACAAAATAAATTAACTTTTTTATTCAGAGAGTGCTCCAGTAAGTATATAGTTGTGCTATATATGTATTTTTAAAATTTTTAATTTAGTAGTCTGTCAATCCCCTAGTATAGTTCAAATGAGTGACATATTCAGCAATGTTTAGTAAAAAAAAAAAAAAACATATTTATATTAAATCTTAAATTTTTTTTGTTAAAGCAACAAATTAAAAAAAAATATACAAATATTAGATTTAATAATATATATATTTTTATTACAAAAAATTTAATGCCAAAGGAGTAACGATGTCAAATTAAATATATTAAAACAATGGCCTTTGAAAAGGCTAGGATACATCTGGTTATTTATATATTTGCATAAAGTATTTCATAAATTCTCTGCTTATATTTTACAATAATATATATTTTCCTTTAATCCAATGACATTAGTGACCACTGGGTCATAAAGAATCCTAAAACCCTGGAGCTCACTGCTTCTTAGTCAGATATATCTTCCAACAGTCAAAAAATTTAAATAAAATACAGCAGTTAAGTATTGAAATAAAATTGAAAATTATTTTAAAAACAAAGCAAAATTTTTGTATTTATTTCAATATTGGGTAACTTTTAAATGACCTGCCATATTAAACTTCCATTTTTCTATATCAGATATAGAAATAAAATTTATATAATGTAATATTTTTTTCTAGATAATCTATAAGAAAAATATCAGAAACTTAGATCTTTAAGCATTAGGGTTTAATTAGCTAAATTATCAGAAATTATTAAACTATTTGATCATGTAAGATCTATTGACTCAATTATTAATGATAGCATTTTTAAAGATAGAAGGATAAAAGTGGAATCTATTGTCATAAGTCAAGGTTGGTGCTGTTAATATATTATTGTAACAAAATATAAACCCATAATGAACAACTTACTGCAAATATCTGAATTTTCAATGCCTGCCAAAGTAATCCATTGGAAACTTTATAAATGAAACCTTATCTTCTATGGTTTAAGGGATAGAATGGCAGATGCTGTTGCTCAAAGTTCATAGATCATATTCCTGTCCATTGCTTTTGGTGTTCAAATTTCTTATGAAATTTCTAAACAATAAACCATTTAATTGTTTTTAAGCAGAATTTTCTATTTCAAAGCAATTGCTTTCTGATCTTCAGTTATAATATAAAAATAATGAAATGACAGTTTGTGATTAAATAAATAATTCATTGAAATTATTTAAGCTGGTGATAATTAAAAGAAATGAATTAATAGACTAAATTCTCTAAAATATTAAACATGGTGACATTGGTGTTTGAGCTGACATGAATCTTTGTACATTGAGCTCAAAGATTTTATATTTAAAAAAAGTTTACATATTTTTAAATTTTTATAGCAGGAAAGTCCTACAATGTTTTACATCAAAAAACTATAAAATAGTAACATTTTGTGTTTTGTTTTGTTTTGTTTTTTTTTTACTATTTTTGTTATAAAACTCTCAATTGGGGTGAATCTTTTAATGTGTAGTGTTATGTTCTAGTGAATGATGATTCTTCTTAGGCTGCCATAAATAGTTTTATTACTCGAGAAAATATATTGTTACTTTTTTTGGTTCAATAAATCTGTATGGAAGCATCACAATTGTAAAACATTTTAATAATTGGGGTGAGATTCTGCTGAAGTAATAAATGTTGTTTACATACAATTCTATTTACCATTCCAAAAAGAAATGAAAAATTGGCATCCTTAATTAATTTTCACATTGAACTTAAAGTTTTATTTTATAAATAATGATATAATATTTTGCAGATATTGTTAAAATGTTATACCACTTTATTTCACATTAAACACAAATATTCTTTGAAGCATCTGACCTTAAGCTATATTAATGACAATATCACAGATGTTCCTATTATTTTGTTTATTTCTATGTTTTTGTGTGAAAAATGTGTTTCTAATAATGACCTTTAGTCATCATTATCTTTAATATTATTTTGTAGTATTTTCTATCTTCAGATAAACCATTTTCTCCAACATTAATAATGTAGATACAGTGGAATTATGCACTATGCTATATTTTGTTCCAACCCCTTCTAATGTATAAATGTATATAAAAAAGCTTGTTTTGTTAATAAATATTGATTAGAATATGTATTGTTTATTAAATTGCTAGTGTACAATACTTTTCAATATATATATATATTTATATATATAATACAGACATTTCTTTATATGCATAGTATGCATATAGTAATTAAAATTAAGGTATAAATGAAACAAATTTAAAATAATATTTATACAGGTATTATTGATAAATTTAGGGAACACTTTCATATATATTTTACTGATTATTGTTACTGATTTCAATAACATGTGAATAACTTACTACTGCTTAAAATATATAACATTTAAGACTAAATCCTATCACAGATCATTGTCAGTTCAATATATTCAATATATATTCAGTTGGAGATCAGATAAAAGAGAATTCTCTTTTTATCATACTGAATGAATGTGTGTTGATAAATGAAGAGTAAAATTATTTACAAGTTTATTAAAATGACTCATCATGAATCTGCTTACAAAAATAATTCTGAGTAATGTATTTAGAATGAGAATATTCTGTGATATGATTATATTTTACTGAATAAAATTACACTCATTCATTCTATAAAAAAAAAAAAAAGGAAAAAAAAAATATTCTGTAATGTATTTTTATTCTTTAAAAAAAGTAGAAATGAAATGTCTAACAGTCATGAAATTAAATATGCTTTGGGTGATTTTTTTGATAACTTTTACCTCTTATAGAAACATAATAGACTACTATACTGTCTTTTATAAAAAAAATTATGTTCTCTGAAATTGTTTTAATAATTTTAAAGTTTAGTATTAACTTTAAATATCTTGTAAAATTTTGTAAAACTTTTAGCATTACTCTTATAAAATATTTTATTATGTAAAATGTTATATTAAATTCAGAAAGATTAATAAAGTTCTTAAGATAAACCAAAGAAATTTGAATAATATAAATAATCGTGTATAGAGTGCTTCAAGGCAAAAAAAGTGTTTGTAAAATTTATATATAAATTTTACTTTTTTTTAATGTAATCCTGTAAGACAGTGAGAAAAGAAAAAATGATCGCTTGAATACCATAAAATTTGCAAATTTTAATATTTTTATATATATATGTATTTTGGATAGCATATAATTGAAGAAATATCACTAGAAGCATCATAGTTCAGAGCTTCTACTGTATAAATTTTGAGTTTTATGTTCATTTGAATATTTAAATGTCCCATATTTAAATAATTGGTTAATTATTTTTACTGCATTTTATAATTTATTTGCTGGTTAATATTTCATTCCAAGAACTAATTAACCTTCAGAACAAACTTTAATCTATCATAGATACTGGATGGCAAATATATTAGTTAAAATTTACTATTTATAAAAAAATAATTTAATTAACATTGATTATGAAAACTTCATATTATATAGCAAATTATGAGTTTTATTTTGATTATAAAATGTAATATATATTTATTTTTATGTTAATAGTTACTAAACTTCATTATTTTTTCATTACTTATGCAAATGGCTAGAGTGAATGTTGAAGTCTTCTGTATAAAGAAAAGTATGATTTAAGTTTTTAACACAATAGAAAAATACAACTAAATTAAATCTCTAATACAAATAAAAGAAAAACAGTGTAGCTTAAAGCTCTGTGAATAGTTAGTTTCATAATGATTTTTTTTTAATAATTATTGTTAAAAGTATATTTAAATATATATATTTAAAAAAATAGTTGAATGTATATACAAAACATTGCATAAATATGGAATAATAAAACTAATTCACATAATTTATCTCTGCAGTAGTGCCATATATCCTAAGCAATTTATCTGAGGCCATTTTCAACATTATTGTATGGAAAACAGTGTCACATTCTTTAATTGTAAATCTCATCAGTACAGTTTAGCATATTAGTATTCTGGAAAATTTATGGACTAAAGCTCCCTGGATTCTAATTATGAGAAAAAATTCAGTTTTGTCAAGTGAATAAAATCTGACATTTGAGTGCATGCTCTTTTTAGTAATTGATGTGGACAGAATTGTACAAAGTATCATCTCTTTTCTGTCTGTGAATTTTTTATGCACTGTCTAGTAGTATCTTTTCCCCCTGCAACTGTTTAAAAAGGTGATAAGTAAGATAACACATTCACCACAGATTTAGAAATGTATCTTGAATTTAATCCAGCTAGCTGTATAATCATTCTACTGTAAATGAGTCTCTTAATATATAAAATCAAAAAAAAAAAAAAAACAACTTCTAAATTTGTAACAAATATTAATTGAATAGACTGTTAATGTTTTTATTTTTTACTTTACATCTTGAGAAATTTTGAAAAAGACTTTAACCAGGAGATGATTATTTAAGGCTCTTTTATCATTTACTCTGATGTCACTGCAATCAATAACAATAGACTTACAATAGGTATTTGTTCCTGGTAAGAATGTATTTAAATGATGGCTTTTAGAATTTCTGTCCAAAAAATTGCTTAAAAAATGTATAAATGTTTTGGAATCCAAGCAAATATGTAGATATATAGTATACTAGAATAAATATCAAATCTATGTAGACTAAAAATATATAAATTAAATTCAAAAATTTGTATTTAAAAGTTACTAAATATTAAACAAATAAATGCACCACTGGATATGTACATTTCTTGGCCTTCTAATACTCTTGATTGAGTGCTAACTGATATCTCAAAAATGACAAATTTACCAACATTCTAAATGATAATAGAAATTTAGTTTCAGTAGGATTGATTTTTTTATACATCAAATCAAAAAGTTTAAATATTAAAAGTTCTCTGTATGAAATAAGTTTTTTTTTTTTCATTTCTAAAGTCACTTGACTATGGAAATTTATATTAAAAAAATTGTCTTTAAAAATATATGACAGCATATTATTAAGACAAGCATTAATTGTGTTTTTATATAAAGATGATGTGACTAGAGTTACAATGTTATACTATTGTCTTTATGTTGGATTTTGTTATAGTTTTGGGAAATACAACTTTGCGGGGCAAAGAATTTTTTAATTTGCTTCTAAAAAAATATCGATTTAATACATTTTTACATTTTTTTTTATAATGCGTCCAATAACAACAAAATATGTATAATCCTTGAGGTCCATTTATCACAGTAAATAAATATTTACATATAACTGAATTTGTAAAAATAAGTGTGAGAAAGAAAATCCAGCCTAACCCCATAATTACAATTAACCTAGCATAAACACCTATTCGCCGGTGATATTTTTTACTATCGGACTTTAAATTTAATGTGGCTTTGACAATTTGAATAACTGAAAGACAAAAGAAAAATATGTTTAATGTTAGAACAATTCCTAAGGGGAGTAAAAAAAATATTATGAGGGGATATTTTGTTGAAATCCAACAGTTATTATTATAAGAATAATCTACCTGCCAATCTTCATTTTGTAAGAAGTTAGAAATTATTAATTCTATGGATAACAATATTAGTGGTATTAACCATCCGATCAAAAAATAAAACAGAAATCGCTGTTTTTCACTCCCGTTAAACAGGAAAGGCATCCAGAGGCTACGCCACATGTCAAAAGCTATAATTCCTGACCAAAAAAAGTTTGCCAGGAAGAAATAATGTACAAAGCCACCGACAATATGGCAATTATATAAATTACTATTGTTTTTTATCAAATAAAGTAGCTGAGCTGCTAAGAGAGAAATAATTAAACATAAAATTATTTTCTTGGGGAGTGTTTTGTAATCCAAAAAAATTATTGTAAAAATAACATGAAAAAGTAAGCACAGAATAGAAATACTGAAAAAAATTTCAGTTAAAACTTTTTCATAATAAGGCATGGTAAAGACTTTGTAAAGAGTTCGATTAACTTCTCCGATGCGGTCTATACATATTCCGATTTCCTCTTCAAAAACTTCATATTGTAAAGGTCCATACATTTCTGATAATTTATTTACATATATGCTTTGGTTCTTATAAAACACAACGTCACTTTTGTTAGCGCGATATTGATAACTACATTTAATTCTAGCAGGCTTTGTTGTATTAAAACAAGTTATCAAGTCTCCTTTTATTTGATATGGAAATATAGAAAACTTTTTGAATAAATATGATAAACTCGAAAAATTTTCTTTTAAACTTTTATATTTTAAATAAAACTTTAAGCCGCCATAAGAACAATTTATAAATGATCCAGAGAAGCAAAATATATGCAGTACTCCATTGTCATTAATTTTATATTGACCGGGATAATACCGATCCTTGTAACGATTTAATTGTAAATCAACCACAAGTAAATCATTTATATCATATGCCCATCGTGGAACGAACAGATGCCAACAAGTAGAAGTTAAAGCGGCTGCAAGATAAAATGGATAACAATAAATAGGCTCATTATTTTCATCATGCCATTCTTCCGTAAAAGTCATATTTTTTTTAATCCATAAGAACTCTTTTGAATTAAGATGAGGTCTCTTTATTTGTTCTTTAGTTAATCTAAAACGAGTGCAAAATTCAAAAGTTTTATTCTCAAATTCATTTTTGGATTCTTGACTTATGACAACATGTATAATAATTTGGCAAAAAATTAAAATACATATATATGCTTCCATACTGCTCTTGTTAATAATTAAAAGGAAAATGTGTGTTATTACCGACTAGTTTTAAATATATTTGGTTTCCTTAGTGGGAAATTGAGTTGTAATTTCTTCCTTTTGTAAATACTAAAGGTTCCTTGTTGTTAAATAAACAAAATTTAATAATAAAAAAATTAATTTCAGTTAGTCTCTAAAAATGATGTATAAAGTGGTAATTTTGTTCATGTTTACAAATAATAGGTTTAATTTATAATTAGTATTTCTGACTGTGCCTATGAATTCATATAAAGAATATTTTTACTAACTTCTGCAGTACAAATTGTAAAAAATGATAAAATACATCAATACTTGAATGTGTATTATTTATATCGTTTACTACTTATGTGCATTTTTTTTTCTCATGTGTCATAGCATCAGCCGGGACGCGAACCCGCTAACCCGGGACAACTGCTTGTAAACCAGCCGTCGCTGACCTCTCGACCACCAATGCTTGACTACTTATGTGCATTTGTAAATTTATTAATAGTGAGTTACTAATCTGAAAATTATTACCTTTTTATTCACAACTGTCAGACTCAATCCACTCACAACTTTGACACCATCAACCTCAGATAAATACAATAATGATTATTACTAATCATTTACTAAAATAGAGATTATCTCTAGCACAGATATAAACTTTAAATCTCAGTTAATTAAAGATTAATATATCTGATTTTTTTAATTTTAAACATACACACATGGAGTTATTCACCTTCCTTTTTCCCATGTATGTTATCTTAATAGATATATTAAACAACCTCCATACTTCCCCATTCTTTTTAAATTCATCTAAATAAAGATACTATCCCAAGATGCATTTCATGCTGACTCAGCACTCATCAGTTGGCCCAGATCACCATCTCTCATATATATCTCTATTATATGAAGAGTATTTATCTATAGTAAATTATTACATTTTTATTTACAACTATCAAGCTCATTCCACTCACAACTTTGACACCATCCACCTCAGATAAATACAATAATGATTATTACTAATCATTTACTAAACTAGAGATTATTTCTAGCAGAGATATCAGTTCAAGATTAATATATGTGATTTCTTTAAAATTTTAAACGCATGCACACACATGGACTTATTCACTTTTCTCTTTCCCATGTGTAATATTTTTATAGATGTATTAAACAACTTCCATACCTCCCCATTCCTTTTAAATTCATGTAAATAAAGATACAATAAAAGACAAATGCCCCCCAAGATGCATTTCATGCTAATCTGAAAAGGTATGTTTTAGACCAGCTATTCTCAACATATGGGTCATGACCCCTTTGAGGGTTGAACAACTCTTTCACGGGGATCACCTAGTCCATTGGAAAACATATTTTTGCTTCATAACAATAGCAAAATTAAAAGTTGGGGGTCACCACAACATACAGAACTGTATTAAAGGTTGCAGCATTAGGAAGGTTGAGAGCCACTGTTTTAGACTCTCTAATTGAAAATGCTAAACCTTAAAGAAAATCTCAACTGCATTTGTTGGTTACCTAAACTCAAGTACACATTTGTAATAAAAGGAACGTTAACTACAAAAATTTAATTAATAACTAGATTTAAAATAAAATAAACTTTGATTTAAGTTAAATCTAAATCAAAAGTATTTATAGCACAATATGTGAATTATGTTGAATATTAATAAGAAACTTTAAAAAAATTATATTTAATTAAGTCTATGTTCTTTTTTTATAAGCTTGTATCATTTATCCTTAGAAAATTATTGAAATCTAAAACTCCATAACTTGTATCTGCAAATGCTTTACATTTAAAAATATAATGCTATATAAACATATTAATATTTATAATCATAGAGAGAGTGTTCACCTAATTAAAATGTATTATAGCATACATACATTTTAGCAAGCATAAAAAAAGAATGATAGTGACACAGTTATAACACTCAACAAAAATGATATAATATAGATTTATATTAAATAAACAAAAACTAGCATTTACTTTGATTATGCAGTAATAATGAGTAAAAATAATACTATATACTAAAGTGAATTCTTCATGAGCATTCCTAATGGTTTCCAGGATAAGGTAGAGAAAGAGTTGGAGATAGTATATTAAAGTTGGTTAAAAAGAAAGACATCAAGGAAATGAATTATTTAGTCATAAATGTAAATTTGATTAGACAATATTAATTTGATATTTAAACATTACATATTTACAAACAAAGACACATTGAATTATTTACAAGTGCATGTTTGAAAGTGTGTTTATGTGAAAGTAAAATTTTCAAACATTAAATTAATAAAATATATTTCTTTTTTTTTTAAGTGTAAGTTCATTTCTAAAATCATTTTTCAAAATAATTTTTTTATAAATTAAATAAAGTTATTGTAATTTATTCTAACCCCCCCCCCCAAGGCTTAAAATAATTTATTCATTTTCATTATCAAGTTTGTTTAATTAAATGTATTTTTCAAAACAAGATTATTTAAGTAATTACATTTCATAATGACTGGAATTTGGGAATAAAAAGTAACTTAAAATTGTTTTGATTTTCCATAAAAAATAAAAAAAAATAGAAAGGAATGTAAAGTTTATTGTTTTATATTTTGAAGTTTGTTTATTAATTAGGCAGATGATTTTGTCCTTTATTTATAGTGAAAACTATATAAAGAGAGACAATCTTTTTCTCAGTTATTCTCCATTAGTCTGACCATGACTGCATGACAAGATGAAATTGAATATATAAAATGGTTTTTCCAGGATTTCTATAAAGACTTAGCTACTGGAAAAGATTTTATGCAAAATAAATCTGATTTTGTATTCAAGTCAAGTCACTGTAAAGCATCAGAAAACCCAAATAATAACTGAAATATTAAATAAGTAAAACAGAAATCATGAGAGAATAATTAAAAACTTCTTGGATCTTTTTTTTTATGGCTTCCCCCAACTGTAAATGATATTCTGTATATAACTTCATATGTTTAGCTACATTTCAATATTTCTTTAATGATCACATGAAACAATTAATCAAAGTTTCCAGACAAGTTAATAAGATTTTAATTTTTGATACTTATGAGTTTTCAAGTAAACCAAGATGGTGCCTGTATTTTTGATAAATGTACAGTTTTGAGAATTTATAGTTTATCAAAGGTATGTTAGTTGTTAAATTGAAAGAAAATTAATAAATCAATTGCTATATTTAAAAAAGGAATAAATTTCATTAAGAGGCTTTATTTCAATTTTATATATATATATTATGGAAAGTGACAAGATGTTCTTAATATTGTTGTACTCTGGTTGAATTCAGTGTGTTCTTTTTGTTAGCAGTTTTTTTTTTTTTTTTTGGTAAATTGTCATAATGATAAAAATTTGGTTTCATATTTCAAAACATTGATACAATAGACTACTTCCAAAGGTGCAGGATTCTGCTCTCTTGAAAAGTCTGTGTTAATGGTCATAATATGATTGCATGCTGCCAACATGAATAAAGTGTAAATATTGTATTTATATATATTTTTTTCTATTTTTTTGTTAATAAGTTAATCCAAAAGAAAAAAAACTGTAAATACTGTAATTAATTTTTCCACAATGATTTCTTTTTTAATAAAATGTAAATATTAAATACCACATTACCTAGCAGCATTTTTTATATGATTCTGTACCCAAGAAACACTGTCAACAAGAATTAAAATATTTTGAGTTCAGAAACAATTTTAGATTACTGTTTAAAAGTCATCTGAAAATCTATCCATAACTAAAAGCTATACATTGTAAATTCAAAAGGACTCATTTAAATGAAAATTGTAAGTTATTAATTTTTCATAAATTTCTATTTTATTGTAATTGTTGTAAGAGAAAAAATCATTTAAATATTGGACCCTACAAGAGGTCATCCAAAAATAATTGGAATTTTGTAATAAAAAATGGATATTTATTTTTTGGTATTACAAATTGAATCTCTTTCAAAGCACTGTCCACTTGATGTAATGCATTGGTATGAACATATTTTCCACTTTTCAAAACAGTCCTAAATGCCACTATCATTTTTTTCTTCACCACTTCCAAGTCCATAGAACTTTTTTTTTGACACATTTTTCCATTTGGGGAAATACAGAGTGAGATTGGGTAAATAAGGCTGATGGATAAGCTGGGTCATGCTGTTTTTAATTGAAAATTGTTTCACACTCAAAGCTTTTTGTGCTGGCATGTTGTGATGAAGCTCATATCTCCCCACTTTGCCACAAATTAGGATATTTTCATTTTACCGCATCACACAAACAATTCAGAATTGTAGGCAAAATTCTTGATTGTCACAAATGAATTCTGACTGAACAATGCTGTTTGTATTAAAAAATAACATTGGACTTCACTCACCATATTTTTGGAGGATTTGGTGAATTTGATACTTCCATTAAACCATTTGTAAATTTGTGTTTTCCCCAAAACAGCTTGCTTGAAAGCTGTTTCTAGCATTATATTTTCCCTGCCATTTACAGAATTTCACATTGATCCAAAATTGTCAAATAAATGAGATGCACTTAACAAAAACATTTAACCATGACTTTACTTGATGATGATGATCACCTGAATGATGCAAGGAAGTCCCTTCAAAAGGCAACTAACAGTGGAAGCATGTACACAATGCCCTCACACTTCAGGAAATGATTCTGGTTATTTTTGAATAGCCCTAATATATATCATGAATAATTTTCCGAATTAGTTTAATTTTGTTGAAAATATTCATTTTCTAATAGACTTTTAAGTTATATTTTCTTTTAGATATTATTTTATAATCAAAACACATTTCAAATACAAAAAGATATAATTGAGGGGAGGGGCAGAATAACTCAAATACTATAAATATTATTTAGCTTACATATATAAATTAATTGAGGCTTAAATAAACTTAAGATGTGATATGTTTGACTATTTCCTTTGACAGAATAGATCAGATGGTAGAGCATTTGCCTTAAATTCAATATTCAAGAATCTAAAGGTGCGAGTTTAACTTCTAAGCCAATATTATCACTGTGCATATAAGCCAGCAACACCTGAAGAAGAGTGGAGAATACTACTACTCGAAACGTTGTGTAATTACTAACCTGTATTGTCTATTTGTGTGTTATTACTAACAAGTTGTTTGTATTTGAAAAGTTTAAATAAAGTTTAAAATTTTCTATACATTCAACTTTCACTCATAAATGATGGAAATAGTCCAACATATCACATCTTATAATATACCATCATTACAAACCTTCAGACAAATATTAGATAAACTTAAAGTTTGTTATTAATTCTTTATATTACTGATTCTTTAATATAAATTTACTATGTTTCAATATTATCTTGGTTTAAAGAAGGCGAAATAAGATATTTTATATATTAGATTAATATATTATGGCATTATTTTGAGATATAGCAAAAAGAAATATAAATGTGTTTTGAATTTTTTATAAAGAAATTTAAAGACTTTAATGAAAAGAGTTTTCTATAGTCGTTATACTGACTTGATAAATAATGGAATAAACGATAAAATAAAAGATTTAATTATAAATATCAATATAATAAATCAGATAAAATTAAGAAATTAAATTTTAAACAAATTTATTAATTCTTGAAATAAAAATTCTTTAACTTTAATGCATGAATAAGTAAGTGTATATGTAAATAAATGTGTATTTGGAATGAAGTATTTAATTCATTATGTTTATGTTTTTGGAAATGAATATTATTATTATTAGTAGTAGTAGTATTTGGAGTTAAGATAAATGGAATGAGTTTTTAATTTTTGAATTTATGGTGATATTTAACGGATATAAAACTGCTTTTAATTTAGTTTATTAAATGGAGCTGAATTAAAGAAATAAAACAAAGTACAGAATAGTATATATATTTCATGTGGCAAAGCATCTGCCGAAAAGCGAACCCCGAACAACTGCTTGTAAGGCGGCTGTGCTGACGGGCCACCAACACTTGACAAGTACAGAATAGTATATATTTATTTTTAATTATTGTCCAAAAAGAATAAATAATTTTTTTATTTAGGGTCAGCAATCTATGCACTTGAGAAATCAGAGATATGTATTATCAGAATGATTTAAGAAATGAAATGCAGAATTGTATATACGTTATATAATAATAGTATTATAACGGAAATGGTTGTTCGTACGGTTGCTTAATTATTTGTGTATTCAATTATATTTATTTCGATTATTTTATTCTATATTATACTTATTTATTATATTTTAATTCTTTTCCTTTCATAACTTTTATTTCTATCCATTTATTGCTTACAACTTAGATTCTTTATTATCTTATTTATTATTTTAACCAATGCCGTTACAATACAAGCAGAGAGCTAATACAGATACAAATTTAATTTCATATCTATACCCTTGACTGAACCCCAAGGTAATACGTACATATTATCTTAGCGTTATTTTTCCCAGCCAAGAACCCTCGGCTGCTGAACAGAGCAAACGATTTCAAAGAAACTTAGCGAATGTCCAGCGCTTGCTATTTATTTTTTAGAATTGGGATTTCGCACGAACAAGCAGCACATGAATATCTTAAACAAACCAGTATGCCCCTTTAATCACTAATTACAATTTCCCCCCGGTCGTAGCTTGGTGATAGGAGAATAAAGCAAGGACACGAAATTTAATGATAAATATGTTTAATACTAATACTCACACTTGATATAAAAAAAAATACATTATAATAATAATAACAACAAAAAACACACTTATAAATACATGGTTATAGTAACATATGAAACAGATCAAATATTAAAGTTCTTAAAGTCCTGTAGATAGAGTTCTATTTTATCGAATCATTAATTTTATATTTAGTTATGAATAGTAGATAAATGAAAATGCATGCATGCTTTTACCTAGGCTTTGTTGTAATTGTCCCATGGGTATTTCTTCCGAGCGCTCTTGATTAACTTCCTCAGTTTGTGGGGTTATTTCGTTCCAGTTTTGGCTTGTTGATTCCTTAGGTTCTCCATTAACTTCCTCAGTTTGTGGGGTTATTTTCATCCAGTTTGCTGGTTGATTCTTTAGGTTGAGTTTCAATTGACAGCTACAGAAGCGGCGGTCCCTCTAGCAGGTCAGGCAAAGATCTTACATTGTGAGTCAGTGATGAGACGGCTTGAATCCGAACCCACGTCCCTTTAACGCCACTAGCCACGCACTTCTTCCATTTTCTTTTAGCTGTTGCTTCTCTAAAGTCTCTACTAGCAATGACAGACAAAATAGTAATTTTATTAATCTCTTTCTTTGTACATTGTTTTTAAAATTTTTAATTAAGACTTAGATTTCCAACCAATTCTTATCATTATGTTTCTTTATTTAATTAGTGGCTGGAATGTAAGTCCCAATTAATTTAACACATCTGGCAAAGATCTTCCGTTGATAACATTTCTTTGTCCGTGGAATTTAATTTGTCCAACAGACTTTCACACCTACGGCCATATTGTTTCTTTTTATATATCACATATTACATTTATTTTATTTAAAGTTTACAATTCATTCATTTTTTTCTTTCACATTTACGTTTTACATTTATTTTAATTTGTTATAATATATTTTTTAAAAGAGAGAAGAAACGCATTTTTTTTATGCCTCCACTTCCCCTCTCCCACAATAAACAAAAATAATTTCTAGCATTTGACTTATAAGAGAGAAAGAGACACATTTCTTTATTTATGCAGCCCCCCTCCCCTTCTCTTACTATTACAAAATCCACAGTAATTTTGACATTAGAATTCCAATTTTTCCTTTCCTTCCTTTTTCTTTAAAAAAATTTATTAGCTAATTTATTTCACCTTTATTACTTTCTAATTTTATTAATAAATATATATGTGTGTCGACGACTTTACGTGGTCGTCACAGTATCATTTGATGTTGATGAAATTTATTTATTGTTAATCATGTTACTTCATTTGAGTTTAAAAACAATTTACCTTGGATTTGTTTATATTTTTGCCATGAACAGTTAACATGCCTGTATATCATGAACTTATGAGTATTGTAGGACTTTGATAATAATATGCAGTTGTCGTAGTCCTGATGTATATGTCCTTTAACGATATTGCTTTGAGATGTAATTTTACATTTGTCATTATTTGAGTATTGAAAAATTGTTATTAAAACTTTTCTTATGTATTTAGTTTTATTTAATATATGTAGATTGATTACATGGTTGCATCTACTTAATTTTACATATGAAGTATTTTAATTCTGGTATAGGTAAATTTGGTCACACCAGTATGAACAGTATAATTAAGATGATGATCCTAAATATTTTATTATTATGATTAAGAAGATTTACAATCAGAAAATATATTGGTTTAATAATAAAAGAATTTAGAAAGTACAGATATAAAAGAAATTGATTTTTAACATTATTGTATTAAACTTACAAAATTATACATATACATATTAAGTTTAAAAGAGTGTATATCATGTGTTCACAAAACATTGTCTGTGTTACATTGGGGGTAAAAAATGTAATTGTTATTATTATAGTGAATCAAAAGCTTTGCACTTATTAAATCATAATTAATTTAATTTTTTTATAATATTATTTAGATAACTGAATGTTGAAGTATCATTAGATAAAGGATAATGAGAACTTGGAAATGAGCTATTGATAGAAAAGAAATAATGTATTAGCAAAATAGCCTGAGAAATCAAGTTCATGTAAAAATAAATCTTATATCTTATCAAAATTTAGAATCTTCATTAGTAAACTGTTTTAAAAATATAAATATCACTTAAGGAATTAGAAGATTTTTATGTAAAACCAGATAAAAAGTATACTGAAGCAGCAACAGATGATAGAATTGTAAGTATCTTGTATATATTAAACTTATTAAATATGTACTTTAATATTCTTTTGTGTGTATGTTCTAAAAATAGTTTAATTCAATATTTATGTCAGAAAGTTTAATGATTTCTTGACTGATATTGGAAATAACTTGCTAAATGTAAGAATCATAGAAAACAATGAAAGAAGATGTGTATAAAAGGGTCTGGGGAAAGAAATTGAAAGGGCAAAGCAGTATAGCTATTTATTATTTTATTATAATTTTTATACGTAATGTTATAGTTAGTGTTTTAGAACATATAAGATATAAACCCAAAATTCAAAGGATGCATATTAGAAGAAATTGAAATTTAAACTCAGTCTCAATCATTTTTTAGGTTCTGAAACAACTTGGTGATGCCCAATTAATTCATATAATTATAAGCATCTTGTCCTCAACATTTTTTCAACTTAATGATTAATCACATTTGGTGTTGTCCAATCATTATATTTATTTAAGTGTCATGCATATTTTTTCTAAACATATCAATAATTATTCCATCACTTTTTGGAATTTTTTTTTTTACAGATTTAATTACATATCTCATTTCTCTATTTAAAATGCTTTTATATTCAGAAGATGCTGGAATTTGTAGAGCTTACTCTGTTTTCTTGTTTTTTTAATACTATATAATTCTTTGTAGAACTTCCATATAATTCATGATATTGTCACTCTTTAGTAACAATTCAATATTTTCTTCTTATTGTTGTAACTACTTTTTTTCCAATACCAATTTTTTTTCTATAGCTTTTCTTGCCAATTTCAGATATATTTTTTGTATTATTTTATAGAATTTTAAGTATTCAATTTTTTTTAATGATTTACATGTTCATTTCTTTCTTCATACATTGTCTTGCCTCCATTGAAAATGTACAGGTAAAATAATGATTTTTTTATACCTGCTATCTTTGTTGAAATTCATAGTAAAGTATATTATCTTTTTAATGATCAATTAAGTTTGAACTAACTTTAAAGACTATCAATATTTTAAAACAATTTACAAGTTCTAATTTAAATTTATTGGAGTTTTTGAAAGCTAAAAATATCAATTATTAATACTAATATTTTCAATAGTTCTCAATATGGTCACTTTCAGTGTAAATTGATTAAGAACATTACAATCTTCAAATAGACATTTTCTATTAGTAAAAATATAATCCAATTTCATTCATTTGGATGTTTTCATATCCATTTCAATTTAAAATTTTTCTCAAAAAAAGAATTCATAATATACATTTTTTATTTTTTTGTAAATTTCACAACCTTGTCTCCTCTCTCATTTTTGTCATCATATCTAAATTTAATCATAATACCTTTATCTTTCAATCATTTCCGAATTCTAGCATTAAAATTTACCATCATAATTTTGGCATATAAACATCAATTATCTGCATTTGGTTTCTTCCTTTAATTAAGATAACTAATCTTACTTTTCCATCTGATACATCAGCAATCAATATTAGATAGTTCTTTTTTTTATTATTATTTATAATATTTAACACAGCATTACGCTGTTGCACATGTTAAATATTACAGTTTACAAACATCGGATTATAATAAATGATTTATTTACATTATTATTTATAATAAACACTCCACTTGTATTTCCAATATTTGCATCTTAATATTTAACTACATAATCACTTTCTATATCAATTGTTTCTTCACAACTTCACAAAGATCAACAATTTCTCATTTAGACTTGAAAGTGATCTGCAGTTTTATGTAGCTAAATAAAGATAATCATCAAATGTCATCCTAATTCAGCAATTGAGAGATGTTTAGCACTCTCTGACACCAAATGATATCTTGATAACTTTACAACCTTCTGGAAGGAAGCACAATAATTTTATTTTGTCTGTCAAAATTATAATTTTTTTATTAAAAAAAAAGATTGTTACATTTTTATTTACCATTGTCAAACTCACCCAATTTTGACACTAGCTACCTCAGATAAGATGCTTAATACACATTTATTCTGCCTTCAAAAAAAACTCAACTAAACTCATTTCATTGGCTGATGCCTGTTGAACAGCAGCCCAGCTGACAAAATGCATGAAGTAGACATTAGGATTTTGCTCTGCCCAGATTCTTAAAGGCTGAAATCTAATTTTTTTTTCCCAATTAACAGTAAATTTCTTTCAGCAGCCATATATATATATAAAATAAAAAGTCATCTAACATTACAATACTAGCCCAAAAAAAACAAAATTTTATTAAGTGAAATTCAACAAGATACATACAACATATATATATACAAAACAAAATAGCCTTCCCATATTTCACTTTACATAATAAAATTTTATTGATAAATTATTATTTTTTGCTTTTCCATAATTATTAGAATTATTTATAGAAGACATGTTGTTTTTGGGTATTGGAAGATGATTTCCTAAAATGTTTAAATTTCAATTTAAACTGGAAAAAACAGAAATATTTTAAGGCATATTAGCACATAATGCTAATTTTATACTTCAATAAATTTTGTTTATAAATGTTTGAATTTGAACTTACAATATGACATACATTGCTTTTTATTGAAATAAATATTGAATTTATAAAATAGAACAGCAAACGTTTTAACACTTTCCAACTTTTCTTCCCAACACACTCTCAATATTTGTATCTCTGAAATTTCATATAATTATTGGTTTAACACTATCATGTGATCATGCACCCCTCCATAAGGTTTCAAAAGTTACTTGAGAATAGTATAATGAGTGTTTAAATGTACTGATAAAAATAAATAACTTACAAATATTACTATGCAATGATTATACATCTCTCCATAAGATATTAAAAGTGGATAAAAATTACTCACTGTCTTATTTGAGAGTGGTGTAGTAAAAATTATCATAACTGTTAACATGGGAAAGAAAGCCAGGTGTTGATATCATTTAAAACTGCAGAAATATTATTCAATAAGTAAGACTTTAAGTATATGTTTGGTTAGGAATAATGTCGAGCTTAAAAGATAATTAGCAAAAGTTGTTAATATATTTCCATAAAGTGGTTTGTATTTAAGTTATATGTGCAGGAAATTTGAAACCTGTCAACTAAATTATGGTAATTTTCTATCTGTACATAAACTGAACACATGATATGTGTAAGAGATCATGTTCTGGACCAACTGATGAGTGGTGGTTAAGCATGAAATACATATGTTGGGAATCATTTGTCTTTTCATTAGTCTCAGATCATGTGTTTTGGTAATGTGTGATTGAATAGAAATTTAAAATTTATTTAAATATATCTATAAAAGTAAGTTTAATTATCTCTAAATATATATATATATGAAGTTAAATTGTAACATGCGCTATATGAGTTATCTGAAAAGTGTATGTTTCATATGTATTTATAGTTTAGGAAATTGGTCTGACTTTTAAGCTGATTAATGATTGTGATAAGACCTAGATAAGGTGAATGATACATTGATAAAGCTGAGTACTGATTATATACGTGTGTGAGAATAGTAATCCAGACCAATTGGTGATTGCTGGTTTAGCATGAAATACATATATTGGTGATTTTTATCTTTTCAACATGTGTTGTGATCAGGTGGGTCAGCAATATAAGATGGTACTGAGAGTGGTGGGTTGTGTGAAAGTCTGAGTTCGAACCCCGCATATATTACATATATAAATGCAGGTTTAAGCCTGTACAATGTATTAAAACCTATCTTTGTAACTTATGTACATCTTTATGGTGGGAATGCTATCCACTAGTATTTTTCTTATCACAACCCATGAAACACTTGTTTTTTTCTGATTTTTATTATTTATTATTTAAAGTACATATTTTAGTTACTGTTCAGGCTTATAGATGAAACTTCTTATATCCAAAAAAATTAGATTTGCATAACTGCAAAATGAATAATTTATTTATTTAGTTAATAGTAAATAAATAATAAAATTAAATAATACAATAATATAAAAGTTTATAGAAGAAAAATTTGTGTAAGGAATTTAAAATTAAACATATAAATTACAAAACATATATACAAACTTTAAAAGCAAATAAAATATTATTTAGTATAATACATCAATAATGTAAACATTTTTTGAAAGTCAAATAAGTAGTATTAGTTAAATTTAAAAACATTTTTGTATCAATATATTAAAGAATTTGAAACCATTATAACTAAACTGCTTCTGCTTGGAAGTCTTGAGAAAATTTGGTATTGTTATTTGATATTTAGTAGATAATCATGCATTTATAATAGAAAATCTATGATTAACGTAAATCTTCTACAATATATAACAAGAAATGCTCTATAAAATGAATAGCATTTAGTTTTTATGAATTCCATAAATATCTCTAAACAATATTGCATGGGATCTGAAAAATAGTGTTTATTGTATAATTCTGTAAAACATATAAGGTAAACATTATAAAAACAGAAGTTTCCACAAATCAACATATTATAACATAATAAATTTTGATAATAAAAATATAAATAGTAATTAAATCTGATTGAAGTAAAAATGTAGATAAATGTAAGAGCATATAATTTGTTTACATAAATAAGAATCAATAAAGTCAATATGATTTGATGAGCATTATCTAGAATTAATAAATACATTCAGATAACAATACTATGGAAATGCAAAAAATAAATATTACAAATAATGATGACAAAAGATTTTAATATAAATTTATAAGAAAAATGTATCACTTTTATTTTATTCAGTTTAACTGAAAATCAATTAAAAACAATTTCAACAGATACATTATGTCTAAAAAAAAAAAAAAAGCTGTAAAAATATAGAATTTTTATATTTTCTAGTATTCAAAATTGTAATATATAATTAAAAATGTATGTTCATCTTGAAATTATTTTTATATGTAATTTAAAATTAGAAGCATGCAATTATGGTATTATTATTTTTTCAGATACTCATTTGTAGCAATAAAATATACACTTTTTAGCCATGAATTATAAATTTACCTTTTTTTTTTTAGAATTGTACTACTACTTATAATTTTTTTATTATTTATTAATATCATCTATGTCCTTTATTATTTTTACAATGCCTTTTCTTTATATAAAAAAAAAAAGCATTGTAAAAGTAATAATAAGTAGAAGTTCTGAAGAAGATTGCTGAGGCAATCGAAACTCTCATATTAGGTTGTAAAAAAAAGCATTGTAAAAGTAATAGAAACATAGATGATATTAATATTATATGGATTTGGCAATGCAATAGAGAATATAAAGTTTTTTATTATTTATAATATTTTTTAATATGTATTATTTTTATTATTTCTAAAGGTATATATATATATGTTAGTATTTTATTTTTTCACACACATACAGATTATTTTATCAGAACACTTTAACTGTTAAAAAACAAACTTTATTTTTAAACACAAACAAAAGAATTAATGCAGCTCTGGGAGTAAAAGAAAGGGTACTCACCGATTAGCCACCGCACACCGCTTGATGTCACTGATTCCATGCAAAAGCACAGAAATATGCTGTTTACATGGCCTATAGAACAGTTCTGTTCATATTAGCCATTAAGCAGGCCTAGATGGTGTTTCACACAAATATTACATTCCGCTTTTGTGTTTCATGGTCCTATGCAAACAGCACACACTTCACAGATCAGTACGGTATAATGTGAGGGTGTATAGAATTCAAGTGGCCATATCTCTTTTCATGTGCACTTGAAGTAATGATTTTTTACATGACCTGACATAGTTTTAGATAGTAATAATTGTAAGCTTATTGCTGCACTTCCATACACATCTTTTTAAGGTAAAACGAATTGCAAAAGTGTACGTCCCAGCACCATTTTACAGAATTCATGTGAAAAAGGAATTTTGTGCAAGAACAGCTGTGGTTTGTAATTGTTTTTAAAAGCATAAGCTTGGTTTGATCAGACAGTAATTTTAAAATGGAATTTTTACATTTTATTAAATAATGTTGTTTCATAATTTTTTTAAAAATAGTTTTCAAAATGTCGGTGCGGAATGTTTCTAATATATATATATATTGTTTGATCAGAGTAGTGCATGTTTTGGCTGATCCTTCAGATCATCAAAACCATTGTTCCCCCTCTCTGCACATTCCAGTGCTATGCGCTGATATGTATAATGTAATTTAGAAACTAATGTCCCCCCCCCCACAAAAAAAAATGCACTTTTTTTTTTAAAAAAAATGTTTTAAAGAAAAATAAATGTAAATCCCTATTTTAAAAAAAGGAAACAAGTGAAAGCATTATATTCATTTGTTTTTGAATAAATAATAACAAAATTGTGTCAAGTGTTGGTGGCCTAGTGGTTAGTGTAGCTGCCTCCCTAGCAGCCAGCCCGGGTTCGCTTCCCGATCAACGCTTTGACATATAAAAAAATAATAATAATAACAAAATTGTAAATCAGCCCAGTAATGTTATATCTATTGGTTTTTGACTAGCAACAGAGCCATCAAGCAGCGTGTGGCAGCTAATCGACTAGAACCAAAGAAAGTTTTTCAATTCATTTATCTTTTTTTTAGATTAAACTTTTATTAAAGTTTTAACATTTTCAGAGATTAATTGAAATATGAAATTTTACTAGAACAAAGGTTTTTTATTCAGAAAGTCCAATAATACTCAAGTACAGAAAAAGACAGAGGTAAGTTATAGTCAAGTCACTCAATTTTCAAACTCATCCTATCCCTGCATTAAACCATGAGGCAAAATAAATTAATGATTTGCTATTATGTAAATATCTAAAAAAAATGCTTTATATTTGACATTATAAATAGTTATTGATTCTCTAAATTGTATCTATTTTTTTTTTGTTTTTAATGTTTTTAATTAAAGTATTTGGGTGTACAAGCATATGTATGCATATCCAAGCTTTCACCTGATAGATGAATACAGGCCCTTTCAGAGAAAATGTGAGTCCTGGAGAAACTAATATTTTATAGGCCCTTCAAAATTTAAAATAAAAACATGAGGGGAGAGAGAGAGAGAGAGAAGTGAGAGTTTTTACTTATAGGACTAAAAACAGGACTCCAGGAGCAGTTAGTTACAAGTTGCAGAAACAAGCAAGCAAATCTTCCAGATAATACTTGAATAGAACTGACTGACAAGGGGCTAAGACTATTAGTTCTGCCAGTTTCCAAGCACTGCAGTCATTTTTGTCATAGAGTCATCAAATTGGCACCTCATCCCTAAACTGGCTTATGTTTTTGACTCATGTTATATCTGCTTGAAAAAGTTTTTCTCGAATATTCTTTTGGGGAATGTAACTGTAAAATTAAGGCTGTTCTATAAGTTGTGACATCACTTTGCTTTCTCCTATATTTTTATTTAACATATTGAGTTGACAAGTTGAGGCCCCTAATAGTGTGAGACCTTGGGCAGCTGCCCCTGCTGTCCTTCCCTCTGATTGATCCTGGATGAAGACATATTTGGCAAACTTGATGTACATAAATATCTAAATAAAAACATTTCATATTTAGTGGTTGTTTCTCTAAATTGTATCTAAGTTTTAAATGTTTAATTGTTGTTGTTTTTTTAAATTAATATATTTGTATGTATAATTATATGTAATGTTTAAACACAAGTACATTGTCTATACAATAAATGAGTCTATACAATATATGGATAAGTATGAATATCTAAGCTTACAACTGATGAATACATATTTAGCAAATTTGATATACTATGATTAGAAGTAATATTTTTTTTTATTTGGTGATTATATCTCTCTAGTCTTACAATTACATAATACTGAGTTTTACCTTTCCTTCTCTAAAGTATTTTATAAATCTTTTTTATTATCTTATTATTTTAAGATGGTTTATCAAAGTTAACCATAATAATCTCAATAGTAAAGTATCATTTCAAACTCTAAACTACTACTTTATACTATATTGATAATTTTATGAAAAAATGTCTTTCATATTATAATGATTGGAAAGAAAGTGAAGATCGAATCTAACTGCAAACTACGATATCTGCTCTACAGGGTGTCATCTAGGCATTTAAACCTAGAAAAATTTATAAAGTAGGCAGATACGCGCTGATAAGATTCCACTTTATTTAAATATTCAGATCGTTAGCCCAAGTCACTAGCTCAGTGGAACAGCAGAGATTATAAAATATAACTTTATATCTTAAATATAAAAAAATAAAAGCCACTGCCAGAAATGAACACACAAAAATATTTATTTACGCACATATAAAATCATTCTAAATTTGAGGAATAAGTTTAACATTTTAGATTTCTATATTAATCTTTAATTTTACATTTAAATAAATTTCAATAATGAGTTTAATATTTATTTAGCGAGTTGAGTATGAATAGACTATATAGATTGTATTTGAAAAGAAAATATTCTATCCCTTATTTAACCTTAGGCCAAAAAGTTCGCAGTCAAACTGGCGTCAATCCATCTGATACATTCATGTATTCAATGTAGCATGAAAATACGACAACACAAAATACTATACTGTCAGGAATGTATGTCTGAACAGTAAGTAGAGTTAGAGAAGACATTGTCTCTCCACCAACAGGAATGCTACATCTGTTGGCAAGTAGAACAATAAACATAAAACTCCATAGGAATGGATTGCGGTCCTTTGCCGTCTTACAAACCCATCCATAGGCAAACAGAAGGTGTGTGGCATATATATGCAATCCTGCCCGTAGCGGATCTCATACTACATCTATTAATTACACAAATATATCCAATCCATTGAGCCAATTCAACTATGAAATGAATAACCTAAGATTACCCTCCCTTAATATAACTTTACAAAACTATATAGCCATTCACACCCGACTTAAATTTAACATTTATTATGTTCACACAGATGAATTTTATAAAAATTGTTTTAAAATGTTGAGTATAGATCGGCTGCACACATTCCACGGTTAAAAACATTTCAAAATAAACACAACCAATCAAAATACAAAGTCATCGATAATGTCAATTGCATAGGCAATACAAAAAAACCCAATGGTGTTCATCATAAGACACCGCAGTGACATGATGACATATATTCCAATCGACTATGAAACAGCAACGTAATTAACCACTAACGAATCTATGCAACGTCTATACCCAACTCTAAATTTCATGCATTTAAATCATTTATACAATAAGTATTAATACAAATAAAAAAATAATAAAATGGAAATGATTTTTTTTTCAAAGCAAAACATATAAAATTTTAAACATTATCAATTGATTTTAAACTTAAAAGTCAGATAGAAGTTCATAAGCTTGAACGAAAGTTCTTAATTAGTTTTAAATTTTAGAGTTCATGTCAATAGCTTACAGTAGAAGAATCACTGCTCTTGATGTAAATTCCCATGGAGTCTTTATTTGAAAACCCAGTCAGATGTTCCAGAGGTAGCATTAGCTGGTTCATTTTGGTATCACAGTCAGTTCATTTTTTAAAATAGAGAGTGTGTGATATGTGCGTCCTATCACGACCCTCAAAAAAAAAACAAGCCGGAAAAAACTGACTGGGACTCAATATTTTTCTTTTTATAGTCCTCCTATGGATTCCATGAACAAAAATGTCACTGTTCCATTTTTTTCATTATGGTCCGGGCCTTTATTTGTTTCCATTGGTCAAGCTAAAATCTTTCTTCTCTTATCTATTTTTTATCTGACTTTTTAATTACACAGCTTTTGGATAATTAATAAATAATCATTTCCATTTACAGATTACAGGAATTAATTAATACCTGTTTTTATTTTTACTTACGTTATTTCTTTTTTAAAACTATTTTTATATTTAAATCTTTTTTTTATAAAAAAAAAGTACGTTCAAATACCTTTTTTTATTTATAAAAAAAAAAATATTTTTAAAGTTTAGTATCTGTGCGAATATATACGTTTAACGAACATTTTAATTTTACCATTTAGTTGTTGTTGTTTTTTAATATATTTATTTTTATTTGCGAACTTTAAGATTTTATTTTAATTTAACGTAACAACATATTTATATATCATTACAATATGGTCTCTGTTACTTAACTTGATGAATATTGTCACTGTGCATATAGGCCAGCAACACCTGAAGAAGAGTGAAGACTAATACTACTCGAAACATTGTGTAATTACTAACATAATATACCATCATTACAAACCTTCAGACAAATATCCAACTATAAACTTACATTGAAAAAATAAATGGTGCCCGCCACCTGGCCGGTATTATAGAATGTGCTCTTACTTAAGTCTCTTAAGTGCAAAAAGGTTGGGGATCCCTGTTGTAGATAGTGCATTTTTTTGTTATACCCAAAACTTTATGTTCTAATTTTGATTTTAAGAAGTAGTGCATTGATTTGAGAAAAGCTTATAATTTTGTTATATTACTGAATTATATCAAATGTCATTAATTTTTCAATATTATATTAGCCAAATGTGAATCTAGTTATTTTAATAAAAATTAAAAATCTCAAGTAATATGGATCACTCATATAAGTATTGAAAGTCTGTTTGGTTTTTAAAAAGTCTCTCTGGAGTTTAAAACATTTTTATAATATAAGGCAATTATACATAATTATGGATAAAAGAAGGGTCAACCATCTTCGAGAGCTAATTATGACTTTATTTTATACATTCAATACTTTTGATATAAGCACAACTCATAAAAATATAGTAGAAATACAATTCTGTAAAAAATTATAGCATCAGAACCAAGATATATTTGGATAAAGCAATGTCTATATTACATATATCAAAAAATAATATGATTGATTTAAAATAATTTAAGTAGAAATAGTAATTAACTGGTGCAGTTTGTTTAAAATAGTAGGTTGGTAGAAACAAATGCATTACAAGATTGCTTAAGAGTTCTCATAATAATTCATCCACTTGCATTTTAATATGTATTAAAAGATAACTTTATTAATATAAAAAACACTTTTTTTGTCTACACGTTGGTGGCCTAGCGGTTAGCATAGCTGCCTTCTAAGCAGCTGGCTCGGGTTCGCTTCCCAGTCAATGCTTTGACATATAAAAAAAAACACTTTTTTTTTAAAAAATGTTTTCTTTTAATCTATCGTTTAATTTTTATTAAAGACATAAGAAGCATGATAATAACTAACTGTTCCTGAAAGCATAAAGGTAATGTGATGTTGTTCATATTAATAATTTATAAAGAATTGCTTCATGATATAGAGGTTGGCAGACATGTCTTTTATGGATGATGTTCACACATACCTAGGATTCAATTATATTTGTCATGACTGAAGTCCATATAAATCTTATCATGCATTGAGGTTCAAATTAATTATGTCATGTCTAATGTTAAAGTAAATTATGTCAGGTCCGGGTACAAACATAACCTGACCTAGTGTCAAAGTGAATTAACTCATGCCTGGAATTCAAGTTAATTCTGTAATGCCTTAATCCTGTCATGTCTGGGATTCAAATAAATCCTGATAATTCCTAAGGTACAAATTAATACCATCATGCCTGGGAATGAATCAAATCTTTTCTTACAGTTCAATCAATTTGATTGTAATAGTCAGTAAAAATCTAATTAATTGTGATTGATTTAACTGTAAAAATATTATATTAATGTTAGCTGTAAAAACATAAATGTTCTGATAATGAAGATTACTAAAGTTTTAATGCATATAGAAGGTCAAATTGATGATTTGGAATCAAATTTTAGGATGCTTAAAATTTTAAACCACTAGCTCAGGTCACACAAACTAAGTGATATAATGCAATTATTTTAATTAATAGCATTTCCTGCTTAAATAAAAGTTAAATGGTCAAGAATTAATTATACAAAAAGCACATGCCACTTAGTGTATTGGATGACATACTTTTTAATTTTAAAAAAGATTACAATATAAAGAAAATAGATGTTATTTGTTTGCGTCAAATCTTTTATTTCCTTTTGAAAAACTAAAAAAAAAATATTGTGTTTAAAAAAATATATAAACAGGAAAGAAAAGAGACAAACAAAATGTCAAAGAATTTATAAAAATTATCTTTCCCGAACACAAACTAAAATTTAAAAATCAAAACTAACAATGTAGAGAAAATGAATTGATATTTTCAGAATGGCAAAATGCCTCTTTAAAGTATTAAATAATTAAAGTTAATTTATGACTTTGAAATAATAGTTTTTAAAAATGATGCATATAATAACAAACTAATTAACTTATTGCAACTATTCTTGGATCATATGAAAGTCCTATATCAATTGCCACACGTTGGTGGCCTATCGGCTAGCATAGCTGCCGTCTAAGCAGCCGGCCCGGGTTCGTTCCCGGTCAATGCTTTGACATATAAAAAAAAAGTCTTATATCAATACACTTTAAAAAAAGATAAGAGTGTGAAGGGAGAGATTCTTCGTGTACAAAATATAAAAGTAACACTAGGTTATCAATAAATGCTAATGGCAAAGGCAAATTCTTAAAAGAAATTTTAACGAACATTACACTTCAATTTAATAATTATTTTTTTCTTTACTTTTATTTCCATCATCATCATTATTTTCAACCATTATTGATCCACTGCATGTTGAAGGTCTTTCCAAGTTTAATCCATCTTATTTTATCTCTAGCCTCTCATTCCCACATCATACCAGCACATTCTCTTATTTCATCCACCTTACCCATGTGTGGCATCTTTCTAGGTCTTTTACAATCTCTTGCAATCCCATTTAAGATTTCAACTGTTCAACAATTACAATTTCTTCTAGTCATATGTCCAGCCCAACTCCACTTCAGTTTTTTAATTCTCTCAATGGTATCAGTTACACCTGTTGTTCTCTGTCCGTGTATTTATGTTTGATCTCTTATTGTTACTCCTAATCTCTCCATACTTCTTTAAATGATCTGAAGTCTATGTATTGCTCTTTTGTTAAGAGTTCAAATCTCAAATCTGTAAGTAAGAACTGGTAACACATTTATTTAAAATCTTCCTTTTCAGACACAGGCACAATTCCTTTCAATATTAAGTTATTTTTACAAAAGAACTCCAACCAAGTTTAATTCTATGATTAATTTCATCCATTATGTTTCCATCTGTGTCAATAATCTGACCAAGGTATTTTCAGGTGTTAATTTCTTCTACATTATCAATCTTTATTTTTTTCTAGTCTTTTTAACATTTACCTTTAATCCTACTTTCTTACTTTCATCTGATAACTCTTGCAAAATTTCCTGAAGCTCTGAAACATTATTTGTAAAAACAACTACATAATTTGTAAAATCTAGATGACAAATAATCTCCATTTACTTTTATTCCCTTGGTTTCCCAATTTAATCCACAAAATACTTTTTGCAAAACTATTGTAAAAAAGTTTGGAGATATGCAGTAACCCTGTCTACACTCTTCTTAATATTAATCTTTTTAATATCATATGTTATCTAATTGTTGCTGATGCACTATTATAAATATTTTTCAATATATGATAATATCCTGAATCATATCTTGATGATCTAATGCCTTAATCACTAAAGAAACACTTATAGAATCAAATGCCATTTCAGAGTCTACAAATTCAAAGCATAATGGCAACTCATATTCATTTGTCCTTTCTATAACTTCTCTCAATACGTGGATATGATCTACTGTACTAAAACCACTTTTAAATCCCGCTTGTTTTCTTGGTTGGTGGGAATTCAATATTCTTTGTAGATGAGTTGTAATTATCTTGGTAAAAATTTTGTATGAAACTGATAAAAGGCTGATAGGTCTGCAATTTTTGATATTTTCTTTATCAACTTTTTTAAATATTAATACTGCATTCTTTCAATCATCTAATACATCCATATCATTTAGATATTTGGTATGTAACTTTGCCAAAATAGTTTATAGTTCTTCACATGCTTCTTTAAAAATATCAAAGATAATTCATCATTATCTGGAGCTTTTCCCTTCTTCATAAATTTAATTGCCTGTCTCATTTCTTCTTTATTGCTGTATAATTTTTGATAGACTCTTCTACATATTTCATGATGACATCTCTCTTTTTAGTAATAGTTACTTTTTTTTCTTATTGCAGAAATAAGTTTCTTACCAATACCAAAGTATTGTTTTACACTCTTGTGATTTTTATTTTTTTCTATAACTTTCCTTATTAGTTCACAATTATATTTTCTTATATCATCAATTCTTTTTCGTACCATTCTACAAAATTCAAGATATTCAATCCTTCTTAATGCATCACTTTTATATAGTTTTATATTTCTTCTTTTCTTCATACATAATGGAAAGAACTATCAATTCATCAGAATGATTTAAAATAATAACATCAAATTTGGTATTTAAAAATTTCAGGCAGAGCTGTCACAGATACCATCAGAAATCATTTTTAATGATTAAAATACAAACATAATTTAAATATATAGTGTACTGTTTATTTATATATGATATAAATATATTGGCATTTGGTAAAAGCTAAAATAAAAAGTAAATTTAGCGATATTATTAAAAGATGCAATTAAATTTTTTTTTAGTTTGTATACATTTTTTTTTAAAAAAACGTACAATGAAAGTTACATTTTTTGTTCATATTTTTTTTTATGTAATTAAAAATAAAAGTTAAAATTGGAAAGAATAAAAGAGACACAGATTACTAATCCAGATAAACTAAAGGAAAGAGAATTCCACATGGGATTACAATCAGTAAAATCTTTTTGGCAGCTAATTAAAGATGGCGGAATTATGCTTAAAAAAAAAATTTGTAATAAATTTAAAAAATAAATGTACAAGATTATTATCTTGTATGTTGACAAAAGGACAAAAAAAAATATGTGCAGAAGTCTGAAAACTGGACCTCTAATATAAAAGAAGAATACCAGTGTGATCAGGGTCTTGTCTGTTTTTCTTTTGGCTGGTCCTGGATCACAAAATCCAGGACCACTCTATGCTGAAATAATTCTTCATGCTGGAGTGGACCGAAGCTTTTGACACCGTTCATCATAAAGAATGTCAACCCCAGAAGAGCTTTTATGACTAGTCTTTAGAACCAAGATCAAGAACAAGTTAAAACTAATGGCCACAAGCTCATTTTACCACATGAAAAACTATGCATAGCAATCAACAATCTTTGTAAACTCACTAAACTTACCAGTAAGCTAAGATTAATTATTCCTGATTGTGACTAAATTAAGCATTTGCAAACTATTCTACAATGAGCTTATAATATAATCCTGATAGAGACATTAAATTTTATTATTCAAGAGACTTTTGTTTACCTAAGAAATCTAAGTATAATATAAACTGTTTTAATTAATTGATTCATATCTGGATTAGCATGTGTGTAGTCTTTCTAACTTATTAGTAATTTATCTTTAAACATTTTAATTTGTTAGAATAAAATATTTATTTCTAATATCAACTTTTCATTGTATATTATTAATTATAATTATTAAATTTATTAATGTTTATTAGCATTCGAGTGTATAAATTACCTTGCCAATATTCTTATTAATATTTAGTTTATTAGCATTCGAGTGTATAAATTACCTTGCCAATATTCTTATTTCTTAATTAAGTCCAAGAAGAATATTTTTTATTAAAATAACTAAGTTACAGGAAAGCAAAAACCCGATCTTTAAAATTATTACTTTATAAGTTATGATATGCTTGATGCAGAATCAATGAGTCTAACAACTTTGGTGCCCTCTTTTATGAATTAAAAACTGATTCTGCCAGCAATTGAAATCGTAATAATTCTTGGGTTGAGTTAATCAGGAAATATAGCTATGTTTTAGGAATACAAACAAGATATTTTCTTATCCATAGTTTGATTAACTTTCACTTAACAGTGTGTAAAAGACAGACTAACAGAATCTAGCAAAATGAGAAAACATCACAATGGCTTCCCAACATGAAACTTCGATACAACAACCACAACCTGAGATATGTCATAATGGTATAAAGAACATTACAATGATGGCCCAAAACCCATAGTCAGAAAATGAATAATAGTTTATTTTAAAAAAACTTACTAACTAAACCGGATTATTCAACTGTAAAAATATATTTTTTTAAATGTGTCTAGAAATACGATCATGGCTGATGAAGATATTATGTCACAATGACTGGGCAGGCGGATACTAGAGAGGGAAAAAAGCATAGTCCTGAGTCCTTGTACACAATATGTAACATAAGACCATCTATAACTTCCCATCAGTCTATTTCTAGCAGGGTTCCTGAGAAATAGGAGGGTAGACCAAGTTGCCATGAGCCTGTAAGACTCAAAAGGATAAGCAATGCTCATATGTGCTTATGACTTGGGCTTTTATTGTTAGTATTATGCTTGAGTGGAAAGGTCACAGGTGAATGTGGAAATGTTTCTCATTTCTGCCGTGTTAGACTATAAAAATGGGCTTTAAAGCCACATGTCACTTGTGAATGAGTCTAGAAAAATATATCAGCATGCTAATATAAAAAAAACCCGAATACGGTCTTAAAAATTTAAGAATAAAATTAGTTTAAACCCCTATTTTATTCTCATCTCCTGGCCCCGGAAATATTGTACCACTTATTTATATATGGTACAAATATATTGGCATTTGGTAAAAGCTAAAAGAAAAAGTAAATTTAGCGATATTATTAAAAAATGCAATTAAAAATTTTTTTAGTTTGTATAAATTTTTTTTAAAAAACATACATTTTTCATTCATTTTTTTTTTTTTTTATGTAATTAAAAATAAAAGTTAAAATTGGAAAAAATAAAAGATATACAGATTTCTAATCCAGATAAACTAAAGAAAAGCGAATTCCACATGCAGATTATAATCAGTAAAACCATTTTGGAAACTAATTAAAGATGGCAGATTTATACTTAAAAAAAGTTTATAACTTAAATTTAAAAAAAAAATGTACAAGATTATTATCTTGTATGTTGATAAAAGGACAAAAGAAAATATGCGCAAAAGTCTTAAAACTGGACCTCTAGTATAAAAGGAAGAATACCAGTGTGATCAGGGTCTCATCTGTTTTTCTTTTGGCTGGTCCTGGATTATGAAATCCAGGACCACTCTACACTAAAATAATTCTTCATGCTGGAGTGGACCGAAGCTTTTGACATCGTTCATCATGAAGAACGTCAACCCCAGAAGAGCTTTCGTGACTAGCCTTTAGAACCAGGATAAAAAGCAAGTTAAAACTAATGGCCATAAACTCATTCTACCTCATGAAAAACTATGCCTAGTAATCAATCTTCGTAAACTCACTAAACTTACTGATAAACTAAGATTAATTATTCCTGATTGTGTCTAAATTAAGCATTTGCAAAACATTCTACAATAAGCTTATAATATAATCCTGATAGAGACATTAAATTTTATTATTCAAGAGACTTGTTTACCTAAAAAATCTAAGTATAATATAAACTGTTTTAATTAATTAATTCATGTCTGGATTTGCATGCATGTAGTCTTTCCAACTTATTAGTAATTTATCTTTAAATATTTTAATTTGTTAGAATAAAATATTTATTTCTAATATCAACTTTTCATAGTATGTTATTAATGATAGTTATTAAATCTATTGTTTAGTTTATTAGCATTCGAGTGTATAAATTACCTTGCCAATATTCTTATTTCTTAATTAAGTCCAAGAAAAATAGTTAAGTTACGGGAAAGCAAAAACCCAATCTTTAAAATTATTACTTTATAAGTTATGATATGCTTGATGCAGAATCAGTGAGTCTAACAACTTTAGTGCCCTCTTTTATAAATTAAAAACTGATTCTGTCAGCAATTGAAATTTCATAATAATTCTTGGATCAAGTTAATCAGCAAATATAGCTATGTTTTTAGAAATACGAACAGGATATTTTCTTATCCATGGTTTGATTAACTTTCATTTAACAGTGTGTAAAAGATGGCTAACAGAATCTAGAAAAATGGGGAAAATGTTACAATAGTAAACATAAAATAATACATTCTATAATCGGTTTTCCCACCACAAAAAAAGTACGCTACTTTTTTTGAGGATGTTATTAATCATTTCAAAATCCATTAGGAATGTTGAAGGTCCTTTGTTATGTGAAGTGTAATATGAGATGATTGACATTAAAATTTGGATGAAGGCAAACCAGGTGTCTGTTGGTGGTAGAGTAAGAATTTTTATCTTGTGGAAATAAATATATGTCTCAGAGAAGATTGCTGCAGGGGATGAAGATTTAAGAATGATTCTAGTGGCTGAGTTTAGATTTGGAATGGAGCATGAATTGAGGTCCAGGGAAATATTGAGGGATAAAGTGAGGTGATCTGAGAAGGGAATGGGTTGAAGAGATGAATCAATAATGAAATGAAGGTCTGTGATATAGTACAGAAGGTCTATGAGAAAGGTATATCTTCTAGTATAGGCTTCTGGTGGAAAGGGCCTTTCACTACACATGAAATTCATGTTTAGATTGTGGATATATTTGGCAGTAAATTCCTGGTAAGAAGTGTTGAAATCTTCCAGGAATATGGTCGGGTAGAGGTTTGAGGCAAGTGTGATATTAATTTGCTGGATTGATTGATGAATAAACTAATATTTTTGTAGAAGTATATATAGATTATATTGAGGATAGAGGCTCTATGGAATAATGTAGCGATGCTCATATGTTGGTTTATATAATTTATTTTGAAAGATTCAAATAGGATATTGTTGGATATCAGAATCACAACACTGGCAACTGGAGTAAGAGAGATTGAATGGTGGGGTAACCAAGTTTCCTAAGGTTGTTTATGATGAGGAAATTTTAAGACTGGTGCAGTCCGGTCTCATAGAGGTCCACAATATGGGGGGGGGGACTGCCTAAATCAGTTGATCAATGGATCAACTCTGTGTAGGAAATTCAGGCCTTGGATGTCAATCACAGTTTCTCTCAACCTCATGAATCGATAGTCAAATGGAGGCCAAAAGAGAAGACCAATTTAGAAATGTAGGGAAAGGGTATTCGGGGGATGGTATGTGTTTCTGTAGGATTTGCAGTCACTAAACTCTAAGTAATTTCATTACAGGTACTTGTGGTAAATTGTCTGGATAGATAATGACACTAGTACACTCTGTTTCATCTATTATTTCAGTTCTAAACATCTCTTCTTGTCAAAAATTTTCAATAATGTACTATCATAACCAAACCCATTTAGAAGTTCTCTCATTTCAGCTATTGGAAAACTCAATCATCTAATCAGTTGCTTGAGTGATTCATTTAGGTGACTTCTTAGTTTATATGTCTTTGGATTTCATTATTATCAAACACCTGTATCCATCTAAATTGTTTTGATAATAATTTCACAACAATGCCTTTATTTTCTCACTATCCATACTGTATCTTTAACATTATATCTCTCTCTTTTCTCAATTTATTAAGGATCAACATTAATATATGAATTTCTGAATTTTTGTCTCATTAAAACATTTCAGTGGGCCTTTTTTGTAGTTGCTGTGCATGATGTAAAATGTTGAAAAAACATGGCTCTTGTTAATGATTCATTAATATTCTTAAATTGGGTTTCCTTTAATGTTAGGGTCAATTGTTGCACTACCATCTCAGCTAATCTGTTAGACTCCGAATGATATGGATGTGTTAAAATGTGATAATCTTATTAGCTTAAAAAAAATTAATAGCAGTGATTCAATTCCAGCTCTGTTGTCTGAAACAATAATTTATGGACATCTGTAACACATGAATAGTTTTCTTTTAATGTTCCCTGCACTTGTATTTTTAACCTCTATACATTCCATAGAGTCAATAACTATCAAGAAAATATATCCATTGAAAAATCTAGCATCAACTATATCTATTCTCTGCCATCATTTTCTGGTCTTGGGTCATGATTTCAATTGCCTAAAGGGGATCCTATTAGTAATTTGATAAACTCTACAATATTTGTACATTTGTTCAATATCATAGTTCATATCAGATAATCACATATATGATATAGTTATTTCTTTTGTTCTGACAATGCCAGGACATTCTTTGTATACTTCCAATACTTGCATCCTTCCTTTGGTAAAAATGATTATGTTATCTATCATCAAAAATCATTCATTACACATGGGAAAACCATCATAAACATTCCAGAATGGTTCAATCAAGTAGCTTACATGATTTCAAAGCCTTCCTTCCTTAATCAATTTTTTAATTAGTTGATAATCAGGACATTCTTTTGTCTATTGACTATAATTGCACTATTTAATACAGTTGATTTTATCTGATTTATATAATTTATGTCAATGATCCATGGCTCATACTCATGCATTTATGATATTCTAGACAAAGTTTTAGTGTGACTAATCTTATCCAGCCTGAAAGATGGTAGTTTTTGTAACATTTTTTTAAATTGGTTGTTTTAACTAGTTTTTTTTAAAGATTTAATGTAAATTAAACAAAATTACATAAATAAATGTGAGAAATTCACAAGTTGAAAAGAAAAAATATTTGGAACAACCCAACCAGTTTGGTACATTTCAGAAATGTATCCAGCAAAGTATTAATAAAGCTAAATTAATAAAGCCAAATTTAAATTGTTAAATATACCTGATATGTGAATTTGACAGTGTTACAGACAACTATATATAATAATATTATTATTTACTGAAGCACCCTCTGAATAAAAAAAATTCAGAGGGCACTTCAGTAAAGTATTATGGACAAACAAACATATATTCAGACAACAGACAATGTATGGAATTTTATATGCATAGATATTTTAAAAAGCAAAGACATTAATAAATTTCTTGAATATATAAATGCTATAGATGTAAATTCTTTCTCACCACAAATAATATTACTTAGTACATCGATTTGATTACAATTTCCAATAGTGCATCTTTTGAAAGATTCTTTGAGAACTGAGTAGAGTTAAAAATCCTATCCATAATGCTTAATTATTACAAGCAAACATTTATAAAAAGTAATCAAAGACATTGTAAAATAAAAAAGGATTAATTTAATTCTTTAAATAAATTAATTTATAACTACTACTGTATAGGAAAATATTTAATTAATTACAAAAAAATAAGTTACATCCTCTCTCTAATTCCAAGGCAGAGCACTGTTACACACAAACAGTATATCAGGAGATACACTTATTTGGATTACAGCTATTTAATATGAATTTTATAATTGATTGGTAAATTCTTTAGAAAATCAGCAGACTTAAAATTTAGTGATTTTTTTCAAAATAATATATAGTCTTGAAGTACAATTTCAAACATTCCAATAACTATCAATAAAATAATAAACGTTAACTAATGATACCTGTGTCATCGTATTTCCATCTAACGTTCGTTAATTGTATATATTTGCTAAATCAATATTTTGTTGTATATAGAGGTGAGTTTATTAAAGTTAACATATGAATGAAATAATATAAACAATAAATATAGATGTTTTTTTTTTAAAAAATTATTGGGGGGGGGGGGTGTCTGGGAAATCACTAATATTCAAAGTTTAAACAAATAAAATACATAAATCATAATATCAAATGATTAATTACATACAGAAATAAGATTAATTTTTGTTTTAAAATAAATAATCTTTGAAAAGAAATCCAACTTACATTAAGATTATCATCTAAAATAAGTTCATGCTGAATAAATGAATTTATTTTTTTGAAATTTGATCATGCATCTGAATTCTTTCCTCAATTTTGGGCCCATTTTCTTAAAATTATAAATATTTCTTTTCAAGATTAATAATATTTGCATTGAAAAATGACTATTTAACTATATTTTTTCATACTTTTGGAGGTGGTACCTAATCTTACTTATGAAATCTGAAAGCTATTTTTATACAAGACATGTAAAGTATTATATTTCATCATATCAAAATTTAAATTTACAGCAGTTGTTAAAAAATAATATGGTATAATCAAGGTAGTGGACAAAAGATATTAGAAGGATTTTTTAAAACATCAAACTTGCCAGTAAAAAAAAAAAATTTGCTTTTAAAATATCTTTCGATGTAATTAATCTATCTTCAAAAATGATAGATAGTAACTAAACATTTTTGATTATAATTAGAATGCAATAAAGAAATAGAATACATTAGTTTCATGCACTTTGTGATAATAAATAGAATATAATATTGTTATGTCATTTGCCAATTTGTTCGGCAGTAAATTTTTGGATGATAGGATAATTGATCTTTATTATTGTATATAAAAGTAGAAACTCTAACAAGGTCTAAATTCATATGCCTGGCCATTTGAATGCTTTCCTCATTTTTTACACTTAAATCAATTGTAAAACCTCTGTCTTTTGATATAGTAAATTCACAGATCAATTTTTGTAAAAGTGACTGAGCAATATCAGTTGTATCTGCAAAGAGAGGGCTAATTCGGGATGTATTTGTTCCTTCATATATAACTCCATAACCACATACACTATTATTTTTTAATGAAACAAGTGTCAAACTGGATGGCTGATTAATCCACCACTTTAGAAATCTAGGCTGAACTGGTTTACAAACTGTAGATTCATATTCTAAAAGTTTACTCCACAATAGTGGAGAATAAGAGACAATATCAAATGATTTGTCAGCTTGTTTGAAAAACCAATAGAATGGGGGTAACTTTGCATACCTATGAATTTTATCTCCTAAATGATAATATCCATCTGCTACATATTTAGGGGCCATTTGCTGTGCAGCTGTTCCAATTATATTTCGAGATGATATATGTTTTAACCCTAAGTCAAATAAAGTACTTCCAATACTCTTTCCACGTTGTGTAGGATCAACTACATATGCAACACCACTAGATGTTTCATTGTCAATATTGTAAACAATACAAGCTCCAAGTATTTTACCTAAAAAAAGAAATAAAACTATATTTATGTGAATAATGGATATAAAATTTACTCAACAAAGATTATACTATTATTGCTTTTGATAATAGTATAGTCTTCATTATAATTTTTTTACATTTCTAATAATAAATTTGTGCAATAATGGAAATGCTTATGACATAAGCAAAAACTACAATAATACTTATTATTTAAGACCTTCAAGGTTAGAATGTTAACTGTGTTGCAGTGTGTAATATATTCTAAACTTACTTGCATATGCTCCAAATTGCATTTGATTAAACATTATTGGATTATTTTTAATCATTGATTTATATTATTAATAAATTATTAATTTTCTGTTTTTTATTATCTTTACAAAGTATCCAACTTATCCTTCTTTGTGTGTTGATAAAATTATAAAACAAACCCACCTTTCTTATTACTGTTACAATGTTTATTTTATTATTATTAATCAACTTTACAACTTTGATTGACCAGCAATTATTTCCAGAGCTATAAGAGATATATAAATACATATATAGCTTACAGCTCTAAAGAAGACTGCTCGTCCAATTGAAACAGTAAGGTTTATTAATTATAATAAAATAAGCATTGTAATAGTAATAAGAAAGATGGACTTGATAATTTTTTTATTTTTAATCATCCAATCTAATGCAAACTATTTTTTTTATATTGTTTGGGATTAAAAACATAATCATACATTTTTTAGATTTTAAAAACACAGGCAATATTGTAAAATCTTTTATAATTAGTTATACTTATATTAATATTTGGTCTTTAATTATATACCAAATTTATCGTAATTATAGGTTCAATTCTATCTTTACTCTTATTAATTAATGAATTCAAAATGATTGATGAATTAAAACTACTATTACAATTTTTTCTAAAATTTCTTCTTCTTTTTTTTATCATTGAAGATATATATATATGGAAGGACCATCCAAAGGGTATTTTTTAGATGAGTGTTAGTATGAATATTACCTTTTCACCTATCATAATGTGTATTTATTATATCCATATACTGTCAATTTTGCAATATATTTTTGTACTATATTTTTAATCAGCCTTAAATTTATGTCAATTCTGGTTACAATGTAAAAACATTTTAAATTCTGAACATCACAAATGACTTGGGATTAAAACATTCTCCAATATTATTGCATAGAATAATCTAATGTATAGCCATTATGCCTAATTGATAAATTCTTATATTTCATTCATTTATGATTTTATGCTCTATCAGCCATTCTAAGCAAGCATTATTATTCAATTTATACATTTAATATCACACTAAAAGGACTAAAAATATACATCATTATATACCTTTACATATGATGCTGCTATTATCAAACATTGGCCCACAATTTTTTATTCAATACTTATTTATAGTTAAACTATAAACTACTCCATTCATTTCAATTCTGCTCCATCTTACAACATCAGTCATTAAATAATTTTCTATTTCTTTTTTATCTAATAATTCTGAATCATTTTTTACAAACATTTTATGTTTTATTACCCCATATAACCCATTAACTTTGAACATAATAAGATTATATTTTTGACATCAAGAATATAAAGATAATTTGCAGTGAATAGGATGTCAGAAAATGAAAGATAAAAAAAAACTCTGTGATTGAAAAAGAAATCCAATAGCATTCAAGTGATTGTGGTTGGAGTATGCACAAGTAAATTTAAGTTTATAATACATTATTTCCTGGAACATACATAATCATCAAATGATCAGTTGCTGAGGAGGTCATGTGTTATTTGAGTATCGGAAATGTCAGGATGAGCAATGATCCAGAAATCTTTACCACTTGAGCATATCATTTTAATAGTATGCTCAATTGCATAGAGAATTTGTGCACACATTATATAAGTGAATTCATTTATATCATTTTAGAAAAAACAAAAATTAAAAATAAATTATTTTATTTATGTATTTAAATTTTAACATGGTTATAAAGTTTATAAAATTATGATCTGATCAGTATATTACAATTTTCATTGCATTCTTTTTCTAGAATGTAATATTTTATGGGTGTAAAAAAGGTCTTAATTTAATTTAAATTTATAATTTACAATAGAAGAAAAATAATGAAAATTAATCTGTTTGTTTTATTTTGAATTTAAATATTATTATAATATTTAAATTTAAATAAATGAAAATAAAGTGCTTTAATTTTATTTTTTTTAAAAAGTATTTGCAAACAATTTTTTTATCAATACAATGAGGATAGCATTACTAGTTAGAAAACTTTTTAAAAAAAATTTTTAAAAAAATTTAGATCATAATAAAAATGAGAGTTTTCCAAAAAAATATAAAAAATTAAAAAAATAAGTGGCTACAATTGATGTAACATACATCACAGTTTACTATGCAGCACTAAAACTCAAATGCATAGTGAATATGGTGAACAATATATCAAGATAGCACTAACAGTGGTGTTATTGCTTAGTGACTTTATCTGCTTGTGAGTAGAGAATTTAAAATGCATGTAAGTACTACATCAAATATGATATTTTTATTAAAAAATAAAATAATAAAAAAATGAGGTGTTTTTTTTTAATTGTAAAACTATCAAAATTTTTTTTTTTAAATATTATAAGCATAATGTAATATAATATTAAAAAACATTAATTAAAAATATGTATTTAGTTATTTTTGAAAATTATTTAAATTATGCAATATAGGTTTATTTATAATAAGTTATAAATTCCACAATTCTTAAAAAGGTTTATAAAAAATATTTAATTTTTTTTAATAATTCTCAGTGATGAATATTGTGTAATAACTACAGAATAACTGAAAGAAGATCCTGTTGGATTTTTTTTTTTTATGTTTGACCAATTAAAAAAATTAAGGCAGGCAGATTCTTAACATTGATTCTCTAAGTTTTCATTGCAATTATATTTATCATGTGATTGTTTTCATGAGAAACAATCATGGATGGACTCCTCATCAACATCCAATGTGAAGAGTTTATAGTCTTTAATTTTTTAATTTAATATAAAAATACTATAATATTCCTTCTCAAATGCCTGAAAGATCTTAACTGTGGTATTGATTGAGTTTTTTTAAGATTGGATGAATGCATGTGATTCTTTTTTATATTTGCAATTATGAGAAACAAAATAATTACATCTAATCTTTGAAGTTGAAAAATTATCAATTATTTGCTATCAAAGACAAAGGATGCTAAAAATTAAAGGGTTACAAGCCTAGGCTGCTATTTAATGAGAATCTTTAATTTGATTGGCTTCAACAACAGGTCACTTTCAAGCGGGAAAAAATTGTGTGAATTGGAATAATAATTGTTTAATTTTACATGAAATATTGTCAGACTTTGCAAAGTTAGAAGAAAAAATAAAGGCACAACTTAAAAAATGGATATAGCTTTCCTATAAATACACAAATAGGAAAGCATAATGCAATGAGTTTCCTTATAAGTAAAAGATGGGAAAGATAACATTATGAAAATTAATAACATATCATTAAAAAATGGAAAGACTACTAATTCAAATTTTACAGAAGATATGAAATTTAGATTTATAATCCAGTAACCTCTCATTACAGTAGAAAAATAAAGAATTTTTATATGGATGTGCAAAATGCTGTGGTCAAAAGCTATTAAGAAAGATGCTATTAGCAATTGATTTCCTAACCTTCAGAAACATTCCAGTGAATTTGAATTGAAATGTACCAAAACATTTAAAAATATTAATATATTGCAAATATGGTTCAAACTTTATTGAGATCAACAGATAGCCTATTAAAAATTGTTATTCAAATAAATGATACCAAACAGAAAAGGCAATTAAACAGTAAATTTCAAATGGGTCAAGCTGTATTTTTAAAAAAGATAAAATATTTTAAAAGTATTCATTTAAAAAAAATGAATGTTTGAAATTTTGTAAAACAGTGAGAAAAGGTTAATGACGATAATGTATGACATATAACTGCAAATTGGGGAAAAAATATTTTTTTAAAAATAAACTTTTTAAAAAATAAAATATCTTGAATACTGAAATGAAAGTTATTATAGTAATAAGAGAAAAAAAGTACTAATATCAAAAAGAAAAAAAAAGTAAGAATACTGCAAAAAATTTATAAAACCAACAAAATAATACATCACATGATCATCAAATATATCGTCTGATTCTAGTTTACACACTGCTATTCATTAGCAATTGTTGTGATTCACTTTACTCTTATGCCATCTAGTATATGATTTAGTAATCAATTAATAAGAAAATGAAGAGTTTGCTAATGAAATGTAATGTGCAATCTGGGATCAGGTGATGTGTTGGTGGCTATGTGATGCATTACTGATTTTGTAACAATTCTGGCCAAAGAATAAAGGTCTTAGGTTATTAAAAAAAATTAAAATCACTATAATATATGGAAACTAGATAAGTTTCAGATTTCTATAATTTTTCAAATAAATAAAAAAATTTAAAAGGTTTTCAATTTTGAGTGGTGGCTTGACAGTATAATAAAAAATAATTGCTAGAGGAAAGGTGATTTAGATGTAAAAGCTTCAAGTTCGTGATTTTTAAAAAAAAATTCCCAAAAGCCTCCCACTGATGAAAATTATAAGCTATATACTATTCGGAATATTTGGTCAGCACTGGATATTTTATTAATCACTACTTATCTGTCATCTATTGATTGTTAAAGCTTACATTATTTAACATAAAGGTAGAGAGAATAAGAAGTTTACTAATTAAAAAATTATATAGAAGTAGATCAAGAATATAACTTCTGCAATTATGAAATGCCAAAAATTTAAATAATAAGATGAGACATAAAATTTAATCTATAAAAAAGGGAGAAATTCCAAAAAATAAGTGAAATTATTGTTGACACTTTAAAAGATGATGAAGTTTACCAAATATCTAAATGATAAAGAAGTACTAGATAATTGTAAGAATACAATAACAAGATTGATATTTAACAAAGATAAAAATGAGAACATAAATTTCAGGTGTATCAGTTTTCTATCAATTCTATAAATTTTTAATAAGATCTATGAAAAATCTTGGATTCAAACCAACCAAAAAAAAATTTGATTTAAAAGTGATTGTAGCATGGAAAATTGTCCATATATTAAGGGTGATTGTAGGAAAAATCAGTGAATATGATTAGCCAATATGCTTTCTATTTATAGATTATAATAAAAGCATTTAACTTTATAAGCATTTGCACAATGGTTAAAGTTTTGAACCATCAGAATTCTGACTTGGGATATTATCACATTTTGGAAAATATTTATCAAAATATAATATCAGTGATTAAATTACATGGTGACACTAATATGATTAAAATTGATGAGAATGTGTAATAAGAACAGATCCATATTTTCAAAACTTTTTATAGTAGTAACAATATGTATAGTGAGTTTTGCCTGTTTTAATAACAGTTATAAGCAAGCATAAGAAATGGTGATTATGTGATGTTTATTGAAATAAAAAATACATGAAGATTGTTTAAGTCATCTAAATTATACAGATAATGTGATAGTTTTTGCAAGTAATGCTACAGATCTTCAGGAAATGCTGCAAGAGTTATGTAAAGATAAATATTTAAAAGGCCAAAGGAATAATCAATGAGTTTTAAAAAAGGAAAATAATAAATGATATATATTTAAAAGTTAGTAACTATAAATACTTTAAATCAGTATAATACAGATGGAAACATTATGAATAAAATAAATTGCAGAAATAAAATTAATGCTAAAAAGAAATATGCCTATGTGCTTATAAATGAACATTTTAAAATAAATGTATCCTATCTGGGCTTAGTTATGAATCTTTGAATATAATCCACCTAATAAAATGGGGAGAAATATACACTGAGATTAGCATGAGGAGATCAAAAACAAAATACGCAAATGAGATATCTATGATTTCATTGAAAGAATTTAAGAGTTAAATGGAGTCCCATTAAACATGTTGCTATAAATGATGACAATAAATAGAGACAAAAGTTTTAAACTGGATCTCAAAATATTATAAAAACATCTACAAAGAGCCTACATGTGAGACTTAATGAAGTTCACTAAAGTCATTTGGAGAAAAGGATCTATAGATTTGACAACTTGGATTAAAATGGGAGAAACTTCCATTCTACAACAGGTTGACCATAGTTGAAAAAAATAATGTCATACAATAAACAATTTAAATAATGAAGCTGTTGCTGTGTTTCATTAATTATTGGAAGACTGATTTAAAACCAAAAAAAAAGGTATTTTTAGTTTTAAAGCCTCCAAAAACTAGTGATAGAATTTCAAACAAAGAGAATATTGAATTTCTATAATAAGAAAATGCTAGCTTTTATTACATAAAAAAAAAAAAAAAACTTTACAAATTAAAAAAGATTTATTAGATTTCAAATATATTTATAAGATAAAATACAACTTGGTTTAAAAAATTTAATATTTAAAAAATAAAATTCTAAATACAATTGAAAGTTTAACTTCCATTAGAGTTTCTCTTATCCAATCAAATTTCTAGGAATCATTATAGAACCATATAAAACGTAACTACATTTTATTAAACAAATTGCACAAAAATATTAAGAGCACTGAAAATTCTATGTGTCAATTGTAAATATTATTGTTATCCAGAATCGAACTTTAACTTTAACCCATAATGTAATCTAATTACAAAACTACAAATGCTAATAAATTAAAAAAAAAAAAACAACTGGAGATACTATAAATGTAGAAACAAATATCTGCATGTATTTTGTATTTTATAATAAACTATGGTTACTTATAATATCATATTAACTTACAAAATATAAAATATATGTTTTGCATGCATGTGTTTGACATGACTAATTAATTGTTCGAGAATTTAAATTACTTTCAGGAATAAAAAATTATAAATGCTAAACAAATTAGTTTAGAGATTGCTAGAAAACATTTTGGCTAGAAAAAATACATCAGTCTTTTATTGGTTAATAAATAGAAAAATAATTTGTCATTCTCACAATACAAATGTAGAATACACAAAAAGGTCCATTAAAGTTTAAACTGAGTTTGTTTTACAATATGATGAGCTAAACCATCTGATATTAACACATAACATATTTTATAGTATTATTGTGAAGTTTTAAATACTGGTATAAAAAATTTCTAGAAGTCTTCTTAATGTAATATAAGTAGCATTTCTATCTTCATTATGTTATTTTTAACACCTTAAAATGCTAAGCTTACTGCATGAGCTTGCCATCAAGTTTTAGAATGGTGCACTAACCATCCATGACAATGACTAATGCACTGATCTTCCATGCTCATAACTAGTACACTAATCTTCCATATCATGATTAATGCACTAATCTGATATATCCATGATTAGTCCATGATGAATGCACTAACCTGCCATTTTCCATAATTAGTGCACTAATTTGCAATCTCATGACTAATATATTAACCTGCAATTTTAATAACTAATGGACTGACTTGACATCTTCATGACTAATGCAATGACCTATTGTGCACATGATTAGTCCATTGATTTGTTATGATTATGATTAATGCTCTTAATTGAATCCCATGTCCAAGACTTGTGCACTGCCCACTATATTCATGATTAGTTTACATACCCATGCTTATGACTAGTGCACTTTTACTAAGCTAATGATTAGTGTGTTGATCTACCAAACCTATGATTAATGCATTAACCTGCAATGTCCATGATTAGTGTACCTACCCACTATGCCCATGATTAGGAATTATAATGAAACTTAGTAAAACTTTGTGACATTCGAAAGTGGTTTATTATTTTGTTAAGATATTGACCCATAATCAATTTAAATATCCATCCAATTATAAGTCATTAAATTGTGATCTGGATATTCTATGTTAGAGAGCAGAACAATACTTCCTGCATTGCATTTAGAAAACTTGGTAATGGCTTTTCTTCCACTACTCTTCTTTTGGGAAATTTGGTGAGATTTTTATCCAACAGTGGGCAATTTAATGACTGTTCTATATTCTCTTTTTTAATTGACTTGTGGAAATTCTATAAAAGATGCATTTTAAAATGTTTAGTAAACTCTCAAGTATCCTCTTTTTTTTTAATCATGTCATAGCATTTTAAAACTATTGTTGTTCAATTATACTAATTATTTTAATGTTGGTACCTAGTATGTAAAGGTTAAATATAAAAGATCTATTAACCTAATGTACTTCTCAAAGATGTGAAATATATATTTTTACCTGTTGATGTAGTGCATACATATCCACCAGTAGGATCGAAGGTATATGCAAAATCAACTTCATTTATGCTTATATTCCAAGGTTCTTCTTTTATCATTTGTAAAATGGAAATGATGTCCTGCTTTTGGTATTGCCGAATGTTTATATTATTACTGCACTTACGATGAGGCAAAGCACTGGATAAAATAAAAATATATAAAAATTATATAATTGTTTTAAAAAAGCTACTCTTCAAAAAATGAATGACCAGAATGATTTATTTGAAATTATTCTTTTAAAAAATAAATAAAAACTATATTTTTATATATATGTGTGTGAGTAAAAAGATAGTTTCACATATTTAGCATGTTCAATTACTATAATATATATATATGCATACCATCATAATGTAATTTTTTTGAAAATAAAATTTGTATTTTCTCATGTGTTATGTAAATGGATATATATATATGTTGTTTGTTATACAACAATGTCCTTTATCCGCAATACTTGGCTTCATGACATGACATGGATCCAATAATCATCACATAATATAAATTGTAAATTAATAATCAGTTTTAAACATATGCAACATATAGATATTATTATTTTAATTACTTTTGTATATTTCCCTTTTTTAATTTCAGATAACCAAAATCATTGACATGGAGTTTGCAGATACAAGATACTATAAATGTCAGATATATCATCATCATTTTCAAACACTATTGAACCATTGTAAGATACAGATTTCTTAAACTTTATGCAATTCTCTGAACTCTACCTCTTCTCCACATCATATTAGGAAACTTCCTTATTTTATCATCTGTCTCACATGTGGTCTCTCTAGGTCTTTTACAATATTTTTGGATATAATATGTTTATCTATTATCATCCCTTCTAGAAATATTATATATAGTCATCTCTACTTCCAATTCTTAATTCTTTCAGTGATACCAGTAAGATGTTTTCCTGAAGAATTGTGATCATGGTATTTGAGCAGTGTGTGTTACCTTAAAATTCAATACTCAAAGAATCTAAGGGTACATGTTTGATTCACATGCTAGTATTGTCACTGATCAGGCCAGTAACACCTGAAGAAAAGGGGGAAATAATACCTCTCAAAACATTGTACATATACTAATCTGTGTGCTATTACTAATAGTTGAATGTATTTGGAATATTTAAATAAAGTTAAATTTTTCTAAAGACATGCAATGCTCATATTAGATGATGTAAATAGTCCAACATATAAATATAACTAATATACCAGTAGGATGTCTTTGTTCTTTCATTCATTTTTTTTGACTGGTCTGAAGTCTCTATATTGCTCTTCTGGCTCAGATCCATAAATAAAAATAAATCAAATACATTTATTAAAAGCATTTTTTTTTTCAAACATGTAGGTATATTGCCTTTTAATAGCACTTTATTCAAGTTTAATTCTATGATTAATTTCATTCACTATGTTTCTATCTATGTTAATAATACTAGAATATTTGTGTTAAACTTTTTCTAATTCATCATTTTCAATCTTTATTTTCTTCTTTTGAGAAAATCCATTAAATATTACTTTAATCTTTTTTAGCATTTATCTTTAGGTCTACTTTCTTACTGTCATCTAATAACTTTTGCAGCACTTCCTAAATCTCTGAAGCATTATTTATAAAAACAATCATATCCTCTACAAAATCTAGATGACATAAATAATCTCCATTTATTTTCTCTCTCTTACCTTCCTATTTTAATTACTTCTTGTTAAACTGCTGATTCATTTTGAAGATATGGAGACATCTTGTTGTATTTTTCTCAATATTAATCTTCCTAATTTCATTATATAATTTAATCATTGCTGTTATCATTTTGATTAATATGACAATCTCCTGGATCTCTTTATCTTGATGATCCAATGCTTTAATTACTGAAGAAATATTTATAGGATTAAATGCCTTTCAAAATTTATAAATTTAAAGCATAACTGCAGATAATATTTATTAATCCTATCTATAACTTCTCTCAGTATTTGGATGAGATCCACTGTATTAAACCGCTTTTAAATCTGGCTTGTTTTTTTTTTTTTTTTGGTTGATTAAAATTCAAAGTTCTCTGTAGATGAGTTGTAATTATTTTGATAAAAATTTTATATAGAATCAATTAAAGATTGATAAATCTATAATTTCTAATATCTTCTTTATTATCTTTTTTAAATACCAACATTAGTACTACATTTTCCCAGTCATCTTATCATTTAGATATTTGATATATAACTTTGCCAAAAGTTTTTCTATATCTTTACCCGCTTCTTTTAAGATATCCATTATAATTCCATTATTACCTGGAGTTTTTTCATTCTTCATTGATTAAATTGTGTTTCACTTTATTTAAAATGCTGGACAATTTAAAAGATGTTATAATTGTAAGGGATACTTTTTTGTTCTTTATTGTTATATAATTCCTTATAGAACTTTTTTTTATAGAACTCTTCTACACATTTCATAATCTTATCTCTCTTTTTTGTAATAGTTCCATAATTTTTTCTTATTGCAGAAATGTATTCTACCAATATATAAAGATGTTTTATATGTTTTACATTTTTGACTTTTATTCTCTTCTACAGCCTTGTTAATTCGCAATATTGTCTTATATTTTATTTTATTTTTTGATAATTTTAATTGTCTTATATTTTATTCACTCTTTTTCATACCATTTTACAAAACTCTAGATAATCAATTCTTATTAATGGATTATTTTTATATATCTTCATATTTCTCCTTTTCTTTATAAATTATCCTTTGCAATTTTTAATTGTGTATCACTTATCTTCCAATTGATTGATTTCATTAAAATCTGAACCATGTTACTATTTTAAAATGATTTGTAAGTTCTAATTTAAATGTATTGGAATGATTATAAAGGATACAAATATCAACTTTTAATACTGTTTTCTTAATTTTTGACTGTACCTTACATCTCACTAAAATCATTAATCGCATACTTTTTGCTAATCAAAATATAGATTATATCTTCAGTCGGATGTTTCCATATCTATTTTTTTTCTCAAAGAAAAAAATTCATAATGTTATAAATATATTGTTAATATTCTATGAATATTTTTAGATATTTATAAAAAATTTGTTTGTTTATTAGATGTCGAAAAATGTTTGAAAAAACAACAACTCTTAGATAAGAATTACTAATAATTATTTGTTGCAAACCTAAATTTAATATTTCTCATACCTTGTTTTGTTTTATATTTAAAAATTAATTAAAGAAAATTAAAAGTAAAGTAATGAAAGAACAAGATTTTCCAAAAAAAAGAAAAGATATATCTTATGAAATCAATGTATTTTGACTTAAATCAGATAAATAAACTATAGTTGCTAAATAGATTCATTACTATTACCATGCATATATATGTATAAACACAAGTTCATCTGTAGAACTGCCTAGAGAGTGAATTAACAATATTTAGACAACTAAATAATATGTATATGGTTATGTATTGTACCCAATAGAACAAAAGATATCAGCAAAATGCTAAAAGGAACAAATTAAGATATTAATTCGCAAATTAATTTCATTATTTTGACTATTAAATAAGAAAGTGAATCATTTATTGACATGAGTGTCATAATAGATTGATGTTAACTCGAGAGATAAAAGTTACTGGATTAAAGATCAATCCATGTGATATTCGAATGTCACATGATCTCGTAATCTATCAGTTATCTTTTCTTTTTTTATTAGTTGCTATTATATGAGAGAAAATTGTTAAAGACTAGAAAATCAAAGATTTTAAAGGTTAAATTGAAGTGTTAAACTAATTAATAATAATGAATAACTGCCAAAAAACGAAATTATAAAACATGAATATTATTTAAAAAATCATCATCATCATTTTCAACTATTATCAATCGACTACAGAATGGAATGCTCCAAAGTTTAATCAGTTTCTCTGATCTATAGCTTCTTTTCTTAATTAATAATTTGATTGCAGTTTTAAAACATAATTATGATGGATAGTAAAAGAGAGTGCATGCTCAGTGTTACACTTTGTTTTGAAGTTTCTGGAATTGTCAAAAATTTATATCATATTTGACTCAACATAATTTCCCAATGGGGAAAAAAGACCCATGAAGATAAGGTGAGTGAGTTTAAAGATAATTATAATAATGAGGGAGCTCAATCTGTCTCTACTTGCCTGAACAAAAAAGCCAATGTTAGTATGACAGAAAATGGTGGTTCAAAATACTGCAATCTTCTACTAATGATAACAATATTAAACCAAAATTAAGAAAAGTAATTAGTAACCATGAATTAATTAGCATCCCTGAATGTAATATTTCTCCAAAACATGTAGATATGAAAATAAATCCTAAAAAACCAAGATATGCTACCCATCGGCTGTTGAGAGTGCTGGTATCCCAGAGTTGATGAACTTAAATGATAACATTGAAGCTTGTCAAGGTGCTGATTGGAACATCCTCTGTAGGCACAAAAAAAGAACCGATAGCCACAATGAGCATTTTCAGACTAAGATTAAAGAAAATCAATCTGACAACCAAGATAATGCCAGCAATAACACAAAGTTATTAGATGATAAAATTGAATCAAATAAATCAACCAAAAATATTAACAAACTGACGCAATTCACCTAACTGAATGATAAATTATCACATGCTCAACTGTTATCGCATCTATCTTCAAAAACTTTCATAAAGTTAAACTCTTATTGGAAAATTTTTTTTATTAACTGCATGTTCCCTAATACTTCAATTTTTAGTTTGACAATGCAAACAAATGCAAAAACAGTGAACACATCTTAGACAAGCCTGACTTAAATGAGTATTTAATATTGTTGAGTAATAATGGTTTAATACAATCGATTAAACACACTGCATTCTTCCCAACAAGAGGTTTTATTTCTATTGAATATTTTAATAAAGAACAGAAAGATCTATCGGAGAGTCTAATAAAAAGAGATACAGGGGCATAAGATATATTATGTATCAAAAGACCCTAACCCTTTAGTATTCAGTAGGGTTTTACACACACACCTTAATTTTAATGTAGAGTTCTTTAAAATCCAATTAGCCAATTATGCCGAAGTTATTACATTGGAAAGAGAAATGACCCCTGGTATCTCTTTCCAAATTCCTACAAACTCATGGAAAGTTGTCCTTAAGCTAAAAAAAAAAAAGGTATTGTGAAAGATCAACTACCACATAGATTGTTCAAAGACCAAATGCCAATTTCTATTATATTAAAAGGAAGAACCCCCTTTGCTTTAAATGCAACAGAGTTGGTCATATAGCTGCAATGTGTGTGATTGTGAATTGTGTAAAATGTAATAAGTTCGATAGAAGCAATCATTTGTGTAGAACTAATAATATTAAGATGTGGGCAGACATAGTAGATAGTAATATTAACAAAAATATTGATAATGATTTTTGTGATGGTGATGACATTGATGTGAATCCCAGCCAATCTTCTGAGCCTACTGAAGTATCATTTTATGTAAATAAATTATGATGGATAGTAACTTATTTACTAGCCATTAGGTACAGTTTTATTAATTTAATTATTAAATAGAGGGATTTGAATTTAGGATTTTTTAGCTATATTCATCCTCCATTCCATCTCAAACAACCAACACACATGTGAAAAAGATACATCATCCCCAATATATGTATTTCATGCAGAATCAGTGCTCATCAGTTGGGCCAAATCATAATCTCTCACATGTAAATACAATTATATTAAGCTAGCAATTCCTTAAACTTTAATGGACAGGCTTCAGTCTTCTCACCCTTCTAACTATTCAACCAATCATTTTATTGAAAAGCCAATGATGGAATCCTCAGGGATTTGATATTATAGTCATATTTATGTAGACATTATGTCAATCTAATCCCTCATATTATAAGACCATTATGTATCCAAATATTAATAGAAGATGGATGGGCTAAATTATTATATAATTCCTGAGTTCAGATGACTTGATTTATTTATGAAAAATCTCATAAACATTTATGTATTTCTAGTTTTGTTTCATGTATAATGATATGCTTTTTATTTGAATAAAAATATTAAAATGAGAACTATAGCATACAGTAGAAGAATTCAAGTTGAGAGATTTAAATTATTTATTAAACAATTGAGTTTGAGCTAAAGATTGCCTTAACTGGTAAATAACAGCTACCCAAGTAAAATAATTAAGTCATAATGTGGGTTTAGATCTTCCTTATTTTCCACATGATTGAAATAGTTTTATTATATTTGTGAAAAATTTAAATATATTGTAATGCATTAAACTAATTAATATAAGAAAATAAAAGTTATAAAAAAAAAAATCAAATTTCCAGATCATAATAATTGGTATGTAACTATTGTTAATATTATTAAATGTTGATATCATTCTTCCTAAAAAAAGGTGTTTTCAGTTTTATTTATTAAGATATATGCTATCACATAAAAAAGTGAAGTATTATTATTGTCATCATCATCATCACACATAAAAGAATTAGACAGGTTGAGCAACAAAATTGAAGTTTGGATTTCATGTGAAAGTTTCTCATCATATATAATTAACTCTAATGGTGTGGTATACAGATCTTAAAACTGTAATTAGTATATACAAATGCCACAGCATAGTTGAGATTACATAAAGGTTTCAGGGCATAATAGTTTATGAACAGTTCTCATAATATAGAGTTAGCACAAATCTTGTAATGCAGTAATTAGTGTATACAGAACTTATAACACAGTTGTCAGTACATAGAAGTTTTATGGCATAGAACTTTGCACATAAAAGTTTCATAACTTAGTAGTTACTTAAAATAATTTGGCCCAGCAATTAACAGCTTCAAGTTTTATGGCATAGCTAGCACAAACCAAGTTTCCTTGCAAAGTAGATATTGTATGCAGTTCTTATTATATGTTAGTTAGTGCATATACATCTCATAGCATAGTATTTGCCACTTACATAAATCATAGCATAGCAGTTAGGACAGGCAAGTTTCTGGACATAGTAGCTAATGCATGCATGTTTCATAATATATTAAATAATGAATGTAGGTCTTATGGGATAATAGTTAAAATATACAGGTCTCATGACATAATAGTTAGTGTCTATATGTCTCATAGCATAATAATTAGTGCATATAAATCTCTTGACCTATTTGTTAGTACATATATTAGCTATATTTATGACACATTTCAATCTGCTTCAGATAAAACACACACAAAAAAAAATCAGGTTACAAATAGCTGGCTCATTGCCAATCTAATTGATTACTCACTTATTGGGTGATAAAGGGTAAAGAATCCTATATCAACAAGATAACTATCAATAATCTGTCTGTAAAATTAAATTAAAAATACAACTTTCATTAGCAGTAGAGATGGTCATACATCTATGGATATTGAAGATTATAATTTATTTACCTTTACAATTGCACAGAGATATAGAAACCACCTACAATCTCATATTGCTTTTGTGAACAAATAAAGCCATTAGGAAAAAAACTACAGTCCATAAAATAACATTACCAGTCAAAGCAAGCAGCTGTATCATCCATGCAAACATATATAAGAATATTTGAAATGACATCACATTCTTTATCTATATTCAGGATGTATTTATCTATTATATATTTCAATGTTATATTTTTGGATCAAGGTTATTTAATTAAATACATTTCTCAATATGCCTTAATTTAGTCATATAATTTATATAAAACAACATAAGAGCTCAAACACTCACACCCTAAATCAAATTAGTTGACCTTCTGATAGTGAATAGTTATTATATTTGTATGGCCAATTAACATCCCTTCAAGGCAACTTATATTTATTGTTCTGTCAATTCAAATTTTTTTACATATTTTCAAGATGTTAAATGCAGTATTATAAATGTACATAATATAACTGATCATAGATAACTGATAATATGAGGCTAATCAGTGAAATTTAGACACTAGTAATCCAAGTTTATTTTTATAATTTTATTGTCTATATTTGCATTCTATGAAAATACAAAATTAAAATAGCATTATCTACAGTTTTAAATCTGTTTTCTTGAGTATGCATGGTTTTGTTTATTATATTTATATGCCTTATGTTTTCTTTTCAGTATTCAATTAATATTTCTTGTGGCAATTTCAGACTTTTCTCTCTTGACAAATTAAAAAGTAACATAAATAATAGATAGATTTGATATAAATAACAATTGATAAATTAAATTATTGGAATAAACTAAACTGACATATAATTTTATATCTGATATACTGTATTAGTCATTCATTAGATTAGAGATTATCCAATAATGAATAATATTTCTGTAGTGTTATGTTTACTACATCACTCTCATGCAACCTGGTGGAAGAATGTAATCATAAACATATGATTGAGGACATGTTAAAAATATCAATGATTCCCAAGATGCATATTTCATGCATGCTTAACTAGCATTCATCAGTTGGCCCAGATCACAGTCTCTTACACATATCTTTATCATTGTTTAGTATATATGTGTAAGAAATTGTGATCTGGGCCAATTAATGAGTGCTGGTTCAACATGAAATGTGTATCTGGGAGATCGTAGATCTTTTTCACATGTCATTGGTCATATGTTTATGATTACATCCCTCTACAAAGTGTTAAAAATGGATAGAAACCATTCCCTATCTTGCATGCAAATGGTGTGTGTGAACATTATAATACAGAAATATATAGAATGCAGTTTTTCAATGTGTTTGCTTATGTATTATTTTACTATTACTATTATAACAATAATCCTCAGTTAAAACATGCAAAACTCTCTATACTATGGTGATCATGTGATGTTTATTGGTTTAATAATCCTCAGTATCTCTAATGGTATTGATGTCTATTGAACTATTAGGAGAGTTTCAGTCAAAACTTTGTTGGTATAATAATAACAACAACAAATTAAAGACACATGATAACTATAAAAGTGTATTAAAGTCTTTCATCCATGAAATCTCATTTTAAAATAAAAATATATTCACAATATCATTATAAAGATCTTGTGGTTTTAAATTGTAGTACAATATCAATTGCAAAATGCTATTATAGAATCTTCAGAATTGAATCTTAGTTTGGTATATCTAATGACATTTAAATTGATAAAAAATCAAGTCATATGACCTAATTTTAATAAAGCTCCTATTTACAAATGTTATATATAGAGTAAGTTAAAAACAAACTCTTATGAAGCTTCAAAAATACCCTCAACCTCAGACCGCGGTTTCTGCCTCTAGCGTCATCAGTGAGGTGCTAGGGAATAAAAATACTAGAACTAGTCCAGCATTTTATCAATGCCTAACTATTGAGAAGAAAATCTGAAACTTTCAGACATTTAAATGTCCAAAAGTCCAGCTATCTAACTCAAATAGCCGTATGCTATTAGTATGCTAGAGCTATTAATATATGGTGTATCTGAACTTAGTTCAGTCCCATACGGCTATTTGAGTTAGATAGCTGGACTTTTGGACATTTAAATGTCTGAAAGTTTCAGATTTTCTTCTTAATAGTTAGGCATTGATAAAATGCTGGACTAGTTCTAGTATTTTTATTCCCTAGCACCTCACTGATGACGCTAGAGGCAGAAACCGTGGTCTGAGGTTGAGGGTATTTTTGAAGCTTCATAAGAGTTTGTTTTTAACTTACTCTATATATAACTAATGACATTTAATATGTTAAGCAGTAAAAATCACATAAATGTAAATAAAACGATGTTAATTCTTTTAGTCATTCAACTGAAAGATTGTTTTTACTGTGTATAAAAGAAAAATTAAGATAGTTAAAAATCGCACAATGATATAAGTGAGGATTTTGGAATAAGTGCTGGGTAGTTCATTTCACTCTCATTCTCGTTCATATTTTTTATTATTCTTCCATGGATTGAATAAAAATAAATTTTATATATAAATAATGTAATATACATTTTAACAGTTAAAAGATTAATTATTGCGATATATAGATACTGTATTTTAATAATAGATTTTTAAGAAACAAAAATTAAATTATTTTTTACCCGTAACAATGGAAAGATAATTTCCTCAATGGGCGAAGCATATTTACATTTGTTTACAAATTACTCAGGAACCATGATACTCCTCAAAAATAACTTATAAAAATAGGTTAAGTTTAATTTACCAAATTTATTTGTGGATATCTGAAAAAAAGGAAAGAAAAACAGAAGTTTTAAAAAATATATGTATATATAATTCATCAAGATATGCACAAATACGTAAATTATTATTATTATGGACGATAATCAGATACTATCGCTAAGTCATTAGGTAGTTTTTTTGTCTAGTTACTCCACCTGTCATCAGGCACTGAACTTAACAAACAAATTTCTATTAAAATATATACAAAATATAGAATTTTTAACTATTTCTGACTATACAATTTATTTATAGGACATTTTTATTATTCGTTTTACATATATACAGTCTCGTTCAGAATTGCTTTGTTTTGATATCTCTTATACCAAGTCTTCGTAGTTAATACATTGACTTGTAACTTCCACGTCCTATGTAGATAACTAATTTTTTTTTTTCAGTTCATAGTCTGTGTCAGAATTTTTCTTTTTATTAGCCAATCTAATATAACCTAGTCATCCAGGGTAAGCCAGTAAATGAATATCCAGCTACACTTAATTAGAGAGATGAAAATCAATGTGTTAACAAGAAAAACAAAAATATTATTGTAATACTTCATCACTGATCCAAAAAGTGTCATATTGTCCTGAAAGTGCTAAGTTAATGGTTTACCATTATCTTATCATTTGCATCCATTATAAATTCACTGCAGCATAATCTCTGAGTTTATCAACAATCTATTAGCTTTCTTGTTTACATCACTCCACAAAACTTTATTATCTCATTTATTCATCTACTCATCTTAAATGTTTCTAAGTTAGTTTTCTGAATCGCAATTTGTATTCCAGTCATTTGTCTAAAATTATTTTTACAAAAAACATGTTCAATCTAGTAATTTTTTATTTTTTTTCAGTAATATTATTAATATAATTTTTAAACCACTAAACATCACATGATCACCATCTCTTATGCTAGCACATAACTGTTATTAAACAGGCAAAACTCTCTAAACAGTAGTGCCACCCTGTGCCAACCAGAGTAATCAATGGATGCCAGAAGGCTTATGCATAAAATCCCCATCTAGTGTCTACTCATCTAATATACCTAAACTAGTTTCTAGCTTGTGGCCTTTGTTAGTGCACAAGCCTTCTGGCATCCATTGATTACTCTGATTGGCACAGGGTGCCACTACTGTATGGAGAGCTTTATCTGGGGAAAGAGAAGATGTAGAATTTTTATTGGGGGATATAAAGTTAAGTGTGGTGGATAGATATAGGTATTTGGGAATCATCTTATGCAATCAGGAAAATTGCTTGGATGAATGGAAGAAAAAATTGGTAAATGAAGCAAAGAAAAGAAAGGGTTTGGTAAAGAAACTAACAGTATTTTCATATAATAAATATGATGTAGCCAGAATAGTATGGAAGGGAGTTGCAGTAGCAGGGTTAACATATGGTAATGATGCATTATATGTTAGTAAAAGGGTTTTAGATTATTTAGAGAAAGTGCAAAGGGAAGTAGGAAGACATGCATTAGATGCAGAGATGTGGACAGCAAAGGAGGCAATTCAAGGAGAAATGGGATGGTCAAGTTTTTATATGAGAGATGCAAAAAGTAAAATGAAAATGTTAGGTAGGTTGCAGTTTATGGATAGTAAAAGAATAGCAAAAATAGTGTTCAATTGGGTTATGAGTAAAGGGCAGGTAACAAGATAGGTGAGAAAGGTAATGCAGTGTGCAAAAGATTTGGATAAATGATTTATATCAGTATACTTGTATAAAAGGTGGGATGATTGTGTTAGAGGATTGTTGAGTGTTATAGTGGTGAGGAATGGGATAAAAGAAGTATTAATAAAAAATTGGGAGTTGGAGAGATGGAGAACTAGTATGGAGGGTAAGAAGAGTTTAAATATATATAGAAGTAAATGGAATATTGGATGCGAGTTAATTTATGATAGTAGTAAGGAAAGTAGTTTATTATTTAAGGCTCGAACGGGATCTTTAGCAACAAGAGAATATACATGTAAATGGAAAACCATGAATAATTTAGTGTGCAAATTGTGTAAGGAAGATATAGAAAATATTAGGCATCTGTTGACTGAATGTAAATGCTTGAAAGCAGAAAGGGTACAGATAATGAAGTTATGGGAGAATAGACATGAACAAAGTGACTATACAGAAAGTGAGTTATTAGTTTTTATGTTGGGTTTGCGAAGAAGTAATGAGAATTTAGATATAAAGGTCATAGAGTTGACAAAGATTATGTTGTGGAAATGGGATGGGGCAGAATATGGGAAGACTTAAGAGTGGGGAATGGAGAATAAAATGGCTAACAGGTTTATCTGGGCGTAATTGCGGAGATATTCTTGACTTCGTTTAAGGAGAATCCAAATAGATCACATCACATCTGTTTAATATAATTTTTGTTTACACATGTATGCATTTTACTTTTGATCTTTTCTGTTAGTGCAAAGATAATTTTTCCCATACTTTGTTATGTTGTCTGCAAACTGTGTAATACTCTTTCATTAAGTGTCCAAGTCTCCAAATCTATAAATAAGCAATAATAAAATCCATGAATTAAAACCTTGAGAGTTTTTTTTTTCCAGGTTTGAAGTAAAGTACAATTAATTCCAAATCGCTAATTATAGGCTAGATTAGATATATGATTTTTTTTCAGATATTAAAAATATATATTTCTATTACTCCCTTGTGGGAGGGGGAGTTACAATAACCTAAATTTTGATAAATAGAAAGAAAAAAGCAACTCACTGCTATTAAGTTTATTAATTTATATGTATTTAATGAATATTTTATTATTCTTTAATTTTATTTATTTGTATATAAGTGAATTGTTTATTGTAAAAGGTTAAAGCTTACTTATGGAATTTTGTTTGGTTAATACAAGTTTTTGAATAATGGGCATTCCGATTAACATTATTCTATCTGTATATATCTCCCTCAAAAATTAAATTATTTCTATTAAAAAATTTTCAATCAAGTTTAATTTTTCATTTGATTTTATCTTATATGTTTTTATCTGTATTAATAAACTGACCAATGTATTTATAACTTTAAATGTTTGTTTCATTAACTTATATTTTTGTCTTGGTTAAAAACTCACTGAATATACTTTTTAGTATAGAATTTATATTCAATTTACTTCTTTCTTTTTTTTTTTTTTGTTCTTGTAACATTTAGTTTTAAAGTAAATTTTATTAATAATATTAAGTAAATCATATTACATAAAAATATTTTGTAGTGCAACATAGGTTATTTAAAGATCGAAATAATTAAGATAAAATATTGAATTTAAAATAATGTTACTCTAATTAGATAAAGTAAAAATGGAAAAAAAAAATGTAGTTGAAAGTAATAACTTTAGTGGTAATTATAATTTTTTAAAAAAAAAGACATTTTTTTATTTTATTCAAGAAAGTCATTGTAATGTAAAGATCTTTTTGTGTAAATTATATAAAAACTATAACAAACAAAAATTACCAGACATATATGTTTGATAATTTACAGAAAATGAGAGAAGAGTCCATAAGTATCAAGGCAAGTCGGGGTTTGATTCCTAGCTTTAAATTTATTAATTTTTATTGAAAAAAAGACATTAAAGTTTGGAAGAAGAAAATGGCACCATAGAGAAAATATGTTGAAAATTATGATTCTAATATTGGAAAAGAACTTTCTCTCTGAATTGTTGTTATTAGTATTGTAAGAGATAAGGCAATAGTGCTAATTGAGAGTGTTGATATGGAGCGATTATATGCGAAAAGATATATACGTAAATAGTCATTCGAACCCTGTTACAAGGAGTGCGAAAGTTATGTGTGTATGCATATGTAAATATAGTTGTATGTGCGAGTGTACAATATGCGTATGTATTAACGGTGATGGTTACAATCAATTATATATAGAGCTATATAAATTGTAATTGATTATTCGTGTATATTTTATCCGTTAAGTTTTTTTTTTTAAAGTTTTAATAATATTGTCGGTAACACGTGTTTTTCTTTTGTTAATTAATCTCTTGAACATATGAGGACAGAAATAGAAATGAATCAATTGCTGTAGGCAGTTTAGTCAATAACTGGTGTCGAGAAGTCTGAAAACTGGTCAGGTGGGTATTTTTGAAGAACAATGGAAGAACTGGTCAGTGGCGTACGGATACACAGAGAAAATTTTACAAAGTTAAAAGTGAAAAACAAAAGAACTTTTTGTTGTGCTCGAAAGGAGAGATATAGATAGAAAAAAAGGAGACGCGGCTTGAACTACAGATTGTGTGGACGTGTAATTTTTTTCTTAAGAAGTCATTAATATTTTCCCACCCAATATGTTGGGGTAATTCTATAGTGCGAGTTTCGTTAATCGGCCCAGTGGACACTTGTCGTGGAACTCACCTGAAGCGGACTTACGAACTGCGTTATTAAAATAAAGAAATTTTGTTTCATCAAGTGTAATAGTGATGAAAGATCTTTGAAAATTGGACCCTGTCATAAAGCGAGTGAATCACCTACTCCACCTCTGGGATAAGCTATTCGATATACCCTATTGGAACTGTTTGCCATCCGTTATCTCTACCAGACCAGTATTCTTGGAGAGTTATAAATGCGGACTTGTCTTTGATCGCGTGAACTAAGGTAAATTGACGTGACACAAAAATATATGTTCAGTGAATGTGTCTTAATAAAGAAACTAGTGTTACCTCAATATTAATTACTATAATAGGTCTCTTTTAAAATTAAATAAAATAACAACATTAAATAAACAGCTCTGATGTATAATTGCACTATTTTGATGCATGTATGAATTATATATGTGTGTATCAGAATAAATGGGCTGTGCGCTTGAATATTGATATATTTATATGCGTGTATAAATGGGATTTATTGGTAATGGGTATAGCCATAGATAGAATAGATTTTATGATAAGATCCGGGTTAGATTAATGGATTTATAACAAATAAACTATCATACATAATAATAGATATATAAGACTTAGTTAGGTATTGTTTTAGCTTTGTTCTCTAGTTAGACTATCGTCCCCAAACCCTGAGATTGAGCTGGTTCGGTGCACTACCCTAAATAGATATACATACCAGAACCCTTATTTACGTTTTCGATGAGATAATTCTTATCCACGTGTAAGATTGGCGCGTGAGATGGAATCAAACCATGCTCACAAATATCTTCATTCGAAGCTTCGGGTTAAAGCCTACAATGGCGGTTTAAAAGATATCGAGTGGTGTTATAATGGCGTCCCAACTAAAGGGACTGCGAGTGTTAGAGAACGGGCATCAGAAGGGCATCCTAACATAACGTAAAAGAGCTCACAAACGAGAGTGGATTTTTTTTTTAAAAAAAAAAAAAAGGGAAAAATAAAAGTGATAATTTTGTTATAAATCGGAAAGAGTTTGAACACATATTGGAAAGATAGTAGATGGGCATATTTTGCGTGGTGAATGTACGGATAGAAAAGTTCTCGAGTGGTCAAGGGGGAAAATAGCGTTGATGTATGTCCTGTGATATATATATAAAGTCATGGGTTATAAAATAGAGGTTTAAGAATTTATCTAACATTGAGATATTATAAAACAATATCGTTCAATATGATAAGAAGGAGGGACAAAGGTCTATCAGGTGGGTCATGCAGTGGACCACTGGAAGCCGGGGTGACGAACCTGGCACGTTTAACCTTAATAGTGATATATAAAAAAATGAAGCAAAAAAATAAGCAGAAAGTGGAACAGCAGAAGGCGAGTGAGAAGAAACTAAGCTTGATGCAGAAAATTTTAGATAAATTAGAAAGCATAGAACTCCGATTTCAGAAAATGGACGAGAGGTTCGGAATGAGATTCCAGAAGTTAGAACAGAGACTAGGGAAGGAAAGTGAAAGTACTCAAGGGGAAAAGGAATATGAGGGAAGTGAAAGTATGGAAAAGACTGAGAAGTCGAACAATAAAGAAGTAGAAGAGAGTTTAGATGTACGAGAGGGGAGTGTGAAACAGAAGCAAAAGGCCGGTGAGGCAGAACTACTTAATGCGCCAGACCTCAGCGCATATGACCATAGCGTGCTGTTGGAACGAGGAAAGGAAGTCCAAGATCAGCAAAGTGCTAAGGTTGGGATAGAAGGACGATCTGATGGCGATGCAACGTACAGAAAAGGAGGCGACAATAGTTACGGACAGAGATGGAAGTACGAACCAGAAGCGCGGCGTCCACCAGACAAACCAAATTACGATCAAGTAAAGGCCTTATACAATGCTCAGTCACTCAAGCCCTTCGCAAACCCAGAGAGGAATAAAGGATAGAAAAGAGTCGTTTAAGAAGCCGTTCAAATACACAGAAGGTATTTGAAGGCTATTGCACCAGAGGGGTATGTAACAGATGGGGTTCGAATACAAGAGATAAGGCAATAGTGCTAATTGAGAGTGTTGATATGGAGCGATTATATGCGAAAAGATATATATGTAAATAGTCATTCGAACCCTGTTACAAGGAGTGCGAAAGTTATGTGTGTATGCATATGTAAATATAGTTGTATGTGCGAGTGTACAATATGCGTATGTATTAACGGTGATGGTTACAATCAATTATATATAGAGCTGTATAAATTGTAATTGATTATTCGTGTATATTTTATCCATTAATTTTTTTTTTTTAAAGTTTTAATAATATTGTCGGTAACACGTGTTTTTCTTTTGTTAATTAATCTCTTGAACATATGAGGACAGAAATAGAAATGAATCAATTGCTGTAGGCAGTTTAGTCAATAACTGGCATCGAGAAGTCTGAAAACTGGTCAGGTGGGTATTTTTGAAGAACAATGGAAGAACTGGTCAGTGGCGTACGGATACACAGAGAAAATTTTACAAAGTTAAAAGTGAAAAACAAAAGAACTTTTTGTTGTGCTCGAAAGGTGATATATAGATAGAAAAAAAGGAGACATGGCTTGAACTACAGATTGTGTGAACGTGTAATTTTTTTCTTAAGAAGTCATTAATATTTTCCCACCCAATATGTTGGGGTAATTCTATAGTGCGAGTTTCGTTAATCGGCCCAGTGGACACTTGTCATGGAACTCACCTGAAGCGGACTTACGAACTGCATTATTAAAATAAAGAAATTTTGTTTCATCAAGTGTAATGGTGACGAAAGATCTTTGAAAATTGGACCCTGTCATAAAGTGAGTGAATCACCTACTCCACCTCTGGGATAAGCTATTCGATATACCCTATTGGAACTGTTTGCCATCCGTTATCTCTACCAGACCAGTATTCTTGGAGAGTTATAAATGCGGACTTGTCTTTGTTCGCGTGAACTAAGGTAAATTGACGTGACACAAAAATATATGTTCAGTGAATGTATCTTAATAAAGAAACTAGTGTTACCTCAATATTAATTACTATAATAGGTCTCTTTTAAAATTAAATAAAATAACAACATTAAATAAACAGCTCTGATATATAATTGCACTATTTTGATGCGTGTATGAATTATATATGTGTGTATCAGAATAAATGGGCTGTGCGCTTGAATATTGATATATTTATATGCGTGTATAAATGGGATTTATTGGTAATGGGTATAGCCATAGATAGAATAGATTTTATGATAAGATCCAGGTTAGATTAATGGATTTATAACAAATAAATTATCGTACATAATAATAGACATATAAGACTTAGTTAGGTATTGTTTTAGCTTTGTTCTCTAGTTAGACTATCGTCCCCAAACCCTGAGATTGAGCTGGTTCGGTGCACTACCCTAAATAGATATACATACCAGAACCCTTATTTATGTTTTCGATGAGATAATTCTTATCCACGTGTAAGATTGGCGCGTGAGATGGAATCAAACCATGCTCACAAATATCTTTATTCGAAGCTTCGGGTTAAAGCCTACAATGGTGGTTTAAAAGATATCGGTGGTGTTATAGTATATTTAATGATGAAGTGTGTATGCATGTAATAATGACTGTGATGTTCCTGTATTTATGCAGTTCATTAGAGCAAAAAGTTTATTTATGAGGGTCATATAAAAAACATATGGCTTCAATATAAGATGTTCTCATTTCATTTACTGAAAAGGGATTGTTTGGAAAAGAATCAAGCTAACATTAAATAGAAACTTTGAATATTTGAGTTCTGAGAATAAGTATTTGATCTTTTTGTTAATAAACTCCTTATCCAAAAACACTGAAATCTCTTAATCTCTATTAAATATTATGGCTATATATATATATATATATATATATATATATATATATATATATATATATATATATGATCACATACCTACCATTCTTAATAGAAACTTTTAAGTAAGTGTTACATATTATCAATTACTTGATTAATATTTAACTATGGAGTTCATTATATTGATGTTAAATGTATTACATGTTGATGATATGTCATCCATAAATGAAACTTTAAAAAATTCAAAATTTCTGGGTAGCTGTTTGGGATTGAATAAAAAATATTACATGATATGGAACATGGCAAGTATTTGCAATAATCAGTCATTGCATTTGGTGTGCTTTGGCATTTTTTTTGATTGGAATGAAAAGTTTTCCTCTTGCAAATCAATCTAGTATAGAAATTGCATTTTTTTAATAAAAGAGATAATGTATTTGATTATCAAAGCATTATATACTATATCATATTTGAGAAAATTAGAAAACTGATGTGAGACTTTCTCATGGATGGAAAGATTTAATTTAGAAAGGATTATATCATTTTCTCTAGAAATATTAGCTATTGTTTTGAATGTTGACTCAAAAAAATATTGGATAAGAATTAAATGAAAAATCTAAAGAACTTTGATGGGAAGCTTATAAAAGTAGAAGAAACAGTATCACCACATATAATTCTTAAAAATAGTGTTGTTGTATTAAACTGAATTGAATGCCTCTTGCTACCATGGGTCATGAACAGTTTGGGCAGTTTTTTAGACTGAGAATGATAAAATAATCTATATATAAAATGTGCTTGATATTCTTATTAAGATTCATTGAAGAGCTTTGAGAGATGAAACTGTCTAATACAAAACTATAGTTCTTTTATCATAATGTTAATTCCATTATTTAACATAGGACTCATGATTAAATAAAAAAAAGAGCTTGAGAACTTATTGTTGCACCAATTGGATAAGTTTGGAAATAAGAATTGGGTTAAAAAAGAGATATAAGTGGATGACAATCAATGAGGTCTTTCTGCATTAGTTTGGTGGTCAATAATTGTTTTAAATGTGATAATTTTGATAACCTCTGAATAAATAAAGAGCTTTTTTTTTTCAAATTAAAAGTACAATATTTATGGCAGGATGATAAGTTAAATATTAATCATAATAAATGATTCTATAATTTTAATAATAAAAGGGAAGTCCTAAGATGTCCATCAGTCTTATGTTTTGAATGGTGAGGGAAGAATTTGTGTCATGAAGAGGAAATACTGCATATAGTTAATCTCTAATTTTAATGTCTATTGAAACTAATGTGATTTAATATTATATAAATAATAAGTAACTTGAATGTGGATGAATATGGGAATTGTATGAAATTAAGTTTTAAAGCAATATCTTGTTTAGTAATACCAAATTGCCTAGTATCAGGATCAACAAGTAGAAGGCAATCAAAAATAGAAGTGAGTTATATTTCGGTTTTGAAGAGTTCATAGATGTTTGACATCATATTTTCCCCCATTGTGAGTGTGAAAGAAGATGATTTGAATTTATATCCTAGACTAAGCATAAATAGTTTCTCTATCTGTTGTAGAAATTGGTAAAAAATAATTTTAAATATTTTAATACACAAAAATTCTATTAGTATCTATTGTTTAAGCTTGTAAATTTTTTTAGAATAAAGATTTTTTTCTAAAATCTCAGCATCTAAAATGCATTTGAATTGTATAGTTCATTAACTAATATTTATCTTCTTATTTTTGAAATAAAAATTCCTTATGACTACATTTTTTTCTTTTTATGACGTTTTGTTTTTTAACAATAATTGATTGTATTGTAGTGATTAGTCAAGAAAAGTTTTACAATATTCATAATTAATAGATAGACAATTCATATTCACATATTTATATAAAAGATGAAATAAATATGCAAAGAATCTCTTATAAGTAATAATTATGAGGTGTGAAGACAGAAGATAAATAAATTGATTTGATAAAAAGGAAAATCATGGAAAATGAATAAAAAAAATAATTTGGTGTTGTATAAGAATAAAAATTAATACAAAATATCAAAAACCGTGCGTTAATACTAAAGACAATTTGCAGGAGCATTAAATACCAGAAAAATCAAATAAAAAAGGAATAAAGATTTTAATTGTAGATGTAATTTAGGTGAATATAGAAAACAGTGTTTTATTAAACACTTATTTTTAGATTGTAAGATGTTGAAACAGTAAAATTTGTAGAGTCGGAGAAATTTAAAGGTAAAGAGAGTGGGTGAGATAGAGATTATATGACTTTTTGTTTAGATCTTTTTAATGTTTTTGAGGAATATGAAGACTATATAGTGGCACTAATAAAAAAACTTTTATTGATATTGGATAAAAAGAAAAAAAAATAAAGCAGGTTGAAAAAATAATTAAGTAATAAAAAATTAATGAGTTTATTGTTATATTAAATATTTTACAGAGAAAAATTGTTTAATTTAGCTAACGGGATTTTAGGGTATACAGAACTTATAAAAACTTTTAATTTCATTTTTAAAAAATTCCATGTTACATCACTTCATTAGTTTTAGTTACATTTTTATTTACCATTGTCAAACTCACTCCACTCACAACTTTGACACCATTCACCTCAAATAATTATTACTAATCATTTTCTAAACTGAGATTATCTGTAGCACAAATATAAACTTTAAATCTCAGTTAAAGATTAATGTATCTGATTTTTTACTTTAAAGCATATACACACGTGTTTATTTGCACTGTAGTTGTTTTAAAATAAATTTATTAAACATAGTAATATACAGTTAAACTTTATAAAAATTTACATAGCATTCAGAATGAAACTTGAAAAAGTCAATGCAGAGAAAAGGGTATCTTAATAAGATTAAGAGGAAAATAAAACTTTCACCCAAGTATCATCGTGTAGTTAGTTATTAACTGATTGTTTTTATTTTATGTTATTTTTTAAGTTAATGGCTTCATAGGTAAAATATTAAAATAGATATTTTTCACAAAAAAATTTAAACACACATGTATCTCTTAATAATATTTATTTATACATAACTTTAAAGCATTTTTAAAAAAATATTTTGGTAAACAGTGTTAGCAATTTTTGATGAAATTTGATTATTCACAGCAAAAAGTGAAAAAAAGCTAGTATGGACATGATAATTAAAGTAAAGTCTTTAATTCATTTCTTAACAGTATTTAGACAACATAAAAATTTCATTTAAGTTTTAGGGGGGGGGGGTTTCGAAAATAGTTACTCTGAAAGATTGAAACTGATGTCATTGTGGGGGGGGGGGACTGTACTCTTATTAAAATTTTAATACAGAAAATATTTTATCAATTCCTGAACATCATTTTTTGCTTTGTTTTAAAATTAATGGAGGGGGGGGGCACATAATATAAATATTGGTATTAATCGGTTCTCCAGGCCAGCCATCTGGTTGTGTTCTTGCTCTGATAAAAACCCAGAAATTATGCTGTTTACATGATCCAATATTTCTGTGCTTTTGCAGAGAAACTTACAGCTTATAGAGCAGTAATGTTTGTATTTAGATGCTGCAAGCATATATGGCATTGCACACAAATATTATAACCACTAATGTGCTTTGCAACACTATGCAAATACGCACACTTAACAGATTGCTATCATATGATGTGAGGGTGTAGGCAATTCTAGTGGCCATAACTGTAGTAATATGCATTCTAATTAAAGATCTTACTCCCCGGCCCAATGTACTATTTGATACTAACAATTGTAAGACTCTCGCCAGGCTTTCCTACATATTTTGGAAGGTGAAATAAATTGCAAAAGCTGATGTCCAAGCACCTTTTTCCAGAACTCACATGAAAAGCCACTCAAATTACAAGACATATAAAATGTCTGAGATTGTATATAGTTTTGGAAATCATCAACTTTCTTTGATCAGTAATGACAAATTATTGGTCAATCCCACCCCCACCCCCACCAAAAATAAAAGAAACATTAAAATAAGATCAAAACTTTTGACTTTTTCAACTTGCGCTTTTTTTGTTTTATTTTACAAAAAATACAGTGACTTTTTTGTTTTGGCTATACGGTGATTTTTTTTGTTTCGGCTTTATTTGTATACCACTGATCTACTAAAAGTTTTCTTTTGAAAACCAATTTTTATTCTCCCTTTTTGTAAAATTAAAAACAAACCAAAAATAACTTTGGACTCTATCTTTTGTCTTAATGATGATAAATTATTTCTACCCATCTCCCCCCAAAAAAGTTAAAATAAGATTAAAACTTTTGACTTTGTTCAACTTTCATTTAATCTTTTGTTTTTAAAAGACAGTGCCTATCTGGAAATTTGCTTTTGGCTTGATTTGTATTACATGATGTCTATTTTGGCATTTTTGAAAAGAAAATGTGTACAAATATTTGAATCAAATCTTGTATCATAAATGATTTACAAAAATGTCAAAATATTGGTAAAAAAAGTCATATCAAATTTTTAAAGATATCAAAATATGAGTCAAAAAGTCATATCAAATGACAAAATACTTTTTAAAAAGGTGAAGAAAATGCAAAAATATTTTAAATAAAAGTCTGACAAATTGGGAAAAAAAATATTTTAATAAAAGTTGGAGAAAATGTAAAACTAATTTAATTTAAAAATCATCGGCCCTGAATCGATATAATTGTGTGTTTTTAGCAGAGAAGGTGTACTGATTAATACCTACAATTTTTTTAATAATGTTTTTAAAAAAAGGCATTGCAAAAATTGGTAATATAAATATCATTTAACATATAATATTATTGCTTTACAGACTTTAAATAAATATAATGCAATACATTTTTAATGTGTGAAAACTTTTGTACATTAATAAAAAATTTGTCATTCATGTTTATACATAATTTTTTTTTTTTTTTTACAAATGGCTAAGTTTTATCTTTTTAGTTTTTAAATGCTTTTATTGATTTTGGAAAATCTGTTTGTTTGTTAACTTTTGATCTTTTTCAAGTTAGAATGAAATTTTAAAATCAAGGTTTAATATATTTAAATTCAACAGAATTGCTTGAAAATTGATATTTAACTAAATTATATCACCCTAATCTTTTTGAGACACTTATCTTTCCAATATGGAAACTAGTTTGATAGATATGGAACAGAGAATGGGGAAAATATGCAAAATATTCAATAACTTCATGTATCATCATTAACAATTATTCTTAAAACTTTCATTTCTTTTAAATAATGATTGTAAGAAGACATTAATTTTTTTTCTCCAATTTAATAGCATTTTAATGTACTTGTGTAATTACTTTCAGATATAAAGAGCAGTTATAAGAAATACATGTACAATGAATATATATATATATATATATTGTTTGGTAATCTGTTTCAATTTAATAATTTGATTAAAATTAAAATTTAAAATAAACATTTATTATATTCAATAAAAACATAATTTACAAGTGCAGTTTTTATTAGTAAGCAACTGGATATGCATTTAAACAAAAAGAGTAATTATTTAGTAAAGAGCAGTGGGTGGATGAAATTTCTCACATTTTAATGTCAAATATATCAAAAAATTGTGATGTTTTAAATAATATGCATATAAAGAATATATCTTTCCATAGTTTGTTTTAATTTAATGATTTGATTAAAACTCGAATTAAAATTTAAAATAAACATTTATTATATTTAATTAAAAAACATAATCTACAAGCACAGTTTTTGTTAGTAAGCAGTCAGACATGCAGTTGGAGAAAATAAGTAATTACTTTAAAAAATAAAAAGCAGTGGGTGAATGAAATTTCACACATTTTGATGTCAAATTTTTTGGAATTTAATAGTAAAAATAAATAAAACAAAAATGTTCATTTTACAAAGACAAAAAGGCAGTTGCAATGATCAGTAAGTAAATAAATATGTAATTTAAAATAGCTTTTCTGCAATCTTTTGAGTGAAGAAAAAATCTAAAATGCTGCTTTCTTAAACATACAAAATCTTAAAAACAATTTGGAAAGTTTGTGAATCTCCATTCTATAACATTATCAGACAATTTTTTAGATCTTCTGAATGAAAACAAATAAATAAAGAGTTTTATTTTACAGATTATAAAATATTATTTGATTATAAATAATTATTATATACTATAAATAATGTGTTCATGTGATGTGATGTACTGTAGCTTCTTCTTAAACGAAGTCAAGAATCTCTCAGCAATTATGCCCAGAAAAACCTGTTACCTACTTAATTTTACATTCCCCAGTCTAAGTTTTCCCATATTCAGACAAGTAAATGCATTTACATCATAAGCTCAAAACCAATTTATCTGGGGATAAGGACATTCTGATAGAGATTTTGAATTCTTTCTTTTTTGGCACTTATAAATTAAAGCTTGATTGGAGCTAATGGTAAGCTCCCTCTAGTGAACATTTTTAATACAAGCTTAAAAGCAAGTTACACAATTTGTGTCATGTTTTATTAATTATTATAAATAATCTATTTATATAAATAGTTATTTGCAACAGCTACAACAGTAAATAAGAAACAAACTTTTAAAAATGCAAAAATAATTTACAGATTTGAGACATTCTATATTACATATTTTCTTCTATTTTGACATGTATCTATATAAATTCAGTGTAATGTAAAAAAAAAATACCACAAAATATGATTAATAAAAATTATTAATATACTTTCATTAAGTGATTTGTGTCAAAGAGGGTAGCACATTTTATCAGATACACTGTAGTAATTTGCTATCTCTCTTTCTCTCTCTACATATATACAGAACAGTGATAAAGGTATTGGTGATGGGCATTCTTGGAGTGGTGGTCCACAAGATGGCTGTAGCTAAAGTTACAACTTATATATATATAAAATATTAGTGTGTGTTAATTTAAGCTATATTTATCATTATTATAATCACAATAAATTAGATACAAATTATATGAACATACCGTAAACTGAATGATGATGGTCTGTGCATATATTTTACCCATACACAATTGTAATTTTACGCATATCATAATTATATTATACATGCAAGTAATATTTTTTATATATTTTATTTTAACTGTCACAAACATTTCACATTTGCAAATTTTCTTAAAAGTTGTCTATATTTTTTTTTAAGTTTATCAGATATATTTTCTACTAATAAGTTAAAGCAAGGTCAGGTGGCTATTATTTTTATCAAATGTTACATTTTACTAATGTATTAATGCTCATCCTGCTTTGTATTTCATTTTTAAGAACAAAATCTGAGGCAATTAGATACTGAGATTGGCAGAGAACATCTGATTTTATTTTTGGATTTATGTTTTTTAGTTTTGATCTTTTGTAGGGGGGAAATAAGAAAAACTTTCCTTTGTGCCAGAAGTGAAAATTAATGAAATGGAACTCCCTAATTGATTAGGGTGATCTGAGTAAAACCAAGACAAAAATTAAAGACTGAAATAAGTGATAATAACATTAAAGTGTAAAAATCTGTATGCATTGTTCTAAATCACCAGACACAAAGGTAGAGTTGGATGATGCAATAGTTATAGTGGGGTATTCAAATTCATAGTGTAATGAGTGCACTGTATAAGATATTCACCAGGCATTGAGGGGGTTTAGTTTTATTGTTGTGGATTACTATAATATCGTAGAGAGGAGCGTAAAGATAGAGAATAATCTAATATGGAGTGAAACCATGGTTGCAGAAGTATTGTATTGCTGGGCTGGATTTTTTTCAACCTGACTAATGACTGCTAGTTATAAGCTGTGGAGGTTATTTATTAAGGTGACATTGATTGTCCAATATTAAAGAAACTAATAAGAAAGGGAACAAAGCCAAGCTTGGCTTCAAATAAAGGTCCTGACAAGTTATGCAAATGAGCTTTAGTTTTACTGATGCTGCCATAAAGAAGAAAATATTGAATAGAAACTTCAAAAGGATGAAGATGTCTACATTAGTCAGTGAAATGAATATGGAGTGGAAGCTCACTTCAGTGCACTCAACCAATTCCTTCCAAGCTATCACCATGTAGCCATTTAATTCCAGCTGTTGATGATAATGATCTCAATGACTACATATCACCAAAGTGAAGAAAAGTCCTCACCACTCTGTTTTCCAGTTGTGTAGTGCACTCAAAACCCCAAAGTCTGGATGAAGTCGGAAGGTGCCGAAGGGTATAATTTTTTGTTATTTTATTCATTTATCATTTTTAGTTAAACATTGTTTAGATGCTTCAGTAAAAAGAATTTTATTGATATATGTATTTTTTGATATAGTACAATGCAGAATTGTTTCATGTGAAATCATTCTTCCATCTTAAGTTTAATATGCCTAGGTGTGCATACGTATATGTATATGTTTTCTATTATTCTATTATTGCCTATAACACACATATGTGTATAGCATAAAAAAACAAATTCATTTTAATTATAGTTTTGCTTTGTCCCTGACTGCACTTGATTTATATACAAGGGCACACATATAAAATGTTTATGTTAAGTAATGGAAAGATGTGTAAATAAACATACATATATAACCATATTTTTTTTGATATTATATAAAATAACTGTAACCCTTAATATGTGCATGTGTGGGTAGAAGCTCAGACCATTTCATTCAAGCATATTTATATGAAAATAAGGGAGGGAGTTCCATATCCAAAATGAAGAATCATTATTGTTAATTTTCTTTTCCTATTATAATGCTGCAGGATTCAGACAACATATTTTCTTTATGTATATAATTAGTGATGGGTTATTTGTGTAAATAAATATTTGTTTTTATTTCATAAATTATGTCTTTGTGAGAGTCTCATTTATTTTTCTCTATCCAGAAATATTAATTGCATATATTTCTGATAGTGACTTAATCCACCACTAACCTAGGGTAAAGAGACGATTGAGCTTAGCCCATGGAACACTACTTTATCAGAGGTTAAAAATTGATGTTATGTGGATACCTTTCTTTATTCATTTGTTTCATATGTTTCATTAATAATTGTATATCCTTTCGGGGGGGGGGGTTCTATTTCCTAAAGTAGTGTGTAAAGACCAGGTTCAAATTTGACCTTTCAAAGGTATGCAACAGCCAACATGTTGATATCCATAAGCAGGGCAATAGAGTTTTAACAAGGGAGGCATCAGGAAATATAACCAACTTTGGTTTGATCTCTCCTCATTTAACAATTCAATACGTTAACTTTAAGGTATCATATAGAGAGTAAAAATTGAGTTTGTAATGACACCATATTTTAATGCATGACTGTCATTTCATGTTCAGTTCTGTGTGCATGGAAAAAATCCACAGGATAAGGCAGGCCATTGACCGATACAGTATGTGTAAGTGTTTGTGGTTAGGGCGAACAATGAGTGCTGGTTCAGCACAAAATGTACATCTTGGGGATCATAAATCTTTTTTCTCATGTTTGTGGTCATATGTGTCTGATTCCACTCCTTCACAAGGTGTTAAAAGTGGATAGAAACCAGTCCCTACTTTGTATGAGAGAGATGTAGTAAAACTTGCATTATAGAAATATTATTCATTATTAGATAATCTCTAGTCTAATAAATGACTAATAAAAATTATTGAAATAAAAGACTTTGAAAAAAAATGCAGAAATATTAGGAAAAGAAAGACTGTTGACATGAAAGACAATCTAGTAGATTACAAAATAAACACTTATATTTGGAAAAAATATATATTAAAAATAAAAATAATAAAACTTATATACTAATTAAAATGTATATTTACAATATATACACATGTATTAATATGTACACATGATATTTACATAAGAGGTATACATTTTAACTTATAGCATAAATATCTAGTGATATGTATATTTCAACTATAAGTACCCAGTCAATTTAAAGTATAGTATAATTTTACATTTTCATTTCTGTGCTAATACTAAAACTTAAAAATAATAGAATTTTTATTATTATTATTATTAAATGCTTTTATTGAATGTTCACTAAAAAGAAATAAAATAATTGTTTTTCAACCACAATTGGAGTTTTTAGATTTATCTTGAAATAAAAGTATGGGGGATCCAGAAATTAATAAAGTTATTTGCTATTTTTTATAACAAAGGACTGACTTTGGACCCCCTTACCCATGTTTTTATTTCAAGTTAAATCTAAAAATACCAATTGTGATTGATGAAACAATTATTTTATTTCTTTTTAGTGCACTGGCAATATTGTTCAGGTTTCTTTTGTATTTATATATATGGGTAAGTTTACACACTTATTTTATTTGTTTGAAGAACCTTTATTTAACATGTTCTGGTTGTTTGCTACTTTTAATGGTTTATTTGTACAATGTGTCGGTATTAAAGGTTTGGTGAAGGATTATCATTAATAAGCAATGATAACCAAATGATAATATTAGGTCATCTATCCCATTCTTTAGTTACTTCAATCTGCCTTTCATTAAAGAAAATTAACATTTTAACATGATTCAGTAGAGATAATTTCTACATTTTTTTTGTAATTATTGATATAAATAAATATGATTTTTTACTACATCTATTTATTATTAATTTTAATTATTATGTTTTCAAATTAAATTAAACAAAATTGACTAAACTTTCAACAGATTAGCAACCAAGACATAACTGAAATTCAAAAAAAGATTGGTACCAAAACATAATCTTTATTTGCTGCAAATTTATTTTAGTTGTTAAAATATAAATAACTATATTAAAACTTGCAGATACATGTGTGCACTAAATACAACTAATAAAAAATAAACAACAAAAAACAAATACTGTACAGTGAACTAAAGTAAAATTCATAACACTTAGGATCTTTTAGAAATAGATATTTTAAAGTTTACAAATTACACAAAATTAAATCAATCAAATTATATTGATTTGAACAAGTGTGTTTATAAACTTGTAAATAATTCATTTAAAATTATATTATTTAAAATTTTATTTTATATGTTGATTATTCAAGTATAATTTAGTAGAATTTAAATATTATCATCATTTTTAACTATTATCGATTCACTGCAAGATGTAGATCTCTCCAAATTTAATCCTTCTATTCCTATCCCTAGCTTCTCTTCTCCACAATACACAAGAAAACTTTTTTAAATCATTCATTCAGCATACATGTGGTTTTTTTCTAAGTCTTTTGCAATCTCTTGGGATTCATTTTAAAAATTCAATTGTCCTTCTACCTTCTAGAAATGTCCCACCCATCTCCATTTCAGTCACTTAATGTTTCAATGGTGTCAGTAATAACTGTTTGTTCTCTCAGTCATATATTTCATTTTCTATTTTTTTCTTGTTACTCCAAACTTACCTTTTTCTATATCTTGTTCAGTGGTCTGAAATCTCTGTAATTCTCTTCAGTTAAATGTCATTCTCAAATCCATAAATAAAAACTAATAAAATATGTCTACTAAAAACCTTTCTTTTCAAATGCATAGACATATTTCTTTTTTAAAATGAAATTATTTCTATTAATGGCACTCTGTCCAAGTATAATTCTATGATTAATTTCATTCATTATTTTTCTGTTTTAATAACCTAATCATAATATTTGCTGACCAAGATATTTGTAATTGTTAATTTCTAATTCATTATTATCAATAATCTTTTTTTTTCCTTAGAAAATTCTTTTTTTTAGCATTTATTTTTAACTCTTCTTTTGTATTTTCATTTAATAACCCTTGCAATATATTCTGAAGTGTTGAAACATTATTTGGAAAAACAATTAAATCATCTTCAAAATCTAGATAACTTAAATATATTTATCTCTTTACACTTTTATTCCTTTACTTTTTCATTTTAACTCACAAAATACTGCTTATAAAATTGCTGGAAAAAAGTTTTCAAAGTATAGCATCAACCTAATATATTTCTTTCACAACATTAATCTTTTTAATATTACCATATAATATAATCATTGCTGTTTTGATAAATATGCTTCAGAATACGGCAGTATCTTGTGAATCCAATGCTTTACTCACCCTAGAAATGCTTATATAATCAAAAATCTACAAATCCTAAGAATAATGGCAACTTCAGTTCATTAAACCTTTCTATAACTTCTGCCAATAGTTGGATATGATTCACTGTCCTAAAATTACTTTAAAATCCTGCTTGTTCTTTTGGTTGGAATCCAAAGTGCATGAGAGATGAGATGAATTGTAATTTATCTTCGTAAAGATTTTATATAGATCTGATAGTAGACATAAATCTAATTTCTACTATCTTCTTTACCACTTTTCTTAAATATCAATATTACTTCTGTATTCTTCCAATAGTCTAGTACATCTTTATTATTTAGATATTTGGTATATTACTTTGCCAGTAATTTTTCAATTTCTTTACTTGGTTCCTTTAATACCGGCGTGTCCAAGACGTTGCCCATGTAATACTGGTAGCCACAAGGGTTTTGAAAGTAGACCACGAAGTTGTCGTGAACACTGACAAATTATAATGATAAATTCAGGGCTGATTTGAATATAAAAAATGATTTTAAAAAAGTAAACAGGCTTGTATTTTCTAATTAGCGATTCTCGGCTTCAACTTATGATAACGTGAAAAACATACACACAATACGTGTGTACTTTGCATCATTGGATAAAAAATAAAGATTTTATGATTTTTCTAAATAGAATTTTTTTTTTTTTGTTATTCTTACGGTTTAATGTTTATCGAAAAAATTATAGCGGAGAATAATAGTTAATCAACAGATTCAAGCATTATTCGTAATTTCTCATTGTGGAGCTGACAAACTAAGCTTCTTTCAAAATTTTGGCTGATGATTTTTTAAAAGTAAAAGTAATTATAATGTCTAAAAAAAAAAAAAAGAATTAACAAGTCATCTTTGCTCATAATCTTTACCGCACGCACGATCTTTTTTCTGATGAATTAGACTTTTGACGATTGAACATTATTACTAGATTTTCAGTCACTCGTAAGCATTTTTTTTTTAGTTATTATTTTATGATATATAGGGTATATGAGCACAGATTTTCACATGACCCACCACTGTCCACACTATCTCATAACACTGATACACTGGAACACATATATGTTGAAAAGATAAATAATCACCAATATCCGTATTTCATACTAAACCAGCAATCATCAGTTGCTCCAGATTACCAACTCTACACATATATGCTATAAGTGCTCAGATATATATTAAGATAGCTAAACCTCATACTTTAATGTGGAGAGTGGTGGGTCATGTGAAAGTCTGTGCTTATATACCCTATACATTACATATATAGACACATGTATATAATAAACTTGTGTGTTTCAGCTATTACATAGTAGAGATGTCTGACCATCCCTTGTATATATATATTAAATGGAATATGTTCTCTTAGGCCAACATGGGTGTGACAAGAATCTCGACCTCAGGATGGCCTTTGAGCATTCCATCATCAGATTTTCAATTGGATGAGCAGTTGAAGAGTTGGAGTGTGGAGTAGATTAAAGCCTGTCCATTAAAGTATGAGGTTTGGCTATCTTAATATATATCTGAGCACTTATAGTATATATGTATAGAGATGGTAATCTGGACCAACTGATGATTGCTGGTTTAGCTTGAAATACAAATATTGATGATTATTTATCTTTTCAATATATATGTTTTCGAGTGTATCAGTGTTATGAAATAGTGTGGAGAGTGGTGGATCATGTGAAAGTCTGTGTCATATATCCTATATATTGCATATATAGACACAGGTATATAATAAGCTTGTGTGTTTAAGTTACTATTTTATAGAAAAATAGTTAGGAAAAAATCATTTATGATATTCCTTTTATATGTTTTCTTGTCTAAATTTTAACAATAAAAAAAGTCAAATATTAAAAGTAAAAATTGCAATGAAATTTATCCCATTAGATATATATGTGTGACCACAGTTATATATGTAAACATGATCATTGCGATGTAAACTTTAGAGCTGTGTACCAGATACATAGAAAAGTATAATTGATAAAACTATTAAGAAATTTACCAATTACAGTTAACATTTAATGTCATTCAAAACCAGTAAAGATATTTCAAATGATGGTTTTGCAGCAGATAGCTATTAGGAACTGGGTTCAAATTACATATCTGTGCAGATAATCATAATGTCCATGTGTACCATATAATTTTTCATAAATAAAAACAACTTCTGATATCTGGTTACTCAAGTTAATCAAAAAAAAATGTACTGTGTTGCCTGCCTAGAAAAAAGGCATCAAAATTTTATTTATTGACTAGAGTGCTGATTAGACACAAACCAGTGTTCAGAGAGACTATTTTATTGTTTATTAACTGAAATAGGTAATGTACTCTACAAACTTCATCTCACTTATCTTTATTTAAAAGAGTTATCTGACATGCCAGTTTGTACAACATCTTTCTACATTGTTGCTTTAATTTTGTGATCAGATAAGGAGAAACGATAATGATATAACTAGTTTTATGGATTATCATTGTATTATAGATTAGCGTGCCTTGTGTTCAAAAGTATTGAAATTTAATCATGTTATGAGTGTTGCCTTCAAAATTGTTAATAAAATAAGATCAAAAAGCTTGTTATGTTGTCAATTCCAGGATTTGCTAAAGGAATGTGAGAATGAATCTAGTGGATTGTTATTACTATTGATGTAATGTGGTTAAGTTGAGCAAAATTTTTAATCAGATTCAGAGAACTTCTACCACAAATAATATCATTTTTGAAAATTAAAGGTGATTCATATTCAGAACTGAATGACAAAGAATGGTTTCTTGACCTCATCTTTTTCTGTGATATTACAGAAAAACTAAATAACTTAAATGTAGAACTACAAGGAAAATATAAAATAATAATAGTTATGATAAGTACTTTGAAGTCATTCAAGGAAAAATTAAGTATGTTAATGCAACTGAAGTGTTGTGAATCAAAACATTTCAAAAATATAGCTGATGACTCTAAAAATAGAAAAAATCTGATGTACAACAAATATGTTGAAAATGTAACTCCTCATAAAGGAATTTGAAGGAAAATTTGTGAATTTGACAAACTTGAAGATATTGCTAGTTTTTTGTCTTATCCATTTAATGTCAACATCAATATCAAAGATATCACTATGAAATTAAGTGAATTTATCCATACAGATGCAGCAGACCTGGAAGAAGAAATAGTAAATATTAAATGTGATATACATTTAAAATCAATGACTTCAAATGAGAGCTTCTGGACATTAATAAGCAAGGATAAATATTGAAATATTTGAAGAGTTGCTGCATATTTCAATGCATTTTTTGGTTCAATATATTTGTATGAATTAGCATTTTCCTGCATGAATGCAATAAAAATTAACATTGGTCACAGTTATTGGATCTACATTTTGGAATCATGTTTAGGAATTACTTTAAGTTTATATAAGCCACATTTTGACAAACTTGCCAAAAGTATGCATCAAAATAATAATAATAAAAAAATATTTTTACTTTGTAATTTTTTTTGTTTGTAAAATTTGCATCTAATTTATTTTAATAAAATTCTAAAACAATAATTTTCTTTTTTCTCTCTATATTTTCTTGAATTTTTTTTAAAATTTAGGACCAGCTCTAGAAAGTAATTATTTATAGGTAATTCAATAATTACAATTTAATAAATATTTTACAAAGAACATAAACAAATTATAATCCTAAAGGAAGTTGAGGTAATTTAATAGTAGATATAGTAAAATAACTTTGACAATTCGTATCTTATAGAAAAAAAATCATCAGTTCATATGTATCTTCTAAAAATGTCACCAATATTTGTATCTAAAAAGTCCTTACAAAAAAAGAAACCCAAATTAATAAATACATTCTAAGAAAACCAGGATTTTGAACCATTATTCTTTTTCATTCAGCAAAAATGCTTTTTCCAGTTTCTGGTTTGAAGCCCTGAAAAAAAAAGTAGTAGCCCTCATCAAAAAGTAGCTCCTAATGTCTAACGGTTTGGTGACTCCTGTTTTAATATATCAATAATTTTTATCATTTCTTAGAGCTTTTCCCTTTTTTGGATAATTCAGAAGATATAATAAACCACTAAACATCACATGATCACCATTTCTTATGTTTGCTCATAACTATTATTAAAACAGACAAAACTCTCCATATAGTAGTGCCACTAAGTGCAAGACAATAATCAATAAATGCCAGATGGTTTATGCATAAAATCTCTATTTAGTGTCTACTCATCCAATATCCCCAGACTAGTTTTTAGCTTGTGGCTTTTATCAGAGAGAAGCCTTGGACAGTCGCATTAGATCCTAAGATCTAGGTACAGTGTTCTCAGATCCAAGGATCCTCATTGATGAAAGTCACAAGCTAGAAACTAGTCTGGAGATATTGAATGAGTAGGCACTAGATAGAAATTTTATGCACAAGCCTTCTGGCATTTAATAGTTTTACTAATTTTTATTTTTGACTTTTGTTCCAATACCAAGATGATATTTTACAATTTTAAAACTTTTATTCTCTTCTATAGTGTTCCTTATCAATTTACAATTATATTTTCTTATAGCATTATTTAAGTTCTTTTCACCTTATTTTACAAAACTAAATAATTAAATTCTGTTTAACGATCATGTTTTTAAATTTTCATATTCTTTTCTTTCTTTATATATGTTTTTGTTTTAGTAGAAAATTTACTGGTGAATTACTCAGGAGAGATGGGGGTAGCTATCTTAAAATATCAATCATCTTATTGATATTTAGTCAAATTTCGATCATCTTCAAATTCTGTTAATATTTTATAACAATTTGCAAGATCTAGTTTCAATTCATTGAAGGGTTTTTGAAGATTAGAAATATCACTTGTTAATATTGATATTTTTAATAGTTTTTATCTATAACATGTATCTTACATCTCACTAATTGAGATCTCTTTCTGTGTTGGATCTAATAAAATTAAGTCAGTTTTAAAAATATATATTTTCCACGAGTCAAAATATAATCCAATTTTTATTGGCCCTTCAATTTAATGTCTTTACATTCATTTCTGTTTAAATTTTTTTTTGTCCAAAAAAATAATTCATCACTTCACAAGTCTCCTTTTACTTCTGTCACAATAATCAAATTTATTTGTAGAAATGTTATCTTTCAATTGTTTGTTAATCCTAGTATTAACTCAATCGTGACACTTTTAAAATGTTGTTTGAATTGATCAAAAGCATATCATATAAAATCCTTTACTTCTTTATCACAATGAGAACTTGTTGGATACAAGTAAATCTAGTCATGGGTTTACTACAAAGAAGAATAATGATGATTTGTGGTCATAATTTTATTCTTAGTGATTTGATTAAATGGAAATATGAGGCATATTATTCTGCTTAGCAGAATAATAAATTAAATATGGAATTTCATAATAAATATGGATATCTGAAGATAGAAGTTTGACAACTTATAGAAGGCTTAAAAATCATTGGAGAATTAAAACTGCAAAGAAGGTATAGATATTTTCTGATCATAATAATTCTAAAAAATTTTTGATGCAATGAAGATCACATATAGTCCCAAGAAGCAGTATCGCAGTCCTATTAAATCTAGTAATTGTCTCTTTTTTATATAGTGACAATCATATTTTTAACAAGTGAAAAGAGTATTTGGATCATCATTTGAATAATGATACAAGAAGTGAGATGACAACTTTAAATGATGTATCGATTTTATCTATTCGTTAAATATATGGACTCATGAAATTATGCCTCCTGATCTTAAGGATGCTTCTATTGTTCCTATTCTTAAAAATAGGTGAATATACAAGATTACACCAATTATCATAGAATATTATATCCACAACTACAAATGTGCATTTCAATGATTTTTGTCATATACATTGCTTTCACTCATAGATGAAAGAATATCAGAGACTCAATGTGGTTTAGAAAATCAAAAAGCACTATGATACTTTTTGTTGCTAGATAAATGCAAGAAGAGAATCACAAACAAAGAAGTAATTTACATATTGGTTGAGGTGTTTGATTAATAGAACAGTTCTATGGCATCGTTTGATATTAGTTGATTGTTGATCAAATTTTATTCATATGATATAGCTTCTACATGATGGAATGAGAGGAAGCATTATTACTACAGATGAAAAATGTGAAACATTTGAAATAAAAACTGGTTATAAAACAAGGAATGTGTACTGGTTCCAAACATTGTTTTGATTTTTATGATAGTGGTTTTTGAAACTTTTATAGTTGCACATGCTGGTGTACAATAGTATATTTTGAATGAATTTTTTAGCTGATTTTGTCAAATTTAGAAAGATTTAGCTAAATAATACTGAACTGCAATGTTAAAGTATTCAAATTCATCAATTATTAATAATTTGTATCCTAGCTGTATTTCCAAGCTTAAAACGCGAAATGCACATGCTGGTGTACAATAGTATATTTTGAATGAATTTTTTCACTGATTTTGTCAAATTTAGAAAGATTTAGCTAAATAATACTTAAAAGAAATATGGGTCAAAATATAATATAGATTTATGGTGGAATTTTTAATTTGAAATGATTAAAAGTGAAAACAAGAACTTCATCTTCTTGGATTCTGGATTTACAATGTACTGATAATTGTACAATCTTTGCCAATTCAAATGAGGTTTAAAAGAATGTACTTTAATGTTTTGAATGCAACATATAAAGAGTTGGGTTGAATAATTAATATTCAAAAAAACTCAAGTTTTTTATCAGACAATGATAGAATATTCTGTAAAATTCTACAAATACAATGGCAAGACAATAAAATCAATTAATAAGTTCTTCATTGTGCTTCATGTAATACTTTAGAGACTATTATGAAATCACATCTTTGTTGGGTTGTACATGCAAAATTAAATTAATAATGCACACCTTTCTTTAGAGGGAGTTTTATGGTGAATTTAGTATGGTTATCTGACAGAGGTAGACCCTTATTTGTGTTATAAGAATTATCTCACTCAAAGATATTCTGAAGAGATCATTGTTCCACTGGAAAGATTTGGCAGAGAAAAATATATTGAAGAGCTATAATTAGACATGATGCTGAAATATTTCATAAAGAAAAAATTTCTATTGAAGAAATTACAAGATGGCATTCCAAAATATCAAATAAACAGAAAAATAAAACAGCATGTTCTAAATATGAATGTATTTGTGGTGCGTAGATTGTTTTGTGTAATCATTGCAAATCTCATTACTAGAGCAATTTTCTCTACTCCTTGACATATAGATACACATGTTTATGAAGTGGCTAATGCATATATGTTAAGATTTTATATGAAAATAAAGGTATATAATGTGAAATAAATGTTACATAAGAGTAAATGAAATCAAATGAAATAGAGAACATGGTCTAAACTATGACATGATTATAATTTAAATTAGTTAAAAAAACGGAAGCTCAGAACCCAAAGTGTTTAAAATTGAAATGTGTGTGTATGCATTGTCGCAACTGATAATTTACTACATGCCCCAAAGTGTTTCTAATACTTTTTCTTAATATATCTATAAACCTTACAAAATAAACATTAACATTACATTTTCATGCTTGATAAATTAACTTTGGCTGTCATTAAAACAGGCAAAAACTCTCCATACAGTATTGCCACTCAGTGCAAACCAGAGTAATCAATGGATGCCAGAAGGCTTATGCATAAAATCCCCATCTAGTGCCTACTCATCCAATATCCCCAGACTAATTTCTGGCTTGTAGCCTTCGTCAGTGTGGAGCCTTGGATCTGATAGCACTGTACCTAGATCTTAGGATTTAATGCAACCCTCCAGCAGCCACTTTTTATCTCTACTTATACTAGATGGGGATTTTATGCACAAACTTTCTGCAATCCATTGATTACTCTGGCTTGAATTGAGTGGCAATACTGTATGGAGAGTTTTTGCCTGTTTTAATAACAGTTATAAATAAGCAACTTTGGCTGTCATCTTCAGCTATCAATTCAAGATCTAGCTAGCAGAAAACATTCTTATAGTTAATATTGTATATAAAAATTTACGAGTACTGTATTATTGTTTAATTCATAAACTTCATAAAAGGTTAAATATTAGACGCATTTATTTGAAAAACAATGGCTAATAATCAGTGCCGATTTAAAAAATAATTAATTAACTAAGCATTCTATTCATTTCACAAATTTTTGAATTTAAAATGAGTTCTCCTTTCAAGATGAAAATCTGTATTCTTATCATGAATCACTTAATCTTTTAGAGCATTGTTAGTTTGTAAGATCTGAAAAGTAAGTGAAGATTAAAAGACATTTCTTTGATTACTATTAAAAGCATTTATAAACTCTTTCAGGACTAGGAATTCGAGTAGCATTTGATATATTTTTATTCTTGGAGCAGAGATCGTAAACTTTTTAAAACGAAGAGTCGTTTTTGTTTAAATCACACGCCCTCTCCCCCAATTAAAGAGTCTCAAGGTAAGAGATATCACCTCCCAATTTAAGGAGCTGTTAGGAAAGAATTGCCTCCCTCTCCTCCATTAAAGAGCCGCAAGGACGAATTTCTGAATGGATGTGCATTTTATTTTAGTAATAGAAGGTAATAGAATCTGTTTTACATCCTAACGAAAATATAAATTATTTTAAGAATAAATAAATAAAAACAAAAAATTACTTTCACAGTTTGCTTTATTCATAAATTTGTAATATTTACATATTCATCATATACAATAATTACTATTCTACAATAAGGTTGAATTGAAGAAACAACGTCGTAATGCGAATTTTTCCTTTCCTAGAGTCATCAAAATATTTATTTGTAAATTGCAAGGGGAAATGAAAAATGTAAATATGCTTATCATAATAACAAGAGTCATGAGATTGGGACAAAAGAGCCATAATTTGAGACCACTATGGAGTTAACAATAGCAAAAGTGCTACATAAAATACTACCATAAAGATCAAAAATACGATACATTTTGGGCACACTTAAAATAAATTTAAAAAGATGAAAGTAATATGTAGTAACAAAATAATAGATACTCAAGAAAAAAGTGAAACAAAATAAGTGTACTAATTAATTTTTGATATTGTTGTTTTGATTGGAAATATTAATACATGTCACGGAAGTTTGCTATTATTAAAAATAAAACGTATCTGTTTAATTGTAAATTGGAATTAAACTCACAAGGGGGGGGGGGGGTAATTTCTGTTCCTATTTCTTTTTACAAAAAAAAAAAAACCTTCCTTTCTCTTTTTTTTTTACAGTTCAGGTAAAAAATAATAATTATTACAAATTTTTAAATCAATTTCACAAAAGATTTTTATTAAAAAATGCCTACATTTTTAATTGAAATTTTTGTACCATCATCATCATCATCATCATTTGCAATTATTATTGAATCATTGCAGAATAAAGATCTTTCTAAATTTAATCCATTTTCTCTGATTTCTAGTCTCTCTTCTCCACATCACACCAGAAGACTTCCTTATTTACTTCTTTCATCTCATATGTATTCTCAACTGTCTATCTATTACTATTTCTATTTCCAGCCCAGCTCCATTTGTCTCTTAATTCTTACAATGATGTTAGAAATATGTCTGTTCTTTTACTCATGTATTTTATTTTTGTTTCTTTCTTGTTACTCCTAACTTATATTTCTCCATACTTCATTGAAGTCTAAAGTATCTGTACTGATCTTTTATTATATATCCAAGTCCTAGATTCAAAAGTAAGAACTTGTAAAACACATTAAAAACATTTTTCAAACATATAGGTATTTTTTTTTTTTAATATATCTACCAAAAGTATTCCATCCAAGTTTAATTCTATGATTGATTTAATACATTATGTTTTCACCTGTATTACCAAAGCATTTGTAGTTGTTAATTTCTAATTCATCATTATCAATCTTTATTTTCTTTTTCTTTTTTTTTCTTTTGGGATAATCTATTGAACATTACTTTAGTTTTCTAGGAATTTATTTTTAGTCCTTTTTTTTTTTTACTTTCATCAGATAACTCTTGCAACACTTTCAGAAGCTCTGAAGCATTATTTGCAAAAACAATTACATCATGCAAAATCTAGATGACTGAAATTATCTCCGTTTAGTTTTAATCTCTTAGCTTCCTATTTTAATTCACAAAATATTGTATTTAATACTGCTATACCAAGTTTTGAAGATATAGTCATCCTGCTTCATACCATTGTCGGTGTTAATCTTCTCAGTATAACTATGTAATTTAATCATGTCTGTTGCATTTTAATAAATATTTTTCAGAATATGACAATATTTTGAGTCTATATCTTGATGATCCAATACTTTAATCACTGTAGAAATGTTTATACAATCCAATACCTTTTCACATTCCACAAATTCAAAGCATAATGCTAACTCATATTTATTGGTTTTCTTTTTTCTATAATTTCTCACAATACTTGGGTTTTTTTTTTTTTTTTGGTTGGTTAAAATTCAAAATTTTCTGTAGGCAAGTTGTTATTATCTTGGTAAAAATTTTATATAGACCTGATAAAAGTCTGATAAGCTGTAACTTCTAATCTTCTTTAGTATCTTTTTTACATTTTAAAATTATTGCTACATTTTTCCAATCATCTGGTTAGATCTTTATCATCGACTCATTTGCATATATAACTTTGTCAACAATTTTTCTATTTCTTCATCTCCTTCTTATCAATTATAATTCCTTACTCCTGATAACTTTTTTTTAATATTAAATTTAATTGTTGTTTCACTTCTGCAGTTAAAGCAACGGGCAATTCAAAAGCTGTAGCAATTGTAGGGGATATTTGTTTTGTTTTTTTTTTGTTCTTTGTTATTATATAATTCTTCATAGAACTCTGTCACTTATTTCATGATATCAGCTCTCTTATTTATAATAATTCCATCTTTTTTTCTTATTGTAGAAATAAGTTTTCCCCTAATTCCAAGATGTTGTTTTACACTTTTGAGACTTATTCTCTTCAATAGCTTTCCAGTCGAAGTTTTTGCCATAATATTTAAAGGCTGTTTTATATTTTACTTATGTCAGATATATAATATTTAAATACAAGTATACTGTCTACACTGAACCTAACGTAGGAAGCTTGAAAATCTGAGTTCAAATACCTTCTAATTATAGCAGAAATATGTTTGATTATGTGTGTGTGTGTACATAATACATTTTATTCCTAATGTCCACTCCATACGTTCTTGTCGTTGCAGCTGTTATTACTATATGTTTATTCATATAGTATACGAACATGGATGGGCTGCTCACCAACACGCATTATCCAGCGTGGTGAGTTTATTGGCTTTTTACCTCTGAGTTTAAGATCAAGAAACACCATGGTCTTTCTTCTCAGTGCCTGATAAGGCAGAATGAATGTTTGTGTAAATGATAAAGATTTTCCCCAATTATACAATTATGACAGACAAAAATAAAGCATGGCCCTTAATCCCAGGAGGCTGTAAAGTCACCAACCAAGGCAGCGGTTGGTGGCCGAAGGCGGAGGGTGCTAAGAATATTCTGGAGGCGGACCCAGGCTGCCATTTGATGATGACTTTTTATTTAGGTACTTACAACTGCAGATCACTTTCAAGTGAAGGAAGATTGCAAGAATTAGAAGAAGAACTCTCTTATATTAAATGGGATATTATTGGACTTTGTGAAGTTAGAAGAAAAGGTGAAGAGACAATTGATCTAAAAAGTGGACATATGCTCTATTATAAAGGCACAAATATTGAAAATACAAGTGGAGTAGGATTCATTATAAATAAAAAGTGGAAGAACAATATTGTGGAGATTGATGGTGTATCAGACAGAGTGGCAAGATTAGTTATACAACTTAATAGCAGATATCAAATGCAGATAATTCAGGTTTATGCCCCAACAAGTTCTCACAGTGATGAAGTAGTAGAAGATTTTTATATAGATGTACAAAAGGCTTTTGATCAGAGTAAACAACATTTAAAATTGTTATGGGAGATTTTAATGCTAGAATTGGTAAACAAATGAAAGATGAAAGTGTTGTAGGTAATTTTGGTTATGGTAATAGAAATGAGAGAGGACATAGACTTGTGGAGTTTGCAGAGAAGGAAAAACTTTATATTATGAATTCTTTTTTTGAGAAAAATGTTAGAAGGAAATGGACATGGAAGCATCCAAATGAAGGTACAGCAGAATTGGATTATATTTTGACTAACAGGAAATACATATTTCAAGATTGTAATGTTCTTAATAAATTTAACGCAGGAAGTGATCATCGATTAGTAAGGGGTAAGATACATGTTAATGTAAAACTAGAGAGACAAAAATTATTAAGAAAAACTATATTTACAGTTGATATTCCTAATCTTCAGAAACATTCTAATGAATTTAAATTAGAACTTACAAATCGGTTTCAAGTATTAGTAGATTTTGAACATGATTCAGATTTGAATGAAATTAATATGAAAATAACAGGTGCACTTTTAAAAAATGCAACAAAGATAGCTGGTAGAAAAAAGCAGCAATTGACCAATAAAATTTCTACTGAGACTAGAGAATTTATGAAGAAAAGAAGGAATATGAAGATATGCAAGAATGATGCATTAAAAAGAATTGAATATCTCGAATTTTGTAAAATGGTGCGGAAAAGAGTTGAAAATGATATAAGAAAGTATAACTGTGAACTAGCAAGAAAAGCTGTAGAAGAAAATAAAAGTCTTAAGAATGTAAAACAACATTTTGGTATTGGTAGGAAATTTATATCTGCAATAAGGAAAAAAGATGGAATTATTACTAAAAAGAGGGATGACATTATGAAATTGGTAGAAGATTTTTATCAAGAATTATATAGTAATAAAGAACAAGTACCTCCTATATCTATTACATCTTCCGAATTGCCCAGAATTTTAAATGAAGAAGTGAGAAATGCAATTAAATGTATGAAAAAAGGAAAGGCTCTAGGTAATGATGGAATTATAATTGATATATTAAAAGAAGCAGGTGAAGAAACAGAAAAAATATTAGCAAAGTTATATACCAAATGTCTAAATGATAAAGATGTACCGGATGATTGGAAGAATGCAGTAATAATATTAATATTTAAAAAAGGTGATAAAGAAGATATTAGAAATTACAGACCTATCAGCCTTTTATCAGTTTTATATAAAATTTTTACCAAGATAATTACAACTCGTCTACAGAGAATCTTGGATTTTCACCAACCAAGAGAACAAGCTGGATTTAAAAGTGGTTTTAGTACAGTAGATCATATTCAAGTATTGAGAGAAGTTATAGAAAGGACAAATGAATATGAGTTGTCATTATGTTTTGGATTTGTAGATTATGAAAAGGCATTTGATTCTATAAACATTTCTTCAGTGATTAAAGTATTGGATCATCAAGGTATAGATCCAGGATATTGTCATATTTTAAAGAATATTTATAAAAATGCAACAGCAACAATTAGATTACATAATGATACTGGGAAAGTCAACATTGAGAAAGGTGTAAGACAAGGTGACTCCATATCTCCAAAACTTTTTACAGCAGTGCTGCAAGAAGTATTTTGTGGATTAAAATGGGAAACTAAAGGAGTGAAAGTAAATGGAGATTATTTAAGTCATTTAGATTTCGCAGATGATGTAGTTGTTTTTGCAAATAATGCTTCCGAGCTGCAGGAAATGTTGCAGGAGTTATCAGATGAAAGTAGGAAAATAGGACTAAAGATAAATGTTAAAAAGACTAAAGTAATGTTTAATCGATTTGCTCAAAATATGAAAATAAAGATTGATTATGATGAATTAGAAGAAGTTAAGAGTTACAAATACCTTGGTCAGATTATTAATACAGATGGAAACATAATAGAGGAAATTAATCATAGAATTAAACTTGGTTGGAGTGCTTTTGGTAGAAATAACTTGATATTAAAAGGAAATATGCCTATGTGTTTGAAAAGAAAGGTTTTTAACAAATGTGTTTTACCAGTTCTTACTTATGGATCTGAGACTTGGACATTTAATAGAAGATCAATACAGAGACTTCAGACCACTCAAAGAAGTATGGAGAGATGTATGTTGGGAGTAACAAGAAGAGATCGAAAACGCAATGTATGGGTAAGAGAACAAACAGGTGTTACTGACCTCATTGAAAAAAATTAAAAGATTGAAGTGGAGTTGGGCTGGACATATTGCTAGAAGAGATGATAATAGATGGACAATTGAAATTTTAAACTGGATTCCAAGAGATTGTAAAAGACCCAGAAGGAGACCACATGTAAGATGGATGGATGAAATAAGAAAATGTATAGGGGTGATGTGGAGAAGAGAAGCTAATGATCGGAGAAGATGGATTAAACTTGGAGAGACCTTCATCCTGCAGTGGATTGATAATGGTTGATAATGATGATGATGATGATTTATATACTGCAAATTATTTTAATTGCACACATAATATATACTGTATGAGTAGTAGTGTGTATATATAAACAATATTTTATTTTATTTGCATTTAAAAATTATAAAGTTTAAAAAAAAAAAACATTGTTATAATCAATGAAAAAAAAAGTACAAGGTTTATACAGTTTATATAAAAATAACAATTTAATATTTAAACTGGCATTAAAACATAATTTTAAAAATGTACTTAATTCAAATATTAGATATTTGAAATAAGTATTTATACAGTAACAAAAAATACAATCAGTAAAAAAAACTACATTAAAAAATGTTGCTAATACAGTACCTTAAAAACCTATATAAGAAATGAGAAACGTGATGTGATGTGATGTGATGTATTATGGCTTCTCCTTAAACGAAGTCAAAAATATCTCAGCAATTATGCCCAGATAAACCTGTTAGCCACTTTCTTTTACATTCCCCACTCTAAATTTACCCATAATCTGCTCTATCCCATTTCCACGTATTTTTTATATTAACAGGCGACCTCTAGTGATTATTTTCTAAGTTCTTTTTACTGTATTGTTTTATGACAGCTTTATTTTAAAATCTTTAAAAAAATATCACTTTATTCATTTATTTTATTCATTTACAGTTTTGCCTGATTTAATCTTTATCAGAACTATGCATATAATTTACCTGATATTAAATTTTATTAATAATTTTATCTTTACATATAATACTTGATTTAAATGATTTAAATCTAATCATATCTATAAAATGATAAGTGAAATAGAAGTAGTGCCAATTGATATAGTTCTCTAAAAATCCCAGATGTAGATTATTAATATGAAACTAAAATGGTCACTCTTATAAAAAAGAACAAACTATTAATAAAAATCTAACCGAAAAGAGAATCTCTAATACAAAACATACAGTATTTTGAAAATATATTAATAATAATCTATTCAACAATAAACTTGTTCCGGTACAATTAAATATATATATTTAAAAAAAAAAGTTGCATTTTATAAAAGAATTATTTAACATGGGGAAAAATAGAACCTGAATTTCTTCTTATAGACAAACAATAATACCTTATGAATATTTTTGGCAACTCCTTCATAAGATTCTGTTATACAAGATTTCAGAATTAGTATGGGTAAAATAAAACTTTTAAATAAGAACATAGCATTTGCAATAAAAAATTATTAATAATTATTTATTTAAATATAAATTTGTTCTTGCCCAATTAATAATAGAATAAAATGTAGTGTGTGTGTGTGTGTGTGTTAAATATATATTAAATTAAAAAATATATATAATTAGCATTTTGTATGCTTTAATTGATTTTGGAAATACCTGTTTGTTAAATTTTGATCTTTTCCAAGTTATAATGAAATTTAAAAATTGAGGTCTAATGTATTTAAATTCAATAGAATTGCTTGAAAATTTATATATAGCTAAGTTATAGCACCTTAATCCATTTAAAACACTTATCTTTTCAGTATGTTAACTAGTTTGATAGATATGAAACAGAAGGCAGGAAAACATGAAAAATATTTAATAATTTCACATTTTGCAGTTAACAATTACCCTTAGAATTTTCATTTGGTTTAAATAATGGTCACAAGAAGGCAGTTAAACTTTTTTTCTTTTAATTTAATAACTTTTTAAAAACTATTTTAAACTCTTAATGTAAATGTATTATTATGTAATATTAATACATTTTAACTTACAGCAGAAATATCCACTGATATATATTAATTATAAGTCTCCAGTCAATTTAAACTATGAAATAGTTTTACATTTTCAATAAATGTGCCAACACTAGAAACTTAAAAATAATAGACATAAACATTTTTTTAATATTAAATGCTTTTATTTACTGTGCACTAAAAAGAAGTAAAATAATTGTTTTTTCAACCACAATTGAAGTTTTTAGATTTAACTTGAAATAAAAGCATGGGGATTCCAGAAATTAATTAAATCAATCCCTAATTTTTATAACAAGGAATTGACTTATTTAATTTTTAGATTCCCCGTGCTTTTTTTTTTTTGCAAGTTAAATATAAAAACTCCAGTTGTGATTGAAGAAGCAATTATTTTATTTCTTTTTATTCTCTATTATTATCTTTGGAAACAAAAAAAAAGACAGAATTTAGTTAGTTCTGAAGATGTAGGAGACAGAGCTTCCTAGTAATAATAAATTATATTTATCTACATGTTGACTGGTTTTTAATGATTATGTTTATGTATATATTGCAATGACTGTGAGATGGTTTACAATGTCAGTAGAAAGTTAAATTTAAAGAAATATAAAATAAGGAAAGTTTGAAATTAAAAAAGTGACTATAAATAAAGGTTTTGATAATATGATTGCATGGCTATAAAAATGAAATAAATCAAACCAAGTAAGTATCCTCCAAAACATATATATTAAGAGCAAACCTATATAACATTGAATTTCTATTATTTGCTCAATCTGGCTTTCAGAGCATTCTCATTCTGTAAATATTTTTTAGCAAATTATTTTAAAATGAAGTAATATATGTAAGAGTAGAATGAAGCAGTAAAACTCTAAATCAATAAAAGGTTATAAAAGTATTGACCAAACTACTATGATATTGTACAGTCTTTACAATAAATTCTCTCAAGCAAATATGTACATAAAAAGTATTTTGTTAAAGAAAAGAAACTAAATAATTGATTAAATATGTTACAAGTTTATATTAATAATATTTTATATTGTTTCCTTATTTGCAATAATGCACAAATTCTATAATAGTTTAGTTAAAAGCTATAAAGTTTGAACAATAGAAATACCAATATAAAAAAATGTAATGTTAAAAATTTTCTATCAAAGTGATATTTACAGCATACACATACAAAATCCTCTACATTTATTATATACCAAAATCTCATTAATCCAAACTTGTAAATAATTATAATAATTCCATCATTGAAATATAATAAATTGCAGATAATATTAACACAATTTCATGCATGAATAAAACACTGAAAACACTAACTGCAATCATAATATATTTTTGGTGTATTTTTTGACAAGGACACTCGGTACTGAAAATGCATTGAGGTTAAAGTTAATGTTTTCTCTAAGCATGAGACAGTGTTAGTATTGTTTGTGACTTACTTTAAAGAATGAAATAGTAGGGCATTGGAATAAATGAATAAATTTCAGCCTTTCAAATACTTGAGAGCAAAAATGGAACTAAAATATCATAAAATGTTCCATTAGTAGTGAATGTTTTAAATATCGATAACAAAAATATCAACAAACACTACAACTTTGAATTGCTAAAGTGTAGCAATAAGGATATAGGTGTAAAAATAAATTGAAAAACCTAAATGATAACTCTTATAAAAGGGAACAATTAGCACATTCTATAACTTTTCTAATTACTCTGCCTCTAATATTAAGTGTGAAAGGCATAACAATAATTTGTCAACCAAAATATTTACTCATATTGCAGCATGGGATTTAAAGTCACGAATCAAATGAATATTCTTTGTGAAGACTTGATATTTCAAAAACAATGAATAGCATACGCTGATGAAGGAGGTAAATATAAAAATATGAAATTTTTAAAAAAATGTGAGAAAGTAAGATTTAAAAAATATATTTGTAAAGTTCAGAAAAATATAAAGAGAGAGAGAGAGAGTACTTGAACATAATAATTATAAAAAATGATTGATAAGTATAAGAAGGCAAACAAAAACATTATGTTATAAATATATGAATGTAGGTAGGCAAGAAGTGAATTGTTCAATGTAAAAATGACACAAGGAGCTTCTATGCATATCTTTAAAAAATGTATTGCATATATTATAGTATTTGGAATAATAATAATAATAGTGTACTCCAGAAGTAAAAATAAAAAGGCAGATTTTAAAAATACAAGTAAAAAACATTATGGGGGTTTTGATTAAAATACGGAAATAAGATAGATTGTTTTATATGATAACATTCATTAATTAAAATCTAAATCAAACATTCACTAATTAAAGTCTAAAATAAGGATTTACTAATTGAAGTAAAGTAACAATTTCTAATTAAAAACGAATGTACAATTAATTAATTAAAAGGACTGATAAGGATCAAGTGAAAGCAGAACAAAGGAAAAAAAGAAAGCGAAGCCGGGTAATTTTAAAACACAGAATATTTCCAGCTTGCTGTGTGACCGGAGTGGGAATCTTTATATAGAGAAAGGGATATATGAACAACGGAGGTATAACCCAGAACTAGCGGAGTCTGAAGGTTCCAAGATCCGTATAGGTAATTACAGATCTTATTATTATTTTTGTATGCCTAAAATGGCTAATTTTAGAATACGGAATAATTAAAATATTAATAGACTTTAAGAAGAGGTTTTGGCAAACCGGCCATCTTAGAATAGAACTGTTAGTGGGGAAATCGGACACGCGATTATGTATATAATTTCTTATATGTGTTATGAACTCAAAATTGTTATAAACTAAAATATAAATAAATTGCTGTATTCTATTTGTAGTAAAATTCTCTTTATTTATTTAATTTGTTACATGTGAATATAAAGCAAATTGGCACAGTCAGTTGAACGAACTTGTAGATAAAAAAATGTTGATTGGACAGGGGTCAATATCTGAATTTAATGTAGAAAATCCAGGGGAATGGCCATTATATAGAATTCAGTTGCAGAATTTTTTTAAGTTGAACGAAATTACGGACAATAGTAGAAAAGTGGCAGCTTTATTATGTTTGTCTGGGACGAGATTAATAGGAATAGTAAATAATTTATTTGAGGGACCTATTTCGGACTCAGTCGAATATGAAGAAATAGTACAAAAAATAACAGATTATTTCAGCCCGCAATCGTCTAAATTCATAGCAAAATTGGCATTGCGTAACAGAAGGCAAGCAAACGGTGAAAAAATAAAAGAGTATGACATAGCAATAAGGCAGTTGATAAAATACTGTCAATATGGAAATTATGGTGACCAAGCTTTATTAGATCAGTTGCTTTGGGGAATGGCAGATGAAAGGTTAAGACAAAACCTATTAACAGAATCAGATTTGACTTATGAATTGGCGATCAAAAAGGGTAACGCTTTTGAAGCAGTTTTAGAACAGGCTGCAGCATTTAGAAATAAGACCGAAGTAGACAATGGAACGACTATATATAAAATGGAAAATAGTTTTACGCGTACAACACTGAAGGCAGACAGAAAAAAAAATGATGTATGTAAATGTTATTGTTGTGGAAAAACAGGGCATATAGCCAAGTACTGTCAATGGCGGAAGGAAAATTGTTATAACTGTGGGAATAAAGGTCACTTAGCGAAGGTTTGTAAGAAACCAAAACAAAAAGAGAAATTAGATACAGAAAACCGAAGAGAAGTGAAGTACGAGCAAGTTAATAGCACATCTGACAATACATGGCAAGACAAAAGCCAGTATGTACTAACAGTTATAATAGGGAAGAAGGAAGTAGTAATGGAAGTCGACTGTGGATCTGGTATTTCTTTAATTTCAGAAAAAATTTGGAAAGAAATACATATAAAAGACCAGTCGCTAGAAATAAAAAAGTCAAACATAAAAATAAAAGGTATAACCGGACAGTCAATAGAACTAGTGGGAGTGACTAAAGTCCCAGTTAGTTACGTAAAAAAAAAGTGTGAATTACCGTAATATATTGTAAAAAATGAACTAACCCCGATAATCGGGAGAGAATGGTTTCGAGAATTAGGAATCTCAATAAATATAATTAAAAAAGTTACGGTGGAAAAAGAAATAATGGAAAAATATCCAGACTTATTTTCAGAAGAGTTAGGCTTGATTAAAACTAATCCAGTAGACATAGAACTATTGGACAATGTAAACCTAGAAAGATTCCTTTTGCCCAGAGAGATAAAGTTGAGGAGAAATTGAAAAAACTAGTAAATAAAGGCGTTCTAACGGCAGTAGAAGATGCAGAATGGGCTACGCCCATAGTTATAATAACGAAGCCTGATGGACAGATCAGAATGTGTGGGGATTATCGTTGCACAGTTAATAAGTTTTTAAATAAAGGAGCATAACCAGTTCCTAATGTGAGAGAAGTTTTGGCGAATTTAGCTAATGCAAAATATTTCGCAAAGCTTGATCTTAATTCAGCATTTCACCAGTTGAAAGTTACCAAAAATACAGCACGTATGTTGACGTTAACCACGCCTTTTGGGCTGTACAAATGCAATAGGCTTCCTTTTGGGATAACAACAGCGCTGAACATTTTTCAGGCTAAATTAAACTTATTGTTGCAAGGGTTAAAAGGAGTAATCCCATACTACGACGATATCTTAATAATGGCAACGTCTAGTGAAACTTTAAGGGAAAAAATTGCTGATGTATGTTTTAAACTAAATCAAGCAGGAGTGAAGTTGAATAAAGAAAAATGTGTGTGGATAACTCAGGAATTAGAATTTTTAGGCCATACTATAAGTGATAAAGGAAAAAGACAGCTGGAAAATAAAATCAGAGCAGTCAGAAATGCGGAAAAACCTAGAAACATAAAACAACTTCAGGCGTTTCTAGGACTCGTGAATTTTTTTGAACCATTCTTGAAAAATAAAGTGATGGTAGCGAAACCTATGTATGAGTTATTAAGAAAGAAAAAAAATGGATCTGGACAGAAATCCAAGATAAAGCATTTCATGAAATAAAAGAATTATTAACATCAGATATTCTATTAATGCATTTTGATAGTAACCTGGAGGTAAGATTACTATGGACGCATCAGACTGGGGAGTGGGATCAGTATTAGCCCATCCCATAGGAGATAAAGAACAGCCAGTGGCATTTGCATCTAGAGTTATGTCGAAAGCAGAGGTCAACTATAGTCAAATAGATAAAGAGGCGCTTGCAATCATTTTTGCAATAAAAAAATATCATCAATATGTGTTTGGTCATAGTTTTGAAATTGTTACAGATCACAAACCATTATTGGGAATATTAAGTAATGATTGGGCTGCTCCAGAGCATTTAAGCCCGCTTATGCTGCGGTGGAGAAATATACTTGGCGTGTATGATTATAAACTAGTTTATAAAAAGGGGAAGGAAATAACACACGCTGACACGTTATCACATTTTCCAGATAGGAGGGAAAAAAGCAAAATGGAAATAGAAATAAATTACATAGATTATATGAACTCAGGCGTATTAAATTCTAACATGGTCAGAAAATGGACAGAGAATGAAAAAAAGATATGAATGCCTGATTCAGTGGATTAAGAATGGCTGGCCTAAATCCAAACCGAATTACTTAGCCATGGGGTTTTGGACAAACAGGTTTAATCTTTCAGTTAATAATAAGTGTATTATTATGGGTGATAGAGTAGTGATACCTCTGGAAGGGAGAAAAAACACATTAAAACTTATACATGAAGGGCATCCGGGCATAGTGCGAGCCAAAGCTTTGGCACGTAGCTATGCCTGGTGGCCTAAAATAAATGAAGATATTGAAAAGTACATAAAGCGCTGTGATGCATGTCAAACTGAAGTGCAGTTGCCAAGTAAAATATTGTCACAATGGAAGGAAGCAACTAAGCCATGGGAAAGAGTGTATATGGATCATGCAGGGCCAGTGAACAACAAGATGCTATTGATATTAGCTGATGCATTCTCAAAATGGATTGAGTGCCATATAGTAAGGAATACCAGTGCGGCTGAGATGATTAAATGTCTTAAGTCAACATGTTCAATTCATGGCCTGCCAGAAGTTATCGTAACGGACAATGGAGCTGGTTTCCCAAGCAATGAACTTAGACAGTTTTTTGATGCTGGGGGATCCATCACTTATACTCACCAGCATATCACCCGCAATCAAATGGATTGGCAGAGAATGCAGTTCGGCAATTGAAGACATTTCTGAAGAAAATGAACACTACTAATATTGATTTACAAGAAAAATTACAGGGATTTATGTTAACCCAGCATACTACTCCATCGACAATTACGGGAAAAACGCCAGCAGAATTGATGTTTGGACGGAAATTACGAATACAATTAGCAGTTCTGAAACCAACTGAAATGAAATATGCACGAGATGTGCAATCATATAAAAACTTTAAAATGGGAGAACCAGTGTGGGTTCGAGATGTCATACAGAAAACATGGATTAAAGGAACGATTGGACAAAATATATCGACACAAATATATGTAGTGGAAGGGGGAAATGGTAACAAATATAGAAGGCACATCAACCACTTAAGAAAATGAGAATTAGATCAAGTCCCACTGGAGTTTTGAACAGCAATGAGACAGAGGAAAATGAAAGAAATATAGAAAAGAAATCAGAAAAACAATACGTAGGGGAGGAACACAAAGACATTATAACGGAAGAACTTCGACCAGGAGCATGGAAGAGCAAATCACCCAGGCCACTTAGAATTAATAGGAAACCAGAAAGGTTTAAAGATTATGTGTAAGTGACATTTATATTTCTGGAGTAAGGGGAGGAATTATAGTATTTGGAATAATAATAATAATAGTGTACTCCAGAAGTAAAAATAAAAAGGCAGATTTTAAAAATACAAGTAAAAAACGTTATGGGGGTTTTGATTAAAATATGGAAATAAGATAGATTGTTTTATATAATAACATTCATTAATTAAAATCTAAATCAAACATTCACTCATTAAAGTCTAAAATAAGGATTTACTAATTGAAGTAAAGTAACGATTTCTAATTAAAAACGAATGTACAATTAATTAATTAAAAGGATTGATAAGGATCAAGCGAAAGCAGAACAAAGGAAAAAAGAAAGCGAAGCCAGATAATTTTAAAACACAGAATATTTCCAGCTTGCTGTGTGACCGGAGTGGGAATCTTTATATAGAGAAAGGGATATATGAACAACGGAGGTATAACCCAGAACTAGCGGAGTCTGAAGGTTCCAAGATCCGTATAGGTAATTACAGATCTTCTCGATCTTATTATTATTTTTGTACGCCTAAAATGGCTAATTTTAGAATACGGAATAATTAAAATATTAATAGACTTTAAGAAGAGGTTTTGGCAAACCGGCCATCTTAGAATAGAACTGTTAGTGGGGAAATCGGACACGCAATTATGTATATAATTTCTTATATGTGTTATGAACTCAAAATTGTTATAAACTAAAATATAAATAAATTGCTGTATTCTATTTGTAGTAAAATTCTCTTTATTTATTTAATTTGTTACATGTGAATATAAAGCATATATAACAATAACAAATGTTTATAAAATGTGAAAACATTAAATATAACATTTTTTCAGTAGCTATTCTGTTTTGTATTTATTTATTTTTTACTTACATTCTTTTATAAAGAGATATTATTTTATATGGCGTTATGTTTTTTATGTAATAGTAATATTAGTGATTAAGCCAATGCACATGCGCTTTAAAGATAAATTATAAATGAACACTCAATTTTTCCAGATACGAGATATAGTATTTTAGAAAGAATGGAATGAATCCATCCATTCTTTTGGACCCAAACATTTATGTATGGGAAAATCTTAAGTGTGTGGAAATAAGAGCGTGATGGTAATACATGATCACTTTAAATTACATTTGTTATGTTTGAACGAATGACACTTGTGAAATCTTTACAATTTACGAACCGTCATTCTTTAGTTGAAATTAAACATATATAATGAGGTATTATTTTATATAGCGTTATGTTTTTTTATGTAATAGTATGCGCTTTAAAGATAAATTATAAATGAATACTCAATTTTTCCAGACATGAGATATAGTATTTTAGAAATAATGGAATGAATCCATCCATTCTTTCAGACCAAAACGTTTATGTATGGGAAAATCTTAAGTGTGTGGAAATAAGAGCGTGATGGTAATACATGATCACTTTAAATTACATTTGTTATGTTTGAATGAATGACACTTGTGAAATCTTTACAATTTATGAACCGTCATTCTTTAGTTGAAATTAAACATATATAATGAGATATTATTTTATATAGCACTATGTTTTTTATGTAATAGTAATATTAGCGATTAAGCCAATGCACATGCACTTTAAAGATAAATTATAAATGAATATTACTATCACATTCTTTTAATAAAGCTAGAAAAAAAATTATTAAACTTTCTATATTTGTTCCTTGTCACATTTTATGTGGGTTATTCCCAACATATAAATGCAACTAAAATGACATCATTGCAACCTTCAGGCAAACAGATAAATAATGTCTTTGTGAGACTGTTGTCTAGTAATAAAATATGTAAGACTGTTTTATCTTTACATTAAATCTATGTTTAAAATGATAATAAATAAAAACTTTTTCAATTATGTTTAGATGAGTGTGTAATTCAAAACACATAAATGACATAACACCATATTATTTATCCCATAATTTTTATTTTTTATAACTTATTTTATATCTGTGGTATCAATCTTTATTCAAAGCATATTTGATACCAATTCATTCATTTCTGCATTCTTATTAATTTCTTGAGAATTTAAACCCAAGTACTATCCATGTATTTCTGAACTAATGTGTTCTATTAATCTAAGTTATGAATTAGAAATTGAAAATGATTTATTTTCAGATTTACAAAGCTGATCACATACAATAACTTATGTTCAGATTTATAAGTGGTAGAATTATCAGATTGCTCATTTAAGAAATATGTATGAAGGTGCATTTTTCTGTCTATTAGTTGCTTTTTGTCTGAACAAAGTCAGAAACTATTTGAACAGCAAAAACATTAGTATTGCAACACCTACATCATAATGTTTATATACAAAAATAGATCTGCTATTATATCATTTTTTGAGGAAATTAAAAAACATATACATTTAAAAATGTTAAAGAAATATATAAAAAAAGTAAGTAATCAATTTACTAACAATCCCTAAGGATGTGACCTCATCAGAAAGGAAAGCTGCAGCATATTATAATCATATTTATGGACATCATCCATTTAACAAAAGCAGATTAATCATCAAAGAATGGACATCTGCATTGATTCATTGGTTAAAAATAGATCTTAGACTTGCTTAGAAATTCTCAACTGTCTGAAAAAATTATTCATGTTTTACACAAATTCAAAGCCCATATCATGATCATGAGAAGTGGAACTTATAGCTACTCCTCTGTGAGACTTCTTTAAACAATGGAGAAAAAATAATAAAATATATCAGTTCAAGAAAAAATCATGACATGTAATCACTGTAATGACAGAGTTGAGACCTTTACCTCTTAAGTTAACAGCCCGAGCACTGCACCAAATCCTGCCATCAAAAAAAATTATTAAGAGTATGTTGAGAGCAAATTATGGGATAAAAAATCTAAATTATACAACTATCTGAATATAGATAAATTTATAACAGAGCAAATGTATATGAGAATAAAGGTATAATTTATTGTGAAAATACTTATGAGTTATTTCTTTAGATATATTCACAGATTTGGGTTTTAAATTAATTAAATTTTAAATTAATGAGATTTTAATATATTTACTGAACTCTAGCAAATAAACAATATTAAATGGTTTGCCAACATGTTCGACAATATATATTAGGATGATAGGACAACAAATCTTTATTTTTGTACATAAAAGAATAAATTCTAATGAGGTCAAGATTAATATCTTTAGCCATCTGGATTCCTACTTCATTTTTATCACTTAAATCAATACCAAAGCCTCGTTCCTTTGCTACATTGAATTCACAAACTAATGTCAGTAGAAGCCTATAAGCAATATTAACATTGTCTGCAAAAAGAGGTGCAACACGTGTTGTATTTGTTCCTTCATAAATAACTCCATAACCACAAACAGTCTTATCCTTTAATGCAACACAAGCCAAACTGGATGGCTGATTAATCCACCATTTTAATAATTTATGTCGAACAGGTTTACAAATTGTAGATTCATATTCTAAAATTTTGTCCCATAGTGAAGAAGAATATGGAACTACTGTAAATGATTTATCAGTTGACTTTGAAATAAAATTAAATGGAGGTAATTTTCCATATCTATGAACTTTTTCTCCTAAGAAAAAGTGCCCACTTGCAGCATATTTGGGAGCCATTAACGGTGAAGCTGTTCCAATTATATTTCGTGGTAAAAGATGTTCCAGTGCTAGCCTGAATAGAGGTGTACCAATACCTTTCCCACGATGTTGAGAATCAACTACATATGCAACACCTCCTGCTACATCATCGTCAACATTATAAAGTATACAAGCTCCAAGAATTTTTCCTAATAAATATATATATATACATATATTAATCTGTGTAAATATATATGCATGCACATGTACATCTATATGTGTGTACACATACATACATTTACATATACATATGCAAATGTGTATATGCTTTCAAACATATAACAAATAGATAAGCATATTACAAATATAAATTATCTGTAACTGAAGTGGAAGTAACTGACCTTCCAATAAGTTATATAATATATGTAAATAGTTAAAAGACAGAGTGATATCACCTGTTTTTTTAGCATTTGTTGATATTTATGCTTAGTTTATTTACTTAATTTTTAAAGAATGAATTCAAACTATTTATTATATATATGAACTAAATGCTAAAGGGCATGTGGTACTTCTAATTCAGTTATAGATAGTTTTAAGTTATAATTATTTATTATTAAATATATTACCATAAAAATGAAATTGAGTATTTTATGTTATTCTTTGTATATAAACAAGTAGCAATAAAAATATTATTTCATAAATTTTATAGCATTAAAAATATTATTATTTATTAAACTCACAAAAAAAAACTTTTTTTTTAGCATTTCATTACCTTCTTCAGTGTAACATATTTTTAAGATTAATTCTTTAACTGTCTCTTACGAAGCATCTCGTCGACATCTGACGTCACTCTAATTCTGCTAGTTTTAAGGCTAGAATATTCGTTTGACAGTTATTGATTAGGTTTTTAAAAGTTCTGTAAGATGGTGCCCTCTTCTGAATTATTTTACAAGTAAAAAATCAAAAAAACCGCATTTAAAACTAAACAAAGAAAGAAGTTTGTTGGTGATTGGCTGTCAGCCGGCTCTCAGCCGAAAAATACATTCTGATTGGCTGGAAAGAACAAAGAAACCGCCTGATCAAAGAAAATAAAGAAAAATGCTGAGATTTTCATTTCGAATGCAATTTAAGTATTAAGAAAATATAATTTGAGAAATTAAAATAGTTTTTTAATAAAATATACTAAAAAAACAAAATTATTTTCGAAAAATATTGAAGATTTTAGTAAAAATATTTAAGATTTAGCAAAAAGAAATCTTTACTTTTCCATAACGTAAAATTGAAAAAAAGCGTTTGCGTCAGCACTTTTTTGTTTAGACATTCGCTTTAAGTTTGCCGAAATTGAATATATTTTATAATAAATAAATAGCAATTTATTTTTGAAAGAACTTTCGTTCTCTTTCATAACCTTAAAAATTAGTAATATACTTTTTATAAACGTATCTGAGTTGAATTTAATATTATAGGCGAATATGTTTTAACAATAGGCTTTGTCTTCAGTTTGTGAGTTGGCCAATTAAAAGATTTGATTTTTACCTCATACAACCAATAATATAATTAGCGGTTAAAGGGTTTTAAAAGAGCATTATATATGGGAGAGAACACTTACAAAAAGGCCAACTACTTCTGTCTTATCCTCCTTCTCAAAAAATGTTCGACAACTTTGATCTTTAAAAAAATATATTTTGTACAAAAAATGAAAAGCACAAAATTGGTTATTTTTTTTAAAAAAAAAACATTTTTTTAAATATAAACTGTGACATTTAAATATTAGTAGTACAATTTCTCATTGAGTCTGTGCCCTAAACAGTTGCCTAGTTTACACAATAGTAGCAGTGGTCTTGTATTTATGTATTTATAAAGAAATATATATAAATATAGTAAAAAAATATGTAGAGCATATAAAGTAAAGCTTTAATAAAGAAAAAAAGTCATAAACATAACATTAATTGTGATGAAAATGTAGGTATATATATATATTGTGTGCAGGTTAATTTACATAATATTTGCATTTATGGTTATGTGGCTTGATAGGTCATTTCTTGAAAGAGGGGATGCAGGACTCCCTCCTGTTAATGGCATGTTTGTCCCTTGAAATGTGCTACATTTTTTGATTTTGTGTTTGGCATCATTGTGGTCTGTGCAGATGACATTAAAATGGGTGGGTTCAAAGGCATGGCCAATTGTGAAGAAGTAGTCGAAGAAGTTGAATAGGTGTTCGCATATATTTTGACTTTATACAAAGATATGAGTAATAAGTTGGCCTGAGATTCACTATAGTAGATGGAGGGGCAAGCTGGAACTCGGCATTTAATTCTGTAGACAATGTGAGAGTAAATCTCAGTTGACAGTCTGTCCTTCAAATTGTTAAATAGACAATGCAAAGGAAGTGACTGTAAAATACATCTTGATGTGTAACCATAATAACATTGGTAATGTGATGAGTAATTCTGGGATATGTAAGGGAAAAAAATCCAAGGGTTTTGTTTGTGGGGAAAGGGGCATCATTTTCTATTGGAGAAATTTTTAGTCATTTGAAGTAAAGCTGAATTTTTGTAGCCAACATTGCATAAAATGTATGTGCTGATGTTGTCCTTTCTGTCTGATTCAAATTTGCAAAGATAGTAGTTATGTGTGGGCAAAGATATGAATTAATGATGGTTGATTCTTCCAAAAATATACTTTGTGGATCATTTTCTTTTTTCATATGTTATTATCCATATAATTTAATAGTGTAAGGCTGTAAGTTTTATTGTACTGTAACTATAGTGACTCATTAGCTATCATAAATATAGCATGAAATGACTCCCATAAAGGTATATTATTACCAAATATCTCAGAAGTATAGACCAGGAAAAGTTTACATACCTTTTATAAAGTAAAGTTGTAAGACTGAGAATATTAACCACAAAGCCACTGTCAGAAAACTAATCAATCTGGACTGTATTAATAAATTAAAATAGAGCAAATGTTAAAAAGCATAGATGGTAAAATAACTTAGCAGGTAATAGAATTATTAAATAAAGTGGAATTAAACATCCAGCTAACAGAAAATCCAAAAAAAGAGGGAAGGATTTTCAAAGTATCAAATAAAAACTTCACATATCAATAATATCAGTATATGAATTGAAAAAGAATTCTCCATATGAAAAACAGAAAAAAGAGAAAAAGCACTGGAAGTCAGAAATGATCCATATATTTAAGTACAATAGAGTTGAATATGATCTTTAAAAAGGGTGCATAAAGAGAAGAGATATTAATCAAAATCACTATTATCTGATTGTAGCTCAGCAGCAGTAAAAACATTAAAAAGAAATGATAAAAAACAAGATTAACCAAAACAAATCTATAAAGGATAGCATAAACTTTGGTCATGCAGATGAAACAACTGAAAAATTGACACAAAAATATTAAGATTAAATGAGAGAGGGGAGATTTTATTATCAATTATGTACTGCAAATTAAAAGAGTGGATGATGTAGATTGAGATTTTTGAAAGTCCATTAATAGACTAAATTTGCGCCTTGAAAAGACTTTAGGCTAAATATTGCACATTGCTTGATGAATGTTCTTGTGATTTTTGTTCATAAAAAGTTGAAAGACAGAGTGCATACACTGATCATGTTGGTTTTTACCCACTTTAGACATTAATAAGCTATGCAGTTGCATTTATTATGTCATATGCAACATTTCTAGCCATTTGATATTGAATCATACTAGACATGTAATTGCTGGAGAATAACAAAGAATCTTTTTCAAAAATAACATTCATAGTAAATTAAATTGTGTGTTGGGACATGATTAGTTTTGAGATAAACAATTTTCAACACCAAACATTTTCAATGTATTAGAGAGGGCTTGCATGCAGCATTCTATGATATAACACAAGATAGTGGGTAGAGAAGATAAAGTATTCAGTGAACTCGTTACATCATAAATGAAATCCTTACTGATTATGAGATTTTTGAGATAAAAGCAGATACATATGAAAAAAATTCAAACAAAGAAATATGAATACATTAAAATCATGTTACACAAATATATTGTAACTTAATTATAAAGTGAGTTCAAATATCAAGAATTATAAGCAAATTATTAATAACAAGTATTATAATTCAGGTATACAGACAGTAGGTTTTATCCACTTTCATTTCTTGGTTTGATGTTAAGTGCATATTTAAACAAATACTAAGTGAATATGGTCTAGCAGGGCGCCACTAGATTATCTGAATCTAGACATGGTTATATCTAATAACCTTTCATATGTACTGGGTTTGAATCCCCTTTTTGGTACTTTATTTCTAATAAAAATGAGAGATTTTGCTTTTTGAGCCATATCACTATAAGCACTAATATTTAGGTAAAAGTAAAACATCTATAAACCAAAGTGGAGTATATTAGACGTAAATCATTTCTCAGATCTTAGCATAACAAATGTGTTTCAATATTTTTATAAGTTTACTAGCTCAGATTATATATAACTAATTTAGGATGGCAATTCACTCATCCTTGCATGAAATAGATGACGGGATGTGGTTATAATAATACTAAGAAATCACTAAATATTATAAAATCAATATTTATTTATGGCCTTTAAACAGTTAAACAGCTCATTAATTAAAACGTTGATGACGATGATGATGATGATAATAATAATGATAATGACAATGGTTTCAACTACAGCTCTAGGACTAAGCCTAAACATAAAACTAATTTTTATAAAGAAATTCATAATTATTGCTTAATTTTAGCATACTTACTTATATCTTAAATAACTAATATTCAACCATTGATGATGATGAATAATCACACTTAACAAAGACTACACTTAATGAAATATATACGCCTCATTTAATAAAACAAACTAATATTTATTACTACATTTCTAACATATACATAAAAATTTCTAGATAAATATGAAAATTGACATGAATAATAATAATAATTGATTATATATCAATCCTCAATTAATTTCAAGTTCTTCCCCCTTTCCCTTCAAAGGTATTTTGTATTAAGTTGGATGTCACATTGACCATGATTTTCACCCCATGAGAAAAGTATTTCAAAAAAAAAATATTATCTGCTCATTAGCACACATACTTTATAAATCTAACATGTAAGTAGAATGTAAAAGAAAATGTTAATAGAATTGAAAGAGCAAGTTTTAGAAACAAGTTTTAAATTATTTTCTCCCCCGCTCTTCTACCTCTGAAATGCTATACTTAACTTGAAACAAAATAATCTAATATTCTAATACTACTCATTATTTCACATTCACTCGCAATTATACACATATAAAAATATTATTATGTATGTGCGTGTTTTATCCCATAATAACAAAATATTATTTAAAACCAAAATAATAATAATATATTAGTTAAAACTAAAATCATAATACCATAAAAAAAATTGTTTTACACATTAATATTTTTCATAACTGTAAAATTAATAAACAAATAATTTTGATACATTCAAGATAATTTATGAAGCTCAAAGTTATTATTAGTAAGACATTCTTGTTTTTAATCGATCTGAATAGTCTTTAAAAGTTCTTTAAATAAAATATACCACTTTATTGCTAAAATGTTTATTAAGACTCTGATATCATAAAGAAAATAGATATAAAAAGTCATATTACCGATCTTTTGTTTGTGGTGAATTTCCAAGGGTTCAAACTTGTCTTGTATAATGTCTATATTTCTGCAGCTACCATTTCCGTTTTACGTGGGAACAATCTCTTTCTTGAGGTGTATAACTATTTGATGATGATGACTCTATTGAGGTTATTTGCTTTAGTGGATAATTTGGAAATCATTATATTAATTTTTCTTCTCTTCCTGTCAAGCATGATTCTTTTAGTGGATGAAATACAGCGGTTGTTTTCACATTTATAAATTTTCTTGAGTTTAAAATCAGTTGTTGGAACAATTAATTGGACTTGATGATTAATATTTATCAGTAGATTAATTCATCTTTTATCGAATGCAGGTGAATGCTTTCTTCCTTCTATTAAAAACATCTTATTTCTCTGGTCAGTTGAAAGGTGTAGAATATTATTTTAGACACAACATCTTTTCTTTCCTATGTGATGTGCAGCTTCCCCAGATGGTCCGGAAAAGATGGGACATACATATAATTTTTCTAGCCAGCCATTTCTTATATTTTCAACATTCAATTTAATAGTCTAATAATCTGAATCATAATCACAATAATAATAATTCCAGACAGCTTTTTATATCCAATTTTTAGCTAACTTAACCAATCAGAGATAGCGTCACTTGCTATTTTTGGACAAATTTGTTTTAATTAGATCTCTAATTTATTTTCAACTAAATTATTTTTCAACTGAAAAGTTTAATCCTTTTTCCAGACACTTTTGTTTTTAAAAAAATAGACTTAATCCTTATTTCCTTTCTTTTTTTTACATCTAGGTAACATTTCAAATTTTTGAGCTTCCTTCTTTAGATCTTAAGATAAGACAATTTCAAAATTAGAGTTCCCACCCATTATAAGCTCCCAAAGTGAAAAACAATCATTTACAAAAAAAATTGCTACAAAGATAGATATCTGATTAAACAGATTTCCTCTTTTAACATAAAATTGTACAAAAAAAATAATTTGACAGATTTAATCCTTCCTTTTCTTTCAATATTTAGTAAATGTAAATTTCTGTATGTAATGTACACACATCCTTCATTCTTTCAAATCATTCATAAACTAACATTAAATAATATAATTGCTAGCTTAGTAATTATAACCCTATTATTTAATTAAATCTGTAACTTTTAAATCCCAATTACAATTATAGAAAAGAAAAATAGAAGCATAGAATAAGATATTAGAATTGATCAAGCATAGGTTAGTTTTAAAGAAAGTTAAAATGTTGAATATTTGAAATATAAAACAATTAAATAGTTTACACATACACTGCCTATACGTATGCGTTATAACTTTGCTTTTTAACAGAAAATTTAAATATTAAATGTGTGTGCTGCTCTTTTCGAGATTTATTAACACACAAACAAGTAAAGCATATAATTGTTGTCCCACTCTCTCTCTGTTTAAAGCTTTTAGAACTGGACCTTGTAGGGTTTAAACTTGGATGCCCTACAACTTCCTTTATGGTTATATAAAAATGTGATGATGATTTTGGTTTACCTTTTCTACATGCACATTACTATAAATTTAGCTAGTGACTAAATTGTAATGGCACAACTCCCCCCCCCTTCGGATAAAATCATCAGCACTTTTGTTCTAACTATATTTAATAAAGAAAATCCTAATTAATAAAATACACTAATAATAATAAACACACTAATAATAATAAAAAATTTTAACTACTGGTAAATATCATATTTTTCATTAGAAAACTTAAAGTAATTTATTTGGAGATCTTTGCCAGGCTATTCTGCTGAAGTATAAGGGATCAAACTCCTAGCGTTATAGGTTCCCTTATTCCCATCAAGAGTAGCAAGCATAAAGGCATTCTCTCCTATTTTTTTAGCAATTTGGAATGGTCCTTCCTTTCAAATCATATTGCGGTCTGCATAAAATTGCATATGTACATCCAGTCCATTTTTAATATTTCCATTTTTCATCTTGACTGGATATTTATAAAACATATCCGGAGGATTTATTTTATATAACCATATAACCTCCTACTACAGACTCCATTTAGAAATATGGACTCTTGGTACCCTATGTAATATGCCTTGAAGTTTTTCAGAGAGATTGACTCTCTATACCATATATACTTTATTTTTAAACTTTCTAGAAAGATCGACTCTCTGTCCCAGATATAATTCATCCTTAAATCTTCCAGAGAGGTTGATTCTCTGGGCCACGTATAATTTAATTTTAAATTTTCTAGAAAGGTTGACTCTTTGTACCATATATAAGGCACACTTAAATTTTCCAGAGCATTTAAATTTTTCAGAGAGATTGATTCTCTGTATGATACACACTGGACATTTACATTTTTCAGAGAGATAGATTCTCTATACCATATATAAGGTATCTCCAATCTATTTAAGAAGACAGATTTTTGAAACCACACATGCTGGTTTGTTACTAGATTGAGAACTACAGACTGTTGAAACTTTTGTTCTCTTTCTAAAATATTTGGTTTCATCTCCCCTGTTGCCTCTCTTAAATCAATCATCTTATCGGATGCATGAAGTTTTTCCTCCAACTCTCTTTTCCTTCTTTTCACTTCATGATCTATCCCAATCTGCTCTTTGGTCATCATCTCATGTACTTTCTTTACTGGGAGATTAGGTTTTATGGCTACTATTGGCCTTTCCACTTCTTGGAACTTATCCCCTATCAGTGTATCTAACTTTACATTATTTTCTCTATTATCAGTGGTCTGACTATCTTCTATTATACTTTCAGTAGTTTTCTCTATATGAGGTTCTTCGATCTCTGTTTCCCAGGCCATGATCATTTGGTTGTTGCTTTCAATAGAGTTATCTATTTTTGCTTTGAGATCTTCTCTCAAACTCTCTATACCGTGCTTACTATCTTCTCTTAAACTTTTATTATCTTCTTTTAAACTCTTAGTATCCTCTTTTAGACTTTCTATATTTTTCTCCATCTTCTGTTCCAAATTCACCATCCCTTGCTTACTATCTTCTCTTAAACTTTCTATGAACTGCTTCCTATCTTCTCTTAAACTTTCTATGAGCTGCTTACTATCTTCTCTTAAACTTTCTATATTTTTCTCCATCTTTTGTTCTAATTTACCATACTTTTATATCCACTTTTTCATCCACAACCCCCCCCTATTTTCTCCCTTTTGTCTAGATTTACCACCCTTGCTTACTATCTTCTCTCATACTTCTGAGCATCTGCATTATCATGTCCATGTCTGATGGTGACATCTTTGCTATCTGAGCCTGGCCCACTTCTGGCTCCTCATCTACATCCACACTTGAGGCCGTATCATTGCTACTGACATTAAAGGCATCTTCCTCTACTTCCTCTCTTTCCTCTTGTGTTTGTTTTAAGAAAACCTCCCCATCCTCTTCTTCAGTATGAAAATGATCACTGATTCCTGGTATTGGGGCACCTTCCTCTTCCATAACCTCTTCCATACTATAATTTAGTTCACTCATGTTATAAAACTATATATATCCCATCTGTACTTCCCTGACCATCAAAAATCCACACATCTTCTCCCTGTCTGACACCTATTCTGACCAACTGACTGATTTGATTTTCACCTTATTATGCATTACAAATACAACAAAAAAAAAATTTTAATATCCTTATTTAATGAACTACACAACAATAATCTATATAGTGCATGTCTGTCTGTAATAGCCCAAATTATACATTCATCCATTCTCCCAGAAATCCGACAGATATTGACAGTCCACAGAATGACTAGCAGTTCACAATCTTGAGATAAATAAAAGAATTCAGTCACAGCACTATAATCACACAATGCATCACGAGCACTCAGAAGATCATCCCAATTCGATCACTATTAGCTACCACAACCCTTGATTGAATGATTCAAACTCTGTTGCAATAAAAGATGTATTTTAAGTCTTAGGGGCTAAAGTAGATAAACTATGCCTTGCTCTCTCTCTTGGAGTCTTATGTGGCTAGTATCAAAGAATGCCCTGCTTATTAAGGACTACAGAAAACTAAGCCTTGCTCTCTGTCTTGGAGACTTATAGGCTGACATCATGGCAGAACTACTGTTAACTGCTTCATGAAAAAAATAAGACTAACATATAAACTTGATTGGAAAACTATGCCATGCTCTCTCTCTTGGAGACTTATAGGCTGGTATCATGGCAGGTCTGCTGTTAACTGCTTCATGATAAAATAAAGATAACATATAAATTGGGTTGGAGCAGTGAATGGGTTTGATCATTCATAAGTTACACGAAATACACAGCATTCTCAAGGCAATGACAAAACTCTCCACTCATCATCAAAACTGCAATCTAACCAACCAAACTCCAATGATCAACCATCCAATCAAACCTCTAAAATCATAGACTTTTTACAAAATGAACTCCCCAAACACACATGAGACTACTATTCCATAATTCATCACTATTACTATGCCTATCCTATCTGGCAATAAATCATTTTAATGTTCCACAAAAAAAAAATTCTATTATTTATTTCACCTTTGTCTTAAGTTGTGATATTCATCTCTATTTTCAAAATTGATAAAAAAAAACTAAGCTGTTTTATGGCTGTACCCATTTTATCATCATCAATGAAAAATTAAATCATATTAAACATCATCATATACAAATGTAAAATAAGACTGTATGGCCAAGAAAATTTTGTAAGACAAAAAAAAAATTTTTACTGAAAAAAAAAAAAAATTTTACTAAAAAAAATTTCTCTATTTTTAACCACACATCTCCTATCATTCTATAGACTCCCTTTTTCAGGTATATGGTAATATATCATAGCCCCAGTTGGGTGTCCATTATAACAAATTAAAGATCGTTCAAAAGATATCACCATATCTGAGTTGAAAGGTAGATCCAAGTAAAGGTTCAAAAGAAATAACTAAGTAAAGGAGTTCATTGTAACAAAATTAAAGGTTGATCAAATAACTATTTCCATACCTGAGTAGTCTACAATATATAAGATCATAATATTTAAAATAACTTGCATTTCTCAAGTAAACACTATCTCAATAATTATAAGCAAATTATTAATAACAAGTATTATAACTCAGGTATACAGACAGTAGGTTTTATCCACTTTCATTTCTTGGTTTGATGTTAAGTGCATGTTTAAACAAATACTAAGTGAATATGGTCTAGCAGGGCGCCACTAGATTATCTGAATCTAGACACGGTTATATCTAATAACCTTTCACATGTACCGGGTTTGAATTCCCTTTTTTGGTACTTTATTTCTAATAAAAATGAGAGATTTTGCTTTTTGAGCCATATCACTATAAGCACTAATATTTAGGTAAAAGTAAAACATCTATAAACCAAAGTGGAGTATATTAGACATAAATCATTTCTCAGATCTTAGCATAACAAATGTGTTTCAATATTTTTATAAGTTTACTAGCTCAGATTATATATAACTAATTTAGGATGGCAATTCACTCATCCTTGCATGAAATAGATGATGGGATGTGGTTATAATAATACTAAGAAATCACTAAATATTATAAAATCAATATTTATTTATGGCCTTTAAACAGTTAAACAGCTCATTAATTAAAACGTTGATGACGATGATGATGATGATAATAATAACAATAATGACAAGGGTTTCAACTACAGCTCTAGGACTAAGCCTAAACATAAAACTAATTTTTATAAAGAAATTCATAATTATTGCTTAATTTTAGCATACTTACTTATATCTTAAATAACTAATATTCAACCATTGATGATGATGAATAATCACACTTAACAAAGACTACACTTAATGAAATATATACGCCTCGTTTAATAAAACAAACTAATATTTATTACTACATTTCTAACATATACATAAAAATTTCTAGATAAATATGAAAATTGACATGAATAATAATAATAATAATAATTGATTATATAACAATCCTCAGATTAATTTCAAGTTCTTCCCCCTTTCCCTTCAAATGTATTTTGTATTAAGTTGGATGTCACATTGACCATGATTTTCACTCCATGAGAAAAGTATTTCAAGAAAAAAAATATTATCTGCTCATTAGCACACATACTTTATAAATCTAACATGTAAGTAGAATGTAAAAGAAAATGTTAATAGAATTGAAAGAGCAAGTTTTAGAAACAAGTTTTAAATTATTTTCTCCCCCGCTCTTCTACCTCTGAAATGCTATACTTAACTTGAAACAAAATAATCTAATATTCTAATACTACTCATTATTTCACATTCACTCGCAATTATACACATATAAAAATATTATTATGTATGTGCGTGTTTTATCCCATAATAACAAAATATTATTTAAAACCAAAATAATAATAATATATTAGTTAAAACTAAAATCATAATACCATAAAAAAAATTGTTTTACACATTAATATTTTTCATAACTGTAAAATTAATAAACAAATAATTTTCATACATTCAAGATCATTTATGAAGCTCAAAGTTATTATTAGTAAGACATTCTTGTTTTTAATCGATCTGAATAGTCTTTAAAAGTTCTTTAAATAAAATATACCACTTTATTGCTAAAATGTTTATTAAGACTCTGATATCATAAAGAAAATAGATATAAAAAGTCATATTACCGATCTTTTGTTTGTGGCGAATTTCCAAGGGTTCAAACTTGTCTTGTATAATGTCTATATTTCTGCAGCTACCATTTCCGTTTTACGTGGGAACAATCTCTTTCTTGAGGTGTATAACTATTTGATGATGATGACTCTATTGAGGTTATTTGCTTTAGTGGATAATTTGGAAATCATTATATTAATTTTTCTTCTCTTCCTGTCAAGCATGATTCTTTTAGTGGATGAAATACAGCAGTTGTTTTCACATTTATAAATTTTCTTGAGTTTAAAATCAGTTGTTGGAACAATTAATTGGACTTGATGATTAATATTTATCAGTAGATTAATTCATCTTCTTTGAATGCAGGTGAATGCTTTCTTCCTTCTATTAAAAACATCTTATTTCTCTGGTCAGTTGAAAGGTGTAGAATATTATTTTAGACACAACATCTTTTCTTTCCTATGTGATGTGCAGCTTCCCCCAGATGGTCCGGAAAAGATGGGACATACATATAATTTTTCTAGCCAGCCATTTCTTATATTTTCAACATTCAATTTAATAGTCTAATAATCTGAATCATAATCACCATAATAATAATTCCAGACAGCTTTTTATATCCAATTTTTAGCTAACTTAACCAATCAGAGATAGCGTCACTTGCTATTTTTGGACAAATTCGTTTTAATTAGATCTCTAATTTATTTTCAACTAAATTATTTTTCAACTGAAAAGTTTAATCCTTTTTCCAGACACTTTTGTTTTAAAAAAAAATAGACTTAATCCTTATTTCCTTTCTTTTTTTTTTTTACATCTAGGTAACATTTCAAATTTTTGAGCTTCCTTCTTTAGATCTTAAGATAAGACAATTTCAAAATTAGAGCTCTCACCCATTATAAGCTCCCAAAGTGAAAAACAATCATTTACAAAAAAAAATTGCTACAAAGATAGATATCTGATTAAACAGATTTCCTCTTTTAACATAAAATTGTACAAAAAAAATAATTTGACAGATTTAATCCTTCCTTTTCTTTCAATATTTAGTAAATGTAAATTTCTGTATGTAATGTACACACATCCTTCATTCTTTCAAATCATTCATAAACTAACATTAAATAATATAATTGCTAGCTTAGTAATTATAACCCTATTATTTAATTAAATCTGTAACTTTTAAATCCCAATTACAATTATAGAAAAGCAAAATAGAAGCATAGAATAAGATATTAGAATTGATCAAGCATAGGTTAGTTTTAAAGAAAGTTAAAATGTTGAATATTTGAAATATAAAACAATTAAATAGTTTACACATACACTGCCTATACGTATGCATTATAACTTTGCTTTTTAACAGAAAATTTAAATATTAAATGTGTGTGCTGCTCTTTTTGAGATTTATTAACACACAAACAAGTAAAGCATATAATTGTTGTCCCACTCTCTCTCTGTTTAAAGCTTTTAGAACTGGACCTTGTAGGGTTTAAACTTGGATGCCCTACAACTTCCTTTATGGTTATATAAAAATGTGATGATGATTTTGGTTTACCTTTTCTACATGCACATTACTATAAATTTAGCTAGTGACTAAATTGTAATGGCACTATATATATATATATATATATATTACTATGGTGTATATATATATATATATATATATATATACACCATAGTAATGTTTTCAATAAATACTACCTTATCTCACTAAAGCAATAAAATTATAATCTCCAATAATAGAAAGGAAAAATCATAAAATAATTAAAATTTTCATAACTTAGAATATCATTTTAAAAATATTTATCTCAAAGATAAATAAAATAAGGCATAAAATAATTGCCCACCTATAGATAATTTTGCAATATAAATTAACTGGTTTAAAAGAAATAAAGTAGAAAGATACATGAACAAAAATATTTGGTTATAAAAACAGAAATTAGATCTGAAACTCAACATAGATATCCATTTTTATTTAGCAAAAAATATCTTAGAGAATGTAATTAGCAAAACAAAATATGAGAATCAATATATATGATATTCTTGAACAAATAGGATTAAAAATAAAACATATTTCTCTAAATAATATATATGCATATATATGAAGGATTGTGGAAGTAAACTACTCTTGACACATGTTCTATAAAATTGCACTCTCCCATTAATAAATGTTTTAAAAGTATTTATAGATGAAAGAATGCTTGTCTATTTTGTAGCTCATATGTGAAGCGTAATTTATCCCACAATATTTCATATGTATATAAATTGTATCAATGTAAAGAGAGATAACTTTTGCCTTTTGATGTTGCCAGGAAACTATCAATTACTATTAATTGACAATTATCCTAAGTCTAAACAAGTTTTCTCCATTAATCTATAATAGCTTTTTTGTTGGGGTTTTTATTGAAGTAAAATGCTTTTTTTTTTACCACAAACCTAAGTTGTTAAAGAGATTTAAATCCAGAAAATTATATTTTATAAATATGAGAATATGAAAGAATAGCATCTATCTTGAATTCTGTAAATAATATTTTTAACTTCTCCAGTGAGTTGTATATCTTGAATTAAATTTTTTCATGATTTGTTATTATAATAAAGAATAGAAATATAGAGATTAAATTCATATTTGAAGCAAAAGAGGTCTTTCTTTTATTTCAATAAAAAACCCAAGAAAAAAGATGTTATAGGTTAATGGAAAAAACTTCTTTAATCTCGGTAATTGATAGATTCCTGGTAACATCAAACGGCAAAAGTAATCTCTATTAATAGATATAAAAGTAATATCTTTATTATAATAACAATACTTGAAAATATTTAATTCAACATATAGAATTCTATGGAGAAGTTTAAAATATGATTTGCAGAATGTCAAGAAAGATTCTATTCATTCACATTCTCACACCTATAAAAATAGCTCTAAATTAATTCAACAACTAGGATTTGACGTAAAAGAATATCTTCTTTTATTTCAACAAAAGTCCTGACAAAGGGCATATTTTAGATTAATGGAGAAAACTTGTTCATTTTTAAGATCACTGGCAATTAATAGTAATTGATAGTTTCCTGGCAATATCAAAGAGTAATGGTTATCTTTGTTTACATAAATATAATCTCATTATTTCTAGGTTTTATTATTATAACAATCATTAAAATATTTAATTTTATATATATATATTGTAAAGGTAACTTTTGACAGAGATAGACAGAAGATGGGTTTGAATCTTGATATCATAAAATCAAAAATATACATACATATATAATGAGATCTTCAAGATGTGTACCATAAACTTTGGTTCAAATAAATACTAAGTTGAATGGTTAATTAAATTCAAATAATAATTTTAATTCAAATATATAATAATATTAACCAATGTGATGTTGCTGATTTATAATTTAAAATCACAAGTATTCCTCCCAAGAAGTATTTTATTTGCTTTTCAGTTTCAATAAAAAACAACAGAAAGGTACCAATTTACTTTTGGAAGTATTTTTTTAAAGGAGTAATTATCGTCAATTATTATTGTCATCTCAGCATGTCTCACAGTGGATTACGTGTTTTCTCAGAGCTGTAGATATTAACTAGCAAAGGGGTATAAAAAGCATATAATTGGATTGAGTTACAAACACAAACTAAATGAATTAATAATAAAAAAGTAACAATTTATTAATAATGAATAAATACTGTTGCATATATATATATACTCACAACTATCAACACATACACAAAAGTATTATAGTAACAAAAATATTTTAAGTTTAAACTGTGGTTCAAATTTAAAGCCTTATGGCATTTATAATGATAAGATCTTACCATGTTAAATAGGGAAACAATTACTAACTATGGTTTTTTCAAGTACCGTTCTTTTTAATATTTTACTGTTGTCTTTCTTAGTCTTGACAATGATGATCTTCTCCTTGAATAGAAGTGATGTTAGGGAGAATAAATACAGCAGCATTGGTGACATTCTATGAAGCATACTATGTACAGATTTTGAGTAATTTATATGGCACTATCCATTTCTTCCTTCACAGCATTATAGAGACATTGCATGATCTGGGTTTTCAAACTTCAGTATTAATTTCTAGATCTGACTGCATTTCCAGGAAATTTGACTGGTAGGATTGTTGGTTATCTATCCCCATATGGTAGATGATTTTTTTCTAAATAAATTTATCATACTGACTGTTGTAACTGGAGTATTGAAAAATTTATTTTAAAAACAATCAGTAAAATACTGCTTTCAGTGGAAAAAGAGTTTTAATCAGCAGTTGTTGTTTTTTTTTTCAGGATCACAACAATCTGGATTCAATAATAGACTGTATTTTAATGCAAAGCAATCTGAAATGAACTGCTGGGTTCCTAGAATTAGAATAAAATGCTTTTGTAGAAATAACTAAAAATATACATTTGTTTTTGAAAAATAAGGTTTTTAATAAATATGTTATGCCATTGCTCCTCTATGGATATGAGACTTGAACAATTAACTGAAAATCAATACACAGATTTCAGACTGTCAAAATGAAATACATGGTTAAGAAATCAATGATGCTACTGAAATTAGGGTGAAAATTAATAAGCTGAAATAAAGTATACTACTCATATTATTTCTAAGTGATAACATTAAATAAACATCAGAAGTTTTAAACTGTATTCTATAAGACTACGAAAAAACTAGAAAAAGATCTCAAGTTAGATGGGTGACAAACTGTGTGAGGTAATATGGAAAAATAGCAAACTAGCAAACACACAAAAATCAGCATTTTGAAATAGACTACTAATAATTGAAAATTATGAATGATGATAATATATACATATATTATCCTAAAATAGAAATAAATATAACATATTATTTTGTTTTTTGCATATAAATAAATATCATTACTTTTAACTTCTTGGTAAGGTTTGTAGTTATATGTTTTCATTGCTGTATAATGTATATAATAATTATATGAAAGAAAAAAATTATAATTCAGAAAGCGGAATCTAGGTGTCATGTATAATATTCTGTAAATATTCACAATAACATAAATGGTGCAGTTAGAATGTTGTAGAAAAACATTTTTTTCTCTAATTAAAATTATTGATTTAAATCTTCAGGATTATTTATTTCTGAAGGTATGCAATTCTCTTAAGGATTATGTTATGGATACAAATAAATCTATAAGAATAATGACTGGTTTTCTGATAATAATTTAATATTAGTGATTAAATTAAAGAAAATGTGATGCATTCTGCATGGAAAAATAATAGATTAAATGTGGAACTTCATAATAAATACAGAGATTTGAAGTAAGAAATTTGATAATTGACAAGAAGGTTTAAAAATGATTGGTGGATTAAAACTCTAAAGATAATACATATATTTGTTAGTCATGGTCATTCTAGAATTTTTTTTTTATTCAATGAAAGCAGCATATGGATCTGAAAAACAATATTACAATCCTATTAAATCCAGTAATTGCACTCTCTTAAATGATAACAATTATATTTTGAACAGGTGGACAAATTATTCTGATGTCTTTTAAATAATGATACATGAGTTGAAATGATAACTAATGATACATCAATTTTATTTACTTATTTAGATTTGAAAAAAAAATCTAGCTTTGTAAATCATGGCAAGATTACAGATCCTGATGAAATATCTGAAGTTTTAAAATATGGTGGTTATATATTACCTTCAAAAATACTGAAATTTTTTAAAAATATGTGGATCTGTGAAGTTGTTCTATCCAATTTTAAGGAAACTTTTATTGTTTTAATTTTTAAATACAAAGGGAATAGTTAATATTACAATAATTATCATGGAATATCATTATAATTCATTATAGCAAAGATACAAGAACTTTGTTGAATGGGCTAATTCCAGTCATAAATGAATGGTTGCCAGGGATTAAATATGATTTTAGAGAATTAATAAGCATTATAGACATGAACTTTGTTGGCAGGAAAATGCAAGAAAACAAGAAAAAGATATATTTATTTATTGTTTTTATTAATTTGATCAAGGCATTTGATTCAGTTAATATGATAGGTTTATAGCAGTTTGAAATTAATTGATTGACAACCAAAATTTATTTGTATTTATATTACAGCTTCTATATGATGAAATGAGAGAAAGTGTTAATAGTACAAGTATAAAATCTGGGATAATGATGAATGGTGTTAAACAGTGATATACTTGCTCAAATATTGTTTTCAACTTTTGGGACATTGGTAGTTTTAATTGTATATAGGTAGCTTAATCAAACAGGGATCAAGATACAACACAAGTTTGATGTTGAAATTTTTAATTTGAATCAATTAAAAGTGAATACAACTTCTTTAATTCTGGTATTACAGTATGCTGATGACTGTATTATTTTTGCCAGTTTAAAAGAACTTTTACAGAATATATTTAATATTTTGAATATCACATATAAAGGCATTAGTTTATTAATTTATATTTTAAAAAAATTAAGTTTTTTATCAGTCGGTGATGAAAGAAAAATCCTTAGAAACTTTTAGTTTAGATGGTTATCAATTAAAGCATGCAAAACAATTTAAATAGCTTTGTGGTTTTATAAGTAGAAAAGTAACTTAGATGTTGAGATATAATACAGACTTCAATATGTTGATGCTACTTTTAAAAAGTTATAAGATAGAATTCTTTATTACAGAAAAATAACTACTCTAATTAAGTTAGCAGTATCTAATTTATTTCATTTATTATTTGAAATTGAGGTTTGGACACTCTATTACCCAATATAAAAGCATTAGAAAAGTTTTACTTTTGAGAATGCTTTGCAAAATGTTAAAAATACAATGGCAAGATCATAAAACCAATCAGATGATCTTCAACTTACTGGATGTCATGCTATAAAATCCACTAGTGTAAAATCATGATATTTTTATATTGACATGTAAAATGAGTGAACAATAAAAGATGTCCTAAAAGGGTGTTTACGGGAAACTTAGGCATAATTTTCATGGAAAAGGTTAACTCAATTTACATTATAATGATTATCTCAAAGACATTCTAAAGAAGTGCAATGTATATTGTGTCTATTGGGAAGATATGGCAGAGAATAAAATATTTAGAACTATACTTAGACATGGTGTTGAAATATTTAAGGAAAAAAAGTTTTCTGCTGAATAAATTAAAAAACAAAATATTAAAATATTAAATAAACAGAAAAATGGATTGTGATATATATTTGGATATTTTTGTGAATCACTGATTGATTAGTATAGTTTACAAAACTCATTTCTTGAATAGTTTTTTCCACACCTATTTTTCTTTCTTTTTGTCTTTTTTTTCTTGTGTGTGTGTTAATATGGTCATTCTTGTTTTTGAGAGGCTGTTTATTTTTATACACTATATAAATTTATTAATTTAATTGTTAATCTTATAAAATTATTACTTCTATAATTATTTTTATCATTATCATGTACAAAAAACTCTATTTAGTGATTAAAAAAATAGTTCAAGATTCACCCATAACCAATTCAAACTTCTGATATCTGCTAATAATACATTACTGTCATGTTATTGAAATAATAACTACAAATTTAAAATATTTACTGGATGTTATTTTTTTCAGTGCTCCTACCTGTAGAAGAAGTGCTTACATAACCACCTTGAGGATCAAGATAATATGCAAAATCCACTTCATTAATACTCAAATTAAAGTCTTCCTTTTTTATTAATTGTAGTATGCCATCAATATCTTCTTTTTGGTACTGTCGAATATTAACTAAATTGCTGCAACTGTAATGACGCAAGGCACTACAAAAAAATATAGTAATTTACTATATATAATGTATATCAATTCTTTTCTTTTTTTTTTTTTTACAAAACAAATATTTATTTTAATTATTTTTTAAAATTTTGATAATATCAATTATAAAATAGTATTTTTTTTCCTCATGTGTCATAGCATCAGCCGGGAAGTGAACCCGCTAACCCAAGACAATTGCAAATAAAGCAGCTGTCGCGACCTCTCAACCACCAATGCTTGACTATAAAATAGTATTTAAAACAAACAATATCAAGATAAAATATTTTAAAAAATTCAGTAAATTTCTATCATATAGTTGAACCTACATCATTTCAAATGATATTCTTTTTCTTTCTTTTTTCAAGCATTTCTTTCTTGATTAGTGACAGCTGATTGCTCTAACCAATTAGGCTATTTTGTTATAAAATGCTTAGTTGGCTAGAACATTACTTTAAATACAGTATTTATAAATCAAAAAGTCACTGGTACAATATTAATACTAGTTATCACTAGTTGATCAACAACACTTAAAGATGAGAGAAGTATAATACCATTCAAAATTTTGTGATCCAAACTAGTCTGGGTGTTTTGCTAACACTTGCATATATTTAGAAAAATATAAATAAAGTTTGAATTTTTGTAAAAACATTAATTCAACTAATTGATGAAAATAGTCCCTACATGTAAAATGTCATCATTTCAATACTTTAGACAATCTTAAATTACATCTAATTATTTAAAAAAACTGACATATATATTGTGACCTGGCCAACTGATGAGTGCTGGTTCAGCTCAAATTGCATCTTAGGAATCATTTGTTTTTTTTTAGACATCTTTATTCACATATTTCAAGAATTTGTTGCATATTTAATATGCATATATTTTTATTATGTATTATATATATATATATATTTTTAGAACCTTCCTTCAAATTCAAAAGATAAATAGACAATCATTTGTCCCCCTCCTCTTTTTTTTTAAAGCAAGCACAAAATTATAAAAACATATGGGAGTATGCATAAGGGATATAATATGTACAATTAGATGGCTGCTAGTATAAATGTAAACTTGCATTATCCAGACGAGAAATGAATACACACACATTAAAAAATAATAACACAGAACTAATAAAGTAACATATACCCACATCTGGAAATATTCTTTAAGAAAAGTAAAATCAATAAATATCTGTAATATGTGTGTTTGTTTTATTTTTTATTAATTCTTTATTTAATTTATAATTTTAAAAATATAGCAAATAAATAATTTACTGAGACTGATCTTCAATATGTACAATATACATTAAAGGCTTGAGTAATTCTGCTTTATTATCTTAGTTGGAAGTTATAAATGGCTACTTATTAGTCTGCTTTCAGAACAGGCTATATTTGCCTGGTTAATGAGGTTTATTTAAACTTCTTTGTATTATTAATTTCACACTTTTGTCAAGTTGTAATTCTTTGTATCTACATAAACATATCAGTCCATAGATAAAGATGGTACCACCTTTATTGTTAATGGAGATTACCTTGACTAGAGGTTGAGATTGTTGATAGCTTAAGGATTGATTGCTATTATAATCTATTACACAATTTATGATAAAACTAAAGAGAAAAATGACGTGCTGAATAAGCATGCCTATATTTTAAACAATGAAATAAAAAATCAGTATAATAAATTATTGTTTTGATTAGACTCATAAATGCAACAAAATTATTATTTATAAAATTTGATAAAGCAGAAATAAAAATATTTATTTATTAATTACTTCTGTACAAAGATTTGTATTGACATAAATAATAAGCAGATGATTTAAACTATACACAGTAGATATAAAATAAGGATATTCATGGCTAAGATGTAAATATAAATTACAGTTTCATCTATGAGCATGTAATTGCTTGCTTTGTCTATCACTTGGTATAATCTGACTATTATGAGTGAATTAGTAGCACCTATTGCATAACTTAGACACTGAATTGAATGTTCCAAATACAAAATTTAGAAAAGACAAAATGATAGATAATGAATGATTAATTAAACAATTTGATTGACATAAAATCTTTAGATATTAAAAATATTATTTATTTAAATTTTCAGTGAAATATAAACACTTTTACAAAGCAGAAAGTTTATAATAAGAGGATAAGCCATATAGTATTAAATTAACAATACAATTAACTTAATTCAGAAAATTTCCAAATATGAATAAATCCAGGAACCAAGTCTAGGTTAATAGTGTTCTAGTTATATTATCTACTACAACTATGATGACTTTTATCTTCAATTAAGATAATTATTTAAAATATATACAATTTTGATTTTATTTCCAAACATATAATTCTGAAATCAATTTGGCAATATATAAACTGATATTTAATATGTAAAAAATTGTCATATTGAACATAAAAATCTGTTTGGTGAATTTAATTAAATCAAAAACATTTTGTTAAAAATTGCCCCAAATTAATGCAAAAAATAAGTTGCTGATGTCTCATAATAGGGGGGGGGGGAATAATAAAGCAGTGATAAGTTTTGAAGGAAAAATAAAATTTATTAGATATTTTAGAAACTGCTCAAGAAGGGGTTAAAATTGTGCAACAGTATAAGGCCCTGGGCTCAACAAGGCCCTGCCTGAATCAGCAAGATCAATTGCAACTTTTACAAAAATCAAAAAATAAATCAAAACATTTTATCATTTGCTAAATATAACTATATTTCCTCTTTTTCTGCAAAACTTTGTAATTTGTAGGCCCTATAATGACTATCACATGTGGATACAATTGTAGATGCAAAGCAGATTTTTCAGCTACATATAACATATTCACCTAAATGTTTTGCAATGTTCTGATCATGCTAATGTCAAATGTGAATAACAATAAATAATTTATAAAAAAAAAAACTTTTTTAAATAATACTTTTATGAAAATAGCTGACTAAAAAGTACAAAATAAAGTAATCCACCTCTTGATTAATTTGCCTTTCTTGGAAAGTATGAGATCTTAAGAATCTAGACATGTTATATAACAATTGGAAATTTCAGGAATATTGTCATTTCATAAAAGCATTTGAGGTCTTTTTGATTTTTATGATTTATTTGAGCCTCAAATGCTTTTATGAAATGACACCATTTCTACAATTTCCAATTGTTTTATAACAAGTCTAGATTCTTAAGATCTCTATTATTTTCTAAGACTGGCAAATTAACCAAGAAGCAGATTACTTTGTTATTTTGTACTTTTTAGTCACCTATTTACATAAAAGCATTATTTAAAAAGTTTTTTACATATTTTTTTTACTTTTTAGTTATACTTACACATTTTAAGAAATGGTTAAAACTACAAAAAAATCTGATAAAAATTATAATTTAATAATAAGAAATGAAAATAAAAAATATGCCCTCTAACAAATGAATTCTAAATTTAAATATCATTGATTGTCTACTATATAAAAATATTTATGCATTAGCTTTTTAATTAATTCTCTAAACTTCTATTACATATTTATTATTTGTTTCCAAAATATTTATGAAATATTAATTATTTCAGAAGAATAATTCAGGTTTTAGTAGAAAATATTTACTTAATTAAGAATGAGTTAAATGAAAATATTAATAAAATTTTATTCTACAAATATAATATTTTTGTTGACTCGGTTACTAATAATTTTTTCTAGGAAATGTAAGTATGTCAGTTTGAATTCTAAAGGAGAACAAGTTTTTTGTTTTCATTATTAAAAGTTCAAAAATGTGGATATTCCAACAGAAACATCGCCAGGGCAAGTTAATATAAAAGCATTTAATAACTAATTGTTTATACATTACAAGGATGCCAATTTGTGCAATTTAATTTTCTTGAATATTTTTATTGTTGTTGTGAATTCTGATTCAAAATAAATAAAATTTTAAATGATAATCATTCTTGTCTTGATTTATACTAATTGTATTCAAATAAGATATCACATGAAAATGTTGCATGAATGCCACTTTTTCTCAGGATGGCTCTATCTATTGTAGTAATTTTATTTCCAGGTATTTTTTTAACAATGTTATAGTGATCCAAAATTTTTAAAAAATTTCTATGGCAAGCTTTTTTTGTATTTTGTTAGACTATTTATATTACAATATATATTGTAATGAAAAATGCACCAATCACCAAATGGGGACTGAATAACTCTTATCTTAAACTCTCAAAAATGATAATATCAATAAGCAAAGATACCTGTCACATGAATAGTATCTGATACTGTACTATTACCTGTGCACATCAATATTAATAAAAAATCTCAGGGATTATCCAGCATTTAAATATTATATATGCTAATCAATATATATACTCAATACCAAATAAACATGATAGTGCGGCTAACATAATATCACAACTGTCAAAATAATACTTCACCTAAATATTATTTCTCTTACTTTTTTAATACTATAAAGACTCTTAAATATCTATATAATATAGTTTCTCAAGTTATGATGGAATACAAATGGTTATTTTGAGATTGTATCCAGCTCACCACTTTATAACATATAAACAGAGCTGAGAAAGTAGTGCCAATGAGGTCTAATGCAGTTTTAACATAAATAATATTCACTTGATCAGCTGCAATAAAGTATAATGAAAATTTAATACTAAAATTATACTAATATAATTATACCAATATGATATTACTAATATGCCCACTTTAATAGATTAAATATGAAAATGATGATGATGAGTAAAATGCAAAGCCTTTATTAAAAAAATATATAATATAATTACATTAACATTCCCACAATGTTCTTACATAACAAAGTTTTTTATATGAGCACTGTTCTTAAAAAAAGATTGAAGGTAGATGCACTGATGTGTTATAGGAAGCATCGTTTACACAAATTAAATAAACCAACAAAGAAGGTTGCCTATAGGTGGTATTTCCAATACATCATTAGCTTAAGATTTATTAAATTAAATAAAAGATTATTCTGTTTTAAAAGTCCCCAATATTTCTTATATTCATACTGTTAAACTGTTATTGTCTTAATTTGTTTGTTTTTTTTTAGGAATTTTTCACTAAACAAGAATAATATCTACATGGCCCATTTATACAACATTAAGGTCTTAAACAAAACATTCTATTTGACCTGTAACTATGAAATAATTATTATTTATTAAGTTTAGCATTGCTATTATAAGTACATTTCAGCTACATATAAACATTATTCATTCATTTATGTTAACATGTACACACTGATACCACAGGAATATGGCAATAAAATATGAGGTATATAAAATAAAAAAAATCTCATACTTAAATAAGATAATTTAAAAATACAATTATTTAACAGCTATAATAATAATAAAAAAAACATATACAATACAAAAAATTTCACAGTAGTTTGAATAAAAAAAAACACACTTCATAATCTGCTTATCGTTGATGAAAATATCGATTAATCCTAATGCTTATAACTAAACTTATTATATAAAAAAAATAAGAACAACACATAATTATCATTCCACATGAAACTTTATAAATAATTTTGTCCAAGATGATTTGAACATTTTATTACTTTCAATAGGTTTCATTCATTATTTATTAAGTTTTAAATTTCTCATATATAATAAATAACAAATTCTTTGTTATCTATTTCTAAAAGCTTCATATCATCTTGCATTGGTGGTCAAGAGGTCAGTGCAACTGCCTTGCACTTGCAGGCAGTTGCTTCAGGTTGTGGGTTCATGTCCCGGCCAATGCTATGACATTTAAAAAAAAAGCTTCATATCACAGGTGAGATAAAAAAATATCATTTGTCACCTCCATTCATCCATGACACAATGTTTCTTGTTTAAAAACAAATGATGATGTTGTTTACTACAAATTATTTTAAAATAATCCATTAAAAAGTAATTAAGTTGGGAATTCCTCAGGTGATTATGCGTCCTTCTGATCTGTATTAAAGAAGCAAGGGAAATTGCATCATTTTACTGAGTAATTCTCACAATTTTGGTTTCTTTCATAAATTGGCAAAACAAAACCATTAGGTTACATCAGAAATTTCACAGGTGGGTTTAATTAAGAATTTGCAAAAAATTAACAAACCCAATAAAGTCCACTCCATTAATCGTAGCTGATGAATCATCTTAATCATCTTGTAGTTTTAAAAGACTGAAATCTTAATCAATAAATTAAAATAATTCCATGATTTAAAAAAAAAATTCAGATGGCAAATTTTTTTTAAATTTATCAGCTCCAGCTATTAAATGCTTAATTATGTTTCTAAAAGAAAATAATTTTAATTGATGAAGATGATCAAAAGGTCAGTATCTACCCTGGAAGGTGAATATCTGATTATTTCTAGTCTCATCTGATCATTGTAGCTTCAAGCTGTGTAATAACAAATTTAAAATGACAAAATTAAGTAGATTCTTTGAAGTAAAAGAACAATAGGAAAATAAAAACTGCATTTTGTTGACATATGTTTATATAGTGCTGAATATATGATTGAAAAGTGACATATATTTAAATTGCTTTTTCACTCATTTGTACTTTGTATGTGAAATTTTCCTTAGGTTAGGCTGGCAATGGGTTTCTTCTAGATGACATTGTTCTCCTAGTTGTTTTCTGTGAGGTAAAATTAGCGATGTTTATAATTTCATTTGTATAGAAAAATTCTTTCAAATAAATTTATTGTCATGACAAATATACAATTATTTATGTTTGTTTTTATACTAAATGACAGACTATTACTTGATTTTATTAAAATCAACAAGATTAAAATTTCTAAATTAATGGTTCTTGTATTTTGTATACTTATTTTTATCTCTATGGCTTCATGTTGAATATATTTTTAACTTTCTGAAAATATTTTTATATTATAGATATGCACACATTCAAATACATACATGCATATTTAAATGTTTTGTGAAAGTAAAGTTTGTTTACAATAATATTTTAAACCAAATATAAGTCATTGAAATTCTGATTATGTTGCAATCAGTTTCAATCACAAATTATACTTTTTGTGTAATGTTGGATTGATGACCTAAATTCTTTAATTGATGAATGTTTTTACCCAATTTTAACATTGACCATGATTTTTAAAATTTAGTAACATGCTCTATCCCAATCTCAAGCTATGAACACCATTTTGGTAATCCTTGGCAACGCTGTATTCATACTTGTAATATAAATTGAAAATTTCTGTTCTAATAAAAAAAATATTAAGTTAGTTTTTTTTTTAACACTATTGAACCAATGAAATTATTCTCACAATGCTGAATATATAATTCTCTGGCAAGAGACACGTTGGCAATAACTAGCATTAAGTATTATAAAGGAATACTTGATCATTATTGATAGCAGTTTATTTTTATGTTTATTTTTATTGATGGCAGTTTGTCATTGGTTGATGCTCTTTAACAATTATTCTAACATTTTAAATGTAAAACTAAAACAATGAAACTTTATATTATCATTGAGATTCACAAGTTTACAATGTATAAGTATAAAATTTAAGAAGTAATAGTTCAGTGAATTCTTTTAAGATATTTACTGAGCACTTATTTTAGTCTACGAGTGTTAGTATTAAAAGTGATTATATCCATTATTAACAAAAACAAACTGTTAAGTTCTGCCTATTACTCTGTTACTGGAAAATCACAACATTCTAAGCAATTAGTAGAATATAGATATTGCTAAATAGCCGGTGCTGATCTTGTTATATCCGCACCCAAAAGATGATAGGCAGATACTAATTGATCACTTACACTTACAGTGCTGTTTCTTTTTTCAAATGAATTAATTTATTGATTTGAATTAGGTATTAAATTGTAAATAATGTCTATAGGGTTTGTTTTCAAAATAAATTATATTATTTTTATGTTTTTATATTGTTGTTGTTTTTTTCTAGCTTATTTTAAATAAATTAATATTTATGGGGAAAAAATAATGAAACTGATCTATTCATATTTTCTTGTCAACTTTCAGGTGTACAGATAGTTCCACAAATTAGGATAAGTACCATATACAATATCAGCACTAAATATACCTTAAATTTACTATTATCAAAGCCCCTTTAACAATTTTACCCCCTCCTATCATAGAGGAATTGTGATTAAAAAAAGGCATTAGTTATTAAACTTACCAAGTTGCAGTATCGTGCAATTTTCAATTCTTATTTTACCTTCTATTTATGAGTAGCTGAATATCTGTAAATAATGAATCTTATGAGGTCCAGCTGTTAAGTATTTACATGGAGAAAAAATCTTAACCCTGATTATAAATTTTATGTTTTATCTAGCCCAGATTAAAAAGGCCTATTAGCCAAATAGCTTATATAAGATTCTTTTTGTAAAGGAAAAAATAATAATCTTTATTAAACTATATCTTAAATGAGTTATCTACAAATGAAGAAAAATTGATATATATATATCCCACATGCATTAGTTACTTTTTTTATATATATATTCACTACAATATTCAAATTTTTATTGGAATGAATGTTTTAGTATGGAAATAAATTCTTACTGATTATATATTATGAATATTAAAACTTTGTAAAAGAAGATTCAGAGTAAAAATACTGAAGATTATTCCATCATCTGTTAAAAGATTTTAATTCAATAATATTATTTAGCATCATCTGAATATTCCAGATGATTCTTTTGTTTATTTACATTATGTGAGTGTATAAAATGTGATCTATGACTGGTGTCATTTCTTGATGATGATTAAGTGCTTCACAATTTAACAATGCTGAACCAGTAAATTTGAGCAAGCAGCTGTGTTAAGCATCATATATGTATATGACATATTGATAAAAACTTTAAACACCTTAAGATTATAATCAGCATATATAAATGAAAAATTGAATAATCTATGTAAAAGTTCAATTGTTTCCCATCTCTAACTCATAAGATGATTAGATGTTGCCTATGAAATGCATGCATATTGAGAATGATTGCATTGGAAAATTTGACCTGGATGATAATTTATAATTTAATAATAGAGTTTGGAAAAGATTTGATTGATTACCGATATATCTCAAATGCATTGGTCAATTTATTAAATTAACAATAGCTAATTTCCTAGACAAATGGTATCTATAATATATTGGATTGCATTATATCCTAAAGGACTAAATGTACATTCAGTTTTTATTTTGATCCTTATTTCTTCATTTTAACTTAGAAAAAAGAACAGTATGTTTACATATCACTTACTAACAAAGTTGGCATAAACAAAATAGTACATATGTAGACAGTGCTATAATTATCATGACATAATTGTCTAAGTCTATATATGTATATATTCAGTACATATATATGGTAATGCATTTACTTACCATACCCAGAATAACTCAAGTTCAAATTCAAGTTCGATAATCTATTATACTTATATCCATTTCTCTACTTTAGTAGCAGCATTTTAATCTAACTCCAATTTTGTGCTGCATAATGACTATATTCAGTGAATTTCATGCATTTTCTAACAATTATATAACTATCTATGTAAATTAATATAAAAAAATGATTAATACCTATCTTGATTTATTTATACAGCCTTCCTGATGCCTAAACAAAATAAGTTTACCTAGCTCAAAAGCCCAAGATCTTGATTTTGTAAAAGTATTATTTTTACTACTAATTAAAACTATTTGAACAAATCAAGATAAATTTTTAATTGCAGAACAAAAATTATATGTAAAATTAGTTATTTTTTAACTGGTATATATATTATTTAATTATACATAAAAATGTACTTTTCAATATAAATTATTTTTCAGATTCTTTGAGAAAATACTATGGTGCATTTCTCTATAAATTTTTTATCCCAAAAGAAGAAATTAAAATTAAGATAAAACATAAATCTTTAGGATCTGAAATACAATATACATTAAATTTAACTTTTACATATAACTAACTATAAGCGTATTTATTTCCATTATAGCATATTCAAAAATTTACCGAATTTTTATTTCTAGACAATTATTAAACTCCTTTATTATATTTTTAAACTTAAGGGGTAGAAAACAAGGCAAGCGACACAAACTTCTATAAGGGTTCTAATAGGCCACATATAAGAAAATGTTTTTACTTAAAACTGACTTTTTATTAACTGTTTATATAATTTAACATTTTTGTGATATATATTTTTTTAATGTTATGACTTACACACAGTCTGCAGAAATTATAACTATGAGCCTTAGTTTATTCAGTCTTTGTTTAAAATGATCTATTTATGTTAATACATTCATAAAAATGTTTTCTAGATTACATTTTAAAATTAATATTTTTGAATCAGTTGTCATTACTTGCGTAACCGCATTACATTATCAAAGATAACTTTTAATAGATTTTACTTTCATAATTAGTCATCTAATATGATCTTTGAGAATCCAAAATTATAACTTTATCTTTCTTATTGCATTGTCAAATCCATATAATATTAATATCATTTACGTTTTTTATTACTTTTACAATGCTTCATATATGAAGTATTAATAAAATAACATTAATATTATATGAATCCAATATTAATTGAATTCGTATATTCACAGCATATGTAAATAAATACACACAATTTATTAACTTTTACCTTTTATAACCGTATTTTTAAAACATTGAAATTGATTTACTAATAAATACAACTACGTAAGCAGCAGATAGAAATACTTAAATATATTTAAAAAAATTATCAATCAAAAAATAAAATTTGCTTTTACTTACCTGTAGAAATAACAGGCTGGATTTCTCAAAATTTTAATCATTGGTAATAAAAGTTTGCTTTTCATTTGATTTAAGATCTTTAATCTATCAGATATGCTTGATCAATATATATATATATTGATAAAACTATAAAAATAAAAATAAATTAGATTGTGAACGAAGTATTTTTATATAATATTGCAAGATAAAATAAGATCTAGATCAGTGGCGATTATTTTATTAAAATAAAATAAAAATCAATAAACTAATTAAGTAATTTATAGAGATTTACACATTACTTATATAATATTTAAATACATGTACATTGTCTATACTAGACTTAATGTAATTAGAAGGAACTTTAACACGGACCTTCAAGCTCTCTACAACTATCCACTCTACCCTATACAAGTGATACACATGACCATATACATATAAAAAAGATGAGTTCCAATATTCCTTTTTCATGCTGAACCAGTACTCATCAGTTAGTCCAGATCACCATCTTCCATACAAACAATCAGTGCTCAATTTATATTAAGATAATAAATCTTCAAACTTCAATGGACAAACTTCAATTTTTTCCACCCTCCAACTCTTCAGCCACCCATATTATTGAAAATTTGAGGATGTAATGCTCAAAGTCCTTGTTGATGCTGATATTATTGTCATATCCACGTTGTCTTTACGCTCCTTACATATAGGACCTTAATATGTCCATTTACATATATACCAGAGGAATGGACAGAAAATACAGGCTGAATATATAATATTTAAATATATATATATATGTGTGTGTGTGTGTGTGTTGTAACCAACTTGTTACAGGCTGTATTAAAAATAATTAGATAAGTAGGCAGCATATTCCTCAGCTTTAGTTTAAGGTTATTTAATTAATGGGAAAATAGTATTCAAATTTTTCCATGCATATTTTTTTATAATAATAATGGGTCTGAAATTATTTAAATATTTTATTTTCATTTCTACATGATAGTAGTAACATTCTAAACAAATTTAATAATTGTCACACCTTTTTTTTAATTATAATATGCATATTTTAATATGTATAGTAAATTCCTAACTTAGCTATTGAAGAGAGAGCAGTCAAGTCTTAATCCAATTGATAATGAAGAAAGAAACAGAAGTACAGCAGGAATCTTAAGCAAGTTATTGCATAGAATAGCAGAAGTTTTAATCAAGCTTTTAGCATACTATGAGTTTAGTCATAAAAATGGTTTCTACAATGAAAACTATGTGCTAAATTTAGGTAAATGCTACACATCATCTTCCTTCGTGTAATCTACCTTCACTAGAATAAAAACATAGAAAAGAATTTGCTCCCTTAAAGTAATCTGTAACCTAATCTTCAACCAAGAGCATGAGTCTCTGTCAGTGTTAGTCTCCCATAGGAAATTTATTAAGAGAAAATCAATAAAATTTTGCTATTGTTAATCTGGAAATGAAATACTGCACACCAGAAAAAGAACAAATTAATCATAATCATGTGTAAAAACCTTAAAAAAAAAAAACTCAGTGGAAAAACTGGAAATTATAATTGGGAGGATTGCATTAGATCCTAACATCTAGGTGCAGTGCTCTCAGATTTAAGGTGCCTCACTGATAAAAACCACAAGCTAGAAACAAGTCTGGGGATATTGGATGAGTAAAATGAAATTTTATGCACAAACCTTCTTGCATCTATTGATTACTCTGATTTGCATTGAGTGGTGTTACTGTATGTAAGTTTTGGCTCTATGTTAACTTTTAATCTCAATTTAAAATGTATCAGTGAATTGCTGTTTTTCATTGAATTCCTTCAAATCTGAGATATCATTATAATCTGTTCATATTTTTAACTAATTTGATCATTCTAGCTCTAATTCATTAAATTATTTCTTTCCAATAGCTTTTGTCTTTCCAGCTTCGTATTAAACATATCTTACTCTCATAAATGATTACTTTATGTATTAAATCTATTAGAAAAATTACAGTCATAAAATACATATTTCCTGTTAGACAAAATATAATCCAATTCTGCTTTATCTTTATTTGGATGCTTCCATATTCATTTCTGTTTAGTATTTTTTTATATACAATTTCTTTTCTACAAATTTTACAAGTTTGTGTTGTCTCTCATTTTTGTAACTATACCCAAATTTACCCACAGTCCTTTTATCTTTCAATCATTTTCCAACATATATATATATATATGGAAATTATGGAAATTCAAATGCTGGAAATGCCAGAATTATGACAAGTTTAACACATTGTTTGATCTAATCAAAAACATTTTGTATATCCATATTGTAACGATATATAAATATGTCGTTACATTAAATTGAAATAAAAACTTTTAAGTTCGCATATAAAAATAAGTGTATTAAAAAGAAAAAAAAACTAAACACTAAAATTAAAATGTTTGTTAAACGTATATATTCGCACAGATGCTAAACTTTAAAAATTTTTTTTTTTTAATAAATAAAAAAAAGTATTTGAATGTATTTTTTTTATAAAAAAAGATTTAAATATAAAAATAGTTTAAAAAAGAAATAACGTAAGTAAAAATAAAAACAGGTATTAATTAATTCCTGTAATCTGTAAATGGAAATGATTGTTTATTAATTATCCAAAAGCTGTCTAATTAAAAAGTCAGAGAGTAAATTAGATAAGAGAATAAAGAGATTTTAGCTTGACCAATGGAAGCACCAAGCCTCAGCCCGGACCCGAACGAAAATTTGGATTAGTGACATCTTTGTTCATTCAATCTGGAGATTTACTATAAAAAGAGAAATATTGAGTTCCAGAGAGTTTTTTTTTCGGACTTGATTTGATGAGAACGGTAAGACACACTTGCCGTTCTCTCTCATTTTTTTTTGTTTTAAAAAAAATATAAAATGAAAAGACTGTGATACAAGAATGGAACCAGCTAATGCTACCTCCAGAACATTATCTTCCAATGGAGACGTCGCGGGAATTAAAAAACAGGAACCTGGACTCTTCTACTGTAAGCTATATTGACACGAACTCTAAATTTAAAAATAACTAAGAACTTTCGTTCAAGCTTATGAACTTCTATCTGACTTTTAAGTTTAAAATCAATTGAAAATGTTTAATTTTATATATTTGCGTTTGATAAAAAAAAAAAAAAAAATCATTTCCATTTATTATTTTATTTGTATTAATATTTATTGTTTAAATTTTAAATGAGGAAATTTAAGGTTGGATATGGACGTTGCATAGATTCTTTAGCGGTTGATTATGTGGTGGTTTTCACATTCGATTAGAATATATATGTCAACGATATCGCTGCAGCATCTTACGATGAATGCTAATGGGATTTGTATATTCCCTATGCAAGTGACGTTTATCGATGACTTTGTATTTTGATCGGTTGTGTTTAATTTGGAATGTTTTTGACCGTGAAATCTGTGCAGCTGATCTATACTCAACATTTTAAAACAAATTTTATAAAATTCATTTGTGCGAACGTATCTAAATGTTAAATTTAAGTCGGGCGTGAATGGCTATATAGTTTTGTAAAGTTATATTAAGGGAGAGTAATCTTAGGTTATTCGTTTCGTGGTTGAATTGGCTCAATGGATTGGATATATTTGTGTAATTAGTAGATGTAGTATGAGATCCGCTACAGGCAGGATTGCATATATACGCCACACACTTTCTGTTTGCCTATGGATGGGTTTGTAAGTCGGCAGAAGACCGCAGTCCATTCCTATGGAGTTTTTTGTTTATTGTTCTACTTGCCAACAGATGTAACATTCCTGTTAGTGGAGAGTCAATGTCTTCTCTAATTCTACTTACTGTTCAGATGTACATTCTGGACAGTACAGTATTTTGTGTTGTCGTATTTTCATGCTACATTGAATACATAAATGTATCAGATGGATTGGCGCCGTTTTGACTACGAGCTTTTGGCCTAAGGTTAAATAAGGGAAAGAATATTTTCTTTTCAAATGCAGACCTATATAGTCTATTCATACTCGACTCACTAAATAAAAATTAAACTTATTGAAATCTTTTTAAATGTAAATTTACAAGTTAATATAAAAATCTAAAGGTTAAACTTATTCCTCGAATTTAGAATGATTTTATATGTGGTAAATAAATATTTTTATGTGTTAATTTCTGGCAGTGGCTTTTATTCTTTTATATTTAAGATATAAAATTTATATTTTATTATCTCTGCTACTCACTGAGCTAGTGACTTGGGCTAACGACCGGAATATTTAAATAAAGTGGAATCTTAACAGCGCGTATCTGCCTACTTTATAAATTTTCTAGGCTCAAATGCCTAGATGGTGCCCTGGTAGTTGCAGATATTGTTTTTGCAGTTAGATTCGATCTCCACTTACTTCCGATTGTTATAATATAAAAATCTTCCATCACAATAAAACTTGCTAAGACATAAAGCTGATTTATTTCCATACTCTGCCTCATATACCATAAATCTCTACAATATTATTTTCTCACTTTCTATTTATAATGAATTCCATTCTTGTTCTGCCTCCAATATTGGTCACTGCAGTAAAGTATATGTTTACTATTTAAATCAATTGTCTCTTTCTTTATGTTTTTTTTAATTTTGCAAGCACTTATTAATTACCAATTATTTTTCCAATTCAAACAATATTCCATTACTTAAAAGTTATCTAAATAAAATGTCATTATCAGATGGAAACTTAGATTTATTATCAGTTTTTTTTTAGCATCTCTTCCTTCCTGTTACAAACTTATGCCTTAGCTGATGACTTCACAGCCTCAAAATATGAGAACCATAATTTATTTTATCCATCATAAAATTTTAAATGAGAAGGATTCATATACATATTCACAAATTTCATTCTACCTTCCTAAAAAAAAAAAACCCAATTATGAATTATTAAGCATCTGAAAAAAAAAGTGGTGTTTCTTGGTCTTCAACTCAAAAATAAAAGCCAGTGAACTTGCCTTGGTAGCTTTAGTACATTGGTGAATGGCCCATTCATATTCTTTTTCCATACAAATAATCACATGGGATTGAAATTAAGAACTGTTTCTTTGAATTACCATTATGTTTTGAAATTCTAGATTATAAAAAGGCATTTCACTTTATAAGCATTCCCAGTAATTAAAGTTTTGAAATTCCAAGCATAGACTCAAGATAATGATAAATTCTAAAGTATGTTTAATAAAATGCAATGGCAATGATTAAATTATATGGAGACACTAAGAAGATTAACATTGATAAGAATGTATGATAGAATCACTCCACATCTTCAAAAGCTAAGGAAATAAATATAATTAATGGTTACTTAAATCAACTATATTTTATATGATGTCATTGTTGGTTTTTCAAACAATGCTTTAGAATTTCAGGAAATACTGTAAGAGCTATGAAGTGAAAGCAAGAAAATTAGAACTAAAGATAAAAACTAAAAATAATGTTTAATGGTTTTTTCAAAAAATGAAAAAATAAAGATAGATAATCATGAATTTAAAAAGTCATCATCTATAAATACTTTAGTCATATTAAGTAATACAAATGCAAATATAATGACTGAAATTAACCATAAAATCCAACTTTGATAGAATGAATTTGGTAAAATATAAAACATATTTATATGTGAATAAGAAGATTTTAAATGAAAGTTTTATTAATGCTTACATCTGGATATGAGATTTAGATACTTAGTAGAAAAATAAATGAGGGTCTATCAAATATATGAGTAAGAAAAGAAACACCACAAAAAATAATTCCTTTTGACCTTTCTATTGCTTAGATGGTAAGATATTAACTTTCATAAGTAATGAAAATAAAAATATTAATAATTTGATTTTCATCAAGATCTTTACCATAGCAGACTGTACAACTATGTTAAATATTTCAATGGATTGAAAAGAAGACTAGATAGGAAATGATTCTATAGGGTGTGAGTATAGGAGTGTTTCTTAGAGTTTTCTTCGTATAAGTATGAATAGCTTTTAGGCTTATACTCCTATCCTGCCTCATATTGTAAAGGCCAAATTATATATAATGAGAAGAAAATGAAAGAGTAAAACCTATAATTATTACTTCCATTGGGAATGACAAATTATATGATAATATAATGAAACTCTTTATGAACGAATGTGATAGTAAAAATGAGGAAGATAATCTATGCAAATGCAATCTCTAATGAAGGGCTAGAATATCTAATAAAGAGGGGCACATATCAAACATGACCAGATATCTATTTAGTTAATGTAATACATTGCACACTAAACTTACAATATTGATATGCATTATCCAGATTAATTTATATTTGGAAATTCCTACAATATTTCTTCTACAATCTTTTTTATTAATAAAATAATAATAAACAATGATTAAGTATATATTTAAATTATTTTTTATAAAATCATCTAAATTTGGAATATGCAACTCCAACTACAATTTGTTCTCTGTTTATTTATAATCTAATTAGTTAAATATAAATAGATAATCAAATTTCATTAAGCAATAATTCAAACTAAAAAAGACACTAAATCTTTTAAATTTAAAATAAGTTTACTTTAATTAAAATTAACAAAAAATTAATTTGAACAATCATCAATAGTAAAATAATACAGTTGGTATAAAAATATTATTTTGGTATAAAATGGGGGGGGGTAAACCAATTATTTGCTGAAATGTTCTAGTGACAAAACTGAATAGTGATTATCGTATTATTACTATGAAACATTATTCCATATATTAGAAGGCTTGATCAAGCACATTTTAATATTTTCTTAGCAATAGCAATTAAAATTCATTAGCATTAATTCTGCATATCACATATAATTAAATTACAAAAATATTAAGTCAGATGTCACATGACCTAATTTAATAAGCTTGTATTTACAAATGTTATATGTAGAGCTCGCAAAATAAGCTCTTAACAAGCTTTGCAGAATATCCTCAACCCCAGACCAGTTGCTGCTACTGGTGTCATCAGTGAGTTGCCAGGATATTCAAGCATTAGATTAAAAATACCAGGACAAGCCCAACACTTTATCTAATGTATAACTATTAAGTAGAAAATCTGAAATTTTCAGACATCCATATGTCTTCTGATCCAGCCATCTAACTTAAATAGCCATATGGGACTGAACTAAGCTTGTTAAGAGCTTATTCTGTGAGCTTTATATATAACACATATAATTAAATCTAAATCAAAGATCTTTTCAGGGAAAACAGACAAAAAAACTTTAGCACTGGTGTTAAACACTTGGAATAAGTACTATCTGAAAATCAGTAGTTTAATAATGATGAATATATCAGGAATAGTTTTCAATTGGGCTTTTTTTGCCCATCCATCATTTGACACTATACCAGAGATTCATTGACAAATGATTCCTGGAAAAGTGTAGCTCTTGTTGCTGCTTCAGTATTAATGCTAAAAGAACACTGAATTCATAATTAAAACTTGTTCAAATTTCAATTTTTTTCTCACCTTTGATTAAGTTCAGTATTATTGATTGCAGCAAACAAGCAAGAAAATGTACTGGAATTAGGGCAATAAAACATAAGATTTTATTGTACTCATCAAAGATACCTGTTGTAGGTTTCAAAATGCAAATCATTCCACTTAAGCATAACATTGGCAGCTTTTGCTTTCACTTTACTATCAGTTTTGGTTATTGTTGTGTTTGGTCTGGATTGCAGATCTAAATCAACAGTAACAAAAATATGAACACTTGAAGTTTAATTAATATGATTTATTAGAGATAAAAATACCTTTCATAATATACAATCAATGAATATACTTCCAGGTATATAATCTTAATTAATGCAGGGCTGATTATGCCTCAATGACTTGACTCACTTCCAGCTATGTGTAACAGCCTGCCTCATGAGTTTGTCTAATGACACTTCTGGCTATACCAGATAGCTTGACTCAAATCATCCTGAGTCTTAGCAGCTTCCAGTCCTTGCCTCACTGCATAGACCAATAGTGGAATGGCTAGAAGAGAAATGCTCTAGGTTTCAAAGGAGAACACATATCATTGCTTAGGTTGGACATATGTTCTCTGCCTTACCTCCAAAAAGGCTGACTATTAATGGCCAAATCATCTAACTCACAGAAAGCAATCAGATTCAGAGAGCATCACTGCCTATTGGCACATGCTAACCATTGGCTGATTTTTATCTATCTGTTTACTGATTGGTTAGCAGAAATGAATGGTCAATCCAAAAGGAATCTGGACTAGTCCACTTCTGAATGCAAGATGAGATATGATATCCCTCTCCTTGGCTAAAATTAGCCCTGAAGAATGAAGTCATACAGATGTGCTGGATGTTTTGTTTACTTTGTTGGTTTCCTTGGTCTTCTGCTATTCTTGTCTTGTTCATCATTATCTTTACCTAATGTTCTTGTCCCTGGATATTCTTTTGGTTTGCTGCTGTCTTCTGTTTGTGTATGATTTAGTCTCTGTTGGTTTAGGTGGTGATGGTGTTGGTAACCACCTGCCATTTCTATTACTACTTTGTAAAGTCCTTTCAATTGCATTACCACTGCTGGGATCTATTTTGTGGATCCATTGTACATTCTGCATAGCACCTGAGTACCTATTTGCACTTTTTATATTGTCATTTCCTTTTTCCCCATAGTTTGGATCAGGTTTCAGGGCTGACATGCAGGTTCACAAATGTCTATTGAATGGCAGTTTGTCTTTCCATGGGCCAGCATGGTCCACATGGAGTCTAGACCAGGACCCTTCAGGTTTAGGCCATAGAGATGTTTTGTCCTTTGCTGGCATGTTCAGTTGAGAGATATAGCCATTTGGCCAATCCTATGGGATATATTTTTGTACCTTTTGGAATCCAGGGTCATTAGTGGTCCATTCAGCCACTGTCTTACTGTTCACTGTTGTATGTGATTCCAAGTTAATCATGTTAATTGATTGATTTGATATAGTCAGCCTGTTGTAGCCTCTGTGACATGGTCCACCTTTATCACTACAAAGCCTAAAATGACTGAACCAGTCTTTGCCTAATAGATTACTGTGATTACCTGATACCCTACCAATGGTAGATATATTATCTTATTATACATTGTAATTTTAACTGATCTATCAGTTTTATTTGATGGCCTTGATAATCTGTGAGTGACTTGCTTTTAGAATGCAGCTTACATTCATTATTTTTTATTAATGATAGCCTAGATCTTTTTTGAAACAATGGACACTGCAGACTCTGTATCCAGTTCCTTTGTAATTAGCATGTCCTGTGTTTAAACCCAGAATAATTGCCTTTTATATGATTTATACAGGTAATTTGTTTATTTTTTTATGATTGCTTTTGTTATTTTTTAGAATGGGTTTTGACATTCTCATATTTAGTATGGGTTTTTCCATTCTCATATCAGGTATTTGTCTCTTCCTTTTAAGGTAAGTCACTCTTATATGCCCAACTCACTCACAAAATGTACATACCATATAGCATGCAGGCATTCTGTATGTGTGTACATCTTACATCTATAACAGTGCTTTATACCCATTGTTATTAAATTATCTGAGCTGGCTGGGTAATTGACTGCCCAGTGTTTAGTTTGATGTTTTGCAAATCATAATTACTTTTTAATGGCTTTGCCTGATTAGTTATTGATTCTGTGAGAATTGCTTATCCCACAAATAAAATGACCATGAAGTGCCTCATTCAAGAAATATTTCAAATCACACTTTAATGCCACTGTCTGGATTCACATTGCAAACTCTCAGGCTTTTTCCTCCTGCTCTTGGATGCAGAGATTGGAATAATTTCTCTGCATTGTTGTCAGAAGTTTTAGGGAAATATAATCTGAATAACTATTTGTCAAAATCTAGGTCAGACAGCTTTTCTGGCATAAATTGTGATTTCAGGATCTTGTATGTTTGAGGTCCTATTATCATCATTGCTATGGCTAATTTTACTTCAGGCTTCTTGATTTGGTTAGCTAGTAAGTAAAAAATTAATTGCTCCTTATAGCTTGACCAGCCCTTAGGGTAAGCTGGATCAAAAGCTTTTATGAAGCCAGTAAAATTAGCCATTTTGTAATTTTCCCTCTACATGTATGAGAAAAATAATTGTGAGTTATCATTCATAATGTTAATTTAACAGCTACAGTTTGTAACTGTCCAAAAATGATAATGACAAAGCTAATAATCGACTAGGGAGAGCTTCTGTCACTATATTATGAGTAAACATTCATGTTTGGTTTGCAATTTCAATCGACATACCTATAACATTTGTGATCAATTTTTTTTTAGAATCTGAATCTGTTTTTTTTATTCGGACAGATTTAAGTGATTTAACTTTATCACCATTATGTAAATACAACAAGTTTATCTCCTTTGAACTTATATATTTAACTTTACCAAACTGCTGTATCTGATTTTTATTTGGGCAGAAGCTATTTTAATATGACGAATGTTTTTAACTGCACACTTGCATATTTACACTATTTTTCCAGTCGTAGGGGAAAAATTTTCTTTTGTGAGACTATGCCAATTCTGTTGTGGTTGGTCTAATATGATTTATTAGAGGTAAAACACATTTACATAATATATAATCAATGAATATACTGCCAGGTATATAATCTCAATTAATGCAGGACCAATTGTGCCTGAAGGACTTGACTCACTTTCAGCTGTATGTAACAGCCTGCCATGTGAGTTTGTCTAATGACTCTTTTGGTTGTACCAGACAGCTACTTCAAGTCAGCTTTGGTTTTAACAGCTTCCAGTCATATTATGGACTTGCCTTGATGCATAGACTGGTAGCATAATGACTAGAAGGGAAATTCTCACTGTTAGCAGAGGTTTCAAAGGAGAATGCGTATCATCACTATGTTAGACATTCTCTGCATTACCTCCAAAAATACTGACTACTTATTGTCAGATCCCTACCTCACTGAAAGCAATCAGATTCAAAGAGCATCACTGCCATTGGCCCATGCTAACCATTGGCCAATTTTTATCTATTTGTTTACTCATTGGTTAATGAGAAGAAATCTGAACTAGTCCACTTCTAAAGGCAAGGTGAGACATGACGGTTATTATTTTCACAAATTTTTCTATGTGTAGGTTAGCCTTTAACTTAAATATACTGATAATTGATTACACTATTTCAATAATTATCAGTTAGCATATTTTTAGAACATCTGATTGTCTGAAGAGAGTATTTATAAAATGGTTGTATTAAAAATATTAATCAACATTAAAATAAGTTCTTTTCAGTTGGAAAATTGACTACTATTAAGTCAGGGAATTAAAAGATGTATCAACCTGCCTTAAGTTATCACATTCATTTCTTTGTTTTTTTTTTTAGTAAGTCCTAAGAAACATTTGAAACATTATCTATCCCAGCTGAACATACAAAATGTATCCAATTCTTCTTCACATTTCTGATGCTAAAAAGTGCTATCTTTGCTAGATATTCTGAGGCATTTAGATTTCCTAATATGTACACTGGATGTACTAAAACCTATCCCCAATTGCAGTAGTTATTATTATTGATTGTTTTGATCATACAACAATCTCTATGCAAACATTTTTTTTAACATTGAAAAGCACTTGTTTTTTAACTTGAAACACTAACCAGTGAAGAATCTCCAATTTTTATTCATTTGGGAGATTATAATCAGGATACAGATGTTACAATAACAGAACAGAATGTGAGTACTCCATGCTGTGAAATGCAATATTGGTAACATACACAAATTGAACTGCTTGTAAATTCAATAAATTTTTGTGTTCAGATGTAGTTTTCACAACAAACAAACTGAAAACAAACTAATAAAGAATTTATCAGTTTTTTTATGTTTTTTTTTTTTTTTTTTTTTGCATTCATTATTTGTAAAGTATTAAAGATTTTAAGACTTCTCATTCGATAATTTAATATACAAAATTAACAAAGCGTATGCCACACTTGAATGAGAAGCTATAAAGATACACAGAAATTATTACACGCTAAGTGCTTTCGAGGTCTTTTGCCTCATATTCATAGCGGTACTGTGAGCTGCAGAACGAAAAAATAGGGCAAGGGAAACAAAACAGTATGCAAAGCATATGCAAATGAACTAGATAGTCCAACATTTGGAGATGTCAAAGCAGGTATCTCGTCTATTGATGGAGTTATTATTGCCATTAATAAAATATGCTTCTCTGATTTTCCGCTTGATGTCATTTTTCTCAATACAGACTATTTTAGGGCTGGAAGGTTCAAACAAATGTCCTGTCTTTTTGGAATGCTCTAAAAATGTTTGTATTCCATTATTTGTTCATTTTTTATTTTTTAATTGAGATAGTATCTGGGGAAAAAAAATTCAAGTACTGATTTTCATTCTACTATCTTCTAGACAAATATTTCAAATGACAATAATAATCTATCCTTTAATTTCTTTTGTTAAAAATTTATTTTCCTATGTAAAATTGCATAAAAAGTACAATAGTTTGGATCTGAGTAGAAGATTAAAATATTTGAGGTATTGAAACAGTGAGATTCGTATTCGAATCTCAAGTTTCACCTTTTTCTGTCGTCTCTCACTGACCGGGCTATCCCACCCAAATTTAAACTTTTTGGTATCGAATTGTGTGTGTAACAATATTAAAAATGTATAAATATATGTAGAATTCAACATAAACACGCACACATTTCGATCTCAAATTAAGGCAATAAATACGGATAAAATAATATAATTTAGATTCCTTTTTAGTTAAATAAATTTTGTGTAATAATAATCATTTATTTTGAATTTTATAAAGTTCGTATTTGTTGTTTAGTTTAAATTTCGTTAAATAATAAGTCTAACAAAATCTGATGCAATAATTAATTAAAGTTAAAATAATTTTATTCCCTTTTGTCTTTGAAAATTTAAAAGCATCGGTCAGTGATAGATAATAAATTAATTATAGCAAAATTCCAAAAGAATGTAATTAACGAATGTAAAGAAAAACAAACAATAGCACAGCAAATTTCTTTCTAATTAAAACCAGCAGAGCATTGATTATCCTGAGGGCAAGATAAATAAAACCTAAAAATATCTCAACAGAAAAATTAAAAGATCAAGATAAGAAAAAGGAGGCCATCTTAGACTTGCTGGAGACTTTCACTTGAATTTTAGCTTTGCTCTCGAGTGGAGCGTCTAAAATATCTTAAATAAATTAATACTGCAAGGTATGACCGAGTAAGCACCGAAATTATTCTCCATCGGGAGATGGCCCACCATATGCCGCGCTTCACCTTGCCCATCGTAAAAACACCAAAATGATCTGCTGCCTGAAATAAACAAGAAAGCCGCTGCTGTTAAAAATCAATAAAACAACATGCCCAGGACAAGAAAGAAAACTTCTAATTACGACCAATCTGCTATTAAACCAATGGACGAAAACATCTTATCAAACAGGTACCTGTGTGTGTATCCCAAATTATAGAGTACTCTAGTAATAATAAGCTATAGCTCATCTCCTATTATTGTATAACTTCTAAATGTTAAAATTGTATATTTGTGAAACTAAAATTTGAGAATTAATGTAATTTGTAAATTTCTCGCATAATCTAGCTTACCCCCCCCTCTATCCTTCTTAGGTGTGTATTTCTCAAATCTACACTTTATTTATAATTATCATTGAAATATTACCTTCTCACAATTGTCTTATTTTAAAGCTAAATCCATAATCGCTTGAACAGTGAATGCGTGTCGAATTGTCATTAATATTTGCTTTATAAATAACTTAAATTTCATATAAATCGACACGCATTCAAAGAATCAGTTATTGTAATGCAGGGTCTACTACTCCGTAATAACTGGCATACTCGCTGTAATAATTCCCTTTTTAGATATTTTTTTTTATTATTAAATGTTAATGAATAATTATGTAAATTTCATTTCTTTGAGAGTCACCAATTTTCTTTCAGTCAACGTTGATAATGTTGGGCCGAGTTTGAAATCTAGTTAAATATTACCACAATCTTTTAGATATTATACATGTGTTACGTTTTGAAGCCCCGATGGCTCATTCCACGCCGTGAATACTCCGGATTCTCTAGGGTTGAATTAACCCCAGTCGTCCTACACAAGCGGACATGATAATGTTCCCGTAGGGCTTGACGACCGTCACGCAGCCAGCTGGCAAATTGCGACACGGACCGCTTGTCCCTGGTTATGCTCATGTGACACCTTACCTCTTCGGGTCGCGGCAGAGACCAACCCGAAACCCTTATAACTTATTCACGGCATTGCAGTTTAAACGCTGCCATTTTACATCGCCCTTCTAAAGCGTACCACGTGTTCTTTTATTTAGTTTATTATTCTCTCTATCACTCCGCCTCGGCATTATCTTCATCATATACTCTCAAATAAATGTTTGCCCTTAGTCATAAAATAAATATTTTTATTAAATAAATGTATGTCCACCGTTACTGATGACTCTTGCAGTGCAAAGTATAAATCCCTTACAGCATGCATTAGAAATACTCACTCGAGAACCCTAGGTAGCTAGATTATGCCTTCATATAAATAAATGCTCCTAATAAATAAATGTATTTTTATATATATAATATTACCAATTAGCTGTTGAGACTTTGAATTTAAAATATGATTAATAACATTAATAATGTTTTCTTTTATTAAATACGTAAATAAATAATTCTAACTATACGTCTGTAGTTAAGTTTTCATTTATTCGATGCCCATTATAGACATTTCCTCAATTATATATGTTAATTAATATTCGTTTGATTGTTGGCCAACTCGGAAACAAAACCCATGAATCTCGTGCATCTCCTTGACCACCGTGCCTAAAGAAGTGTTTACTTATGTTGCATCAGAGGCGTTATTCCGTAGATTGTATTGTGGAACCGATAAACTATGTTCGAACTCAGTATTACCGGTGGCTTCGTTACTCGATGGTGCTGCTGTTCTGTGTGATGGTCGAATTCTGCAATATGTTAATGAGATACACATGTTTTGACTGTTACAGTATTTAAGCTATAAAGTATTCAAAGGAAAAACATTTATTTATAAAATACATTTATCATTTCAAATAATCTTCTATTTTTTAAAAAACAAACAATATTAGCCATTTTACTTGATAAATTTATCACTGGATCATCATCATCATTATCAACCATTATCAATCCACTGCAGGATGAAGGTCTCTCCAAGTTTAATCCATCTTCTCCGATCTTTAGCTTCTCTTCTCCACATCACCCCTGCACACTTTCTTATTTCATCCATCCATCTCACATGTGGTCTCTTTCTGGGTTTTTTACAATCTCTTGGAATCCAGTTTAAAATTTCAATTGTCCATTTATTATCATCTTTTCTAACAATATGTCCAGCCCAACTCCACTTCAATCTTTTAATTTTTTCAATGAGGTCAGTAACACCTGTTTGTTCTCTTACCATACATTGCATTTACGATCTCTTCTTGTTACTCCCAACATACATCTCTCCATTTTTCTTTGAGTGGTCTGAAGTCTCTGAATTGCTCTTCTATTAAGTGTCCAAGTCTCAGATCCATAAGTAAGAACTGGTAAAACACATTTGTTAAAAACCTTCCTTTTCAAACACATAGGCATATTTCCTTTTAGTATCAAGTTATTTCTACCAAAAGCACTCCAACCAAGTTTAATTCTATGATTAATTTCCTCCATTATGTTTCCATCTGTATTAATAATCTGACCAAGGTATTTGTAACTGTTAACTTCTTCTAATTCATCATAATCAGTCTTTATTTTCATAATTTGAGCAAATCGATTAAACATTACTTTAGTCTTTTTAACATTTATCTTTAATCCTACTTTCCTACTTTCATCTGATAATTCCTGCAACATTTCCTGCAGATCTGAAGCATTATTTGTAAAAACAACTACATCATCTGCGAAATCTAAATGACTTAAATAATCACCATTTACTTTCACTCCTTTAGTTTCCCATTTTAATCCACAAAATACTTCATGCAGCACTGCTGTAAAAAGTTTTGGAGATATGGAGTCACCTTGTCTTACACCTTTCTCAATGTTGACTTTCCCAGTGTCATTATGTAATCTAATTGTTGCTGTTGCATTTTTATAAATATTCTTTAAAATATGACAATATCCTGGATCTATACCTTGATGATCTAATGCTTTAATCACTGAAGAAATGTTTATAGAATCAAATGCCTTTTCATAATCTACAAATCCTAAGCATAATGGCAACTCATATTCATTTGTCCTTTCTATAACTTCTCTCAATACCTGGATATGATCTACTGTACTAAAACCACTTTTAAATCCGGCTTGTTCTGTTGGTTTGTGGAAATCCAATGTTCTCTGTAGACGAGTAGTAATTATCTTGGTAAAAATTTTATATAAAACAGATAAAAGGCTGATAGGTCTGTAATTTCTAATATCTTCTTTATCACCTTTTTTAAATATTAATATTATTACTGCATTCTTCCAATCATCCGGTACATCTTTATCATTTAGACATTTGGTATATAACTTTGCTAAAAAATTTTCTATTTCTTCACCTGCTTCTTTTAATATATCAATTATAATTCCTTTCCTTTCTTCATACATTTAATTGCATGTCTCACTTCTTCATTTAAAATTCTGGGCAATTTGGAAGATGTAATAGATATAGGAGGTACTTGTTCTTTATTACTATATAATTCTTGATAAAAATCTTCTACCAATTTCATGATGTCATCTCTCCTTCTAGTAATAATTCCATCTTTTTTTCTTATTGCAGATATAAATTTCCTACCAATACCAAAATGTTGTTTTACATTCTTAAGACTTTTATTTTCTTCTACAGCTTTCCTTGCTAGTTCACAGTTATACTTTCTTATATCATTTTCAACTCTTTTCCGCACCATTTTACAAAATTCGAGATATTCAATTCTTTTTATCACTGGATACCAGAAAGTAACTGCATTTCACATTGAAATCATATTCCACATTGTTAAGTGTAAATACTTGTTCACTCTAATAATTTGTTATTGTTTCTATAAGTATCAACAGCACAATCAGCATTAAAAAAACAACTTTATTAAAAAGTATAATATAATAGCAAAATATTCACATTATGACAAATCGTAATGAAAAATTGCACAGAGAATTTGAGAATTACTTCTGATGCAGATAACTATAATTGTGATAAAAAAAGGTATAGCAAAAATAGCAACAATATTCCTTTCATATCTCATCTATTTCAGTTGCCTTTTACATTTCCTTAAGATTTTAATTATTTGTTCTTTAAGTGTTCATTTGCAAGTTATCAAATTTATTATATAAATTTTAATGATTCTTTGCTATTAGCATGATGCTATAATTTCTGACAAGTTTTCATATATAATATTTTTTTAAATTTTTCCAATTATATTTAATTTTATATTTAATTTTCTGCACCCTTTAAATCTGATATTCTGTATTCTCATGCGACAGAATTAGTTTTTGCTAAGATTTTCAATTAAATCAAGTGCATCCTGATATACAACATTTATGTTTTTAAGGCATTATTTTGATTGTGATAATTCAAACTGTTTTTGAGATCTATTTTATAATATCAGCCAATTTCTTTTTTCAGTCTTGATTTGTAATGATAGTGATTGTGGTTCATCAGTAAATCTCCCAAAAAATTTAGACTGACTAAAGTAAAAATAATGATAATCAATACTACATTGCACTAAATTAGATATCTAAACATAAAAAATGTATGACTACTGCAGTTGAGAATCAGCTCTTCCTACTCAAGGTAACTGTGTATAGTCAGGCAAGCTAATCAATAAATGTGGCAGATGACATGTTTTCATTTGAAATGCATGACGATGCATATCCCAATCACAAATTCATTGGCTTGGACTCATTTACTGTGTATTGCAAAGATGCAGTAGGAAGCACTGAATGCATTCAGTCACATGTAAAGCTGATAGCTGTGTTTTTTGTTGTCACAGTGCACAGATTTAAATAGATTAATATAAAAAAAATAATACTTTATTATATTTTTTTTTAAAAAGGAGTGTACTGTTTGAAACAATTACAATAAAATGTACATTTTAATACAGAGTGGGAAGAATACCATTTCTTTGCAATGGTGAAAGCAAAATATGTGGGTACTTTCAAAAAGGGAAATATCAAAGATGTTTTAAAACTATGCATGCAAGTTTTCATAAAGATTTTCTGTTAAAGACTGAATTCTTCAAATAAAAATTAAAAGAATTTAAGTTATAATTAACTGGCCAACAATCATATTTTATTACACCCATTAGTAAATCTAAAGCTGTGATAGTTGTATTATTTTATTTGAGACACATATTAACAAAACATAAGAAATCTTTCACAGGTGGATAAAAAAAAGTATTTGTAGAAGCTAGCAGTTTATTATTTGGTTCATTCAAAAATAAAAATAAAATTATTCCTGCTATTAAATATGTATAATTTTCCTGTAAAACTGTCATGCATTGTATAGAAATTATAAATTCTGATATGGTTGTACAATTAATCAAAATTATAACTATCTGCATTTGTTTTTCTTTGTAGTTTGAATAAGCCCCCAGCATACTTGATATTTCTGTTTTATATTTTTATAGAAATGATTTTTAAAAATGTGAAAGAAGAATTATTAATAATATTATTTAAAAAAAATAAAATATAAATTTTAATTTACAAAGTTATACCGATGATAATTGATAGTATACAATCAGTGACTGGAATAATCAATGGATTTTATTTATATATACCAAAAAAAGATGTTTTCCCAGAATTTCTTTCATATCATTATATTATTCACCAGCAGGCCCTCTGCTGTAAAATTCTAAATATTCATCATATTAAGGAAATGTGCATGAAAAGTTATGAACTGCATTCAAGGTAAGTCTTTAGAAGAGGATGTTTCAGACTCTAGAAGAAAATGAATATAAATATGAACTGTTATATCACACAGATGTTTGTTAATTTAAGTTGTGGTATATTTTTTGTAAAGATTCAGGGACCTATTTCAAGAGTTTCTTAACGGTGTCTGTTTGATAGATGTAGAATTCTTTGTCAACATTATTCTTTATCTTGATGAATTTGTAATTGTAAAAAAGAAACAAAACAATAGCTGAAATGATTGGATGTTAATATTTTTAAAAATACATTAAGCTGGTGTTTGACCAGATGATGAAAAATGAATTGAAAAATTTCAAAAATATTTATAATGAATTGCCAAAAAATGGAAGTACATTTGACAAAATCTCCAATTACGTAAGATTGGCCCATACTTAAACATTTGGGTTGAAAAGTTGGATGGATTCATTCTATCTTTTCACAAAGACTTTACCTTGTGTTTGAGAATGAGAATATTCATTTACGTATAGTTTAAAATCTATAAAACACATGTGCATTAGCCTGGTCACTAATTTACAATTACAATTTATTAACATAGTGCTATATAAATAAATACCTTACTAAAAATAAATATTATAAAAAATAATAACTCTTCCCTTTAAATTTGGGAGTTATTTCCATGAATTTATCATACTAGGGCCAACAGTTACATTCAAGAGTTAACTCTTTGATGATACTGATGTGAAACAAATGGCTGAAAGTATAAATGATACATTTTTTTTTATCTTTGGAAGAAAATAAATGGCTTCTCCTGCAAAATAACATAATTTTAAAAACATACAGTCAAAATCTATAAATCACTTTTGAAGTTTAATAGATGATGAAAATTATCCACATTTTAAAAAAAAAAATGCATTTAATATTGTATTTTTGACTCTGCCTACCTCTGTGAATCTACATTTTCAATAATAATATAACTAAAAGGGATTTGAACTCAGACTTTAATAAAGAATATAATTAAGTCAAAATCCTGTTCATGTTACACAGAAGAATATTTAGAATTCTGAGCAAGAATAGCAATTAGTAAGTATATAACTTAGATATTCAAAATTAATGAACAGCATGGAGTTCTAATCTTTCATATTTCTATTTAGAATTTATATTTTATATTGATTTTTTAAAAATTTGTAACAGTTGATATCAGTTGTAGATCTAATTATTACATTGTTATTGATCAATGGTGAACTGCAATCCTTGGAGAAAATTAAACTAGCCCTTATCCTGCAAAAAGCTATCCAGTCCTGGTCTTTGTCAATAACTAGATTGTTTAAATTGTTGAAAGGATTCCAAGTTTGATGTTTCTGATCGTCTTATTGTGTGTTGTTATTTATATGAATTAGTTCGATTTTCAATTCTGTACAACGTTAATGTTCAAGGCTGCACTTTGCATCAGACATAATCTTCATTTTAATGAATATTTAAGGTCAGTAAAGCCAAATTGATTTTAAAAAACATAATACAGTATATATTTTCTAATAATTCTAATTCTCAACAAAAACAAATATAAGATTAAATTATGTAATTAATTATTTTATTCCAGTACAACCAAGAAAAAAAAAGTTAAAAATAAATGATAAAAACCTGTTTGTTTTTGTTTTAACCAGATTGTAAGAATAAAATGAGATAAATTAATATTCTATTGACGAATCTATGTTTTTTTTAATACTTCTAATTCATAGCAAAATAAATTTTATTTATAAAATTATTTATTTCGTGTTAATCTTCTATTTAATTTTTTTTTCCCATACAAAGATTTTTTAATTACGCGGCTCTATTTTTAAAGTTTCGCTTTACCCTCTAATAATTCACTATTCCAATTTAATAAAGGATTTAATTACTTGGTAGTTAATTAGCTCTCTAAAATATAAACGTGTCTTTTTATGCGTACACTCGTACATACATAGGTATTTGTGTATGAACATGTTGCATATAATTTTTTTAGTAAATATATATTAAAACATTACTTACCATGTTTTGAATTCAAACTTAAGATTTTACATATATTGTCATAATTTTACTTTAATTGTTCAAATTAAAACTTATTTTGTTATCATTCAATATAGTAAAAGTTTCTAAAGAATAAATAAGTTGATAAACAACTTTTCATGACCTAAATAGATAAAATTATTTCCTATAACTATTATAGTAATAAAAAAAAACTAATACTTTTTATTTGAAATAAAAGTGTACAAAAATTGCTTTTAAAATTGCTTATTTGCTGCTAAAAGTAAATAATATTTGTTGTCTTTATTATGATTTAAAATGTTATAATTATTTTGGCGTTTTTATATTCAATTAAACTACTATAAACATTCGGACGTTTTTAAAGATCTTTCTAGTTACTACTGCTTTCTAGCGTAAATAAATGACAATATGCTTTTCTTTTCAGTAGGAATTTTCTTCCAGTAGCCATAAGAAAAAACGATTGCAATAAATCAAATAGTAATAATAAAGCATTTCTATAATAAGTATGTACAACGTACCTAAAATTTATGAACCCCTCTTCTTAGTTAAAAAAGTAATAAAACCCCTCTTCTTAGTTTATTCATTTGTTATATGGAATGCAATAGGCTAAATACAGTATTTAAAATTAAGTATAAGAATTCAGTCTTTTTAAAGCTAGAGACTGTATTAAGATCTTGAATTAATTTAGGGAAGAAACAGAGATGTGTAATGTTTAATAATATATATATAGTCCATGGCTACATCTGTAAGCTAACAGGAGATCCTTTAATTCCTCTTGGAGGTCTTAAAGAAATCGAGCAGAGCTAATCACCATTTCATACATTCTCTTCCTTGCCACTGTTATTACTATGAGATTATTCATACATCTTATACATCATAGGGTGTTTATAGACTTTTTGCCTCTGAATTTAAAATCAGAAAACATCATGATCTTTGCCTGATAGCTCTTAACTGAAATATCAGTTGAGTTTTCTTGAATGCAGAATGAGTGTGTGTGTGTGTATGAGGGGGGGGGGGATTAAATAGATATTTACTATCATGACAAACAAAAATAAAACATGGCTCTTATTTCCTGGAGGCTGTAAAGTTTCCAGTCAGGGCAACAGTTGGTGGCTAAAGGCAGAGAATCCTACGAATCCCTGATTGCAAACCCATGCTACTATTTGTTGGGAATATTTTATTTAGGTACTTACAACTGCAGATCACTTTCAAGTAAAGGAAGATTGCAAGTATTGGCAAAAGAATTAAATGGAACCCTATTGGTCTTTGTGAAGTTAGAAGAAAAGGTGAAGAGATAATCACAAAGGCATAAATATTGGAAGTAAAAGTGGAGTAGGATTCATTATAAATTAAAAAATGGAGAAAACAACATTGTGGAAATTGATGGTATATTGGACAGAGTGGCAAGATTAGTTATTCAACTTAATAGCAAATACCAAATGCAGATTGTTCAGATTCATGCTCCAACAAGTTTTCATAGTGATGAAGTAGTAGAGGATTTTTATATGGATGTACAAAAGACTTTTGATCAGATCAAATAACTTTTTAAAATTGTTATAGGAGACTTTAATGCCAAAATTGATAAACAATTGAAAGATGAAAGTGCTGTAGAAAAATTTGGTTATGGTAATAGAAATGAGAGAGGATATAGACTTATGAAATTTACAGAAAAATATAAACTTTATATTAATAATAATCAGAAAATAAATTATTTACAACAGCTATATAAATATCAAAATTTTTTATACATTAAAAGCCTTTTTCAGCACCTAATTTTGTGCCCTTTTTAAATGTTAATAATCCATTATAGAAATGGACATGGTAGCATCCAAATGAAAGTACAGCAGAATTGGATTATATTTTGTCTAACAGAAAATACATATTTCAAAATTGTAATGTTCTTAATAAATTTAACACAGGAAGTGATTATCAATTAGTAAGATGTAAGATATGTGTTAATGCAAAACTAGAGACAAAAATTATTAAGAAAAACAATATTCACAGTTGATATTCCTAATCTTTAGAAACATTTTAATGAATTTAAATTAGAACTTGAAAATTGTTTTTAAATATTAATAGATTTTAAACATGAATGAAATCAATAAGAAAATAGCTGATACACTTTTAAAAACTGCATCAAAGATAGATGATTAAAAAAAAAGCAGCAATTGATCACTAAAATTTCTACTGAGACTAGAGGATTTATGAAGAAAAGAAGGAATGCGAAAATATATAAAATGATGTATTAAGAAGAATTGAATATCTCAAATTTTGTAAAATGGTGCTAAAAAGAGTTTATAATGATATAAGAAAGTATAATTGTGAACTAGTGAGAAAAGCTATAGAAGAGAATAAAAGTCTAAAGAGTGTAAAAAAAACATTTGAGTATTGGTAAAAAACTTATTTCTGCAATAAGAAAAAAATGGAATTATTACTAAAAAAAATGGCATCATGAAATGTATAGAAGAGTTCTATCAAAAATTATATAGTAATAAAGAATAAGGAAAAATATTTCCTACAATTATATCATCTCAATTTCCCAGATTTTAAATGAAGAAATGAGACATGCAATTAAATTTATGAAGAATGGAAAAACTCCAGATAATGATAGAATTATAATCGATACCTTAAAAGAAACAAATGAAAAAATATAATTTTTTTTGACAAAGTTAAATGATAAAGATGTACCAAATGATTGAAAAAGTGCATTACTAATATTAATATTTAAAAAAAGGTGATAAAGAAGACATTAGGAATTACAGACTTATCGGTCTTTTATTAGTTATATAAAAATATTTTCCAAGATAATTATAACTCATCTACAAAGAACTTTGGATTTCAACTGCCCAAAAGAGCAAGCTAGATTTAAAGTGGTTTTAGTACAGTGAATATGAGTCATTAAGCTTAAAATTTGTAGATTATGAAAAATCATTTGATTCTATAACCATTTCTTCACTGATTAAAGCAATGGATCATTGAGATATAAACCCTGGATACTATTATATTTTGAAGAATATGTATAAAAATACAACAGTAATAAATTATATTACATAAGGATACTAGGAAAATTAAGAATGAGAAGAGTATGTAACAGGTATGACTCCATATCTCCAGAACTTTTTACTGCAGTGCTGTGAGAAGTATTTTATGGATTAAAATGGAAAGTTAAGTGAATAAATGTAAATGGAGATTATTAGTCATCTAGATTTTGCAGATGATGTAATTGTTTTCACAAGTAATATTCCAAAGCTTCAGGAAATGTTGCAAGAGTTATCAAATCAAAGTAAGAAGGTAGGACTAAAGATAAGCATTTAAAGGACTAAAGTATTGTTCAATTCTCAAAAGATGAAAATAAAGATTGATAATGATGAATTAGAAGAAGTTAATAACTACAAATAATTTAGTCAAATTATTATTACATATAAAAACATAATGGATGAAATTAATCATAGAATTAAACTTGGTTGGAATGCTCTTGGTAGAAATAACTTAATATTAAAAGGAACATAAATTCTTCTTTCTCCAAACATTAACTTTCTTCTCACAGAATATCTAAAATCAAGATTTACTTTAGATAAACTTTGAGTTTTTACACCTTTATCTAAACAAGAATGAATTCTGAAAAAAAAAACATTTCTGGATTCCAGTTTTAATCAGCAAATGAATTAGAAAAGTGAAAATCACCTTTTTGTATGTGTGTGTTCTGTTATCTACATTGTTTAATTAAATAATTCATAAATGTAGTAATTTCCTTTAATTTAATAAGATACAAATAGTGGATTATATATCATTTTCAATGATTATCAATCCATTGGAGAATTCTCCAATCTCTAGCCTCTCCATCATCTTTTAGTTCTTTTACATTTTTTTGGAATTTCAACTGTCCTATCTATTATCATTTCTTCTATCAGTATGTCCAGCCCAACTTCACTTGTCTCTTAATACTTTTAATGATGTCAGTAACACCTGTTTGTTTTCTTACCCATGTATTTCATTTTCAATCCCTTCTTATTGCTCATAAAATGCATCTTATCATACTTCTTTGAGTGTTTTAAAGTCCTGTCTTTTTCTTCTGCTAAGTACTCAAATCTCAGATCAACAAGTAAGAAATAATAAAACACACTTATTAAAAACTTCCCTTTCAGACTCCTATTATTTTTTTAGAACAATCTTGCCTACAAGCCAATTATAATCTGTTTCTTACATGATAATTTTTATAACAACCAATTAGAAAATTTTTATAAATATAATTGTTCAGGTTGAAAAACAAGTCAAAAACTTGAATATCATAAAATTCTTGGCATTTCTTTCTAATTAAAAATGTTCTTTGCAAAAAAACAACAACAAAATAATCAGGTAATTGTACTGATTTGATTTATCTTGCATTGAAGAGATAAAGAGAAAAGAAAAATAACTTTGATTAAAAATAAAATTTACAAAATATTAAAATCTTATTTTGTTTTTTTTCTTCTTTTTAAAAATACTCTTAAATATAAAACTTTATCTCTCTTAAAAGTTTTAAATTAATACTTATTAAATAATTTACAAAAAAGAGGAAATTATTTTTATCTTAGTACATTTTCATAATTTAAATTAATAACTATAAATTAATTATAATTACTGAAGAGAGAGAGTTAAAAAAACTTATTTGCATTCTTTAAAATTTTGTTTCTCTTCTACAATCATTTATAACTCTTATTGAAATATTCCAAAATTAAAATCATATTTAATAAATTTAACATTTGAGAATTCTCATATTCTCATATAGAGATTTAAAATATTTAGTTAAATAAAGAACCATTAAAAATATGTATAGGAAAATTAAATATTATTTCCCCCATTATTTAAATAATTTTATACTTAAACATGAGGAAAATGCTACCAACTAGCTAATTATTTTTAATGCAACTATATAGCCACTAGTTACATTACTCTAATTTTACATGAGAAATTAAATTTAGTTGAATTCTTTTTTTGACATTTTACTTTGATTCAACTAATTTCATTTCATTACAACAAAAATTTATGATAGTTATTCTTAGCTATGCATTAACATTTCCACAGATTTACAATATGTGATATTTATTTTTATCCATGTTGGCTATGAGGTCAAAAGTAGTTGTCTCACTCCTTTGATATATTTTATTTCTGAAGATGCAGTGACTATTGACATATATATGCATGCCTGCTTACAGCATGATGATGGATGGAAAACTTCATCACAGAACATAAGTTTGCAATGCAGTATGAGCACCATAAAAACTATCTCAGTTTAAGCATAAACACAACTTACTTCAGAGATAACACATTGAATAAATGACCAAAGAAATGTTTGGCTAAATGTAGTACCTTGGCTATTTACTTTATGAATCATAGAAGCTCCACACCCATGATACAGTTCTGTGCCTGATAGACAACTCAGTATTCTGCTGATAGAGACATACTTTCTTGGAGCATATTTGGAAAAACTTTAATCCTTAGGTAGATGCAATGCTGAGATAAAACTTTGGTGTATCATGAACACACTACATCTTTCTATTTATAAGAACATCACCTATCCACCATCAGCACTGAAAACAAAGTTATCATATTTCATAATATTTACCCCTATTTCTGCAAAGTATTTTTTCTTTCCTCTGCTTTTTCTTGTTTTCTTGGTCATAAGCACAACTGCACCCTGCTTTGGGAGACTGATGATCATGATCAGATCTCTTATAATAACTCTCTGTGTTAAGAGGTGATCTACTCCTGGTTTGTCTAATTATTTGTGTTATGTCAAGGGATGAAGGGCCGTATTCCTGATGAGTATTTCTTTGGTAAGAGTTTGATCCACAACCAGATTTTCTAATTATTCAGGTTTAAGTAGGACTATTGATACTACCAGCTGATTTTCTCCACTTTCTCCTCCAGGATGGCACACCACCTCTTCTGCTCTGGTACCATGGTGGTGTCTTGATTTTTTTGTTTCCAATATCAAATGGCTTTCGTATATGGATTATTGTCTCCTCTGTTTGGTAATTGAGTTAGAGAATTTAAGTCCCCTTCCTTTTCAGCATATGCAGAATTTCTACTGTCAAATACATTTAACAATTCAATCATCAGCTCAATTGTATGCCTGAATTTGCCAATTAACATTTTTTCAATATGGCTTAGAAAAGTGTGTCTTAATATTCTTATTATTTATAATTCTGAGAAAAGATCTGCAGTGAATGAATCTCAACTTTGCCACTCGCTTTTTCAAAAATGAGGTGTAGAGCTCACCATGAGGACACTTTTGTTGGGATACTTTGCTTAATCTCTTCCTGGTTGTTCTCACTCCAGTGGCATTTCATGATTGCTTGCAAATATTGTGAGGATGGCTAAATAATGAATTCTGCCATGCCTAGGATGGACCTTGAAGATAACTACAAGTTATTTCTAGATTTGCCTCTTCAGTCATGGCATTAATGGTGAAATACCTTGTCTCTTGACAAATTCAATGGGTGCTTTAGCAACATTTCCTGAAAAAGTTTTTATTTTAAGAAATTGGTTTACAATTCTAGGCATTTGGTTTATATATTGACTATTTGCTTCTGCTATTTTATATTTTCATATTATTCTCTTTTTAATATAGACATGGCTGTTTTCTCAGTTTGACCATCTTCTCTATGGTCATCCTCCATCTTTTTTACTCTTTCTCTGATTCTATCATTATCTTTGACCTGCAAGAATATAATTTGATTAGCCAGGTCCCCTATTTGCTCTTGTATTGATTCTAGGCTTTATGACTTTCATTATTCACAGATTCTATTGTCTTCTTTATTTGGCTAATTTTATTTTCCATTACTTCTTATATTTGTTTTATTTTCTCATATTGTTCTTTGTTGTTTTGTCTCATTTCATTCAGAACTTTAATTTGTTTGATTTCGTCATCTGCTATTTCATTAGCCATATTTTTACTGTTATGATCCATTTTCTGTAACATATCTACTTTTATATTTTTCAACATTTTTTCTGTTTTTGGCTTCTCTTTGTTGATTCTTTTTATAATTCTCTTCTCTTTCTTTTGACTCTCTTCTTCTCTTTGTTTATTATCATTATTTTGTTGATCTCTCATTTTATTCTTTTATTCTCTTTATCTAACATCATCTTCTCTTTGTTGGTATCTCTTCTTATCTTCTTTAAACATTTCTAATAATTGGGACAATGTGGAAGCCTCTATTCTCTGGCTTCCTTCCATTGGTTGTTAATCATTTTCTTTCGGATCATGTTCTTCTATCTTTTTCACTTTTCCTCTTGTCAGCATAGATGTTTCTAATAAGATATCTCATAAAATAAGCTTAATATCATCTTTTCCATGAAGCCATATTTTATCTTACCTAACACTTCTACTATAGTATTATTACCCTAATGTGCCTTTCTTTCAACCTTATTATCTCAATACCTGACTTTATTTTATTAATTTACTTCTTCTGATTTATTCTCCAATTCTATCCTTATGTGACTGATTTCCATTTCTCTTGTATTTCTATTATAAGTATATATGCATGTACAAACATAAGTTTATATAAAGAACCATTTATCAAACCTTCCTTAGAGATCTGATGAGAATCTGACAGCAAAAGAATGAATAGTGACCTGCAATACTGGGATAGATACAGAATCTGGTTACTGGACTATAAATATAGAAAGAAAAACTCTCTATACATATTGCCACTCAGTGCAAGCTAGAGTAATCAATGAATGCCAGAAGAAATGCATAAGAAATGGTGATAATGTGATGTTTATTGGCTTAAAATCAATCCTGCCTAATATAATAGTGGTGGCAATGGTTATTAAAGAACCAAAGACACCAAAATCTATAGGTACTGAACTGAGTTCAGACCTATATGAATATATAGGCTAATGAGCTTGGATTGAAAATATTATGGTGTTTTCAATTTAAGACTCATGGTTTTGTAGTTAAGTAAAGATAGGAGGTGGCTTCTGGAGGGTTGCATTAGATTCTAAGATCTAGGTGCAGTATTCTCAGATCCAAGGCTCCTCAGTGACAAAGGCCACAAGCCAGAAACTAGTCTGGAGATATTGGATGAGTATGCACTAGGTGGGGTTTTTATGCACAAGACCTCTGGCATCCATTGATTACTCTGGCTTGCACTGAGTGGCAATACATATAGAGAGTTTTGCCTGTTTTAATAATAGTTATGAGCAAACATAAGAAATGGTGATCATGTGATGTTTATTGGCCATTATATATATTGTTGTATTTATATGTAAATGTATAAACACAGACTCATAAAGTACAATTAAATATTTTATTAATGGATATATATAACACATATACAAATTTATACAAGACTGTTTACAATCCCATGTGTGTGATATGTTGGCTGAGTTATAGCAACTATTAATGTAAGTTCAACTGCTCTTTTAGTCTTACCTAACACTTCTAGCTGTACTGTGATAGCTTGTCTCATGTCTAGATAAGTTGACACTTACTGCTGTTCTATGATAGCTTATCTCATGTCTGGTTTATGATCTAGCAGCTTTTGGTTTTGGTATGAACGTCACTGTTTTAACCATGTATTATGGACAATGTGTGTTCTGCGATTCTGATCTGAGTAATTTGTTGTTTGACCCTATTATCATTTGAACTACCACCTGTTTATAGTGATTCCCATCCATAATTAAAGGCATTAGATTTACTGAGCATCCTGACGTATTGGCCTGTTTCTGCTAGTGAGTGTATTTTACCTATTCATATATCTATTAATCTGTGAAGATGAGTGCCCAACCCGGTCAAGATATGATGGAGTCTGGATTAGTCCATTAATTGAACATAAGTTAAGTTATGATATATATTAAATTTTTATTTCCTAGTAAAGATTCTTTTCAAATAAATATCCAAAATGCAGGTTTAAACCTATACAATGTATTATTTTATCCATATTGCAAATTGTGATTTAAAATAGTTTTAATTTGTCATTATTATTTAATTAAATCCTACTTTGAATTTTCGTTTGTATTTTCTTATTACTGTTTACAGAGTAGATTTATTTGTTTAAAACCGTTAATTCTTCGAGATATCTCGACTTTAATTTTTATTATATGAATAGATTTTAACAGTACTGTACAATGTATTATTTTATCCATATTGCAAATTGTGATTTAAAATATTTTTAATTTGTCATTTAAATCCTACTTTGAATTTTCGTTTGTATTTTCTTATTACTGTTTACAGAGTAGATTTATTTGTTTAAAACCGTTAATTCTTCGAGATATCTCGACTTTAATTTTTATTATACGAATAGTTTTTAACAGTACTGTACATAAATTTATTAATTTAATAGATCAAAGTCCTCTATTAAAAAAGTGCTGCTCTCTTTTTATAAACATGACTTTTTAAAAACTTTTAGGAAATATTATTTGCATAACATTTTTTTACAATTCTTTAAAAATACCTTCTAAAATTTAATTCATAATTATTAATTAATGATGCCAAAATTAATTTTTGAAGGATATTTTGGACTTTTGAATTACATATTAGAATGCCTTTAAAAAGTATTGTTGCAGAATGAATATTTATTTTTCTCTTTTGGAGGTAAACCTTGTAAGATCTAATTACACAATATTCTATTTTCTTCGGCTTGTTATCACTCATATTACATATTAACACAAATATATAAGACATGGCTCATTTGCTTTTTCTATTACCCCTTTTCAACTTGTTAACACACATATTTGTTATTAACATAAATATATAAGAAGGGGATCATTTGCTTTTTCTATTAATTTTTTTCAATTTGTTAACACACATATTTGATTTGCTTTTTCTATTCCCCTATTTCAATTTTATGATGCATTTCAAATTCGATATTGCTAATACTATTGACCCCCTAGTCTACATAAATAGTATCCTGAATAAGTACCTTAATGTTATCACAATATTATACTTCTGTTGATACATGAATTATTTGTTGTTTTTTGGATCATTTGCTTTTTCTATTCCTCTCTTTTAATTTGACCATATTATTATTTTCAACCCCTAGATTACAGAAATAGTAGTACAAATAGTACCTGCATGTTATCACAATATTTTATTTTTGTACAGATGTGGTTTGTTTTTCTACTCCCCTGTTTCAATTCAACCATCCATACTGCTACTACTTTCAACCCCCAGGTTACATAAATAGTAGCCCAAATATTACCTCTTCAAATAGGACATAATTCTTCCTCTTCTAAAGATCATATTCCTCACACTCCATGATAAAAAAAAGATTGCAATTATATCTTGTCATTTGCTTTTTTTATTCCACTCTTTCAATTTGCCCAACCATTTCAAATTCAATACTGCTACTAATTTCAAATCCAGTGTTACATAAATAGTAGCCCAAATAGTACCTTTTGAATATGACATAATTCTTTCCATTTCTAAAAACCTATATTCTCCACATTCCATGATAAATGAGATACTGCAATTACATCTCATGATTATGTGTTTTGTTTCCATTCCCTTCATTCAAATGTATCATCCATTTCAAATTCAATATTACTATTATTTTCAATCCCCAGGCTACATAAACAGTAGCTCAAATAATACTTTTTTAAATGTGATATATAATTCTTCTGCTTCTAAAGACTTAAGGTTCTCCACACTTCACATAAAAAAGAGACTGCAACTACATCTTTATCCACCTCTCTAATCAATCTGTTTCCCTAGATCAAGGGTGGAAACCTCCTGCCCACAGGCCAATCACAGCTCTTAATCTAGTTTCTAGAAAATTTTCCAAATGTATATAAAATGGATCTATATAAAACTGCTTTTAATTTGTTACTAATAAAAATTTCTTCATTTTGATGTGGGTGGTTGAAGATTTTGTTGCATCTCGCCAACAAAATTGCCATTATTATGTAAAGGGATAGTCTTATGGTCACAAAATGCTTAGTCTGGATACTTTAATGATGTAATGGTGTAGTAGTCTGCTTTAATGTTTCTATACATGTATTGTTTTGTTATTAGTAGTCCATGACAGTTCTCAATGATATGATTAAATGTCTCTTCTGTTCTTTCACAATTGGGCACATTGGGTTGATTTTAGATATGCCCCTTAGCATGTAGTGCAGTGTAAATATACATGAAAATATTGAATTAAGTAATATAAACATTGTTTTCTCTCTCCAACCTTTCTATTAATTCTACTTCATTCTATCAGAGGTGCAATATTCTAACAAATTATCTGTATTAGGTGGTTAAACCACTAAACACCACATGGTCACTATAGTTTTGCCTGTATTAGGTGGTTAAACCACTAAACACCACATGATCACTATAGTTTTGCCTGTATTATGTGGTTTATCTGATTATGAATTTAATCTGATTCTCAGAGCACTTAGCTTGTTTTCATACCCTAAATTTCTGAAGCGAACTTATAACTAGCAAAAATAAAATTCAAATTTTATTTTATTATTATTATTTTACATTTAACTTTTTTTTATTAGGATGGCTATAGAAGTAAAATAAGAAAAATTGACCCAGAAAATTACACATTTGAAAAAAAAAACATGGACACATGCAGTTTTTCTTACATAAAGAAATATAATACAGAGAGTGTACCAATAGCCCAAACAAGCTCTTAATTGATAAGTGCGGTAAGAAAAAATATTTAAAATCTCTATCCAAAATACTTTTATCCCCAGACCAATTGGTTTCAAGCTTATGGCTCACCTCAGTGAGGAGCTAGAATATTCTCATACTAGATTTAAAATGTCAACTCAAAACCCAGCACTTATTTCATACATAATATTTAAGTAGAAACTCTGAAGTTTTCAAACATAAAAATGTCTTTTACTCCAGCTATCTAACTTAAATAGCTATATGGCACTGAACAAAATTCTCCTACTGCACTTATCGATTAAGATCTTGTTTGGGCTATTGATATGCTCTCTGTATTACATTTTTGCAAATACAAGCTTTATTGATAATTATAATTTTATCTTTATGATTTTGGCTATGCTGAGGCTATTAATATATGGTAGATTTAAATTTGATTTAGCCCCATATAGTTATTTAAGTTAGATAGCTGGCGTAAAAGACATTTTCATGTCTCAAAACTTTGGAGTTTCTACTTAAATATTACGTATAAATAAGTGCTGGGTTTTGAGTTGATATTTTAGATCTAGTGTCTGAATATTCTAGCACCTCACTGAAGTGAGCCATAGCTTGAAACCAATTGGCCTGGGGATAAGAGTATTCCAGATAGAGATTTTTAAATATTTTCTCTTACAGAACTTATCAATTAAGAGCTTGTTTGAGCTATTGGTACACTCTTTGTATTATATTTTTGTAACTACAAGCTTATAAATACAATGCCACATTATATAGGACTTGTTTTATTAATAGTTAGAAAGAAATAGTAAATCAATATGTGCAGCATATATATGGAAAATATTTTAGTTAATAAAGAACACATTATTAAGAGACACTATTTATCAAACATTCTGATTACAACAAAATAATTGGGGAAGAAAGAAATATTAATACACAAAATTAAAATAAAGTTTCATTTAGTATTTGAAATGTTTTATAAAAATTACAAACAAGTCAGAAAACTATGTAAAAGCAAGTTATTTAAAAAAAAACATTCAACAGCATTTTATTGTCCATAACATAAAAAGAAATTTAGGAATATATATCATGAAGATACATTCAGGGTGAATCGAAAAAATTGTAATTAAATATGAAATAATCAAAAAATTGTAGTTAAATATGAAATAATCATTAATAATAATGATGTTACTTTATTTTTAATTCACAAAAAAATTATGGATCTCGTTTAAAAAGGGAAAGTTGAAATTGGCTTCCAGTTGAAAAAGTTGTCCAGCATTTATGATTAGAGATAAATTAATTTTTAACTCAATATATTGTGTGGATCAGTAATGAGATTATAAATATCCAAATGGCCATTGGCTGGGAAAAAGGTTCCTTGGCCCTCCTCTAGAATTTTCTATCATCCTACCAGCCAAAAGATCTCTATTCTCAAAAATAATGTTGTAATTGTTTAGATATGTGTGGAATCATTGGAAATTTTAAGGACAACAAAATGACACCAAACATGCAGAGAGTGACAATATTTCCTATAAACTAACACAAGAGAGCTCCATTTCAGATCAGAAAAGTCCACTGAAATACTCAACAAGATTGCTGACAGAAATCAAGGAATTTGCACATGTCCATCCTCAGTGGACAGATTTGAGATTATAAAAGTTGCTAATCTAACAATGGAAATATTCCGGAAAAATAAACATGATATCCATCAATTTATGCCATAACTTAATAATCTCTCATCATAGTGAGATATTTGTACATCATCTTACCAATAACATAGCTTACATAGAATCTTTCTGTAACCATCTACTTTTTTTAAATGACAAACATGGAAAAAAAAACATCCATCCACCTCCAAAATCATATTATCAGTAAACACTATCACAAACTTATATCCCAGTTTAAAGAGTTTTATACATTCCAGATTGCTTCTTGCTACAAAATCCAATAATTCCATAAGAAAAATGAGAATACAAGTGTCAAAAAATTTCACATCCATTGCAAATGTACACAAAGATCCATGTGATATATCTATGATTCTCTATATGCATCATAAATTCAGGAATAATAGAGATTAACTCTTTCCAATCATATGAATGTGATATTAGAAAATCCACATTTTTGGACAAGTTACAGTGAGAAATTCCACAACTCTTTCTCTCAAATGCTTAATTTAAATCTTGTAAACTGAGAGTATAATATAATGTACACTAAGTCACAAATCACTAGGGTCAAAACAACTGATTTGAAATTGAATTCTCACTGAAAAAATATGCACATATAATGTGGAAGTTTGTTCACAGCTCTGACAGAATTTCATTCATATCCTTGACAAACTTGTCAATAGTGGTCAGTAATTTGTGTCTCATCACAAGCATCAAAAGGAAATATCTGTGACTTGATGCAAATCAATTACTAAGCAGTTTGATTGATATAAGCAATTTATAGATGATTGCATCCACTATCTGTTAATTATATTCTACACTGCTGTTAGACAGCTAAATGAATTATTCAATGCATGGCAGTTTTGAGTAGCACAAAAGAGGTTTATCCAATGTTTAATTGCATTGAATTTACTTTCACATTATAGGCAAGCTTCAATGATACCAGAAGAAACCATGAAGAATGCAGTGTGATTGGATTCAATTTGGACAAATATATTTGGTTTAACTCTTTACAAACCAATCTTTGGAGCTTTTACATTGGTAGTGCCTGAAGATGTAATGATATCAACTCCCAGTATTATGAAAATAATACCTAACATATTCTCAATGTCTTCTCATTTTCACCTCCCATCCAGATAATCTTAATGTTTAGATAGCACTGTGTACTCAGAGTCATCACTTTTAAGCCTGAATTGAACTCAACTTTTTTGTCATCACACATATAAAGCTTGATTACAATCTCCATGGTTCTAAGAATCGACATACTAGCATATGTGGATAACATTTTCATATCTCTGATTGTTTCTAACTACCAGAATTTTCTGAACATAGCTTGTAAAGTTGAAATTCTTCATTATCATCATCATCAACCATTATCATTACTCTGCAGGATGAAAGTGTCTCCAAGTTCAATTCATCTAATCTCTTTTCTCCATATCACCCCTGCTCACTTTTTTATTTCATCCATCCATTTCACATGTGATCCCTTTCTGGGTCTTTTATAATATCTTGGAATCCAGTTTAAGATTTCAGTTGTCCATCAATTATCATCTCTTCAAGTAATATGTCCAACCCAACTACAATTCAGTTTCTTAACTTTTTCAATGATGTCAGTGACACTTATTTGTTCTCTTATCCATGTATTGTTTTTGATTTCTTCTTGTCACCCCTAATATGCATTTCTCAATACTTTTTTTAGTGATCTGCAGTCTCTGCATTGCTCTTCTATTAAGTATCCAAGTCTCAGATTCATGAGTAAAAACTGGTAAAATGCATTTATTAAAAATCTTTTTCAAACATGTAGGCATATTTCCTTGTAATATTAAGTTATTTCTATCAAAACATTCTAACCAAATCTAATTCTATGATTAATTTCATCCATTGTGTTTCCATCTAGAGTAATAATCTGATCAAAATATTTGTAGTTGTTAACCTTTTCTAACTCATCATAATCAATCTTTATTTACATCTTTTGAGAAAATCCCTTGAACATTACTTTAGTCTTTTAACATTTACCTTTAGTCTTACTTTCATCTGATAGCTTTTGCAAAATTTCTACTTCTGAAGCATTATTAGCAAAAATAACTACATCATTTGCAAAATCTGTCTTTTAAATAAATTTTGTGTTAAAGATTTGCAGAGGTCCCTACTGTCATTTTTTCAGGTGCATAGTCTTAATGTTATAGCCTTAATATATATTACTAAATGATTTAAATAATCTCTATTTACTTTTACACCTTTAGTTTCCCATTTTAATTCACAAAATACTTCTTGCTGAACAGCTGTAAAAAGTTTTGGAGATATAGAGTCACCTTCTCTTATACCATTCTCAATAATAAACTTCCTAGGATCAATATGTAATGTAATTGTTGCTGTTGCATTTTTATAAATATTATTCAGAATATGATAATATCCTGGGTCTATATTTTGATGATCCAATGCTTTAATCACTAAAGAAATTCCTATAAAATCAAATGCCTTCTCATAATCTACAAATCCAAACATAATGGCAACTCGTATTTATTGGATCTTACTGTACTAAAACCACTTCTAAATCCATCTTGGTCTTTTGGTTGATTGAAATCCAATGTTCTCTATAGATGAGTTGTAATTACCTTAATAAATTTTTTGTATAAAACTGATCTGTATTTTCTAATATCTTCTTAATCTACAAATCCAAACATAATGGCAATTCATATTTATTGGATCTTACTGTACTAAAACCACTTCTAAATCCATCTTGGTCTTTTGGTTGATTGAAATCCAATGTTCTCTATAGATGAGTTGTAATTACCTTAATAAATTTTTGTATAAAACTGATCTGTATTTTCTAATATCTTCTTTATCATTATTTTTAAATATTAATACTGCATTCTTCCAATCATCTGGCACATCTTTATCATTTAGACATTTGAAATATAACTTTGCCAAAAAAAATTATATTTCTTCAACTGTTTCTTTTAATATTTTGATTATAATTCCATCATTACCTGGAGCTTTTCCCTTCTTTATAAATTTAATTGCATATCTTACTTCTTCATAAAAATACTGGGCAATTCACAAGATATAATAGATGTGGGTGGTACTTGTTCTTTCCTACTATATAATTCTTAATAGAACTCTTTTACCCATCTTATGATGTCTCTCACTTTTTATTAATAGTTCCATCTTGTTTATTTATTGCAGATATTTCCTTTCAATACCAAAATGCTGTTTTACACTCTTGAGACTTTTATTCTCCTCTACAACTTTCTTTGCTAGTTCACAATTATACTTTCTTATATCATTATCAACTCTTTTTCACACCATTTTACAAAATTTGAGATATTCAGTCCTTCATAATGCATCATTTTATATATCTTCATATTTCGTTTTTCTTCATAAATTCTCTTGTTTTAGTAGAAATTTTATTTGTCAATTGCTGCTTTTTTCTATCAGCTATATTTCATTCAAATCTGGATCATATTCAAAATCTACTATTATTTGAAAAACGATTTGCAATTTCTAATTTAAATTAGAATGTTTTTAAAGATTAAGAATATCAATTGTAAATATTGTTTTTCATAATAATTTTTGTCTCTCTAGTTTTGCAATAACACATATCTCACATCTTACTAGTCGATGATCAGTTTCTTGTGTTGAATTTATCGAGGGCATTACAATCTTGAAATTTGTATTTTCTGTTAGTCAAAATATAATCCAATTCTGCTGTACCTTCATTTGGATGCTTCCATGTCCATTCCCTTTTAACATTTGTCTCAAAAAAGAATTCATAATAAAGTTTTTCTTTTTCTGCAAACTCCACAAACTCTTCCCTCATTTCTATTACCATGACTAAATTTATCTACAGCACTTTCATCTTTCATTTGTTTATCAATTCTAGCATTAAAGCCTCCCATAACAATTTTAAAGTGTTGTTTAGTCTGATCAAAAGCCTTTTGTACATTTATATTGTGCCATTACAATTTGGTCACTAGCCAAATTTATAGTAATGTGCATGTAAGAAAGTGTAAAACAAAATCATCATCACATTTTTATATAATCATAAATGAAGCTGTAGGGCATCCAAGTTCAAACCCTACAAGGTCCAGTTCTAAAAGCTTTAAACAGAGAAAGAATGGGTCAACAATTACATGCTTTACTTGTTTGTGTGTTGATAGAAAGGTAATACACACATTTAAACTATTTAATATTTAATTTTTCTTTAAAAAGCAAAGTTATAATGCATACATATAGGCAATGTATGTGTAAATTATTTAATTGTTTTATATTTCAAATATTAAACATTTTAACTTTCTTTAAAACTAACCTATGCTTGATCAATTCTAATATTTTATTCTATGCTTTTATTTTGTTTTTCTTTAATTATAATTGGGATTTAAAAGTTACAGATTTAATTAAATAATTGGGTTATAATTACTAAGCTAGCAATTATATTATTTAATGTTAGTTTATGAATGATTTGAAAGAATGAAGGATGTGTGTACATTACATACAAAAATTTACATTTCCTAAATATTGAAAGAAAAGGAAGGATTAAATCTGTCAAATTATTTTTTTTGTACAATTTTTGTTAAAAGAGGAAATCTGTTTAATCAGATATCGATCTTTGTAGCAATTTTTTTTTGTAAATAATTGTTTTTCACTTTGGAAGCTTATAATGGGTCAGAGCTCTAATTTTGAAATTGTCTTATCTCAAGATCTAAAGAAGGAAGCTCAAAGATTTGAAATGTTACCTGGATGTTAAAAAGAAAAAAAAAAGAAAAGAAAGGAAATAAGGATTGAGTCTATTTTTTTTTTAAACAAAAGTGTCTGGAAAAAGGATTAAACTTTTCAGTTGAAAAATAATATAGTTGAAAATAAATTAGAGATCTAATTAAAACAAATTTGTCCAAAAATAGCAAGTGATGCTATCTCTGATTGGTTAAGTTAGCTAAAAATTGGATATAAAAAGCTGTCTTGAATTATTATTAGATTATTGTTTATGATTCAGATTATTAAACTATCCAATTGAATGCTGAAAATATAAGAAATGTCTGGCTAGAAAAATTATATGTATGTCCCATCGGTTCCGGACCATCTGGGGAAGCTGCACATCACATAGGAAAGAAAAGATGTGTCTAAAATAATATTCTACACCTTTCAACTGACCAGAGAAATAAGATGTTTTTAATAGAAGGAAGAAAGCATTCACCTGCATTCAAAGAAGATGAATTAATCTACTGATAAATATTAATCATCAAGTCCAATTAATTGTTACAACAACTGATTTTAAACTCAAGAAAATTTATAAATGTGAAAACAACTGCTGTATTTCATCCACATGCTTGACAGGAAGAGAAGAAAAATTAATATAATGATTTCCAAATTGTCCACTAAAGCAAATAACCTCAATAGAGTCATCATCATCAAATAGTTATACACCTCAAGAAAGAGATTGTTCCCACATAAAACGGAAATAGTAGCTGCAGAAATATAGACATTATACAAGACAAGTTTGAACCCTTGGAAATTCGCCACAAACAAAAGATCGGTAATATGACTTTTTATATCTATTTTCTTTATGATATCAGTCTTAATAAACATTTTAGCAATAAAGTGGTATATTTTTATTTAAAGAACTTTTAAAGACTATTCAGATCGATTAAAAACAAGAATGTCTTACTAATAATAACTTTGAGCTTCATAAATGATCTTGAATGTATGAAAATTATTTGTTTATTAATTTTACAGTTATGAAAAATATTAATGTGTAAAACAATTTTTTTTTATGGTATTATGATTTTAGTTTTAACTAATATATTATTATTATTTTGGTTTTAAATAATATTTTGTTATTATGGGATAAAACACGCACATACATAATAATATTTTTATATGTGTATAATTGCGAGTGAATGTGAAATAATGAGTAGTATTAGAATATTAGATTATTTTGTTTCAAGTTAAGTATAGATTTCAGCGCTTGGAAGGGAGGGGGAGATAATGATTTAAAACTCTTTTCTAAAACTTGCTCTTTCAATTCTACTAACATTTTTTTTTTACATTCTATTTACATGTTGGATTTTTAAAGTATGTGTGCTAATGAGCAGATAATATTTTTTTTTCTTGAAATACTTTTCTCATGGAGTGAAAATCATGGTCAATGTGACGTCCAACTTAATACAAAATACATTTGAAGGGAAAGGGGGAAGAACTTAAAATTAATCTGAGGATTGTTATATAATCAATTATTATTATTATTATTCATGTCAATTTTCATATTTATCTAGAAATTTTTATGTATATGTTAGAAATGTAGTAATAAATATTAGTTTGTTTTATTAAACGAGGCGTATATATTTCATTAAGTGTAGTCTTTGTTAAGTGTGATTATTCATCATCATCAATGGTTGAATATTAGTTATTTAAGATATAAGTAAATATGCTAAAATTAAGCAATAATTATGAATTTCTTTATAAAAATTAGTTTTATGTTTAGGCTTAGTCCTAGAGCTGTAGTTGAAACCCTTGTCATTATCGTTATTATTATCATCATCATCATCATCATCATCAACGTTTTAATTAATGAGCTGTTTAACTGTTTAAAGGCCATAAATAAATATTGATTTTATAATATTTAGTGATTTCTTAGTATTATTATAACCACATCCCGTCATCTATTTCATGCAAGGATGAGTGAATTGCCATCCTAAATTAGTTATATATAATCTGAGCTAGTGAACTTATAAAAATATTGAAACACATTTGTTATGTTAAGATCTGAGAAATGATTTATGTTCAATGAACTCCACTTTGGTTTAAAGATGTTTTACTTTTACCTAACTATTAGTGCTTATAGTGATATGGCTCAAAAAGCAAAATCTCTCATTTTTATTAGAAATAAAGTACCAAAAAGGGATTCAAACCCGGTACATGTGAAAGGTTATTAGATATAACCGTGTCTAGATTCAGATAATCTAGTGGCGCCCTGCTAGACCATATTCACTTAGTATTTGTTTAAACATGCACTTAACATCAAACCAAGAAATGAAAGTGGATAAGACCTACTGTCTGTATACCTGAGTTATATTTTATTGAATTACTAGTGTACTCACTTCACGTGATTTCATATACCTGAGTTATAATAATTTGCTAATAATTTGCTTATAATTCTTGATATTTGGACTCCTTTACTCAGGTATAATAATATCTTTTGATCATCATTTAATTTTTGAATTTATGATTATTTCTTATATATTGTAGACAACTCAGGTATGGTAATATCTTTTGAACTCTTTAATTATGTTACAATGGACACCCAACTGGGGCCTGATATTTTACCATATACCTGAAAAAGAGAGTCTATAGAATGATGGGAGATGTGTGGTTAAAAATAGAGAAATTTTTTTTAGTAAAATTTTTTTTTTCAGTAAAAATTTTTTTTTTGTCTTACAAAATTTTCTTGGCCAAACAGTCTTATTTTAGATGATGATGTTTAATATGATTTAATTTTTCATTGATGATGATAAAATGGGTACAGCCATAAAACAGCTTGTTTTTTTTATCAATTTTGAAAATAGAGATGAATATCACAACTTAAGACAAAGGTGAAATAAATAATAGAATTTTTTTTTGTGGAACATTAAAATGATTTATTGCCAGATAGGATAGGCATAGTAATAGTGATGAATTATGGAATAGTAGTCTCATGTGTGTTTGGGGAGTTCATTTTGTAAAAAAGTCTATGATTTTAGAGGTTTGATTGGATGGTTGATCGTTGGAGTTTGGTTGGTTAGATTGCAGTTTTGATGATGAGTGGAGAGTTTTGTCATTGCCTTGAGAATGCTGTGTATTTCGTGTAACTTATGAATGATCAAACCCATTCACTGCTCCAACCCAATTTATATGTTATCTTTATTTTATCATGAGGCAGTTAACAGTAGTCCTGCCATGATACCAGCCTATAAGTCTCCAAGAGAGAGAGCATGGCATAGTTTTCCAATCAAGTTCATATGTTATTCTTATTTTATCATGAAGCAGTTAACAGTAGTCCTGCCATGATATCAGCCTATAAGTCTCCAAGAGAGAGAGCAAGGTTTCGTTTTTGTAGTCTATAATAAGCAGGGCATTCCTTGATACTTGCCACATAAGACTCCAAGAGAGAGAGCAAGGCATAGTTTATCTATCTTAGCCCCTAAGACTTAATAGTTCTTTTATTGCAACAGAGTTTGCTTCATTCAATCAAGGGTTGTGGTAGTTAATAGTGATCGAATTGGGATGATCTTCTGAGTGCTCGTGATGCATTGTGTGATTATAGTGTTGTGACTGAATTCTTTCATTTATCTCAAGATTGTGAACTGCTAGTCATTCTGTGGACTGTCAATATCTGTCGGATTTCTGGGAGAATGGATGAATGTATAATTTGGGCTATTACAGACAGACATGCACTATATAGATTGTTGTTGTGTAGTTCATTAAATAAGGATATTAAAAATTTTTTTTTGTTGTATTTGTAAATGCATAATAAGGTGAAAATCAAATCAGTCAGTTGGTCAGAATAGGTGTCAGACAGGGAGAAGATGTGTGGATTTTTGATGGTCAGGGAAGTACAGATGGGATATATATAGTTTTATAACATGAGTGAACTAAATTATAGTATGGAAGAGGTTATGGAAGAGGAAGGTGCCCCAATACCAGGAATCAGTGATCGTTTTCATACTGAAGAAGAGGATGGGGAGGTTTTCTTAAAACAAACACAAGAGGAAAGAGAGGAAGTAGAGGAAGATGCCTTTAATGTTAGTAGCAATAATACGGCCTCAAGTGTGGAAGTAGATGAGGAGTCAGAAGTGGGCCAGGCTCAAATAGCAAAGATGGCACCATCAGACATGGACATGATAATGCAGATGCTCAGAAGTATGAGAGAAGATAGTAAGCAAAGTATGGTAAATCTAGAACAAAAGATGGAGAATCTAGAACAAAAGATGGAGAAAAATATAGAAGATAGTAAGCAAGGGATGGTAAATCTAGAACAAAAGATAGGTCAATCTGTAGAGAAAACTATAGAAAATTTGAGAGAAGATCTAAAAGCAAAGATAGATCAATCTATTGAAAACAACAGCCAAATGATCGTAGCCTTGGAAACTAAGATTGAAAAATCCCATATAGAGTACAAGAACAGGTTTACTTCATTAGAGGATAGGATAGAAGGAGTTTGTAGATCTATGGAAGAGGCAAAACAGGAGGGTTGTCAGGGACTGCAGTCATTAAAGGCTCAAGTGGAGCAGTCTATCGAAGAAAATAAGAGAGAGATTGAGTTAGTTAGGAATGAGGTCCATGGTTTGGTCTCCCAATCCATATCAGAATGCATAGAAAAGAATGCCAAAATAACTTCTGCAGGAATTCATATTAGATTAGAGGAGGTGATAGCCAAAGTGGACTCATATAAGGAAGCCACTTTGGGCTGTGTAGATCAAACCATCACTATGAAAAATAGGTTTAGTGGCTTAGAAAAGGAAATACGAGAAGTTAAGGGAAGCATGGCCAATGAGTGTGTACAAATTGACCAAAATCTTAGGAAAGAATTGGGGAAACAAATGGATAGCTTTAGGGAGGAGATAGTGAAAAGGGACAAGTCCAGTTCTTTAGAAGAGGGACCCAGAATGAATCAACATGAATTGGGTGTTACGTTGGAAAATGTTGAGGAGAACCCGAAAGCCTATGTTGTGGAATACATAAACCCCAAGATGGATGATCTCTACCAGAAAATAGGGGAATTAAAAGATCGTATTAATGTAGGGCTGCAGGATCAGTCAAACCCAAATTCAAGGCAAAATGATGTTAGCATCAGTCCAGATGACTGTAGGGATAGCTCAGAACAGAGTCAGTCAGAGAAAAGGATGCCTACTTTAGTTAACAATCCACAAGGTGAAAAAGAAGTAGAAAGGCCGATATTAGCCATAATACCAAATCTCCCAGTAAAGAAAGTAAATGAGATGATGACCAAAGAGCAGATTGGGATAGATCATGAAGTGAAAAGAAGGAAAAGAGAGTTGGAGGAAAAACTTCATGCATCCGATAAGATGATTGATTTAAGAGAGGCAATAAGGGAGATGAAACCAGTTATTTTAGAAAGAGAGCAAAAGTTTCAACAGTCTGTAGTTCTCAATCTAGTAACAAACCAGCATGTGTGGTTTCAAAAATCTGTCTTCTTAAATAGATTGGAGATACCTTATATATGGTATAGAGAGGCAATCTCTCTGAAAAATGTAAATGTCCAAATCTCTCTGAAAAATTCAACTGCTCTGGAAAAGTCAAAAATAAGTTATATCTGGTACAGAGAGCCAATCTCTCTGAAAAATGTAAATGTCCAGTGTGTATCAGACAGAGAATCAATCTCTCTGAAAAATTTAAATGCTCTGTTAAATTTAAGTGTGCCTTATATTTGGTACAAAGAGTCAACCTTTTTAGAGAGTTTAAAAATAAATTATACATGGCACAGAGAATCAACCTCTCTGGAAGATGTAATGAATTATATCTGGTACAGAGAGTCAATCTCTCTGAAGAGTTTAAATGTCCATTATATATCATACAGAGAATCAATCTCTCTGAAAAATTTAAATGCTCTGGAAACTTTAAGTGTGCCTTATATTTGGTACAAAGATTCAACCTTTCTAGAAAATTTAAAAATAAATTATACGTGGCCCAGAGAATCAATCTCTCTGGAAGATTTAAGGATGAATTATATATGGTACAGAGAGTCGATCTTTCTGGAAAGTTTAAAAATAAAGTATGTATGGTATAGAGAATCAATCTCTCTGAAAAACTTCAAGGCATATTATGTATGGTACCAAGAGTCCATATTTCTAAATGGAGTTTGTAATAGGAGGTTATATAAAATAAATCCTCCGGATATGTTTTATAAATATCCAGTCAAGATGAAAAATGGAAAACAGGAACCCTTGCTGATTAAAATCCCTTTGCCTATTACCCTTGAGGAAATAAATAATGATGATGACCTTAATAAGGCTCGAGTCCAACTTAAACTCATGGGTCAAAAAATGGTAAAGCAATCCAGAACCAAACCACATCCATTTAAGATCAATGATCTTGTGCTGGTACGCACCCCTCATGTTAGCAACCCCCAAAGAAACAAATTTAAAAAGTTTCTGCATTTATATGAAGGACCATTCCAAATTACTAAAAAAAATAGGAGAGAATGCCTTTATGCTTGCTGCTCTTGAGGGGAACAAGGGAACCTATAATGCTAGGAGTTTGATCCCTTATACTTCAGCAGAATAGCCTGGCAAAGATCTCCAAATAAATTACTTTTAGGTTTTCTAATGAAAAATATATTTACCAGTAGTTAATTTTTTTTTTATATATATTATAAGTGTTTATTATTATTAGTGTATTTATTAGTTAGGATTTTTTTTAAAAATATAGTTAAAACAAAAGTGCTGATGATTTTATCCGAAGGGGGAGAAAGTTGTGCCATTACAATTTGGTCACTAGCCAAATTTATAGTAATGTGCATGTAAGAAAGTGTAAACCAAAAATCATCATCACATTTTTATATAATCATAAATGAAGCTGTAGGGCATCCAAGTTCAAACCCTACAAGGTCCAGTTCTAAAAGCTTTAAACAGAGAAAGAATGGGTCAACAATTACATGCTTTACTTGTTTGTGTGTTGATAGAAAGGTAATACACACATTTAAACTATTTAATATTTAATTTTTCTTTAAAAAGCAAAGTTATAATGCATACATATAGGCAATGTATGTGTAAATTATTTAATTGTTTTATATTTCAAATATTAAACATTTTAACTTTCTTTAAAACTAACCTATGCTTGATCAATTCTAATATTTTATTCTATGCTTTTATTTTGCTTTTCTTTAATTATAAGTGGGATTTAAAAGTTACAGATTTAATTAAATAATTGGGTTATAATTACTAAGCTAGCAATTATATTATTTAATGTTAGTTTATGAATGATTTGAAAGAATGAAGGATGTGTGTACATTACATACAAAAATTTACATTTCCTAAATATTGAAAGAAAAGGAAGGATTAAATCTGTCAAATTATTTTTTTTTGTACAATTTTTTGTTAAAAGAGGAAATCTGTTTAATCAGATATCGATCTTTGTAGCAATTTTTTTTTTGTAAATAATTGTTTTTCACTTTGGAAGCTTATAATGGGTCAGAGCTCTAATTTTGAAATTGTCTTATCTCAAGATCTAAAGAAGGAAGCTCAAAGATTTGAAATGTTACCTGGATGTTAAAAGAAAAAAAAAAAGAAAAGAAAGGAAATAAGGATTGAGTCTATTTTTTTTTTAAACAAAAGTGTCTGGAAAAAGGATTAAACTTTTCAGTTGAAAAATAATTTAGTTGAAAATAAATTAGAGATCTAATTAAAACAAATTTGTCCAAAAATAGCAAGTGATGCTATCTCTGATTGGTTAAGTTAGCTAAAAATTGGATATAAAAAGCTGTCTTGAATTATTATTATGATTATTGTTTATGATTCAGATTATTAAACTATCCAATTGAATGCTGAAAATATAAGAAATGTCTGGCTAGAAAAATTATATGTATGTCCCATCGGTTCCGGACCATCTGGGGAAGCTGCACATCACATAGGAAAGAAAAGATGTGTCTAAAATAATATTCTACACCTTTCAACTGACCAGAGAAATAAGATGTTTTTAATAGAAGGAAGAAAGCATTCACCTGCATTCAAAGAAGATGAATTAATCTACTGATAAATATTAATCATCAAGTCCAATTAATTGTTACAACAACTGATTTTAAACTCAAGAAAATTTACAAATGTGAAAACAACTGCTGTATTTCATCCACATGCTTGACAGGAAGAGAAGAAAAATTAATATAATGATTTCCAAATTGTCCACTAAAGCAAATAACCTCAATAGAGTCATCATCATCAAATAGTTATACACCTCAAGAAAGAGATTGTTCCCACATAAAACGGAAATAGTAGCTGCAGAAATATAGACATTATACAAGACAAGTTTGAACCCTTGGAAATTCGCCACAAACAAAAGATCGGTAATATGACTTTTTATATCTATTTTCTTTATGATATCAGTCTTAATAAACATTTTAGCAATAAAGTGGTATATTTTATTTAAAGAACTTTTAAAGACTATTCAGATCAATTAAAAACAAGAATGTCTTACTAATAATAACTTTGAGCTTCATAAATTATCTTGAATGTATGAAAATTATTTGTTTATTAATTTTACAGTTATGAAAAATATTAATGTGTAAAACAATTTTTTTTTATGGTATTATGATTTTAGTTTTAACTAATATATTATTATTATTTTGGTTTTGAATAATATTTTGTTATTATGGGATAAAACACGCACATACATAATGATATTTTTATATGTGTATAATTGCGAGTGAATGTGAAATAATGAGTAGTATTAGAATATTAGATTATTTTGTTTCAAGTTAAGTATAGATTTCAGCGCTTGGAAGGGAGGGGGAGATAATGATTTAAAACTCTTTTCTAAAACTTGCTCTTTCAATTCTACTAACATTTTTTTTTTACATTCTATTTACATGTTGGATTTTTAAAGTATGTGTGCTAATGAGCAGATAATATTTTTTTTTCTTGAAATACTTTTCTCATGGAGTGAAAATCATGGTCAATGTGACGTCCAACTTAATACAAAATACATTTGAAGGGAAAGGGGGAAGAACTTAAAATTAATCTGAGGATTGTTATATAATCAATTATTATTATTATTATTCATGTCAATTTTCATATTTATCTAGAAATTTTTATGTATATGTTAGAAATGTAGTAATAAATATTAGTTTGTTTTATTAAACGAGGCGTATATATTTCATTAAGTGTAGTCTTGGTTAAGTGTGATTATTCATCATCATCAATGGTTGAATATTAGTTATTTAAGATATAAGTAAATATGCTAAAATTAAGCAATAATTATGAATTTCTTTATAAAAATTAGTTTTATGTTTAGGCTTAGTCCTAGAGCTGTAGTTGAAACCCTTGTCATTATCGTTATTATTATCATCATCATCATCATCATCAACGTTTTAATTAATGAGCTGTTTAACTGTTTAAAGGCCATAAATAAATATTGATTTTATAATATTTAGTGATTTCTTAGTATTATTATAACCACATCCCATCATCTATTTCATGCAAGGATGAGTGAATTGCCATCCTAAATTAGTTATATATAATCTGAGCTAGTGAACTTATAAAAATATTGAAACACATTTGTTATGTTAAGATCTGAGAAATGATTTATGTTCAATGAACTCCACTGTGGTTTAAAGATGTTTTACTTTTACCTAACTATTAGTGCTTATAGTGATATGGCTCAAAAAGCAAAATCTCTCATTTTTATTAGAAATAAAGTACCAAAAAGGGATTCAAACCCGGTACATGTGAAAGGTTATTAGATATAACCGTGTCTAGATTCAGATAATCTAGTGGCGCCCTGCTAGACCATATTCACTTAGTATTTGTTTAAACATGCACTTAACATCAAACCAAGAAATGAAAGTGGATAAAACCTACTGTCTGTATACCTGAGTTATATTTTATTGAAATTACTAGTGTACTCACTTCACGTGATTTCATATACCTGAGTTATAATAATTTGCTAATAATTTGCTTATAATTCTTGATATTTGGACTCCTTTACTCAGATATAATAATATCTTTTGATCATCATTTAATTTTTGAATTTATGATTATTTCTTATATATTGTAGACAACTCAGGTATGGTAATATCTTTTGAACTCTTTAATTATGTTACAATATAAAAATCTTCTACTACTTCATCACTATGAGAACTTGGGGCATAAACCTAAATTATATGCATTTGTTAACTGCTATTGAGTTGAATAACTAATCTTGCCACTTTGTCTGATACATCATCAATCTCCACAATGTTATTCTTCCAGTTTTTATTTATAACAATTACTACTCCACTTGTATTTCTAATATTTGTGCCTTTGTAATAGAGTACATGTCCATTTTTTAAATCGATTGTTTCTTCACCTTTTCTTCCATCTTCACAAAGTCCAACAATGTCTCATTTAATATAAAATAATTCTTCCAATTTTTGTAATCTTCCTTCACTTGAAAGTGATCTGCAGTTTTAAGTACCTAAATAAAAAGTCATCATCAAATGGAAGCCTGGGTCTGCAATCAGGAGATTCTTAACACCCACTGCCTTTTTCCACCAACCGCTATCTTGGCTGATGACTTTACAGCCTCCTGGGAATAAGGACCATGATTTATTTTTGTCTGTCATGATTGTATATATCTATTAGAAAAAAAATTTTCATTCACACACATATCCTTTCTGCCATATCAGGTAATTGAGAAGAAAGACCATTGTGTTTCTGGATCATAAATTCAGAGGTAAAAAGCCACTAAACTCACAACTCTGGCTAATGCATGTAAATTCAGAGGTAAAAACTACTAAACTCACAATGCTGGCCGTATAAAGACTGAATCTGTATGAAGACTTGTTTTTTTGTGTGTAGGTTCAGTCTGGCCATTATCTGTGACTATGTAAATTAATCAATTAAAATTTAAATTAGTATAGTCTCTCTACTATGTACTTAGTCACTAATCAGATATTTCTCCCCTAAGCTAAAATTTAATTTGTGAATATTCTTTTTTTATTACATTTGTTATTTTGATCAATTACCATTATAAAAAAAGATAATTATCATTACAATATATATATAAATTGGATATTATAAATTAAAAATTGTATTGCCTTTATTTCTTATAATTAAACAAATATATTCATCACTGTCATTGGTTGAATAACATATAATGTAATCAATATCAAGCTTAAAAGTCTCTCATATTAATTCTTAAGAGGAAATATAATTTTATAAAGCATTTAAAAGTGGTTTCACAAACAATTTTATGAACAATGCTTATATACAAATATATACACTTATATTTTTGTCATTATTCTTATTAAGGAATAAATCTATCAAATTGTACAAACAGAGATTCTCACATACATAAAACAAATAATTTAATATATAAATATAAAACAGAATTATAAATTTAACATTAAACTATTTTAAAGTAAAGCAATATTTCAGATTACATTTTTATTTAGGTGTAGAGCAAGAGTTCCCAAAGTTGTCGATATAGACACCTTGGAGTCAATAGTTTCAAAAAATTTGGGAGTCACCAACATCAAAAAAGACTCCCTTACTTCTGCTATTTGTTTGTTACTTCAAAATATCTAAGATTCCAATAGGTACCTAATTAAGAAGTAAATTCAAAAAAACTTTTTTGACAAAACCACATTACATTCCAAACTTGTGAATGAAAAGGCAAAATGTGTCATTAAAATTCGCACATAAGAATGCATGAAAATACATATAGCACAAACATGTCTGTATATTGTCTTATCGAATGTATCAAAGCAAGTATGGACATGAAAATTCATATTATGTCTGCACTTGCTCAAGGTAGAATGAGACAATATTTGATATTAGCAGAATCTATCAATCTTACATGGTCATGCTTTCATGAAACACTCTAAATTAATTCATTTGATGTGACATGCACTTATTTGTAATTTGAACTTTGAGTATAATTATTTATTTAAGAGCAGTACTATTAAAAAAAAATTAGAGGACAGTTTATTTATTCGAGTTTGAACAAAAATCTTGTTTCAAGTAGCTTCATACTTTGTTTTTTAATCATGGTGACTGTTGAAATTGTTTGTTAATAAAAGTTTTTATTTCTTATGATAATAATATGACAACCCAAAAAGATATGCAGATAGTACAGCTTGGACTATTTGAAGCTAGGATTTACCAATGTGCCTCATATGTGAAAAAGTCTTTAGCAACAATGCTATGAAATCATCAAAACTTGCTGATCACTTGAACAGAATTCACCCTGACAAAAACGAAAAACATTTATCATACTTTCAATTACTTAAAAATAAAATTCTGAAGAGAACTATGATAAATAATGTTTGTTTCATCACTGAAGCAAAATGATTGATTACGGGTGCTTACTCATCACAAAGTCTGGTGAGTCATGACATGGAAAACTGTGCAATCATTTGCAAAAAAATGTTTTTCCCTCCAATTAAATGAGTCAACATTACCTGATAATGAAGCTCTGTTACTCACATATATTTGCTTTATTCAAGATCAGGAAGTGTATGAAGAGCTCCTTTTTGCTAGAATTTTAGAAACTGATACCAGAGGCAAATCAATTTTTAATTTAATGGATCTATTTAATCTAATTTAATGGAAAAAGCAATTCCATTGACAAATATAATATCAGTTGTGACATAAGAAGCACCAGTTATGGTTAGTCATTATCATGGTTTCATAAGTTACTTGAAAGAACATATACCTGAAATGTTTGCAGTTCATTGCATAATCTATAGCCAACACTTAATACCCAAAAACCTTAATGACAAACTGCATCAATCACTTATTATAACAGCTGTGAATAAAATTCATAGTAACACTTTGAACACTAGCTTATTAGCTTGATTATACAACGAAAGTGATAAAAATATCTATTGATTGGTTCTCCATACCGAAGTCAGCTGGCTTTCAAAAGGTTTAAGCTTGGCGAGATTTTTTGCACTTTTTCAATCTGTTTTATTTTTTCAAAAATGAATCCAGTTTGAAAGAAAATTTACTTAAGAATAAAACAGATATTGCTTATTTAATTGATTTATTTGGAAAATTTAATGATATTAATTTACAACAGCAAGGAGACAATTTGAATCACATCAAAGCAAAATTGGTCATATCGGCTTTTGTTGCCAGATTAATGTTTTTAAACAAAATATTGCAAGATCTGAGCTTTTCCAGTTCTTCAACTTATTTAAGATAGACACAATCCAAGAAGAAAACATCTTGCTGTACATCAACCACTTGGAGACTCTTCAAGATTTCAAAACTAGGTTCAAAGATATTCTATCATTGGAAATAGCAGACTGAATAATAGAGCCGTACACTACTAGTGCAGAAATGAATATAATTTTGCAAGATGGCTGATAACCATCAGCACAAATAAGGATCTCAAGATACTATTCAAACAAGGTTATCAAAGGTTTTGGCTGCAACAAGATATTCCATGTCTGTACCTGGCTCTATGGCTTGTTGTACAAAAGTATTTGCTGGCATTTCCATCATCATATCTGAGAGAGAGAGGTTTCAGTGTAGTTTTAAGCCTGCTTCTGAACAGACATTGATTGCATATCACTAACTGTGGAGATTTAAGAATGCAACTAATTTAAAAATGGACATAGATAAACTGTTGACAAATTACCAGTTGCATCCATCTTATTAAATTCAGTTTTCCAAGCAAATTTATTTAGTATTATTTTTTTTATAATTCTGATTAAAATCTTTCATTAATATAATTTTGTTGTATGTTGCTTTTTTCACTTCATTTTTATGTTTAATAAAGTGATTTCAATATTTGTATTTATTTTGAATTATGTATATTAATTTCATAAATGTCAAAAATTAAAATAAATTTCTTGTATTTGTTTGCTATAATTTTTGTTAAATGTTACACAAGGTAATGCCATATTCCATAGTCCTTTTATCTTTTTCAATCATTAATTACAAGTGATTAAAATAAAAAGTTTGATACTAGTGAAATATTTAATATCAAGTACTGTACAAATTTATTAATTTGAGTAAGTAAAGTAAATGACTAGGGGTCAACGATTTTAAAAGTTTTTGGTAAAGTGATCTGTGGCTGAAAAAAGTTTGGAAACTCTTGGTGTAGAGCAAACAGTTCTTACATTTTATATTTTGTGTGCATGTGTATGTAAAAAGTTTATGCATTTTAGAAAATTGGTTTAAATTGCTAGAATATTTATTTGACAATATTTATTAAAAGGTTAATTTAAAATTAATTGAAATAAATATCTGAGAATTTTATACACTTATGATTTATTTTAAATAAATGATTGTAGTATTATTTAAAACCTAGAAGTAAAAATGAAGCAATTGAAAAAGTTTGGAATTATTTTCTTTTTCTTTATTTTTGAACATTGTTCGTAGAGTTTTATTGCATTGATTCAAAAATCATAGCATTTGTGGTCTACATTTTAGTAACCTTGGCAAATTTTTCCAAATTTTCACAGAAAACCCAAAACACTCCAATGCATAATAGGAAATATATTGAATCCAGACATCAGCTTATCAAACAGGTATAAAAACTGATATTTGGAAATACAAAATCTTGTACAAAATTTTATTGCATCCAAGACCTAAGAAGATTAAACTTTTAAATATCCACTTTGTTTGTCTTCATCAAACATGGTTGAGTAGACTAACCAGTCTAGACATTTTGTCTTTGCTGGGCAAAATGACTTCATCTCATTATGTTTAGAAAAAAATGAACAACAACAAATAAACCAGAAACTGTTATTAATTAAATAGTTAATTATTATTTGATGAAATCTCATTTATTGCAGTTAACTGTTAATGGAAAATGGATAAATTTACTCATGAAGTGATAACAACTTCAAAATAAATCGCTGTACTTTTTTTAACTGAAAGATATAATAAATAGCTGATATATTTGAAAAATTATGTTCATTAACTTTAAACAAGTTATAGATATTTATCTTCAAATAGTGGTAAAATATTTATTCTCTTTACTTCAAAGATGAGTATATATATTATGTCTCAATATTGTGAATTTATCTCATCAAGAATAATGGAAAGAAAAACTTAGAATCAATTTTAAAAAAAAAACTCAAATATACTGCCATAAACTTGTTTAGAGAAATGCTGAACTTGAATTCAAAATTAATAAAAATCACTGTTTATAGATGATAACCTATTTTCTTGATCATATATATGATTAGAACTATTTAGCAATATAGATTAAAGATTTAATAAACTAATGGATTTGTAATTAATTTATTGAGCGCATAGAAAGCATATGTAGACTTCAAATGAAAGAAGTATTTAATGTTAATCTTTCAGATAAAATTTATAATATTTCTTCAAATGGATTAAATTGCTTTATATAATAAAGTACAATTTCTCTCCTGTGCTTAAGAAAATAGATAATGGATTATGAGTGCTAAATATTTAATTGCCACTAATGATTATGGATTAAATTGGAATAAAAATGTCGGAGGTTTTTAATTGGACAGCAGTAAACAATAGAACAGAAGAAAGTGAATATTAATAAAAAGCAAAGAGATAAAGAAAAAATTTTAAAAATAAGAGTTTGAATACATATAAAAGTAGGCAGATTTCAAGAATGAAATATTTTATGACAACAAAAGAAAAAGCAGTCAACTCTTTAAAATTCAAAAAAGGTGACACAAGAATATATTGATAAATTAAATAATATGGAGAAAATTATCTTTATAACTATATAAAAAAAAATTAAAAACATTAGCCATTTATTGTTAGAATACATACTCCCATTGCAAAGAATGAAAATAATGATTTATGCAAATATAATATAAATTAAGTGACTGGGCAAAAAGTGACTTTTTATTTTTTTATCTTTGTTAGGATTGTATAAAAGTAAGAAGACTTTAAAATTAAGTTTGTAGAATTAGTGAGATGTTTTGGAATAGAGTACAAAATAAAATATATGAAATGTTAGTATGTAGTATAACAAAAAGAAATATGATTATTAACAAGCTTTTTAGTGCATATTTGCTTACAAGTTCTTAACTTTATCAATCATATTGCATAATCAAATACATGCTTCACTCATGTTTTAAAAATACCATGTGTAATGAGATTTTAATTAAAATTTTCATTAAATAAAAATAATTGCTTTTTAAAAAGAAACAAACAAACAAAAACTAAATGATTATTTAAAAAATAACAGCTATTCAAATTATTTATTAATATGAGAACAAATACATTAATAAATAAATAAATTGGAAAAAAAATTATTTATAGAAATGATTCAGTCACACCAAAATATATTTATAAGTTATCTATAAAACCAGATAGAAATAATATATGTACATCAAATCTAATTTTTAATTCTTTAATGTTGTATATGAAGATGTCTGCCTTAAGGCAGATTATGTAACTAGACAATAGGGGACAAGAGAATGATAACACTTGGTAATTTCATTAATAGTAGTTTGCCATTGTTTGTCACTAATAAATACGACTTATTCCAACACTTCAAACTTGGAGTTACATCATAAACTCTCTTACATCTTTAAAATGCATTACACTCTCAAAAAAAAAAAAAAACGTGCAGTAGCAACTCACAATAATGGCACAATAAACAATGTTCTTACTCACTAATGCATATAGTGATAAATTGATATTATTATTGTACAGGATAGCCAAAAAATCCATTTTAACATAACATTTTATTAACGTAGTTATATGTCATTAATCACTTTACTGAAGTAGTTAATTTAACATTTATAAAGAAATTTAAAAAGTAATATTATCGTAAAGAAATAGTAAGCAGTTTCATTTTTTGTAAAAAAAATTTATTAGGGGGAAAAACTCTTTTATTGCTGTGAATTATTAGTGCCTTTTTTTAAAATATCATTATTATCATGTTGAAAATTTATATAAAGTCTATATTATTTATAAAATAAAACAAAGTATACATTATCTGATGCATAACAATTTTATAATTAATTCAAATTAACTTTTAAAAAAATTTAAAAAAAAAAGAAAATTCTCTTCACCCTCTCCTGGTACCATTAAGTTAAATTTTTATTAAAGTTATTTAATTAAAGAAGATACGCTTTAAACATGCTTACGTGACAGCCAATCAGATGGAATAATGACATCACATGGGACTCTCAATTCTCAAACACAAGCCAGAACTAGCAGAAAAAGATGGGACCCATCTTAATCTATGTCTCAATTTTATTTAAATAAGCCAGACTCAAGCATTTTGAACTAAGAGTGTGAAGCTTAAATACCTTCACATTTAATCCACTAAATATTATATATAAATTAACAACGCGAAATCATTCGATTTACAACAAAGCAATATTTTAAATCTAATGAAATGATATTAATAAATGTAAATATATCAAATTTAAGCGCAGAGAGATAATATTATAATAACGTGAAAGCTAAACACCTTCAAACAGATACGCTTTAAACATGCTTATGTGACAGCCAATCAGATGGAATAATGACATCACATGGGACTCTCAATTCTCAAACACAAGCCAGAACTATCAGAAAAAGATGGGACCCATCTTAATCTATGGGACTCTCAATTCTCAAACACAAGCCAGAACTATCTGTTTGAAAGTGTTTAGCTTTCACGTTATTATAATATTATCTGTGTGAGCTTAAATTTGATATATTTAATTAAAGAAGGTATACTTTCATCTTTTTCTTTTAAATGGTAAGAAAGAGAAGAAAAAAACAATAGAAAAGAAAGCTCAGTTTTGTAAAATTGAGTTAACTTTTTTTCTTTTAAATAGTAGGGCAAAGAAGTAAAACTATTTTATATATTTTGTATAGTTTTTATACATATATGTTCAATACTACACATTAAGAAGAAATTTATAACCAAATTAATATTAAAATAACTACATTAAAAAAAAAAAAAACTGAAGCAAGACATTTATGGGTGTTTTTTTTTATCACAAGCACTACATGAATGTAGCTAATATAAATATAATGTGTATACAATATGATCTACTTTCTTCACTAAGACAGTTTGGGAAAAAAATATTAAAAACAAAAAAAAAATTCTTAAATTTGAATTCATCAATTTTTCAGATATGAATTACCTATCAGTATATATTGCTATCATTAATTACTAAACTTTTTTTTCTTCTTCAAAATGCCATACAAAAAAGGTGAAACGCTTCATAATGAAATGAAAATAATTGATTTAATAACGAAAGAATGCAAGTCAAATGCTAATTAAACAAATTCGAAAACATATTCACCCAGATTTGTAAATGTACATATTTGAATGTCAACTTTCAATTTATTACTTATCTTTTTCATAATTATATTATTTTATTTTAGTATTAATTTTTTTTCTCATGTGACGTAGCATCAGCCGGGAAGCAAACCCACTAATCCGGGACAACTGCTTGTAAAGCAGCTGTCGCTGACCTCTCGACCACCGATGCTTGACAGGTATTAATTATTTTGATGTCTTAATATGTATAATTTTCAATTAAACTGTATCACAGGTATGTGTGCTCAATAACTGGATTCAAACATCCATATAAAGATTTGGAACCACATAGATGCACAGATGAGAGGAAAGAATTTTAAATAACTTTATAAAATTTGGGAAATTGCCAAAATTACATATGAATATGTAAAAAAAGTGATACTCCAAAAGCAAACATTGCTCAATTTAAATCTCTGACAGTGTATAAAACATATATGTATAATTTAAAAGTTGTACTATTATAATGAATCATTATTAAGCAAGTATCCTTTAATATAAAGTATCACTTTAACACATTTTTTTCTAGCATTTCCAATTTAAAGTAAAAAATGAAGGCCCTTTACATCATTAGGAGCTTCTCTCTCAAAAAAATTCTAATCCATAACATATAATTACTTTAAATTTTTATTGAAAAATTCTATTTCAAAATAATTTTCCAGATTCTTTTAGTCAATTTATATACACACAACAATATATATGCATAGAAAAATTATACTTTTTATAATTTGCAATATGATTGATTACATTAAATGTCATACTATACTTTCAAGAAACAGCACCCTCTAGTATCACTTGATATATTTAAAAAATGGTAATTACAGAAATAAAACTATCATTGTTTTGTTACTAAAAAGAAAAAAAGGTCATTATAGCAATCCTTAACAGATCTGAATATAAATTCATTGAGTTTAATGTACAATTGATGTTACAATACTTACATTGATAAAAATTTTGTAAAATATAAAATAAAAAAGTACATTATTTTCCTATATACAATATAATATATATGCATTCTCAAACATATGAATTTGTGTCACAGTAAAATTAAAATGTTTAAAATTATATTCAAATTCAATATTTTGAAAAAATTAATTTCTCTAATAAATTATTACTATTACATTTCATCTTGTTTCTCAGACAAAATAACATATCACTTTGCATATCTATAGTAAAAAAAAAAAAAAAATCAATTTTTTATTGTAACTTTGAAAGATAACTAATATGCATAAATAAATAAAACTATAAATAGATTTTAGTAAGACAATTTTATAAATATTTGTTCCATAACTTGGGGGGGGGGGGGCGACAATAAAACAATAGTACATTAGTTTTAATCAAAAATTGAACTATGTCTATACAATAACAAATAATAGAGAAATTCAGTATTTTATTTTTTTTAGAATTATATATAATGTACTCATTATGAGTATTAAGTTTTATAAGAATATTAAGTTCTCTGCCAGAAGACAATTGAAATTTTATTAGACAATGCATTATAGATCTTTATAACTCCTTTAGAACAAATTATGTTAAGGAATGGAAAGCAATGGTACATTATTATATGCAATAATCAAGGGTTTTGTACCCTAAACACAATTGAGATTACTATGCAACAGAAAACTATAACTATGTAATCATCATCAATGATAATTTGCTATATTGTGTAACTCCTTTACAACAAAATATATTAAATGGCAAGCAAAAGAAATTTTTCACTGATAAAGCGGTTGTAGCATTATATTACCTGTACTTCAGCATTCCTTGGAAAGAAAATCTAATTTTTAATTGACAATGTAATGTAATTATTTAAAAAATGTTAAGATTTTAAACTACTGACCAAGCAGATATGAATAATTCTATTTTAAAATCTTTTTTGATATTTTCAGTAATTAAAATATACAACAAATTGTTCTCTATACAGGTTATTTTTAAAAACATATATACACTTATATAAAGATGTATAAACACACAATAATATATAATAATAGCATCTATCAGCATCATCAACTTAAGTTAATAGTTATGAAATAATAGACATTAGTAAGGATATTCATTTCATATAGAAACATTACTCACTAATGATGTCATTTCACTAATGGAAATACTAAAATAGTTCTATTATTTTTAGTTTGATAAATAATTATATACATATTTTTACGTATAGACAAATAGTGTATATAAATATACTGTATATGTAACCATCAAGAATACTCTCTTGAAGTGACTGTTCCTATGAATAATTGACCTGTCCCCTAACCACAACATCCAATAATTTATGCAATAAAAATACAACTATCTCTTATTGTTCATTACATTTAACAACAGTGGCTTCTAGAAAGTATTCCCAAGCCCTTAGATAAAATGCCTGTATAAATTATAATTAATAATTAGAACTGATATCTAAACTGTTGACATTTGTTTAAAAATTAGGATTACAATCAATTACAAATTATATATAGTCTCTTTCCAAAAAACAGATATCTGAGCTTTACAACCAAATGATAACACTTGCTTACTAATGGTGATAATTTGTCAATGCATATCATCACTGCATATAATTTATTCTAATATCTCAAAAATTAATTATAAGAATACACATAAAAGTTCATGTATAATTTTTAATTTTTTTTAGAATATGCATATATATTATCTGAGCTAAATTATTTTTTATACTTCACATCAAACAAATTATGATGGGAATGACTGAATGCGTATACATTATTATCAAGAGATAATCTAGATTCACAATATTTTCTGTCATGTTCATCACATAAGTATATATGTGTAAACTATCTGTTTTTTCATTCAAGACTATAATATTGTATTTTTTAATAATAAAAAAACCTAATAGTTTAATATATTCTATATCGTATACTGCCAAAGAAGTCTTGCATATATTTTAGAATGATGTTGATGTTTATCTTTAGTTGAATAGTGGTAAGGAAATCGCCTAATTTCTTTCATTTCTAATTTAGTCATTAATTCTAGGCCTTCAGTATGCTGTTCACTAAAAGAAAATGATATGCCACGATAATTAGATGGCACAAAGTTTGCATTTAAATGTTCTAAAAGAAGCTGCATGACTTCTAAATCATCGGCTAATAGAGGTGCAATGCGAGGCCATGCCATTGAGTCGCAGATAACACCATACCCACATACTTGATCATCTTTAAGACAAATTAATGATAAATTGGTTTCCAGATTCAACCATTTTTCTAAAATTTCAGGTTTCGCAGGATTGCATATGCTGGATTCATAATCTAATACTTTGTTCGTTAATCCCTTATCAAATTCTACAATTCTTAAATCTTTATTTGCTGATGATGATAACTTCAACTTTCCAACAAATCGACGAAGATAATCTGCAGTTTTTTGTCCGACCATTTCATAAACATCAACCATTTTTGGTACAGATGTAAAAGTAAAGTTTCTTCCTTCGATATGCTGGACCACAACATCATATAAAATTTTTCCAAGTCCCAATTTGCGAAGTTCAGGCTTCACAATGCAGTATAAGCCAATACTCTCCTCAGCATCAACATTGCAGCAGTAACTGCTTCCTATAATTTTACCTAAATGAAAAAAAATATATACAAAATATCTTATATATACCTACTATATATTAATTTAATACAAAACTTCATTCAAAATTTTAAAAAAATAAATTGCTAATCATTTAATTAAAAAAATGCATAGTACTATTACTTAGATTTTGATATACATATTCATATATATATATATATATACCATGCGAATTTGCTTATAATGGTTCTCAGCAGTGATCATCTCTATTCAAATGGGTTAACTCATTCTTTTCTCAAATGCTCATAACTATCTCTTTTTCTTAAAATCGTTCGTTTATCAGCTTTTTTTTTCTTTATATAATTTTATTCCCTTCTTTTCTTACTTTTTAACGTATCAATAATTATCCCCCTATTTCTGTCAAACTTACTTGCTCTTTTTATTTTCTTCATAAAACATTCTATTTTCATCTATTCTTTTTAACAATAACTCTTCTGTAACCAAACTATCATTTTCAATTTAATTTCAAATCCATATCTCAAAAGTTTCTTTCATTTAATAGTCAAAGATCAATAATACAAAATTAAATATCTCCTCTTAAAATTAATTTCAATAGTTTACATACTCTTCTGATTTTCTTATTAAATCTTATTCACTCAGTGTGATTCTTGTTTTAATTTCTTTCTCACTATTCCCCTAATCGTTTCATTATCTTCTTAAATATTAAAAAAAAACTAAACAATGCTCTCTTTTAGACATTAAGAAAGGATATAAATAGCAGAACGCACTTCATTATAAGGAATAACCTCAAATTTGAGTCAGGAATTGACAAAAACAGTTTTCAATTGATTATTATGACTCCTCTCTTTTACATTCTTTTTGCATTTGACAGAAATAATATTTTTAGTTTTAGTTTTAGAACTATTTCTGTCAATGTGAGAACTCAATGAATACCAGATGATTATTTCGAAGGTGACTGATCTCTAGCTTAATAAATTTATTTTGTTTTTAGTATTGTGACCATAACAGAGAAGCAATCTCTTTGTCCTCACTTTAGGGCAATCCTTTGTTCAAAGATCAAAAGTGCCTCTTTATAAATGGATATTAGTATAATAAACAGTTTTTAAATTAATAGCAAAACCTTAAAGGTGTGAGAAAATTTCAAGTCATTAGTTTGAATAATAAATATGAGTATATAAGAGAAACTGTTTGATGTAAATCGAAAATAAAGAACTCCTGCCAAAATACAATAAGACAGAACCTGGTTTATTTGGTATAGCCACTAGTATTGACTAATTGCTCATAATTACTAAGATAGTTATAGAGTGATGAAGAAGAGTTCTGAACGGTAAAAAAAAAGTCTGATGTAGAATAAAATTCATATGTGGAAACCCTGAGACTGAGATTCTTGTCACATACATGTTGACCTAAAGTCAATCCGACCCCTCATGTATAGGGCATAATCCATTTAATACATATACAAGGGTATATCAGTGTATCAGTTATATGAGATAGAGTGGTGAGCATCTTGTGAAAGTCTGTGCTCATATACCCTATATATTACATATAGTGATGCAGGTGCATAATAGGCCTATATTTCAGTTATTACATAGTAGAGATGTCTGCCCATCCCATGTATATGTATTAAATGAATTATGCCCTGTACATGAGGAGTCAGATTGACTTTAGGTCAACATGGGTGTGACAAGAATCTCAGCCTCAGGGTGGCCTTTGAGCGTTCCATCATTAAATTTTCAATTGGATGTATGGTTAAAGAGTTGGAGTGTGGAGTGGATTGAAGACTGTCCATTAAAGTATGAAGATTGGTTAGCATAATATATATCTGAGCACTTATTGCATATATGTGTAGAGATGATAATCTGGACCAATTGATAATTGCTGGTTTAGCATGAAATACGTATATAGGTGATTGTTATCTTTTCGACATATGTGTTCAAGTGTATCAGTGATATGAGATAGGGTGGTAAGCATCTTGTGAAAGTCTGTGCTCATATACTTTATATATTACATATAGTGATACAGGTGTGTAATAGGACTGTATTTCAGTTATTACTTATATATATAAAAAAATTATAATAAGTTTATTCATTTATATATATATATTTTATTACATTTATTGTAAACAATGCCCATTGGATAGAGTTGTAGAGTAAGTTGGTCATGTGATTTTATAAAAAAAAAATTCTTGATAAGATTCCAGTAAGGATGAAAACCTGATTAGATGTATTAAATAAATTTTTTATTTATATTTAGTTGTTTGTTTCAATTTTGTTTTAGATTGATTATTTTAAATTTTATGTAAAAAAAAAAAAAAGAGGTACTTACGTATTCTGATATTTGACATACTATCAGCCCCCTGATAACTTTCAAATCTTGCAATTTCGTCAAATAACATGTACACAGGAACCTCTGACAAAGTTAAATAATAAATTTTTAAAAACAAATCCTATGTATATATTATTTCATAACATTTTCACAAAGTTTAGAAAGTTATTAGCAGACCAATATGTATGTGAAATCCATAACACTAATTCTCCAGCCTAATATGTAAACCTAAAAACGTACATTTTTAACAATACAAAAAGTATAAATTTGTAACAAAAATAATAAAAACACATTATAAATACTAAACAAACACAAGTGTGAGTTTTCCTATGGTATTCTGCCATCACAAATACCCCCCCCCCCAGACTGGAGAAAGGTATGGCATTCTGCCGTCACAAACACAGGCAGAAATTTCAAAATTTTACTTAAAATTCAAAAATACAGTACTATGTAAATTAATTCTGAGCCAATAAACATCACGTGATCGCCATTTCTTATGCTTGCATATAACTGTTATTAAAACAGGCAGGAAATTATAAAATGGACACTAAAACAAAAATTAATAACAAAAAAATACTACATAAGCAAATATATATATATTAGTATATCTAGTCACTTGCTTAAAATAAAAACATTCTCATCATGTATATATAACAGGAATTGGAATTGTCGTGATGAAACAATCATATGTCTCTCTAGAGAAGACCTTCAAACATTATTTCAATTTAAGTGCATCCTACTTGGTAGAGGGCAACAATTACCAAATTTTAATCACAGTACTTGCAAATCCAAATAATAAATATATTAACTACAAAATAGACAGTAAAGCAAAGAAAAAAAACATGTCTATTAACTATGGCAAAAAACTACAAAATGAACAGATCAAAAAAAAACTTATGTCTGCTTCAGGAATTATAAAATGGAGAGTTAAACCACGTGTTTATGTGATATAATGCATAAATGGAATCTTGATTGAGAAATGTGTCCAACAACATTTATTTTGTTAAAAAAAATTTAGTAAACTTTTATCAAAAAAGAAAAAAACAGAAATTACTAAACTTTTATCAAAATGGAATCACTGTGATAGACTGATTTTTTTGATATTGTCCAGAATGCAAAGGAAAGTGTCATCTTTTTTATGCAGTCCCCATCACATAAATTCTGCAAAATATGAACTGAGGTGCTGGTAGATCACAGTTCCTCAGTTTTATATGCTTTCCAGAAATCTGAATAAATTGTTGAGCCCTCTTCCACATTTTGTTTGATTCCTTCCATCAGAGTTGCTGCTGATCTATCCTCAATTTCCATGATGAAACAAAAACTCACAGCTATCTGTTTTTATTTAGTATTGCAATATGTTTTTATTATTTTTGTGTAGAAATTTATCACTTAAGTTTGTCAGAAGTTCCAGTGTACAGGTTATTTGAAGGAATCATGAGTTTATTTGATGGGATCACAAGATTAGAAATTTATTGATAGAATGAGACATACGTAAAATGTCACAACAGGTCTAATATGTAAGTACACACACAAACAGTATTATGCACAAATTTTTAACATTGAAATTTGACAATTTATAGTATAAATTTTACAATACGGCAGCAACTATTAACAAAATTTCTTCAGTTTATGTTGAAAGGACATATATTTTATTCTTCCTTTAGTATCCTTTCCAAATAAGATGTATGGTATTTCATTTAATAAATTTTTTTTAAGCATAATGCTAAAAGTTTTACAAAATTTAAGAACATACTTAAAATTGATACTGACTTAAAAATATCAAAATAATTATAGAGAAATTGTAATTTTTTGATAACAAGATTACTATTATGTTTCTATAAGATAAAATAAAAGTCATTAAATAAAAGAAAATCACCCAGAGGAATTTTTTTTTCTTATTTTTCCAGTGAATGAATGAATGAACATACACTCAGTAAAATATAGGTAAATATGTTCATTCAATTTATTCTTAATAACTAAATTATTATTTTTTAAAAATTTTAGTTTATAGTATAATATTTTTTGTATATATGTATGCTATATATATATAATACAGTGTCTGTATTACTATTGCGTGTGTTGAAAGGCACTATACTCTTGTAGTTCAATAAAACAATACATGCAATTTATTCTAATAAAAGTTTATCAAAAAAATGGGAGTTAAAACCATCAAACATCACATAATAACCATTTCATATGCTTACATAAGCTGTTAATAACAATAGAAAACTCTCCCTACAGTATTGCCGCCAAGTGCAAGCCTTTATAATCAATGGATGCAAAGAGGTTTGTGCATAAAATTCCTATCTAGAACTTATATATCCAATATCCCCATTCTATTCTACCTATAAGATAATGATGACTGTGATTTTTGAAAACCAAAATGTATAAATGCTGAACTGAATTCAGATCTATATGACTATACAAGTGAATGAACTTGGATTGAAAACATTGCTTTCATCTTGAGCTCCTAGCTTTATAGTTAACCAAGCAATAAAAGATAGCTGTAAGAGTGTTGCATTAGATTCTAAGATCTAGGTGGTCCTTCAAATCCAAGACTCCTCACTGAAGAAAGCCACAAGCTAGAAACTAGTCTGGGGAAATTGGATGAGTAGGCACTAGATTGGGATTTTATGCACAAACCTTCTTGCATCCTATGGAGAGTTTGCTACTGTTAGTGTGAGCTACTACAGTATATATAACATATGTGCATGGAGCTTGGATCAAAATATAGTGAATATCAAGGCTCTATTGAATCTTCATTTTACTTAAACATTTTCTTCTGTATAAAGAAATATACTGCATATAGAGCTACTCATTAATAAATAAAAATTAACTATCAAAAAAGCTTATTTTGTTCTTGTAATGTTAATATTTTTTTTATATAAAATCTTGTAAAATATTTTTTTTTATAAGATGGTTAAATTCACTTTATAATGATATTTGCACAAACAATTACAATAAAAAGAGAAGGGAAATTGTTAGTGTAATTATTTTGTTTTAAAACTTTTTTACTTTTCATAAATTATATCATGAAATATTGCATAAGCATTTTTAATATACAAAGTTAATTGTGAAAACAATACAAATGATTTATTAAATACTCCTATTACACATTCTTTTCTAGTCAGATATTTTTACCATGTCTTTTCCTGGTATTGTTTTCAATTAACAAAGTTTGTATTGTTATAGCTGTTAGAAATATCACTTAATGAAACAACTGCTGATTTTATTTTAAAAAGTTTTATAATTGTAAATTACTTTGCATGATATGATACCGAAATAGATATTGTTAAAATATGAATATTTATTTAAAATCTATATACAACAATACTTTTTACTAATTACAATATACAATATAGTGTTTAATAATATAGTACATTGCAAGATTTAAATATTTTCTAGCTTTACTTTCACGAAGACAAAAGTTACTATTTGAAAAATATTTTGTACACTGTCAAAGAAGTTTTTATGAATGTTATGATCTGGGGAGAATGTTTCTGCAAAAGGTGGCAACTATTTGATTATGATTCGGTGAATTTGAGAATAATGAGTACACGAGGGATAAACATTCTCAATATATTGTATACATACATCTGCACAAAAGTAGAAAGATTTATTGATTAATAAATAAGTCTAAAGATATGTATATTATTTTAAACCAAAAATAGAAAATCACCCAAAGATATTTAAAAAAAAATTACCATCCCTTGTTTCAGCCACAAATCCTCCATCTGGATCTATTAATAAACCTAAAGAAAGATCATTAACACTTGTGTTCCATGTTTCTGATTGGATAAGAGCATTTACCATTGCTATATCTCTTGAACGAAAATTTCGAATTACAATACCATGCATATTAAGAGGAAGATTGTATGTTGACTGACTAAAACATCTTTGAATGTGACCATTATAAAGCCATCTGGTATATCTTGAAGAAAAAAATCTTGGTAAAATTTTGTTAAGCATTACACAGCTGCAATAAAATAAAAAAAAATAAAAAACTAAGTTCCTTTCATAAAGAAAAAATAAATATTTTATATCGTATATCTACATATGTGAAAGTTCTTTGCCTGAAACCAGTGTGAGCAGCAATAACATCTGACTATTATCATTAAGTTTACTATAGATTATCACACTGTTAACAAAAATTTATTTTAGCATCTCATATAAACAGTATCTAGGTATTATATAGTTTTTAAAATTAATTTTAGGAGAATAAACATGCAATCAAATTTTTACATATTGAATGTTATATATTTAAATTTTTTTGTCTATTTTTTGTAATCTCTTCTGATTAAATAATAATCAACTCTTACAACTATCACATTTTACTAATTTAAGAAGACAGAAGCCAAACATTTATCAGACATCAATTAAATAAAATATGGCATTGATCATTAATTAAATAGAGCTATTGAATTAAGATGGGGAAAAATAAAAACAAGCTCTTCAAAACTTTTTTTATACTTAAATGTATGCAATATTAGTATATTAACTAATAAATATGTATGTATTCTGTATATACAGTGAATTTTTCTATTACATAAAAAGAAAAAATTACATTTACACATGTTAAAAATGCACATTAAGTACATTTTACTACCATTCATTAATTTTTTTTGTCCATGCCAAAGTATTTGGGACATTTTTTTTTTAAAAGGTTACATTGAACTGTTAAAGTAGAAACAAGAAATAAATCTGGTCTTGATTTTAAACAAAAAATAAAATAAAATGGAGAAAGCATTTAATCAATAAAAATAAATTATTCTGAATTAATTTTAACTACTGTTATACAATATTTTGTATCTATATAAAATAACTATATATAGTACTTTAAAGGTTTATATTGTTATTAATAAATTTATTTAGCATACAGAAAGTACACATATAAAAAAGTCTCTTGCACACATGATGAAAAGTAAACTAGTATATGTATGCACAAATAGACTGTATAAAGGAAATATCACACAGATAGTTTATTGTACAAAATAGTAACAAATACTTAAATAACTGAAAATTTCAGAAATATATAAGCAAATATTTTATTCTAAAAAATTTGGATATAAAAAAAAACATTTGTACTAGTGAAAGATTATTTAAAATAATTTTAATAAAAAAAAAGGATGTATAATTTATAGAAATAAAACAAATGTTTTTATAAATGTGATAAAAATAAAACCTTCTTGTTTACTATATATCAAAAAGGAATTAAGGAATAAATTTTAATTAATAATTTATTTCTGCTCTAAATAGAAAATAATGTATACTGATTTTGTTTTGTGAATGAAAAAAAAAACAACAACTACTGTAGAGGAGTATCAAGACTAACTTTTTAATCAATTTTTACATAATCTTGCCATTGAAGCTGCAAATGAACATAATTTACCTCAACAACAAGAATCTAGTCTGATTGTTAGACCATAAAAATTTTAATAAAAAAGAGTACAATTTATGATAATTTAATTAAGATTAATTTTATCTAAAGTATTTAAATGTCAACAACTATCAGTGATCTGAGAAATAATAACTTAGTTTTCAGTCTGTTGAAAAGTACACTTCTGCCTTTGCACAATAGCTTTTGTTAGCATTGTAAAAACAGAATAAGTTTACATATTTAATTCATTTTTGTAAAATTATTTAAATTTATTTCTTAGTATATGATATTTACATTTAGCTTTTATTTAGATACAGTTGCTTTTTAGAAGAAAATTAATCAACTGAAAATTGATATCAAACAGAAATTGCTTGTTTTAAATAATTTTATCTTTTTATATATTGATTTTTTTAATATTTTAGAGAAACAGTATGTCTTCAACATATTCTTATAGTGCTAACACTTTCAGCTCTTCTTCATTATTTTGTGACTAGCTGTAGTGCTATTCAACCAGTTCACATTTATTTAATGGCAAAAAATGGAATTAAACTTATTAGTTTAAAAGATCTGAAGATGTCAGCATCATACAGATATCCAAATTTAAAATTTCAAAGGAATTGACAATGATAATGTTTGGTTGTATCATAAAAACAAAGAAACTGCCAACATCATAGCTTGGTAAATTTGTTCTCAGGTTTTGAAAATGAGATTTTCTTTTGTTTTGTGAAAAAAATACAATTGTCAGTAATTTATATATTTATGTATATTTACATAACATATTTGTAAATTATTTACTTTAAAATAAAAAAAATACATGATTATAATTAGATATTATTTGAAAATGTTTATTTTTAAGAAAATATGTGAAATAAAACCATAATTTCTATAGATGAAAATTGAGATTGATTTGCTGAAAAAGAAATGCTTTCATAAATGCTAGTGCAGAAATTTTAAAATAGTATTTAATTGTATTCTTTTAAAATGTTTTTAATTTGTAAACTTATATTTTTAATAATGTAAAGATTATTACAATATAATCTAGATTAAGGTTTAATTGGAAATAAATATAACTAAAACTATCAGTATGGCTTTCAAATAAAAGTATTGATTTGACAAGAATTTTAAAAAAATTGTTTAACTGAATATATTTTTAGACTGTTTTTATTTATTTTATTTTTCAAACTAATTTCATTTTTTGAATTTATGTTACTAACAAAATTTGTAAAAAAAATATAACAAATAAAAATAGAGAATAAGTTGCTTTTTTTTTCATGTAAAAAAAGAAATGTGGAAAAAAAATCAATCAAAGTATAAAAATATGTTCCCAAATTAATTAAGATATTAAAAAACATAAATTACTCTTTAATCCTATCTGATTAGTATAAATATTAAGGCATCACATGATTATCATTCTTTATGCTTAGACAAGTAATCCTGCCCAATAAAATTATGACTGGTTATTAAAGAACCAAAGGCACCAAAAAGTATGAATGCTGAACTGAATTAGTTAGCTAATAAGGTAAAAGGCAGCTGCTGGAGGGTTGCATTAGATTCTAAGATAGGTGCAGTGCTCTCAGATGTAAGGCCCCAAACCAATGAAAGCCACAAACTAGAAACTAGTATAGTGATATTGGATGAGTAGGCACTAGATAGGGGTTTTTATGCACAAACCTTCCTGCAATCATTGATTACTCTGGATTGCATTGAATTGCACTGCCTCTGGATAAATACTACAACACATGATAACTTAGCAACTTGATATTTAAAATTAATTCTGGAGCTAATAGAATTCCATGTCATTCACAACTTATATCTGCCAGAAAATTTATATTGATAATAACCTCATGAATGTCAAATTAACCATGCATGATGATTCCATGAATCAGTATTCCTGCTTTCTTTAAAATTCAAACACATAGCAATCCCAGTAGATCAAGAAGCTAGCCATTACCTAGTTGAATTTGTCTATCAATAAAACCAGTCATTAATTAAATCAGGAAATATTAATACTGTTAAGCTATATAGACAAGAAGTAATTGGTTCACCTACATGCAGATGAATAGAGGGAAAGCAACCATTATTATAAAGCACTTGTAGGCAGTTGCCCAGGTTGCAGGTTCGCATCCCGGCCGATGCTATGATACTTTAAAAAAATAATATATATATATTATTTTCACTTTATTTGAAACAACTTTACATATGTATGAAAGTATGCCTGGAGATGTCATTCTTCTTTCATCGGTTTCCTGCTCATTTAATGTAATTTATAGTGTCTGTTTATTATTCTTAATACACTTGTTTGATATTGAATACTATTAGCTGATTTGTTTATAACATTGTTGTTATTTGCAATGTACCAAGCTTTATTTTAACCTGTCTGTCATTGCATTTTAAGCACACTAGTTTGATATTTTATTAAAGATGTTTTCATTTTCATCATTTAAAAATATATTAAATTTTCTATTGCAGATCAAAGCTGTATTCTTTTTCATAATCTAAGAATATATTGAGTTTTCTTCTGCATATTTGTATAAGTACTTATGCTACATGATTCTTGTGATAATGTTGGCATGCAATTCTCAATAATATATGGTTGTTTATTCTGGGACATTGCACTAAACATCATAGACTCATTTGTCAGATTTATTCTTTTGGTAGTTTATCTTTAGTAATGTTGAGCAAGTCTGTTGAGGCTGGCAAGTGGAAGTTGATCATGTATCTTGTTTTCAGAAAATGACATATCTTAGTTGACAAATGTTTTTTATTCTATCTGCTATTTTTAATACATAAGGCATTGTAATGCAGTTTGTCATCTTCTTAAGTTCTGTTTTATTTTGCTGTTCAATCTTTTTTTTAGTGCTTCTTGGCTGTAACACATGCTGATAAGATCTTTCACATGTGATTCAATGTTATATTTTTGGTCTCTTGAGGATTCTATGAATCCAGCTAATTTGTATGACATCAGGATTTTGATTGTGGGTGTAGTCCAAGTTATTTTTGTTTCTGTTAATTATTAGATTTAGAAATTTAATGCTTTTTGTGGCATTTTTATTTTCAATAACGATTCAGTGATTAATTGGTTGTGCATTTCTGTTGTCTGTGCAGGTCCACAGACAAACATTTTGTCTACATATCTTTTATATGCATGTAGGTTTTTCTTAGACTGGTTGGCAGTCCCATAGAGCACGATTCTTTCATCCTATAATTTTCATTATTGAATTGAACTGTGCTGTCATTATTAATCGATTCTAGTACATTGACGATGAACTTGTTTTTACTTCTTATAATCATTTTCATTTTAAAAAATCTAGATTTTTTGTGGGGTACTAATCTATATAGCTGTTATGTTCAGCAATGCAAATCTATACTCATCCTTTATATATGTCTTTGATTGATTGAACAAGCTCCAAGGATGATTTGATGGTGTATTTACTAAATTCTAATGGTTCTTTAAGGTTTTCTGTGACAATGCTTGTGACATTGTATTAATATGCTCCACTGAAATCCACCATTTATCATAGGGGATAATTCTCTTTGTGCAGCTTAATATTTCAGAATATCTGTGGAATTATTGTGACTGTGAGTACATCTTTAGATATTCTATTTTGTTAGATGCTCAACTGTTCTATTTATTCCTATTGTGGCTATAAATTTATCTTTCATAGTTTCTATGTGTATGTGCATTTTATTGAATTTTAATCTCTTAAATCTTTTTAGCAAATTATTTTATTCTTGAAGATGAATCTATTAAAGTTCTGAATTCTTTTATTCCACCAGTTATTTGTAGATTTGTTAAGAACCAATCTTTTAAATATTGCACCTTGTTTGGAGCATTTCATATATAGCTAAACTCTGCAATGGTCTTATGTGGGATCATATTCTAGCACTGTTATATTTCTAGTATGAAATATATATATATAAAGAGATACTATAATAAGGATATAAAATTTGAGCAAATTAATTTTCTAATACTAATGGACTTTAGAACTAAAGATAATATAAACTGAAAGAAAACTTTTCACTTGCAGAATATTTCTATTGCAGCATAAAGGGGAAATGCTCATTAATCTTAGAAGAAACAATATTTATATTGTTTCTTCTTTTTTTAAAAAAAAATTTGAGAGTTCATTATTATTAAAGATCATTTCCAAAGAAATCACTTTTAGAAAGATAATCCTGATTAACAAGCTACTTAACTGCATTATATTGTGGAGCTGTCATTATTAAAGAAAAAATCATACATATTGATTTTCTATGTGATCCATTTTAGGATTACATCTGAGATATATCTATAATCATTCAAATATATGCAGGTTAAAATAATTAACTTATTTTGTTTTATAAATATACTCATGTGCCTAGAATTATTGAGATAATTAATAATTTCAGCACTTTATATCTAATATATTAGTTGTTGCATAATGTATTAGAAGTAAATTCAATTACATAAAATGCCTGATTGCTATATACTACTGTTTGCTGTGCACATTACTTATGTTTGCCCTTAATTTGGTTTCTTATTTATTTGTATAATCTTATTTAATTCAGGTCTTCATCCTCAACTAATATATTTATCATTGCTTAGCTTTTATTTATGATTGTCCACAGCCTAGAGCATTAACAATATGAAAACCAAATTTCCACATATATGTCCTTTAAGAATTAATTTACATTCATTTGAAAATGTTAAAATGAACTAGGTCATATATTTATTAAATTAACATTTTGACATGTTTACATATAAACTATTAAGAGCATATTATTTAATAATTTTACTTACTCAATAAATTTATATTCTTGTTTAATTAAATTTAGTTAACTGTAATCTAATATTTACAATTTGGTCCACATATCTTTTTATATTTTGCCTGTATGCTTCTCGTGACTCTTGCTTTACCTGAAGTAACAAATCCTAGATTGATAATGTTTGTATCTATGTGTGTAGATTCTATTTAATTATTTTCAAGATATAGATTATGTTCATTTACAATTAGTATATATTGAAAATTCTGTAGCATTATCATGAATCACATGATGAAATGAGAGGAGGTGATGTTATTATTATAGCTGGAAAATCAGGCATTTGAAATGAAAACTGGCAATAAAGATAGATGTGTATTTTCTTGAGCAAATGAGGATCAATGGAATTTTCAATTTGAATCATTAAACATAAAACAAGAACTTCTTAGATTTTGGATTTATAGTAAGCTGATGATTATACTATTTTTGTCAGTTTAGAAGAGGATTTAAAAGATGTTATGTTTTGAGACTCCTAAGCAACTTTTAATTTGGATCAACATGAAAATGTAAACCAGTTTTATAAGCAGAAAGGTGGACTTAGATGATGAGATATAACACAGAATTCTAATGTGCTGCTGCTGTTTTAACAAATTAAGATTATTTTATCACAGGGAAATAATTACTGCCATTAAATTAGCTATATTTAGAGCTCTTATTTTACCTAATGTTTTACATAAAAGTGTGCTTAAACACACTATCAGTGTAATATAAAGGCATTAGAAGTTTCGTTTAAGAATGCTTCATAAAATTTTAAAAATACTAAGGCAAGATCATAAAACCAAACAATATATTTTTCAACTTGCTGAATGTGATACTATGGAGTCTTAAAATCATTCCTTCATTGGATTTGATATATGAAACAAAGGATCAATGCAAGACTTCCTAAATGTTTTAAGGTAAACTTGAGCATGGTTTTCATGGGAAAGATAGACCCCATTTACATTATAAGGATTGTCTCAAAGTCATTCTAAAGAAGAGCAATATTAATTGTTTCCATTGGGAAGATGTGAAAAAGAATACATTGGAAAAATAAAATTAACATGATATTAAAGTATTTCAGAATGAAAAGTTTTCTGCTGAAGAAATCAAGACAATATTGAAAAATATCAAGTGAACAGAAAAATGGACAAGCATATTTTATATGTGGACATATTTGCGATTCATAGACTGGTTTTTATAATCATCATAAACCTAATTTCTCTCTTTTTTTTTTTTGAATTGTAATGAGCATACTCATTTATGTAGCTTTTTGTTATTATTATTATTTACTAAAACTTCACTTTTAAAATTTATCTATAAAAATTTTAATTTATGAAAATATACATATAATTTTAAAAATATTTAATTATTTTTTTAGTATTATGATGATAAAAACTGTAGTCTGCCCCCATGTATAATGAGACTTAAAAGCTGAGAATTTATTAAGGCCCAATCTACCACTTCTGGTGTTCAACCATTCAAATAAACAATCATTGCAATATTATTACATTTTTTTAAATTTTAATGCTTTCTAAAATATGTTAACTGTATGATATGATATAATACTTTAATATTTATCATTCATATTAAAACTGTGAAAACTGAAATGTGTACCAAATCTATTAAAATTAATTTCCAACTATACATGAAAGAGTTAATTACTTGGGATATCACATGTAATTCAAGCACCACAAGTAATAGGTTGTAATTTGTCCAAGTAACTTTCATTTGCTGTGATAGAAATTGAATAATCAATGGACAACTAGGTGGTGGTACTATATCCAAAACCCCACCAAAGTAATTTCTGGTTATTTGCACATACATCTAGCAGCCATCATTACTGCTTTTATATTCTTCAAACATATATAAAAATACAAATCTAATCCAACTTAGATATAGTTATATAAGTCTGATATTACTAGATCAGTAACAATATATTTTAGTGATCTCAGTTTTGTTAACTGTAGACATTTTTTCATATCTTTGTCAAAATAGTACATGACACAACACACTACACAACTTTATTCAATTTTCAATATCTCCAATTGGAGCAGTAATTCCCTGTATACCAGAGCCAATTAATGTAGTCTTAATTACTAAATAAATACCAGATAGCTGTTATAATCTACATTCTAAAATTGAATATAGTTATAAAAGTGGATTGGATATGATTCTAAAAATTGACATCAATCAAAAAACTATTTCAAAACTTCAAATTATACACCAATACTTTCAGTCAAGTGAAAGAAAAAATTGAATTACATCTTAGATTAAAATTAAACAAATTTATTATGTATTTTTAGCAAGACCTCATTCATAGCAATCATCTTTTAATAAATACATAAATGATTTTCATTTTTTCCAGTTTGGAAATTATTTTTCCTTTAGCATTATGTATAGAACCTAAATGTAATCAAGTTCAAATACATCTATAACATTTTCTACACACATAGTATTCATGTGATATTTTTATTTTCTTCTGTAGATCTTACCATTCCACAGATATATTTCCTTATGTTATCATTAATTCTTTTTTGCACTATTTTATAGAATTTCAGATATTCATTTCTTCTAAACAGGTCTGGATCATTTTTAAAGATTTTCATATTCTTCTTTTTCTTCATTTATTTCTTTCTCTTCATTTCTTTTTAAAGATCTTTATTTAACTTAGAAACTGTTTGTTTAGAAAAAAATTTGTAATCAAAAACTAATATAGTTGGATTTCCTTCAAATTTTGAATTTATTATAAATCAATGATAATGCAATATTTAAGATAGTGTCCTTGTTTGTTTACTTTAGAAGTGTTGGCTGAAGGAATTTCAAAGATATTGGTATCAATCGGTAAGTCTTCAGTAATGGATGTGAGAGGCCAGTATAACAATCTATTAAAATATAAATGAAGATAAATCTTGATTTCTCCTGATTGTAAGAGTTCCCTTTTTTAAAAAAAAAATGTCTATGAAATTTTAATTTTTCTTGATTGTAAAAGTTGATTTTTTAAAAAATACTTTCTCCATAAACAAAACAATATTGTAAATGATCTTTAATAAAAATGATTTTCCTTTCAAATATTAAGAAGACTGTGACATAGTGGAATAATTGAATATTAAAAAATTAAAAATTATATATATAAATATTTTATAATAAATACTTTTATTTACTGTGGATTAAATAATAATAATAATAATAATTGTTTCTTCAACTACAATTGTTTTTTATTTAATTATAAAATAAATCCAAGGGGTGTTTAGAAATGTAATTAATTCAATCATAACTGTTTACAACAAGACATTGAATTAATTTCTGGACACTTCACACTTTTATTTTAAGTTAAATATAAACACCCCAATTATGATTAAAGAAACAATTTTTTTTTGTCTTTTTAGATCACAATAAATAAAAGAATTATACTTTTTATATATTACCTTTTTATATCAACTGTTTGAATAGCTATTCTTAGTGGAGTATAAGTTATTGTCTCAATGATCTCAGTTAAATCCAAATTATCTTCAAAATCTACTAATATTTTTAAATGATTTTCAAGATGTAATTTAAATTTATTGGAATGATTCTAAAAGTTAAATATATTGACTGTTATTACAGTACCAACTATCTTCATACAGTAATGCCACTCAATACAGCCATAGTAATCAATGGATGCTAGAAGATTTGTGCATCAAAATTCTATCTAATGCTTACTCCTCCAATATCCCCCAAATAATTTCTAGCTTGTAACCTTCATCAGCAAGGAATCTAATGCAACCTTCCAGCAGCTGCCTTTTACCTTTTTAATTAACTATAAAACTAATTCTGCTATACTTTTATCTGGATGATAACAGATTTCTATTTAGCATTCTTTTTAAAAAAAAAAATCATATTTGCAATTTTTCTTTATTAATAAATACCATAAAACCAATAAAATATTGCATATTACATATTGATGAAAGAAAAATTCTATAAGACTAAACCTCTCTTATCTGTCTTCATAACAAATTTGCTCTCACTTTTATATTACAACTGCATTCCAGTCTTAATCATTAAAATAATTTTAAAATATTACTGGGTATGAACAGAAGCATTCTATACATCTCTATAAAAATCCTCTACTTCTTCATCCCAATGAGAATTTCTTGGAACACAAACCTGAACTACATTTGGTATTTTCCATAAAATTAAATAAAGAATGCAACTTTGCTAGTGCTTCCAATATTATAATTTATATTAAAGCATATGTCCACTTTTCAAATCAAATGTCTCTTTATCTTTCCTTCTAACTTCACATAGTGCAATAATGACAAACTAAATAGTAACTGTTCTTCCATTTATAAATACTTGCTTCACTCAAAAGTGGCATGCAATTATAAGTAGCTAAATAATCAAATGACAGCCTAGATCTATAATTTAGGAAATTCTTAGCCACTCAGTCTTCAGTCTGCCGTAACTTAAACAGGAATCAACATGTACAAATAATTGTTTTCATTTAATTGCTTTCAAATAAACCCAACTAATATCTGTTACAAATTATAAGGCATAGAAAAAAGATCAGAATGTTTTTTTTAAATCTTAAACTGCAATAAAAGCTGATAAATGCACCGTCATATTTATGTGTGTTAGTGAGCAGCCCTATATAAAAGTATAAATTTGTTATTTCCTTGGTTACTTTACTGCTTCAAAGAGGATCTCTTTCTAGTTAATCACAAACTTCTTTTTATAGTCCAATAAATATATAAGTAAATGGCTTATGTATATAAAAATATAATTAATTTTATTCCACTAAATAATTACCATTGCAAAATTATCTGGAAAATAAATGCATCATAAAACTCAAGTGCTTTGCTTTAGAAAAAAAATTATATTCAGTTTTTATTTTATAACATCTTATTTAAATTTTTTTGATATATTTCTAATCAATAATTCAAAAAAGTGAATTGAATTATAAAGAGTATTTAAACTTCTCAAAATATAATCAGTGAGAAATAATCCATTTGATAAGAAGCTGATGATTAAGGAAATTATGAAGAAAAAAGTAGCATTGGCTGTATAAATATAGAATATCAATTATTTCATGTAATGCAACTAACATTACCTTGAAAGTAAGTATTTTATAAATCTCCATTCATAAAAGATTTCACAATGATTTGGTAATCGATATTATCTAGTCTGTACAGTAGTAAATCTAACATACCACTAATGTAGTATATTTATGATGCTATGTACATTCAAAACAAGAACAACAACTTGCTTTTAATTGCTATTAGTATACTACAGCTAAATAAGCTAATCATCAGAACCAATGCTAACAAATAGTTTTTAAGTATAAGTCTCCTTTATATATCATTCAATTTTATAATTAAAATTATTAATAAAGAATATTTTTGATAGATATCTATCGGTAAGTTACATTATAATCTATTAACATGTAAACACTATCTGAATAGATAAATTTAGTTCAGTATATAATTTCAGTTTATGCTTCATTATCCTGCATTTTTTTAGTCACTTCCATGATATCAAACACAAATATAGGGTTCCATAAACATTTTAATCATTAAATGGTTTCCAATTATTCCTTTCATCAATATTATGATAGCTTCATGACAGTTATTATTATTCATGATAATTATTATTGCTAATATGTTCCATTACAATATATATATATTCATTTCAACTTATATTGTGTATAATATAGCATAAATTTCACAACTATGCTCAAAAGACTTCACATTATGCTATCATCAGTGAATTCAAACAGTAAGCACCAATGTTTTCCATCTACTTTCCAAAATAACTAAGAGACAATACTTTCAGTTAAATAGGTTGGCTTCAAATACATTTTATTTATTTTACAGTTGCTTCCCATGGAGAACTTAATAAAGTTGTATTTGTAATGAGCCCACACTCTTTTGGCATTTTAACCTATAGCACACATCTGTTTTCAATGAAATAAACATGAATTCTTACTTTTATTATCTGGTAAGCCCAGGCATCATCTGGTACTTTGCCACCACATGCTTTTTTTGGTTTAGTTACAAAATATTTTATTTTTATAATGTATTTTACAGCTCTGTTACTTCTCAATTCATGTGTTATTACACCTATTTTTCAGAAAAAATTTGACAACCTACTCTAAACTCAAACCCTTAATAAAGCACAACTATAAATTTAAATTTATTATGTCAATTTAATCTGACCCCAACATACATGAAAAAATATAAATTGTAATCATTAAGCTAATATTTTAACCATATCAATGTATTATTTTATGCCTCTAAATCTCTTATGAGTTATGAATAAATACTTGTGACCTTGTTAGGCAGCCAAATGTAATGGAACATTTTTGATGACCAGCAATAATAAATATAATAGTAAGTATAAGCTGATTACCAAATATGTTCCATAAATTTAGATAATCAAATTAATGATAAGGAACTGACTGTTCAATAAAAGCCCTAAAGATTTGGCTAACCATAAATGTAATAGAAAATATAACTGAGCAAGGATAGGTGGGCTGCAAGTATCTCATGGATTTGGGTGACCAAAATGTAATAGATAAAATTATGAATTAAGTAACTTATTCCAATTATGCACTACATAATTTGGGCAATTCAAATATAATGGACTAAGTGCTATGTATAGTCCACAAAAATATAACTAATAAATAAATAAGTTGTTCTACAAATGGCTCTATGATGATTTAGATTTATATCTATAATGGATTCATAAAATTTGTAAGGTGCCAATAAATCCAAAGATAAATGTTTTTGCTCAGCAAAAGGAAATAAAATGCAATGTGATGATTTATTTTCTAATAAGATATAGTTTGGAATATACAATAAACAAAATAAAAAATAAATTGTGTAATAAAATAATTTTTGTATAACAGAATGATTTGGGCAACAGGTCAATCAACATATATTTAGATTAACAATAAAATATAAATTTATTAAAGCAAATGTTAACTCATTTAGATGGCTAAGACAAATAACAATTTTTTATTCAACAACTGCAATCTAATATCAGTCAATATATATTTATAATTTATCTCTGCCAGATTGCAATTATTAAATATGACCTCTGATTAAAATCATTAATAGATACAGGCATAAAAGTGTCAACTAGAATCTCTCAAAATAAAAGAAAATAAAATGTAATGGAAATTTTAATATTGTTACTTTTTAAAATTTTGTATCATATCTTTCAAATCAAGTAATGCTTTTTTTTGTAATAATAGTTATCATATAATTTAAACTAAATTATACAAAATATTAGTGTTTTTAAATTTAATTTGTTTCTAAAAAAATAATGTTAAAAATTGATTTAAGTCTGACTTACTTGATTTTTTTTACTGTTTAAGTATACATTGAATGATAAAATAAGATGGCATTAATAATTGAAATTATTAATAAAGAACACTTTTGATATCTATCAGTAAATTACATTATACTCTTAATTATTATTAATAAGCCAAAAGTTATGAGTAGATAAATTAAAAGAAATTTGTCTATTGTAATCTGCTATCAAAGTCCACATATAATTTTGGTTTAAGATCTATTATCCCATAGCATTTTCTTTGGTCACTTCCATGATAGCAAACACAAACTTCCGGTTCCATAAACATTTTAATCATTAAATGATATCCAAGTATTCCTTTTATTGATATAACAATTCATGGCAAATCTAATGGTTTGATACCTTCATGGCAGTTAACATACCATTTGTTCTTATCCATTCCATTTACTTACAAAGACACTCAATATTCTTCCACTTTCACATGTTATTCTACTCTTAGTACATTATTTCTTTATTATAACCCAGAATCTATTGGGGAAAATATATGAAAATAAAAACAATTTTAAAGAAAAGTATATGTATTGTTCTTGCTAATCTTGTTTTTGTTATTTAGCAACCAATAATAATGCAGTCTTTACTATCATTATCATCAGTCATCATCACCAGCACCATTATTATTATTATTATTATTATTATTATTATTATTATTATTATTATTATTATTATTATTATTATTATTATTATTATTATTATTATTATTATTATTAACAACAATAACTCATGAACATGAGATTCTCCCTCTTTAACTTTATAAAGCCATTCATATCATTCAATATAACTTAAATAAATTATTTTATTTTTAAATTTAAATAAAAAATTGTTCATTCACTCTGATTTACTCAAATTATAAATGTATTTACCAAACACAAAACTTTTAATTATTTTCTTTATTAATTCACTTATAAGCTATAGGAAGATAATAAATGATAACATGTGTATATCACACTATACAATATATTACTTTGGGACAGTAATATTGTGAATAAGTAAATCAATCACTATTGAAAAATAATACTATTGTGGTATTTTATATCGAAAGGGTCTTTTACATAAATTGAAATGGATACAATTAGAAATTTAATTAAATAGTAGGGGTCAACATATGAGGCATAGTAGAGAAAACAAGCTAATCATTTCATTTGGTCTAAGATGTTGAAGTAAGAAGGAAAGTCATGTTCTTTCCCTTCTAAAATCAAATAATAAATATAATTAAAAACAAACTATGGATAGTAAGGAAGAATTAGATATGTTAGGACAAGAAACAGATGTCAGTGAAATCTCTGCCACATCAAAAACTGGTCAAAATGAATTTATAATGGCAATGTTGAAAAGCTTGATGACTGAAATAAAACAAAACAAGAATTTAAACAAAGCCAAAAAACTATCAAAAGATTTAATGGATAAAATAAATAAAAACCAAGAAAAAGATGACAAGAATCAAATGGAAAATAAAACAACATCAGGAAAGGTTTAAACAAGACATGAAGCAAAGCCAAGAAGTGTTAGGAATGAAGATTAAAGGTCAATGTGAATTAGAAAATAGATTGAGACAAGAAATAAGCATGTGTACACAGAGTTAGTTCATGAAATAAGAGACATGAGCAAATAAATGGTTTGAAAGTTAAGTTTAGTAAACTAGAGAGTAAACTGGAAGAAACTTCAAGTCAAATGCAAATCAAAATCAATAAACTAAAAAATAGTATAGCAAAGCAACAAAATTGGACCTGGAAAATGGCAACTAAAATTGAAAAGTACAGGTTAAAAGATGAGAATAAAGATGTAACCTAGAAACTAAGTTAAATGAGTATCATAGAGAAGGTATGGAATAGATAGGAAGAGGTCCAAAGTTTGGAAGGGCAAATGGAGCAGGGCCATTCATATTATATTAGCTTAGATGTAATGCAATCTAAAATAAATGACCAAGTTTCTTTAAAGGATAATTCCATTACAAGCTTAAATAATAGTGATAAATATAAAATTTTATCCTTAGAAGTCTTTAAAATCTAAATGGTCTTATTATCATGAGATATATATTCATAAATGTTAGATACCTTGAATCAGAAGAATTTTTTCTTGATCACAAATACCAGTGATATGTACTTGGTTTATGAGATTAGCAGTTTGGAAAATATAGCTTATTGCAAGGCTATAATTAATTATGTAAATATGATAGTAAATATCAAATTTATAGTAATGACTATATTCATGATTAAAAATAAAGGAGTTAATTTTACTAATCAAATTTTATACAATTTACATGATGTTATGGATTTGTTTTACAAGTATCCAGTTAGGATGAAATGTAAAGCTGTCAAAGCAACATATAATGTTCATAATTTGAAGCCTTACTATGAAATATCTTAGATTTTTTTATATAAAAAAACACACAATTGTACTAAAGAACTGATTTATTGTTGTGGTGGTATAGTTTTAATTAATCATAAATTATTGATGGAATGTTTAGTTGATAGTGATGACTTTTATGTTAATTGTTTGTAATTGTTTTCTTTATTTTTATTAAGGATGGGAATATGTTAGATACATATCATCATTTATTATCCTCCTACAACTTATAAGTGAATAAATAAAGAAAACAATTAAAAATCATTTAGTAAATACATTTATAGTTTGAATAAAATAGGAGTGCATGAACAATTTTGCTAAGTGACAGAAACAACAGCAAGAAAAATAAATATACTTTTCTTCTTTAAAATTTATTTTATTTTCATATATTTTTACCAATAGATTATGGAGTTATAGCAAAGAAATAATGTACTGTGAGTAGAAAGTCATGTTGGAGGGGAAGAATATGAACTTCCCTCATTGAGTATCTTTGTGAGTAAATGGAATGAATAACAACAAACACTATGCTAACTATCATGAAGCTATCAAACCATTAGATTTGGTATGGTTGGTAATATCAATAAAAGGAATAGTTGAATATTCTTTAATGTTTAAAATGTTTATGGAACCCTAAGTTTGTATTTGCTATTGTGCCCAAAGAAAATGTGGGGTAATGAAGATTAAACTGAAATTATACGCTGAACTTGGTAATAGACACCAATAGACAAATTTCTTTTAAATTATCTACTCATATAACTTTCATTTGGTAACAATAATTAAAATTATAATGTAACTTATTGATAGATATCTATCAAAAATCTTCTTTATTAACAATCTTAATTATTAATGCAATCTTAATTTATCATTTGATATACACTTAAATAGTAAAAAAAAAATTAAGTAAGTCAGACTTAAATCAATTATTAACGCATTATTTTTTTAAACAAATCTAAATGTAAGTCATTACTAAAACTCCATATAATTTAGTTTCAATTATATGATAACTATTATTATAAAAAAGCATTACTTGATTTGAAAGATATGATACAAAATTTTAAAAAAATAATATTAATATTTCCATTAAATTTTATTTTCTTTTATTGTGAGAAACTCTGTAATTGATCCTTTTATGCCTATATCTATTAATTATTTTAATTAGAGGTTGTATTTACTAATTGTAATCTGGCAGAGATAGATTATAAATATATACTGACTGATGTTAGATTGCAGTTGTTGAATATAAAACAATTGTTATTTATCTTAGTTATCTAAATTAGTTAATGTTTACTTTAATAAATTTATATTTTATTGTTAATCTAAGTATCTGTTGATTGACCTCTTGCACGAATCATTCTGTTATTACACAATTGATCTTTTCTTATTAAGATAGTTAATTGTATATTCCATACTATATCTTATTAGCGAGTAAATTATTTACTGAATTTTATTTTCCTTTTGCCAAGCAAAGACATGTATCTTCAGACAAATTTTATGAATCCATTATAGATGTAAATCTAAATCATATAGAGCCAAGTGTGGATCAACTTATTTTTTATTAGTTATATTTTGGTGGATAAGCACAGCACTTAGTCTATTATATTTTGGATTGCCCAATTATGTAGGGCATAATTGGAGAAAAATACTTGGTTCATAATTTTATCCATTACATTTTGGTTATCTAAATCTATGAGGCACTAGTAGCCCAGCTATATTTTCCATTTATGGTTATTCAAATCTGTAGGGCATTTGTTGAACAGTCAGTTCCACATATCATTAATTTGATTACATAAATTTATGACATATACTACTGGTAATCAGCTTATATTTACTACACTTATTGCTTCTGGAGATCAGAAATACATTCTATTACATTTTGGTTCTCTGGATCTGTCCATACACAGAATACTGTTGTTGATGACAATTTTGAAAGATTAGTCAAAAGATTAACTAATAAATATAATTTTCTGGTAAGATCTGCTTAAACTTATCCATCATTTAATGGAGGAAGCTACTGCAGATAAAAATTTAAAATTTGTGATATTTTATATAAATTGTCATTCATTTTCTAAAGCCATCCATAATGAAATGTAGTTTTAGAATCTATGTTACAAAGTAATAAATGATGTTTTATATTTTAGACTACAAGTCTATTAACCGAACCATATAATTCATGAACATCGTGAAATTTAATAAAACTCTTGGTGAAATTATTATGTTAATAAATTCAAATGAAGAATATTATTAAAGATTTGCATTCTTTGATTTTGAAAAGACATGCAGCCTATAACTTTATTTCATAACTACCATTATGTCTAAAAAGGCAATTGGGCAAATAATTATTGTAAAATCCAAATGGCTTTTTTAAAAGCGAAACTGCTTCAGTTAATTAATTATGAAGCTCTTACTTTCTTGTACTGTAATCTGATTGTTTGTGTTTATTTTTTTATCAAAATATTTTATTCTAAATTTGCTTCATTTATCTCTTCTCCTAAATGTATTCACTTCAAAGAACTTGCTGATTTTTACTATTCTTATATTGTCATCTTGAGATATACCATTTATAAGTTCTCTTGGCCAAAATCAAGTTGGAGTGTAATAAGATAAAAGAATATGTGAAAGAGCTCATTATATCATCAAAAAAGTAATTAAATGGCTTCATTGCTTAATAGTTTATAAAGTTTGAATTCTAGAAGTAACAGATCTGGACACAACCTATGGAGCTTAAGCTCCAGGCTCTGCCATTCTATCACTATACCAAACAATCCTGCAGGTTTTAACACATGACATCAACTTTTTAACATTTACATTATTATATATCTTTTGCTTGGCTCCAATTCTGTTTTACATATATACATTCATCATCATAAGGAATAGATGGTCTATGTATTAACATCTTGTAATCTATTTTCATATTCTTTATATTTTATAGAATACTTAGATGCTACTAAAAACATGTTACAATAATAGAAATCTAAAACATTTTATTATTAAAATTATGTTTATACGACAGTAATTAATTCAATGTTTGTTCTCTAAATTTGTCTGGATACAAACTAAACATGGATTTTCATATGTAACTTAGTATTAAAAGTGATCTGTATAGTGGACGTTTCATTCTTTTTTTTTTTTTTGATATGAAAAATGCTATTATCAGACAAGTTATGGAATAAGTTGAAAATTATGTTTAACCATAGCTAGGCTGGAGATTTTGAACTCAAGATATTTTAAGAAATCTAGAAACAGAATTTAAGTGAAATTGTTGAATAAGATAAAAAAGTTGGACTGATAAGGGAAGCTATGAATTAGAAACAATAGAATAAACTCATTTTCATCCTGAAATAGCATCTTAATTACTGAAAATATAAATAACATGATCATAATTAAGTTATTTAAATAGCATAAACATATGTATATATCATTTATATATATGTTGTAATCTGGACCAACTGATGATTGCTGGTTTAGCATGAAATACGTATATTGGTAATTATTTATCTTTTCAGCATATATGTGTTTGAGTGCATCAGTGTTATTAGATGGAGTGGAGAGTGATGGGTCATCTGAAAGTCTGTGCTCATATATATTAACTGGTTTCATCTGTGTATGATTTATTATAATTTATTGTATTTATTTATATCTGAAGCCTGTGAAAATCATTCCAACATTTCATAAATATAATATGTAAATGAAATGAAAGTGACTGTACTTTCTATAGAAAGGGAAGTGATTGTCCCTCCTACTGAGTTAAGTAATGATACTAATCTATCTTTTAGCTTTGTTGATGTGGTTTTAAACAAGAGCTTCTGTCTATTATTTTAATTTATATACAGAATAAAAAATCTGCAATCACTATTGAAATATTCACAAGATCATAGCGAACCATAGTTTTAACAACCAATAAATATTAAATGAAAATTCAGTTTAGTAAATATAATAGGTTGTAAGCTTAGGAAATGGTGATCATGTGATGCTTTAGTTGTTTTATATCAATCCTACCTATAGCATAATAATGACTGTGGTTATTAAAAAAATCAAAGACACCAAAATGTACAGAGATTGAATTGAGTTCAGATTTGTATGACTATACGAGCAAATTAGCTTGGATTGAAAACATTATTGTGCTTTCATGTTGGGCTCTAAAGAGATAAAAAGTAGCTGCTGGAAGGTTGTATTAGATCCTAAGATCTAGATGTAGGACTCTCAGATCTAAGGCTCCTCACTGATGAAAGGCACAAGCTAGAAACTACTCTGTGAATATTGGATGAGTAAGTGCTAGATAGAGATTTTATGCACAAACCTTACATCATCCATTGATTACTAGGGTTTGCACTGGGTGGCACTACTGAAAGGAGAGTTGGCTACTGATTTAAGTTATGATTATCTATTATTACATATATATATATAATTAAAAAACTGCCACATATAAAGTACATGACAGACTAACAGAAAGTAGTGAACAATGTAAATATAGTGGATTCACCAAAAATATGAACTCATTTATGTCAAAGTAATCTATTATTACCAGAATCAAATTTGTAAAAAAAAAAAAAAATAATTATATGGTTTATAAAGAATGAAGTATATAAAATAAGTCAATAAAAAAAATGAAGATTCCAATCTTTTATTTAGGGCTAGAAATAATCTCTAGTTTAATATGAAGTGTTTGTATCAGAAGTTGTGAGATGCAGAAAGATTAATACTTGTAAATCAAACTGTAGTAATTTGCTATCTATAAATATAGAGCAAATGACTAAGATATGTGTAAGAGATTGTGATCTGGGCCACCTGATGAAAAATGTACAACTTGGGAATAATTTATTTTTTTCTTGTGTCTTTGGTCATAAGTTTCAGAAATATGTGATAGCATAGAAGTATAGCTAAATACTTGTGTTTATGAGGTTAAATTGTATGTCTTAATCACTTAGAAAATAAAGTTGATATTTCAAAAAGCATCTATAATGAAAGAGGTTGATCAGATTTCTGTGCTGCTGGGTAATTGCAATAAGGCTCAAGTGAAATATGCATTAATAAAAAAAATATTTGAAAATATAAGTGTAAAGGATTCAACAAATATATAAACTCAGTATTGTCAGAATAATCCATTATCAACAGAATCAAATTGGGAAAAGCAGAAATAATTTTAGTATAATAAAAATGAGGTATATAAAATAATAAAAATAAAAAAAATTCATTTCTTACTTACTCTTTTAACTGTCTCTATCTTTGTGTTTTATGTTTAAAAAAATGTTTTCCCCCCAACATATTTTTTGTTTTTCAATTATTTTATATTCATCTCCTTTGAATTTATCCTGTAAAAAATTTCTTTTTTTTTTTTTTCGTTTTATATTTTATGTAACTTCCAACAAAAGTAATTTGTTAATGTCTGCCCAAGCAAAAATAATTTATGACATTTATTCATATATATAAAATCAATCTTTATTTTATTTTATTTTAAATGTTAAATAAAAAAAGTAAAATATATTTTTACAGAGTTATTATAAAAACAAATTATACATATAAAAAATAAAAATGCTATAACTGACTGCTTTTCATTTCAAATTACCTATAAAAAAAACTAACTATGTTAAATAAAAATGCTATTTATTTGTAAATAATAAATATATAAACTGCCCCCTTCATGAGGTCGTTACCCCCATATAAGCACAACAGTACCCTCATCATGTCAACCACTGACAAGAATACTAGTTTCTACAAGTTTCCAGTCCAATCACTATTCAATCTGTTTAAGGCAAAGGGCTTATGAACCTCAATAGTTAAGGTCTTATTCCATCAAAATAACCACTATGTTGTCATCCAATTTACAAATACCTTTGCAAGGAAGGCCTTTAGAACCACATACAAAATGCTTGCAGGCCATTCTCCTATGTGCATAGATGGGGTTGTTAGGAATTGTGGTGTAGGCTTTGGAAAGATGGACCTCCAGCATATCCTAGCGCCATATGGCAAGATAGTTACATTCACTTACAGACCTTTACGCAATATTGAGGTAGAGATACTTACCAATATTGCCCAGTTTAAAATCCTACTTGGCAAGGGGGTGTCTCCTTTGGCCATCCCTGGTAAAGTGAAATATAGTGAATCCCCACTAATAATCACTTTTTGTGGGGTCTCCCCACAGTGTTTTCATTGCTGTTGGCAGGAACATCTCATGGGGGAGTGCCCAGACAGAAAATGCACTGTGCAGGACAATGCATAAGAAATCTCAAGGATGTAACCAGGCGGGCCACTACCTTCAGGAATACTGTCTCAAGTAACACAAGTTATAAGAATAAAGCCTAACAATGAATCAAATATAAGAGACTGTCAAGTAACTACATCCAGACACCAATGGTCTACGCAGGGTTTCACCACACAATCAGAGGCGGCCCTTGAAAATAAAGCCAGTTAGGAAGTAACGCACAATCTCGAGACCCCAACTCCAGCTCTTTGTCAGTGAGGAATGAGATACCGGTCCAAGAGACCCAAAACCTCACCCATCACCTCACCATATTGGAGGAAGCAGTGTTTGTTGGGGACCTTGTGAAATTATACGAATAAGTAGATAATGAGGACACTCACAAAGGGAAGAAAACAAGGATTAATTTCCCAATCCTAGTTGATTATCCCAACAGCCCAGTTCTGGCAGTACTAGAAGATTCTCTAATCCCGGTGGAAACTGAATCCCCAGAACATAGCATACTCATCGAGAAGCTTGGATTATTATCCACACCAGCAGAATCAGAAGTAGGCTCAATCATGGAGTCTGGAACTGAAGATGAGCCAGACCCAGGGAACCTTCTTGCATAATTGTGGTCTCATAGCTGAAAGTAAAGTAATGTCCATAATCATTGACAATTGTGGTCAGGATCAGCCCACTCAGATGGGCAGAGATTTACCTTATAACAAGAGTGCAAACATTAATCTTGTAAAATATAAAGCATTGTAATTTTGTAAATTTGGATTGCTGTTTGTCAGATTGAAGTCACGGCACACCGGGTTTCACGTTCATAGTTGTAATTCTTTTTATGTTGTTTCCTTGTTGAACAAGTTTATAGATACCCATGTTGTTTATGTAAACCATTGACAATATCTGCTTAATTACAGTAGGCCTCGATGCACCTTGAGCAAATGAGTTGAATGTAGTTTAAAATTATTGACAAATTACTATGTAAGGTATTGTATTCCCGATCTGCATGGGTAGGTAGACAGAATGCGATCTCTGCCTATTTGGACTGCCCTAATACATCATTTCTGAATTTTAAATCCTTGAGTGCAAATGGGTAATCATGGGGGGGAAGATACTTCTTATGCGTATGTGAATTGCTTTATTTATATTCCCTTTTGTGTTATCCTGTTTGTTTGTAACAAATGATACTCAATGGACATCAGATGCAAGGTATTATCTTCAATCATTTTGGATTTTGGGGCCTTTAATGCTTGAAGGAGCAGATTGGCTCTTGCTGGATGATCCACTAATTTAAACAACATAGTGCCTTAGTTATATTGTATTGGAGTCTTGGAATTCAGAATTTTTAAATGCTATGTAGTACTCATCGTTGACCTCCTAATATGTAAAGCACTGTATTCTCTGGGATCCACATGGGCAGGTAGACAGTATGTGATCCCTGCCGATTTCTGGAATCATAAGAACCATTGTAACTTCCCAATAAAGGTTACTTTTGAAAGATAAATATATAAATGTTTTCATTAAATAAAACTTCAACCTTTTTAGTTTATTTTATTATCCTTTGCAGCTCAGCTAAATTAGAGATCCCTGCCTAAATTCAGCTTTCGAACTGCATAAACACATTATTTTTTATCTGACTATAGCTGATGTAAGCTAAAACTAAAAAAAAAAAATTAAAATTATTGTAATTTGTATAGAAAAATCAATAAGTAACACTTAAATACTAATGAAAACAAATGGTTCACAGGGAAACATTCGAATGAAGCAATTAGGACATAGCAGCAACAACAATTATACTCAGATGTAGTGGTTTAAGGATAGTTTAATAACAACAAACTGTGCACTATAAAATAATTGAAATAAAATAAAAAAGAACAATAACTTTTGAAAATAATGAACTGAAATAAAAACTAAACATATAAACTACACTGGTAACTAAGATAGTTATCAAATATACTGTAAAAAATAAACATTACAAAATTATTTAAAAAACCTTATAGATATGCCATGCCTATGACCAGAAGTTAAGATCTTGATAATATTTTTTTTTTTCAGATATCCAAGACTTTTCCAAGCAAGCTTGAAATTTTTTTGTGATAAGCAGGCCATGATCAATCAGATGCCCATCCGACATTAATTTGTTAATGATAAATAGTGAGTGTAGTGGTTAGTATATTTATTTATCATATCTATAACCTGAGGTTCAAATCCAAACACAATGGAAATTTTTTCAAGTAATGCTTATTTCTTAAGCAAGTTTTTCAAATAGTTTGCTTGTAGCCAGTCAATATTGGCTAGTATATGAATATATAGCTACTCTTAGCTAAAGAGTAAAGATCACAAGACAATATGGTTTAATCAGATGAACCCCATAGTTGCAACAGCCTTGCCATTTTATAAGAGAGATATCATATATCTACAGACACTGATCCCATAATTAAATATAAAAAAAAATAGAGAAATTCCATAGGCATACAATCACTTTAATGAGTGTCAATGCAATGCCCATTGTATTAATTCTTATAATGCCATGTAACTTTTTCCTTTAATAAGATGGTATGGCCCATATTTTTACTTGGACATTTTTGTCTGTGTGAATGAATTTCTTGCAGTAATATCATGCAAGTTATACGTGTTCAAATAGCAAATATACATCAAAATGATCAAAAGATTATTAAATAGAAAAAATGCTATTTGTCAATTCACTTGACAGTCTAAATTTTTAATCTTATATATATATAAAACTTTTACTGTATTATTTGCGTTATCAGATTGATTAATTTTCGAATTTAACTTTTACTTATAATAAGCTTTAAAATGTATTTAACTTTTAAAATTGAATTAATTTTGCTTTTTTGCCTTAGAAATTATTCAGAATTTTTTTTTTTTTATGTATTGTTTTTTATGTTTACTTAATGCAGACAAAAATAGTACGATGGCATGAACATGAAATGAGCAGCTACAATCAATTTTGCCATTCATTGTACTTTGTTTTAAAATTGTTGTGAATGTCTGAATAATATGAGTACTGAGTGTCACTACAGACATAAGCACATGCCAACTTAATGTTGGGAGTGGTGTGCATGATATTCAGTTTTAAAATAATCTAGGCTGCAAATATTGATTTTATATTTTCGTTTTAAGTCAATAATATTATTTTTTCCTCTTTTACATTGATAACATATCTAGATTATATTTGTTCCATTAGTTTTTATTCTCAAAAATATTTCACAATTAGGCCATTTCAATCGTTTTGATAAATTGTAATATAAAATATGAGTACTTAATTAGTGGTAAAAATGAAAGAAATAGTAATATTACAATCATATAAAAAGAAAAATATTTACTATTAAAGTAATTTAAATAAGTACTAGATATAGATCCATACATATAAAGGATTCTTATTCCCAAGAAGCTGTAAAGTCATTCTGGCTGTCTTTCAATAATGATTTTTTTATTTAGTTACATACAACCATAAAATTTCTTATAATTAAAGAACAATTACATAAATAGAAAGAAATGTCTAATATTTAATGTGACATTGTCTGACTTTGTTAAGAAGAGATGATATAAAAAATGAATATGTACTATTGGAAGTACAAATGGAATGGAATTCATTATAAATAAAAAATAGAAGAGTATCATTGTGGAAATTGATGGTATATCATAATGTCAAGATTAATGACAACTTAATGGAAGATAACAAAGCAGTTCAGATCTATGCCCTAAGAAGTTTTCAACCTAATGAATAAGAAAAGGATATTTACATAGATATATAGAATACTTTTGATCACACCAAACATTTTAAAATTATCAAGAAAGACTTTAATGCTACAATTGAAAAGTGAATGAAAGATGAAAGTGCTGTGGATAAATTTGCTTATAGAGACAGAAATGAGAGAATAAAGATGTGAAATTAATTAAAATATTAATTAATGAGATTTAAGATACATGTATAGACAAAAACTACTAAGAAAGGTAGTAATAAACCATTAACAGTTAATATCACTAACCACAAAAATATTCTAATTAATTTGAATTAAGACTTGCATATATTATTTTAAAAATATTAACATATTCCAAAAATGGTTCACCTTTGAATGGTGTCAATAAGATAATTGACTTCCCTACTGTAGCTGATGCAAAAAATAACAATTTAGCATTAAATTTTCAATTGAGACAAGATAATATATGAAGACAAAAAAAAAGGGTTAAAAATGATCCATTAAAAAAGAAGTAAATAACTGGCGTTCTACCATTTGACAGAAACAGAGCTTATTGTGATATAAGGAAAGTTATATATATATAAAAACTCTTAATATATATAAAAAAATAACTCTTAAAAACTATATTTTGATATTAGAAGGAAAATTGTTTTGCTAATAAAAAAAAATAATAGTATTATTACTAAATAAGGATATAAAGATTTTGAAGAGTGTTACAATTAACTATATAGAAATAAATGAAAAATTAAGAAATTAAAGGGGAAAGGGGAAATTTCAGAAAATAATTGAAAAATTATTAATATTGTTAAAAAAGTTGACAGAAAGAAAAAAAACAGATCAATTATTGGAGAACCAAAATATCAAATGTCTAAACGATTTATCAATTTATCAGATGACTGCAGAAGTGATATTGATATTTAGGAAAGATGAAAATACATATATAAAAATTAGATTTATCAATCTTCTATCAATTCTATACAAGAATTTTATTAAGATCTTTATAACTCATCTATAGTGAACTTTGGACTCAAAAACAAATCAGATTTAAAAATGGTTTTAGCACAAAATATCATATTCTAGTATTAAGAAAGTTAAAGAAAAAGCCAATGAACATGATTTTTCTATTTTGCTTTTGATTTATAGATTGTAAAAAGCATTTGACTTATACCAACAAGATATAAACCCAGAATTTTGTCATTCCTTATGTGGTTTGTTGCAACAGTAGAATGGCAGACTCCAGAATTTAAGATCCACAGATCATGACCAATTTTGTCATTTCTCACTCAAACTTCTTATGAACTCCAAGCAATAAAGTCCCATTCAACTACTTTTTATTTATTTTATTACCATATTCTGAAGACTATTTATGAAGTTCAATAATAGTAATTGGATACATATCAAGAGCAGTATACAATAGAGTGATTCATCTCTCCAAACATTCAGAGCAGTTTTATGAGAACTATTTTGCAAGATTGCAAATAAATAAAGCTTATCTAAGTCATCTAGATTCTTTATATAAGATGACTGTTTATGCAAACAATGCTTCAGATCTTTAGAAAAATGTGATAAAAGTTATCAGATGAATGCAAAAAAGTTGGATTAAAAAAACATACCAAAAAAATTCAAGTACTGTTAATGTTTTTTCACAGAAAAATAATTAGAAGTTAAAAACTACAAATATTTTGATCAGGTCAGATTATTACTATAGAAGGAAATATAATGGATAAAATTAATCATAGAATTAAACTTGGATGCTTTTAATAAATATTAAAAGAAAACATTTTTATGTGTTTGAAAAATAAACATTTTAATAGAAATGGTTTTACCAATTCTTATATAGATTTGAGACTTAAAAGAAAAGTAAAAAGAGATTTTAATCTACATAATGAAATATGGAAAGAAGTGCATTGAGAATAACAAAGATGAAATATTAATAAAAACAAATAAACCTAACGGACATTATTGTTAACACAATGCTACTCTAGAACTCAAGGTTTAAGGATTGAGACCTAGTACTGTTGTTCCTAGTTCTCTAATTTCTTATAAACTTCTGAGCAACAAACTATTGGATTATTTGTTTATTACAACTATTAAGATTAAATTGATAAAATCGCTTCCGGTTCTTAAACAGCAAGCAATGTGAACGACAGCTCTCCTCAAAAATTGAAATCAGCAGGAAAGGGGGTGTCAAACCCCATTCCAAACCCCTAAATACAAGGTAAGAGAAGTTTTATATATTTAAAAATGGAATGTGACAATGATATAGATAATATACATAGCAATTCAAGCTTAAAATATCACACTCAGTCGTTCAACAGAAACGACCGAAATCTTCATAGCTATAATAACAAATCTCAGGCTCCATCTGAGATCAAAAACCTTCCCATTAGCAATACTAAGCACCAAATAATTACTGACAACATTAAAATGCAAGAAATAATACAAACTTCGTCAGTTATATGCAATAGCGTTGGTCTCCCATCGGGCGAAATAACAGCCAATATTAATAATACATACGTAAACAGTAACAACACTCACTGTATTTCCCAAACTCCTTTAGGAGAAATCAATAAACACAATTCATCCACAACCGCGAAACACTCTCAGAATAATTTGGAACAAAAAATAAAATATCAGCAAAATCTATCTGAAGAAAGTGAAAACAATTTTTCTAAATCACCAGAGGTCACCAAATTCGCTGCTGTAACACCAGAGACTGTCAACAGTATTTCGGGAGAAAAAATGAAATAATAGATAAAAAAATAAACAAAACCCAAATTTCAAACTAGATGAACCTTTAATATCTACATCGTTTGAACATTACAAAACAGACTCACAAATCCAAACCCTTCCAAAAAAATCTATATCCTACGCTAACGCTTTAAGTATCAATAAAGACGTTAAAACCGCGGAGACTAATTCAGTCAGCAATATTAATGAAATGCTTATAGGCATATCGGAATATGAAAGAGAGGCATATCGGAATATGAAAGAGAAATCACAACAGAAGACAATCAACACCCCCAATCAATTAAGATATTAAATTATAATAATATTACCGACGAAATGCATCAAAACATAAACTATAATTTCAGCAAAACTATTCCAAACATGCTCTATAAATCTTTCCAAAACTATTACAATGACAAAACTCTAATCCTAGCAGTAATGAATGAAAACTTATCATTATACAAATTTCCATGGAGCATTTATATTCTGTAATTAAACAACATGATTCAGAGTTGGGAATTTATCAAATACTAACTCACCCTAATGACAGATATGTGGCAATAGAATTTAAGAGCTGGGCAGACAGGCTCCAATTTAAAAACAATATTAAAATACTGGGAAATAAAATACTATGCACTGTAGAAATGAACAGACCTATGATACTACAAGGGAAAATCAAAAACTGCCTAACAAGATTCACTGAACAAGAGGTCCAAAATATCCTCAATCCCTACGGCACTGTTTCAAAATTTAAATTCCTTCCAGACCCCATCTTGAATAGAAACATAATATCAAACACAGCAATCTTCTCACTAGCCATGAAAAAAACGTTTCTCCCACTGACATCCCTACTGTAGTTAATGCAAGAGGTTCACCAATGGTCCTAACATTCCGGGGGGTGCGGCCTCAGTGCTTTCACTGTTTGCAAAAGACACACTTTATAAAAGACTGTTTGGCACGTATCTGCACTATCTGCAATCAAAAGAAAGACAAGTTCCACCACTGCAGTGGAAAGAATATAGAAACAACAACAACTACAGACAGCAAACAGTCACCTAAAACAGACATTAATATTGAAAACCACACTGATAAACACAGGGCTACAACATCAAACTACACTGAATCTATAGACATAACTCCCACAGATGTAACACCAGACCACATAATATCTAGAGATGAAGCTCAAGATGATAAACTTTCCCAACGAACTGAAATGGAATTCCACAACAATACAACCAAAAATAGAAATGATAAACAAACAGCTACATCAAGTACACCTCATCTCATTTCAAACCAATACACAGATAATATTCAGTCAATAAACAGTACAACATTGGAAAAAAAGGCTATGAATCAATGCTTGACAATCCTTCAGACTTGAAGCCACTTCCAATAGAAGAAACAGACACCAGAATCAAAATAGACAAAAATAACACCCAATCACCTAGAAAGTCACAAAGTAAACAAAATACAATAAGAAAATAGCAAAACCAATAAACCAAGGAAAAAACTCAACCCAGCACACACCAAAACTCCAAACCTGGGGGAAAAGGATGGTTTGCCTGGACATTGGAATCAGGATCTTTCACAAGAAGTAGAGCTAACATGACAAGCTATACCAAATATTAATAAACGGAAATCAGATGTTCCGGATAAATCAAGCTCAGATGACGATATGAATTCTGGGTTTATAACACAACTACCTACATTAAAACCAGATTCACAAGAATCACAAAGTAAACACAGAGTGTCATGGGAAAAAAGAAAAGAAAAACCTCTGAGCACTCTGATACTGATTCAGCACCAATGGAAGATGATCCCTATTTGGAATTACCAGATTCTATGGAAAATGAGGACCTTCCAGTACTCATGGAATCAAATCTACATCAACTCTCATTGGAAGAAGCATCAGATCAAGAAACCAATTATAGTCATTTACTTCCAAATTCTCCCCGAGACCAGGGGCCGGCTGAAGGGGCAGGGACACTATATTATGAACTATAAAATTGCAGGGATTAATGTCTGTGGCCTCAACTCATTGGCCCGTGCTCACGCAATTAGAAATTGGATAAGCATTAACTCTCCCCACATCGTTCTAATGGGGGAAACCAAATTCCATAATAACACTAACACTAAAATAGAAACATTAATTGCCACTATGGGCTTCACTAAATTTTCAGTTGGACATTCAGCAGCTGGAGGGGTTGGAGTATTAATTAACAAAAAACTTCCTCCAAACAAATTCTGTATACTCTATTTGGATAACAACTTAATCTTATTAGAAATAGACTATTGGGGCTACAGCATAAATCTAGCTTATATATACACTTCAAACAATCCTACTATCTATCACAAAATAATTCAGATTTTAAATGCTATCCTTAGCAACAAATCAGGCTCTTTACTTATATTGGGAGATTTTAACACCACATATGGTCACTTTAACTTAAAATTTCTTCAACTGATAAATAGAAACTTGATGTGTGGGGAAGGATTCCTTCCTCCCGGATCCTACTTCTTTTACACCAAATCCCACCAAACCCTAATAGACCTATTATATTATTCACCAGATTTACATTTTCATCTAAATGCAAAACTTTTACCGGTTTCGTTTTCAGACCATATGGCCCTTGTAGTTACTCTTGAAACCATGGCTGGCCTCCCAACCCCGGAGGCTCTTCACAAAACCATGCGGATGGTAAAAAAATCAAACATGACAGAGGCCATAGTGTCCGAATCTTATATATATTTTCACAAAATCAACATCCTTTCAAGACCAGCTGAAGAAGCCTGGTTTTCATTTATAGGCATCCTACAGACAATATTAAAACACTACAGCATGAAAGCCAAAGGCCCTTATGGCCTCTTCAGAGATCTTCTACAAATAGAGAATCAGCTTCAGATGCTCCAAAGTCAACCTATCAATACACAAGATATATATAGTCTTAAAAACCTATACCGATCAAGACAAAAAGTCAACCTATCAAAACACAAGATATATATAGTCTTAAAAACCTATACCGATCAAGACAAAAATCCCTGGCGGAATACCTATCCATTAGGAGAGCCAAATTCTATTTATCACAACAACACCACTGGACAAAAGGCTACTTGAGATGGGCACTTGGAGGAAAAAATAACAAAACCACTCCCACCTCCATCATTGCAGATGGGAAAACCTTACTGGGAACACCTATGATGAACACAATAAAAGAACACTTCCGGCAAAGAATGCAAACTGCAATCTTCAATGGCACACAATTCTGGTCTGAAGTTGATCCACAGGCACCGCATGGGATCACAGAAAACCTACTCCAACAGAAAATATCTTCTCTTCCAGATGGTGTACATCCTGGATTACATGGGATTCCCAGATTCCTAATCCTACACCTCAATCAATTTGCAATTCCCATAATGAAAAAGATGGTGGATTACCTAGCAACTGGTAATAGAGTGATACCTAACCTTTACCCAGTGGTGCTGGTTCCATTTATAAAAAAAAAATCAGGTTATGGATCTCTCAAACATCAGACCTATTTCCATGACACCACTGCTAATTAAAATTGTAGAGTCCATGATCAAAGACCTCATCCAACCAAATGTTTTAAAGCATATATCTAACAACCAATATGCCTAGAAGGGATCCTCTACTGCACATGCAATGGGCAACATAATCTCCATCATTGATTATGTCAGAATCCACCAGAAGTCAGGGCCAATAGCTATTCAACTGGACATTGCTACAGCCTTTGACTCAGTACATATAGACATACTCTTAAATATTTTGGCCGAGTATGATGTTCCTGCAGCTGCTGTCCAGATCATAAGCAATTTACTATACAACAGGGAAATTTTTATCACTATGGATGATAACATCTCCTTCAGATTTAAACCGACACAAGCTCTCCCTCAGGATTCCCCCCTCAGTACCCTATTCTTCATCGCATATATAAATCCTCTCCTGATGGATTTGGAAAAAAATCTACCAGGTCTTTTTATACCCAATTTAAGCAGAGAATTCAACACGTTTGCCTACATGGATGATGTAATGATCATCCTACCATCAAGAAAACATATTCCTTTGCTACAAACAATATTAAGCCACTATACTGAGAAATACAGGCTGCAATTCAACCCCAGCAAGTCTGCCTCCTGGCAAATTGTCTCAGGAAGGAAAATCAACACCCTCTTCTCTGCCAAGCCACAGAAACCAAAGAGATTCAGAATAACATCCTGGATACAACAAACAAATTCATCACTTCCTTGTCATAAGTCTACCTTTCCCTCCCTGGCAAGGTAGCACTAATTAACATGAATGTGATGCCAAAAATAGCATACTTTCTTCCATTTATCAAATGCAACAAAAGCTTCATAAATAAAATAAATGGCTTGTGCTCAAGGCTTTTCTGGAAAGGTAAAACGGTCGTGATCAGCCTCAAAAGCACTCAGCGATCAAGAAAGCTAAATGGTCTTGCTCTCCACTCCATTCAGGCATTGATTTACCAAAAAACCCACAACATCATACACAACTTGGTAGCATCATATGGTTTTAACACAATTCTCCAAAAAACTTTCCTTAAAAGGTAACACCCACTGACCGACCCCCACCAGACAGACAATCATGAATCACTAGAAACACAAGTCTTATCAAACAGCACTGCCCAATAAATGACTCCACATTCAATTCTAAAATATCATTATGGCAAGCATACACAATCCTCCATCCAATCTTACATCCTATAATCAACACATTTTATTACAATAATCAGAAACTGGTATCCAACTTTAAAAGATGGAGTCTAGAGGCCAAATACCTAGACTTCCTCATTAAATACAACATTAATGGACTACCTACTAATCACTTCCTCTTTTACAAATGTGGTCCCAACATAGACCCTACTTGCAGCATTTGCATGAACGGCGATGAGACATTGGAACACCTTTTCTCACAATGTATGAGATTCAGAGTGATCCGAGAAATCATACTCTCCAACACCAAGACAGATTTCCAACTGATCTCATCTCTGAAAGATAGTATTAATACTAAAACCTATCCAATAATATGTCACAATATTTTTGAACTATGCCATATGGGTTACACATTGTAAACTAATCATGGAACACCCACAACCTATTATAAAACAGGTTTTTTCCAAAACAATGATTAAAATCCAGAAGAGATACCAACTCCTGGCATCATCAAAAACATTTGAGGACACTTGGACATTATACAATATGCCAAACTAACAACAAGGCAAAAGGGAGGGGGCTAACAAGCAGATAACAAATATGTGAAAGATCTAATGTTCACACCATATTGCACAACATAGACTCATCAGAACCCAAATGGAAATAACAAGATAATTAGAACAACAATGTAAACCCCTATTGTATGATTACACACACTGTATACATCAGAAATAATAAATTATTATTGAAACTAAGATTAAATTGAACATAACTCAATATATATGTAAACAAAAGGAAATCCACCTGCCCCTAGGTTATGAATTAAAAGCAATTTAAAGGTTGAACAAAAGATCAAGAACAAAATGGATTCACTCATTTTTGGAGCTTTGATGTTTATAAGCTACCTTGTCAACTTTGTTGGTAATTCAAAATGAAATTAATTTAATAATTAGATGGGAGAGCTTTTAAATTCATAATTAATTTGCTAAAGACTAAATTTCACTTTTAACACCTTGATTATAATAATTAAATAAGATTTAATATGTAAACTTTAAATTGAACATAGCTGAATGTATATGTAATCAAAGGGAGCAAACACCCTCCCCCAGACTATGAATTAAAAGCACTCTAAATGTTGAACAAAGAATCAAAAATAGAATGAATCCATCTATTCTTGGAGCTCTGGTGTTTATAAGCATATCTTTGTCAACACAGTTAGTAATTCAGAATGAAAGTATTTTATAAACCAAATGGAATATGGCATTTAAGAGTTCATAAACTCACAATCAATTTTACATGGCTGGAGACTATCAAGGGGCTAAAACTGGGATTGTATCATAGTCATCCTGCAGTAGCTAAGTAAATTGACTAGAACATCTTATTTAAAGAAGTTGTCTCATTACTATTTAAATGTTATAATGAATTCTTAGTGAGATGCAATTAGGTCTTTTGTTGATAATAGTTCCAGTGTTCTCAATATTCCAAGCCTTGTTTATTGTCCTTTGTCTGTCATTGCATGCTGAACACAGAAGTTTAACAATTTATCTTTAAACAAAAGCCATAATCTAAAAAAATTGACCTATGTGATGACTTTTCTTTGGCCCTATTATATAAAATCTAAATTTCATAATAGGACTAAGACTAGCTCAGCATATACCTCAACTTTCTTAAAATAAAAAATCATATAACATTATAACACTAGCCCAAAAAACAAAATTTTATTAAATTCTTCCACAACTGTGGTTTCATCTATTAACAAATAGACCTTTTCAAGTTTGCTTTTTTTTTGGCTAGTATTATAATGTTATATGACTTTCTATTTTACTTATAATTACTAGTATAGCAGAAGACAGTATTTAATGTCAATTTTCTCATACCATAATATATATATATATATTTGCTTACAACAAAGGGCAATAGAAAAAAATACAACTTGTTATGGAATTTTTTATCAAGAAAAAAAAAGAAGAGTACAATTCAACTATCTCTTGATAAATTTATAAAGAAAACACCAGATACTAATCAATAAAGTGTTATTTATGTACTATATATTTGTTTTTATTCTTATCTACACGTCTATTATATTCCAATCATTAATAAGCACTTACTTATATATACAGAATGATTTACATTTTTATATAATATTAAGTTGTGATATTTTAGTATTATTAATTTTATTTTTAAAGTCATAATAAATTTATTTTTATTAATTTGTCTTTTGTTTATTTTTATTCTTCGACAATTATCATCAATGACAAAAAATTTAGTAGGATTTTGGTTCATCTATCATTAGTGATCATAATAATTAATTTCTCATACAATAAATCCTGCTTCAGAAAACATAAAATCTAAAATGAAATTATGAGTAGAAGTAAAAGCCTATGCAAATTTGAAAATATTTTCAAATAATTAACATGTCACTTTATTTATATAATCGTAATAAACCCAATGAAAAAAGTATTGAATTTTAAACTTTCTGGAAAATAAGTGAAGCAATTTTACCATGCAAATTTTTTAATGAACCCAATAACTATGTATCCTTATACAATTTAAATAATTTTATAAATATTAATCTTTTATCTTATTCTTATTTTTGACTGATTTTTTTTTGCATAAACTGTTTTATATTTGTAATATATATATATATATGTGTGTGTGTGTGTGCTATTCTACATATGTATAACATAAACTTTTAAATAATTTAACTTATTTCTAATACTTTATTTAACAATGTAGTAAAATTTAAGGTAATAAATTTTTTTAAAAAATTAGAGAACAGCCTTTATATGCTAATACACCTCATTAAAAATAAAAAATAAATATTTTAAAACCACTTTTTGATGGATTTTTTTTTACATTACACTATTTTCCTACATGTTTCAGGAACCATTAAGTACAAAAGTCAAGGACCACCCATACATTGATAAAAAAAGAAAGACAAAAGAGAGTTACTACACTGCTAATATTAAAAATATCATTGGCAAAAGATTGAAAAACATTTCATTAAGAATTTATCAGCACTTTTAATTTGAATATTAAAGACAACCTCTACAAAAAGATGTTCTACCAACTTAAGACTACTACTGGAAGTGAACTGGCTAAAGAAATATCTATAATAGAAAACAATTATTAACTTTGCTAATATACATGAATAGTAGTGCATCATCTACTACATATTTACATATTGTGATGATTAAGAATGGAGTCACAATGTCTATAAATAAATAAAAAAACTGAAATAATATAAGGTTAAACAAATCGACAAGTTGGATAAAATAAATAGAACTAAGGAATATCAATGTTATGATTTTTAAAAATGTTAAATATATATATATGTATCCTGTGTATAAATTTAAAAGATAACCAGATATGAATTGTTTCAGTATTCTATATATTTTACTTATTAATATTTATTACAACTTTAGTTGAGATAAAATATATGTTGGTTATTCGTGGTTATATAAAATTTGTTACTAACTTCCTACTAATTATTTTCTCTTCTACAAGAGACCTTTCACAAATATATATCCACTATGTGCCCTCTGTCACAGAAATGACGAAACATTGGAACACCTTGTTATGGATTGTTCCTCACATCTTCCTTGTCATACTTAACATGGCTCATTCAAACTCATTTTAACAATCAACAACCTCATAAAAAAATATACAAAGTGATTTTTTCCCCCACTGTAAGAATTTTTACATTCATTCTTCTGGATTCATAAGCAGCTATCTAAGCTTTAATCCTACATCTCACAATACTAAATCACACTTTCTAAAAAAAATTAAATAACATTAAAACCAGAAATCATCTGATATTTTTGCAATTACTCGGAACCTGATCTTGTAGACAATAATCCAATGACTTGGCTATTGAATATACTAATAAATATGCATTAGATATATATTGATCATTGGCAATTATATGAAACATCTATCTTATTGCTTTTCTACTTGGAATCTCTTTTGTTTCAATAACACTTGTAAATAATCTTCAATGTAAATAGTAAACCTAATAAAGTTAATTTAAAACTAAAACTTATTATTAATAAGAAAGATTTTTCACTTCTGATTTAGTTTGCACTCATGGTCATTTTGAAATCTAAAAACCACCACTGACACATCCAACTGATAAGTGACATAAATATTGAATAAAAGTACTTTAAATTCATATTTTAGAAATTATAAACTAGTAAAAATAATATGCTTTATTTTATTAGGGATTTTTTTTTAAATTTTACTTTCATAAAATATTTTAAATATAATGGTGCAAAGTGCTGTGATTTGCAGGGAGAGGGAAGGATGGTTTGGCCGATATGAAGTTTTGTCCAAATGATGCAAAATCTTATCAAACCAAGCTTATAATTTCCAAATAGTAAAAAATTATACTATATGACTATATAAAATAAAGCACTAGCTTATAATTTCTAAAATGTGAATTTAAAATACTTTTATTCAATATTTAAATCATTTATCGGTTGGATGTGTCAGTGATAGTTTTGGCTGGTCTTTAGATTTCAAAATGGCCATGAGTGCAAAATAAATCAGCACAGACTTTTCATTTTCCCTTATATTTTATATATATGTAATCTTCTCTCAATTATATAAGTTTAATTAAAAGCAATTATTATATTCCCATTCTCCGTCTTTCTCCCCTAAATTAACAACAAAAAACAATAACAAAAAAAACAAAAACATTTTTTTTTGTTTTTAAAATCAAGCATAAAACCATGAAGATGTCCAAAAAGTGGAACTCTTATTACAAAAAAATTTTTTTATTAGATGATCCTTTAATCACCCAAAAGATGGTTGATTTACAGATAGATACATCTGGAAATCTAACCACTGCAATCAGTTGAGTTAACTGCAATTAACTTGTATAATAATTGGTATTTTGGTTTGAGCTCATCATTATTTTTATGGTTATATAATCTTTGAAAATGAGGGAAAAAATTAATATAGCTATTCATATAAGTTCGGTGAACCAACATGTGTAACCATACTTTTATTATATAATCATACAAGTGGTGCAATTTTATGAGATCGTGTACAGTGTGTTTTTTAAAAAACTTTCATTAGTTGTGAAGCTAATACTGTCATATTTATACTCATATAAAATTTATAAAAGATTTTGGTTTAATAAGAAAATATTAGTTACTATTAACGCTATATCTATGGTTGGACTAAATGTAATAATAATAATAAAATGGCAAAAAAATTCATAATTATAAACAAATTTTTTATTAGTATTTTTGTAAAGTCCAATACTTATAGCATCTACTACATTATCTTTTTATTACTAAACTTTATCATTATAATTCACACATGTATTCACTTTCTCAAATATATATCTGTATATCAAATAAGGCTGCAGAAATGAGTTTGCTTATTAACTGAAAGAAGACTCCTTTGATTCCTATTGGAGACCTTAAAGGAATCAAGCAGGAAAAATTCCTAATGTCCACTCCATACATTCTTGTCATTGCAGCTGTTATTACTATGTGATTATTCATATAATATATGAACACGGATGGGCTGCTCACAAGACGCATTAGCCAGTGTGGTGAGTTTATTGGCTGTTTACCTCTGAGTTTAAGATCAAAAAACATCATGGTCTTTCTTCTCAGTTGCCTGATAAGGCAGAATGAATGTATGTGTAAATGATAAATATTTTTCCAATAGATATTTGCAATCATGACAAACAAAAATAAATCATGGCCCTTATTTCCAGGAGGCCGTAAAGTCACCAACCAAGGCAGCAATTGGTGGCCAAAGGTAGAGGGTGCTAAGAATCCCCTGATTGTGGACCTAGGCTGCCATTTGATGACGACTTTTTATTTAGGTACTTACAACTGCAGATCACTTTCAAGTAAAAGAAGATTGCAAGAATTAGAAAAAGAACTGTCTTATATTAAATGGGACATTATTGGACTTTGTGAAGTTAGAAGAAAAGGTGAAGAGACAATTGATTTCAAAAGTGGACATGTACTCTATTATAAAGACACAAATATTGGAAATACAAGTGGAGTAGGATTCATTATAAATAAAAAGTGGAAAAACAACATAGTTGTACAATTTAATAGCAGATACCAAATGCAGATGATTCAGGTTTACGCCCCAACAAGTTCTCATAGTGATGAAAGTAGTAGAAGATTTTTATATGGATGTACAAAGAGCTTTTGATCAGAGTAAACAACATTGTTACGGGAGACTTCAATGCTAGAATTGGTAAACAAATGAAAGATGAAAGTGCTGTAAGTAATTTTGGTTATGGTAATAGAAATGAGAAAGGTCATAGACTTATGGAGTTTGCAGAAAAAGAAAAACTTTATATTATGAATTCTTTTTTTGAGAAAAATGTTAAAAGGAAATGGACATGGAAGCATCCAAATGAAGATACAGCAGAATTGGATTATATTTTGACTAACAGAAAATACATATTTCAAGATTGTAATGTTCTTAATAAATTTAACACAGGAAGTGATCATCGATTAGTAAGATGTAAGATATGTGTTAATGCAAAACTAGAGACAAAAATTATTAAGAAAAACAATATTTACAGTTGATATTCCTAATCTTCAGAAACACTCTAATGAATTTAAATTAGAACTTACAAATCGGTTTCAAGTATTAGTAGATTTTGAACATGATTCAGATTTGAATGAAATTAATAAGAAAATAACTGATACACTTTTAAAAACTGCAACAAAGATAGCTGGTAGAAAAAAGCAGCAATTGACCAATAAAATTTCTACTGAGACTAGAGAATTTATGAAGAAAAGAAGGAATATGAAGATATACAAAAATGATGCATTAAAAAGGATTGAATACCTCGAATTCTGTAAAATGGTATGGAAAAGAGTTGAAAATGATATAAGAAAGTATAACTGTGAACTAGCAAGGAAAGCTGTAGAAGAAAATAAAAGTCTCAAGAATGTAAAACAACATTTTGGTATTGGTAGGAAATTTATATCTGCAATAAGAAAAAAATATGGAACTATTACTAAAAAGAGAGATGACATCATGAAATGGGTAGAAGACTTCTATCAAGAATTATATAGTAGTAAAGAACAAGTACCTCCTATATCTATTATATCTTCCAAATTGCCCAGAATTTTAAATGAAGAAGTGAGACATGCAATTAAATGTATGAAGAAAAAAAAGGCTCCAGGTAATGATGGAATTATAATTGATATATTAAAAGAAGCAGGTGAAGAAATAGAAATTTTTTTAGCAAAGTTATATACCAAATGTCTAAATGATAAAGATGTACCAGATGATTGGAAGAATGCAGTATTAATATTAATATTTAAAAAAGGTGATAAAGAAGATATTAGAAATTACAGACCTATCAGCCTTTTATCAGTTTTATACAAAATTTTTACCAAGATAATTACAACTCATCTACAGAGAACATTGGATTTCCACCAACCAAGAGAACAAGCTGGATTTAAAAGTGGTTTTAGTACAGTAGATCATATCCAGGTATTGAGAGAAGTTATAGAAAGGACAAATGAATATGAGTTGCCATTATGCTTTGGATTTGTAGATTATGAAAAGGCATTTAATTCTATAAACATTTCTTCAGATCTAAAGCATTGGATCATCAAGGTATAGATCCAGGATATTGTCATATTTTAAAGAATATTTATAAAAATGCAACAGCAACAATTAGATTACATAATGATACTAGGAAAGTCAACATTGAGAAGGGTGTAAGACAGGGTGACTCCATATCTCCAAAACTTTTTACAGCAGTGCTGCAAGAAGTATTTTGTGGATTAAAATGGGAATCTAAAGGAGTGAAAGTAAATGGAGATTATTTAAGTCATTTAGATTTTGCAGATGATGTAGTTGTTTTTGCAAATAATGCTTTAGAGCTGCAGGAAATGTTGCAGGAGTTATCAGATGAAAGTAGGACTAAAGATAAATGTTAAAAAGACTAAAGTAATGTTCAATGGATTTTCTCAAAATATAAAAATAAAGATTGATTATGATGAGTTAGAAGAAGTTAACAACTACAAATATCTTGGTCAGATTATTAATACAGATGGAAACATAATGGATGAAATTAATCATAGAATTAAACTTGGTTGGAGTGCTTTTGATAGAAATAACTTGATACTAAAAGGAAATATGCCTATGTGTTTGAAAAGAAAGTGTTTTTAATAAATGTGTTTTACCAGTTCTTACTTATGGATCTCAGACTTGGACACTTAATAGAAGAGCAATACAGAGACTTCAGACCACTCAAAGAAGTATGGAGAGATGCATGTTAGCAGTAACAAGAAGAGATCGAAAACATAATATATGGGTAAGAGAACAACTAGGTGTTACTGACCTCAGTGAAAAAATTAAAAGACTGAAGTGGAGTTGGGCTGGACATATTGCTAGAAGAGATGATACTAGATGGACAATTGAAATCTTAAACTGGATTCCAAGAGATTGTAAAAGACCCAGAAAGAGACCACATGTGAGATGGATGAAATAAGAAAGTGTGCAGGGGTGATGTGGAGAAGAGAAACTAAAGATAGGAGAAGATGGTTTGAACTTGGAGAGATCTTCATCCTGCAGTGTATTGATAATGGTTAATGATGATGATGATGATGATGATATCACATAAATTAGTCATATTAGACTATATAAAGGTGAAAGTAAAATTTTGTAAAATCATTTTATTCTTTTATTTAAGAAAATAAAACTCTTTATAGGCGTTAAAGGACCTAGTTAAACCACTAAAAGTATACATTTTCAAAAAGATAACATCGGTAAAGAACATTCACTAGATAAAATAATGATCACAATAATGTGATTAATCAAACATTAGAACGCAAAGATCTGCCCCACATTTTTAAAGAAATCATTGATTAAACAGATAAACATATATATTAGGAATTTTCTGCATTCCTGAAATTAAAGTCATTAATTGGCAATTAAATTTGTGCCCTTCTTTTGTATAAGACCCAGGATGAAAGTATTACTATGAAAATCAAACTTCGGTAAAAACAGAACGGTACTTATATGATCGAGCATCATATTTTCCCCAAGTAAAAGTTTACCAAATTACATATACATATAACAGATAATTAAATAGGGTATTCTTAAATTCTAATTTTAGTACCCAAAATTTTTATAAATGATTAACATTAAATTCATAAAAAATATAGTTAAGACAATTGAATACATTAATAAATAACAAACAATAAATCTAACCAAAAAAACAATAACATCGATTATTTTATTCTGTTTTAAAAGCGCTAATCGATTTTATTACAGATATTTTTAATATTAATAAAATGACAGATTACTTACGGACTTGACCTTAATTATAGAAAATATTGTTTGGAGTCAATGTTATTAAATGCTTAGCGCCATAGTAAAGTGACGTAAATTTAAAAAATTCGATGTTCGCTCCATCTATTAATAAATCTGGCTGACTTTTCAAATAGTTGATAATCTCTTCCAAGGTCGTCAGAATTCCGATTTAAACGTCCTTCACCCAATGTTACTACCACCCATCTCCATTGTACTAGTAAACTATTCCAAATTTAAATATTTCGCCAAAGTTTTATATTTAACGTATAGATTGTATTATGCTAGGAATATCTTGCGTAAAAAAACTATTATTCTAGACTGAGTTTATATATATATATATTTTTTCCCTACTTAACAAAAATTGTTCTTTATTGATATCATTTCAGTATACATGTAGGTGTGTAAAGTTCGCCTGCCTGAAAGTAATTAACAAGTTCATCACTCTTAACTAATTCATGGTAATATCGTAATGTTTAAAATCCTATTATTAATATTTGAAATAAGTTTATATAAATTTAAACGATCCTTTTATGTTATTAAAATATATCTAATTTTCTGATTTGGTGCTTTGAAATTTATTTGTAAATAATTTCGCGTAAAACAAAAACTTATTGGCAATATCCGAAAAGATTAATTAATACGTAAATTTCAGGTCTTTAAACATTTTGATAATCATGTATGTATATTTGGTTTCACAAGATAGTTTTTAAAATTAAAAATCACTATACTAGTTTAGAAATAGTCAATTTCCTGTAATTTGAACTAATATTGAACGCATCTTTTTTAATATAAAAATCATTTGACGTAATAAATATAACGAACGCTAAAATAATCAGTAAGTTAGTAAACTCCGCGTGGCTAGCATTTCTTGTATGAAATTAAACTTATAGATAAAAGTCAGATAAATGTAGTTTTTAAAAACTTAATTAAATCTTACCTCTGTATAAATTTTTTTTAAAAAAAGCTAAATAAATAGTGTAACTTTATAGTATCCTAGTTTACAAATGTGATTAATTACTCTTGAAAACCGGCTTTTGATTAAAACGTAGAAACGCCGGCGGTCGTTTATTCTTTTAACACTTATAGTGAAATTATATATTGAAACTAATTATGAGATATATTGAAACTAATTATAAAGAGAATATAGTGAATAACATTACAGTTAATTTTTAAACAATCTGCTGGTTCACATTCAACATATTTACGAATTCACAATATACAGTATATTAAAGTCAAACAAACTTGCCGCCAAAAACTGACTTTCACTACATCCTTAGATATCATCCCGTAATCTTTTTATTACTTTTTTAAAAAAAAAAAGCGGTAGTATTTTCTACAGTATACATAAAAAAAAATTATTCCAAAAATTTTTCTTTTTTTTTTTCAAAATTTGCATGCATTCAAAAATATATAAATTGTATCATTACTTTTTTCTTTTTTAAAACTGTTTATTACTGAAGTAATATTGATGCTCGTAAGAATTATTCATTAACAATTCTATTTACATAATCTTGGTCAAAATATAAGCAAATTTCTAAAATATGTTTATATCTTGATAAAGATTGTAATATATATTTGAAACGCAGGTGTGTGATTAGTTGAATAATAAAAAAAAATTTTAAAAAAATATTGAAGTCGGGGTAATGGTATTGCTACGGAATTCATAAAAGTTGAGCGCTGGAAGTGAAAGATCTGGGCGCGATTCATGGACCAGTGATGAAATATCACATTATTTAGGTGATAATTTTTGCAAGTCATTTCTGAAACTCAGATTTTAACTAAATTATAGCAACTTTTTTTAAGTTAGTTTTAATTCCTTAAATTGTCATAATTATAAAATGTTGCGAAAATGCATTTGAGATATTATCGCTACTACATATATTTTGACATTATATATCACCATTTTCAATCACTATCAATCCATTGTAGGATGAAGATTTCAAATTTAATCCATCTTCTCTAATCTATAGCCTATCTTCTTCACGCCACCTCAGCACACTTTCTTATTTCAACCAACTCTTCACATACAGTCTCTTTCTATGTCTTTTACAATCTCTTGGAATCCAGTTAAGATTTCAACTATCCATCTATTATCCTTTCTTCAAACACTATGTCCAACCCAACTCCAATTCAGTTTGTTAATTTTTGCAATGATGTCAGTATGTATTTCATTTTCATTTTCGATCTTCTTTAGTTACTCTTAACATGCACCTCTTCGTACTTCTTTGGGTGTTGTAAAGTCATTGTATTGCTCTTCTGTTAAATGTCTAAGTCTCAATTCCATAAGTAAGATCTGGTAAATCACATTTATTAAAAATCTTCATTTTCAAACACATATGCATATTTCCTTTTAATATTAAGTTATTTCTACGAAAAGCAACCAAGTTTAATTCTATGATTAATTTCATCCATTATGTTTCCATTTGTAGTAATAATCTGACCAAACTATTTGTAATTGTTAACTTCTTCTAACTCATCTTTATCAATCTTTATTTTCTTCTTTTGAGAAAATCCAATGAACATTACTTTAATCTTTTTAACATTTATCTTTAATCCTACTTTCGTACTTTCATCTGATAACTCTTGCAACATTTCTTGAAGCCCTAATCCATTATTTGCAAAAAACATTTACATCATGTGCTAATTATTTTAGTATCATTATGTAGTCTAATTGTTGCTGTAACATTTTTATAAATATTCTTCAGAATATGGCAATATCCAGTGACTCTACCTTGATGATGCAATACTTTAATCATTGAAGAAATGCTTATGAAATCAAATGCCTTTTCATAATCTGCAAATCCAAAGCATAATAGCAACTCATATTTAATGATTTTCTCTATAACTTCTCTCAGTACATGAATATGACTCATTGTTCTAAAACCACTTTTGATTCCAGCTTGTTCTTTTAGTTGGTTAAAATTCAAAGTTCGCTGTAGATGAGATTATAATTATTTTAATAAAATTTTTGTTTAGAACTGATAAAAGACTGATAAGTCTGTAATTTCTAATATCTTTTTTATCACTTTTTAAAAATATTAATACTGCATTCTTCCAATCATTTGGTACCTCTTTATCATTTAGACATTTGGTATATAACTTTGCCAAAAAAAAATTTATTTCTTCATCTGCTTCTTTTAAGATATCGATTATAAATTCCATCATTACCTGGAACTTTTTCATAATTGCATATCTCACTTTTTCATTTAAAATCCTGGATAAATCAGTAATTTAGAAGATATACATTTCATGATGCCATCTCTTTTTTCAGTAATAGTTTCATCTTTTTCTCTTATTGCAGAAATGTTTTATATCAATACCAAGATATTGTTTTACATTTTTGAAACATTTATTCTCTTCTATGGCTTTTCTTAATAGTTCACAATTATACTTTCTTATATCATTATCAACTCTTTTTCATATCATTTTACAAAATTCAGGATATTCTATCCTTAAGGCAACATTTTTGTATAATTTTGTATTCTTTCTTTTCTTCATAAATTGTCTTGTCTCAGTAGAAATTTTACTGGTCAATTGCTGCTTTTTTATACCAGCTATATTTTTTGCAGTTTTTAAAATATATCATGTATCTTCCTATTGATTTCTTCAAATCTGAATCATGTTTAAATTTTGTTAATATTTGAATATGATTTGCAAGTTTTAATTTAAATTCTGTTGAATGTTTCTGAAGATTAGCAATATCAACTGTGACTTGTTTTTCTTAATAATTTTTGCCTCTCTAATTTTGCATTAATGTGTATCTTACATCTCATTACTTAATGATTATTTCCTGTGCTGAATTTATTAATATTGCAATCTTGAAATACACATTTTCTGTTAGTCCAAATATAATCCAATTTGGCTGTACTTTGATATAGATGCTTCTGTGTCCATTTCTGTTTAACATTTTTCTCAAAAAAAGAACTCTTAATATAAAGTTTGTCTTTTTCTGAAAACTCCTGAAGTCTATGGCCTCTCATTTCTATTATCATAATCAACCTTGCCTGTGGCACTTTCATCCTTCAAATATTTACCAATTCTAGCATTAAAATCTCCCTTGAAATTTTAAAATGTTGTTTGGTCTGATCAAAAACCTTTTGTATGTCACTATGAAAATTTCTCTACTTCATCACAATGATAACTAATTGGGGCAAAACCTGAATTATCTGTATTTGATATCTGCTGTTAAGTTGAATAATTAATCTTGCCAACACCATCAATCTCCAAAATCTTGTTTTTTCCATTTTTTATTTGTAATGAATCCTACTTCACTTGTACTTCCAATGTGTGTACTTGTATTTCCAATGTTTGTGCTTTATGTCCACTTTTTAAATCAATTGTTTTTTCACCTTTTTTTTTCTAATTCACATAATCCAATAATGTTCCATTTAATCTTAGACAACTCTTCTTTCAATTCTTTGAATCATTCTTCACTTGAAAGTGACCTGCAGTTGCAACTACCTAAATAAAAGGTCATTATCAAAAGGCAGCTTAGGCCCACAGTCATGAGATTCTTAGTACCTTGTACCTTTGACTACCAACTTCTATTCTGGCTGGCTTTATAGCTCCTGGGAATAAGGCCATGATTTATTTTCATCTACCATAATTGTAAATATCTATTATAAAAAATGTTCACATATACATATTCTTTCTGCCTTCTGAAAAACTCAACTGATATTTCAGTTAGGAGATATCAGACAACTCAGTAAAAAGACCATGATGTTTCTTGATCTTAAATTCAGAGATAAAAAGTCAATAAAATCACCATAGTGGCTAATGTGTAGAGCTGCAATGATAAGAACATATGAACTGGACATTAGAAATTTGCCCTGCTCGGTTTCTTTAAGATCTCCAAGAGGAATCAAAGGGTCTTCTTTCAGTTAACAGCAAATTCCTTTCTGCATACATAACAAAATGCTAATAGTAGAATTTTTTTTTCATCCACAAATAAAACTTTTAAGAAATATTGACCAATTAGTTGTATTAGTTTTATAATCTGTGAGATAAATATTAGATTTGTTTTTAAAAGTGTTTAGTTATTAAATAACATGATCTCCATATTGTTTTCATTACAAGCTTGTTAAAACTGCTATTTTTTTTTAGGAAGTCTTGGTCAAATAGACATTTTTCTTTCAATTAGAAATCTATGTATCTGCTTCTAAATAGATAAAAAAGTACCAGATGATTGAAAGGATGCGGTATGTGATATTGATGTTTAAGAAAGGTTAAAAAAATGTTATAAATTTCAATTCTCTGTAAGAGAATTTTGAATACTAATTATTTAAAATAACAAGCTGGATTTAAATGTTGTTTTAGCTTATACATCACATTCACATATTAAGAAAAATCATGAGGACCAAATTATGAAAAGGCATTTGAATCTATAAGTAATTCCATGGTGTCTAAAGGTTTGAAACAGCAAGCCATAGACTTGGGATATTATTAAATTCTGAATAATACACGATAGCAATAATTGAAGTATATGGTAATTCAAAGAAGATTTACAATGATAAGTTTATAAGACAAAGTGATTCATATCTCTACATCTTTTTACTGCAGTTTTAAAAGAAATATTTTATTGGAAAATAGAAAATTAAAGAATAAAGATAAGTGGATATTATTTAAATCATCCAGATTTTGCAGATGATTCAAATGTATATATTTTTTTTTTGTAAGTAATGCTACACAGCTTAAGAAAATATTATACAACTGTCAGAAGAAAGCTAGTAGGACAGCTAAATATGAATGCTAAAAAGTCTTAAATGATGTTCAATGACTTTTCAGTTATAATATATAGATACATGTGAAGCAAATAAAATAAATAGTCCAAATTGGCTAAAAACTAAAGCATAATAAAATCAACTTGTTAAACAATGTATAAAGTTACATGCCCATTATGGTAATAAACACATATCTTGATTTACATTAGAATATCTTCAGAGAGATTTTTAATTCTAACTAAACTAAATTTTAACTATATAAAATAATTGAATCTTTTATTTCTTTTTTTTTTTTAAAAAAAAACTTTTTCTTTAAAAGCTTGTGCCTTTAAAACAGAAATATTTAAAATGTTCAAAGCACACCATAAATACATAAAATTCAAATTGAATTATAAATATAAATCTCTTGTTGGTAATGAAAGTTTAAAAGTTTATCAAATGGTTCATAAAATAAATAGCTTACCTTTAAGTCCCAAAATACAGTTGAGTAAATATTATTTTAGTCTAAAAGTGGTATTAGATTTACATATGTACATTTGCAAGACTAGAGCCTTCTAGCAATTTACTAATGAAGTCTTCCCATTGCTCACAGTCAGGTATGTTTTCAGGTAGAGTTGGTATAAAATCTTCATTGTAGAGTGGTATGAATTTTTTCCTTTATTGTTGAGAATAATTTATGCTTAACTGCATATATGAAGGTAATTGGCATAGTGTTGGATCAAACAGTGAAGATAATTGGTCATTCTAATGGTTAAGGGCTTCATGCTGAAAAAGTAAAATTCATTTGTAGTGGTTAGAAATGCATATTTATGAAGATTTTATATTGAAACAGTCAGTTTTGATCACTTGCCTGTTTCACCTATTTTATCCTCACACCTATACATGTGCCAAATTTAGACCCTCTTGAGTACCTACCTAAATAACTTTAAACAAATAAATATGTATGATCGCACATATATGTGAGTGTTAAATCTGTAATTGAATTGATATATATATTACAGGTATATTTATTTTAAAAGTCGTTTAATTAAAAAGTGATTTGATCTGAAATACTAGTTTATTTCATATTTTATTTTGCTGAATCACATATATATAAATGTATTCCAGTTACTTTCATCCTACTTATATAGTATAAGAATTAGTTTTATACTAATTATAAATTCTGTTTTTAATTTAAATTGTAAACAATTTTAATTAGACCACTGCACCTGTTCTGATATAGCATGAGTCAAGTTTTATAATCTTAAATTTGCAATAACATTTCTTAGAATTAACAAAGCTGTCAACAATGTGCATTGGACTGGCATTATTAAACAATGGACACAGATATGTAAAAAGAAAACAAAATTAAAGTTAGAATTTAACAGTTAAATATGTTAGATCTCAATAATGTGCTAATGGGTTTTCTAGCTGCATACAGACTTGTAAACAACCAAAAGTAGTATAAATAGTTCAATTTTTATAATCAAACATATATACTATATTATTTATGCAGAATTGTAAGCTGAGTCCATGCCCATTTTATCTTTAAAATCGTGAGGTAAAAGGCATTGCCTTGCCACTTTTTCCTGCAGGAAATGGGAGCCTGTGATCATTTAAAATGCAATGAATAGCATCTCAGCCAAGAAGCCTGTTGTAAGAAAATCTCAATGGAAACCGTTTCTTGATGAGGTGCTCTTAGATGAAGTCAAGAAGCTAGTGACAATGTATGTTCTGAGTAAGATAAACTTAAAAATGAGCTCTAATGAGAGATGAAGTGATGTTTTGGGCCACTTGGTATGTTCGCAAGAGATGAGACCCCATCCAGATAAAGTCCTAGCCATCAGTGATTTTCCTGTGCCTAGATAGGCAGGTTCAATCATTCCTAGATCTATGCAATTTTTATAATAGGTTCCAAGAATGGTTAGCAGAGTGAATTGAACTGTTAGTCAGACTATTAATGAAGGATATACAATGGAAGTGGGCTAGGGAGAAAGACAAAGCCTTCGAGGATATAAAAAGAAGATTTATGAAACAATGCTATAATTTCCAAATTTTATTAAATCATCCATTGTGCAGACTGATTGCAGCAGATGCAAGTTGGGGTAACTTTATCATAGGTGCAAGATGGTGAACAGATGGGGATGTTACACTTTATCAGTTATTAAGGGGACCTGAACTAAATTATTCACCCACAATATAGGCATTAGAAATTGTTTTGACCTTTCAAAAGTTTAGGTCTTTCTTGCTAAGATCAAAGATGGTCATAGTGACTGACCACAAAAACTTGGAATTCCTAAATTGTAACTATCTGATGAACAGTCGGTTGGTTTGCTGGAGCCTGTTCTTCCAGGAATACAACGGTATGGTGCAATACTGTAAGGAGTCAGAAAACATCACTGATATTCTATGCCAATATATTTGTGTCCTAATTTTAAACTTTTTAATGTGTACTTTTATAAGAAAAATTATATATACAGTACCAGATGTTTATTTTCTCACAGTGAAACCAATTTCGTAAAATGAAAATCATTCTTATTACATGATGTGTATGTATATATACGTTATTGTCATTATAGGCAACAACTTGTCACAAATGAACTTTTTTCTATTTTCCAAATATACATTTGCAATCAACAACATATTACTTTTATTAATTTAAAACAAACTACTTCAAAAAATTCTCCCCCTTCAGTCAAATTTATTGTAACAAAACAAAAACGAACTTATTCTATTTAAACTCCACGTGTCTTTTAGGAATACATGGTTAATTTGGTGATTACATAATTATTTTACAAAAATATACTGTATATCTCATGAATATGTGGTTAAAGTATCAGCTCCACATTATTGTGCCAGATTATTAAAAAAAAAAAGTTTACTCAGGTCGCTAATGTCAGGGAAAAAACGACACTCTTAATTATTTTATCTAAATTATTGATTGCAAATAAAGATTACAAATTGCCAAAAATAATGAGACAACACCATTTATTCATGTATGTACAATGCAAAACATACACTGTCATGACTTTAGTTATTTAATTCTAATTATGCGCACATATCGTATACGGTGTTGTAACAATCCATATTTTAAAATAATTCCTATTTGATACTATTAATGTTAATTGTTTGAATAGATTTCAATTTACTGCATAGACTTCTAACTGCTCTCTACTATCCTCACCACTGTTCTAATGCCTACTGATGCAAGTTTATAAATTAAAGCTGATCTTACAAATTGACTGCTGTGATCAATTACAGGTTATGATATTAGTATACAATAAACAATAAATATAATTGTAAAATATAGGGATTCACATCACTATTATAATAGTTATATAAAAACAAATACATGTGATAATTGTATGCCTATGGTAGGAATTAATAGGAATTAACATCTACTGCTTGTATAGCATACATACAGTGACCAGCAGTCACTAACATATCACTACAATATATATGAAAGAAAAAGAGATGGCATATGGTAGGACTTGATCATCTACTGTACATCACTGTATAAATAAGATGATTGTAATGGATCAGCAATCACAAATGATGTTACAATCATCTAATAATACTTATGCTTTACATAAGAATGAGAATCAGATGTAACTCATAGCCTGAATTGATGGATAATAGCTGTATATTCTTATCAATAATAATAATTCAAATACAAGACTTGTTAGTTAAAACTGACTTTTATTTAACAGAACCTCAATCTAGCTTGTCTATTCAGCAGATTTGCCTTCCATTCATAATTTTAAACATTTACTGATTTAATATACTATTATTAATTAAATAAAGTGGAAACAACTGATTACATACCAATATTTAATAACATGGCAAGACATCATGTTTATAAGCTAATTATCTTTATAGAATACTTTTTTTGTATCTATCACCGACTAGACTGTGGTGGAAAAATAGAACAAACTACCATTTCTTACCATATCTGCTCATAAACAGATTAGATCAATAACTATTCATTAACATATTTCATTAAATTAGAGTCAATAATTAATTAAGTAGTTTAAAAGTTATATTTATTGCTTCACCTTAACAGTTCATGTTCAGTCTTTAGGTATTTGTGGCATTGATTTTTTACCATAGCTATGATGAGTGAGGGCACTTATTGACATTCACACTTTATTAGAATACTTTGGCAGTGATTTCATCTTGGCTTAATGGCTAATTCTTTATATGGCACTAGACATTAGATTTTTACTCATATCAGGTGGATGCATGTTCAGATTAGTTTTTTTGTTGTTGTTAATGGATTTTTCCTTGGAATTCATCAATGGGTTTTCAGTTTGCCCTCTGCCAACTAGAAAAAATGAAGCAGATAAGGGCTTTACTAGAACTACCAGATAAGAATTAATTAAAGCAGAATAATAATAATGCTAGAATGATAATCATTGACAGAATAATAATCACTGGCAGGAGCAAGATAATAAAATCCTGAACATAATTTTCAGCACTATTTATACAATTTTGAGCTATCATATCAGTAAAATTTACATCCTCTGACTTATTGGTTATAGATGACTCCATTACTTTTACTGAGGTCTGAGTTTATTTGCTCAATGCCCTATTTGCAAGCACTTATTTTTGAACAGGAATAAAAACTTTTTAATTAAATTATTTTAATTATTTATCTCCTTAAACTTAATCTAGTAATATGTTTACAAGCATTTTAATTCCTTTGTCTAGAATGTCATTTCCATCTTTTTTTTATTTTTATTAATAGCATCCTTTTCTTTTAAACTACTTTTAGCTAAATTTAGAATCAATTTTTTTTTTTAATTTAGAAAGTATTTTGCATTTAACAAAAAATAACTTTATAATTAATTATACCATATACATTTATCTGTGCATTTATGATAGATATTTAACTTTTATTTATAAAATTTATTAAAACTTTTAACCTTAATTTTTTTTTGTTTGTAATTTTTAAAATTTGAACAGGAAGCATATGTATGTGCACCTATATATAGCTTCAATATGTGTTACCTAAAAATGCCCATGTCGTTTATAGCATCTCATGCTCTCAACCCAGATGCCGAGCCATTTACTATGGTGAGACCAAAGCCAGTATAATCAACAGAATTGCTCAACATAGATATACATACAATAGAGCACAAAAAAAATGACAATTCATCAATATTTTTAGAACAGTCAAAAAAGACTGATCATACATTTGAATCATCCAACCCAAAAATAGTGTACATAGAGAAAAATGACAGCAAGCAAAAAGTTAAAGAGGCATATTTTATTGTTGGTAATAAAAACTCCATCAACAGACATGACACCTTCATTATCTCCAAACGCTGGGCTACATAAAGAATTTGCATGTATTTTGCATATTGTCATTATCACTCTTTTCTGCACTATTTATTATTGCTATGAATATGAGGCAATTTGCCTCGAAAGTGCTAAGCTGTTGATTATTTTATAGTCCTATAATTTGTACTCATTATAGCTTCTCTCTCCAGAGCCTCTCACACTCCTAATATTATTTTATTATAATCATCATGAGAAAAGTTTAAAAACTTAATATTTTACAAATATAAATTTAATTCAACAAAGGCAAATTTTATGCCTTGGTATTTTACTTAACATATTTGAACAAAGTCTAGCATTTTTGTCTGAATGCAAGAATTTTAATATTTTTCCAAACTGTTGCAGAATAAAAATAGACAATTCTATATATAGCCATGACAAAATCATACCTAAACTACAAAAGCAACTTCTGACCTTTATCACTTTCAAGAAATCACTGTGCAAAGAAAAAAAGATGGCTTATGATGACAACAAATATTACTCTCCCCCAATGGATTACCAATAAACTCATCACCACTGAAATAAATCATCGCAAATGATTTGTTCGCAAAATCACATTCTTGGCAGAAAAACAAAACAAATATTAATTTATTAAATATCTCAAATATTAATAAGACTAACATCACCCCCCAAGCAAAGATAATAAATGTTTTATCCTGAGGACCCAGATTCATCAGAGGCCAATGGCGCCAACCTAAACTAGAACTCATGGCTGATGTCGAGGCAGGCCTCTGTAACAACCCACAAAGAGACAGAATTTTCACAAACATAGCCAGATCCATCAAGCACAAACAATTATACACAAAGACTGACAGCTGGAATGATATCAAATTAACCAAACAATTTCTGGATGTCAACAATTTAATTTGTCTCAAGGAAGACAAGGGCAATAGGTTTGTACTCTTGAATTCCAATGAATACAATACTAAAATAAATGAACAAATTTCAAACCTCCAGCTTACCTCAGTTTTAAACTTCAACAACAAGCTTAACCACAATAAATTTATATCTGCTGTTCTCTGCCCTGACAAAAATAAAGGCATTTCCAGCTTAGAATACTACCAAGCTTACCCCTATTTCATTAAAGCTCTGAGAGTATTTGCTAACTCAAAGCTGCATAATCTCAGAGAACCACTTAGTCTAATGATGGACTTTGGGAGGAGTCCATTATTTCGAAACAGCTAAGTTTGTCAAGAAATTGCTAGTTGATAGCTTGGGCTTTGGATCTTACTCCATTAACTCTTCATTTCAATTTGAAAACAGGATTAAGAATGCTACCATCAACTTCCACATGGCTGCTCTCGATGTCAAGGAACTATATGGATCCATTGATAGAAAGCAATCTATTCAGATTGTTCATCATGAACTCATAAACATCCATTTCCCAACCGATCTCATTAATTTCATTGTGACATTTTTATCTTGGATGGACAACTACATATATACTATGTTTAAAGACAAATGCTACACCATGAAAAATGATTGGCCGATGGATCTGCCCTTGAGTGAAATTGTCACCAGCATCTTTCCTGAATTACTTCGAAAACCAAATCATACTGAAATATCAAGCTGACTTCCCAGATATTATATATACACCTGGGTCTCTTTTTATGCGGACTTATTTAACACGATTTTGAAGTTATGTGATTCATGTTTCACCGGAAGTCGACCTCCGATAATGCGCTATTACTTTAAATAATAAATTTTGCGCACTTACGTTATATTGAAAGTAATAGCACATTATTGGAATTCTACTTTCATCTTAGTAATTTCAATATTTTCAGTGCTTTATAATAGTAAGATTTTATGCAATAATGAAATTAAAATCATGATTTCCACATTTTATTTATTCAACATTAAATTTTACAAGATTATAATGTAAATTTGGTCAAACATTGTGCGTGTTAATTTTGCATTTTAAATCACATTCTGTTTTTGCTTTTTAAAAAAGAACGTAATCAATTATTAATCATTTAATGTCCACAAGTTTATTTTTAAAAGGTCAGTAATAGCAGTGGGCACAATTAAAAATTAAAATCTGATTTTTAATTGTAATTAACAATTTAAAAATTACTTATGGGCGACTTGAAATTAATGTGATGTAAAACTAAATTTGATTTTTAAACGGAATTGAAAATTAAAGACAAAAATAAGAATTTAATTTTTAGTTGTTAGTTTTAATTAAATTTTTCCCAGCAGTGGTGAATAAATGTCTTTATTATCGTAAGTCTAGGTTCATAAACAATTAATAAAATCATTGTCAACGTCAACAGAAATCCATTAACACAACATGAGAGTGAACTTGGTGCTAGTTTATTTCCTCTTGTGAGAATAATTGCTGAGATATTCTTGACTTCGTTTAAGGAAAAGCCAAATACATCACATCACATCACATGAGAATCTGATTTTTTACTAGTTTGCAAATGAACGTGTTTTGGGGCAAATAGCGATAATAATTAAAACGTGTATAAAAAAATGTAAATTACTGTACTGTAAATTATGCATAAAAATATATTATTTTGAATAAAATTAAATATTATAGTTAAAAAAAGTTTGTCTTGTATCAATTTTTTTCAAATTTGAAATTTTTTATTAGTCATATTTTATTTCCTTATTTATTTTTTTTGCGTGAATTTTAAAGTAATTTTACATTGGTGCTTTGCTTTTACATGAATTTTGAAAAATCACAGACCGCATCCCCCTCTTTTTCAATGTAAGTTACGTCTATTTTTGCGTGATTTCATTTGCGCGTGTTTTCTGGGGAACCTATCTATTGCATAAAACGAGACCCAGGTATATATATATGTGGTATGCAGATGACGTATTTATTACAGTCACTACACATACCATCACATACATTATACAAGAAATCCAACAACACACCAATTTAATTATTAATTCTACAGCTCAAGATGACTCCAAGAGTCTAACATGTCTGGACCTATGGCTACTTCAAACAGAAAAAACCATAAATTACTCCATGATTATAAAGCCCCTCAAAATCAAAGACTTTATCTACCCTAATTCCAATTCCCCAAGCTTTCACAAATTCATAGGCCTAAATGCGTTCTTATAGAGAAATATGCAATTATGCAAATTCGAATCAAACAAAAAAGACAACATCCATCTTTACACTAAGGATTTACTATAGGCAGGCTTCAAACACAATACCATTATTAACAAAATTAAACAATTCTACAAGAAAATTTCAAACAACAACAAAGATCTCAACCTTCCATATATTACCCTCCCATACATCCCTAAAATCTCTAATCAACAGATTAGAGCCATATCTAATAAATTTAAAATCAGTTTTTGTACAACCCCCTGCACTAATCACCTTATTAACACCTCCAAAGACAAAATTGACCCCACTCAAACCCTCCATGTCATTTATAGCATCTCATGCCTTCAACCTGGATGCTGAGCCATTTACTATGATAAAACCAGTGCCAGTATAATAGAGCACAGAAAAATAATGACAATTCATCAATGTTTTTAGAACATTAAAAAAAACTGGTCATACATTTGAATCATTTAACTCAAAAGTAGGGTGCATAGAGAGAAATGACAGCAAGCAAAAAGTTAAAGAGATATATTTTATTGCTGGTAATAAAAACTCCATCAACAGACATGACACCTGCTTCGATATCTCCAAACACTGGGCTACATAAAGAATTTGCATATTGTCATTATCAGTCTTTTGTGCACTAGTTATTATTGCTATGAATATAAGGCAATTTGCCTTGAAAGCACTAAACGCTGATTATTTTATAGTCTTATAATTTGTACTCATTATTTTATTTTATAATAATATTCAAGAAAAAAATAAAAGTAAAGCTATTTTGTTAATAAATCAAAAGTCTGATTAAAGCCTATTGTAATGTAGGAATTTTTTGAGTTACTACAATACAAGTTTTGTAGAATTACATTTTTATTGTTAATAGGAGATTGCCTTGACAACAGATTGAGATTGTTATTGGCATTGGTATTGTTTAAATGTTAAATGCTTTCATGTATTTTATTTATAAACCTATAAAGCCTTGAACATTATTAGCTTTATTATTTAAATAATATATAGTTGGAAAGCAGTTTGAAAGTTATAATTGACTATTTACTAGTCTGCTTTCAGAACAGGTTATATTTCCCTCTTTAATAAAGTAGATCTCAGATAGGAAAACAGGTGGCTATATTCAGTAATATCTTACTATTCTGAAATGATATAATCAGATATATAGACAAGTTATCACTATTAACAAATACACATGGCAATAAAACAATTGCCTTCAGTTCTGAAGTAAACTACATTTATAAAATAAGACATATTTTAGAAAATTATTTTTGTTCAATTATTTCTAATAAAAAAAATAGTAATACCAAAATAAATAAGAAAAAAAAAGTAACATTTTAATGGAAAGAATACCACCTCCCTTTCTTTACTCAAAAATTATTCAATTGTCTAATATATATATATCATTTTATCTTTATGAAGCAAGTAACTAGCAAAAGAATTCAGTAAATCTGTTATTTTATTTTAGCTATAAAAGCATATCTCAGATTGCCTAATAATTAGTGGTAAATAACAATGGCCCAAGATCACTTAAGGTATTTATGAATAAATTTTATAGAAAAGATTATACTTAAAACAATTTATCATACCGAAGAATGTTTTAATATATTATGATGTTTTTATTCTGCTATTTTGTACTTTATTTTATTTTGTTTTCATTTTAATTACATATATATGCTTATATTTCCAGTGCATACCACTATCTGAAATATCAAATCATCTCAAACGTTAAAAAATTTTCAGCTAAGTCCTCTGTGAAATAAACATTTAGCACCTGCATCTCATATATTTTAAATAAATAATACTTTTTTTTCTTTTACATCCATTAATTTATTCAGTAGACTATTTTAAATAAGTAGATGAAGCTTTTGGTAATAAATATCTCACTGTAGAGGAAAAGTAACATAGAGGAGCAGAGAAGGATAAAAAATATTAATCAGATTTGACAATTATCAAATGATAATAATTGTAATGTTTTTTAATTTACTTTATCTTATTGATACTTATGTATAATACTGTAATAAAAAGCTTACCAGGTCTTTTTTTTAATTTTATCATTTTTCAGGGGTGGGGGAGTCAAAGTATTTGTATGTTTTTTTCTTAAAATTATTTTAATGAATATGGGTTATTTGTTAACTTTTAAAAATATTAAGAAATCCCTTATAAATTCCATTTGCAAGATTTAATTAATTAATTTTTTATATAGATTATAACATGGAAATGCTAAAATATTTTTACCAAAATGATTAAAATTTGAAATCTCCCATTGGCAGGATAACTGTGCAATGACACATGGATTTCTATTTAACGGAATTTATGTATTGGAAACTACACAAAAAAGATGCATTTGTGGCAATGTTGCATTAGAAGAGATTTCCATCTGCTGACATGAATAACCCACATTTGTTATTTTGTTTCCCCAAATTTTGTATTTTGTTTACTGCACTTTAAATTATATTAAATTTATTTTAATTATGATCAGTTCTCTTGCTTTGGTGTAATTTTTTTTATTTTTAGAATAATATTAAAAAAGTAAAAGGAGATATTAAATACAACAGATTATAGTCAGCCATATTGAAGAACCCTGAAAAATTATAATTAAAAAAAAACCTGACAAGTTTCCAATTATGAGATTATCTGTAAGTATCCTCTTATTTTCTAACTAGGATAATTAGATACCCATTTATTGATTAATATTGGATTAGTTAGATTGGATGTGGCCCAACTATTTGAAAGCAAATATCTTATGCCTATTAAACGAAACAAATTTATGTAGCTTGGATTTAAATCATAGATTATAGACATGTCAGGCAGATATAATACCTCTATATAATGAGTCACTTTTAAATGAGTACTAATAAACTTTCAACAATTTTAAAAAAATATGTAGACTGATTAACCCAGCCCTGCAGATAGACTATACTAATAATTAATATTTTTGTTAGTGATAAAAAATATAGCATAGGCAAAATAGAAAAATATATTTTATTAAGATATAAGTATTTAGCAAATATACAAAGACCACAATAAGCCATTTTACAAAGATAGCATAATAAGTTACTTATGAGTTTTCCAGTAAAGCAAGATGGCATCCTGTATTTTTGATAAATATAAGTTTTGAGGATCTATAATCTAACCAAGATGTGTTAATTGTTAACTTAAAACAAAATTACTAAATCAATTGTTAAATTTTAAAAAAGGATAAATTCTAATAAATTTCATGAAAAACCATCACTCCAGTTTTTTTTATACTTATATTATAACGAGGGAAACAATGACATGCTCTTAACATTGTCATACTTTGGTTCAATTTAGCGCATTTCTTTTTGTAAGCAGTTTTTTTGGTAAATTGTCATAATGATAAAAATTTGGGATCTTCCTGTCACAGAACATGATGCAGTGAATTATATCCAAAGGTACCAGATCTTGGCCTCCTGAAAGGTGTGTGTTTATAGTCACAATGCGATTGTCTACTGACAATATGAATAGTGTAAATATTGTATTTATATTTTTTTTTATCATTTTTCTTTTAATATGTTAATCCAAAAATAAATAAATAAACTGCAAATATTATAATTAATTTTTCCATAATAATTTCTTTTTTAAAAAATAACAGTAATAAACAATAAAATGTAAATATTAAATACAACATTTTCTGGCAGGCATTTTTTTTTTTTTTTTTGTAAATATTTTGACCTCTCCCCCCCCCCCCCCGAAACTGTAGAGTTATCGAAAATATGGGCTACCATTATCCATAATCATATATAATGGTTCAGAATTCCAAATTTTGTAAATGGTTTAAAACTCAGCTATGATTTTAACTTACAACAGTAGCTAATTATAATAATAAAAAAGTTTAAAGGAAGATGGTGAGTGACCAATCATTTAGATTGGTTTGCATTTAAATTGATTCACTGACATTTTTTATTCGTGAGCCTTACATAGTTTTGGTTATTTTATGTTGTGACTTCTTACAATAAAGTTAATTATTTAGCAAAAATAATGCGACTGTTTTCTGTTCTCACAAATGATACCATTGAAGGTTAGTTAAAATTTATCAATGCTGGTTGTTTCAATTCAAACACTACTACAAACAGCAAATGTATTAGTACAATATTACTTTATATTAATATTGTTTCTTTAAGAAAGCAATTAATTAATTAATTCGCTATTTATGTTATACATATATGTAATCACAATTACAGAATAAATTTGTTTAGAATTCGAAAAACTTTAATTATGCTTATGTTATATTTTGGAATCAGTAATTTTGTTTATATCCCTCTCCATCTTTGGTAAGTATCACTCAATATTTAGCTACTGTGCCAATTTAAAATTGGTTCTTTTAATAAAAAAAGAAAAAAAGAAGAAGAAATTGTAGCAATTAATTTTTAAACTTTTTTCTGATGACAAGTTAAAGCTATTTATACTTGCAGATTTAAAAGTCATTTGAAATTAGTTATTCTTTTTTTTTCTTTTTCTACCTTCTTTCCTGTATATATGTACAATTTTAAAATAAATAATTAACATTAATTGAAGGCAACACAGTAATTACAGCATTTTCAGTATACCTATTAAATGATAAGCAAAGTAATAATGAAAAAATTATTTGTGAGAAAATTATGAAGAGAAAAAATAGCTATATTAAGCAGGTAGTTAGGAGATAAAGGAAATGTGAAACATATATTGGAAGATATTGCAAATGATATGAAAAAAATAAATAGAAGGAAAAAATGCTTGATGATCTTAGGAGTGAAACAGTTATGAGATTTTGAAAATTAGATCAACATACTAAAGGAAGTGGTCTGTTGTTTGGTAGATAATTAAAGTTAATGTTATGATGATGCTTTATGCTTTGTAAATACCTTGTACATTCAAAGAAAGTTAAGAGAATATTGTCTCATTCTAATTTAACAAGTTCTTTTTTTAACCTTAGTCCAGCTTTAATACTCATTAATAACTTCTTTCCCAACTTTTTTAAAATTTGTTTTGTTATAAAACCAACAATAATATCAAAAAATATATATTACATAATTTTTATTTCTTTGAGATATGATGTTTCATTTATTTAATTATAATCATTATGTGATTCGCTTATAATGAATGTTTTTTATATATGTAAGTAGAGGGATTTGGGATTTTTCAATCTATATTCGGCATCTACTCCATCTCAAACAACCAATACACATGTGAAAAAGATAAATGATCCCCAATGTATGTATTTTGTGCAAGACCAGCACTGATCAATTGGGCCAAATCATAATTTCCAACACATATATACAACCAGTGCTTAGTTTATATTAAGATAACAATCCCCGAAACTTTACTGGACATGCTTCAATTTTCTTACTCTTCCAACTATCCAATCATCTACTTCATTAAAAAATCAATGATGAAATAATCAAAGCTCTTATTGGATTTGATAATGTAGTCATACCCATGTAGACATCATGTCAATCTAATACCTCATATTACCAGACCATTATGTTCTTATATATATATTAATAGGAATGAGCTGAACTTATAATGTAACCCATTTCCAAGGCAATATGTAATTTGCTTATAGTGGTTGTTTCTTATATATAGGACTATAATATCAAATCCAATAAAGGCTTTGAGTCCTCAACATTGGTTTTTAAAGAAAAGGATGGTTGAATAGTTGGAAGGCTGAGAAGATTGAGGCTTATCCAGTAAAGTTTAAGGAATTGCTAACTTAATATAAACCAAGCACTGATTGTATATATGTTTGGGAGATTCTGACCTGACAGAACTGTACGAAATATGTATATTAGGGAAATTATCTTTTTTCACATGTGCATCGGTTGCTTGAGATTGAGTGCAGAGGAATTTAGACTGAAAAATCCTAAGTTCAAATTCCTCTACTTATAACTACTATCAAAATTAGCAAATATTTCCAAAAATATATGACTGAAAAATATAATCAAATAATATAAATATTTAATGTTATAAAATATATAAAAACATTTAAAAATTGTAACTCTTTAATGGGAAATTTTTTTGCAGTGAAATATTTATTTTATCCAATTATTGACTTTACTTTTTACTAGTCTTTATGCATCTAAATTGAATTTTATTTTTATTTAACTTTTTATATAATTCTTTTACATCTAAAGAATTTCCTGTAATTATTTGCTTGTCAATTTAATCTTTAAAAGTATTTCTATTTTAAAATTAAAAACATGTTCTAATAAATCATTTAAAAATATTACTGAATAATTCTTATTTAAAAATATAAAAGATTTTTTTTAATGTAAGATTTTATTTTATTTATGTAAAGTTTTTGTTAATCATTCTTATATATTTTTACATTTTCAATTATGTTATTACTATTATATTTTTTATCTTTAGAATGTAAATATATTACAGAAGTCTTATCAAATATATGTTATTTAAATCATGCATTCAATTTATTTTTAGTTATGTCAATTTATTTTGTTTTAGCATTATTATATTTGCAATTAAAATGTATAATTTTATATATATGTATGTTATAATAAAAATGATTAATTCAGTAGCTGGCTATACATAATTTCTAGTATCTTGGTGAGTTTGATAAATTTCACTAAATTTTTCTTTTACCAGCAATTTTACATAATTTCCAAATGAAGTTGATCAATTTGATAAATATGCCAGAATTTTTCACTTTTACTAGAGATTATTTATAATTCCCAAATGAATTTGGTAAGTTTGATAAATATTACTGAATATGTTAATTTTGAAATATTTTTTTTTTTGCATAATTTCTAAAATGTAATTCATAAATTTGATAAATATTATTAAATAGTTCACTTTTTGTTGTTTAAATAAAATAACTTACAAAATGAATTATAAATATTTTTGTTTTATTAATATTAGAATAATTTAATAAAATATGAGGAAACTAAGAAAAATCTGTTTCAGCTTAATATTTGAATCATATGTACAAAAATATCAAAAAGCTTGTTGGGAAAAAATATGGAGCTCTAAATAATTTTTACTATATATTCAAACATAGTAAACTATAATGAGATTTTAAGTTATAATTTTTCATTTTTTTTGCATTTCTCTTTATATGAGCATCTTTAGTATGCTTGCTCTTCTAAAATTGTTTTTCCTATGCACTCACTAAGAGACAAAATGATATTTGATACATTTTTTACTGTAAGAAATTATTTGTCACATAACATAAACTGTTTTCTGGTATGCAATTGTGAAAAACAGTCCTCCTTTATTTCCATGTGATAGAACTCATCATTTTCAATAACTAATATTACTGCTGATATGTTCAGTATATTGACTCTTGCCCTGTTCACATCTGATATTATTAGCTTCACTGTCTATCCCATTCTGGTTACAGTAAACATCAGCTTTGATATTTGTTCATTTCTATCTTTGAACGTCTAAAATTGTGTTTGCATTCACATATATTTTTTCAATTTTTTTTTCTATTCTTATTTGTAGAAAAACTGATCACTTCTATATTAGACTATACTTTGATTGATGAATCAAGGATAGTCATTTCAAGTTGGTTGAGTGATCATTGTTTATTTTCAATATGTTTTTCTGAAGTATTTTTATTAAATCTTTCTAATTGACTTTTATTCAGTTATTCAATTATCTATTATAGCTCCTCTTCGAACATCTGCTACACAATTAGAAGGGTATGATGTCTTTAGCACAATTTTAAGGGTGAATCATATATAACTTCAAAAGAACTACACTTAATGCCTTGATGATGTGATCTATTTTTGGAGCCACCAGATTGTAATCCCTCACTCCATTTCTGGCTTTGGTTGGTTTCTAATCAGAGCTGAAAATATTTTCAATACCACTGTTTGTATGTTCAACCAAACATTGTGATTGACTATGTCTTGATTTGCCATGTATGGTTTTCAGCTCAGTTCATATTTTATAAGCTTCTTCTATAACTTGATTACAGAATTCATTGCTACTTTGTAACATGCTGGAGGCCCCCAAATTCTGAAAATATCTGTAAATACATGGGCTACCATCTCTGTAAATTTAGTTTTCAAGGAATGAAGCTGAACAGATTTTGTAGGGTTATCTTTATATATAAGTATGAACTTATAATCTGGGTTTAGCTGGGATTGCATATCAATAATCCACTTGGAATCTAAAGTTCATTTTTTTGTAATATCATTGATCAAAACATTAAACTTGGGGGGGGGGGGTACTTTGGATTTCTTCTGTCAACATTTATAGTGATCTATATAAATCATTACATTTTCACATGTTATTTTTTTGTATTTCCTCTACAAATTTTTTATCATACAATTCCTTCTATCATGACCTATTTACAAATGCATTTCATGAATTATATTAAAAAAATTGTTCAGTGTAAATATAGTATTTGATATTTAAGCTTTCTTCATTCATGAGATAAATAAATTTTTCACATTTACTCACCTATACAATATTATAACAGTTTAGTCTTTAATAATCTTCTGGATTCTTATCAAAAACTTTTATGTTTATTAAGTTCATCAATTAGTTCATTATTTTTTTCTATTAATTAAAATTCTACTATTTCCCATCTTAACATCAATCATATTCAATACCACAAAATTGAAATACTCTATTAGTTTCTCTAGCACTTACTTCCACCAAGTGTAATTACCTCTGTAAAAATAAAATATTAGAGTGATTTATTTTAATGGGTCTCCATTCATTTATCTATAAAAAAATTAAATGGTTTCTATCAACTTTAATGAAAATACTCTTTCTTATTGCATTGCCAAATGTATACCATATAATACTAAATTGTCCAAGCACTTTACTACTGCTACACAATGCTTTATTTACCACCTTTTCTTATACTTTACAGTTTTGATTGCCCCAGAAATCTTCTTCAGAAGTTTATATCTCCTAACCTCAACTATTACAACCAAATTTATTTTAAAAAATTTGATTGTCACTCTTTCTTATAATTTACATTGCATTGTGTAACAGTAGTAAAGTGCTTGGACAATTTAGTATTGTATGGTTAATGAAAATACACTATATATAAAAACTGTTAACAAATTCAAAAAATTATATTAATACTGTTCATAATATTTATCAAATTTATGAATTAAATTTTGGAAATTATGCAAAAATGTCTTTAAAAGTAATATAGTCAATAATATTTATCAAACTTACCAAAGAAATTTGGAAATTATAGATAATCACAGATAAAAAAGAGAAATTTAGACATATTTATCAAATTTGGTAATATTTAGGGTATTCTGTAAAATTTCCAATAAAAGTGAGAAATTCAGTCTTGCATTGGTGGTCAAGAGGTCAGTGCAACTGCCTTGCACTTGCAGGCAGTTGCCCGGGTTGTGGGTTCGCATCCCGGCCAATGCTATGACACTTAAAAAAAAAAAGTGAGAAATTCAATGAAATTGATAAAACTCACCAAGATGATACTAAACACTGGATTACCATAACATACGTCTTAAAATTTCATTTTTTATTTCATTATTATAATTAAGTAAATATCTTTATTTTTTTTTAATTTGCAATAGTTCATAATTTTTTTCTATTTTATTATGCATAAGATGTATATAATTTAATTTTGTTTTATTGTTATTATTATTAGCTTTATTTTTTTATTTTATCAGTATTTAATGCATAATAAAACTTCTAAACTCAATACATTCTTAAAATATATAGATAAAACTATATGAAAAAAAAACAAAACAAATGATCCTGAGATATAAATAGTCAAAATAAGAGTTATGGATCACATGACCCTATCTCTTAAGATTGTAAGTTATAAACAGTGAGGATTGCCAATTCCTCTACAAGCTTTATGATAAATGCTTAGACAGAGCCAGCACTTAAAATATCTCTGTCAGGAACCCCTCCCCAAAACCCTAACCATGGTTTCATGCTTTGGAACTCCTCAGAGAGGTGTCAGGGTATGTCCAGACACTAGATCTAAAAATACCAACCCAAAGCCAAGCACTTATCTAAAAGTTATCTATTGAGTGGAAAATCTGAAATTTTCAGACATCTATATGTCTTCAAACCCAGCTATCCTGAGATATATTTCTGAAAGAATCAGCCTTTAATACTTGGCCCAATTCTAGTCAATATATGTCTTCTTCATCATCATCATATAATATTTACACAAGTTATTTTGCATACCTAATTTTAATTTTATCTTTTATGTCACTTTTTAAAAAGTTTTTCTGTGTTTTGAATGGGCAGCATATGATTGGAAAAGAGGGAGACGTTAAATGAATGTTATTCATGTGAGAATTTAATAATTGATTTATAAACTTTCAAGGTTAAAATTTATATCTGTGTTGAAAATTAAATAATACTTAATAGCTTAATAAAATGATTAGTAAATAATTTATTTCAGATAATATTTTCACAATAAGTTCATTTAAGTAATGTCATGCTTGTGCATTGATTTGTATTAGTTTATTAAAATTTATAAATTTAATTATATCAGAAAGACAGTATTCCACAACTGCATTTTTTTAATATACTTTAATTTCAAAATTATTCAATATTCTTTCTAAAAAGACAAACTTGAGACCAAATACTTAATAATTAGAGATCTCTATTATTTATCATATTTGCACTACTATGCAATATCTATATATTCATATCATTATGTGATGTTAAAATATACCTATCTTTAGGATTATATGACAATTTATAAATAACATAAAGAGCCATGAATATAAATATTAAGTAATTATTCCCTCTTTTTACTATATCCTATACTACTTCTATAATAAACAGGCAAAAACTCTTCATATAGTAGTGCCACCTTGTGCTAACCAAAGTAATCAATGGATGCCAGAAGGCTTGTGCATAAAATCCCTATCTAGTGCCTACTCATCCAATAACCCCAGACTAGTTTCTGGCTTCGGCCTTCATCAGTGAGGAGCCTTGGATCTGAGAGCACTGCACCTAGATCTTATGATCTAATGCAACCCTCCAGCAGCCACCTTTTATCTCTACTTCACTGCACAAGGTGTCACTACTATATGGAGAGTTTTTGCCTGTTTACTAACAGTTATGTGCTAGCATGAGATGGTGATCATGTGATACTTCTATAATACTATATTTCCATTATTAACTATTTAGTTTTGATATCAAATATTTTCACAACAATCAAAAAAAAATACTAACACACTACCCTTTTAAAAATGCTTTTTCTTAACAGGTCATACTTTAATTTCATCAAAATATCAAATAAAGGTCTCATATCTTTTAATTTTAACACATACAGTCATATTATTATCAACAATATAAGGATCAAGTTCAATCACTAAAGCAGCATTTATTAATTCTATTATACTCTATGACATGTTATACTTTAATTTTTAAATAAGTCAAGTTTATTTGGGTTTAATTTAAAATATTAAAATGATTCTTGTTAATTCATTAATAAGATCATAGGCCTTCAATGATTTAAAGCCATCCAAACTTACAACAGTTTTCCTCTCTCCATGTAATTTTCAATTATTCTCAACATTCTTGAATAAAATAAAGAAATTTTGCTATCCATATTATCATCTATCACATGGTCCCTCTTATTATAAGTTTCCCCCTCAGATTGACTACTTAATTCATTTCCTAGAAGGTCTATTCTTTTTTTTGTTATTATATTACTATAAATTTTTCCTTGAGGTGATTGCTTAATTCATCTCCTATATATAGTATATATTTATTTTTCCTTTATTATTACAGTTTGACTTTTAATAATTATTTCCCACCTTTTTTTACTCTATAATGTATGTTTTTATAAATTTGTGTTATGTGTCTATCTGTTATATTATCATCAAATTTACTCTCCAAATTTTCAACCCTTTTGGAATTAATTTATTTTTCAACCATACTTTATTTATAGTTCTTTGACTATCTTTAGTCTTTACTTCTTCATTTTGTTATAATGATTCAATGTTTAGAAGCTTCTTACCTAAGCATTTCTGCTCTCCTATACATCTTATTTTAATTACATCATCAGAACAATTTATCTCTACTTTTTCAAACTTTTCAACCATAGTTATTGTTTCTAAGACTCCTGTTCTGACATCCTATAATCTTCTATTTTTGCTTCTTTAAATTCAATTTTTATATGACTTTGAATATCTTTTAATTCACTTCTAATATCATTTATCTATAATCTCAATGCTTTTTGAGCATCCTCATGAGCTTGCTCAATTTTTATATACTTCTCCAATTCTTGTTATCCAATTTTACACATCTTAATTTCACAAACTAAATCATTAAATCTAACTTCTAATCTCTCCTGGAATTTATCTAACTGGTCTTTTAACTGATTAAACCTATGATCATATTTATTATCAACTCTCTTTAATTTAATGTCCAGATTATATCTGAATTCCTCAAACCATGCATTCATAGCATTTAATTCAATTTTAAACAAATATAATTTATTATTTAATTGCCCCAATTCTATCTTTAATTCTCTGATATTTTATCTTAATTCTTTACCTTGAATATTATTCTTATTACTTTAAATGTCAATCTTATTATTTATATCTTCTTTTAATTCTTTACTTTGAATATCAATCTTATTATCAATTTTTTCTAACATCACTTTGTACATTAAACTTATTATTTATTTCTCTTAATTTTTTACTTTGAACCTCAAACTTATTACTTATATCTTCCATTAATTTTCTCAACATTTCTTAAATACCATCTTCAAGTTCTGCAAATGTTTCAGCAACTATTTTATTGACTTCCATAATTGTTTTTGTTTTTTTTTACAAAAATAATATCCTATTTATAACCAAATAAATTATGAAAATATTTTAAATGGTCTTGTTATTTAATACAAAATATTTGTCAATTCAACCTTCCAGTTTCCGAAAAATTTGTAAAAGAAAAAATTTTGTCAATTGACATTCCACCACATATTGAAATTTACTTCAAATTTCAGTAAATATGAGATAGATAACATATATAACCTAGTATACCATATATATACATACAACATATATATATTGAGACAGTGTATCATGATCATAGCACAGTAGATGGAATAATCTTGATAGTGTGTGTGTGCATATATTTGTAAAATTTTATAAATAAATGACATGAACACAGGCAAAAGTTACTTATAGAAATAGTTAAAATGAAGTTTGCAATGATTTAAATAATTAGGTAATAAACATTAGATATTTGGAAATAAATGATTTAAAATTAAATAAAAAGATCTCAGATATAAATCTTTTATTTAAAATGACTAATAAACTTTTGATTTTTGAAATGAATTGTTTAAAATTAATTTAAAAAGTCTCTCTGATACAAACCTATGATTTAATAAATTTCTGATTCTAACAAAGATTTAAATATTTAATGTAACAAAACAGAGAAAACTTTATATAAGCAAAATTATTTATTTTAATAGACATATAAAAGTATGTTTCAATGGGTACTTAAAGATCATTAAGAAAAAACTTTAAGTAAGTAATTATTTTTGAACCTATGATGTTTTGAAGTATGTAAGTTAAACAAAAACCATTACATTTGAGTTATAATCTTGTTTTTATTGATTACAAAAGAAAAACATTTAACTTTAATTTTCTTGCTTATTCAATTTTTACATTCATTAGTATGGTCTATAAATTTGAAAATGGATGAAGCTTTAGTGGATATTATTAAGAAATTATATGAAAATGATTACTATACATATCAATTAGGAGATACAGAATCAGTTAAAATTAAAAATGGGGTGGGACTAAGGCAAGGATGATGCACCTATTTTGTTTTTGTTGTATTTGATTGAAATGGAGAGAGCAATAGAAAGACTAGGAAGAGGGATAGAGATACCGTTAATAGGTGGCAAAGAATTATATACTTTTTTGGGTCTTTTTTTGTGGATGATGTCTTTTTGTATGCAGAAAGAAGAGAAACTATGGAAGTAATGCTAAGGACATGTGCAAGGGTCAGTAAATAGGTGGGGATTAAATTTAGTGAAGAAAAATCAAATATAATGTTGGTTAATACTGGAGAAAGAGAAGACAAAGAATTTTTATTGGGGGATATAACATTTATGAGTTTATTGATTGATTTTTATTTATAAAAAAATAAATGATTACATTTCTCAGCTGACCAAGTATTTACCTTCCATATTTCAATGACTAATTCATATTTTTCCAAATACTTGTTTGTTTTAATCAATATAATTTCGGAACCAGGCCCCAAGTGTAATATAAACCATCCTTTTGACAATTGGTAATAATCAAGTTAACAATAAAATAAAAAAATACAATATTTGCAAATTAATTTTTGTCTAAGAGAATTTAAAAATAACTAATGGCCATCTGTGTATTTGGTGGAGTGACTACATACAACTTATTTTTAATTGACAAGTCGATATTAGTCATAAGCAATAATCAAATTGAACCCACATAGAAACAAGTTTTCCATGCACATTCAAATATATTTCCTGGTTGTTACCCCTCCACCTAATACTTGATTACATTCATGAAATAAATAATCAGTTTGGGTTCCAATGAGAAATGACAAACAACCAAATTATTAACAATAATTAATTAAAGAATAAAATTATATGATAATTAAAAAAATGTATTTACATATATGCACTTTAAAAATTAAATGACAATCACATAACTCTTTGAAAATAGCTATAAACATTCAGTTAATTACCTTAACACTTAATGTTTTTGTCAGCTCACATATATACTTTGTATCCATAAATATGGGAATATAGTCATTAATCATTAAATTTTAATGTTTGCTGGCAATATACTAAATATTTTAGGTTCTTTTGGTTTATTCCATAGCAGTTATCCTATGAGAGTTTCCATTGCAATTTTCTTCTGAGTATTTAAGATAGGTAAATTAACAGATTAATTTATAGAAGTATATTTCTATGAAATAATCACTTTAGATAACTAGTTTTTCTTTCATAGTAAGTAAGCATCAAATATTTTTTCAGCATTGAATAGTGAAGAATAGTTTGTCAGAATAAAGTTAATATTTCATTGACTTCATAAATGTTCTGTGTCTATTTATTTATAATATATTTCGTTAATATTATGAGTTTTTATAATGATTTATAATATTTTTGACTGGCACAATTTAATAACTATCCTCTTTGATACTCTTGCTGTAGTACTCTCTTAATTTAGCATTATTAGTTTCCACCACTCATACTTTCAGAAAAGATATACTGTATATATTTTTAAAATATTGGCACAGAATGCATGCTTGAGTATGGATAGATATGCATGTAAACATATGAATGAGTGATAGCAATTGAAGGTTTTTGTAAAAAAGCCTCAGAGTTAAAAAATATTCCTTAATTTAATTATAAACTATTGATAAATTAAGATCTATTTTTTAATTAAGAAAAATAAAAACAAATAATGAAAAAAAAGATTAATGAATAACAATTATTAAAACTATTGAAATTAATAATTCAAACTGCCGCTAGGTGGTATAGCTACTATACATTTAACAAAAGTTAAAAATAAATATGAAAAGAGTGATTATACAGAAAGTGAATTATTGGTTTTTATGCTGGGTTTGGGAAAAGATGAGGGGGATTTAGATATAAAGGTTATAGAGTTGACAAAAATTATGTTGTGGAAATGGGATAGAACAGATTATGGGTAAATTTAGAGTGGGGAATGTAAAATAAAGTGGCTAACAGATTTATCTGGGCATAATTGTTGAGATATTCTTGACTTCGTTTAAGGAGAAGCCATAATACATCACATCACATCACAAAGTTCTACTTAACTTTTATATTTACGTGGTGTTTTTTATTATGTGATTGTTTTTTTTTTTTTCAAAATATGTTGCCCAATAGTTCAAATAATAGAATAAGATAATTTATCAGTTTAAATTCCAAAGTTCTGGATGATAATTTTTAACAAATTATAAATTTAGGATTCAATAACGTTTTCAAAAAAAAATTGTTAAGGGGGATTGATAACTGCATTTATTTTATGTAAATTAATAATGTTGTGCAATATTTTTCGGTTTAATTTATTAACTACCTGGCAAAAATTTCACGGGAAAAAATGTTTATATGTAATCTCAAATATTATTAATGGGCGTACTCTTTCATCTATTACTACTCCTGATGGAATTGAGATTCGCAAACTACAGAAGAACGATGTGCCTCAACTCGTTAAAAATCTTCAACCACCAGAACGTTGGAATTTGAATGAAAATGATTTTTATTTTGCTTTAGAAATAGATCCTGACGGATCAGTAATAGCCATTAATGAAAAAGGTTTGTAACTTTATTGTTGTTGTTTTTTTAATTAATACATAGACTCCAAAAAAAAGTTATTCTGGGAGAAAAACAAAGTTCTACAACTTATCTTAGTTTTATGATTTTATCGGGGTCATATTATTTAAAGGCTAATATATATATAAAATTTGTCTAAATATCTTACTTAAATTTGATTTAAATGTACTATTGTTTAATCAGATTCACTTATTTATAATATTAAAACTAAACATTGATAAATTATAAATTTAATTTTCTATTTTAAAGTATTGTTGCAGTTTGATGTATCGATTAAACTACTGTCAAATGATAATAAATGAGTTCATTTTATCGATAATGATTTGTGACTGAAGCCGTGATCGTAAATGAATTCAGGTTATTGATAGTCATTTGTGACTAAAAACATAAGATGAGAAGAATATGTTCTAAACATAGTTTTTAGTTTATGTATTAACTAGAATTTGGCAGCAGTAATACACTTATAATTCTCATTAGCCATTTATATAAGCATGAAAAATTAATGAGGTCAAACTCATCTCAGACTAGTTTCTGACTATTAATGATTTTCAGTAGCAGACACTGCCAATTGCGGTTTCATCTGCCATTGATTGAAGCACTGATCAATTATAGCAATTGAGTTCAGTTGATGAATGGTATAATTCTTAAAAAAGGATAAGAGCATTTGTAATTCAAACATTCACTATCAAGTAGTTGCCCAAACAGATGGCCAGACTAATTTTTGACTTGATCATTTTTAGTAGAGGCATCAACTACAATTCTACTTATCTACAGACCTCGCACTTCTATACTATTCAAGATGATGTTTGAAATTTTAGTTATCTTGACCTGACTTTAGGTCAGTAAATATATGCTTTCAATAGCAGTTTATCTTCAGTCTACTCTGGAACCTTTTACAGTAAGCTTGATCAATGGATATAGATGGTATAATAGATAGCTTTAGAAAGATTGAAGACAAACTACTCTTGAAAATATGAGAGGTCAAGTGTTGTTGATAAATATATGCAAGTCCTTTTGACATGTCTGTGTTATAGAAAACTTGCCATATCAGTTTTTTGCAAAACAAGACAAAATAATATACACTATTATTCATTGAATAAAATACAAAATTGAAAGTTTGAAACTTAAAACCTCATTTGATATTCTTGTTACTCACATAACTTTATATATACATAAACATGATTTTCCTTTTTAAAAAAAAAAAAAAAAATCAAAGCAACTTAATTCAATGCTTATTTACAAACATTAAATTTTTAATTTATATTACATAAACTTGTTTTTTTTTCCAAATGAAATACAGGAAATCTTCAAGTAAACTGAGTTACATAAACACTTACTAATTTGTAAAATGCAAAAAAAAAATAATAATATATAAGTCAACAAAATCAATTTTTGTTTATCTTGTACTGATTCTTGTAATAAATGGAATATTTATTACTTTTACAGAAAAAGTATTTTCATATTTTACTTCATCATAAATGATTAATTTAACTTGTATAAAATTCAGTCTTAGCAAGAAGTCTGTAAACACTTCATTTATGTAAATAAAAGATTGTCTGTATTATATATTATCTCTTCTATAGAGGCAAGAATGTCTGCTTACTAAAAAATGTTTTTCATTTGCCTATTATTTAAAGAAATGAACTAAAATGGAAAACTAACTAGGACTTTAAGATATATCTTTAAATCAAGATAATTCCAGTAAACTTTTATGTAACAATAAATAACATGCAGACTTCTCAACATTTAATTTGAATTTGTTAGCAGTAATCCACCTTACTTCATCTTATGAGTCATTCGTGTAAGTAGTTATTCATTCATGATTTCATGCATGGAATTATGAGTAGAATAATATTGTCAGTGGTTTATACAATGAAAAATTATAAAGGAATTCTATGTAAAAATTTAATGATTTCACCATTATCATTTATTAACTACATGTCAAAATGTAAACAAATTCTCTGTTACTGTATTAGTAAAAAGATATAATAATGGTATCTTTGCTTTCAAGATGTGAGCATCTGTTTTTAAAACTGAAAAAGAATAATTTACATTATCATTTGAAAGAATTTATATATCTTTTTTTAATTGATTAAATTATAGATGGGATATAAGAAATGTATGTATAGAGGCCAACTTGATTTGGATAAAAATGACTTACTCTCTCAGCATGATCTTTTATTAACAGCTTACAGCTTTGGGTGTATGCAAATCAGCATTTTTTATGATATCTACTTTCATTAAATTTTATAATCTGTGGCTTTTAGTAAGATTTCATCAAAAATATCATGTCTAAACTGTCCATATGCAGTCTAAGTAGTTTAAAGACATAGATCAATATGGTTGCTGCTACTATTAATATTTTAGAACTGAACAGTATAATTGCCAATAATATATTATGAGTGACATGTGAAATCTAAAATTTTTGCCCCTTATTTTTGAAATTTTAGATTTAAAGTAATTTTTATTTGATAAAAACTATTCACAGATTTATTTTTATGTATTAAGAAGTTTATAATTACTAATAAAATTAAATGTAAAACGGATTACATGCATTACAAAAAAATTTGAGAAAATATCAGAGAAAGTTATAAATGAGATGATATTCCAAACATTGGGTTATTTTTAAGAATAATCAGTATTCACAATACATATTTAATAAAAAATAAAAAGTTAAATCACTGTAATATTGAGAATGATACCAAACTCCAGATAACAATAAAAATATCTGCTAATGCATGAGTTTGGTCTTTCATTTTAACATTAGCCATTTTTGTTTAGAAAGAATGTTTTAGATGTGAGTTTAAAGATTATATAGCATTTTATGAAATCAGAGTATATAAGAAAATGAAGGTGCTGATTATTATATTGAGAAATAGATCTCTGATGATACTATAAATGTGGCTGGTTAAGGTCTATGTATGTGAATGAGTAAACATATGTAAATAAGAATATAATTGAAAAGAAGGGCACAATAGTAAGCAGTGTGTATATGGTATAGAATAAATAATGAATCTATATTTGTAAAATGCTACTTGTTGAAAAGAAAAGAAGTCTAGAATTTGAGTTCTAGATACTTATATTTGAACTTTTTTATAATGTATTTGTTGTTGAATAACAGAAAAGATTGAATGTTATTTGATGGTATTATTCTTGTTTTCTATGTCATGTTTTCTCATACTTAACCTTGTTAAGGAAGAGATTGTGAAAGGGAATTGTGTGCTTAATCATGATGTTAATTAATGCTTTGCTAAATGTATGTAAATTCATTATAGTAATGTTGTATCACCTATAATCTTATGTAGTCTACAATGGGGAATTTTATATCTCAGAGGCTGGTTTAACAATCTTAACATATTTTTTTTAATCTGAAAAATATTTATTGCAATTCAAAATGTCCTCATTATCCAGGAAATATATGTGAGATAAAGCAATCATAAATTACTTCATTATACTAAGATTGACAACTTTTTAAACAAGAAAAATGCCATTTGTAAGATATTATAGAATCAATGCTGACTTAACTACACCTAACGATGTAAGAAAAGCATGTAATTATGAATTCTGCATGCATTCCTAGTAATGTGATAAATTAAATAGTTGTAAAAGTAACAAGCAATAAAAATGCTTAATTAATTTTGGTATTATGCTTTCAAATATATATTCTAGTGTAGTATTGCATTTAAGATTATTTTGATATAAAGTTATATAATTACCATCAATTCTTAGATTAAGTTTATTTAAATGGTTAATTATTGGGAGGATTAATATTTAAAGATCAGAGTGGCTGATAGAGAAGATATATCTATTTAATTGATCTAATTGAAATTATTTTACTTTCTCTGTTAATAATTGATTGATAAGCTATTCACTTCAAACTAAATTATTCAAGCCAAGAATTCTCTTGACTATTGATCATTGAAAGTATGAGACAATATAATGCACTAAAAGATTTTAACGTGATTGTTCTTATGAAATTTTTATTTCTCATCCATGTGTATAGTTTATAGAGTACTTATATATTATATCTACTGCCCGTGTTGGCATTGGAATAATGTCAAACCTTTCTCCAGTGTGCATGTGTGTGAGGGAAGGAAGTATTTGCGATAGCAGAATAAGGTATGGCATTCTGCTGTCGCAGTGGTTCTGATATATAAGTACCCTTTATAGAGAGATAAGTTTGCTTAACAATATTTTAAGTGGTTTGTCTATTAATTTATTCTTTATTTATATATGTGACTGCATAAAATGTTTCAAAAACATATATATAAAAGATAAATTCTCAAAAAAAAATTAACCAATAAATTATATTAAACTTTTAAAACATGAGAAAGATTTATGGTAAATAAAAAATATTGATGTTAAATAATAAGACTTTATTTTAATATTTTATACTAATATTTTCTTATTTAAATTTTGCTGTTATAAATACATTAAAATATTTTATACTAAATTATTACATATAATTTTATATTTGTAATAAGATTTCAAGGAGAGCAAATGATAAGAGTAAGATATAAAAAATAAATTCAAAAAGGGTTAGTTAAACTGAAAAAGTTTTTGTTGAACTTCTGTAATATAGTAAAGACTTATTAGAAATAAAATAAATGTTTTTCAATTAAATTAAAAATGTATTTCATGATTAGAAGAAATATATTTTTGATGTACATACTATAATGGTACGACTTAGGGTTGAACTTGGGTTGATGGAAAATCATCATATCATTAACCCCAAGTCAAAGACTCAAATTTAAATATACAAAATATAATGAATACAAGCAATGAGAGAGTGAGTATAAGAGATCAGCAAGAAACAAAGACTAACTATAAGTTCACCAACATTACTGATGAATAATAATCATTCATAATCATGAATGATCAACAATAGAAAAAATTAACAGTCTACTTTGTGATTAGATTTGAAATATGTCTACTATAGACCAGGATAATTATTTAGCCACTGCCAAACTTAGGGCAGCAATACAATATAGTAATTTGGACGCACAAACAGAAGTGCCAAATCTTCAGAATATAATAATTAAAAAAATAATGCTGGAATACAGAAACCATGCTGATCATTATCATTGCCCTGGCCTCTTAGTATCATTAATGTACGGCCAATTATAAACTTAATTTCTAATTGTAGATAAAATAAAATTAAGTGCATGGATTTTAAAAGATATCCCTTTGTGCCATCCAGCATTAGAGAAGTAATGAAATCATCATCAACTGCCTGTTCTTAACATTAAACATAAACCCCAATCCATATAATTAACGGTTACACTGAATCCAGCTCAGTGAGCAAGAGAGCTATAACTTACTGTGAGCAAGATATAATACTAACATATAATGTTTTAAACGTAGTCTAAGATTAAATAAATTCAATGGAATAATTTAAACAATGAAATATAAATTTATTAATTAGAAACAATAAAATGAAATTAAAATCTGCTATAAATATAAATTCAGCATTCTGATTTTGAGTAGAATTCAAACAGTATGCTATTACATTATAATTTACATATATTTACATAAAGTGCATCTATATATAAGCATCCAGACATGCCTGTATAGAAAAAAAACAATTCATTTTAATAATTCATAAAGTATGATTGATTTTAACATGTATGTGTTTACATGACACATATCTACATGCTGTATAAACCAACAATAAAAATCCATTTTTAAAATATGTAATATTCATGGTTGGTGACTGATTTTAATATATATGGACACCCATTCAAATGTGTGCACATAGGCATTTATATCCTAGTGATATTTCATTAGTTAATAAAACATTTCAACGAAATATTTTCATTTCAAACATGAAATATTTTTATTACTAATTGTAATTACTTCTACCGAATGACAACATTTTAAATAGTTAAAAAAAAACTTTCTTTGAAAAATTCTGCTTAAAAGTTTCCCTTTTCAAGTTACTTTTAATTGTAAACATCTTTTAAAAAGGATTACTGGAAAACCCTTTTTAAAACTTGTTTTTTTCTTCCTTTACAATATTTAATTAATCAAAGCTGGAATAAATCTTTAATAAATGATAATGGGAAGAAACCATCTGGAGACAAATATCATTTACTGTAAGCAAACTTCATTACTTTGAAACTGCTGGAAGTTAATTATTTAAAATAATATTTCAATAATACAACCGGCAGCAATTTACATTTGTGCTTCTCTACATATAGATTAATCAGCATATGACAGCATGATAATCTTACAGCAAGCCCAATGGAATTTCTTGGTAAGCTGTTCCATTATAAAACAATAGACTGGCTTATTGTCATCTTCAAGAGAGGTGTGAATCCAATAACTGTTGATATTCAGTCACTATAATTTGGTAGACTTAAGGCATGCCATCTAATACACATATATGGACTATGAAGCAAAAAAGCTGGACTTTGCTTCCATGTGATTCAAACTATCATTGTGACATTAGTAGCAGCTCTACTTCTTGCCTTCCATTATAACTTTATAATCTGTCATTTGTTTTAAGTCCTTGACTGATTCAAATCCACCTTTTTATTGTATATTGTGGAATTTTAAAAAAATAATTATGTAAATTCTTTCTTTATATTGATCAAAAAAAAGTTAATGACTTTTTAATTCACCTTAATTAAAACCAAATTTTTATATCAAACTATTTTTAATTTTTTAAACAACATCAGAGTATATTATATCAAATTTTATCAAAATATATTATACAAGCTTTAATTTTAAAATTTCTTTCTTAATCTAATAAAATAGAGTAATTTTATAATTACTATTACGATCTATAATAACATGAAAACAATCTTGTTTTAGATTTCAAAATCAGAATTAATAAAATATTAACTAGACCTTTTTAAATGTTTAATTTATAATAATTTTTTTACATTTAAAAATATTATTTAACTCTTAACTGTTAATCCAGTGTATATTTTTTTAAATAAATATAAAAAAAATTGTATGTTTGTTTCACACAAAGTTGTATGTCATGAGACACATATCTATCTCAATATATTTATGATTTTTTTTTAACCTTTGAACTTTTTTTTTTGAAAAAAGTGTGTAAATGTATATGCTATATAATGTAATTAGTAATTTTAATATTTTAAAAGGTTAATACAATTTATCAATTGTTGTATGAGTGTGTTTATGTTTTATGTTATTACTTTATTTTTCCCCATGTTTTTGTATATACTCGAATTAGTATTGTTTAAGTATGAACTACTTTGCTGTATTTATATATTCAAGTATATTCATTATAGTCCTTTGATATAGACCATATGATGAGATTAAAACATGTAGAATGAAGAAATGGGATATTAATAAGTGAATTAATAATAAATAAAGATGTTTTTTTTTTTTTAAGAAAATAAGAAGCAGTGTAATAATAATGACATTTTAGTTTAATGCAAAAAAATTATTTGTAAAATTAGTTTTTTTTTTTTTTTAGTTTGTTAGAAATGGAAAATTTATATCTTAATTGTCTGCATAAATAAATACTATTGTTTTATAATACAATTACATCTATAAATTCATTACATTTGTTTATTTAATTAATCATATTGTTTTCATTTATTCACTATGTATATTTAACCTTTCTTTATCCTGTTCTTGTGTCTTGTCATAAAATAAAGACACACATAAAGAACATTTATTAATTACTATACAAGTTGCTTATGCTTATATTTATGTTAGTTACAAATATTTGATCTAAGTGTGAATAACATGTGAAATTGGAGAGAGAGAACTGTTATACAATGCCTTATGTATTATTAATACACTTCGTCTAACATATATTACATGCAATGATATGGATGGGGAAAAAATCTCAAGTCAATAGCAATAGGGCTTTTACTAATGCAATACATTTCTGGGCTGAAGGCTATTAGCTATGAGAAGGTGAAAAAAAAAAATTCTATGTACATTAATTGTAAAAATTATTTTAATTTTGTATTAATTGCAATAATTATTATATTTATATCTAGAACTGCATTTGATTGAATTAACACCCACCAGATGTCATTATCCTTCTTTACTATTTATAATATTTATAATTTATATTAAGAAAAGTGGAATTGAAAGAAAAATATAATTATTGGAAAAACTATATGAGGAAGTATATCTATTCAATGAATGTCAGTCAAGTAGGGTAATGAAAGAGTTGTTTTTTTATTATTTATATTGTTTATATTATTTTTAAAGGAATTAAAAAATTTAATGTAAAATATTAATAAATAATTAATGCATCTTCAATTAGATGGAAATAAATTTGAAGAGATATTAGTTCTAATCATTATGTATAATTTTTTTTTACTATGACTACCATACTAGATGAAAAAATTGACAATTGCTCTGCAGGACACACGCATTTAAAAGTTTCTGTGCAGCACAACCCCCTATGCAAATATAATAGCTTCCTGACTTATATTAATACTATAATAATGCCATATTTGATGTCAAACTGTAAATATTTAGCACTACAATCAGTTGTTACAAATTAACCTATTCCAATATAGCTATATGTTAATTAAGATAGAATTAGACATTTATATTGTTAGTAAATTGTAATTAAGAAATCAAAGTATGTAATAAATAGATTGTTAAATGGAAATAAATTGGGAAGGATGTTAAATCCATGGTAGCTGATGAAGGAAGTTGTTTCTGAAATGTATCTTTACTGCAGAACAATTTGCCAATGATTGAAGCTGATATCTTTTCAAATTTATTTTCATCTTATTCAAAGTGCATACATATTTGATGTTATATTTCTTAAATAAAGTTTTTTTAATAATTTGCATCTTTGATTATATTTTGGTTAGTATATAATAATTTGTAGTAAACAATTATAGCTCTATATATTTGTGCTCTAATATCAAGTCAATCATTACAATATAAATGTCAGATGATTGTTATATTTATGTGGATTGTTGGCATTGCCTAAGACATCTGATAAAGGTAGTTTATCCTGAAATGTATGTATGTTATAGCAAAAATTTGTCAATTTTTTCATGTTCCATGACTCTGTAATAAAAATATGTGCCATGAGTGGAATTGGCATTTTTTCAAATTTATTTGAATATGGATTACCTATGGTTAGATATAATGAAAAATAGATATTCTGCATTACTTGTTGCAGTTAACATGTACTCTTCACTAAAGAAAAAGAAGAGACTATGTACAAAAAAGGAGAAAAGTAATATATTTATGTAAAAATAGAATTAATATAGATGATGAGTAAATTAGAAAATGAGAATAATACAAGGAAATATGAAAATGGAACAATATACTTATGTGAGAATTAAAATCATTATAAAATAGAATATATATTAGAATGGTGAAAGTATTTACTTATAATAGAAATGATGTAAGTAGAATCTTATGGAAAAAGGTAGTTGTATCTAAAATCACTTATAAAAATGATATAGTATGCCACAAAAGTGATTATTGACAGCCTTAGACAAGGTAAAAAAGAAGTGAGAAGATATGTCTTCGGAAGAAATATGTGAACTTAAAATTAAGCTATGGTAAAATGAGATGATCATTATTTCATTTGAAAAATGCCCAGAGCAAATTAAAAATATTTGAAAGATTACAATTTAAGATAGAGATAAACTCATTAAAATAATTTTTAAGTGAATTAATTGGAAGAGGTGTTAGATAAATTGATGACAGCAGATATTAAAATATGCAAATAATTTAGATTGGAAATACATCTCAATACAACTATACAAAAATTGAGAAGAATATTTCAGTAGAATGTTAGACATACTAGTGATAAGTAGGTTGGAAGCATAGAAAATTAAGTAATTAATAAAGAAAAAATGTAGTTTAAAAAATACTAATGTGGTATAAACAAGACCAGCATTGAAGCTGAAGATATTTCAATAGTAATAAAGGGAGTTTATTTATAATTTAACTTTAAGAGCAAAAAAATTAGAGATAAAGGAACATACTAAAATTATAATGTATGTGAATTTGGAACATCAAATATTGAACATATACAAAATAAATCAGGTTTGTTGAAGATAGAGAAAGAAATGTAGAAAATATAGAACATATATATATAAAGAAAGGAAAGATTATAACAAAAAAAGGAATTGAGAGGGTTTTTTTTTAAAGACAAATGAAAAATATCAAGCAAATTAAAAATAAAGTCATGGAAAAAATGTAGTTTTTTTTTGAAAAATGAGATACAAATTAATAATGTTTCATGTACATGTAATATGTAAATTAAAACATTACATTTTTAAATTTACATCTTTCTTTACTTCTGTTGTTTCTTATAGTTTTGATAATCTAGCAGTCTTTAAAATTTCAAATAGCCTTTTAGTTAGTTCAAAAGCTGTTTGAAACTTTAAATTCTATCAAAATTATAAGGAACAATAGAAATAACATTAAAAATGAATATACATTCAAAAATGCAAAAGGATTACAATTATTTTTTTTTAGATAAAACAATATAAAAAGAACGAATGTAAAATAGAATGTATAAATTAATATTAGTTAACATCTGTTGTGAATAATTTTGAATAAGGTGTAGCCACCTACATTTCCCTCCTTATTTAAACTTGTTTAAATTCTTACGTGTTTAAATATTGGCATTAAAATGAGAACTTTGAGTTGTATAATTATTAATAAAAATTCATTGTTTTCATAAATGTCTTTATTTGTAATCACTCCAATAATAATCCTATAGTTATCATTCTCATTCAGCTAACTATATAAATCTGATATATATTATTTTCAAAAATCAAAATAATATCTTGTTTCACTTCAAAATCTATTACCATTTTACTTTTCACTTTAAACTTGATAATTCTATTAATTTCAATAAACAATATAACACATACTATTTTCTTTCCAAATCTTGTTTTTATTTCACTACTCTAAATATATCACCTCCCCCCCCCCCAAACTTGATATAATTATTAATTTCAATAGGTATTAAAACACACACACCATTTAGCATTAACAGTCTGTATTAAATTTAAAAAGGAAAATAAGGTGATAGTAGATTTTTAGAATAATTAAATTAGGATATTAAAATAACATTGTAGACAGTATTGATACATTGTAAATGAAAGAATCCATGATAATGCCCATAAAAAATGGTTGAAACATATGGAATGAAAAAAAAAAGTTATACATAATAGATACAAAATGAGAATAAACAAAATTTGAAAGAAAATAATTTGTGTTTTAATGTTTACTGGAATCAAACTAATATCTTTATTTGCAATGTAAATTTTTTTATTTCCTTTTTTTCTGATATTTTAAGATAGTAATGCACTTATTGTTATAAATATATAATTCTCATATTAAAGTTAATATATATGTTGGTTATTTCAATATTATGCCATTAATCTGAGGTACATACATTACTCTTTAGAAAGAATAGCTACAAAAAATTATGATCTTATTTGGAAACATTTTAGCAGCTGAATATATAGTTCTATTCAGAATTTATGTATTTATTATTGCAGCAACTGGTGTCTATTTAATTTTTTTTAAAAAAGGGAGCCATTGCTGTCTTTGGTATAATTTCTGCTCATTTTTTGACAAGTTACACCTAATATACATATACCATGAATAAAAAGAAAATCCACGAATGTAATCATTACCATGTACTTTTTATATAATACTTTCATAAAACATTGTCTCATCTTCATAATGTGAAAACAAATAATGCAAAAAATATAAGTTAAAATAAAAGTTGATATTTAAGAAGATAGATAATAAAATTGTTAATTACAAAATTACAAAGAAGAAAAGTACACATTAATGTTTGCAGTGAGGGAGAAAAAATCTAAAAGGTCTTCATGATGTTATTGTAATATTTTCTTTAATAGTATAATCAAAACTAAGATGATAAATGCACTTTTACTTTATTTATTTATTTTGGTCTTGAATATTGTCACTATTCAATTACTTTATCATATTCTTGTGAAGAAAATGACTACTTCACGCTTCCAAATCAAGATGCTTCAGATTCGCCTATATAAGTGGACATTTAAATTAAAGATAAGATAGCTGCTCTTATTTTTATAAAAGTCACTATCTTATGTCATGGTTTGGAAGGTTCCCTCTATTGGCAAAATATGCTTGATTATTACAAATTTTAAAGTAATAGAGGTTAAAACCTGTTTACATATTTTTGTATATAATTTTTTATGAAAAGAAAGGAAAACATTAATTATATGTACATATGTATATGAGATATAATATGCACATATTCTCATGTTATATATAGAGCTCACAAAATAAGCTCTTAACAAGTTTTGAGAATATCCCCAACCCAGACTGGTTTCTGCTACTGGCATCATCAGTGAGGTGCTAGGATATTCAAGCTCTGTGTATAACATGTGTAATTACAAACTTATTAAATTAGGTCATGTGACATCTGACTTTAGTTTTTTTTATTGTAAACATTTTCATATAAAAATAAATCTGTACCTATAACCAGAGGCACTGTTTCTATTGAACAGTATGTGAAATGCATACAAGTGGCCAAATCAGAAGGTGGCAATAATTTACCTGGTATTTTGTAATTAAAAAAGAAATCATGTTTTTCAAAAAGTGAATATTTTATTGCGTCTACTGCCAAATGTACATTTTGTCAGCATGTAAATAAAACAAATTTATATATAGTTTTCTACATTATATGAACATAGTTATAAATTTTAAATTAATAGCAAGGCAGAATGAAAAATGGAAACATAAAAATGTACATAATCTTCTTGATGATGATTTTAATTATTTCTTAGGAGCTGTTATTAAATTTTATTACATCTGTGATCCTCTTTTGTTGCATTACACTATTTCTATCTTTGTAATAAATAGTATTTCTATTAATATAAAACATACCTCTAATAGTTTTTATCAAATAAAAATTAATATCTTATGGCGCAACATTACAAGCATAAATTGTAAAAAAAAAAAAAATTGAAAAACACAAACTGAAAAATTTTCTTTACTGTAAACATAAAAAAAAAAGGTACTTAAGAAGGCCAATACACTATTCTATATGGAAAGTAGTCTTAACACAAGCACTCTTGTCAATAAATGTTTTAAAAAAAATAGATGGTTCACGATGCTTTTAACTTCCAGATTTAACAGAATAATAAATAATAGCTAGAATAAATTATAAATAAAAATTAATCATTTTAATATAATAGTTTTTCATAGATATTTGACTAATTTTAGTTTCTTATATATCACAAAAGGTTTTGATAATTTTGCAGTTGTTTTGTACAAATTACTGAAAAGTATTTAGTGGGTTGTGAATGAACTATTGTATATTATTGTAAATTATAATGACAATATCATGGGTGTCTTGTTTTTTTATTATTTGGAAAGGTCTACCCAGTAACCATGCAACTTGTCAATTGCCCTATTTTATTCTGCTGACTAATATCAACTATGATCTTTCTGGATATCAGATTTTATCCAATGATCTTTTGTGAGAGATTTTATCATGATGACATTTTAATCTGCTTTTATCATGCATTCTGAGTGATTGGTCAACATAGCTGTTCCAATTATTGTTAGGAGTCTCACAAGAAAAAATAGATATATACTGCTCTTCTTATTTATTGTAGATGATTTGTGATAGTAAGAGTTATTCCTTTTATGTACAATTTTTTTTAATTAATTTTTTATATTATTTTGTTCATATCATTTACTTATAAAATTTTTCTGATCAGAGATTCTTGTTCCTACCTTCTAAACTTTACAATAGACTTCAGAATTTTTTTTCTTTCATCATAACTAACATCTCATCATTGTAATTAGCTTCAGCTATAATTTTGTTATCTTCCATTACTAATATTTATTCTTTGGAAACAGTTCTATAATTTTTGTAAATGACAATTAAACAACTGTATAAAACTTAGGGATATCTGTAATTCATTCTCGTCTCTACGTGCAAGCAAAATCTGCACTCAAGCTGGTACGCATATTCTGAAGAGTTTTTATAATTGTATTGTAATATAATATTGAAAATATTTTTGATAAATTGTCTGCATATTTTATAATTTCTCACTTTTATTGCTTTTTTGCGAACATATAAATAAATAAATCACTTTCCTATATGTCTATACAACAAACAATCTAAACTGTTTTCAGATTACACTGATTTATGTTACATACCACAATTCTCTATTTTTTAATTTTTTTGAAAATGAGGGTTCTAATCTATTCATAAAAGTAGATTAATGACCAACAAATTGACACCATTCTCTGTAATCATGAAAATGGAATGTCTCTTCTATTCTGAAGAATCCCATTTTTTATTTGTTTTACTCTTCAAGTATTTCAACAACATATGTGTTATTCAAAACTTTTTCCTTAGCTTACAAGTATCATTGGTCTTCCGACTTTAAAATTTTGTTAAAAGTTGTTGCTAAATATCTTCAATTATTCATAACTTATGTTGTTATTATAATAAGCTTCAGATTTATTCTTATATTTATACAGCTGTATAAATTTCTTGGCCTAAGTTCAATTCTTAGAATGGTAAATATTGAAGGCATTAGTCATGAATAAGAGTACAGAATTGCCATTGAGTGAAAACAGTACAAATCTAGTTCATCTCACAAAGAAGACCTGCTTGTGATAATATGACTGCATTTGTGGTCAATGATTTTATTCATTCTTTATATTATAAAACCTTGTAAGTTGGAAGGGAGATGCCAGTCCTAGATTTGTTTGAGTAACGATTGATCTCATTATTGTCTTTCTCTTTTCTTCAGTGAATGGAACCGTATAATAATACATCTAAAATAAGCCATTGCAGTATAAGCATTTTGTGTCAAATAAAAGTTTATTTGCAATCTTGTCAAGAATTTATATTATATTCTTTAAAGTCCTATTGAACATATTTTAACATATTAAAGATTTTCCCTGTCTTAATTTATTATTTTTGATACAGAATTACAGACTATCATAGCCTGAAAACTTTCAAACTTTGCTTATAGATATAATGCATTAATTTTTTTTTCATAGTACATATGTGTTTTAAGACTAATAAATCTTATTAAATACTTTGTAGGAATTAGTCAATGCTTAAAGTAAGTGTGAATGTTTATATAAATACTTACAAATTAGTCACACCTTCGAGATAGTTGTCTTGGTTATTGAGATTTCACTATCTCAGATATAAATCAATATTTATTTACATAGATATTGAATTAGGTTCAAATGATATTTCTGTGCTTATCTTTGTATCAATATACAAATGTAATCATATTTGATTGTCTCCAGCAGTATTCTTCAACTCTGAGTCCATGGACTGGCACCGATCTGAAAAATTTCGTAAGCTGGCAGGAAATTTTGTAATAAAAAATAAAAATTTAAACTTGTAATTAATATAAATAGTTTTTATTTATTATTGCAATTGTTTAAATGAAGTTCAAGTCGAAATTGTATCAAAATTATTAGATAATACTATTGTGATTTGTATATAATAATAGTAATTAAAAGAATTTCTAAAATAATTACGTTTATGCATGACATATTTCAGTAACCTTTTTTGAAACTTTAAATTCGACCTTGGTTTCCTCATTATTTTTTATTCTTAAATCCATGTTGAATAATATACTGAGCTGCAATGTGTTATCAACTGTAGGCTAAGATAGGCAGTTAACAAATGAGCACCAGTCTAATGATAATTCTCCCACCCCTGCTGTTACACATATCAAATTTTATAACAAAAAAGCAGCAGCAAATATCACACTAACAAAAAATTGTAATTTTAGAACAATAAATTTAATATGCAAAATATCCACAATGTTTTTTATTTGTCGAAAGGTTATAAGATTTCTTAAATGCGTTGAATATGAGGAATTTTTTGGCCCTAATTACTATTTCTTCGTCTAAAAAACTGATTATAATCTTTCTTTTTTGATTGGAATTCAAACAAATCATAAATATATTCCATAACTTCAGTTTTAATCTAATTTAAGTCAACTTAAAACATAGAAAAGAAAAATAGCAAGTTTAGGACAATATGATATTTCCCAAAATTTAGGTAATTAAATTTTAACAATATAATAATTAATGTAAACAACATATGGGCATTGATGAGAGCTATTGTGATTGGTTTGCTTCCCATAACAATGCAGCCGTGCGTGGCTTGAAAGCAAGATATCGATGTGCAAAGAGAAGCAACATCATTATAATACCCAGTAACATACGAAAGTTATAACAGTCATTTGCATCTAAGCAGTTTAAGTCTAAGAACATTTATCTGTAGCTTTCTGCTGGTTTGCAAGTGTGAAAAGATTGAAGAACACACATAGAATGATTCTACATATAATAGACATTACATAACAATATTGGTTATCTCGGGTCTAATCAATATTTAGAGATATGAATTCTGGATGTTACAATATGAAGGTTTGTATAATTGTATATATGTGTTGCATCCAGATGAATATATTGTCACATGTAGCCTGTCTAAATCTTTTAATTATTTTGTAATATTATTAAAATTTAATTGTCCATCATCATAAACTTTAATGAATTTTTGTGTCATTAAGATGCTTGATATTAATATGTGTTCTAACAAAAGTATCCTATTACTATGTAGGGTAAAATTATCAAAGATTAAGTATTGTTTATGATAAACCACTAAACATCACATGATCACAATCTCATACTAGCATATAATTGTAAACAAAGACAAAACTCTCCATACAGTAGTGCCACCCTGTGCTAACCAGAGTAATCAATGGATGCCATAAGGCTTATGCACAAAATCACTATCTAATGCCTATTCATCCAATATCCCCAGACTAGTTTCTGGCTTGTGGCCATCATCAGTGAGGAGCCTTGGATCTGAGAGCACTGCACCTAGATCTTAGGATCTAATGCAACCCTCCAGCAGCCACCTTTTAACTCTACTACAAAACTATGAGAATGAAATTGAAAACACAAGCCAGAAACTAGTCTGGGGATATTGGATGAGTAGACCCTAGATAGGGATTTTATGCATAAGCCTTCTGGTATCCATTGATTACTCTGGTTAGCACAGGGTGGCACTACTATATGGAGTTTTGCCTTTGTTATTGTTTATGATACAAACTTTCCTGTATTTTTTATTGTCCCCTTCCCATCTTCAGTCATTACCAAACACCATGAGCTCATAGCATCAGTCATATCTCTGCATATGATTATGGAATTATATATTTTTATAACCACATTTTCATCCTTTATTACATGCACAACAGTTCTGATTTCAATCTTTCTCTTTTTTCAATCTTTAACTTTTTGTTGTTTTCATTTTATCTGTATTATTATTGTAATTAGAATGGTCATACACATTTAAAAGTGTTTTCTAATGATGAAGATGATGTTTTCATACTTTTCTGCTATTTTTAAGCTTTGACATAATCAGTGAATACCGACTTTCGTGGGATTAACCAATTAGAATAAAGATCTATATGGCACTGCTGTATAATATTAATGATAAATGAATGATTGTCTAACATATGTGATATCATATATATTTCTTTCTTCTTCTATACTTAATGCATTTAGTATTTTAATCATCTTTATTATTCCTCAGTAAATTTATTTGTAATAACTAATATTGATAAACAGTGTTGTTATTTTAGGATAATAATTAATGTTATGAATTATGGTTTGTGACTAATAGATAGATATTTAGTAATTTATTATAAATACATGATTGTATATTTATTTTTTATGAACATTTTTTAAAATTGTGTGGCAACATTTTTTTAAATTGTGTGGCAAGTTTAAATCTGTAAATGACATTTCACAAAGTTATGCTGGTATTTTTGCAGCTTTCTGATATCAGGCTTTTAATAATTGGATAATAGTGTCTTCCATGATGCAACATTATATTTGGTAGTTTTTTTGTATTACGGGAATAATATCTGAATGAATTTATCTATATTTGTGTTTCCTTAATTAGAGTATTCAAGATATTGTTGTAAATACCGATAATAAAAGTTTTTTATTTATTTAATGACATTGAATTAAAAATCATAATCTATTAACATTGTAATCAACGAGACCGGTGGGGCAACATTTTTCTTACAAAAAGATTGCCATGACAATAGATTAGAATATTCTTAGTGCTGATAAATGTGGATTGTTTTCGTATGATTTACATATATATGTATAATAAATTCTGTGATTCTAAAAGCAATCATTTAATGACTTTGACTGGTAAATATAAGAAGTTGACAAGTACAATTTTGATTGCTATGTGTTTAACATATTAAAAATAAAATCTAACCACCTACAGAATATTATTTACTTTTGTTATTATTATTTTCTCTCTGTTTTGTCATTATTTGATTTTCTTCTTTTTTGTTTTTATTAAAATTTGTTTTTATTTCCTTTAAATTAGGGATCATCATTGGTTGTTCTGTTGCTTTTAAAATAGATGAGAAAAGCACCCTTGGATTACTCTACTGGGTGATGGAAAAGTATCAGAGTAGAGGAATAGGAAGTGTATTATACAAATATAATTGTGATTATGTTAATAAACGAAACTTTTTCATCACAGCCGCTCCTGCAATGAAAGATAAATATGAAGAGCGAAGTGGAATGTACAAAAGTTATATTCTACACAGATATGTAGGAAAACCAGAAATATTACCAATCCCCAATGTTAATGACATTCAGATCAAAAATTTTACTTCTGATTCTTTAGATAAAATAATGGATTACCATTTATATTTATCTCTTGAAAGAAATCCTCATCTATTAGAAAAATATATACACCAGAAAGATACAATGACATTATTAGCCTTCAAAAACTCTAAAATTTGTGGTTATGGTGTCATTCAAGATAATTCTGTAGCTGCTCGAATAGTCCCTCTATTTGCTGATAACAACAGTATAGCTAAATTGTTGTTTGTAAGTTTATATCAGAGGTTTCCCCTAGCTCAAGAAAAGGGTATTTGGATTGAGATACCAATGCAAACTGAAGAAATGATACAATATCTCAAAGATTCAAAATTGCAATTGGCTCGAACTCATCCATTTATGTTTCTGGGAGAAAATTTATTGCTCTATAATCCTAAAATATTCGCTCGCCATCTGTGGAATATTGTTAATAAAAGTTAATTTCACATAATATGCTTTTAATATATAAATTTTTTCTACAGCACGGGCTTTTTTATACCTACACTCCAATATGTAATATATAGGGGATTTGAACTCAGACTTTAACACGACCCTCAACTATCCACAATATCTCATACTGCTGACACTTAATCACACACATGGCAAAAAGATAAATAATCATCAATATTCGTATTTTGTGCTAAACCAGCACTCGTTAGTTGATCCAGATTATCATCTCCACACATAATATGATTTTTTAAAATTTAGGGCTTGGTTTAATATTGTAAATAAATAATTCAGTATATTTTCAACTTGCAATAAATGACAGAAATAAATTAATAGAATGGCTAATATTCCTAACATGTGTATATTTCTTCCTATAAAGATTAAATAATAAATCATTTCACATAAAATCATTCTAAAATAAACAGTTAAGATCAATTATCATCAGGTGATATGAAAAAAGATAACTACTTGAACTTTTAAAAAAGATAAATACTTTATTTTTAGCTGAAAATACCAGAAAAAAAAAACGTAATATTTTTATTGATAACAATGCTTTGATATATTTGTAATTAAGAAAAATACATATTAAACGCTGTACATAAGTGAGCCAATGAAATACGAGTTATCCAAGGAGTTTCTCGGAAAGTAATGCTGAATCATTCGTTGTCAGGGGAACTATTTGCTTTTATTACATTCAAATATAAAAATAAAATTATCTCATATTTAAGATTTTTTTCCAGATATTATATATAACTTTATTAATCTTACCATTCTAGAATAGGGAGCAAATTCAATTATTAGTTGTATTATTATATAAAGTTTGTATTATAGGAGCAAGTTTTCTGTTACTGCAGAATGATCATTGCCAATGTAATAACATGTATTATGTTAAAAATATGCTCCCTTAATTAATTAATACATTTCACAAAATGTTACTTCTTAATACTATAAATAATTTATATGTTTCTATATGATAGACCATTGGAAAGATCTTTGATTTGCAATGAGTTATTTAAAGAGTTTTTTTTTTACATGATCTAATCAGAACAAACGTTATGTGATGCACTGTGACTTCTTATGTGGAATCAGGAATCTCTCAGCAACTATGCCCAGAGAAACCTGTTAGCCATTTTACCTTCCCTTTCCATTTCCTGCCCTAAGTTTTCCCATATTCTTTATCCTGTTCCATCCCATTTCCACAACTTAATCTACATCAATTCCATAGCCTTTATATCTAAATCCCCTTTATTTTTTCCAAACCCAACATAAAAACCAATAACCCACTTTCTGGATAATCACTTTGTTAATATTTATTCTTCCATAACTTTATTATTTGTACCCTTACTGCTTTCAGGCATTTACATTCAATTAACAGATGCCTAATATTTTCTATGCCTTCCTTTACACCACTTGCAGACTAAATCACACACATTTTTCCATTTATGTGTATATTCCCTTGTTGCTAAAGATCCTGTTCAAGCCTTAAACAGTAAACTACTTTCCTTGCTATTATAAATTAACTTGCACTCAATATTCTGTTTACTTCTATATATATTTAAGCTCTTTTTACTCTCCATACTAGTTCTACATTTCTCCACTTCCTATTCTTTATTAATGCATCTATTCTTCGATACCATTTCTTACCACTATAACATTCAACAATTCTCCTAACACAATCATCCCACCTTTTGTATAAGTTATACTGACATAAATTCTTTATCCAAATCTGCATATCGCATTACCTTTCTCACCTAACTTGTTGCCTGCTCTTTACTCATATACTATTTTGGCTATTCTCTTATTATTGATAAACTGCAATCTACCAAACATTTTCATTTTGCTTTTTGCATCTCTCATGTAAAAACTTGATCATTCCATTTCTTCTTGAATTGCCCCTTTGCCATCCACACATCTGCATCTAATGCATGTCTTCCTAGTTCTCTTTGTATTAGTTCTAAGTAATTTAATGACCCTTTACTAGCACATAACACATCATTACCATATGTTAACCTTGCTACTGCTCTTCCCTTCCATACAATTCTAGCTACATCATATTTATTATATGAAAACACTGTTAATTTCTTTATCAATCCCTTGCTTTTCTTTGCTTCATTTATCAATTTTTTCTCCCATTCATCTAAGCAATTTCTCTGATTACATAAGACAATTCCCAAATAGTTATATCTATTCACCACATTTAATTTTATATCCCCCAGTAAAAATTATTTGTCTTCTCTTTTCCCAGTATTAATCATCATCACTTTTGATTTTTCTTCACCAAATTTAATTCCCATCTCTTTACCCATGCTTGTGCATATCCTCTGCATAACTTCCATATCTTCCCTTCTTTCTTTGCAGAAAAGGACATCATCTGCAAATAAAAGACCCGACAATATATATATATTTGGTTGCCACCTGTTAATGGTAACTCTACCCCTCTTCCTAGTTTTTCTATTGCTCTTTTTCAATTTTTTTCAAATACAACAAAAAAATAGGTGACATAGGATATCCTTGCCTTAGTCCCATCCCATTGTTAACTTTACCTGATTCCATATTCTCTAATTGATTCTTATAGTAATTATTTTCATATAATTTCTTAATAATATCCACTAAAGCTCCATCCATTCCCAAATTTACTAAACTTACCCATAATATATTTCTATTTACTCTATCATATACTGTAACGGTCAGAATCGTCTACCTCGCTAACACACTGCATAATTCAAACCCCAGACCCGAAACTGAACATTCTAGGAGGGGTTGCCTTCTAGATATACTAAGTTCGAATCTAAAGTCCAAATTTCACAGCGCCACCTACATGATAACGCATCTGATGCTACACTAGCATAACCTTTTACCGGTGCCTGGTGGTCAGGGAGAAACAAAAGACTCTATACTAAGATAAGTTTGGGTGGCTAATTAATGTCTATGGATTTACAAAAGAAATGCAGAAAATATATATATAGACCGAGACAGTGATAGGAATCAAATAAAATAAGAGATAAAATTTAGTTTTAAATAATTGCACACAATTTATTTATATCAATATATATATCAAATGCCACTGTCTGCTTATATGAGACAGGGATGCGTATTAAGTAATTGTTGGCATTTATATTTCAGTAATGACAAAAGGGTTTTAAAACAGAGTGATATATTCTATTCCTCGGGCTAATAGCATTACGATAATGTGCTTGACGAGATAGGAATATGTGCTAGGTGCTTTGAGTAAATAGACAAGTTTAAGAAAAATATTTGAAACGAAATGTTCTAAAATATTTATTGATTTCGAGAATAGTAACGGACTAAAGCTTACTAAGCAAACGTGGGAATGTGATCAAAGCATTTATTTGAGAATAATAATAGATTTGTATTGGGAGGTCAGTATTGCTGACAGTGAATTTATAAAGTTGGAGGGTGTGACTCGTTTAAGTCACGGATGCTTTGTAAAATAAATATAAAATGAAACAATATTGAAAATCCGGAATAATTACAGAGGGCATCTCGCCGCTAACCCGTAGGAAAGTATTTTGATGAAACAGCCGAAACTTAGCGACTGTGTGACGATTGCGTTTATTTCCCAGGGGTGTCATTTGTGAACACCCTCTGCCTGGAAACTTGCAATGAGCCAAAGAACGGACTTTGCCGTGTAAAGAATCCTTGGAAAATAAAAACAAAGCGGTCTCAACAACCAATTCATGTACCAGCAATACGAGACTAGTGTATATAAAAACATACTAAATGGGTTTTACTTGTATTAAGAGAAATGCTCAATCAAATTCCCTGAAATTCATTTAAAAGGGTCCGCACATTCTCGACATCAATGATGAACTTTATAATTAAAATAGAACACGGTAATTAAAATAAGAAAATGCATGCTTGCGGGTTTGAAAAGTAAATATAGATTTATATACGCAATCATGCATTTGGGGACACATTTAATCATTGACTTCGCACATACTCTTATATTAGATTAAAATCAATAACATGTAGATTTTAAACTATGTGATTATGTTACATTAAAGAAAAGAATCGCCCTCGAATGAGTGATTTGCAAGACAATAAAATTGGAAAATTATAAATTTAAAATATGCCTTAATAGCGGCTTCTTATTTTCAATAGAGGGAATAGTTCACTCGGTCAAAGACGATTCTGACACATTATCATAATAAAATAAAAGAAAGCTTTATAAATAGAAAATATTAACCCAAGGATAGAGAGCAAAATGTTAAGCATATTTAAACACACAAAATAAATACACAATGAAGTTGTGAAATATAAGAAAACAATGTTAAATAGCTATAACAGGTACTAATTAGTGATCACAAGAGCTCTTGGGTTAATTTAGGTTACCTCTGGAGAAGCATTTGCAGGTAGATGTTCGGCAGGTTTTATAATTCAGCAGCAAAATCTGGAATGTTCATATTTTGGCAGCGGCAGCAGCAGTTCCGGGATCCGTGTGATAAATTTTGATGGTATGGAGCAGCGGCTGGCTATTCCGAGGGGACATAGCCATCTTAAACGCCTCTACTCGGACATGTCATGGTTAGCAAATTATTAGAATTTTAGAACAACTCAGAAACCTTTAGACAACTCAGAATTCTTTAAAAGCTTAGAAACCTTTAAGAGCTTAGAAAGCTTAGAATGGTGAACAAAAGAAAAACATCCTTTTTATAGTAAAATTTAACAATAGATTTGTCCTGGGGCGTACAAAATTATTGGACTTATCTGCTGTAATTAAATCTATCCGAATGTCTAAAGGAATTCAACATTAATTAATTCCTTTTGTTAACTTCCCCGTCGACATTCGAATTACAAACTAGATTTAATTAAAATTACTGCTACTAATTAAAGAAAACTTAAGTGGACAGCTGCTGTTTTTAGATAAACTTATACAATTAAACTATTGTCCCTCATTGATTTTAACAGAAATATTTGGGATGATTTTTATCAAATAAAACGAAAATTATTTTATTTTAAATTGTAATATTTGAATCTATCTACTAAACGAATATTTACTAAAGGAATTTTATTTTAAATCAAAATATATTACGACGGTAATATATTTGTAAATAGATCCAAACAAAATAACTAACAATTTATAATTTTGATATGTTTTAAAATGGATATCATAGTGTGTGCGCAATTACGACTTATATAACTTACTTTTTAATAAATGTAAATTATGTGAACAAAATATTTTATTTTATTTGGGAATAAGTTATATATATAATATGAGAATTGTGCTCGTGGTTTAAAATTAGGCGGGATTTTCGGTATATAAGTGTATTACAGACACACTACGATAGATTGGGGTTCAAACTAAGGTATGAGGGTAGGAAGTAGGTGAGAAAAGGTGAAACGAAGATCTGCAAAGCAGACCTTACTGTTTCAATACTTTATCTCTATAAAAAACCATATATAACTGTCTATTTGTATTCCTACTCATATCCATAAGTTGTGTAACTACAAATAAACTATCTCATATATGCCTATCCGATCGAAAATCTCCTTGCATTTCTGCCACTACATTATTTTCTTCCATTTATTTGCAACCCTTCCAGCCACCATATATGAGAAAACATATAACACTGAGATTAACGGTCTATAATTGTTTAACTTTCTATGATTCTTACTCTTTCCTTTAAATAGTAGCCTTACTCTTGTATTACCCCAACTATCCAGAAAATCTCTTCTGTGCCATCTTATTAAAACATGATAATAGTTTTAATTTTGCCATATGCTCTAAATTCATTACCATCTCTGCTGCCCATCCATCCAAACCTCTTGCCTTTCCACTTTTCAATTTCTTCCCTGCCTCATTCATGTCATTTTCTGTAAACCTAACAATTCCATTATGATATGCTTTCATATTTGCTATCACTGTCCTTCACATCTAATATCTTTTCTATATCTATTACATACTTATTTAATATTATCTCTAATTCTTCTCTAGAACTACACTCTATTCTCTTATGATCTGGTAATATTATTTCTCTTTTCCCTACATTCTTTCTTTTAATGTATTTCCAAAATTTTTTACTCCCATCTGTTCCACTTTTATTAATATTCTCCAACAATTTACTATTCAATTTCATTCTCTATAATTATCTATTTTAGCAAACTTTTTTTTCTAAGTACTTTTTCCATTTAACATTAGCATCTTTTTCACTTTCTTTCTTTTTAATAGCACATATTCTCTGCATGCTTTTTCCCTCTCTTTTACACTTTTATTAACTCTCACTTCCCTATTACTTTTATTCTTCTGAATATTCTCACCTAAAACCCTATTTGCACTTTTTCTATTTCACCACACCAGTCCTTTTACTCATCCCCAACCAATTCTTCCATGATTTCTTCAGTTTTTATTTATACTCTTCTAACTTATTCTTATCATTCACTCTCCATCCACATCTTTCACTATTCTTTCTACTTTTATTACTATTTTCCATCACATTACTAACTATTTCGATTGTAAAGAAATTTATGATCACTATTACATACTCTCTCTTCATTATCAAACACTTTAATTTTCCATTCTTTATTCATTCCTCTTTCTCTACTAATATATTATTTCTATGCCATGCAATACCCAACATTTAATAAGTTGCCATCTGTAGAGCTGAATGTGAACTAATTCACAAATTACATTTTCAAGCTGTTTGTCATTATCCATGTATAGAGTATTTAAAAAGGAGGGTATTGGGCATTCCCATATTCATTGTGTATATAATTAAAATATTTTACATGTAGAAATAAACAATGGTAACTTTTATATGTAAAAAAATCATATATAACTGATTATTATTGAATTGAAAATTTTTACACCTAAGACAATGAATGAGTGGTGATGTCTGTAATCATGGATGTGAAAGATGGTAACTCATCTTCATATTTCCATAGTTAATTAGAATAGAATGTTCATAATATGTTTATACATTTTTTATGTAAAAAATATCTTTACATTTACAAATCATTTGTTATTTTTTATTTGACAAAAAGAAAGAAGAATACATACTAAATATTTTACTTAAATAATAAGTGTAATAATGTTCAAGGCTAAATAAGTTTGTAAGTAATCATAAAAACCATTCAACACTTAGACAATATCAATAACAATCAACAATTTCAAACTTGTTTTATTGTTAAAAAAAGGTTGCCTTGACAACAGTTTGAAATTGTTGATTGTTATTGATATTGGGATTGTCTAAGTGTTGACGGGTTTTTAATGATTAAATGTTTTAGTATGCTTAAGGAAATACTTTTCTATTGAATAAAATGTGAATCAATCTGTTCTCTTATACATTTCATTCCAGATTTTTTTTTTCCATGTGTGGTTTAATGGAATAATATAATGTCATTCTCTGGAATGTGAGAACCTAAAATCAATTCCATTGCTGACATTTCCTGCACTCAAATTTCTTATGAACTCTTGAGCAATAAAGCCAATATTATTTTAAGTCGTTTTATTTTTTGCTGCTTTTTTATATGGTGATTTTACAAATGAGAGAATATGAAATTATCATATAGCATAAATAAAATAATTAAATGGGTTCATAAGAAGTTTAAATGCCAGAACTGGAATTATTCCGAGGACCTTATCCTCCATGTCTGGCACTCTACCACTGCACTAAATCATGCATAACAACCATGTAACATCAATACTTTTTAATAAACTTCAAAATTTTATTTTATTAAAAACCTGACAAAGATCACTAAATCTACATCAGTATGAAAAATATGTGAATACTAAAAAGCAGTATTTTATAAATATCAGTTCTTTATCTGGAATTGAACGGAATCTTTAATCAGTAAGCCAGTCTATAACATCTGGAAGTATCATCTAATGTTTTTGCTTTGTTTTTAAGGTTATCATACCTACTTGTATTATGAAGTCATTTCACCATTTTCTTTATTTTGGCAGTATTTCTAATCTTATGAATTCATCCATTTTATTACAGTTTCCTCATTAAATCACATTTCAAAAGTTTCCATTTGAGATTTTTTGAAATGTTTCTGCTTTAGATAAAACTTATTTTAAGTTCATCCACTCACAGATGATATGTTTTATATATACATTAATCACAAAATAAACATCAGTTATAAATTTGAATAAATTACTTTCTCATAAATGAGTGAGTGTGGTTTTAAAAAATCAAAAAAAGCACCAAGGATATGATTTCTACTACCAATCAAATACAAGAAAAATTGGATGAAAAACGGCGCAATTTATAGATTGTTTTTAACAATTTAAATCGTGGCATTTGAACCAGTTAACAAAATGTTGACATTGCTTGTTAATTAAAATTTATACAGATTTTATATGATAATATGAGAAAAAAAATTTGATGAAAATTTTAAAACATTTGAAATGAAAAGGTGTTGAACAAGAATTTATATTAGCTTCAGTTTTGTTCTCTATTTTATGAATTGTTTTGGAATAGTTCATAGGCACTTTTGTGAATCAGCTCTCAAAGTATAGTAGAGATTGATAATGAAGTTTTTAACTTAAAATGATTAAAAACAAAAATGAGAATTATATCATTTTGGCTTCTAGATTAAGAATTTGGTGCTAATAATGCTATTCTTGTTAATTCAAAGAATGATTGATAGAATATTTTTAATTTTTTGAATTGAACTATTTCAATAAACTCATGCTTTATCACTCTTCAGCAACTGTTATATTGGATGGTTTTCAACTTAAAAATGTGAATCAATATTAATAGCTTGATAGAAAGGTTGACTTCTATATTGATATGCTAAACAAACTTCAATATATCACTATTATATTTAACAAGAATCTTTTGATGTAGTAATAGCACATCTTCATACCATTTCCACAATTCTGGGTTTGAATTTAAACTGTTAATTTGAAGATTTTATATTCAATCAAACATAAAATTGTTTTCTAGATAATCAACCAGCTAATAATCTAATATTAGTCATCAATGGATATCTAATCATTAAACTAAAGGATAAAATAAGAATTCATTATAATTAAGGATAAAAACATATTGGAAGTATTTTTGCTATAGAATCTTGGAAGAATACAAAAGTTTAGCAATTTGAAAATATTAAAGGAAAAATAAAAATAGCTGAGTTATTACCATATTCAATAATAAGTACAATTTAAATAGGATAAAAAAATTATATTGGAAAACTAATTTTATGTTCTTGAATGTGTGGATTGATTTCATTAAAAATCATGATTCTCTTTAATAAGGTGGTACATATTTGTCGAAGAAGAGATGAAAAGACAGGCAAAATATAATAATTTCATTATAGCAAGGGAATTTAAAAAATAAAAGGGGAACAAGGGCTTTTTTTTCAGAAATATTTAAGAAAGTGGGAAAATAAATTGTGAAAAATAGGATATTGTGAAACCAAATTGTTCATATTCAGTAAAAATGTGGAAAGAGATAGGAGATCAGAGGTGTACTCTAAATTAGAAGATACTACTAATATTAAAGGCTTGAAATGATGGCGGTAGAGAAAAGATTTGAGGGAGTGAAAAAACTTAAAAATTTATGTCAGGCTAGCAGAGAGTAAATAGAATGAGAAAAGAAATTGTGATAGATTATCACATGTATAATCAAGAAAGTTTTTAAGTGTGAGAAATATATGGTGATTATCAAGTTAAAAGAGAATAGAATTTATAAATGTTTAACTACGTGTATACCGATTTTCAATAAAAAGGGCAACAATTATTATAAGAAATATAAATGGTTGAATTGTGAAAATTGATGATTATGATAATAAAAATGACCAATTATAGGTATTTAAATATATTTTTGTCAGAGAGTTCAATTTGAATATTGAAAGTTTATCAGATTTATAGGTTGGGCAGAATAGTGGTCTAGAAATTATTTGAATTGTATATTTCAAAACATTGAAAAATCTACATCTAATTTAATATATATGAGATATATAGATGATGTTCTCATTTACGCACCTGAAAATCTAATAACCGAAACTCAACAAGTGTTTTCAGAAGCATCACACTTAAATTGGACTATTGAACAGGAAGACACACTGAAAGGTATACATTTTTTAAATCTATATGTACAAAAAATAACAATCATCTCAGCTATAAAATGATACTTAAATCCTTACAGATTAGTGGCACGATTCATCCACAAATGCTGACCCCTATTGTGCATAAATTGGCAGGTTTTAATGGCTTCCTATATTGAAATTCCATGTTATGTAAACAATAAGCTGACTATAAAACAAACATGGAAGGGTACATCAAATACTTATAAAAAATAGGATATATAGACAAATCTCTCATCAACACTGAAGTTTCAACAACCAATTGTATAAATTTCCAGTAAACTCACTTTTTGACCTTTTTAAAACTGAAGGAATATAGGATTCAATCTACAAAGTATTCGTGGTGATCCAATTTAACAATATCCTAGCCAAAGAAGCTTTCCATAATAACCACAGATGCCTCAATGGACTCTACTTGATCACAATAGATTTAAATAGACCCAGTACATTACAAGCCTATGTTAGAAACTGTAATGTAAACTTTGGAAAAACAGAGCTACAAAACATCCTTTCCCCTATGGCAACCTTTCCAGTTTCAAATACAGAGCTATTAGTCACTTAGGGAAAGATATTCTCACCAACGTAGCTGATTTCAGCCTGGTACTAAGAAAAGGGATTTCACCTTTAACAATACCAGGGGTGGTTGAATTATATGACCAACCACTTATCATAGTGCTATGTGGAGTGGCCCCACAATGCTTTCATTGTCAACAACGAGGTCATCTGATGAGGGACTGCAGTGAAAGAGCGTGCACCAATTGTGGAGCAATCATGAAAAAATTTCACAAATGTAATAGGAAAACTGAGAAGCCAACACCACTGCTTCAAGTGGAGACAAGTGGCTATAGGCCTACAACAGCCCTCACCTCCAGAAATACAACAAAAATGAAACTCTCAAAAACTACCAGATATACTTCCCTGATGACAAGAAAATGGTTACAACCAACAGCATGAGCCAGAAATCTAGCTTAGCAATAACTGAAGTTGCTCAACAAATGGGGAAGCTTACAGAGAAGAGGTTCAACCAAGAAACCCAAACCTGAGTGACTATGAAGCAGAAAGCACCAACCTCTTCCAGCCTGTCCCACACAGATGCAAGAAGAGAGTCAGATCAAGGAAATCAAAGATAGGCACAGCGGGTTCATCTTCAAGTGGCGAATGCCCGGCTGTAGATGACTTGCTAGACATGCACTATCCACCAACCAGTAACTTCAGTCATAAAGAGAAAAAAGTGAGACTAAGCTCTCCTCTGACTAGGCCATCTGGAGAAGACTGACTCAGGCAAAGAAGAATGTGATCAGGAAAGCAATTTAGATGATTTTTTGGAACAGGTCCTACAGTTTGAAGGCTTGGAATATTCCTCTACAATGGCTGAAGATGATGCCCAGACTGACCAAGAAGTGAATTCATCAACCTCTGATGAAGAGAGCACTCTCAAGATCGACAAACCAGTCAATAACCAGCCTTACTAGTCTATAATCAACTGCCTATGTTAGCTTTAAACATATGTTCTGTTAATGTCAGGGGCCTAAATTCTCATGACAGAGTTTATGCACTGTCACATTGGTTTCTTAGGCAGGTCCCAGACATCCTTTGCTTATCCGAGACTAAGTTACATGTCTGGACAGATGAGAGAATTATTAAAATAATAGAAGAATACGACATATTTCACTACTCATATTCTTCCTCAGTGGAGTGGCCATTATAATAAATAAAAAATCACAGATATCACTTTAAATTACTGCACATAGATGCTAGTTGCCTAATCGCAATTATCCAGTTCCAAGGATGGTATATAAACAGTATAAATGTGTACCTGTCTAAGAACCCTGAAATGGTTATTAGAGTAATACATATTATAAATTCAGTATTACAAACAAGCCCATTTCCAATCATTTTGATTGGAGATTTCAACCACACCTACAATCAGTTTAACAAAATACATCAAATGTATAAATCTCCCAGTAACAAGTCGAAGAAGTTTATTTCCTGAAGATGCCTTCTCCTTTTATACAAAAAAGACGAAATCTCTCATAGATCTGGTATACTTCTCACCTTCTCTGACTTCGACAATAGAAGCCCACCTCTGGCCTACAGTTTTCTCTGACCATCTGGTGCTAGAAGTCAAGGTATATCATGGAGGAAAGATGCTTCCAATTACAGATTTACCTCAAACAAAAAGAATGCTGACTAGATACAACATCACAACCCAGCTAATATCAGAGGTCTACACAACATTTCATCATCTTCAGATACTAACTTTACCAGCAACTGATGCATGGATGAATTTTGTAAACTCACTTGGAGAATTGATCAATAACTGTACATACAAAACAAAAGGCCTGATAAGAATGATGGGAGAGTTGGACAATATAACCAGAGAATTAAAACAATTACCAGATGTGCAAAATATACCTAACATATTGTCACTGAAATCTAGATACAAGTTTGTCCAAAGTGCTATTGCTGAATACCTCTCAATCAAAAGAGCTCAACAATATCTTCACCATCAGCACTGCTGGACTACAGGATACCTACGATGGGCCTTTGGTTCAAACAGGAAGTCCAAGGCCCCATTTTCAATAAAAGTACAAGGATTTAACTACTCTGGAGTTTCCAAGCTAGACAAGATTCGGGAATTTTACTTCAAGAAATTCCAACCCCTGGGTATGTACAATCTGCGGAAAAAATTTGTGACAAAAGACACCCCTTCACAAAATTACTGAAACCAGAATTCTGCAGAGACTAGAAGCCTTACCCGATAGGACACACCCTGGCCTGCCTGGAATCCCCAAATTCCTGCTGCTTCATTTACAGGAATTCACACTTCCAATAATGAAGAGAATGGTGGACTATATTGCAGAAGACAGCAGAGAAATTTCAGATATCTGTTCAATAGCCATGGTTCCCCTAATAAAAAAATGGGAAGCCTCACATGACTTGGAAAACCTGCATCATTGATACCCCTGATGGTAAAGACCATAGAAGGACTTATAAAGGAAGATATTCAGGAATTAATCATTGGGCGACTCTCAGCTTATCAATTTGCAAAGAAAGGATGGCTTACTGCCGATGCTGTCAGTCATTTTCACCTCATTATAGATCAGGTTTGCAGGAAAAGAATGTCCCGGCCAGTCGCAGTACAACTGGACTTTGCTGGAGTCTTTGATTGCGTCAGGATAGATGTGCTGCTTAGTGTACTGAAGGATCTCCAAGTGCCCTGGCTTACCTTCAGATGATTGAAAATTTCCTGCAAAACAGGGAGGTTTGTCTCATTGGATGGCAGAGTTGCCCCAGGATTTGGGCCCAGTGTTTCCATCCCTCAGGGCTCACCACTAAGCGCACTTCTCTTTGGAGCCTATGTTAACCCATTATTGTTAAGCATCGAGGCTTCCTTACCTGAAATTGCAATTCCATTGCTGAGAGAAAACATCAGACACACCACCTCATCACAGAGTGAGTTTGCAAGGCTCAAAGAAATCCTAGATCAATTTGCAACTGACACTGGTCTGCAAATTAATGAAGGCAAATCATCCATGTGGTCAATCCTGACAGGGAAGCAGGTCCCAAGTAGACTGAGAGCATCCCCTCAGAAATTTCTGGTTTTTCAGATGTTTGATTTGCCATCAGTCATGAGGAAAAATTTAGAGATCTCACTATTCAACAAAATTGAAAAAACAGTGTCATCATTATCCAAGATATATTTATCACTGTTGGGTAAAGTCACATTACTGAACTCAGTAGTCCTTCCCAAAAATCATCTACTACCTAGCTGGATTTTCCCCCACAACAAGGTTCATAAAAAAAGTGGAGATGCTATGCAGAAGACTGCTGGGGAGGGAAGGCTGCTGTTATTAGTCTAAAACGATTGCAGAAACCAAAACCATTGAATGGTCTGGCACTACACTCTATTAAGATATTTCTAATACAAAGAGCACACAACATAATTACCAAATTACTCCATGACAATCCAAAAATGAAATTCCCAATCCCTTTAATAAAGGTCAAACCAACAGACAGGCCACCCCAAAAAACTTAAAAGACTATGGATTCAACAACAAACTACCTTAGTAGTGGAGAGCATTAAAACCTCGAGTACTTTATTTTATGCTAAACTCACATACTGGGAAGTCTATACTGGGAAGTCTACCAAGCAGTTTTTCAGGAGAGAAATAAAGCTGTCTGCTTACTCCCCATACAGATTTATAAAGCTGACAAAATTTTGGAAGCTAGAACCAAAACATGTGGACTTCTTGATAAAAATAAACCTGGGTGCACTACCTACTGTGGCCTTTCTGTGCCACCAGAGAGGATTCAATATTAACACGATCTGCCCCTTATGTAATAAAGATGAGGAGACAATGGATCACATCCTTATTCATTGTGAAGCATGGGAGAACTTCCAAAAAATAATTTTAAAAAGAAATGGTCAAACCTGAACAGATCAAGTAGCACTAAACTTTGCCATCTGGACCATTAGGTGCAAAATAACTTTTCAAAAAGAACTGGACCAACTAGCAGATGTCTTGCTCAACCTTCTTAAAAAAACAAAAGAAAAAGACAAGAGATCATGTATATCCTGGTTGGCTGACAAAACCTGGGGTCAAGTGAATTTATAACATTGATGAACATGAGTGGGAAAAAACAATTGCTAACAAATTATCGCAAGTTCATCACTGATAGCCACTATACCACTCCAATGCCAACAAAAAAAGGCCAAAATGCAAAGAAGGGGGGGGGGACCACAGCCTTGGTCTAGAAGTATGATTGTAATGTGAAACCAGAACAATCACAAGCCAACAAAGTAATAAAATCTTTGAAACTGTTGTTATCCACAAATGAGAACTCAAATGATAACCTTTAATCATTGTAAATAACTTTCATTGTAAACAACTAATTATGAATAAAGTTTGTTTGAAATGAACACTGAAGTTTTAAAATATTAGACATATCCTGATACAAGATCTTAGGTTAGCCTGTCATATATACCAAGATTATCCCACATTCTATATAATAATTGCTCAGATTCATACAGTATTAGTTTCAGAATCCCCTCCTCTAAATCAACTCATAAATAATATCAAGGATAAGCTATCCCCAGAATAGATCTTACAGATATAGGATCGATTGCAGCAATTCAGTTTGCAATGCTGTTTTCTTAAGGGCCTTGTGGTCAAATATCGAAACTAGAGTAGTACTGCATACATATCAATATAATCATGCTAAAGCCTTTTCCAATATTAAATCAATTTTTTTAAGAGCATGAAATTGAGCACAGACACCCCCTTTGATGCAACAAAAGTTAAGACAGTATGTACCAAATGAAATGATAAGCATAAGTTTAAAGAAGCATGGCCCATGCTATTAATAAAAAAGATATTTGTACTCCCTATCAAAAAAATGATCTATTTAAATTACATCATTTATGTATACACCTTATTTAAATATCATTTCAGACACTTGAGGATAAATATGACCGCCTTTAGATTACGTACACTATGAATCTGACTATAAATAGTAAATACTTGCTTAGCATTGCAGGAAATTACAAATAATCTTTTATTTTAAATACAGAAAAACGTGCTATATTGAATTACATTAGGTATTAATAGATAAGGAGGAAATGAATAAAGTACATATAAAGTTTTTGATAAAAATAAAAAGCATGCTAATATTTTTTATAATGAGATAAGGGGAAACATAAATATAGGAGCAAAGTATTCTAACATATGAATAGAATATAAATATTAAAAATAAAGTGAATGAATATTGACTAACTTTGAAAGAAAATATGAAGATTGTGATAGATATGGTTATAAGGATTTAGTATTATGAAGTAGGAAAATTATAAGAATGATTTTGGATAGGACTGTTTATGTTTAGACCAGAAGTATAAATATATCATAAAATAAGATTTAAGAAAAATTTGTTTAAATAAAAAAATTTGATAAATATAAGAAAATTAAATTATTAAGAACATTTATAAAACTAGAACAGAAGAAATTAAAAACTTTTGGAAGTATAAATAAACAGAAATATAATAAAAATTATTTGATTTGCTGCAAAGAAAGAGTGTAAATGGGTTTTAATAATTATGTAGTAAATATAGAAAAAAAAATTAGACATTAGAGAAATAAGATAACATTTACAAAAATAAAGTAAAGGAAATATCAAATTTATAAAAAAAATTGATAGTAGCATTAATAAAATTGAAAAATAGGCAAGAGATATTAATTGGTAGGCATCAGATATGTTTATAAATCTAGGAGATAGGATTTAAAGTTTTATTAAAATCTTTTACTACACGCACATATATATATATATAAGGTTCCAGATAATTGAAAAAATTTAGAAATGGGATTCTTATTTAAAAGTAAGGTAAAGACCATAGAAGTCTAATTAATTATAGATTAGTTGTGATAAAGAAATTAATATCGTGGAAGAGACGCAGAGAAGGGTTAGACCTCATCAGCATATAAATGCTAATTTATTTAAAAAACTGATTAATGAATAGTAGATGAACATTTATGCACATTTTAAAAAAGGGCTTGTGACAGACGACAACTAGCTTATGTCAGCATTGTTAAATATATGAATAAGTGCAGCATTATTGGATTTGATTCGGAAATAACATAAAAAATAATTTATCAATTAAGATATATAAATTAGACTTAAAAAATAGTGTAAGGTTAAGCTAAAGGTATATTACAGTTCTTATATTATTTTACTATATTTAAACCAGATTTGGGCAATAAAAAAATGAGAAAAGGGAACTTTAACAAGTTTTTTTTTTTTTTTTGATAATGATATATATTATGGACAGAAAATAAGACACTGACACATTGTGAGACACATACAAGAATGGGTAAGAAAATAAAGCTTAATTAAGAAAAGTTAAAAATAATGATAATAAATGTCATAGAAAAAGAAGAAAAATAATTTTTTAAGAGAGAGAAATATGGGAATAAATAAATATAATTAAGAATCATTTGAGTTAACAAAAAGATTTTATTAAATGGTTTGGAAATTATTGATATAATATGGAATGGAATTGCAATTTTAGATTTAACATGTATGATATATGAATTGATGGTTATAAAAAGATGTTAAATATTCTAGAGGGAATTCAGAAAAATAAGACAACCTTAGTACAGATATGTGGATAGAAGAGAGAATGGAAGGAGGGTGAATAAGTTTTTATATAAGGAATATAAAGCAAATTGAAGATGTTTAATATTTTGCAATTTATGAATAGTAATAAGATAACATGTAAGGAAAGAGCAAGCAACAATTTGAATAAGAAAGATAATAAAATATACTAAAGAAATGGACAGAGAATTTTGTCAGTTATCCATATAAAAAATAGTACTAAATGTGTTGTACTTAATTGCTGCTACATTATTGGAAAAAAAGTGAGGAAGTATTAATAAAACAGAGTGAGCAGATATGAAAATAAAGTTGATAATTATAGAAATAACCCAATTACAAAAATCTAAGTTATTTATGAGGGAAAACTCATCAGAGATCTAAAAGAATACATGAATTAATTATGTAAAGACTTGTTTTGTAACACTGTTAAGAAAGTATGAAAAATATTAAACATTTATTATTATTCGAATGTACACACAATCAGAAAGTATGAAAATAAAGTAAGCTTTTGTCTTGAGGATAAAGGTAACATTATAAAAATTGAATAGAAAGTAAATAGATTTGAAATTTTAGAGAGTATGCAGGTTAAAATAAGGTTAAAGAATAAAATAATGACAGTCACATAGTTTTGGGGGTTTATTGTGTAGTGAATTATAACTTAAGATTTTTAAAAAACTATCTACAAATGGTCTTGGACTTAGAAAATTCTCAAGAAAATATTCCAATTTTTTTCTGAAAATCAAATCTGATTAAAGAAAATTTCTTTTTTAAAACAAACAAAAACACACTCACATATATTTAAATTCCTCATAAAATAATATGTTCTAGTTATATAAAATATTACAAACAACATCATTCAATTAGCATGGGGTCATATTTTTAAGTTCAGTTCACACATGCTAAGAATTATTTTCTAAATACTCCAAACATAGATATCATTACTTAAGCTCAATTAAAACAGGCAAAACTCTATATCTATTGCCACTCAGTGCAAGCCAGAGTAATCAATGGATGCCAGAAGACTTGTGTATAAAATCCCCATCTAGTGCCTACTCACCCAATATCCCCAGATTAGTTTCTGGTTTGTGGCCTTCATGAGTGAGGAGCCTTGGATCTGAGAGCACTGCAACCCTGCAGCAGCGATCTTTTATCTCTACTTAACTACAAAACCATGAATCTCAAATTGAAAACACTATAATATTTTCAATTCAAGTATGTATAGAGAGTTTTACCTGTTTTAATAATGGTTATAAGCAAGCATAGGAAATGGTGATCATGTGATGTTTATTTACTTGAGCTCAACTGAAATCTAGTGTTTACTAATTTTTATTAACCATATAATACAGCACAATTAGTTTTCTTTGAGAAGTTTAGGCAACTTTTTACAAAAAATTAAGTATAAATGAATGTTTCATGTTGTAAAAATATGTGACCAAAACCGTAAAAGCTTATTATTAGATGGCATCAAGTTATATTGGCAGTTATATAAATAGTATTTGTTTTGCTTTTTCAAAATAATGTATAAATTCCAAGATATCTAATACTTCTTCCATTCTTATTTTATTGCCAACACACTTTTCATTATGCACTTTTTACAATGCTTTTTAATAACAAACAATTGAATTACAGTTGTGTATTATATAAAGTTATACAATGATAATTTGATCTAATATGCATAGTATTAAGTTTAGAATATTATAAACAATGATAACAGAGTGATTAGTGTATATTATATGTAATACAGAATTGTAATATAATTGTTTTTTCAGTTTTGACGATCTGCTAATCAGTCAAAACTGCCAATAAAAAGCATTGTGAAAAATATATAATGAAAAGTGTGTGTGTTAAATCTATTTGTTTTTAAATCTATTTGTGATGGTGAAATCCAGACATATCATTGCTTACCATTTTCTTATTTCACCAACAATCTTTTCAAATTGTGTATACTTACTATTAAATTAGATTCACTCATGGTATAACCATAATCAAATAATTTAATCTAATTATTTATATTTCAAATAAGAGTTCAGATCAGCCTGATCAAATATCCACTTATTCATTTCTTTGGCTGTTTATGGACTTCTTTAGTGCAAGAGTTTACAAGAATCAATATTTTTACAATCCATTTTTAGTGTGCAACTTACATATTCATAGATAAACATATAAAGACTATAATTTGAACAATTTTGAATGTTTTTTTAAGACACATCTTATATCTAAAAAATGTTTTTAGGTTTTTCATCACAACTCTGCACAAAGTTACTCTTTTCTGACTCTAAACTGTTACGGGTTTTATATACAGATTAAACATTTTGTCCCAATCAATTTTTTGCAGTGTATCATAAGAAACAATCCTAAAACTACAATATATACTCGATGTGTAAATATTTTGGAATAACAAAACATCAATTAATGAATTTTTCAGATCTTGTCAAGTTGAGTATTTTAAAGATCTTGAATCCATTGTTTTTATATGATGTTTTGTAATATCTAGATATTTAAAATTTTTCACTATTAACTCATTTGTAAACCCATCAATTTTTAAAACATTTTCCTGAATCTTTTTTTATTCTGTGAACATATTATCTAAGAAAGGCTTAAAATATTTTTGTTTATTAGAAGTGACATTTTATGTAAATTCTCAGACAAACTCTTGTATGACCTGTTAGGCTACAAGTGATGCCATCATAATTATTTCTACCCACTTCATTAAACAATAATAAACTTTATGTTTAATGGTAGACATAAAAAAAAATATTTGACAAAATATCTCGAAAGAGTTGAAATTACTTTAAAAGATTCAAGAAATAACTGCTCCAAAAAAATTATTTTGAATGATAAATGTATTGTAACAACTGCTTATATAACTAAATATTTAATGAAACCACCAATCTATTTTGCTAATCTATCTCAATATATATGCAGTTTATCCCATTGAAAAAAGAATTAGTTTTTTTCTCCAAATCACTTGCAATATTATTTTTGAATAATACATGTGTTGCAACATAATTTATCTAGTCACTACAAAAACTTAAAGGCATTAGCAAGTTACAACATAAAATATGACAATATTTTTCATACCTTTGCAGAAACTTCACAATAGAGCAATGAATTGACATTTAAATTTGTTTTTAATTGAGTAAAATTGCTATCAAAAACTGTGAAATAATTCAGATTGTGTATTGAAATGAAGCCATAAACCATAAGAATTTTTGCAAGTGGTTTTCAAGATTTTGTGATAGCAGAGAGAATATTGAAGAACCACAACCAGGCATTTTAAAAAACAACTGGAAATTAAGAAATTATATGAAAAGTTTCTGAAATTTTTAGAACTGATCACTGTGTGTCTGTCAGACTTATTGAAGGACTCATTGAAATTTCTAAAAATCATTGTCCAATACATTTTAATGGAAGATTTAAAAAAAAGGAAGGTGGCACATTTATGTCTCACTTGTTGGTAATAGAATAAAAAGATACTAGAATAGAGTACTGCAAAGATATGCAACAAACCATGAGTACAAATCTTTAATTTTTTCAAACATTAAAATGGATGATGAGGCATAGTGTCTTCAATATGAACCTTCAACGAAGTGCAGAATATAGATTGCTAGAAGAAAAAAAATTGTGACTGTAAATGAGCTGAATCAGAACATTGATTACAGGTTTTTTTTCCATGTGTCATAGCATTGGCTGGGACATGAACCCACAACCATCTGCAACAAACTACTTGCTTGCAAGGCGGTTGCGATGACCTCTCGGCTAACAATGCTATTCTAAAGATATTATTCACCATGAATGCATTTCTGAAGATCAGACTATAAATCCTAAAATACTATTTGAATATTTTGAATTATATATGGGCCAAACATTTGTTCAAGTGGTATGAATACTGTGATAAATGCTCTTAGTCATTATTGCACTGTAATGTGCAAACTCACATTCTTAAAATTTATTTTTTTCCAAAAAAAAAGCATTATTATGCTTGAAAAGCCAACATATTTTTCTGATGTACTTTCTGCAGACTTTTTATTTTTCCAAAATTAATGTTGGTCATGAAAGAACCCGTTAAACAGCTCCAAAATCATTTACAGCAGCAAATTGAGTCACAAGATTTTGACTAAGCAATATTAAATACATAACATAAATTCTGTCTTGATCTTTATTTAACTTCAGTTATATTTTTACTGTGATAAATTACATATGTAGATAAAATAACAAAATAAATATTGTTATAATATATACATATATAGAACATTAAAACAATCATTAAATATGTCATTGTATAGAAAACACTTCTCCAATTGTTCCTCATTAAGAAACAATGTCAGTGAAGGCAATATTCAATAAGCTTGTCAATTGTTGAATGATAAGATGAGAATTTGATTGTTTTTCTCTCTCTCCTTTTCTCTTTCTCTCACTATATGTATATAATATTTTCTAAATGTATCCATGCATAACTTATTGAAAAAAATATATAAAATATGTATATATATAAACCAATGTTTCATTTACATTTGCAGCAAGTAAAACTCTTTGATTTAATATATATATATATAAATATATATATTCTACCCTGTAATCTCGTGCATCCTCACTTCAGAATAGTATATGATATGAAATAAAATGGGTTCTAGCTCAGTTAATAGTTAATAAATAAAATATTCAGCATTAAAATTAAAATGTTTCACTAGCTCAAATTTAAAATACGAATAAGGTTCAGTTTATAAAAATAAATTAAATAAATATTTAATATTTTCATGAGACTTGAAGTGAAAATACAGTTGACAAGATAGATTACATTGAGCCAATATCCCACAGGATACTACCTCAATGGCATAAGAACACTATCCCCCCTTATTACTATTTCAAATAAACTCATAGTATTCTTACGACTTTAATAACTTCTACTCACTAAGATTAAACTAATAATTAAATCTTAATCTTCTATTTAATAATAATCTAGCTCAATAAAATAATCTCAGGTTCATAAAGTTTATTCTAAGTTAATAAAAATACGGTAGTAAAATATGAGAAGGGATGTTATGTCATAATCTACTACACTGAAACTAATAATAATAAATAATAATAATATTTTTCATTGTTTAACTAATTCTGGATCTTTTCTTTTCATTATATTTTTATTACCATGATAAAATAATAAAATAATTTTATATAATCTTTTATCTTCATGAATATAATAAATAAATACGTTGTAGCATTTGATAATCTGATAAACAAAAATGTGTGTGGCAACTGATAGCATATAATTTAATATAATATTGTGATAACTGATTTATGACCAATAAAACAATGTAAAATTATGATTATTTAATTATAATGAATACCAATAAAATATTTAAAATTCTTAAAATAATTCTCTATTTATCTTTTGTGCAAAATTATATATTTGTTTCAATTATTATGCATATATTGTGATTTCATGCAGTGATGTGGAGAAATAAATAACTCGGACACAAAATTTTTGAAATAACAAAATTTAACAAAGTTTATTACTAACAACAAATAAATAAACAATTTATTTACACTATTTACAGTGGATATCCTTAACTTTTTTACTTTACAGTTTGATCTACCGGGTTATAAAAAAAATAATTTATATTTCAATTATATCTTTATTTAGATTTAGGACAAAATTTTAAAAAAATGTTACTATTTGGTTTCTCATTATGGTTAACTTATTACAAATATATTTATCTACTTTATTAGCAATAGCATTTTATCCTTAATATTATTAAACTATCTTATTTTAAAAAATTCATACTTAGAAAACATTCTATAGAAAACAAAATTTTATAATGAGTATGGACTTCTCAAAATATTAAAAAAAATTTCATCTTGCAAAGTTAAAGATGTTACACAAAATATTATCCAAAATTCAGTACTAGATTTTAGTATTTATCACACAACGTTTACTAATCATAATATATTCTTCTTTAAGCCTTACTTTAGTATGATATAAGTGTAATCATCAATATATTTCTGTTAATCAATAAACAAAAAATATACTATGCATATTGTTTACATAATTTACTTTGTACTATTGTATTTTAAAAATATGCAATACTTATTTTTCTCTTAAAAAAATAATACTAAAGCTTTTAAAATTATTATCACTTTAAAGAAAATATCTTTGTTTAGATACTTTATTTTAAAAAAGTTTATATTTCATTTCCGAAATAAAATTCAAAATATATTCTATGATTCTTTTCTTTCCTTAGGATACTTTGGATCTTCAATTTTAAGTTATAACGTCCTATTCCTTCTAAGCAAATAAACCAATCTTATACAAAACGATAACATAACCTAAGTTTTAAATTATTTATCATTTCTCTTAAACATATCTTACTGAATGATGCAGTTACATGAAATAAAGATAGCGAAAACAGATGCATAGGATTAAGGAAGAAATCATGGCACAGTGCGAAGAGGTATGACATTTACCTGCCTAATATCCTCTAGTACAGGGACGATGTTAAAGCTATTTCTTCAACTTTATTAGAACATCAAATATTTAAAGAAATATAAACACTGTCCAAATAAAATGTGTATCAGTCATAGGGCTTTTTAACTATGCTGATATTTACATAAAGACTAAATATTATTTCCATTCCTTATAACATCCTATTTCTTAAAACATCATCTTGGTTTTCTGTTCACTAAGTACTTCCAAGCCACTATCTCAAGATTATTTCTCAAGATTTCCACATCTTACATCGATAAATAACTATCTGCATTCACAAAAACAATAAATAAAATTCATTAATAGTTAAACAATCTAGCTGTTCCACAAAAAAAGTCTGCTTACTTCATTATTCTATATGTCTAATCATATACAATCTACTTAGACAAGATTTGAATATCCTATAACATGAAAATTTTAAAAGAATCACATAATTATTTGTTATGTTGGATTATATCACTAATAAAAAAAAAAAAATCGTCGTATGCATATTTTCAAATCAATCCTATCTCATAATGTTTTTTAAAATGTTGTATGAAATGCGGTACATATAAGTAAAAAACTTTTACACTCCATTCTTCCAATTTATGGATGATCTAAAGAAAACAAAAAAATATATACACTATAAATTATGAATAGTTATTATTATTACCAATAACCTTTATCTAGTCATCGTGTTCAGTAGGCTTCCTTTATCCACTTGAGCATTGCAGATATAAAAAAAAAAAAATTCACACCCATATACTTTATATTAAAATATTTTTAGCTAAATTATTAGATTGTTATATTATAAAATTTTAATATTAATAAATTAATGTTTTTATGTTTTTCCTAATCTTATATAAAAATTTAGATTTAAACTAGGTTAACAAAATAAAAGGAATCAAAACTATAATTACATATTTTCTTGATGATAGTTCCTGATAAGTCCAAAATGTTTATTATTTTCTCTAGAGTTTTTAAAAATGTTCTCCTCCAAGCGCATTAAAGTTTAAAATAAAAATAATTATTAATCCATTTAGTAAAATTTATAGAAAATAATCCTTGGTTTTAGTATTTAGGACGATAATTATTAAATCATATTATTAATTAATCCCATGAAGCTTCTTAATCTTCTCTACCAATATTCTCTGTGTATCCGATGCATCAATCCATCTAATTTAACTTTAAAAATATTCGATAAACTTTTAAGTACTATTTGTATTTCCATGGATCCATCTTTTATTCAACTATGTGTTCACTTTTTTTATATATGTTTCCTTCTTGATACATTTAAACTTTCATTTGGTATTTTTATAAATCTCTTTTAAAATAAAAAAACTTCAAGTACTTTTGAACAAATCTTTTCTAAATACATTTTAAATAATTCAAAGAATGGATATTTTAATATCAAAAACGCTTCTGTAACATATTTTCCTGGGTTCTTTCTTTAATTCTTGAAAATATTTTTTAAAAATGTTACCTTCAGAAAGGATATAACATTTTACTCCTTTGAATATCATATTATATAAAATGATTCATGAAATATAATTGTCTTATTACTATTTAAAAAATAAATCTTGGATAAACTTATAAATAATACATTTCAATACATTTTTTAGACTCCGTATAATGTCCGAGCTGTGGTTTTTATGTACCAAAACAGTTCTTCGGTGAAATATTAATAAAGCTGTATCAATAAATATTTCAAATATTTTTTCAGCATTACAACTTATATCCATTTTATTTCGTAGTATATCCATCCTTTATTGAGTAGTCTAGGTTAAACTTCAGATAAAATACTACTGGCAAGTAACTTTTAAAAATTAGAAAATCATCTCCACGAAGTTTCTAAATATATAATTTTTTTTCTAAACTTTCCTTTTGCAAAATACTTCTTTAAAATTATCAATTAGTTTTTGCAAAATAAACGATAAGAAAGTACCAAAAAAAATTGACTAAAGTAAAAATTTTTAAAATACTATCTTTTTGATAGTTATAATTTACCTTTCTCCAGTTTCAATACATTATTAATCTCCCCTGATAACTTAGTTACGATGATATTTATAGTCTGTAAGAATACATATTCCTATTGGTTAATTCTTACTTTAGCTTGAGAACAAATTTACATATTTTTAGTTTATAGTAGAATTGAATTTCAAAATTAGAAATTATGACGTAATGAACTTAAAATATTATTTAAAATACCACTTTTAATTCAATTATAACTTTATTTAAATTATTTAATCTTTTAAAATAACTTTTAAAATAACATTTAATAACTTATTCCATTTCATAATATTCAATTTATCTATTTTTATTTAAATAAAATATTTAATTTTTATATTATGAATGTATTCATCTTTATTACATCACTTAAGCATTTGGAAATAACTACATAATATTTTAATATTCACTTCTATGATAAATAATCATTATATCCAACTCTATAATACACAAACTTTGTTATTAAATTCGAACAAGCGTGTGTGTGAAAGTATACATTAAAAGTCACATGATTAATAACTTTGACAGACGATTTTTAATCTATTTCTCTGCCCAGATTTATAAAATTGATACACTTATTATATTATATAAAATAATTATAAAAAATTTGGAAGAACAATTTAGAAAATATAGAATTAGATATAATTTTCACCATCACAAAGTTTATTTTAAAAATATACTATATTAATTTTGACTATTTAAATATGATTACAAATTTAAATATAGCATTTATTAAATTATACATTTTAAACTATTAAAATCGAATTTTTAAATATACTTTTAATATTTATAGCTGTGTTATTTAATATGGCCAGCTTTTACAACCATATGAAACAATATCTTAAGCTTTACATAACTATTTTTAAATGATTTTATATACTACGTATTCTCTTTAGTTTCAAATTGTACTTTAAAGATATAATTGACTTAATACAATTAACATATTAAAAGAACATATTCTAAATTTAAAATTTTTAGTAATTGACTGTTATGAACTATTACTGACCTATAGAAAAGGGCACAATATATATATACATATTGTAACTCTTTGGGTTACATGACACACAGCAACATAGTTGTGTGTGTGCATATATATAAAGAAAGTAAAGGAAAATTAGAAATAAACACATAAAATTTTTGTAGATATTTTTCTACTTTCACTGGGAATAATAATAACTGTAAAGATTTAAAGAACTCTTGATTTAAAATGGAATTTTATTATAAATTAAAACATTTAAAAAGGTCTAAGTAAATTATTATTATTATTTTGATTTTGAAATTTAAAACAAGCATGATTTATGTTTGAAATCTTTTAATTAAAACTTGTATAAAATATCTGTTTTTTAATTAGTGTTTGTATACATTTCTTTATGTATTTTTAAAAATCTTTGTAGATTAAAAATTCCAAAAAGTAGCTGAGTATTAAGCCTTTAAACATGTGCACTGCTTGATGGCATTCTTTCTTTGCAAAATCACATAAAATGTAGCATTACCGTGCCTGACTTTAAATTTTAATATGTATTTTAATTGTTTTTTTAACTTTTTTTTTTTGTTATGTTGTTATGATTATTTTTTGGTTGAACTTTTTTTTTTAATAAACATTGTCAACATTTTTTTTAAATTTTTTTATAATACAGACCTGGCTTGTAACTTTTACAGGGCCGGTTTTAATTTGATTAGGTAGTTAAAATGTTAGCTTTTTTTATACATTTTTTATAATACAGAGACACACATAAAAGGTAATATTACAGGGTTTGTTTTAATTTGATAAGGTAGTTTAGTTTAATTATTTTTGGTCTTTTTTTCGATGTTATTGCAGGTAACGTTTTGGTTCAACTTTTTTTTTTTTAATAAACATTGTCAACCTTTTTTTTTTAAAATCCAGACATGCACACACATATAAACAGAAAAAGAGCAATCAAAACTGTTTTGCTTTTAGAAAAATTGTTTTGCTTTTTTATTAATCAAAACACGAAATCAACTGTTTTTTGGGTGTCTTAAGGTTAGTTGATTTTTTTAAAATCATGATTTTTTTATGAATCCTTTAGCCATTAAGAAAAAAATAATGTTTTTCATAACACAAAAACACACACACACACATCTAAACACATAAATAGCAATGAAAAATGGTTTGTTTGGGTTTTTTTTGGTTTATTCATCAAATATGAAAACAAAATTTCAAGTGAACTATGAACAACAACAACAAAATAAATAGCCAAAAAAAAAAAAAAACAAGTTTCTAAAGAAGCTGTTGTTGATACTGTGGAGGATTAGGTCTCACAGAGATCTTTGAAAGGATGGCCAGGAAAATGTCTTTCTCCTTATGCAGACAATGCCAAATAAATTCTGCCAGGTAGTTGTCCAGCAATTTCCTGGTAGTTCTGCATTATTTGTGGTTTTGCCACTTCAACAGGCCCCAAAGGCACTCGATGTTTTGTGTGTGAATGCCTGTGGTCAGGTCCACAAAGTTGTAATGGTGGAACTGTCAGGTGTTGAAAGCCTGCACCTGCAGATCTACAGACTTGTAGCCCTGCCAACAATCAGAGTAGATAATTGACTCGGGATTCATGTAGTCTTTCAAGGCCTGTGTAAGTATGGATGCTGATCAGGAAGGAACAACTGTTAGAAAACCCCAGCTATCATGACATCTCCCCCAAAAATCTACTGCTGTGGAAAGACATGGCCCTGGTGGTTTTTATAATGATGCCACATAGTCTCGTCCACCTCAACAATCAAACCATGCCCACCTATTTGACAGCAAGGTCTGGCTTCCAGGCTCTCATGGCACAGCTCATGCAGCCCATTGTTCTAATACAGGATGACATTCTTGGACAAATCGAGCTCTGAGCACACCCCTTCAACAGTTAACTGTTCACAGCTCCAGTAGTAGATAACATGGCATGCTTTAGACAAGGGGCTTCTCGAGCCATCACACCAACTGTCATTATTCACAGAACACCTTTGATCACACGAATGCATCAAACATCTTAACTGATTTGTATTATAAATTTTCATCGATGATCCACAAATGCAGGTCTTTTCATTTATTATAATATTTTTTGCTTGCAGAAATGAAATGCTTCAAATTCTGTTGATGGTAAATCTTCCAAGCAGATGATTTTTTGCTGAAATGTGCCATTATGTTTGTCTTAAGAAGATGTTATTTGACACACGACCCTCTCAAAATTTGGTTTATTCCTATATTCAAACTACTTTTGTCATCTTCAAATTTCTCTCCAGGACCAATTGAACTTTGTGACAATTTTATTTTAGTCAAATTGCATGATTTCCATTTACCAGAAAAAAACATTTCAAAGTAAAAACTTTAAAACAGTTGACATCTCCACACCCTCACATAAGATGGGAGAAAAAGTTTATGTGTGAGAATTCACATAAAGTGGCTCCGAAGCACAAAACAGGTTCTAATATTTATGTGCAATGTCTAATACAATGTACAGGGTGTATTAGATATAACATATATCCTGATGGGGTGCTGAAATGACATTATGTGATTTTACACATAAATAATGCCATTAAGTGGCATGCAGATCTAAAGGATTAATACCAGTAGCTGTTAATTAAAAGTAATTTGAAGAGAGTAAAAATATGTAGATTACACCTTTGATAAAATTTCAAAGTTGCTTTTAAAAAGATTAGTGATCTTTTTGAAATGATAAAAAACTCTGTTTTCAATTAAGGTGTTTTCATCACCTCAGATGACTCATACAAAATGCTGATAAAAATATCAGTTCAGTCTGGTTTAAATTTGAAAAGCAATGGCCAAATTGGCCATATGCAAAGTCTGGTTTTCAGTCTTGGCTAAATATATTTTGTAAGAGCTGGTCAGAAGGCTTGGCTAATAATATTTTTGAGAAGCAGAATAGCTAGCTGCAGAGTTACCTAGCCAGAATTGAACAAAGCTTCCATGACAGGAGAAAGCAGCTGCTCTACAGTTCAATGATGGAGTTTGGATTCACATAGAGAAAAATGACCCAGAAGACAGCTGCTTGCCTGAAATCTATCAAATGAAGATAGTTTGATAACCTGAAACCCATGGTTTGCCAACAAATCTGAATTATACCTATCTCAATGATGACAATCATCAAAAGAGAAAGTTTGAAGAAATTGGTATACATATGCTGCTGTTTATCTATACATGCAGGGAACCACAGATAAATGTGTCAAGTGTATATACAGTGAGTTATTTTATTTTAATATTCTTTGATCTGAAATGACATTTTCAAAATTAGAAATGATATGGACCAGTATTATCCTAAATTGTTTAAATTCTATATTTTTTAAAAAAAGAGTAATACAAATAAATAACTCTGCTTGGATTAAAAAGAGTCAAAATTAAAATCTTTTAGAGAAATTTAAAGAATAGTTGATTCTAAAATCATTATAATTAAAAGCAACCTGTGACAATCATACATATATAAAGAGAATAATTCCATATCAGTTAAAATATGTATATTTTAAAAGATAAATAAATTTTGCTTGAATAAAATTATTTATAGATATTTCTAAAACTCCAAAATCTTTTGGAGTAGAAAAAATAAATTTGCCAGAGTATATTTTCTTAAAGACATTTATAATTGACTGAGAGTAACCTGATAAAAAAAGAACTTTTCTAACCAAATTGACTTTATATATATATATCAAAACTACCCCAAATCTAAAATTAAACCAGACCAGAATAAAAATAACATTAAAACACAACCTAAGGTTTCACTGCTACAAGCAGACTTCTCAAGTGTAAAGAAATAAAAAATAAAAAAAACCACACATTATATATACTATTAAAAACTACCCACAAATCCATTCACTTCCCATCCACCCTTAATATTAAAAGAACTCTTAAATAAGTTAATTGCTTCAGAATAATAAATTTTCAATAATAAAGACTCTTTAATTCTTGTGTTTTAATATTATTTTTATTCTGGTCTGGTTTAATTTTAGATTTGGGGTAGTTTTGATTTTATATTGACTAGTTTAGCTTTATGCTTGTAATGTTTATATATATATATATATATAAAGAACTTATAAACTGATATTTTTTAAAAAGAGAAAGAAAAGAAACTATAATCATTTAAAGATAAAATTTGATACCTAATTTTAAATTATATCTATAATTTGTTACACATGTGTGAATTTAATGCATTTTAACCAAGAAGTAATTAGTGTGTGCCTGCAATTCAATGTACACACACATGTATGTTAAATATGCTGTTACATATTATAAAAATTACTGTCATTTATTATTTTGCCAATTTGAAAATGACAACTAAAAATGTTTTGTAACAAAAGCAAATATGTTCAGAAATTACATGCACACACATGTATGTGTACTTTATATAGCAATGCTTGTCAAATATAACATGTAAAATTTAATCATTTTTATATACTTTTGTCAATTGAAATATATTCATGTAATAATAAAATGTGCATCTGTGCACCTATTTGGAACATATACGTAAATCATAATGTAATAACTTGAGTTGTGTATAATAATTTTGTAAATCACAAATGTGATTTTTTTATTGTATATTAATCAAAATCAGATGGATAATTGCTATGTGAAGAGCCACATTCTAAAGACCTTAATATCATTTTTATTGTTAATAAATGTATTCAATTGTTAAAATTGTATTCCATCATCTTTTGTCACCATCACAGTACTTGAGTTTATGTTCTGAGCTATATTTGAGCATAATGGCTGATTATATAAATGGGGTTGTATTATTAGTGCAAGGGGTATTCCAGTATGACATTGTCCTGGTATGGCACTAAGATTATATTCTTTAAAGCCCATGCACTACATTTTATTTTATTGTATTTTAGTCATAGAAATTAAGTTTATAGCTGGCCAGTACATTAATAGTACTAAGTGGCCAATGTAGAACATTGATGACCATCATGTTTTAATGGCCCAGCATTATTTTTTATGATTATGTATTCTAATGGATTAGCACTTAAATTGGTGCATCCAAATTAATGTTTACATAATTGCTGCAAGCTGTCAATGACTCAATAATTAGCCTGGTCTACAGAAGATCCATTTCCAATTTAGTCAACAGATTGACTGTTCTTTTATATTTTGTATTGTTCAAATCCAGCCACAAGGTGGACTATTGATTTATTGTATTAATGTATTTTCATTGATCATTCATAAAGATGAATGGTTGTTTTACTTTTGAGTATTACTTACTTTTACTTATATTGATAATGCTGGTGAATTTATAATTATACTTTTAACTAATCTCTTCTGATCTTCTAACTGTGATGATCTCTCAGGTTGATCTATTATGCTCTTCCTTTTTATATTAAATTTTAGATTTTTTTTCTTGAGGATAAACAAATTCCTCAGATGATTTAAACCCCAATTTTCCATAGAATTAGAAATGCCTATCCAACCAGGGCCGATGATATTCACATACTGATAGCCATCATTTTAGATTATTACCCTGAATACCCCATCCCATTACAAAGTAGCTATCCAGCTGAGGGCCAATGATGATCATGTACTGGTGGCAATAGTTACAATATAGTGTTAAAATGGTGGTGAAAGTTGTTGAGCTTGAAGATTAAGAAGCTTAATATCTCTAGCTCACTTGAAAAGTGAAGAATATTTGTAAATGCACACATAGTAAGAGATGATGATCTAACTTTCTAATGTGAATGAATGTTCATAATATGTTGTAATTGAGATCAGGGATGCACTGATAAAAATAAAAAATTGAAGATATATATACTAGATAAATTTCAGTTATAATTTAATTAGACAAATAATTAAAACTGGCAATTTCATATTAAAATCACATCATCTAGTAATAGTATTTTTATATGACTTATTTTAAATTAGGGTGGAATTACTTTTAGCTCAGTACTCTAAATTTTAAGAGTACTAAACTAAAAGTGGTTCAACCTTTAATTTAAAGATGAATCAGATAATACTAATACTAGAATAACAGTTTGCAATTGTACATTTTAATTGCTTATTTGCTTAATTATATTAAAGCTCAAATTTATCTAAATGAATATACAGAAATTCTTATTATACTTTCAATGTTAATGTTCATGAAGACTGAAAAAGCTTATAATTAATATATAAGTGTATTAATATTTTACAACTTCATACTTATTATAGCATGATAAGTAAACAAATATTCTTTTTATTTGATTATTATCAAATTATTACTAATAATTTATTAAAAAAATCATATGAAATATTACTCTGGTGTCCTAAGATCATCATCATCAGAATGCCACTTTTTTTATTTCTTAGATGTATGTATTTCAATATTTGCATATCAGCTAGTATAAGAATTAGAAGAAAACCTAATGTTAATAAAAGAAAATTATGACAGACTTTGAATTTTTTTGTAATCATAATAAGCAAACTATTTCTATTGGGTTTGTTTTTAACAACACGACACCCTGTTTTAAATTTCAAAATTGTTTATATAATAATAATTACCTTAATTTTTTATATATGATGTAGTCTTGGTTCATTATTTTTTAAACAATGGAGAAAATATGTGATACTGAAATTTAATAATACCATAAACTTTCTAAAAATTATAGATAAAAATTAATTGTATGATTATTTACTGAAAAACATGTAAAGTACAACTCAGAATTTTATAATTCAAAACATTCCACATCTATAATTTGCAAAAAGTTATGTTGCATCTATTGATTACTAAGGCTTGCACTTGGTGGCACTACTGTATCGAGAGTTTGGTACTCTTATTAACAGCATGTGTAAGTATATGATAATGGTGATCATGTGATGTATGTGTATGTTTATTGAAATAGTCAGCTGACAATATTAATGTGGAAAACAATTCTTGCACACAAATGTAGAAAATTTAAGAAGAAATAATAATATCTAAAATAGATTTTCATAGTTAAAATGTGAAAAATACTAAATAGTAAGCAGATAATTCAAGATTACATTTGAATCAAAATTTACCACCAAAGCTATATTTTATATATATACAAAAAGTTTATGAAAGTATGTGCATATAAAAATCTATACATACAAATAATAAAATACTGAAGCTTTCTTTAGCATAAAAATTAAATAATCATAAAAATCTAATTCAAAGTCATTATCTTTATGCTTATTAAGTTTCAAAAATGTATATATATACAACACAGGTTAATAATTACACAACGTTTCAAGTAGTAGTATTCTCCACTCATCTTCAGATATTGCTGGCCTATATGCACAATGACAATATCCACTTAGAAGTTGAGCTTGCACCTTTAGATTCTTTAATATTGAATTTAGGGCAAACGCTCTACTAACTGAACTATTCTGTCAAAGATATTCAAGAATCTAAAGGTGCGAGTTCAACTTCTAAGCAAATATTGTCACTGTGCATATAGGCCAGCAACATCTGAAGAAGAGTGGAAAATAATAGTATTCGAAACATTGTGTAATTACTAACTTGTGTTGTCTATGTATATATATTTCATAATAATTTTATGAGATTTATCAAAACTTTAAAATAAAAAAAGAACATTTAATAACTTCTTTACACTCACAAATTATAGGTTTCCAGAAATATAATTAAAAGTTGTTTATTTTAGTAGACTTGAATTAAAATAGTTTAGAAACTTAGTGTTTCCTTATTTTTTAAAAATACTTCTTTAATAAAAATTTATGATAAGCCATATTGGTACTAAAGCTTCAAAAATAAGTCAGAAGTTAAATTTTCATATGCATTTATTTTGTATTTTGATTAAATCTACTGTAAAAAGATTAAAATAATATCTTAATCTGCTAGTGAAACTTAAAAGAGGTGATTAAATGCTATGTTCATCAATTAAATCATTTAAAAATTTTATTATATAATAGGAGAGAACAAAATGAAGGACAAAATATTACAAAAAATTATTGAATCACAAATTTCTATAAATTATTTTTATTAAAATTTATACCTTCATGTGAAAAATGAATAGTGAATTAAAAAATTCAAGTTTTCCTTGTCAGTTCATGTCATTCTATGGAGAATCATTTCGCAAGTCTGAGAACTACCTGAATGGAAGAAAGAGTGAAGCAATCTTAGGCCATTGTTGTCTTTAAAATAAGTCTTTGTTAAGCAAAAACAAAAACAGTGCTTTGTGACCGAGTATGAAAATGATGTTTACTTCAGAATATTTAAGAATACATATGGTAACAATAATGAACACATCCTTAAGAATTCACAATAGAAATTCAATGAAATTATGTGCATATTTTGGATAAAAAGAAATTTTGACCATAATTCCAATCAATGTAAAAAATATATATTTAGAACATTTGTCGTATGAAATTTTTTAAAAAATAAATTGATTTTCTTAAACTTCAAATGTATATATTTTCTTATATAAAATGTAAAATTGAATATATTGTTAATAGTTTAAGATATTTGACTTAGCAAGTACATTTACCTGAAATATTAATTATTCTAAATGAAAACTTGCTAATTTAAATAAGAAGTATTAATTGGATTATGAAAAAATATTAATTTAGGCATTAAATTTATTTGCTAACTTTATCGTAAAATAGGATGAATAATCTATCATCCTGAGTTTAAGATAAATACAGGTTACCAAAGAAAATATTTAAAAGATGAAAACTTACCTATCTTATATTAAAAGAATAATAAGTACAAATTAAAATAATGATTTTATGTTACAGTAGAAATAATTCTGGCTTAATTTTAAATACACTAAATTTAAAATGCAATATTTAAATAACTTTAAAATAATATCAAAATTTATGCATCCATATATAGATAGCTCTATTATTGAAATGTTAATTAGATAACATTTATTTATTGAAGGCACAGTAGAATAAGATTAATATTATTACAATTATTTTAAAGATTTTAATTATGAGACAGATAATAAACATATATTTTATTGTATTGTAAATGCAATATTTCTTGTGTAAGAATGATTGCCTTTATTTGAGATCATGTGCTGAGATGCATGTATCAATTTATTGTTCCATCATTTAAAGATATTATAGATGACTATTCCTTACTTGCATGAACATCAATGATCAATGGAAATAATAATGATTTTATAATATAGTCAAGTATTAGTATTTAAAGGAGTATATTACTAGAAGAAAAGACTTCATATTTCTTAGCATATGAGATGTATTTATTCTAATATTATTAATTAATGATTTACTTTGAGATAAATTTGTTAATGAAAATGATACTGCTAAGACAGTATGCCAGAATATATTTTAAAAATTATGACATATATATATATATAAGAGATGTTTTATTCTTATAAATGCATTAAAAAGTAAAAGAAAATGCCAAAAAATGAACTTTCTTCAGTTGTCACAGTATTCTTGATAGTATAAAATAAAAATATGCAGCATTCATGTTTAGAAACATTCTTAGACTATTTCTGAACCCGAATGCCACATACTTTTATTTTAGTTGCATAATATCAAGAATAAAACAACCAAGAAAAAAAAAAAAGTACTTTTTAGTGCATTTTTTAAAATACATTTAAAAAATATATATTTTTTTCTACTTTTTTATTTTGTAAGAAGGTTTAGATACAATTTAGTAGTGCTAAATAGTAATCACAAATTAAAATTGTTCATTTTTTTTTTTGCTAAAATTGTTTGTAAACTCTAAAAAAATGTATTGTCATCAGAAATACATATGTATGCAAAATTTCTAAATATATCAGAAATTAGAAGTCATTAAAAATTGAGTTACAAGAGTTTTCAGTCAGATAAAGTTAAATAAAAGCATATAATAAAGATTTAATTAATCCTAATAATTAAAATTTATGCACAGTGATTTGTTTGTTTATAGAAATGAATAAAAAAGAATTAAGTTTAAAAAAAAGTATTATACTTTAGAATATATTTTTACTGATTAGTAAACTTAAGATCTTTTAAAGTGTCAAGATTTATAAAATTTCAGGTAATATATGAATAATATGGATTTACATTTCTTAAGATGGTAGATTGCATCTAAAAAGAATCAAATTATTATTCTGCTGCCAAAAGTTTATCTAATAATCAGCTATTGATTTGTTGTACAAAGTATGAATAAAAACATCCTGTGCATTTGTTAGCATTTTGGCATGCAATATATTTGATTGCATAATACTCATGAAAATAATGGCATGACATAATTATTTAAAATGTTAGAAAAAAAAACCCCAGAAAGTTGAAAAAAATAAGTGCAAGAAAAAAAAAAGAATTTTATAAAAATAAAAGAGTAATATATATTAAAAATATAATGACCATTCCTTTTGATGTGCCAAATTAATAATAAGAGGAAAATTTAATCTTGGTAATTTACATAATTATAATATTAACATTTCAGAAATATTACCAAATTTATCAATTCCCATTTTGCTGTAATATCTTATATAAATACAATTTATCCACTCTAACTTTGAACACTTTTTAGCAAAAAACTATTTATTGTATAAAAGGTTTTTTGATAACTAACATGCAGGCTATATATATATATATATATACAAACAATGTAATATATAGGGTATTTTGAACTCAGATTTTCATATGACCCTCAACTTTCCATACTATCTCATACCTCTGATACACTTGACCACATATAGGTCTAAAAGACAAATAATCACCAATATACGTAATTCATGCTAAACCTGCATCCATCAGTTGGCCCAGATTATCATCTCTACACATATATACAATAAGTGCTCAGATATATATTAAGATAGCCAATCCTCATATTTTAAAGGACAGGCTTTAATCCATTCCACCCTCCTACTATTCAGCCATCCATCCTATTGAAAATCTGATGATGGAATGCTCAAAGCCCACACTGATGTGGACTGTTTTGCTAAAAAGTGTTCAATTTAGAGTGGATAAATTGCATTTATATAATATTAACATTTGTCATATTACATTTGTTTATATTAATAAAATTGTCACTGCTGTTTTATAAATTAATTCTCTCTAAATATTTATTGGATTGATTAAGTAATGGATAAAGATTATAATATTCAGCAGTTATGCAAATCAAAGATTTAGCAGGAAATATAGTATTCAATGTAATAATAAAGTTGGATCAGATATAATGGAGAACAAATGAAGAATACTGAGGATGACAATAAAGAGATATCAAGTTCATAATGAAAAATCTAATGTATGTTGATAATAAATGCAAAATTAACATTATTTGATATTTCAGGATAGATGACTATAAAGGAAGTGAAATATATTATATTGTTATACCAATTAAATAATTCAAGTACTATTGTTTGATGTTGTCCTGAGATTTTTTGATGAATTAAATTTATTTGCAAGTAAGACACTATTCTAGATTTGAATCGAGGAATAAGAGGAGATACTTAGAAAATGGAAAGTAAAGCCTCAAATAAAATAAGAATTTTAGAAATGTATTATAAGTTAAATGAATTTTATATAAGAGGTGATCAACTGATGGAAACATTTTTTAACATGCTCAGAAAGGGTCAAGTGATTGTTACAATATATATAATTTTAATACCACAATAATTACGTGTGTTTAAGAATTGAGATTAACATTAATTATAGCTGTTTTAGAAAATCTCTTATTGGCATTTGCTTCAATTTTAATAATAAAAGTAGATAATTCACTTAGAAGAAAATGGTGGCATGCTAATTAAATTATTACCATAGAAAAAAGAAGAAGCTGTTATGATAGTTTTATTTCGATTCTGAGTAAACTTCATAAATATTTTTGGCCATAAGATTTTTTTAATGATCTAAGTAAAATCCTAAACTTAAAAGAAATTTGGGAAAAACATTTTTAATAATAAATCATAAAAAATATTTTTGAAAAATTATAAGATTATATATTAGGGGTCAGCAACTTTTTAAATATGGAAAGTCATTTTATTTAAACATCACGGCAGAAAAAAATAATAAAAAAACAAATCACAAGGGAGAAGTTAAAGAATAAGTTGATAAAAAAAATATGGATTTCTGAATGTGGTTGTTTTTGAACATTTATTTTAGTAACAGAACATAACTGAAATCAATATCCACATCATGAAATTTGAAATTTCTATTATTTGAACATTCACTGTATTCAACAATTATAAGGCTGAATACAAGGACAAATGCCAAAAAATACATTTTTCCCTTTCTAGAGTCATGAAAACAAAATATTTATTTACAAATTAGAAATAAAATTAAAGTTTATGTTTCCGTTAATATTATGATAAAAAAGCTACAAGCTTAAGATCAAAGAGCTATGTATACATGTTCACTAGATGGAGCTTATCACTAGTTCCAAAACAAGCTTTAATTATAAGTGCCGAAAGAGAAAGAATTCAAAATCTCTAGGATTTATAGAGATTTTGAATTCTTTCTCTTTCGGCACTTATAATTAAAGCTTGTTTTGGAGCTAATGGTAAGTCCATCTAGTGAACATTTTAGTACAAGCTTAAAAGCAAGTTACACAATTTGTGTCTTGTTTTATTAATTATTATAAGCCATGTATACAGCTTATTAGCCACAAATTGCTGATCTCTGTTTAACATATTTTAATTTCATATTTATAATTAGAATTTATGAAAATTTAATTATCAGAATATTATTCAACAATGAACAAATTTATTATAACATATGTATATTTCTACGGATGTGTAGTAATAATATTTGAAGTATCAAAATTAATGTAATAAAATGTTATGTCAGTTCAAGAAATTATAGAATAACGGAAAAATAACATCTATATCTATGGCCTTGATTTTGAGGCTAAATAAAGCAGGTGATGAATGTGGAAAAATAAAGCAGGCATGAATGATAAATAGCTTGCTATATTTAGTTTCAAACTTTCGAATCAGTGCAAAGGAATGTATGCTATATAATCTTAAGACTTCATGATAAATTTTTTAGCTGTATATGTTTGTGAGTTTATATATATTGTTTATAAAAAAAATATGATTATATGTATTATTATTTTTTATTGCAGGAAAAATCCTTGGCTCCTGTTCTACTTTTAATTTAGATATTGATACAAGTATTGGTTTAGTGTATTGGATAAACGAGGAATATCAAAATCGTAGTTTTGGTCTTACTTTATTAAGAATTGTTAATGAACATATTGGAGATCGCAACTTACTTATTAGTGGCCTACCAAAATATTTGGAAAAATTTGAATTTAGAAGTGGATTTAAAAAAGGTGAAATAGTCCAAAGATTTTCTGGTAAAATAAAAAGTGAATCAAATCTTTATGTTAATGATATTAATTTTGAATCATTTTCACCAAGTTTACTAGATAAAATTCTTAAATATGACAACGATTTATGTTTAAATACCAAATCCTCTTTATTAAAAAAATATTTGACTCAGGAATATAGTTTAACATTATTAGCTTCTAAGAATGGCAAATTATGTGGCTATGGTGCCATAACAGACTGTGTTTTTGCATCCAAAATACAACCATTATTTGCTGATGATTCTGATATCGCAAAATTACTTATTGTAAAATTAAGTGAACAATTTCCTCCAGCTGATAAAAATGGGATTTGGCTTGAACTTCCAATTAAAAATGAGAGTGCTATTAAAATTGCTACATCATTTGGTTTAACATGTATTAGAACTATGCCATATATGTTCATGCATGATAATGTTTTACCACATCACCCAAAAATATATACCAGATATCTTTGGCACACTTTAAAACATAACTAACTATTATTATATTGAATTTTGAAAATTAATATATATATATATATATTATAAAATTTTAAGAAATTGAATGATTATTTAGTTTGGTACCAATATCTAAAACACTGTTTAAAGTAATGATTGTAATAAATAAAGTCAAGTCCCTTTAAAGTTTTAAAACTATTTTAGATTTTTCCCCAATATAAGTTAAAAAAATTACAGTGAATGGCAAAAAAAAAAAGGATCTGTGTTATCCAAAAAGCCTTATTTAAATAAATAAAGCTGATCTGAAGTGTATTGGTTATTGAAACTGCTCTACAATTTATTTATGGATAATATGGCATAATGATTGATAATAATTATCTGTTTTAAGTAATGTTAATATTCTATTATAATGCTTAACATACACCCAATGGCAATAGAATTTATTACATCATAACTTGGTGTCTAAATGTTTTTACTTGACTAAAAAAAAACTGTCGATACTATAATAATGCTGATTCAATAATTCTCTTATATTCTGTGATATTTTCAAGTTTTGATTCAATACTAAAATTTATGCATGATAGTAAATCATATGGATATATTTTGAAAAAGAGATTGATAATGAAAAAGTAAAAGATCTATTGATACTACTTATTTATGTCATTTTGCAATTTGCGATCGCAGCTATCAGAAATTGTATTGTGAACTAAAAAATAAAAAAGTAGAAAATTATTTTTTTTAATAATTATTTTATTTATTACTTTTTATCATGGATAATAACAACTTCAGATATTGTTTGCTGTATTTATAAATTTAAAATATGATGAAACAATATTTATAAAATAGAATTTTCTTTTTATTTATAAAGTGTAAAAGTTAAACAAAAGTATAACACAAGTTCAAATCAAGAAAACTATAGTTTAAGATATTAATCAATCTAAGTATTCTGAAGTCTCTCAATTTCATGGTAGGGTTGTTTTATAATTATATTTTATATGGCTTTTCTATAAATCCCAACTGAATGTGGCTGATCAAATTTTTTATTCTTCATTGAAAAATGGCCAACAACCTGGAAACAAGCTTGTTGTTCAGCTGAGAAATTAAAATTCTTATATTTAGGTCTTTTTGATTAAATTTGTGTTATTTTTTGAGAAATGTATCTATCTTAATCATGTAGTATTATAAAATATTTACTATTCCTGATCAATAAAATGTAAATTTTGCATTTTCTATTTAAATTGCATTTGATTAGTTTGGAATATATTAGAATAAAAGTTTTAAAACAAAAAAAAATATTTACAAATTTTGCATGTTTTTGCTATTTATTATATATATTAAAAAGTTAGTATAGTGAATAGATTGTATTTTATAAATTTTCAATCTGTAATTCCCTTTAATAGAATATCAGTGTTAAGGAATTTCACATAAATTAACTAAATTTAAAATACAGTTCAATTTCAATTTATACATTGAAGGAATTGACTATATATTAACATATTTTTTATTTAAATATTTAACTCATAGGGTCTAAAAAATTAAAAATATATAAGTAGATAACTAGAATACTTTTCAATCAAATATCAGAAATCTAATATCAATGCAACACTACAATTAAGCAATAAATAAAAATTATAGTGTTGCTTCAACAATAGATTATTTAACCTCTATTAATTTGATTAAGTTTAAGGGCTATAATGATCTATTATATATATATATATATATATATATATATATATATATATATATATATATATATATATATATATATATATATATATATATATATATATATATATTCAGTTAACTGTTGGAACTTATGATATAATATATTGTAACAGGCTTAAAACAAGACTAAAAATAGGGGGAAATAGAAAATGTGAGATATGGGCATATCTACAATATCCTAAAGTCATTTAAACTCATGGTACATGAATTTATGAAAAATATTATTTTTTTATAGAAGCTATGTATTACCTCATAAATATCTTGAAATAGCAAGCATTTAGTCTTGGGTTTTATTCATATAACTACACTTTGATTAAATGCTTAACATGGAATATCCATACATGCAAATAAAACTCAAATACTAATAGTAAATAATAATACACATTACAATATCTTCTTCCTTCCAATTAAATTCTTCCAACATACTCTTGTCTAATACTTTATTCCCAGGTGTCTTAAATCATGTACCTTCTAGTCATATTATCAAACCCATCCAAATTGGTCAGGAAAAAAACTAAGACATATAGATTGTCTAGTGATCAAAATAAAATTTTATTAGTTTGTACTCTACTATAGTTTTTAATTATATTTTGCAATTCTACATGAACTTGTTCGGCATGATATTTATGCAGTTAATATTTGCTCTTCATTTATTGCACCCTTAAACTGTGTCAATGAACAAAATGGAAATGTTTTAATATTAAAATATTAATTTATTCATAAAACAACAACAAAAATATGTGTACAGTTGATATGTTAGAATCCCCCCTTCTCAATAAAATAAGTTCAGTATATATTCTAATCAATGTTTATCAACAAAATATAAGCTATTATATGCTATATACATTTGTTTGTAGGGGGATGGGGTAGAACAAAATATGTTTGTGGCTTCATTGTGTGTGTGTATATATATATATGCCTTGGAGGTTTTGCTGAAGGTTTATGATGATGGTGTTTTATTTGTATTTATTGTTTGGACTATTGAGTGTCTAGAAAAATTTAATTTTTTTAAAATATTCCAAATACATTCAACTGTTAGTAATAGCACGTCAGAAAGGTTAGTATATGCACAATGTTTCAAGAGATATTATTCTCCGCTTTCCTTTAGATGTTGCTAATACTGTCAGTGATCAGGCCAGCAACACCTGAAGAAGAGGGGAGAATAATATCTCTCGAAATGTTGTGCATATACTAACCTATTTGATGTGCTATTACTAACAGTTGAATGTATTTGGAATATTTAAATAAAGTTAAATTATGCCTTGGCTGTTATGTCCAAATAAATATTATAATTAAATTTAACATTTTTAACTTACATTTTTTATTTTTTTACATCTCATATTTTTTACTAATTTTCAACTTTTGATATTTTTATTAGTAGTAAAAATAATCTTGTTTAAGAAATAATTATTCACCCATATAATAGATACAATAGATAAATGTATTAAATAAAAACATAATTGAATAACAAAGGCAAAACTCTCCATACAGTAGTGCCACCCTGTGCCAAACAGGATAATTGAATAATATATTTAGATCTGATATTGCTAAAATTGTAGGGGTCACTATCTAAAAATTATATTAAAATTAATTTAAATTTGTCCTTTATTTTAATAAGAATTATTTCATTTACAATTTTTGAAAACAATCTTTTAAACTAAACTTTTTATTATTATTGAATAATTATTATTTCATTATTTTTAATAAAATCTGTTTATTCATATTTTTTTATTGGCTTTATGATTGAGCCAACTTATATGTGTATTATTGATTTTGGTATTCTGTAAAAAAAAATTTACAGTCAAAAAATAACCCATGATTTTAAAATAATTAAGAAAGACTTGTATAAAATAATATAACAAATTAAAATGTATAAATGAAGAAAAACCACCAAATTTGGACTATCAGTATTGCTGTCCAAAATATGCAATCAAATATATGTCTTAGTAGTCCCGACATGGAACTAGATGGATTTACAAATAAAATGTTTCTACTTTCTTTTATAAAATGAAATATTTACAAAACTGTCAAGCTAAAACATCTGAAATTTCATTATTTTAACTGCTTTCATATGACACAATTACTGCTGAATAACTTTTATTATATTCTAATACTTAATTCTCTGGACAAAATTCACTTGGACATACTATATAGCCTTGTTTCTTTGGTTATAGAGGGTTTACAATTGTGTATCATGCTATGCAACAATGGTCTTGACCTTTTCACTTGAAACTCTCTTGGTAATTCATTTCCACAAATTGTACCTTCAAATTAGCAAAATATTTGTAATTCACATTTCAGAATTATGTTACAATTAAAAATAAATAATACAATAATGGGATTAAAAATCAATAAAATAGTAAGAACAGACAAAGCTTGTATATTTATATTCAAAACTCAAAAAATACATTACATTTATTAAGTGACAAATATATCTTTTTCTATTATTATTTAATTTTTTTATGCATCTTTTAATGTCCTGGTTTATATCTCTGGGAATGTGCATACATCAGGTTACCTCTGTAGTACAATTGTTGTAATGAAAAGCAATGAAACTTGATGAGAGTGAATTCTAAATTGATCCAAGAATTAATGACATTCAGAAAAATACAATTGCTTAAACTTTATAGATATAAAACAATATTTGGAAATGATGATTAAATACTTAAGGTGTTATTACCCTGGACATATAGAATTAGAGCATGAAATAGCCAATCCTATAAATTTAACCATTTTGATAAGTTTACTCTTAAGAAATCATAATGATATCAAGTGGTAGTCTATGATTAATAGAAAGCTATTATATGTCTCTATCACTGAATGTCCAATAATTATCGATTAAAAATAATAATAAAAAGAAAAAAGATATATATCAAAAAATGTCAGTCAAAACAAGTTTTTTAAAAGGTTAATGTGTACACATTTTGTTTTTTTCTTTTTTTTAGTTTGTCATGCCAAATTCCAACAATCCATCAGTATTGTTTTATTTTTTTTTGTTTGTTTTAATACATATATCGGTACTTGTGACTTTTGATCCATGTGGCCACCAGAGGCGTTGGTTGGGGTCAACCACAGAAATACTTGAGTAGGGGCCCCAAATGCAGCATTGCAAATTCCAGCCAAAAGATGGTGCTGTTCACAATGCGTAAGCATAGGAACATTCCACCAGCTGGCTGGCAGCAAAGCTGCCCGATTGGTGGCGCTGGTCAGTGCGTAAGCCCATTTAGCTTACATTGTCTGCTACCAGTAGATACCAAGAACCTAGGTGGTGCTGATTGCCATAAACACATCTAGCTTATGTGTCATCTGCTAACAGCAACTACAAAGATTCTAGCCCACTACGTGGTGCTGTTTCTCCATGGTTACACACGGAAAAACTACGCACTGATAGAGTTTATGTACATACTACTTAAAATATGAATGGCGTATAATGTGCAGGTGTGAATAACTAAGAAGCTACAACTATTTAAATATTCTTTCAAATATATATGGCATATACATTGTACATAATGAATGCTTTATAAGAATTTTATTAGCATTTGTTCTCCTGTGGACCATTTATTTATATGTAAATGTATTGATGCCATTATCATTAGTGAAATTTCTTAATTTTTCTTTTGACAAATAATTTGTAGTTATAATTACAAGATACATTTGAGATATAGGTTGTTATGTTAATGTTTCATATATATTATATGCAAGTATTTATATACATAAACAAATAAATTTTTTAATCATTTATGAGTTTATTATATGAAGATATTTGTTAAAGTTACTATAATTTTGTGATAATTAAGGATCACCTGTAGCATAAAAGAGGATTAGTTTAAGATGTCTACATTTGGCACTTTAAAAAAAAGAAGTGTAGTTTAGGAAATATTTTTTGGACTGCAAAGTTAATATGATCCTAACTTAAAGAACATATCTTTGATATTGAACCATTTAATATTAGAAATGATATTATTGTTATCATTATTATTATTAATAATATTAATATCATCTATCTTATTTATTACTTTTTATAACCCACTATGATGTTTTCGATTGCCCCAGCAATCTTCTTCAGAACTTCTACTTGTATTTCTAAATTTTAAGTAGAAGTTCTGAAGGAGATTGCTGGGGCAATTGAAACCATAATAGTGGGTTGTAAAAAAGCATTGTAAAAAATAATAAAGAACAAAGATGATATTAATATTATATGGATTTGACAATGTAATAAGAAAGATAGTTATTTTTATTATTGCACCATATTTATTCTTAAGGAGTAGATAGTCTTTAGACATAAATGCAACTTAACAGATACATTATGAACAAGTGTTATAAATATGAATGTCATAGAAATCAGGTGAAAAAACCTATAAAATAAAAATAGGTATTGTGCTTTGTTATTTTATTGTTATTGCCAATCTTAAAAAAAAGAGAAAATATAATTAGTAAATAAATGATATACCACTTGTTTTCCTTAAAGTGACTTTGTGATTTTTTTTAATCACTTATCAATACACTTGTGCATTGTGCAACACTTGATTTTGATAATTAAATTAATTTTTACTCTGAGAATATTCAAATGCTAATAATTACTTGCATAAATAACAATAAACAGCTATTTTTAACATTATTAATTTTAGAAATACTAAATAAATTATTTATATTTCATTGTTTGCAAGTATAAATTAGATTCACTAACATATTTTTGTTTCTACTTTATATTTTGGCAAGTAACTAAGTCTCATTAGTTATTTTTAATGCTAAACCTTGGGAGTGGCTTTTAAAGTATTGACAGAGATAATAAGGTTAAATACATTCTTTTGCTTATGTCATGAATTTGATTTATTTAATTATAAGATGTCATTTCAAAAGCTGGCTTATTACCATATCAACTGCCAATAAAGATGGACACATAACTGAGAAAGCTTCTTATATTTTATTTGTTTATTATATAATAAAAAGGCAATTTTTCTGTAATATTGATCTAGATGTATAGAATTTAGAGGCATTTGAATTAGGGAACTTTTATACAGGATTTAAATAACTAACTTACTCATTCTCTCTCATTGCTAGTTACGTACTATTTTGGTTTGAAGTATTGGTTTCTTTATTTTCATATTATCATAATTTGGGCATTCACAAACCTGAAGCTTTAATCTTTTTATATCATTACAATTTGCTCAACAAATCTTTGGGATATAACAAAGATTATATCATTATTATCATATGCTCCATTCCAATTTAGCTTTTATTTGTGATGCATATTTATTAATAAAGCTCTTTGCCCTTTTGTATCATTTCAATTTAGTACCTCAATTCGTGATGCATGCTGGTCATTCTTCCCCATCCCTTTCATACCATTTATATACCATTACAATATGTATATATTCACATTGTGATTCATTGTATTATATATATAGAAACAATAATAAATATATAAACGAACTAAAGGAAATATATAAATAAATAAAAAACAAAAAACAATTATTGTCTTTACAGTTGCTTTTAATATTTCAACCAGAGAACTGGTTTTCATCAGAAAATCCAGCGAAAAATATATATAATAAATGTTTGGATCACTCGATTCATATAAATATATAAATAAACTTATGAAACATATGTCATAGAGTAAAATATATTTTAAAACTTTTAAGAAGTCTTCACACAATTTTTCAATACTTTCTTACCCTAATCATAGCTAATATTAAAATATTAAATTAAAAAATCACACTATTAATTAAAATTTTTATTATGATATAGTTAATATTCATCATCATCATCAACCATTATCAATCCATTGCAGGATGAAGGTCTCTCTAAGTTCAATCCATCTTCTCCGATCTTTAACTTTTCTTCTCCACATCACTCCTGCACACTTTTTTATTTCATCCATCCATCTCACATGTGGTCTCTTTCTGGGTCTTTTACAATCTCTTGTAATCCCGTTTCAGATTTCAATTGTCTATCTATTATCATCTCTCTTAGAAATATGTCCAGCCCAACTCCACTTCAATCTTTTAATTTTTTCAATGAGGTCAGTAACACCTGTTTGTTCTCTTACCCATATATTGTTTTCGAGCTCTTCTTGTTACTCCCAACATGCATCTTTCCATACTTCTTTGAGTGGTTGGAAGTCTCTGTATTGCTCTTCTATTAAGTGTCTAAGTCTCAGATCCACAAGTAAGAATTGGTAAAACACATTTATTAAAAACCTTCCTTTTCAAACACATAGGCATATTTTCTTTTAGTATCAAGTTATTTCTACCAAAAGCACTCTAATCAAGTTTAAATATTACTGGAGCATTAATCGAGAAAATTAAAAAAAAGTTTGGTTCATATCTTATGAATATTTCCTTAACCAACTTCAACAATAGTATTCCCCTAAAACAAATTTGGAATCTTATTTAATATTGTGATTTATTTTATTTAATATGATTTTAACTTTAGCCATTATTATCATATAAAATTAGTAAGAATCTACTTGATTGATTTTTGAAAAATTTATAAGTGTATGTTATTTTGGGTTATGCATTTTTAAAGTTTATTTTTATGTGTGTGTGTTATCTTAAAATTAAGTTTACAAGGTGATTCATATTAAACAGAAATTTGAATTTATTCAATGAAATATAATTTGTTAATACATTCATTTATTATTTATCATTGCTTGCATCACTTTGAAAATGATAGAACATTTCAAGTACTTCTTCAAAGTTCAAATCTAATTATTTTTATCTCTCTCATACTGAAAAACTCTTATTTTGGAGTTATGACATTTTGATTACAAAATTACAAAAAGTATTTACTTAAAATGGGATTAATCTTGAGACAAAATTATTTTTACATTTTTGCTTCTATAAAAAAAAAAAAGTGGATATGTCATTTGCATTGCAATGCTTTAACTTGATTTGCTGGCCTGGGCTGAATAACATACATGTCTGCATTATTTTAGAGATGGTGTAGAATTCATGTTAAAAAGAATTTGAAGCAGTGTACCATTATTCTAACTTTTTAAACATATTTATTCTATCATCTTTAGATTTAAAAATGCATTAAAATTATTAACACTTATATTAATATATAATGATAAAAATACTTTTATACTGAAACTATGGAAAGTCAAGTTATGATCACTAAGTATTATTAATTAATAATTGAACTGCCCTCTAGCTGTTATGTTCAATAACCTTTTATAATAGGAGAACTAAAAAGCAATCTCAAAACAGCTTATAAATTTGAATAAAATTGAGTTTGTAAATAGGAGGCAGCTGTTGTCTTACTTTAAAAAACCATTCAGCATAACATCTAGTTCAATTATTAATTAATATTTGGCGAACATCATCGGACTTCATATATTTCAATTAAAATATATTTTTGACAATTGCCTGATTATGTTTAGAGTTTTAAAATGAATTAAAATTTCCACTCTGTATCTTAAAGTATCAGTTATTTTATAAAACAATTTATACCAAATATGTAGCTTATATGAGTTTGCTCTTCTGGCTGTCAAGGTTCTAATTAACTCTATATAAAAACATTCAAAATACATATAAAAAAAAAAATTCCTATTTAAAAAAGCTTATTAAATATAGCATCCAAAGGGCAGTTAATTTATCAACTAATTGTTGATTATCACTTGGTTTTACATATTTAAATATTATTTATCAATATTTACAGTGGTTGTCTGTCTGTGTGCAGAGATTTAAAATAAGTAAAATATTTCTACTTTGCAAATATAAATTGCAGCCATTTCATAACCAATTTACATTAAAATTTATCAGCCACTTTAAGATTACTATTCTGGCTGCTGTTGTTCTGCATAATTCTGTATAGAAAGATTTAAAATATAGTAGGAAATAATCATATTCTTATGTTGAGAAGTTATTAATATGGTAGCTAGATGGCTGTTCAACTGATTATGAAATGCTTTTCGTTTTTATCTTTACATATATCTACTGTAAAAGTATTATTCATTATTACATTTGACTATTTGTGCACAGTTTCTAAAATGAGTGAAATATCTGTTCTGTAAAACTAATAGTAATCATTTTACATTAAAATATACACGGATTTAAGATCATTCTTCTAACTTCTGTTGTTTTAGATAACTATAAAAAAAGATCTAAAAAATACTGTTGGAAAGCACCATTCTTTGTAAAAAGTACTTACAGCAATTAGAGGACAATTTAATTATTAATTAATACTACTTGGTAATTATCATATAACTTTGCACGCTAATTATGCATATCTTTGTAATAATATATATATATATATATATTCATCTTATATTGGTATGAAAGTATATCAATATGTCAAAATCTGTATAAAATTTGAGAATTTTATTGACAGAGTTTGGCATGAAAATTTAGGTTTAGCTTTCAGGTTTTTAACACAACTAATTATTAAACAGAAAACGAAAAGCATAGGGCATTTAATCAAAAGTGAAATAACCTGCTGAAGTTTACCCAATTCTTTGGGTTTTTTGAAAGTTTTGCTTTGTTTTGATAAGATTTAAGACTTTTTTTAAAAATCTTCTTTACTAACAAACGCATACCTAGAATTAAATTTCCATATAGATAAACACTATCTTTACATAGCTTGTTCAAAGGCAAAGTCTTCTCCCTACTAGAAGGCAATACTCAACAAGTATTCTAATTGAAGAATGGTGTGAAAGTTCTTGTTTTACACTGCAAATAGATATATATTTACTAACTAATATTAGATAGTTAAATGGGTTGATTACAGAAACCTATCAGAAAAAAGACCTTGAGCTTGATTTGAACCAGAAAAAATTTCCAAGTTTTACAAACTCAGATTTAAACCAATGCCATATGTATATTAGGCATAGATGTCACATTGCATTATCCATATTTTAAATAAATCACAATTTTTTTCTGCTGTAAATGAGTAAATAATTTCAGTTTGATAAGGACTGAAAATTCATTGCTAAGTAATCATTGTTTTTCGATTTCTATCTTAAATAATTACTTTATCAGTGCATAAAATACTACTTGTCACCTTGTATATCATAAGTATTTAGTGTATATGGATCATGGATGTGACACGATGCTGTTCGTCCAACCCTTGTAATTGTTGCTGTTTTTGGATTATTAAGATTCCAACTATTTTCTGAGATATTAGTTATAGTTGTATTTTTATCAGAGTTTTTATCATCCATACACATTTCAGAATCATGATTACCACATATTGAATAAGTTGTTTGATCATGTAATGAGACTTGAAAGGAATGATAAGATGGAACTTCTGTTGAATTTGTTGGGGGATCATCTGGTAGATCTGCAAGTACAGCTACACTGCGCTCTGAATAAGCAATACTTTGGCATCGATTAATGTGAATCATTTTTTTTAGATGTTTTAGATTGGAACAACTAAAAAAAAAAAAAAAAAAGGATAATGATTTTTAAAATATATATATATATCCATAAAAATGTTATTAAAGAAAGTACATAATCTATATTCTTAAATTTATTTAACTGATAATTTTAGTTATTTTATATTTGTATATATCTTCTCCTTCTTGAAAGCTTATAAATGTTGGTAATTTTAAAATCTAATCACAAAAAATATGTATTATGCTTCAAACTATTAAACTATTAGCATATGACTTGTTAATATCTAATGCTAGTGGCTGGTATAGTCTAATAAATTGCTATGAAATAGAAAATAATAGAAATTTTACAACTTTTGTCTATGAAAACATCTAAAAAGATGAGCAAAATATAGAAACTCAATAATTTCATAATACAGGTAATGAAACAATAAACTCTAATTAATGCTGTCATTAACAAAATTATTTAGTAGATAATAAAAATATTATAATAATACTCTATCTCTAATGATAGTAATATCTGTTGATAATAAATATTAACATCTGTTTGTATATTTTAAATAAAGCATCACATGACTTTTCCAAATTATATTCAGTAATCTACATTAGAGACAATCCATTTTGCTTCAGAGACATCTATTGCAAGTATGAGTTGTCAATGGACATGATATAATAGTGCCACCAATTTTCCCACTTTTTAATATTATTTTAATTTAACTACAATGACTACATTGTATCACGAAACTTTTAATTGCATGTTGCAGCTTTTCAATTTAAATATTTATAGCTATGTTTAATTTGAAGTTTACAGCTCCATTTATATATATTTTTATAATGAAAAGGGTGTTGATCAATCATCATTTATACTGTAAATAAGTTCCTCTTTATCATGCATCATCAATATATTTATCATGGCAAACTTGTTAAAAAATGTATCCAGGCAATCTATCCATAAACTATTAGAACATTAGATGAAGCAGTATATCTCAAAATTGATACCACTGATACTAAACGATGATGACACTATACCTTCATTAAATAACAATCTAGCTTTGATTCACTCAATCAGTAAAAAACATAAACTATTGGCATAAGATAAAACTTGGATCTAAAACTAAATACTGATTTGACATTTGAAACATAAAAATTTGGAAAGCACTCCTATGAGAAAAGAATACATTAAAAATGTATGATAAATTGAAACAATTCCTGGAAATTAAATGAACTATGTCTATCAAGTTTTTAGACATGAGATTGACATGGTAAAACCAAACTATTGATTATTCAATGATTGTGAAACTCTTGGTGTCAGGGGTTACTTGCACCCACAATCTGGCATCTCATTCTGATATAAAATGGCAGGTTTTAAAGTCTTTCTATCTAGGAATAAAAAACTTTGTAAATTTGAAGCAGATAAAAAATATAAATATAGAATGCTATAGGAAGGAATTGATTAGGGTTGGCTACTCGAGGACTACCCTTGACAAAGAAATAAGAATATTTAATAATGCACACACATCTAATGATACACCTAAAATGAAAGCTATGGATCAACATGCCATACATCCCTAATATATACTCAAAGATAATATCTATTTTGTATACGTGACTTTAATATTGGTTTCAGATGCCCTCTGTCACTAAATAGACTTATCACTAATTTTAAGGATAGGATTAATTATGAAGACAAAGCTCAATTGATTTATATCCTGGACTGCAAGTTTTGCCATGGCCAATACCATGGAGAAACCTATGAAACCTAAAATCTAAAATAGCCCAGCACATTAATTTATATAATAGAGCCAAGTTCAGCAATGTTTACAGCTCAGTATTTATTGACTATGAAAATAATAATACTGGTCATTCCTTCAAACCTGCCAATGCTAAGATTGTCTGTCTCTAAAATAATAATAAAAAAAAACAGAAAATAAAAGAATCTTGACATATTATCAACTCCCAAACCTTTATAAACACTGCTGGTCATATAATATTGCATCGACATAACCTGAAGCTTTTTGCATGTAAATATGCAAATTTATAATAATTATGCAGCCAGTTTAATTTACACTGTACACACTGATGGATATTGCTAATATTTTACTGATTTTATTTCTTGGTCATGTTTTGACAAGAGACACCATATCGAAAACCTGGCTTAGCAAATAATAAAGTTTTAAACTTAAACTTAGTACCATATTTGAGTTTCATTTTTCTTATTTATATATATATATATATTAATTCTAATATCATCATGGTTATATGAATTTATAGTATTATTAAATGATTTTAAATCTCACCACATACATGATTATGATTTGAGAAAAAAGAAACTCTGAGGAAAATAATTGTTATTGTATTAAAACATCAGTTATTTAGCTATTTTTACTACATGGAAGCATCTGGAAATAATACTACAAATATGTATATAACAAAAATAATAAATATAATGGTAACTAAGTATTATATACAGTCTTTCAATCTGCATAAGTACTTTCAGTTAACGAATGTACTTATGCAGATTGGAAGACTTAATGGTACTAGTACCTTTGCAGCATTATTATAACAATAGTTTTTAATTAATGAATATTGCATTTGTATATATATAACCAAAACTGCCTAACACTATACTAATAAAAATAAAAATGCAAAACCATAAAATAATACAATACTAGATTAAATCCAAAATTTTACCAAAATATTTACACAATCATGGTTTCATCTACTACAAATAGCCCTCAAGTGAAAATCAAACTAAAGGAACAAACATATATATATACATACATACACAAACAAACAAACTTTCCCATAATTCATTTCAAACTCCACCTTCTCTTAATATCAAAAGAAGTCTTCATAAGATTGATAGCCTCAAATTCAATAAGTTTTATCAACAGTCTTCTTTATTCTTCTTTTTAACTCATTCTTTTCATAAAAAATAACCGAAGCATTGTTAACCAATATTCTATGACCTGTATTCAATTCATGAATATATAAAACTGAATTAAGATAGCTATGTTTAACCCTACTAATATGAACCTTAATCCTTTCATTAAGACTAAACTTACTCTGGTCTACATAAAACTTACCACAACTACATGGAATCTTATAAACAATACCAGAAATAGACCTACTATCAATAGTTTGCTTTAAACCATTAAGTAACAAATTCAAATCAGAACCTTTCTTCCATGCAATCTTCATTCCTCCTAAAAAACATGAAATGTTTTTCTGCAGATAAGATTAAGATTTTTCATGATTTGCTTTTGCTGTTAGAGAATTCAATGTATTTTATGTCTAATGATTTGTTTTATAAGATTAGAGAGGGTTGGGTTATTGGTTATGTTATTTCTCCATTGATGGGTGCTGTCTATATTGATTATTTGGAGTGTAGTGTTATTAATCTGTTTTCATGTTCTATAAAATTATTTGTTAGGTTGATGATTGTTTGTTTGTTATTCAGAAAGAAAAATTACAAGAGTTTTTAAGTGTTGAGAAAGTTAATGATGTTTTGTTTTGTAGTCATTTTATAAAACCTAAGAATTTGAGAAATATGATTAGGCCTGATAGTTATCAGCCTTTTATGCATAAAAAAATGTGCTGAATTTTTGTTGTAGGAATAGAAGGCTTAATAATTTTAATAATAATGCTAATATTCAAAGAAGTCAATTTGCTGCTGAATATATAGAATTGGATTACAATCATGATTTTAATTAAAAAATTGTATTTAATAAAAATGTTTGTAGTCATGATTTTGATGGTAAGAATTTTGTTGGTAAGGATAATGAATATATGTCTTTCGCATTTAAGTCTTCAATATATAATTTGGTTTATAAGAATAGTCATTTGTTAGGAGAAATGAAGATTGCATGAAAGAAAGGTTCTGATTTGAATTCATTACTTAATGGTTCAAAGCAGACTATTGATAGGTCTATTCCTGGTATTGTTTATAAGATTCCATGCAGTTGTGGTAAGTTTTATGTAGGCCAGAGTAAGTTTAGCCTTAATGAAAGGATTAAGGTTCATATAAGTAGAGTTAAACATAGGTATCTTAACTTAGCTTTATATATTAATGAAATGAATGCAGGACACAGAATATTGTCTAACAATGCTTTGGTTATTTTTTTATGAAAAGAATGAGTTAAAAAGAAGAATAAAGGAGACTTTGATGATAAAACTTCTTGAATCTGAGGCAATCAATCTTATGAAAACTTCTTTTGATATTAAAGGAAAGTGAAGTTTGAAATGAATTATGGGAAAGTTCGTTTGTTTGTATATATATGTTTGTTCCTTTAGTTTGATTTTTACTTGAGAAGGTCTATTTGTAGTATGTTGAACAAATCAAGAATAGAATGAATTTCCCTATTCTCAGAGCCCTAATGTTTATAAGCATATCTTTGTCAACATTGTTGGTAATTCAAAGTGAAAATAATTTATCAGCCAGAGAGAATACAGGTCTTAAGTGTTATAAACTCATAATCAATTATACAAGGCTGGAGACAGCATCTCTCTTTTAATATCTTGATTGTAATAATTAAATAAGATTTAATATATAAAATTAAACATAACAATATATATATATATAATGGTGATTTTATTTCAAAACCTGGAGAGTGGTTTACTCCCTTTGTTTACATATACATTGAGCTATGTTTAATTTAAAGTTTACATATTAAATCTTATTTATTACAATCAAGGTATTAAAAGAGAGATTCTGTCTCCAGCTTTGTATAATTAATTATGAGTTTAATAACTCTTAAGTACCATATTCCATCTAGGTGATAAATTAATTTCACTCTGAATTACCATCAATATTGTCAAAGGTATGCTTATAAACATCAAAGCTTCCAAGAATAGGTGGATTAATTCTATGCTTGATCCTTTGTTCAACATTTAGAGTGGTTTAATTCGTAGCCTGGGGGAGGGTAAATTAATCCCTTATTTAGGTATACATTGAGCCAAGTATAATTTAAAGTTTAATATATATATATATGAATATGTGAGTATGAATATATAGAGAGAATAATCAATGAAGTATAATTACTATTAATGCTAAATTTTGAATAAATCTTGAATATTACTAATAATTACAATAACATAAAACAATAATTCAGGAACTTGCACAGCTCTTGTTTGCCCAATAAGTAATAGCTTTTCAGTTAAATTATAGTCTGTATGCCTATTCTGCATGCTTGCATGGCAATGAGTAGATGGTTTACTAATTAAAATACAATTCTATGAGTGTGATTTTTTAGTGTTGTAATTGTTAAAAATGTCTGATTTTATTTAATATTTTTAAATGTAGAGGGCAGTATGCATGCTGCCACTATTTATTATAAATATTATTAAGATAAGTGCAGTACTCCAGGGGATTTTTTTCAATACCAACGAGTTAGCATCAATAACTTAGTTTAAAAAAAAAACTAAGACAATTTAAACTTAAGAACATACTTGCAAAAAAATGTATATAAATAAAATAATGTAAAAAAAAATTAAATATTACCCTGTAATTTTTTTAATGTACATTTTAATTTGTGGTTGTATGAATTAACTTATTTACATGTGCAGTCATTTAATATTGTTCTTATAACTACGTGTTAACATTGTATGTATTGTGTACACAATGATTCCATAATAATAATTTATTCAGCCAACAATCTGTTGATTGCTACATATATATTTCAAATATCAATGCCTGAGTAGACAATTACAGGTTTTTTATCAGTCTGTCATGCATAATCCAAGTTTATTTGCATGTTTAATCTTTAATAGCATTTCAAATTATTCAGTAGTATGTAAAGTTTTCTAGGGTGAATAGTAATAATGAAGGGTGACAATTATACATGTACTGTATGTAATTTCAAAAATTTTAATAATCTTATTTACATTTTAATTATATACATGTACAAACAGTCTATTCCTTCCCTCACTCTAGAAATAATCCTGTTAAGTTATAAATAATAATCTTGTAATATTTTAGGTCTCCCTAGAAGTGGTAACCATTCTTTTTTATTATGAACAGAAATAACTTCTTGATCAGATTGTTTAGCCAATAATAGATACTCCACTGTTTCTATTGCTTGAATGTCTGACTTAATGCTTGTTTCAACACAATCTAATTACTCTGTCTTGCTATCAGTAAACATTTTATTATTTTGTGTGAATGAGAATGTACTATCACACTCCTTTACAAAAAATTCTCTCTTTTGCTAGGTGATGATAGTTGGACACTATCTGTTTCTGACATCTTGTTTTGATGAGGTTATAATTGATTAATGTGTCTCCTTAAGAGTTTCCCTTCTGATTTGTTTGGATAGGACTGTTATTCTTACACCAGGAAGCTATTTTTTTTTAAAATATCTCTAATCCAAACTTGCTCATTGAGTTTAAAATTTCTGAGATATAAATTGTTTCCATAAATTATGTTATTAACTGGTAATAACTTGGACAACTCCATTGCATAGTATAAAATGTTAAAAAAACATGTTGTCTATTAGCATTTTATTTATATTCTGGTTTACCATTTTATTCAATGTCAATTTAAGATGGTGAACTGCCTTTTCAGTTAGACCATTGGATTTGAGATGGTAAAGCATTATCAAAACTTGGTATGTTTTCTTGTCAGTTAAAAAAATTCTTAAATATCTGTGATGCAAACCAGTTCCATTTGTTCACAATAGTTTATGGGTATCCATGACTTGAAGATGTAGCAATTAGAAATTAGAAAGATGTAGCCATTTATTGGTCCAGTATGATCCACATGTTAACCAAGATTCCAATCTTTATTTGGAGGCAAGCTAGTGGTAGGCTGACATTCTAAACAATTATTCACTGACTGCTCTATTTCCTGGTTTATATTAATATCTCCATATATATGACTTTGCTAAGACTTCCATACATACTAGTCATGAATAAGAATGCAACTACTGCATGTAGACAAACTTTCATGCGCATTACAAGAAGACCTTTCTATATAATTTGCTCAACCTTTTGGCCATCCATACTCTATCCAGTTTTGAAAGTTTTCCAAGGTTATTTCTCAATCTAGTCAGTAACCTTTGAAATATTCAACATTTTAAAATTTCATTTATTGATGTTACTACCACTTTTACCAGGCCAGACTCTTTCCTAAGAGAGAGGTCTAAACTAGTTTCTATCCAGAATAAGACCTAAATGTTTCTTCACTATATACATTGGTAGAAATTTGACTCCTTAATTGACTTATGGATAAAGTTACTTTGACACATAAGTTAATTTTATTTCCATTCATGACTGTGACTATCATATGTTTTCTTAAGCATCAACTTCATTATATTTTTGTTACAAAATTTTAGGCAAGTCTTTTCATGATAACAAAGATAAACTCAGCACCACTATCCACTTCCATAGTAATTTTTTATTCACAGAATAGAATATGACCATTCACTGTATCATTTATCTTCCTAACATCACTTTTCTTCTAACAGTGTCTCCCATGATTTAAAGTATGAACTTGACTTGGTTTTTATAACAAGAGCTAAATGACCTATTAAACTACAGACTATACATTTTTCTCTTTTAAACTTGGAATATTTCTTTAAATGACCTTTTCTCCAACAGCAGTTTCAGCTAGTGAGGTCTTTTGCACATATATTGATTCTCCAACATTACTTCTTAAGCAAAACATCCATTATGGCTTTATAAATAAGGTTTAATTCATCTGATAAAATTTTCTTAACTAGTGATCTGTTATTTAATAAACTAATTCATAAATTAGCATATCATCTAGCTTGGAGTTAAAATTACATTCTTTCATGAGTATTCTTAGACAATATCATAATATTGATAACACTGTCAAGTTGATTGTTTTCTACTTCTAAATCTTACATTTTCCACACATTTAATTAATGCTGGCTGAAATTAAGGATTCAATTTTTTTTAACTTCTCATATGGAATGTCTTTGGGGATTTTTAGAGTCATGTAGTTGTTTTGCCTATTTCAATACATCTCTCCCAGAGATCAACAAAAGCATAGCTACTTTAACTTTGTCATCTTTGATTCTATTAATAAGCATATATCATTCACCGTGTTCAACATATATTTTCAAAGCCAGTATTTAGATCAAATTCATGGATACTGTTATTTAATAATGTTCTTTTAAATGTTTACACAGATTTTTCAATAATTAAAATGTTCCATTCCATTTTCTGGCACAATTTGTTCAGTTACAGGTTCTTCTAAACAAAAAAAACTGTTGATTGCACATTCTGTTATAATTCTACATAGACTCTAACAACTGATAACAGCAGCTATTTTGCTGTGTCCCAGGAATATTCTTTCAATACCAGGCAGATAGCTAAAAAAACTAAGACAATTTAAACTTAACAACACAAGTTTATTCACTTGCCAATAAATGTATATAAATAAAATAATTAAAAACATTAGAAATTATAATTTCTCAAGTCCATTTTAATCTGAAATAGTTTGAATTAACTCATTTACATGTATAATTATTTAATATAGTTCATTTAACTGTGGGTTACCATTAACTATGGTTTTTTACATTACAGATTTTATATACAGTATATTGTATGCACAATGATTTCACATAATAATCACTTATTATTCAACCAACATATTACTCTACTGTCAGTTAGATATATATATATATTCAATATATCAGCATCTCACTGAGTAAACCATTTCAGGTTTTTATATCAGTTCTTCCTGCATAATCTAAATTCATTTGCATATTTAATCTTTAATAGCAATCCAAAATATTCACGTAGTATGTAAATTTTCCTAAAGTGAATAATAATAATGAAGGGTGACAATTATACATGTACTGTATGTACAAATTACAAAAATTTAAATAAATCTTATTTATATTTTAATTATATACATTCCCAGTCAGTCTAATATGTTAATAAATTTATGAAAAATATATGTATAAGCGACATATAAAAGAAATTGGCAAATGAATTTTATATTATAGAATGATAAAATAATAAAAGTAATGAAAGTATTTATTTTTAAAACAGTCATCACAAGAATTCTTATCTATAGATCAAATACGTAATTTATAGATAAAAAAGAATAAAAAGCAATGAAGTATTGCAAGTAAATACTTGTACAAGTATATATTTTCACAGCAAGCATAGATATTTTTAGAATAGATGACTGTTGGAGATAAAGTTTAAAGCAATATTCAAGGTACTTAAAAGATACAATTCTTGCAGTGTAGTCATCAATAATATATATACAATTTTAAGGACTATAGCTTACTCAGTTCATTAAAATCCCCCCCCCCAGGCCAATGTGAAGGAAGAGAAGTCATTAAAACTCACTGCTCATGCATGCATGCACACATAGACATACATATAAAGGTAATCAATACAGAATAATATTTCTGTAGTGTAATTTTCCCTATACAACTTTCACACAAGGTAGGGATTGATTTTTATCAGCTTTTAACACCTTGTGGAAGGGTATAATCATAAACATGTGATCAAAGATATGTGAAAAAGATGTATGATTCCCATAATCCACATTTTGTGCTGAATCAGCACTTATCAAACATGTTCATAATGACAGTGGTGTAATGAAAATTTCAATACAAAAATATTATTCATTAAGTAGATAATCTCAATACTGCATTCAAACTATATGTAAACACTAGAATGGTCTGGTTTCCAAATAATGTTAATAGTAATGCACTAATCTCTTTACAAACTACCTAACATATGTAAAATTAAACTCGGATGTATTTGATTTGAGGTTCAGTCTGAGTAATATCATTTTTCAGAATCGTCATCTAAATTTATAAGATTTGAGATAGAATACATAAATAATTATAAATATTATACTTTTTACATCTTTATAAGTAATTTTCTTAAGATTGGACGAGAGATTATTTCACTTTCGGCCAAACAAACATACATTAAAGTCTGTCTGTCACTCAAAATTGCGAGTTTGTTTACATTTTTGAAATCAGATAAAATTGTTTTCCATTTATGAATTGCTAGCTATCAACTATTTGTTGAGTTTTAGCTAAGTTAATATATGATATTACCTGTATTAAATATTCAGATTTATGGAGGGGGGGGGATTTAGTAACCTAAAAAATGTTAATTTTTGTATTATATTTCAACACCAAATTTGTTTTTAAAAGTAAGAAAGTAATTACATATTTATGATGCAGAGTTTCACAGGCTTCTGCATACTGAAATATTGTCTCATTTACATTCTTAAATTTTTGATTTGTAACAATGTTATTTAGATTGATAAAATAGCATGACTTTAAAACTCTATTAGCTGCCCAATAAAAACTATTTAATCCTGATAACAATATTTAAAAAGGTAAAAATGTCTATCATCTCAGTGCCAATAGAAATAAGACTTCTCTATAGGCCAGTAACGAAGCTAGCTTATAATCATTTATCAGGACACCCTAGGATCAGTTCGGACTATACTCTTTAACGAATTATAGTTACACTCACATTTGCTAACCTCAGTACTTTGATTAACTGGGTTGGATGTGGGCTGATATAATCTAAATGCTGAGATAAAAATTTTAAGTACGTTTCCTAACTCAAATCCCAGATTATGATTTTGGCTGAAAGAGGTGACAGTATTCTATTATAAATATCTTTATAAAATCAAAACGGTAAATTGAGTACAGCAGTTCCATCTAATTGAGTAAATTATTCCACTGAGAGTTGATTTAATTTTATCAATTTTTGTAATTTCCAATTCATATTAAAATATTCAAAGAACTATTTCAACCGTTTCTGATTGAACTGATAATATTTTCTTATATGTTGACATTCATTCGATAAACTCAGATTAATCTGTGACTTTTTATCTTCCAGCTAAGAATAGCATGATTCTTATTTACAATTTGTTTGTATTCTAGCACGTGTGCGTGTGTGATGTAACTGTTCTCAAAAGCTATAAAGTGTTAATATAAAATAGATAACTAAAAACAAATGAGCAATTGGATAGCTAAATTAGTTATATAAAAAAATTTTAAACTTGCTTAAAATTTCTTCAGCTATATAATATACCATATAGTCCTTAATAAACACTTACAATGCAATTTTAACATAAGATTTATTTCCTCTTGCTTAAAGTTTCAACTGCTCTGCAGTCATCATCAGAGCTCTTTTAAACTTTACTACCAGTACACCATGTCAGGTTGTAATCAGCCAATAGTCTTCTAGTATATTATAACTGCAGGACAGTTGAAACTGTAAGCAGGAGGGGATAAATCATGTTAAAATTGCATTGTAAAGTGTTTATTAAGAAGTATATGGTATATATATAATTTATCAATGCAAATAAGGAGAAGTGAAAGAAATTTCTTCAGCTACTTAAAAAAATAAGTTTTTTTTTTTAAATTTGAATACTAGGATATAGATATACTTATCAAGTACAATAATTACTACCTTACAAATTCTTAAATAAAATAATATAAAGTTTTAAATAATTTTAATTAACTGTTACTTATCTATATTAAAATAATTGAAATGTTATACTCTACCTTCTTATCAGTAAAGTAGAAATAATAAAGATTATAACAAGTAGAAAGCAGATAATACCAACCAAACCTATTTAAAAAATTTGTTAAACAGTATGTATAATACATTTATGTAATAAATTCTAAAGTCATAGTAACTTAAATTTTACACATTAAATAATTAATATATTGACAAAATGTTTCTAATTACTGCCCTACAGTCATTATCAATGGCTCGCACATGTTAAATGGATTACTATAATGTTTTATAAATTTTGCAATAATACCTTGTCTATTAAATTAATTTTTTATTAATAAAAATAGCGTCTTTTATTCTACTTTTTTTTTACTATTCTTCTCTTCATGCAAAATTTTTACGTTATCCAAATACAAATTGTCAATTATATTTAAGTGCTGATTGTTAAATTCAGAAGTTGTTAGATTGTAAGCAGTTGATAATGATTATGTGGCAGTAATTACAACACTTCTGCAATTTATTTATCATTTAATCATAAAAACTACTACTAATTTATTTATTTTATTACATACAGTAGTTTTTGTATATATTGATTTTATATTTATATTCACCTTTATCATTCCAATTCAACTATGCAAAATTAGTATGTTGTTTTGTCTATCTTTTCTCCTTAAAACTGTAATAATCATATTCATTTGCTAATGACTACTACTGCTGAAGATGAGATGGAGTTGACAGAATATTACAATAAAGTGATTTTTTCCACCTGCTTAACATAATTTATTCTAGCACTTCAATATTTAAAGCTTTATCATAAATTTGAGTGCATTCTGTACATTATTAATATATTGGGTGATGAATTTAATATATTAAAAAATGGCAGATTGCAAAATGATTTTCAAGGATGAGGCTTAATGGCAAATAACATTTCTTATATACACTTTATCCAAACCAATATTTTATTATATTTCTTTTTTAAAATAGCTGATAATTTTGACTGTTAAATAGACTTCCTCAGAGTTGAAATATATTTAACTATTCTATTATAACAAATTAAACATACAAAACACTTTATATATATACAATAAAATTTCTACATGAAAATATTTTTAAAAAATTATTATTGTTGCAAGTAATCAATGTGAATGTGCTGCCATGGACTCTCAGCTTTTGGCCATTTTTCAAACTTTGACAAAGACACTTTAGCACATGATTGACAGTTACCACAGTTTTTTTATATATTTTTAAATATCAATGTTAATGTTCTCCACCAGACATAACTATGGGATAAAGCCTTTGCCCTAACAATGCCCATATGATCTTCATGCAATAACTTAAGAATTTTATTTCTTCCCTTAACTGGGATTAGCACACATTTTGCAGCCTTTATAGATGGACAACTGCTCATGAGCATTTCATAATAGTTTATGGAGAAATTGCTTAGGCCAACCTGTATTAATTTGATTTATAATCAATTGGGTTTTCCACTATCCATGCAGGTGCTAGTCTGCTATTGAAAGTTTGCTTCTTGAGCATATCAATGTGGTTAACATCTATTTCCCTTTTATCGGTCTCTGAATAGTCAGGCATATTTGCTTTTGCTTATTATATTCTAGAATATAATCATATCTCACAGAATGTTGAGCCATCTTATCATGCAGGGGCTAAGTTATTCAGGAGCTTGTTAATTGCCTAAAATACCAAGTAAGGGGTTGCCATCAGTTATTATAGTAAATCTACATCTATACAAGTATTGATGAAATTTTCTGATAGTAAATAGTATCACAAGAGTTTTCTTGTCCATCTGACTATAATTTTTCTCCACTTTGGACAAGGTGTGTGAAGCATAAGCATATGGGGCATTCATCTGATTGTGCTAGCACTGCCCCAATTCTGAATTCAGATATGTCAGTAGTATGGGTAACTTCCAAATCATTAGTATATTGCACTAATAATATGCAAAAATGCTTTCTCTTGATTAGCTTCCCATTTCCATTTCTGGTTCTTTTTAATAAGATCACATAAGGGTCTAGCAACATTAGCTTTCCCTTCCAAAAATTTTTCAAAGTAGTTTACGAGTCCCAGAAAAACTTGTAATTGTTTAACATTATCGTCTCGGGGTTTCTGCTACAGCTTCAGCCTTTTCTAGGACTGAAAATGTGCTGTTTTTGGAAATGATATAATCTAAAAAACCTGATTTCACTAGCTTTCTAGATATATTTTTGGTATTAAGTTATGCACCAAATTCATTGAGTTTTCTGCATACTTTATATACACAAATTCTAAGTTCATTTTCTGTTGTAGTGGTAACAAGAATGTCATCAAAAAATGGAATGACACCCTCAAATCCATTAAGGAGGGTTTCAATTTTTGACTGAAAGATGCTGGGGCAAAAGTTATCCCAAATAGAAGCCTGGTGCACTTAAATAATCCTATGTGTGTGGTTAATGTTAACATTTCAGTGTTTTTCTCAGTGACTAATATATGATGGAAAGCATTTAAATCTAATTTTGCAAAAAAAAAATTGATTTCTGTAGTGATACTATTATTTTGTTAGTGTTGGGAAAAGGGTATGCATTTTATTAAAAGCTTTGTTCACTGGTACACAATAGTCGCTGCACAAATGAAATTGTCCATTGGGTTTAGTAAAAATTACTAATGGTGTAGCCCAATCAGATTTTTCTGTGTATTCTAACATGCCTCTTTTAACTAATTTTTAAATTTCCTTCTCTACTCTTTCTTTCTGAGTGAATGGAACTTAACACAGTATTCAAATTATGGGTATCGCATCAGATATTATCTCTAATGGAACAGGGGTCATTTTAATTTTACCTGGTTCCCATTAAACAACCTAGAAAATTTGTTTGTCATTTCATTTTCAATCTTTTTAACAAATGTGAGTTTTATTCTAAATTTTTTGAACCAGTCCCAGTCTATAAATGGATTAATAAGAACATAAACTAAGTATAGAGGTAACTTGACTACTTTTCTCTCTATTCTACTCACAAGGGCTTTAATCACATCTTTAATTCTGATAGCATTTCCATTTATATCCAAGGATTTTAGATCTGTTTTCTCTATTGCAGGGGTTTTAGTACAAATTTGAAGTTACATAAAACCATTCCAAGACAGAGAATAGAGATACCCCATTACCACTTTTGACCTCCATAGATATGGGCTTATCACACAATTTTAATTTTAGTATTATTTTATCACCTTCGATGGTTGACATATTTTTTCTATTGGCTAATTGATTTCTGAATGTACTCTTATGGATATTTCTTTCTTTGCAAGCTCATTATTTTTATTTTTACATATCGTTTTGATGTGACCCTTTTTTTTTTTTTTTTTTTTACAAATTTTGCAATGCTCATTCTTATGGAAACATTGCTGGCCTTGACATTTTTCCCACAACAAAAACAAATAAATAGATTTTTACTGTTCAAAATATTGTTTTTGATGTTAGTAGATTCCTTTTTAATCAGTTTATGCATTTTTAAAGTGTCCATTTGTATGTTACTATTTTCTTTAAACACAACAGACTTACAAGATTGCTCAAGAACTAGTTCATAAGCTATCCCACATTTTATAGTTTCATTATAATTTAAATCACTATCTCTCAGAAATTGCTCTAAGAGGGCCTCATCAAGGAAAGATCCATAGACACAATTTTTTGCCAGGTTATGAAGAGCAATATCATAATCTTTTACTGTTTCAACTCTATCCTGATAACGGTCATGGAAATGAAGTCTAGTGACATGCTTAGATGGATGGGAATAAAAATAATTTAATAATCAATGTTAAATTTGATCATATAGAATCTTCAGGCATCTGAGGTTCTGAGAGATTATTTACTATCTTTATAACTCATTTAACTCTCCAATTGACAATTGCATTTTAGTTAATCGTTCTATCTACAAAAATCTAACCATTAAAACAATAGTTGATTTAAGGTTAGAATCAGGACTGTGCTAATTGCTATGTCTGATAGTATAACTCTTGCTCTCCAGACCATATGAGATCTAAATTTATTCCCTGGTAAAAATCACAAATAATACAGTTAAAATTTAGTATTTATGATATATATATATATATAAGACATTTACATTATTAATTAACAGATATACAATTTAATTATCTATATATAGACCAGAAGGTATACAGAAATAATAATAAAGATCTATATGACCTGTAAGTCTCTCAACTTGCTTTGGCATGTTCATAGGCAAGTCTCTTCATACTGGAATTTAAGAAACATACGATAATGTCCATCTCCAAGGTTAAATGTCTATCTGCAAACCAGAAGCTTACATCAGCAAGTGTTCATTTCTTTTTCTCCACTATCTTCTATCAATTGATTGTCCAATTACTTTTCTGATTGGCTCTTCTTTCAGATCCAGCTGATAAGGTAATTATTTCATTTATTCTAGAGTTATTATCAATGAATGGATCATTGAAATCATTTCATTGTTAATGGTATATGTGTTATAGCATCAGCCGGGACGTGAACCCGCAACCTGGGCAACTGCCTGCAAGTGCAAGGCAGTCGTGCTGACCTCTCGACCACCAATGCAAGACTGGTATATATTTTTAATGAAAGAATTTCATTATTTATCACCAGAGATTTTAACTAATTGCTCTTTTTATCTACTTAGAAATTAATCTTTTCTGACGATATAATACCATTTTAATTTACAGTATTTAAATTCACTATTCTTAAGAAGTTCGGAAGTCGAACTAAAAATCACTAAAGTTTTTTAAACTCTTACGTGTGAGTGCGCGGAGATTTATAATATTTAAAGTAATAGCGCACTGTCAGAGTTTGACTTCCAATTTAATAATTTCAAAATTCTCAGCACTTTATAATAATAGATTTACATTCTTAAAAAACTAAAATTTTAAATTACTGTTTATGTATTTTACATACACACATATATAGATCGTCCTAATTGCAATTAATCATTTTATGTATATGTAAACATACACACACATACATAACAAATATACATTTGGGATTTATCAATGTATACATCTTCTTGCGAATTATATTGATGATCCAATTGGATCCTACCCAATCATTTTCCAAGTAATAAACATTATTCAAGGTTGTTGCTTAGATAGATATTCAAAAAAATTAAAAAAACTTTATTCGGGATTCGAACTCAGACTTTCACATGACTCACAACTATCAATGCCATCTTATATTTCTGACCCACCTGATCACACACATGTTGAAACGATAAATAATCACCAATATATGTATTTTGTGCTGAACCAGCACTCATCAGTTGGTCCAGATTACCATCTCCACATATATATACAATCAGTATTCGGTTTTATATTAAGATAGCCAATCTTCATACTTTAATGGACAGGCTTCAAACTACTCCAACCCACAACTTTTCAGCCTTCCATTTCATTGAAAATCTGATGATGGAACATTCAAAGCTTATGATGGGCTTAGAACGTTCCATCATCAGATTTTCAATGATACCTTGGCACTAACATGGCTTTGAATGTTCCATCATCAGATTTTCAATGAAATGGAAAGCTGAAGATTTGTGGATTGAAGTAGTTTGAACCCTGTCTATTAAAGTATGAAGATTGGCTATCTTAATATAAAGCTGAGCACTGATTGTATATATGTGTGGAGATAGTAATCTGGACCAACTGATGAGTGCTGGTTTAGCACGAAATACATATATAGGTGATTATTTATTTTTTCAACATGTGTGTGATCAGGTGAGTCAGCAATATAAGATGGCACCGAGAGTTGTGGGTCGTGTAAAAGTCTGAGTTCGAATCCTGCATATATTTCATATATAAATGCAGGTTTAAGCCTGTAAAATGTATTAAAACTGTTTATTTTCAATTTTTAAATGTCTTAAATACTTGATTTTAAATTTGTTATGTCTATCACTAAAATATTTTGTTCAATACAATCCATAATTGATGTGTAAGGGAGAAAGTGTAACAATCAATGAGAAACTGTATTTGAATCTAATGACTTTTTTGATTAATATTACTTGTGTAAATTATTCGAGTAAAAATAATTTTATATCCAATAAAAACTTAGCAATGAGCAAGAGGAAGAGATAATGAAGAATTTTAAATTGGAATTTATTCCATAAGCTTTACAAAATCTGGTTAATTAAGAGATTTGATGGTTTCTCGAATTGTGCTTTGATAATAAATATTAAATTTGGACAGGATTTTGATATTAGTTAAATTATATTGCAGCCTCGTTACACTTTCTTTGATGGATTTTGATAAATTAATTTCATCAGATGCCTGATAATTTTAATATCAGATATTAAAGAGATAATTAAATAAAAATGTTATTTGATTATTTTAGTATTTTCACAACATTCCTGAATAATCTCTATTATCTGGAAAATAATTCAAAAACTATACAAGTACTATTATACATATATTTCAATTTTAAAAAGTTTAATTTAATTAAAAAGATGCCTTAGAGTCATGAAATAATTAAAGAATACTCACCATAAAGTACATAAGAAGATTGAACTGTATTAGGAGATAAAACTGAATCCACTATAAAATATTAACAAATATATAAATATTCATTATAATTCTAATAATAATGTTTACAGATAAAATGATGGTTGTCATCAACACTAATGATTATTTCCTATAATGACCGCAACTCTGATAACACTGATAGTATAATAATAAGACTAAAATCAAAAAATAGTGATGATGATTTAAAAAAAAAACATAGAAAAGAATGGAGAAGGTGGAGGAAAAAAAATGAATTGAGAATATATGGCATATAAGTAAAGATATAATAATTATGAAGAATACTGTATATTTAAAAATCTATGGAGAGTGATTGAAAAAAGATAGATATAAAAAAAAAATTGATAGCAGTAAGTTTTTACATACAAAAGCAATAAGTAAAAATTAATAAAAAAGACAATTTTAGTTGAGATAAAAATAGTGCTATAGTTGCAATTAGAAGTAATAATTAATTTAGTATTACATGATAAATAGTAAATGTTATAGTTTTCCAAAAAAAGTTACTGATTTGATATTGTCAAGATGAACTGTTTGCTTTCTGAAGTAACTACATATATGTGTGTGTATACATATAAATAAAATAATTTTTGCGTTAAGGTGCAGGACAAAGTTCACACAACCAACACCGGATCCCAATGCTATATTTTGCGATAAGCTCAAAGCTCTTCAAGACAAGGATAAGATACTATCCTCTAGATTTTTGTTTAACAATACATGGAGCCTACTAGTATGGCCTACAGACTCTACATGAATTTTGGACCCGATATATCCACATTGTAGTGTATTGTAGAAGAAGTAGTCTGTGTTGCAACATGTCAGATTCTTCTAGAGGGGCATTGATTTCATACTACATCTATCCCAGCTGATAAGTTAGCATTATTGGGTCATTCTTTGCACTGGCAGGGGTGGGCAATGCCAACTAAATAGTACGTATCTACTCATTTTATAACCTGCTAGTGCGGAGAATGGCTCTTGCATACTTTTTCCAGACCAACGCCAGCAATGGATGAGCCAACATTAACAAAGTGTTTTTATTATGCATCTGTACAATTTTATAATGTCAATAAATATATTTTTAAAAATAAACAGTGTGTTAGTTTTGATTAATTCCCAATGACGAAATAGCATTCACCATTGTCAAGATTAACTTTTCAAAGAAAAACTGTTAGATCCAAATAGTAACAAGATTGAGTTTGAGGTAAAGAATGAGATTGTGTAAAGTAGTTGAACATTCGGGATATGCAAATTAACAAAATGTTTATTTTCTTCAGTTTTACCATTAATTGTTTTCAAGTTTATATTAGAAGAAAGAGATAAAATAAATGGTCTTCATAAGATTGGGATACGTTGTGTTTCATCAGCTCTATTTAAACCAGTTGGTCTTTTTAATATTTCAATCGACTCCCTCGTGGTTCTCAATTCATACTTTTTCAAATTAGCAAGTATTTTGGCATTATCAAAATTAGATTTGTTAGAAATTGGTCACAACCGCCATTTTGATAATGCCAAAGTACTTGCTAATTTGGAAAAGTATGAATTGAGAATCACGAGAGAATGGACTGAAATATTAAAAAGCCCATCTGGTTTAAATAGAGCTGATGAAGCACAAGGTATTCAGGCCTTGTGGAGACCACTTATTTTATCTCTTCTACTATAAACTTGAAAACAATTGATAGTGAAACTGAAGAAAATAAACATTTTGGTAATTTGCATATTCTGAATGTTCAACTACTTCATGTTCAATATCATTATTTACCTTATACTATCTAGATCTAACAGATTTTCTTTGAAAAATTAACCATGACAATGGTGGATACTATTTCATCAAAACATTGGGAATTAATTAAAACTAACATATAGTTTACCCAAAACTATTTTACTTATATAGCCATGAAAACATTAAGATATATATATTACTAATTTTAACAGCACATAAATATCTTTTACTATTGCTTAAATACGTAACATGAGGGAATATAATGATATCACAAAACATTCTCATTTGAATATGTTATTCAGAATTATTTATAAGCACACTCATAACAATTCATTATTAATAAATTTTTTAAATACAATTTTAATTTTTCATTTATCTATTCCATCTGTTTAAACAGTAATAAAAGTTATTTATGTACTGTTGAAATTAATCATATTTAATTTAAAATAATATTTAAAGCATCTGATTAATTTGTGAACTAAGATTGCCACTAATACTAAGTTTCAATCTTTTTGTATATCAATGTTGATTTATTTATAATATATACAGATTTGAGGTCAGATGAAATAGGGATATTTCCTTTTATCAGACTGGATGAATTAGCATTGATAAATGGATTGGCACAGATAAATGAAAAGTTGAAATTGTATTTGCAAGCTTATTAAAAATGATTCGTTGTGAGACTGTTTACAAATAGTTCTGAGTAAGGTATAGGAATGAGAATTGTCTGTGATTAAACCATTGAAACTACACATGATCACTATTTGCTGTGCTTAAACAAGGTGTTAAAACAATAGCAAATTCTCCATTGATTACAATAGTTTGATGGACAGTTTTTTACTGTTTTAATGAGTTGTGATATATATATATATATGCATAAATGCTTGGAGTCAGTATTTAGATCTAGTTTCTAGCCTTATCCTTTACTGATGATAGCAAATTAGCTTGAAATCAGCTGATCTGAAGGTGAAGCAAATGAAAGAGATAGTGAATTCTGACTCTTCTGATGTTTATGTAAACAAATATTGTATATGCTTGTTCAGTGGTTTTGGTAAAATGCCATCTATTGATCATAAATACAAGCAATAGCAAGTTACGTGATTACAACTTGTTTTTGTTTTTCATAAATGTACCTTTAAAGGTTTTTGCAATGGTATATATTGCAGAGGCTTTGACTATGTGGTGAAACTGAACTGATATCAGACCCATGTAGCTATCTGGCTTGTTAGGTTGGGTTTGAAGACCTTATGTGTCTGAAAAATTCATGCTTGCAAACTGATAGAAACTTGTTGCATAAATGCTTGGAGTCAGTATTTAGATCTAGTTTCTAGCCCTATCCTTCACTGATGATAGCAAATTAGCTTGAAATCAGCTGATCTGAAGGTGGAGCAAATGAAAGAGATAGTGAATTCTGACTCTTTTGATGTTTATCTAAACAAATACAGTATACGCTTGTTTGGTGGTTTTGGTAAAACCCCATCTATTGATCATAAATACAAGCGATAGCAAGTTATGTAATTACAACTTGTTTTTGTTTTTCATATATATATATAGTTACTATAACTTACAAAAATACTTGATAATCATTTATATTAGTTTATTATTTCTTGTCATTCTCTTACCATAGTTATTTAAACGTCACTGTATTAAACCTCATTATAAAGTTCTGCTCTTTTATTTACTTATATTATAAATTGCCTTCAACTCTTAGTGAAAGATAAAAACAAACTGTATATTGTACCCATAAGATCTGTGTTCAGCACTAATGAATCCTAGATTATATTGCATTTTTGTTTTAACAATGTAACAATACTAACCTGGTTGACTCAAACTGTATTATGATTTTTTTATTTCTCAATTAAAAATAACTAGATTTGATTTATTGGTCAATATGACTACCCAAAAATCTGTTTATTCATTGAAAAATTTGATAATCAATTTAATTAAGCTGAAAATTAAAAAAAGGAAAAAAGAAATCAAATAATGAAATTGTTTTACTCCAGCTATTCTAAACCACAAGCTGCATTTAAGAAAAGTATTTTTTTTATATTGAAACTGGTATACATTTCAGAATTCTAATGAAACTAATAATGTTAAAAATAATAGTTATGATTTAAATATCTTATGATAATTAATAAAAATTGATTAAAAATCAATAACTAAAATGATCATAGGATAATAAAGTTAATCTTTAAAATTATGTAAGAAGACCTTTTGGTGTAATAATTAATGTATTAATCCACTATTCACACAACATCAAGTTCAAATTAAAACAGAACTTACACAATATTTAGGTAATCAAGGATTTCTAAGAAAATCCATACAAATTTTGGGGTAAATAACTCATAGCCAATTCAGTTAGCTATCTAATTACTAGTCAGTAAATGATATCTGATCATACTTATCTAAAGATAATGGTCTCAGGTTAATCTGTGTTGATCAGATAAGTGTTAACATGTTAATACAACAGATATATGATGGCAATAAACATCACATGACCACCAATAAATAAAACAGATATATGATGCATTTTTCACTACTGCTGTGTGACCAATAGATGATAATTTTTACTTGGTTTTACTACTTATTATCAGATTCTAAGTCAGATTCTTGGCAAATTTGATATATTTGAATATTTTTCTACTGTTAAAACTACTGACCCCATTTTAGGCAGAAAACAACATACTCAATAAGAAAAAATAATTGTGTCAAAGTCTTAATTAATATATTGTTTGCAGGATGTAGAAATAAATGTCTGATTTTATATTAAGGTAATAATTATTTGCCTTATCAATCCAAAAGATGGTTTACAGAATGTTTTTAATGCTTTGATTACATCATATAAAAACTTTGATTTAATAATTAATGCTCAAAGAATTTAAATTTGGTTTCTATCAACCAGTGATGAAGAATAAAACTTCAGCAATTCATGACTTTGTTGGTTATCAGCTTGAGAATGTGAATTGATTTAAATATCTTGGAAGACTTTTTAGTAGAAAGATGAACTGAGATGTTGAGTTGGAGTACAGACTTCTGATGCTTCTTTTTTATGACAGTGATATAACTATTACAACTAAATTAAATGTATGTACATCTGTTATTTTTACCTAATTTATAACATGGAAGTGAGAATTGGAAATTCCACTAATGCAATAAAGGGCATTAAAAAAATTTTATTCAAGAAAGTCTGCAAAATGCAACGGTAAAACATAAGACGAATCAGTAACTTCATCAATTTGTTTGATGTGAAGTCAGATTCCTCAATTGTAAAAAGCATATCTTTGTTGGATTGGACATATGGAATGAATAAAAGGTATAGGATTTTCTAAAAAAAATATTTTATAGTAAACATGAAAATGATTTTAATGGGAAAAGGAGATCTTGTTGCAGTATAAATATTATCTCAAAGATATTCTTAAAAAAGGCAGTTATCTGTTTCTTTGAAAGGATATGACTCAGGATAAAATGTAATGGAGAAATAAAAGGTCAAATAAATAGAATGATGTACCAATGTATTCTACAAATGAATGCATTTATAGACCACACTGTTTTGTATATTCATTACAAAATTCATTTTTAATGCATCATCATCATTATTGTTAATACTATTATTATTATTAACATATTATTATTATTATTATTATTATTGTCATTATTATTATTTTTATTATTATCATCATCATCATATTTACTATTATTTCTTTATTTTGTCTTTTTATCTTTTGGTTTCTTTTTGAGGTGGAATGACCATATTCATTTGTGAGTTGCTGTTGCTGATGAGTGCTAAATTGTGACTGATGATCATTGCTGAATTTTGATGGATAAAATTTGGTTCTTAACACAAATAGTAAAAAAGTTTCATCTTCTAAATGCATTCGTAAGACACACTGTCATTTAAATTTGCAATTATCAATTGTAATAACAGTTTAATAATCACAATAAAAATATTCATAAAACTGATCAATTTGATTACTAATTGATTTACTATTTTAATAGGAATAAATAGTTTTTGAATTAACCATAAAAATAAAACATAGTTTTTTTGAGATTCAAAAAAAATTTAAAGAAATTTAATGAGACTTTTTTCCATATACGATAAATATGCAAATTTCTGTTTAAATTGATTTTGTTATTAATCTTTATCCTTATAATCTAATAGACCTTAAGTCAATTATTAACTTTAACGATTGCAGATGCTATTATCATTATCCTGTGATTAGTATATATGTCTAATGCTTTACAACTAGATTTCAACTGTAAATATATTGAAAATGGTTTTTAAATAAATGAGGCTTTTCCAAAAAAAGTTTCCAGTTATTTATTTTACTGTTAACCAATTAATAATTGGTCAATGTATATGTATTCAAATTATTGCAAGTGAGATAACACAATGTTTGAACAAGAAGTGGGGGTTTTCATTATAAAATATAATATGAAGTGTGAATGCCTTAGTAAGTATCATTTACAAACTTTCTTTGTTAAATATGCTCATCATTTTATGGCTTTATAGAAAGTCACAAAATATAATAAAGTTACAAACAATAGAAGTCTCTTATATTGATTTTATTGATATTCCTTCCAAAGATGATACTGTAGATTATTTTTAATTTTTTAAACACTCTAAGAAATCACAGAACTACAAATCAATTGTGAGAGATTAAAGTGAATGGTGACCTGCTAGGAAAAAAATATTCCCATATCAATTTTTTAAGTTTGAATCTCTGGAAAAGTTATGCATTTAATCAATGATGCCACATATATTAACTTACATAGATTATTATCCTTAGTCAGTTAAGGTAGATAAATGTTAACTGTTAGAATATTGATATTAAATATAATTTTATTGATGCCTGTCATAAACAATAAAAAGAAGCATTTCTTAAAAGCATTGGAATTGGGCATCAGCAATGGTATTATAGAAATAGTATGAAAAATATTAAAGAAATCCTATGTAATGCAGACCAGAAATTTTTTAAAAGCCTATCAAAAAAATTATATAATATATTATATGCTTTTCTGACTTAGATTTGTTACCTGCATAATTTAATTTAAAAATGTTCTTTGTAGGTTACAAGATGTGATTATGAAAAAGAATTCAGCAAATATATAAGATGATCTTATAAAGTCATAAAGTGATATTATCATGTAATAAGATGAAGTAAACAAAGATATATAGACTGGTATCTCTAAGTAAGGATGTAGAAAAAAATACTATTTAAAATAAAGCTGAGTAAAATTTGTTTTGTGAAGACAAAGTAAATGCTATGTCTGTTTTAATCAATTAAGTCTATAACTTCATAAAATAAGTTGCTGTATAAGATCACCAGTACATCCTCAATTTGCAGATCTCAGATATAATTGTTTATATTATCAGTGTACTGCCACTCAACAATATTAAAAAGATCAGAAATTCAAAGATAATTTAGTATAACGTAAAAACAACAACAACAAAAACATGATATTTTATTAAGTAAATTTGTATTTAAGTTGGTCCGAATTTGCAGATAATTTTCAAAAATCAGTTTAATTTTTTTATATACTAAGAATATTGCAGTGTAGGGAAAATGGTTACAATGCTTTTCATGATACTTGTTTGAGATACATAATTTAACATAATACTCTACTTCAGATGTTAAGTTTAATACTTTTTAAAATAAATCTATAGCTTTAATATCTGTATCCAATGTTGATTTTCAGAACATGAAAATGTTATGTAAATACAGAAGTTTGTATATTGAATTATCTGCAATAAAAAAATATTTTATTGCTAGAAAAAATTTATAGATAAAGACTATTGATGATGATCAAAAACTAACATTTAATCATCAATAGAAAATGCTTATCACCATCAATCATTAATAAAAATTATTAAATCATTTCATATATAAAATTCATTTTAAATTATTGTTGCATATTGAGGTTAATCTTAGTAGTGATTTAAGTACCCCAATTAATTTCCCCACACTTTGAAGTTCAAATGTGAATTGAACACAGATTTTTTTTTCAAGTAATTATTAATTTTCAACAAGTTTATATTTTTTCCAGATATTATCGCATAGTAAAATGGTATAACCATCCACTTATTGGCTGACCAATAATAGATAATTATCTGTTTCCAGTTAATCTGATTTAGTCAAATGAATCCTATATAATAATTATAATATAACACTGCTGACATCACAGGCAAAAAAGTATTATCATCTTTCCACTATCTGCAAGCTCATTAGTTAAACAAGTAATGCCTTAATCTGTCCTTGTTTTCTAGTTAATTTTATCAGATATTTTGATACTTGATAAAATTATTGTAAAAAGGCTGATTCATGCCGTAAAGGAATCTGCTTTTGAAACATGATTAGATAATCAATTTGAACTACAAAAAAAAACGTACTGAAATTTTTGTTTGTTTGTTTGTTTTAAAATAAACAAACACTATAAAAAAGTAAACCTACCTTCAAAATAAACAAACACTATAAAAAAGTAAACTTACCTTCACATCTTGGTAGATTGTTTTCCCAAGTTCCTGAAGATAAACATCTTCTGGTTTTTTCACCAATTAATTTGTATCCAAGGTCACATCTATATATTACAACATCATCAATTTCAAAAGACTTTTCAAATATGAATGAATTAGGTGGTAAATATGGATGGCCGCAATTCTTTGGTCCTTAATAAAAATAAATGTTCATCAATATATATGCACATAAGATATATAATACAAACAATGCAATACCTGTGTATTTACAGGAATATTAATTTCAATTGAAAAATATAGATGTCACATATTTAAAATTTATAAAATACATTAAATTTATTATATATATATAACAAAACTTAAATATATTCCAAACAACGGTAAACAATTTATAATACAATATAAATAAAAACTCAATAAAAACTCATAAAGAAATATTTTCGATTATATTCATAATCATTTTCAACTCAACTTTCAAAATGGAATCATCTATTACCAACTGGAAACACATGTCGATTTAAATATCCCACAATTCATTAATCCTAACATTTGCTGACTGTCTGTTTATTATCGTATTTTTATACCTACTAATAAAAACTGCCTCTTTAATTTTTTTTTCATTATCTTTCTCTTGTCCTAAAATTTTTATTTTATTTATATCAAAATTAAACTTAAAATTACAATTTCTATCATGATCATAAAAAACAGATTCCGTATATAACTTAACTTCATTACTATTATCATTACATATCTGTATATTTAGGATTAATGAGTTGTGGGATATTTAAATCGGCATGTGTTTCGGTTGGTAATAGATGATAAAATTTTGAAAGTTGAGTTGAAAATGATTATGAATATAATCGAAAATATTTCTTTATGAGTTTTTATTGAGTTTTTATTTATATTGTATTATAAATTGTTTACCGTTGTTTGGAATATATTTAAGTTTTGTTATTGTATTATTGATATTAGTGGACATTTATTTTGTTTTATATATATATGCAAGTGAACAAAAAGATTAGATTTGTTATTTCAAGATGAGTTCATTCCAGATACAGTATAACTAAGTAAATTATTTTTAAATAAATCCTGTAGTCTATTGCTAACTATACCAGTTATTGCTATGGAAACAGTAGAATTAAATAAAAGCAAAGTAAATGCTATTAATCTATAATTCTTTACATTGACAAGATAAGAGTCTGAACCAGTTCAGTAACCATACATTTTGGTGTCTTTGGTTCTTTAATAACCATAGCCAGCCGTATCCTATTAGGCAGGATTGATTTTAAGCCAATAAACATCACATAACCACCACTTCTTATGTTTGGGTATAATTGTTTTAAAACAGGCACAACTCACTATACATATTGCCACACACAGCAAGCTAGAGTAATCAATGGATGCCAGAAGGCTTGTGCATAAAATCCCCATCTAGTGACTAGTCATCCAATATTCCCATACTAGTTTCTGGCTTGTGGCCTTTGTCAGTGACCCTCCAGCAAGCTAGAGTAATCAATGAGTGGCAATAGGTATAGTGAGTTTTGCCTGTTTTAAAACAGTTATACACAAGCATAAGAAGCGGTGATCATGTGATGTTTATTGACTTAAAACCAATCCTGCCTAATTGGATAGTGGTGGCTATGGTTATTAAAAAAAACAAAGACACCAAAATGTATGGGTACTGAACTGAGTTCAGACCCATATGACTATATAAGCTGATGGGTTTGGATTGAAAACATTAAGGTGTTTTCAATTTAAGTCTCATAGTTTTGTAGTTAAGTGGAGATAAAAGATGGCTTCTGGAGGGTTGCATTAGATCCTAAGATCTAGATGTGATACTCTCAGATCCAAGGCTCCTCACTGATGAAGGCCACAAGCCAGAAACTAGTCTGGAGATATTGGATGAGTAGGCACTAGGTGGGGATTTTATGCACAAGCCTTTTGGCATCCAGTGTGTGGTAATATGGATAGTGAGTTTTGCTTGTTTTAATACCTTTATTATATATAAATTTAGTATGGCTAAGCATTCAATTAAAGATAAAAGTACTAAATTAATGCATTAAATTTAATATTCAGCTTTTTTTTAGATAGCTAAACTATTTGTAAACATTATAAGAATTCATAGAGATTTTACTCTGCAGATAGTCATTATTGGCTTTTAAATTTTTCAATTATATCACTGAATACATAAATGAGAAGATCATGTGATTTTGATGTTGGATTATACAATCATAAATTACGTGTTTCAGGAATTTGCATCTGCCACCATAATATAAATCAGAGACTGTTTAATTCCATTTCCAAAGATATAAGTTTAGTGATCATAAATGTCCCTGAATCTGGTGCTGAGACTTCAAAAACATCTAGAAAATTCATATACAGCCATCTTTATTGTTGGATTTGAAAAAATATATATTAGGAGCCTAGCAAAAAAGACCCTTTTACCATACTTCTCTATTTGTTGAAGTTTTCTTAGATGAACATCCAGAGAGTGTATTAATTTGAAAGATGTTTAAGTGTTGATATGAGGTCTTGAAGTGGTAGTATGTCTAATCCATTTAATAACTATTTGTACAGTTTTTGTGAGACCACTTATCTTCTGGAATCTAATGGAGACATATACAAAAGAATGTAAAACCATTTCATGAGAATAAATTTGTATCAATAATACTTATCTAAATAAGATTACAGCATTTAGCAATAGAAATCCTAGTGCTGAAAACATTGTACTATATCTCCAAGTTGGGACAATCAATTCAGTCAAGAAGCTTATTTTAAAAATTATTCTAGATCTAATCTTTGATACGTGAAAACAATACATTAGATTATGGTTCAAGCTTTCTTCTAAATGCCATGGAATAGAGTTGCACTTCAAACTATGATTGTAAAAGGCTATATTCAATTTATGAGTTGATCATCCCTTATTTAAATAACAATTTGAATTACTGTCTTTATGAATTACCAAACAAAATTTGAGTCATTGAAGAAAATATCCAAACTTTTTATTTTTATTATCAACAGATCTTTATATTTTTATATCTGTTATCATTATTAGTTAAAAATCACATGAATTTTTTATTGAATTTTGTCAAATAAATTAATTCTTTTCTTGCATTTGTAAATGTTAAAAGATTTTCAGCAGAGCAATTTTAAACTGAAGTGAGATCAGTAATGATAATGGCCGTCTTTAGTTTATTTTGAAAGAATTGAAGTAGATAAAGATATAAATTATTCATTGCAGAGTTATCATGACGTTCAAACAGTTTATTTTAAAAATAAATGATTCACAACTATTGGTATAAATTCTTATAAAGATTGCTTTTACAAAGATCTTGGAAAAACACATATCAGTAACTTTTTTTGTATTTCATTTTCACTTTTATTAGATATTAAGAGTGTTATAGTTTTGGTGTTATGCTGATGATTTGGAATAGTTTCTATTATATGAATAATTTCAACGAATAATTTTGCCAACTATGCTTTGATCTGAAGGCCTAACTTTTTAAAAATTCTGAAAACAATATTATTTGCTTATAAGATTTTTTTTCTAATTTAAGATATGGAAGAGAAATTTTACCAATATTTACTCATTTTATTAATTTTAGATTAGAGGAACATATGAAAAAAAAGCTTATAGTCCAATAATACTTTCATAGTTCTGTCAATTTTATATTTAGGAATCTGAAATATAAGATTGATAATATGTTTTGAGATATTTCTTTTGTATCCAAGTTTATGTATAAGGACCCGGTTTTTCACTTGGATTTATAAGTTTCATTTTCATAGTTTGTCTGCAGCATTTTTTTGTGCTAACATCATAAAATATTTTTAATTTGGCAGCAATTTCTAGATCTTTCTTAGACAAATAATGACTATAAATATGGAATAAACCATGTTTTGTGTCCTTTAGAAACATTGATTTTTTATATATATATATAAACCTTGTAGATATTGTTGTAATACAAAAAATCGCGTTTGGTATTTTTTAGAACATACTAGTTGGTTTTATTTTAACTTGCATTTAATTGTATTTTGTTAGTGATAAAAAACATTGCTGTGTTGTTCATGATATTAAAATGGGCAAAACTCTTAATACAGTAATGCCACTCAGTGCAAGCCAGAGCAATCAATGGATGCCAGAAGGCTTGTGCATAAAATCCCTACCTAGTGCCTACTCATCCAATATCCCCAGACTAGTTTCTGGCTTGTAGCCTTCATCAGTGAGGAGCCTTGGATCTAAGAGCACTGCACCTAGATCTTAGAGCACTGTACCTAGATCTTAGGATATCTAGGTGCAGTGCTCTCAGATCCGAAGCTCCTCACTGATGAAGGCCACAAGCTAGAAACTAGTCTGGGGATATGAGTAGGCACTAGATAGGGATTTTATGCACAAGCCTTCTGGCATCCATTGATTACTCTGGCTTGCACTGAGTGGCATTACTGTATAAAGAGTTTTGCCTGTTTTAATAAGTTATGAGCAAGCATAAGAAATGGTGATCATGTGATGTTTGGTGATTGTTCATGATATCATTTAGAATAAGGATTATAAAAGCCATTGTCTATTTTGTTCTAATTTGGAATAACTATTGATATCCTTTAAAATCGCACTTTATAATACTGCTCCCTGAGGTACATTGGAACATTCCAAGAAGTGATAATAGTATTAATGTATTTGGGGGCATTAAATAAAAACAAGAGTTAGTGGAAATATGAAGAATTTTTATCTGAACAGAGCTGATTGATATAATTCAAAGGCATTACAAAGCTTCCACAACTCTATAATCAACAATTAGTATTTTCTTGGAGGTGTAAAATTTGCTGTTTGATAGAACGATTTAATATAGATATGCATTATTTCTATTTTATAAAATATATACAATTTGGCATTAATAGGTTAAATTATCTCACATATGTAAATTTAATTGCAAATAATATTCAGGGTTTAAAATCAAACAAATCATAATTTTGATATATATAATTAGACTACCATAAATAATGTGAAGTTCCAGATGATTTAAGCTTTTAGCTGACCTCCAGACATAGAAGATAATTTTATGAAATGCGAAGGGGGCGTTTGAATTTTTAAATCGGGAAGAAGGCAGTAAGAAACCAAAATGTTTGATTGTTTATATACTGATAGTTCTGCAATGTGAAAAAAAAAAAAAATTAGTTACGACTGCCTTGCACTTGCAGGCAGTTGCCCGGGTTGCGGGTTCGCGTCCCGGCCGATGCTATGACACTTAAAAAAAAAATGGTAGTTTAAATTTAAAAGTTTTTATTTTTATATAGCATAATAATTAGTTGCAAAAGCTGTTAATTAAATTTAAATAATAAAAAAAAAACAATCATACCTTTGCCCAGAAACATATATAATATATCCGTATACTGCTTTCATATTTTTAAAAGTACATCAGCTTACACCTCTACAAGCAATAAATTTAAGTTAGGTGTATTAATTTTCTTTTTACTTTCAATGACTAAAAATAAATAATTAAATATGCGTGGAAGCGTTCATAGAAGTCTCAACTGAAAATTTATATTTTTAAACAAATTGGCTTGTTAAAACCATGACATTTTTAAATACCATTGGTGTGGCATTTAAAGGTATTGATAGAGAAATTCTTTTTATATTTACTATCTAAAACTTTTATTTATTTCCTGCTTAAAAGAAAATGAAATTTTCGGTAGTATTATATTATACGTCACGTAACTCTAACTAAAGTCACTTGTTTCTCTGAAATTATTATTAGAATTATCTCTTTTGTCTATTGATTAAAATCGCATGAGATGAACAGCTTGCATTTGTGAAGGGTAACTCATTAAGTTACTTGAACCTGTCATTCATGCGTTGTAATTCCATGTTCTAAAGCCATATTATAAAAATGTATAATATGAAATCACATAAAATGAAAAAGATAACCAATCTTGTAATGTTTTAAAACGTATTGTTATAAGAAAATTTTTTATTTATTATACCTTATATATTCTTTGTTTGATGGTTATATCATCTTAACTTAAAGCTATACTTGTATCTGAATTGTTTAATATTAGTTATATGCTTGTTAAAATCTCATTGCTTAATGAACTAATTTTAATATATACCTCTAATTTAAATTTTCACGAAATTTAATGGATTGTTTTAATTTCAGTGATCATATATGCTAATATAATATAATAATAAAATTGAAAATTATGTAATCCTAAATATATACTTGATTATCTAATTACAAATATCTGATATTGTTGATTTTTGCCGCAATCTGTTTTTTTTGTTTTTTTTTTACATATAATAGTTTATCATCATTAATTAAAATTCGATTTGCAAATATTAAAGATATATATATATGTCATCAATTGATTATCTTTCGCTGTATTTGGAAAGCTCTAATTATACTTTCAAATTTCTATAAAGATCTTTCTAAGCAATGGGTTCGATCTATTAGACGTTTATCGACTGAATTGTATCATATAAATATGAAATCATTACAATCCATTTATATTCTTAGAATAATCAATATATTAACAATTTTATGTAAAAAAAAAAAATGTGCATACTTTTTTTACTTTTCTTTAAATTAATAAATAATATAATGAGAAAAAAAATAACTTGAAGAAGAAAAGGATAAACAATATATGTTAATTAGATATATGTGAAGTCCTAACTAAATATGCAATTACATTACTGTTTGTGTTGTGTTTGGTCTGGATTACAAACCCAACCAACAGAAAATAATGTAAAATAATACTGAAACAAGTATTACAATTAATATATTTATTATTATGTACATATATATATATATACAATACAGTATATACAAGTGAATATTTACAAGTTGAATATTGGAGTTTAACGTAAACTCTGGGTTTTGCCTGCCGCTTCCAGCCACACCTGATGGCTTGCCTCACGGGTAGGGTCTATGACTCTTCCAGCTGTACAAGACAGCTTGCCTCAAGCTGAGAGTGGTCTTAGCAGCGTCCGGTCTCTGTGGGACTTGCCTAGCTGCGTAGACTAAATAGCGTAGTGCTATCAAAGAGAATACTTGCTGCTGTTTAGGTTAGCAGAGCTTCCCTGGGAGAACGCAAAGAGTCTTTTCAGGTTAGACACATTCTTCCCTGATTCTTACAAAAGGCTGACTATTTATACCCAGATCCCTGACCTTATTGAAAACCTTCGGATTCAGCAAGCATCGTTGCTTATTGGCCTGTAATAATCATTGGCTATGTTTTTATCTATACATCAGCCTATTGGCCTGTGGCAAACAATGCTTAATCCGATCAGATAAGGAGGCATCTGGAATAGTCTACTTCTGAGAGAAGGGAGGACTATAACATCCCTCCCCCTGGCTAAAATTTACCCTAGAGAACATAGTCATGCAGGTGTGCTGGAGGACGACTAAAGCGCTTTGGTGCTGGTTCTGGTTTGCTGTCGTCTTCAGTTTGTTGGTCCTCCTTGCTTGTATCTTCAGTTTGTTGGGCCTCCTTGCTTATACTGCATGTCTCTGTAGCTTCATTCCTTGTGGCTGCATCAGTATAATATAGTCTTAAGTTGCTTTCGATGGTGATGATGTTGACATCCATCTGCTGTTTCCACTAAAATGGTGCAAAGACCTTTTTGTTGGATTATGACTGCTGGGATCCATTTAACGGATCCACTATACATTCTGCATAGAACATTAGTCCCTATTTGTAATTTGGTAGTTTTGTCCTTTTCTTGTTTTTCATCATTTGGCTCAGGTATCAGAGCTGTTCCTGTCTTCATCTTCGTCTCTTGATGAGCTTGTTTCTGGTTGACTGCAGCTGTCTTGATAGCTTCTGATGTGTGTTTGAGTCTTAGCTGGTTGCGATGGTGATGATGATGATGACCATCATCTGTTTGCACAACTGTGTAGAGGCCCTTTATTTGTGTCACTACTGCTGGTCTCCATCTTGTGGACCCATAGTACATATGACATAGTACCTTTGTTCCTATTTGGAATTTTAATTTGTTTTTAATCTTCTAGTTGAAGTTTGGCCTCAGGGGGTTTCAGCTTTTTGTTAAAGACTTCTGATTCATTAGTCTTCAACTTTGATAATGTTGTGAGCTGGTTCACTTTGGTCACTTTGAACCCTAAGTGATTGAACTAGTCATGACCTAATAAGTTGCTGTGATCATCTGTTGCCACTACCATTAGTAGGTGTCTAGTTTTGTTAGGCATGGTAATTTTAACTCTTGTTTGACCGAAGAATTTTATTTTTTTACCCTGATAATCTGTTATAGTCCTAGTGCTAGAATGCAGATTATATTTATTATTTTTATTAATGATAGCCCAAGTCTTTTTTAAAACAATAAACACTGCAGACCCTGTGTCTAGTTCCATTTTCACTGGCATATCATAAATCATAATACTATGTATAAATCCAGACTGATTGTCCTTAATGTGATTTATACTGGCAACTTGTTTATTTTTCTTATAGTTGCTTTTGTTGTTTTTTGGAATGGTTTTTTCCATTCTCATATTGGCTGTTCATCTTTTTAAGTTTAGACATGCTGCTCTTATATGACCGACTCGCTTGCAGAATGAGCACAGAGTTTGGAGGTGTGGACATTCTGTTTGCACATGCATCGGTTCATCACACCTATAACAATGCTTAACACTCATTGTTGAGCTAACTGAGTGCTTGTCAGACTCAGCCTTCTGTTCAACTTTTTGAATGGTATAATTCATTTTTTGTAATGGCTTTTCTTGACACGCTATAGATTCTACCAGCATGGCTTGAGCTACAGCCTTTTCAAAATCTATATCCTGCATCATTAATAGTTTGAGTCTTAAATTATGATCATTCATCCCACAAATGAAATGATCGCGTAGTGCTTCATTTAAGAACTCTATAAATCGCACATGAGTGCTAATGTCCGGATTCTCATTGCGAATTCTCTAGCTTTTTCACCCTCAGCTTGCACACAGAGATTGAAATAATATCTCTGCATTATTGTTAGCAGTTTGGGGGGGGAATATTCTGTGAGAATCGCCAACGCCTTCTCAAAATTCAAGTCAGCCAGTGTTTCTGACCCCATTTGAGAATTTTAAAATATTAAATGTTTGTGACCCAATTATAGTCATCAGCGTTGCTAATTTTATTTCAGACTTTTTGATCTGATTTGCCTGCATATAAAAAATCAGGTGCTCTTTGTAGCTTGACCAGTTCTCAGGGATCCTGGGTCAAAAGCTTCCATTGAGCCTATTATATTAGCCATTTTTTTCTCTGTTAAAATGTGAGAAAAATATTTATTTCATATATTTGCGAGTAACCACTCGGTATTTGTTTTTATAATTACATTATTGTAACAAAATGAATGACTTTTAAACCAATAGAGTGAGCTTTTATGCTGTCTTGTGAGAAAAGCTCTCATGATAGGTTGAAGCTTCAAATTGACACGCCTTTGTATTTACGGTCAATTTTATTCAATAGTTTTACGTTGTTATTTTTCTAAAAAAAAAAAAAAAACACCGTAATGAAATTACGGGAACTTAATTTTTTTCCAAAATGAGAAAATAATAAAACAAATACACACTCGCATATTTATTCCATACGTTTAGATCTGTTGAACCTGGCATATTTTATAATATAATTTTTCCAGCCGTGAGGGAAAAAAAAATCTTTTGTCTACTGCACCAAATCTGTTGTGTTTGGTCTGGATTACAGACCCAACCAACAGAAAATAATGTAAAATAATACTGAAACAAGTATTACAATTAATATATTTATTATTATGTACAAATATATACAATACAATATATACAAGTGAATATTTACAAGTTGAATATTGGAGTTTAACGTAAACTCTGGGTTCTGCCTACCGCTTCCAGCCACACCTGATGGCTTGCCTCACGGGTAGGGTCTATGACTCTTCCAGCTGTACAAGACAGCTTGCCTCGAGCCGAGAGTGGTCTTAGCAGCATCCGGTCTCTGTGGGACTTGCCTAGCTGCATAGACTAAATAGCGTAGTGCTATCAATGAGAATACTTGCTGCTGTTTAGGTTAGCAGAGCTTCCCTGGGAGAATGCAAAGAGTCTTTTCAGGTTAGACACGTTCTTCCCTGATTCTTACAAAAGGCTGACTATTTATACCCAGATCCCTGACCTTATTGAAAACCTTCGGATTCAGCAAGCATCATTGCTTATTGGCCTGTAATAATTATTGGCTATGTTTTTATCTATACATCTGCCTATTGGCCTGTGGCAAACAATGCTTAATCCAATCAAATACGGAGGCATCTGGAATAGTCTACTTCTGAGAGAAGGGAGGACTATAACAGTTTGACTGATTGGCTTTTATTTTAAAGAATTTATTGCTAAATTTAGGAAAGTAAATCTTTAAAAGAGTGTAATCGTGAATTAAAAATATAGTTTGAAGTTTTGCTAACTTCCTATTTAAAAAAGAAAAAGCACTTCTCAACAGCACTGCCACATGGGTAAGAAGCTCCTTTGTGCAAGGTAAATTTTAACACCCCCCCCCCATTCTATGAAATAAAATTTGTAAATTAAAAGGCATTTTTCACATGGGTAAGAAGCTCCTTTGTGCAAGGTAAATTTTAACATCCGCCCATTCTATGAAATAAAATTTGTAAATTAAAAGGCATTTTTGCCCAGCACTTTCATAAGAAAAACTTGAAACATGGCTTTAGTCATTTAACATAGGTGTTTTTATTTCTTTATTTTTATAAAATAAACCTTAGATTAAAGCACTTGCTAAAATATAACAAATTAGTATTTAAAAGAATTATTTTTAAATCAATAATTAAATAATATTTTAAAACAAAATATTTATTTAGTAAATTTGAAATTTTAATTTTTTTCTTTCAAAAGTTTTCACATTATTTTTTGAACAATATGAAATTGTAAGTAGAGATATAAAATATCTCCAAATAAAATATTTTTTTAAAATATCTAAGTATTTTTATTATATTTGAAATAATCATTACCACCACACACACATACAAATATTGCACTTGCTCCCCTCTCTTTCTTAGGGCAGCTCTGATATTATATAAATAATTCTACTTTATTTACCTGATTATTAAAAATATTATTTACAGCCAAAATATGATTCTGTAGAATGTTTCACCTCTGAGCTCCATACCTCATAGCAAGGAGAAAAGAGCTTCTGGCTTGTCTTTACTATTCTTTCTGGATTAATATTTAGATCAACTTTAATCAGCAGGTCAATAATTCATTAAAAATAATTCTTTGTTTAAAAACTCATTCAAAATCTCATGCCTTCAATAACAAATATTTACACTATTATTTAATTTTTATGTGAGTTATTCATTACATTATTAATAACTATAATTTATTATATGTATAGTCCAATATTTTAAATTTTCATACTTACATTGTTTATTGTATATAACTTTTATATTTTATTAGAACAACCAAACTAGGTCAATTTTAAAGAACACAACTGATATAACTCTTTCATTCCATTAATACCAACTTGTTAAAATAATTCTTTGTAATAAAAATCCATAATTCAGAACCTCTCACATATATAATTTGTTTATGTTTTCTAATAACAAAAATTGTTTCAATTGCTTTTGTTCAATAATAAAATATTTGCATTACTATATTATTTTATTTCTAAATGCTTATTAATAATTAAGTCATATTATATACATTATACTTTATTAATATATATATGTGCTCTGCGCACAGTTAATGAAGCTATTAATAAATTGTCAAAATTTTTTCTGCCAAGCGCTTTCGGGACAGTCTACAGTCCCATATTCATGGTGAGTTATTCTGTTAATAACTGTAAAACTATGTATAACTCACCATGAATATGGGACTGTAGACTGTCCCGAAAGTGCTTGGCAGTAAAAAATTTTGACAATTTATTAATAGCTTCATTAACTGTGCGCAGAGCATATATATATATATTAATTTATTTAAGCGTTAATAAAGTAAAATCTTAACTATTATACTTTATTATAAAGTTTCACAATTAGGGATTTAACCAGGATTTATTTAAGAGAATAAATTTTAAATTTTCATACTTATATTGTTTATTCAATGCTTTGTACTATATTATGTTGAATAACTATAAAAAAAATCAAACACTTGGTTTGTTCCACTAGATACATTTTTTAGACTTTTTTGATGGTGCAATTATGTAGGGATTATGAAATTTATTAAGAATTAAATATTTTGGTATGCAATAATCTTTTTAAAAATTATTTTTACTTATTCTGCTTTCCTTAGATTTGGTCTGTAGTGTGAATTATGAATTAATTACAAATGTTTAGCTAGAGAACAAACCCGAGTCCACATCTAAGAAAAAGCTGTTTAGTAAAATGTGTAAAAAGATAATACAGTATAAAAAAGATATTAAAATTAAAGAAAACTATTTAGTAAAATATCTAAAAAGAAAATATGGCATAATGAAAAGGAGAAAGATAATATTGTTAGTAAAAAAGTTTTACATAAGACAGCATTGGAATCAATCTTATGACTTCACATTTCAGATTTAGCCACTCCATCAGCACTCTAACTGAATAAGACATTTATAGTCTTAAAATCTCATTGAAAACAATAATTTCATCGTATGCAGAATTACTGTAATTATGAGGCAATATTCATAAAATATGTTTTATTTTCAAATAAACACTTGTATATAAATTAAAATATTTAAATAAAAATGGTTGGAAAATCTAAACATTTTAATTTACATATATATTTTATTAATTATATTAACAAAAGGGTGTCAGTCTTTTCATTCTAGTGCAATATATACATATATATATTGAACCTGATGGGAAAAGATCAAATAAACAAAAATATAGAATTTTTTTTTTTTACTCTTTAATAAAAAACAAAATTGTGAAAAACATCGTTGACTTCTTTTATGTATAAAATATGACAAATTATTTATTATAAATTTGATCTACTACAGCTGCAATTTAGTATTGCATCACACCGGCCCCTCCGGCAGAGAAAAATACTCAGAGGGTATGTATAGCTAGACCGAAATTATACAAGGTATAATTTACAGTCACATTTCCAAGCTACAGAACTTCTCCTGCTGCTGAATTCAAATCCTGTCATTCAAAACACTATTTGTTTTGAAGTAAATTTCAGGTGCCATTTAATTACAAGAAGTAACTAACATGCTCTGGATGACAGCCACTAAATTCAGCACCTGATAAATCCCAATGAGCTCAACCAAAAAATAATATAATAAATTGTCTTAATTAGTGGTATTAGTAAAAGAATTGACTGACAAATACTAATTTCCAAAAATAATTCATTTTAAATACTTTAAAATTAATTAGAGAATTCATTCATCCCTTTCTTGAATAAACTAATAATTACATATAATATCTTGGGCACACACATTATACTAAACATAAGACATTAAATAAACATAAGCATTAAAACATTATATATCACACACACACATTTTTCCATAAGCTATTTGTTTGTATGATTGGAAAAGTTCTGGGAATATTTGCTGCCTACACTAACAGCACATAAATAGTTCTTTTATGCTAGTTAAGAGTTCAATTCTGTTGACTCGGGATATTTCAGATTGCAATGGCTACAATAATAAATTACTGAATCAATAGGAATGGTAATAAAGAATAATTAATATTACCTATAGGTTTTTTGAGATATGTGTTCCTCTGGAAAGATGTCTGCTTCTTTCTCCTGTGTGATGTGTGTTGTACCAACCAGTTAGGATTTGGATTGCTGATGAATGTGGTTCCTTGCTGCATTTCAGTCCCGCAGACAAATATTCAAACAGCTCAGATTGTTAGATATTCATTGTGGCTAATTAGAGGCCTTCAGATATTCTAGAGTAGTCAGAGACTGGAGTACAGCAGCATACTTCTTCTGATTAGCAATGCATGTTTTTCTTGATGTTCACAAAAATGTTTTATTTGCGCAGACTGGAATAACATTGCTAAAAGATGATCTGATCTGCTGATGATGAGTTTTTTTAGATCTATTTATATGTGGCACTTCTATTGTTCAGCTTGATTAATATTTAAATTAAATTTATTAATTAATTTCCCATTATTCATTCACATTCCTCATTAGATTAATTTACTTAGGATAAGATCTAACTTTTTAATTATTCCCATTGTTTATTTGTAGCCATTGCTAATTAATTATTCCCATTGTTTATTTGTAGCCATCTTTGAATTTAACTTAATTTTATGTTACAAACTTTACCTTTGTTGTTCCTTTTTTTAAATTCAACTTCTTTTAAAACTTTTAATCTTAAAATTTTATTACACAATTTGTAATGCTTGAATAGTGGTACAATATATATATATTGTACCTAACTGAAGTGTAACTTAGTTCCAAGAGGTAATCATGGTTATCTTAGCTTAACCTTTTGTTTAAAATTTTGGATAAAAAAAATAATGATGATAAAAATGGAAATTAAACTAGTTAATTATTAAAATAGGATAATCTAAATATTTTTAATAATATTAGTTGGTTTGATAAATGATATTAGGTAATAATTTAACATAAGCAAATGTTAAAAAAAATAATAATGCTGTATAATCTATTCTAATGTCTAAAGAATAATAATAAGATATTATTATTAAGTTGGAATAAGTAAGTAATAAATTTTTAAAAAAATGATATGTAAGTTTTTATTAAAAGGAAATAAGAATATTTGTTATTAGTTTTGTAGTTTAGCATTCTAGTTATAAAAGTTAGTTAAATTAAATAATCATTAACATTTTATTGTTGTAATTTTAAAAATAATTTTAAACAATTAATGTAATGCCAGACATATGAGAATATGTGCATGCAGAGACATGGAAACATAAGAATAAAAAAATAATTTAACTCCCATATTGTTTAAAATAAGTAAATAAAGCAAATGTGTAGATAAAATTATTTTAAAAGAAATATTTAAGGGTTTAATAAAGGGTATAACTTTAAATTTTGTATTTACTACTATTGCGTTATGTAAAATATCATTAAAAAACATTTGTTGCATAATATTTGTTAATAATAAAATTTTGACTTTGCAGCTGAAGGTCACATGGTATGGGAAAATTATATTGATTATGTCAGTAGATTGATTCCACAGCTGGTTTGTCAGAATATTAAAATTTAATAAAAAATATTTTTATTGGTTTTAAATGAATTGTAGGTGGATGAAAAATTGTGAGATAAAATGGATATCGAGGGACCATTCTGGGGCTGATCTTGTTTGGATTCAACTGGTGTGGATCTTAAAAATTTTATTAATAAAAGTAATTTTTTTTAAAGAACTTGATATTTCTAAAAAAAAATACAAGTATGTTTAAAATATTTAAAATCGTCCGTAATGAAGGAGGGCTAAAAGAAAAGGTAATCCATTTTTCTGACAATTTGAATTTCAGTCAAGGCATAGAAATTATAGTAAAAAAAATGTCTAAAGTAAATGAAGCGTTTCAAATATTATATGACTTTAACTTGTTTAATTTTCTTTATTTGGAAGTAAGGTTAAGGAACAAACTATTAATCATTTCCATAAATAAGCATTCGGTTGTATTAAACTATTTTGAAAATAAAATGCTAATTATTTTTCCTGTTAGATTAAAATTATATGTAAAAAAAAAAAAAACAAAAAAAAAAGGATAAATTTTTTTTTTAAAGTTTAAAAAAAAGAACATTATAAAGAAGCTGCTACGTTCGATTACAGTGAAACTATAAAGAATGATTTTTAAAAAAAAAAAAGAAAAGTTATTACTTATATCTTGACATATATAAAAATGATTTGTTTAGCTAAACGCAAACAGATAATATATACATTTTAAAGGATAATTCTTAGTTACACTGTAAGAAAGGACACGTATTTGGAAATAAAACTTTAAAGCAATCTATAATGATTAATAATGAATGAATAGTTATTGAATACATTATAAATGGTCATACTTGCCAGTATTTAAAAATAACTTTATGGCATTAATTATAGCATATAAACGGAGAAATGTCTTGAACAGTAAAAAAATTTCTACTCTCATATTTAAAAGTAAGCAAAGGAAATTAATTTTAAAAATAAATACATTTTGGAATATTATTAGGAAACTATTTTAAAAACTATATTTTAAAAGAAGCGTTTTCCTAAAATAGGATAAAGAACTTCAGATAAAGAAATATATTATTATTATTAGATGCAATTTTGAACTTGGGATCCTATAAATAAATTAAAGTGTGTTCAGCTGAAGAATTTATTTTGTTTCATGCCGGCTTAATCTTATTATTTAATTTTTTTTAAAAAATTGTTTAAAAAAATATTATTAATGAACTATTGAACATTTTCATTTGGAAATGATTGCCATGTATATAAATGTATTAGTTGAAGCTTCGAATTCAAATCGATATCTTAACCTGGATAAATTGTCTACACATTATGAAATGGAAAAATCGTCACGGAGCGGAAATATGAACTTAAATTAATGTATTATTTTTTTTTTTTTATGGTCTGCTTTATTGGTTTTTTTTAAAAAAAAAAAACATAAAATATTTATGCTATTAATTTTTTTGTAACACTTTTGCATAAATATACAGGTAAACTAGGGTTATAATTTTAAAACGGAATAGGTTTATTTGAATGAGCAAATGTTTTTTTTTCATTCTTAAGTAGATTTAGTTTATTTATCAAGCATTACACTAGCTAGTTTCTATTTAATAATTTTATTATAGAGATTTAAATATCACAGTCTTATTTTCATATAAATGGGATGTTTTACTCAATTTTTATTTTAAATTTACTAAAGAAGTTTATCAGAGAATATTCATTCATTTGTTTTATGAATGTTATATTAATAATAATTACAAATATTTTATATTCACAGAGAAGAAAATATTCTTGCATTTAACTTACAATTTTAAAAGTCCACTAGTTATTATATCTTAGCATTTAATATTCTGTAATGTGTGCATTGTGCCTTGCCTAGAATTTTATATGCATTTAATTTCAAAGTATTTTCTACAGTAGCCAGTTGACACATAGTTTGCTTTGTTGGTTCGAACATTGGATATACGTTTTGTATTTTTAGACTTCTTAGGAATAACTTAATTAATTAATGTGAAGTATATATCTTGCTATTAGTTAGTATTTGTTAGCCTCAAGAGTTAGGCTTAGTAATAATTTTTGAATATGCTTATGGAGTAGATAAAATCCTCCATCCTTATTGTATTGTATTTCCATGATTTGATAGTGCTTATTCCCAAAAAGAGGATATTGTATTGTATTTTTCAGTGATGATGATCACATTTATAAGTATTGGAAATCCCATGAGAGGATTGTGCTTTTCTGGTGGGTGTTCCTGTTCCCAGATGTACTGAAGATGAATTCCAGACATCTTAATTTTGCCTCATAGTTAGGTATTTTGGAAACCACCACATTCTTTTCCAGCTCTGAGGAGCCTAGTATTTTTATATTTTTTGCCTATCATTCATGATGACTTAATGCTAATTCCACCACAATAGGTGATGTTGCATTTTAGATTTGTGATGACAAGATATGCTTGTTTGAGGAAATGTATTTCTTCAGTTAGTTGTAGCTAATTTAAGGCTCATAGCTATATCAATGCTTGAATTGTGTTGCTATGATAGTTTTATCATGCACAAGCTAACCAACAATAAGTTATATTTATTTTAAAGTATGTTAAATATGCATATGGTATAAGTGGCAATTCACACATACAATTTAATATTTTCATCCAGAATTTCGCCGCTGGATTTGTAAGTCTGATACATCATTATCGTTAAAACATTGAGGGAATAATTTTATGTGGACTAAATTTATTTAAAAAAAAAGTATAACTGATCTCTGATAAATGATTGTCCCATACACTTAAGTTAGTCTAATTTTAATATTAGCTTAATCTGATTTAAACATATATCTAGCTATGATATTAGTTATATCCGTGAAACTAGTGATGATATTTTTCAAAAGTATTGCTGAATATGCTTATTCCAACTTAGCGTTTGTTAGGTTTTGGAGTATAAAATTAAGCTTAGAGTTTTCAATATAAACCTAGTTCTGTGTGTCATTCTGATTATTAGATGACACAATAATGTCATCAATTAATCTAATAAAGAAGGATAGTAGTGTGCTTATTAAGTACATATGATAATTAAAGTTTAAAATTTATTTTTTTTGAAAAAAATATAATTATTAAAAGAAAGTAACAGAGAATAACCTTTGTAGATTATTAAGTGTATTAAATGTAAGTTAAATAAAACTGTTAAGAGTCCAAATAATTGTATTAAATCTTAGTGCGGTATTGGCATTGTTTGTATTCTACTACATTTGTAGACACGCCTTCTCATTATTAATAAATCAAATTATTATTATTTCAAAAGTTTTGTTTTGTTTGTTTTACTTTTGTATGAGAATATATTATTGTCTTGGGTTCCAAGTTCACAAAATCTTAAAATGTAAAAGTTATTGAATCTTCAATTCAGAAATTTACAAGTATATTCTAAGTTAATTAAATATAGTTAATATTGTCTTGAAAATTAAAAAAGCTATGTTAAAGTAAATGATTCTCATATTGAATCATAAATACAGATAATTGCATTATAGCAGATACCTAATTAAATACTTAGTTAAAAGTTTATTTATTTTTTTTAAAATTATCGGTATATCTTTTAGACTAAAGATTATGCAATATCAGATTAACAATATTAGTACTTCAGAAGAATATTTTAATTAATATTACTTTAGGAGCTGCACCTTATCTTATATTTACTGCACATCATCTATCATTTTAAATCTGATATATTTAAAGAATTCTAATTCATTTGCATTTGAGGTCTTTAGTGGTTGTCTGTGAGTATGGAAAGGCATTAAAAGTACCCTTGCTCTTTTTTTTTGCTCGAGTAATATCTTAGATAATAGGCCATTATTAGTTTAAATTTAAATTGATTCATTAAATTTTGTGAATTAATATTTGTTTTGTTTATTATTTTAAGATTGAACATATTATAATTACTTTATGGTCAGCTAAGATGTCACTTATTTATTTATTAATCATAGTAATTCTTTATTAGGCAACTTAACTTAAATTTAAATTTTATACAAGAGTGTTAGTTTTAAAATCCCTGAGGTTATTTACTCTAGTTGTTTTAATAAATATAATTCTGTAAGATAATATTTTAAAGCAAAGCATCGTAGGTTTTATTCAGAGAGTGTATAATCTATTGGTAGGACTAATATGGTAAGCATTGATTAGTGATTTTAGATAATCTTTTGTATGATTTATTAAAATATCAATATGCTGTAGTAGTTATAGTTTATCAGTATTGGATTTGACCTTTATTTGATTATACATCTCTGGATAATCATCTTTTTCTTTAAATTTATTGTAACCCCACTGAGCCGAGTAGTTTAGAGTCTCTCATTTATATTTTATTTCAATTTTATTCCATTTCTTTTCATGTCATTTCTCATATCTTTCTATCATCTCAGCCATTTAAACATTCGTTAAGAGTTTCTTCTATCATCTCATTTCATTTCTCTCTCCTTTATTCCATCTTCTTCTTATATCTCTCTTTCATATCTTTCCATCATCTCATTTCTTTTCTCTCTCCATTACATATATTATTTCTATTACTTTCCCCCATTTCTTTTCTTCCTCGATTCTTTTCTTTTCCATCATTTATCCTTACCATTATCATTATAGCTCCATTTCATTACTAGCATTTTATTCTTTATCTCCATTTCATTATTAGTATTATATTTTTCTTTCTCTTTCTTTCTCACATCTCTCTCATTTCAATAATAGCATTATCTTTCTTTACACTTTCCTTATCATCTTCTTCATCTTTCTTTCCACTTACCTTTTCATCATTATCATTTTTATCTTCCATTTCATTATTAGCATTTTCTTTTCTATCTCTTCCTCTTTCTTTTTCTCACATCCATCATCTCATTTCATTATTAGCATTTTCTCTTTCTCTATCTCTTTTCACTTTCTCATACCCCCATCTCATTCTAGTTAGGTTACAATATAGACAGTATACTTTGAGGCTTGAGCAATTGTCACAATAATTTTAAGTAAAGAAATATTCCTCGTATTTAAATAAAAAATATTTACAACCAGAATGTGTTTCTAAAAATAAATTGATTTGGAAATCTAAACATTTACATATAAATTGTATTAATTATCATGACAAAATTGCATCAACCTGTTCAGTTTAGCACAATGATAAGAGTATATATTTAGTATACTTTAAGCTCTCAAATCCGAGGCTTGGTCAATTGAGACAATATGTTTAAGTAAAGAAGTATTCCTCTCATATTTAAATAAAAAATATTTACATTTAGAATGTATTTCTAACAATAGAGTGATTCAGAAATCTAAACATTTACATATAAATTTTAGTGCTTGTGCATTTATCTATCTACCAAGCTTGGCAATGATTTTTTTTTAAATATACAGTTTCAGGGCATACAAGTAGTGGTCATCTTTACTGTTTATATTTTTTAAAATTTATATTTCTATTTTTTTTAATATTAATACAATAAATAAAGTGGAAATATTATAATTAACAATAATAAATAAAAAGTAAATATTATAATGTGTAAATGCTGTGGTCTATATATATTAAAACAGTAATCAAATATTCTCACTTATCCTTCTTTATAAAAAATGCTAATAAAGATGTTTCATGTATTTTTATATACAATGTGTAAATGCTGATATCTATACATATTAAAACAGATATAAGACATTAAATTATTTATAAAGTGTGACAATATTTGATTACTGTTTTAATATATATATAGACATTGGCATTTATACATTGTAATATTTACTTTTCATTTATTATTGTTAATTAATCATAATATTTCCACTTTATTTTTTTTTTTGTATTATTATAAAAAATAAAAACATAATGCTATAATAAAAAAATGTAAATATGAAATATGACCACTACTTGTCAGCCATTTTGTCTTTTAACATTTATGTGTATGTCCCTGAAACTGTATATTTTTAAAAAAAATCATTTGCTAAGCTTGACAGACAGAATAATGCAATAGTATCAACTTTTTTTAATTATCTTGGTGTCTTGGTACCATCATGATAAAATATCTTTGTGTCCTGCACAACCTGCATACCCACACATGGTGGCCCTGCTTTTCAACATATATTATTAGTAGTAAAACTTTCAAAACTAGTTAGAAATGTTGTGAAAATTGAAATTTTATTTACACATATTTATTATCCATTTGATATTAAATTTTTTGGATACTATAATTTTTACATAATTTATTATATTAAAGAGATGTAACTTATAATATATGAATCATACATATTACTAGTGCTTTCTATAAAAAGCTAAAGTTTACATAGTTTACAATTCAGAAATTCATATTATATATATCATCTTTTATGAAATTTCACATAGTAGAGTGTTTTAGTATTCTGATTTGCATGTATTATATATAAAAAATGAAATATTATTTATACCTGTTTTAAAAATTATAAAACTAATAGCATATATACATGAATATAAACCACAATGAATATCAATAATTTTAAGTTCTTAATATTTAGTATTGTCAGAAAACATAAAAGTCTAGATGAAGAAAAAATAATTTATGTTTTATTTTGTAACCAAAATTTCCTCTTAAGCATATAGTTATCTGCAATGTAAAATTCTAATTAAGACAATTATAATGAAAATACATTACAGATGAATTACTAACAGTATTACAACAAAACACTAGATAAATTGTATGTATTTTTACCTTGTTCACATATTCTAAGATTATTTAGAGAAGAACATGAAATGTATCGAGGCTCCAAAATAGTATTGTTGATTAATGCAAGAGACCAAGTCTTACACATGTTATTATTAGAAGAATCTGAAAAAAAGCAAAAAATAAAAAAAAACATCACAAATATGAAAAATTATATAATTTGTAATATATATACTGGATTTATGTGTGGATACATAATTTTAAAAATAATAATTATGAATAAAAGTTAGCTATTATTACAAGTAATGGTATATATTTTGATAAACCTTTCCGTATAAAAATTACTTTTGTCATGAAAAATTCATTGGGGCAATCATAATAATAATAATTCTATTTTTTATAATATTTTATAAACATTATTTTTTATAGTCTTGTATTTAATGCGTACACATAAAAGGACTCACTTGTACACTGATCAAAACTGTTTTTTTCCATACCAATTTTCATAAAGAAAGGCATCTGAATATTGTGTTATACGATAATGAGATTATTGGCCAATAATGGTATAATAAAGAGGCTCAACATATCTATATGGTCTTACCATGACTGCCATTATGGGTGAAATATAAGAGTGTATTTTTATCATAGGCTAAAAAAGAGTAAAGAGTTGAAATATTTACAAAGCACTAAAACTATCCATTAGGAAAATCCTCTTAATTCCTCATGCTGTTTTGTGCTATGTTTTGTATGGAAATCCCATGCCATCTTATAGCCAATCACAAATTGGAGATTTTAAATTTCTTTGAGACTTTTATATGTTAAAGATGTTTACATAAAGTAATATTTCATAAAAAAACAATTGAATGGCTTTACTGCTTGAGAGTTTTTTTAAGAAGTTTGATCACCAGAAGTGACATCACTGGAATCAATCTAAGGACCTTACACCCCAGAGCCCCATAAGTCATGCAATACATATTAATCAAATGAATTTATTACTTGAGAGTTCATAAGAAATTTGAGCACTGGAAGTGTCAGATCTAAAATCAATCCAACGATCTTATATTCCAGACTATGACACTTCACCATTGCATTTAAACCATACAGGTCAAGTAGTATTTAATGCTATGATTGACAAAGAATTTCGTTGTTGTTGTTTTTTGGTTAATCTTTTACATTAAAAAAAAACGTATTTATTGAATGATTATTATACAAATGCACACACTTATATAGATGGATAAAATAGACAGATGGATAAACAGAAAAATAAAGTGACTAATAGATAGAAAAACAGGATAATATAAAGATAATAAAACAGGTAGTCAAACTAAGCATTAGACAGATAGATTAAAAAAAGAGAGCTGAATAGATATGCAATAAGACAGATAATAACAAATAAATAATAAACAGATGCTTAGGTAAGTATAGGTAGGTAGATGTAATAAATGACAATTATAAATACATAATCAGCATGAAAATATATAGACAAAAATAGATATATAAAAGAATGATTTTTTATTCAAAATAATGTTAAAGTATCTAAGTAATAAAGTTTTATAATCCAGCTATAATATAAAATTTATTCAATGTTTTTTCAAAAATGTATAAAGAAATATTTTTTTCTTATAAGAAAATGTTATTTATAAACTAACTAATCCAGTATAATAAATAATGAGACTCTCCAGCATGTGTACTTATTACTTGTTTAATTCATTTCAACATTAATTGGTTATAATCAGAATTCATATATGCAGCAATTAAGATTATAGATAATAATTATGTTAACATATAAACACTACTTTAGTCATAAGTAAATAAAAATCAGAGGCCATACAGTATGCTAAAATGATAATATAGATTATGGCAGCCTCTTTATTACCTACATCCTCTTTCTGCACCTTCAGTGGGGATTCTACAGGGTAAATGTGGCAGGCCTAAGTTTATATGGCTTCCAGGTACATGTTGGCCTCATGTTCTTTTGTATTTAGTCACAAAACTCTCCTTAGAGAAAACATGTTTATCTATTATTGGTCTAGTTGCTGGATATGTCTTCTTTGGTATTTTATAATTGTCTGCTCAACTAATTTCTAATTATATAGTTTAATGATCTTACTTTACTATTTCCTTTTTTGAACATACATATATGCACAGCACTCCTCTCCTACTCCTGAGATACTCTGTTCAGTATGTATATTTTAAATTTTTTCTGGAGTAATAACATAGTTTTTTAGTTATGCCAGAAATTGATGATGATGTTGAGGTCTTTTAATATGCTGACATTCTGTTGAACTCAATTGATGTTTTTGCACACTAGACTCTTTTTCTGATTTCATACCAGTCACTGTATGAATCTCTACAGTTTTCCTTGGTTATATTCTTATGTTAGTTTAATTCTCCTGGCTTCCAACATCCAGATTGACAACTGTTTCATCTGTTTTTTTATATGATTTATGTGTCATCTATAGATTACTCCTGTTGAGGTTCTGAATTTTACTATTTGGTTTGAAATCATCTTTTTTTTTATTTAGTCATTGATCCACAATATTTACAGGCTATCTCTTATCCACACTTTTTCTCCAATGGAGTAGCTATTTTCTAGAATTATTGTTGATTTTTCCTTTTTCAAACAAAGAATGGCTAGTTTATTTCTTAATTTTCTTCCATCAATATTTTGTTGGTGATTTACTAGTGGCTGTGGATGGTGTGATATGATGGTGTAGCATTGCTACATTTAGACCTTCTTTGATATTTAAATAATTTAGTAGCTAACTTTAACTGTTGCATTCCTTTCATTGCCATTCCATCTAATTCTGGGTAATATATTGGCACTAGTTCATGTCTCACTCCCCACTCTTCCAAAATGAAGTTGAATTCTTCTGATATAAACCCAGTTCCATTATCGTAAATGAGTACTTCCGAAGATACAAAATATGCAAAATTTCACTTAAAGTGCATATAGTTTTTTGCACTTATATTTTTTACAAGTTTACATTTTTCACTCCCGAAGGGATCATCTATCAATATAAAAATTATGTTCCATTTAAAGTGCCCCAGTGGCCAATGTGTATGTGATCTGCTAGGGTAAATTTGTGATAGATTGGCAGGGTCTGCAATTTTTTGTGTGTTTCTATATTGACATTTATATCCAGGCAATATATATGACTGCATGAAAGAGCTTTTTCCTTCACCATTCCAGAATGCTCCTGATGAAACAATTTTGATATTTTTCTCAATTGACAGATGGAATCAATATACTGTCACCAGTTATGACACACTCATTCAACAATGGCAGTTATTGGTGAGTCATCCATAATACTTGATTTAGGTGGATGCTTAGTAGATCGGTTATTTCTAATGCAGCCCACAAATGTCTGGTATTCTGTTGTTTCCCTGAGTTCATTTGGTGACAGTTTTATTGTTGATTGACTCAGGTTTCTAATGATCCAACAGATTAATTTCTACATTGCTGTTTGATTTTGCTATGGCATCTGGCACACAAGATAAGGCATCTGTGTGTCTGATTTGGTTATCCTGATAACGTATTTCAAAATTGTAAGCTGACAACAAGTTATACCATTGAATCATACTCTCTGATTTTGTCATCTCATCTCAAATTAGGCTATTCTAGAATAATTTCTTATCAAATAATTTTTTCCTCTTCTCCATTGCTTTTATTATAGGTTACTCAGTTTATTGTTAAAGTTTTTAAACCATGAAATCATTAGGGAAAAAGCATTAATAATTAAATAAAGAAAAGACCAACTCTAAATAATGGAAAACATTTCCTTTTTTATTAATTAAAGGCCAACATGTGATATGGATATGAAAAGGCAGAAATAGTTATTCAACAACAAAAATTATAAAATTATTAAAAAACAAATATATGATTGTGAATATTATATGTATAAATCTTATTAAAAATTCCATATAAAGAAGTTGCAATATACTGTATGTTGTTAACATTAAATTAAGTCTAACCACTTCTTTATCAGGGAGCAATTTGTTCTTAAAATATCAGAAATTGCTTATAATATGATTTTTAAAGTTATTTTACCAATTATAATAATATTAATTATTTGAAAAAATAGCACTTGTAATTTAATATATGAGATTATGTTCAAAACAATATCATTTTTTGGTTAGATATTGGTAGTACATGGGAAGAGTATGTGTGTAATGTAAATAAAGAGTTAAGAATGTTAATGGCTTTAGCCAAAGGGAAAGATATGAGTTGTGAGATGAATGTAAGGTTACTCATCTCCTGAATTTAAAAAAGAGCATAAATACTCTGTAATTACAAGGCAGCAGGGTTAGCGAGAAAGAGTACTTAGAAGTATTTAGAAATACATGAATATTGAAAGATTGTACTTTGATCCAATAACCATTAGCTTTTGAGCTCCTCATTCTATTATTGGGGTAAAAGATATTATCTAAGAATTATCAATTAGTTAGCTATTAAGAAGTTATTTGATCTCCAAGCAACAAAAATGGCATTTTGTACTTTATCCAGACACCCTGAATCTTTCACTCTACTGTAGAGAGCAAATCAATCATTCATTAAGGATGTTTGATTTTATCAGCATATGATATAATAATTTTTAAAAAAGGATTTTGTCCTGTTTAATTTTGAGGTAAGGTTTTTTGTCGTTGTTTTGGATTAGGAATGATGTAAATAATATTTTTGATTAAAATAAGGATTGATTTTATTTAAGATAAGCTTTGATTAGAAAGTAGATACCAGTGATAAAATGGCATAAATTAAAGCCTATGGATCATTATCAGTTCTATCAATTTCAGCATTCAAACTTTTTATGAATTCCTCAGCAGTAAAGTCATTAATTTTTTTTTTTAATTACAAAAAAAGTATAGCAAACTACTTATACAAACTAGAAAAAAAATAGATAAATATAAATGCAAAACTATTGGATAAAGAGGAAAAGGTATAAAGAAAAAAGTTCAAAGAAGCTGCTCACATGACAATGGTGAATAACTCTATAAGTCAATTTAGTATGATTATACATAATGTATGGAAACCACTAATCAACTTTGCTCTTAGGAAAAATGAGAAATTAGAAGGAATCTCTTAGATGTATATAAATATCTATTAGTAGTTGCCTTTGGCAGGATGGTTCAGTTTGTTATTACATTACCTTAAAATTCAATATTCAAGAATCTAAGGGTACAGATTTGATTCCCATGCTAGTATTGTCATGGATCAGGCCAGCAACATCTGAAGAACAGAGGAGAATAATACTTTTTGAAACAGTGTGCATATACTAACCTATGTGCTATAACTAATAGTAGAATGTAGTTGGAATACTTAAAAGTTAAATTTTTCTAAAGACATTAAATACTTAACATTAGATTGTGGAAATAGTCCAATATAAAAATACAACTAAAATGGCACCATCACAAACCTTCAAGAAAAATAAAACATGTTTAAAAAAAATAATCAGATGAAAATATCTTACATAAACTAGGGTAAAATGTTTTAAATTGCAACTTTAATTGCAGATGTAATTAAAGATATTTTTAATGTCAGTTTTTTAGTAATTTAAAAGACATGTCTTACTTTAATGGAAAATTATATTTGTTTGAGAATCTAATTTAAATGAAAAAATTATGTAGATATGTAGTGCTTATATGTCAAATCAATATCAAACCTCATGCCTATTATTATAGTATCCAGTTTTAAATTAACCGTACTATAAATGTAATAGCAATGGCTGAAGACTTCTGGCGCCTCTCTGAACAACTAACCATTTGATTATTTTTATTCTATTGGTTTATTTCAATAATAGAATGATAGATTCAAGAACTAAAATTTTTGGTGACATATCTGTATAAAGCTATTTTAAATTTCAAACTAGCTTGAATAATATAAAGGATAAAAATGCTTAATGCATGAATATATTATTCTAGATTTGAATCCCAAGTCCTCAATGATAAGACAGTCTGAAACCAGTCTGAGAATATTGTTCAATCTTACAGTAGATAGCTCTAGAATAGAGTAAAAAAAGCTGCTTTTGGAAGAAAAGAGATTGAATTAGATCAGTGCAACAGTTCTAATTAAGACAGTTTAAATGATAGTAATCATATATATATATATATATATATATATATATATATATATATATATATATATATATATATATATAAATTCAAATAATGCATAAACTAATAAGAAACTTAGATGAAGATAAACTCTGATTTAAAAAGAAGCATACAACATGATCTGTATAAACTAAAAAAAAATTAATATAATTCTTTGTAGTAAAAATAAACAGACTACAACATTTTATGTAAGTAAGTATTACATAGGGGATATGAACACAGACTTTCACATGACCCACCATTCTCCACTCTAACTCATAACACTGATACCCTTGAACACATATATGTCGAACAAATAAATAATCACCAATAGACATATTTCATGCTAAAGCACCAGTCATCAGTTGGTCCAGATTATCATCTCTACACATATATGCAATAAGTGCTCAGATATATATTAAGATAGCCAATCTTCATACTTTAATGGACAGGTTTCAATTCACTCCACACTCCAACTCTTCAACCATCCATCCAATTGAAAATCTGATGATGGTACACTCAAAGGCCACTCTGAGGCTGAGATTATCAATACAGCCATGTTGACCTAAAATCAATCTGACACAAGAGATGGACAGATATCTCTACTATGTAATAACTGAAATAGCATTGTGATGGAACATTATTTGATTAGAAATAATTTTTTTAATTAATTTTCAGCAAATTTTTATTGTTATTCTCGACCACCAATGAATTACAAACCATATTAGAAGGATTAGAATCAATATTAATGAGATATTTGAAAGTATAATTCTAGAATGTTAAAGAATATAAAAAATTAGTAATGAAAAAATTCATTAAGTAAAACTAAATGATTGTAAATTACAAATAATAAAAAAATTGTGTTGAATTGTCCAGCTATAATTTTCTTAATATATGTTTGTATTTTTGTAAAAAAAAATATTTGTCCATACTTCTTTATATTGGTGTGTATATCAAGTTTAAATTCTCTTTAAGAATTCTTGATTATTTTTTATATATTGTAACAGTATGGAAAATAGAGCTTAATAAGAGATACTATGAGATTACAGTGCCACACAATTGGATAGCCATTTCTAACAGTACACCATATTAGAACTGAATTATAAGGAGATAGAATACCATCATCATTCCCAAATAAACAAAATATAAAATTAAATATAAAAAATGAGCATGAATATAATAAGCATAAGAGATTAGCCCAGAATTAACTATAAGTTCACCAACATTACACAAAAATAATAATCATTCATCATCACGAATGATCAACAATAAAAATAAATCAAGAGTCAATCTTATGACTGGACTTGAAAGTGATCCACTATACACCAGTCTAATTATTTAGCCATTGCCAAATCTAAAGCAAAAACTCAAACAATAATTATTTGGATGACATACTTAGGTGCTAGTCCACCAAACTACAACAATAATTCAAATCATGCTGAGATAATAAAAAACATCCTGACTATTCTCAATGCCCTGACTATTGAGTGCCATTAATGTACTGGCCAACTATAAACTAAATTTCTAAAGAAATAATAAATAAAATTCTATATAGTGCATGGACATTAAAAAATATCTCTTTTGCACCATCCAGGATCACCATCTTTTGGATGTCCACAACACTAAACATAAACCCATATACCATATAACTATTATGCACAAATCTAGCTCAGGAAGCAATTTTATAAACTATTAGTGTGATCAAGATATAAAAAAATAAAGGTTTATCTTAAAATAAGTAAATAGTTTTATTGGGATCATTAAAAAAATCGTAGAACATAAAGCTGTCATTAAACACTCACTGCAATTTATGAAACAGAAATTGGATAAGAAATTAAGATTAAAAAATAATTTAAAAAAAATTATTCTAATAACTAATTGATTAATAATAATAAAATGACATGATAGTATAAAATTTTAAACATTCATTTCATCAAAAAATATATTTTCATAAAAATTATAATCAATCAGTTGATTTCTATTCATAAATTAACTTTTAATTAATTAAATAAATTCTTTAAAATAATTAAGATTAGGAAAAACAATATTTTCAAAATCAAAGATAACAATTTTGATTTAGCAAGTTTTAGGAGGAAAAAATAATGTTTCTTACAAATAAATAAATAAATAAATAAATTAAATTTTCTAAAAACCTCTCATAATTTTTAAGAGAAAATTGAATGGATTAAATATATATAATCCACAATTTGAAAACTTTAACTTAATAAAAATATTTAAAATTATTAATTCTTACAAAAAAATTATTGTTTTTATTATTAATAAAAAATACAGTGTGCACACAAAAAATACCTCTAGCCATGGTTTTATTTTTTTCTGCAGACTCCTTCCCAATTATAATTTTCAGTTCTAATTGGGTTTTCCTCTTGAAGGCTTCTACACATGAGCATGATAAACTTATCCTTTATCTGATATGCAGTATTTCCAGGTTAAAAATAGCAAGTTTTATGCATTTCTTTTTATTAAAATTTCCAGGTGAGACTAACACATACGTAGACTCATGCTCTTGGCTGAAGACAAGGTTGCAAATTACTTCAGGTGGTAACTTCTCTACATTTTATTCCAGTGACCATGGAGGAAGATTATGCCTAGCTTTTAGCTGAATGTAGTACATGGATTTCTTTGTAAAAACCATTTTATAATTAAACTTGTAGTAACCTAAAAGCTTGATTAAAACTTCTGGTATTCTATGCAATAGCTTGGTAAAGACTACTTTCTTTGTCAGCTGGATTAAGACTTGACTGCTCTCTCTTCAACAGGTAAGTTAGCAATATCTACTTCTTACCAGACACTTGGGTCTTCTAACTTATTTATTCCCCTATTTTTTCTTTAACTATCTTATCTATAAGCCAATCATAGTCTGTCTTCAACATGATAGTTTTAATAACAATCAATTAGATAATTTTTTATAAATACAATTGTTTAGTTATTTCCCTTCTTAATCATAAATATTGAAAAATCAAGCCAAAAACTTAAATTAGTGTCATAAAATTCTTGACATTACTTTTTAATTAAAAAAATTTTCTTGCAAAAAAGAAAACAAGATTATCAGTTAATTGCACTGATTTAATTTTTTTTAATTGAAGACAGATGAAGAGAAAAAAAAACTCTGACTAATTAAAAATAAATTTTTACAAAAAAAGTATTAAAATGTTGTTTCTTTTTAAAAATACTATTAAAAATAAAATTTTATCTCTTTTAAAGTTATAATTAATATCTATTAGATTACAAAAAAGACAAAATTATTTTTTCCTTAGTACATAACATTTTCATAGTTTAAATTAAAACTACAAATTAATTATAATTACTAAAATGAGCGAGTTAAAAAAACTTGTTTACATTCTTTTATAGTTTTCTCTTCCTTCTATAATAATTTCTAACTTAATAAAATATCTCCATATTAAAATCATATTACTTAACAAATTTAATGTTTAAGAATTCTCATACTATCATATTAGGACTTAAAAATATTTAGTTAATTGAAGACTCATTATTTTCAAAAAAATATGCTTGGGAACATTAAATATTATTTTCTCCAATAATTAAATGACCCTAAATTAAACCCAAAGAACATTGCTGTCAACTTAAGTAATTATTTTTAAAGCAGCTATGTAGCCAATTCATTACTATATATATATATATAGTAACAGTCATGTTACATGGCCCACAGTAACAGTGTGTGTGCACAAATATATATAAAGTTGAAAGGAAAAGTAGAAATAAATATGGACAAAAATTTTGTAGATATTTTCTTCATTTCCCTAAAATAAAATCACAGTGAAGCATTAAATAATTTTGTATTTAAAATAAAATTTTATTATAAATTAAACAGTTAAAAAGATTTAAATAAATATTTTTATAGAAATAAAAAAAACCCTCCATACTTCCCCATTCTTTTTAAATTCATATAAATAAAGATATAATAAAAGACAAATGCCTCCCAAGATGCATTTCATGCTGAACCAGCACTCATCAGTTGGCCCAGGTCACTATCTCTCATATATATCTCTATTATATGCAAAGTATTTATCTAGAGTAAATTGTTACATTTTCATTTACCATTGTCAAATTCCCTCCACTCACAACTTTGATGCCATCCATTTCAGATAAATACACTAATGATTATTACTAATCATTTTCAAAACAAGAGATTATCTCTACCATAGATATAAACTTTAAATCTCAGTTAAAGATTAATATATCTTATTTTTTAATTTTACATATACATGGAGTTATTCACCTTTCTCTGTCCCATATGTAATATCTTTATAGATATAATAAACACTTCCATAAGATATTACATATGGGACAGAGAAAGGTGAATAATTCCATGTGTGTGTAAAATTTAAAAAATCAGATATATTAATCTTTAACTGAAGTTTAAAGCTTATATCTGTGCTAGAGATAATCTCTAGTTTTGAAAATGATTAGTAATAATCATTAGTGTATTTATCTGAAATGAATGGCATCAAAGTTGTGAATGGAAGGAATTTGACAACGGTAAATGAAAGTATAACAACTAAATATTTTTACTGAATTCTGATTATGGAATTAAAAACAAGCATGTTTCCTGATAATGTAAAAATCCATTATTTATTCTAGAAATCTTTTCTTTTGAGTAAAATTCCCCCAGTAGCTTTTAATTAAAAGTGATTTGAAAAAATTAATGATAACAGTTTTTAATTAATGTATTTTTGTCACTTCACCTTACTATAAAAAGGTGGATATAAAACCTTAGAGTTGTTGATTATTCCTAGAGGTTAGAGAAGAGTAGCTGGTATTTGGAGAGTTAGACAGTGCTCCCATGAGGATCTAATGGAAGACAAAGAGGGAAGTTCAACAGCTGCTCTATAGTTCACTATGGATGAGTTTTGATTCATATGAAAGCATGACCCACTTTGTGTTTATTAGCTTGTACAAATGTTCTAGACGATGGCTGGCTTGCCTGAAATCTAAGTGGAATTGATTGAATGTTACAAGTTATCTGATTATACTTATCCTAATGATAACTATAAACCAGTCTTACCAAGACCAGCTCACCAACAGAATCCCTTAGCTTACTGATGAATGAGTTATACGTATACTGTTTCAGCTATATTCAGAAAAACACAGACAAATGTATATATTATATAATGTTACATATCATAAGAACAAAATTTTAAATAACTTTTTTGATTTGAAATGACATTTTAAAAGTGAGATGTATAATCGAGAACAATATTATTTCAAATTGTTTATTGAAAAAAACCATTTAAAATCTGTGTTTTAAATTTAAAGACATTATAATTAAGAGTGATCTGTATTAGTGATATATATTTAGAGAACAATATTATTTTAAATTGTTTATTGAAAAAAAACATTTAAAATCTATATTTAAAATTTAAAGACATTCATGATTAATTAATAGTAACCAGTCAAAGATTGATAACATTTTTTTTTAAAGAAAAAAAAAATAAAAAATTTTATGAAAGAATTTGATAACTGATTTATGTTACTTTATATATATGTATTTGTAAATTTTATGTATTTTTAACAAGGAATTAATTGGATATTTTTAATAACTTTTATTTTGTCAAATTAAAAATATCGTATTATGTAAATGGCAGTGTGTACATAAATTGCTAAATGCCCACACATATATGTTAAATCTTATCAATTATGTATTATAAAAAAAAATGATTTTTTGTATTATTAAATGACAATTCAAATATGTTAATAAATTATTATACTGCACATATGTGCACAGATGATATATATGATTAAATATCTAAATTGAGGTATTGATAATATTTAAAATGTGATAATTTAAAATTTTAATCATTTTTTATTTTTGTTAAATGACCACTTAAATATGTTCATTTTATAGGATATTGCATGTTTGTGTGGATATATATATTATATTAACCCATTAGGAAATATTGTAAACCATAATGTAATAACTTAAATTTTGTATATTAATCAAAATAAAAAGGCTTATATGTATATAGCCATATTCTCAAACACTTCATGTCATTTTTTTTGTTATTAATAAATTTATATTTCATTGTTAAAATTATTCTAGTGAACTTGATTCAAAAGTTTTTATAATCTTATGTTGCATCATCTCTTGATCACAGTATAGTTATAGTGCTTATGTTCTCTGAGCTAGATCCCTACATAATGGTCTGACATTAAAATGGATGTAAATTAGTGTATTGGCATCCAGTGATGATGATGATATTCCTATCAATGATGATAATGACATCCTGGTTGGCACAAAGAGTATATTATTTAAAGTTCATGCACTATGTTTTATTTTAGTTTAGTCTCTCTATTAAAATTAAGTTTATAGTTGTCCAGTATATCAATGGTACTAGCATTGATGATGATTAGCATGTTTTAATATCCCAGCATTATTGTTTTGATTATTATGTATTCTTATGGATAAACACTTAGTTTGTGCATTCAAATTAATGTTTAAATAAGCTGTCAAAGGCTAAATAGTTGGTCTGGACTACAGTACATACATTTCAAATCCAGTCACAAGATTGGCTGTTGATTTATTTTGATTGTTGATTATTCATGATGATGGCTGATTATTATTTATTTATAATGCTAGTGAATTTATTTAATTATACTTACTTACTCTAGTGAGTTAACTGGGCTGATCTCATTACTCTTCTCAGAGGGATCTCTCAATGTGATCTCTCATGATCTTATAATATATTACATTACTTATATATTTTTGATATTAACCATTACTTTAATATTATATATTATCTCTTAAATATTATAACTTTAATATGTGTTATTCTAAATTTTGAGCCAGTGGAAAATGATGGGCTAAATACACCAATCACATTATAATATATATGATACTTTATTTTAAAATAAGAAACTTTTTAATTTAATTCACATGAATATCACACATATGTGTTGACAGCACAACTTCAAATATATAGTACAATTACTGTGAGTGATAAGGCAGTTTTCTGGTAAAGATGTGTCACACACACATATATAGACTCAATCAATTTTTTCATATTTAAAACTATTTCATCATTTCTAATTTTGCACCATCCTACTAATGTCACACAAAGACATTGCATTTTTTTTCACTTAGGGATATTCTATACGATTCTAAAATCATTTGACATGTTACTTCAGCTTACTGGGTGTAGTGTGATTGAATTTACTTATTGTAAAGGCAAATAAATCTTCACTGGATTAGGCACATGACATAAATATCAGACTCTTTAAAAAAGTATTCTATGATAAATTTAAGAAGGGTTTTTGAAAGAGAGATAGATTTCATTTATATTATAAAGAATTTGACAGAAAATGCTAAAGATGGTAGAATTTTAATTGCATTCATTGAGGAGATATAACTGAAAAGAATGCAAAATATGAAAGCCTTTTAAAAAGTAAACGTTGCTTTGGAAGGTTTTAAAAGACAAGATATGGAATAAATAAATAATCCGTATGTTATATATGTAGATGTATTTGAGGTTTAAAAAGTAATTTGTATAATTATTGTAAAACTCTCTTTAAACTTTATATTCTTTATTTTTATAATTTTGTTTTTTAACTTTAGAGTTAGAGTGGCAATCATTCTTATTTATGAATGTTTGTCAATGATTACGATATATGAGTTTGAAGTTGAATGCAATTAATTTATTATTAGACAGACATTATACTAATAAAAGTCATCTAGCTATTTCAAGCGATGTTATAAAGATATTAAATCTTAAAAAGTTTTACTAATAAACTTTTGAAAGGTAAAGCTTGAAAAATAATACTTTGTAATATGTATTTCTGGAAATATACTATGATACTTGTGCTTAATGTTGATACATGTCTTCACATAAGAAATGTTTAAGTTTAAAACTGTGCCATGCAAAACAATCCTGATAAAATATTTTATTAAAAAATTTAAAAAAAAAGTTTACACGAACATGATTAAAAGAGCATAAAAAGTTTTAATTTTTAGGTGTAGATGCATAAGAAAAGCAAATCTAGAATAATAATGGAAAAGAAGAGTCCACTTCCTGTTGCCAGGTGGAGCAGTTGACTGTTCACTGGTACCAGAAGAATGAGACTCATTATGCTTTCAAGTTTGAGTTTATGGGGGAAAAAGTTTGCCAAGATGTAGGTGAGTATTTGTTTTATCATTTCATCACCTTTACAAGAAATTTGAAATCAGTTTTCACTTGAAAGTATTTGAAATTATCAATCGTATCGTTCTATGCAAATGGCTGCCATTAAAAAAGGCAAAAGTCAGAACAAGGAAATCTTAGAATCATTTGAGCAAGAATAAAACTAAGGAAAAAGATTTTAAAACGAACCCAAATAAATAAATAAATAAAATAAAAAAAGTTACTAGAAATCCTAAGCTTAATGATAGGATTAATTGAGATATAGTTGGCGGGTCAAATTTTATTGAAAACGTTGGGGAAAAAAAAAGCTTAATAAAGATAGTCTCAAGAATTTCACAATAGCATCAGATATAGCAAGATTCTACAGCTGCAAACAAAACAGGAAATAGACCAAGAAACAAACTAGACACAAAAGTAATCATAAGCCTATGGAAATTAAAAAAAAGAAATCCCAGCGTTAATTCGTTCATAAGAAAAAAGTTACGATATCATCATGGCTGAATGCGGTAGAAAAGTGCAGGAGGGGAAAATTATTTTAAATATGAATTCGATCTCAATTTTAGATTCAAACATTATAGATTATGTTTTAAGCCACCTCACTGCACAAGAATTATTTTTTTCTGATGATTAGATCAAAGTTACTGGGCCACTTCCAGTGCGATTGGGGCACCACAAAAAGAATAGAAAACTTTCAAATTGACACAGAATTAGAACGAAGTGTTTCCTGAGCCAAAAAACAATGATTTAAAGATAAAAACAAGTTCAAATGATGGTATAGACCCAAACAAAGATATTGAAGCTGCAATTCACTCAACTCCTTTAATCCAACAATGATTAGGAATAATCCAAAGATTACAAACTTTTACACTATACCATTGAAACCTTGACTACTAATCAAGACCTAGATTTCAATTAACATAAGCAGAATTCAAATAGGATCAATACAAGAGTCCCAGTTGGGATCCTACTACAACCAAGTCCACAACATGGTTACAGAAACTAGTTACTATAACAGGTTGCTGCCATTCAGCTCTACTGTACAACCAAACAATAAGCAAGAATCCTACAATGCTAATCACTGTTCATAATTGGAATAACCAAATGGAAATATATAAGCTAGATCATAATCCCTGGAGAACCTTGCAGTCGGATGAGTTGAACTAGTATTTAGAATATATGATACGTATCAAGAGTTAACAACAATGAAGCAGACTTTGGAGGCTGTTTCAACCCCCTGATGGCTTGTTTATTATCGGAATGTTGATTTGAGCTAATCATTTTTTTCTTTGGTTAACTTTAAAATTAGAGAGTTTGTAAGGTGGTTGGTCTGATTTGGGCCACCTCCAAATTTTGTAACTTTGATGGAGGCTTTGCTGCAATAATTTTCCGGGCATGGGTCTGCACTCCTCTTTTCTTCCTCGGGGGTGGTGGCGGTCATTAGGAGGCTGGTTCTTTGGTGCAGGCTGTTGACAATGATTGCCGCTACCTGGAAAACCTGCTGGGAGGGTACCTGGTCAAAGTCTCAGCACCATTCCTGCTCTGGTTGGCTGCTGTGCCCCCTTGATAGGTTGGTTTAGGCAGTGCAGATCTGTGCTCGCTATGTGTTTTTCTTAATTGGCTTTCCAATTCTGGGCAGGTAGACCAAATGTGGTCCCTGCACATTTGGACTGTTGATTGGGAGACAGGGGCATCTGGAATGGTCTTGACATGGCTCGGCTGCAGGTCGAGAATTTATTATTCAATGGACTTGAGCCTTGGACCTCGCTGCCTGTTGTGGTGGTTGGCGCAATGCTGGACTTGTCCACCTATTCAGCTGAAGCATTTGGGTCTTCACTTCTGGGCCCCAGAGGTGGGATCATTGGGTGATGGATAGCTTCTCAGTAGCTGGGCCATGTAGATCCATGTATAGATACTCATGTTCAGATACACATTAATATCAACATTATAGCAACTCTTTAATGGACATAATTATTATCAAGCATATTTACTTTATATTATCAATAATTGTTTTATCTTGTTTGTCACATTGAACACTTTGTAATTCTCAAGGGGTAAGTGTACCCAACATTTTTGTAATCCTTTTACTAATAAAGGTTACTTTTGAAAGATAATGGAAAAGAAGTAAAACTTTGAGAAGATTTTAAATTATTATAAACTTATGAACTATTCAGAAAATTTGTTTAGTAAATTTTAGATGAAAATTTCATACAAACCTTCAATCCAAGCAAAATCATTCTTCCAATAACTATTATGCTTAATGGAATAAAAAGCTAGTAGAAATAATAAATCGTTAGTCCAATTTCTAAGCATATGTCCATCTTCTTGGGAAACACAGAACCCTGCTGCAGTGGACCATGGAATAGGATTTTGTTCATAAATAATAGTGTAAGTAGTACCATTAAAAGCAATGATTTGTTTTGTCTTTAAGTTAACTTTCTGCAATGGTTTTTCTAAAATTTAAAATATATTTTTATATATTAATACAATCATTATATATATATAAAATATTATTATTCGATGTCTGTATTTTTAAAACAATATATGTAATTATATAACTGAATATTTGTAAATACAGTAAATAAATAATTAAAAATTTTATCCACTTAGGAGTACTTTCGATTATCCCAGTAATCTGTGTCAACTAAAGGTTTGAAATGCTAACTTTCCCACAATTCCATGATCTTAACGTTTGCTGCTTGCCTATTAATTAAGTCATGTTTATATTTGTACATTAGCATAGCTTCCTTTATTTTTCTTTTATTACTATTTTTTTCAATTTGCAATATTTTTACACAGTTAAAATTGAAGTCAAAACCATAAATACATGATTTATTATGGTTGTAAAAAACAGATGCTGAAATAATATTATCTACTATGCAATTTTGTTTCGATTTCTGAACACATTTTAATAATAGCAAGTGTTCTTTAGTTCTTTTTTCCAACGTATATCTAGATTCACCTATATATCCACTGCCACACCTACATATCCATTTATAAATGACACAATTTTTATTTATAAATGAGGTTTTATCTTTGGAGTTATTTATTAATTTGTTTAATGTAGGAGGTGTGTAAAATGCAATATCACATATATCTTTATAAATTTTCCTTATAAACTTTACTTGATCATTTGAAATACATGGGATTGATATCCATATTGTTTTATTAGCAGAAGAATCAATATTATTATTAAAATTAAAAATAAAGATATATGTGATATTGCATTTTACACACCTCCTACATTAAACCAATTAATAAATAACTCCAAAGATAAAACCTCATTTATAAATAAAAATTGTGCCATTTATAAATGGATATGTAGGTGTGGCAGTGGATATATAGGTGAATCTAGATGTACGTTGGAAAAAAGAACTAAAGAACACTTGCTATTATTAAAACGTGTTCAGAAATCGAAACAAAATTGCATAGTAGATAATAATATTTCAGCATCTGTTTTTTTACAACCATAATAAATCATGTATTTATGGTTTTGACTTCAATTTTAACTGTGTAAAAATATTGCAAATTGAAAAAAATAGTAATAAAAGAAAAATAAAGGAAGCTATGCTAATGTACAAATATAAACATGACTTAATTAACAGGCAAGCAGCAAATGTTAAGATCATGGAATTGTGGGAAAGTTAGCATTTCAAACCTTTAGTTGACACAGATTACTGGGATAATCGAAAGCGCTCCTAAGTGGATAAAATTTTTAATCATTTATTTACTGTATTTACAAATATTCAGTTATATAATTACACACACATATATATATATATATATATATATAGAGAGAGAGAGAGATAAATATATATAGAGAGAGAGACAAAATGATACCATGACTGTATAATATTTGAAGTACAGGCATTCTTCATATACCTGAAGCCTAATCGTAAATATAGAAGATTTGAACTCAGACATTCAAGCACCTGTCAACTATCCACACCATCTCATACCATTGATACACATGACTACCCACATGTAGAAAAGACAAATAATCACCAATATCCATATTTTATGCTGAACAAGCGAACAAGCATCATCAGTTGGTTCAGATCATTATCCCCTGCACATATATATAATAATGCTCAGTTTATATTAAGATAGCAAATCTTCATACTTCAATGGACAGGTTTCAATCCACACCAATCTCCACCTCTTTCCCAAATCCCATGCTGATGCCAATATTATTGTTATGCTCATGTTGACCTCAAGTTACTCTAACCCTCATCTATAAACTGTATCCATTTAAATATATAGAAGCATCCTGATTTAGGAGCATGAAACTTGTTCTCTTCACTGGTTAAGTCCACAATTTCTTTTACCAATTAACCTTCATGAAATCATGTGATTTAAGAGTTAATGTTGTGATCTTAATACTGAAAAATCTATAAACTATTATAAAGTTGTACGCAGGAAATATATGTAAATACTTATAAGACAGATTTTAACTTGTATCAAATGCACCTTGAAAATTTTATAATAGTCAATCAATATTATTTTGCCAATAGAGAAACTTCCCAAACCATGACACATGATAGTGACTTTTATAAAAATAAGAGTGGCTGTCTTATCTTTAATCTAAATTTCTACTTATATGGGCCAATCTGAAGCATCCTGATTTGAGAGCATGAAGTTGTTGTTCTCTTCACTGATTAAGTCAACAATTTCCTTTACCCATTAACTTTTGCAAAATCTTGTGATTTACAGCAAGTTAATATTGTGATCTTAATACTGGAAATCTATAAACTATTGTAGAGTTGTAATTATAATTTTGTTGGACTATTATAAAATTTTCAAGGCACATTTGATTCAGGTTAAAGCCTGTATTATAAATATTTACATATACTTTCTGTGCACTTGATGAAATTATAATTACAACTCCACAATAGTTTATAGATTTTCCAGTATTAAGATTGCAACATTAACTCACTGTAAATCTCAAGATTTCATGAAGGTTAATTGATAAAGGAAATTGTAGACTCAATTAGTGAAGAAACAACAACTTCATGCTCCCAAATCAGGATGCTTCAGATTGGCCTATATACATAGAAATTTAGGTTAAAGATAAGATGGCCATGTTGCTATCATGGGTCGTGGTTTGGGAGATCCCTCTATTGGCAAAAATAATATTGCTTGACTATTATAAAAATTTTCAAGGTGCATTTGATACAGGTTAAAGCCTGTCTTATAAGTATTTACATATACTTTCTGTGTGTTTAACAAAATTATAATTACTACTCTGATTTTCCAGTATTAATATCGTAACATTAACTCGCTGTAAATAGCAAAATTTCATGAAGGTTAATTGGTAAAGAAAATTGTGGACTTACTCAGTGAAGAGAACAACTTCACAGCTCCCCAATCAGGATACTTCAGATTGTCCTATATAAGTAGAAATTTTGGTTAAAGATAAGACAGCTGCTCTTATCTTTATAAAAGTCACTATCATGTGTCATGGTTTGGGAGGTCCTTCTATTGGCAAAATAATATTGCTTGACTATTATAAAATTTTCAAGATGCATTTGATACAGATTAAAGCCTGTCTTATAAGTATTTACATATACTTCCTGTGCACTCAAGAAAATTATAATTACAACTCTTAAATACATAGAAGAGGAATGGGCAGAATGCAGACTTAATGTATAATCTTTGAAATACAGGCATTTTCATATACCTGGAGCTTAATTGTAAATATAGAGGATTTGTACTCAGATTTTCAAGCATGAGATTTGGGCATTCTATCATCAGATTTTCAATGGTATAGATGGCTAAAGAGTTGGAGGTTGGTGTCCATTAAAATATGAAGATTTGCTATCTTAATATAAACTGAGCATTGATTATATATATGTGCGGGAGATAATGATTTAGTTCAGCACGAAATACACATATTGGTGATTATTTGTCTTTTCTATGTGTGTGTGGTCAGGTGTATCAGTGGTATGAGATGGTGTGTATAGTTGATGGGTGCTTGAAAGTCTGAGTTCAAATCCCCTATATTTACAATTAAGCTCCAGGTATATAAAGAATGCCTGTATTTTAAATATTATACATTAAGACTGCATTCTGCTCATCTCTTCTATGTATTTAAAATGATATAGTCCTATACAAGAGGAGTTAGAGTGACTTGAGGTCAACATGAGCATAACAATAATATTGGCATCAGCATGGGATTTGGGCATTCATCATCAGATTTTCAGTAGTATAGATGGCTGAACAGTTGGATGTTGATGTAGATTCAAGCCTGTCCATTAAAGTATGAAGGTTTACTATCTTAATATAAACTGAGCACTGATTATATATATATATATATGTGCGGGAGAAGATCTGGACCAACTAATGAGTGCTCATTCAGCATGAAATACATATTGGTGATTATTTGTCTTTTATATGTGTGTGTGGTTATTATAACAGTGATATGAGATAGTGTGGATAGTTGAAGGGTGCTTGAATGTCTGTGTTCAAATCCCCTATATCTATGACTATATTTAAATAATATGCTCATGTTGGTGTTTAAACCAATCTTTAATAATATAGATACATGTTTAATGACATGAAGAAATATAAAGAGAATAATATTAAATTATTATATAAGATTCATTATTACTGTATACTGTCAAAACTTAATTATCATTAAAATTATAAGTACGTGTCTGCATAATCGCTACTTTTAGCATATCTGTGAATGTGAAATGAATGTTTTCTTTTACTTCCATAATTTTGATAATTGAGTTGAAATAGATTTTAAATAACTATCTAAATTGAAAATAATTAAATAATATTTATTCTTACTGAGATATCATTTTATTAAAATGAAAAAAAAAATTGAGAGGGACTATTGGCTAATTTCTAATATTAATTTTTACAATATCAAAAATGTGGAATGTAAATAAATATAACTTCATAACCATATTCATAATCAAAATATTTATTAATATATAATATAAATCAAAATTGTTTGTAAATTAAATTTTTAAATATAAATCAAAATATTTGGAAATATTACAAATTAAATATATTTGTCAATTATAAATAAAGTAATTAACATGTTTTTTTTTAATAATTAACTTTAAAAAATAAGGCATTATTAATGAACTATGTTTGTTTATAACATTAATTAAAAAAAAAAATAAGGCATTATCAGTGAACTAAATTCATAATATTAAATTCATCAGCAGTCAAATAAATAGAAAGGTTGATAGGAATCAGCAATGCTTTACATAGAAATAAGGAGGAAAGACGCAATAATTTACCAGTTAATAAATAATATTTCTCTAATGTAATTTTCACTACATCATTTTTATGCAATATAGAAACTAGTTTCTATCCATACCTTGTGAAGGAGTGTAATCATAAACATATGACCAAAGACGCACGTACATGATGTTCTGGGACTTTCTGTAATTATTCAGTGTGAGTAAATAAATTGCAATAGATTTTTAGTCTGTAATTAATGTAAACAACAATAAAATTTAAGAAAAATTGTATATATATATGCTGGAATGTGTGATAAAGAAGAGTAAATTGCTTTCTTCTAGCTAGTATTTTGTTATAGTATTGCTTGATAAAATAAAGCAGTTGGCTGCTTAAAAAAGTAACCATTTAACAAAAATAAAAGAAGACTATGTTACATACTTCAAAATAATGATGTCATCACTGTTTATATATATATTGTAATGGGCAGATTCTTATGCCTTGCTAACACACTGCAGAATTTAAACCCCAGATATGAAACTCAACACTCTAGGAGGGGTTGCCTCCCAGAAATCCTGGGTGTGAATCCAAAGTCTATGCTCTACAGCACCACTTATGTGACAACACATCTGATGCTACTGACAGCATAGTTTCTTGCCGGTGCTGGTGGTCAGGGAGAAGCAAGAGACTATATTAAAAGTATATCCTTAGGTTTGCTAACTAGATCTATAGATGGTAAGAAATATAACCCTGAGAGCTCAAACCATATGGTATGTATAGCATGGAATCCAGACTGAGATGTGGATTGTAAATATAAATAAATAAAATCAAAATAAGTTAGTAAAATTCAAGAGCCAGACAGTGACATGACAAATAGTTAACATACATTTACATGAGCATTTCTCTATTTCTTGGGTTAATTATAGAACATTACAATCAAGTGCCTACACAACATGATTGGTTTAAAAACAATATATTGCGAGGATATGTGATATGGATACAGTGAAATATACTACATCTATATTTAATAAATTTAACACTATCTTAATATTTTTACAAGCATACAATATCGACATTAAGAATCAGGCAGATGAAGGATCATTGAGCTCTATTAGGGAGAAATAGATTAAGACATACATGGCTTAAGGGAATAACACAAATACAAAAGTTAAGAGGACTCAGTGGTGTCAGTGAAAATTAAGTGCAGATGATGAAGTATAATATGTTGAAACTGCGGCTTTGTAAAATAAGGCAAAATAAATATAGGAATGGCATCTTGCCATTTGTCTGAAGAGAATTATGTCACTCAATATCAGCCTGAGCCTGGCCTTCTACTGGGTGACTGATGGACGAATAATAGGGCTGTACTTTAATTAAACATTAATGCTTAATTCATTCCTAAAGAATTATATTTATATGCTCTGCATATTCTCAATATCATTAATGAACTATTAATTATAAATGAATTTAAAACACGTACAGAATGACAATAGTATGATTGGGAAATTCATGATTCAGGGCTTCATTAACTAGCTAGGCAATCAGGCATTTATATAATAACCACTGTACTAAACTCACACATATCATCCCATTATACTTTAACCTAGTAGAAGTATTACATATAAAATGACATAAATAAATTATATATAATAAAAAAACAAGATTTTACAAGGGTGTTTATTCCACTCTACAAAACAAAACATTTAATAAAATAACCCTCAAGCAAGTGAGTCAATAATACATTTAAATAGAAGGGCAATTTCTACAGTTAACCTACATTAATATGGCAGCTTATTCAGGAAAGAAGGAAAGGGGGGATATGATTTGCTCGGTTGATGGTTATTCAGGAAAATCATTATAATGGCAGAAATTTAATAAATTAAACCCAAGTAGAGTTGAAAATTATAAATTACACATTAGATTAATGATCGATTAGGAATATAAACTTGGAACTTAATTTCAGATTACAGGAATGATGGAATATCGCTATAGCTTATGAGGAAATATAAGTTACACAAAAGCTTTTGGGTTAAAAAGTTACCTCATATGGTCTACTGGAGAGTCAGTGTGCAATAAGTCTTCTGTTGACTCCAAATGATTGGTGAGAGTCCATTCCATTGGGACATTTAGGTTTCACTTATTCTAGTATTCTAGATTATGGTGAATGACAGCAACATTCTTTAGACTTTGGTAGCAAAGCTTTTATGTATGATTAGCAGCAGCAGTAGTAGCTCACATCAGTCTTCTTATGGAAAGGGCATCAGATAGTGTATGGGCCACAGGATGACCATTCCTGAGAAGAAAGATAGTCTTCCTGCTGGCCTCTATTCAGACATTCTCACTTCCCTTCATAAACCTTGGTATTTTACAATTCTTTTTTAGTATACGAGCTTCTCTCTTCAAAGTATAACCAGTTAATTTAACTCTTCTCAAAATACAGCCAATTAACCTATCAAAATATAGCAAATTAATTAAAGTCAAAAATCCAGCTCTATATATGAGCCCACAATAGAACTGCCCTGTGGCATAAATTAATTACTCAAAACATTTGCTATTAATTAATATTTTTATTTATCGGAATATCTAAAAGATTATAACAGGATGTCATAATTAATTTTAATATTGTTTTTACTTTTAAGATATTCAGATTAAAACTTTAACTTTGTTTTAAAACTAATTTCAATTTTAAAAAATACCAGAGTAAACATCTGTTGTATATCTAGGTCAGTGGTCTTCAACCACCGAGCTGCAGAAGTTTCCTGCCGGGCCGCGCTAGACTGGCAAGAAAGTTAGTAATAACAAAATAATAAGAGTTTAAACTTTTAATTAATATAAACAGTTTTTATTTATTTTTTCATCGCATTTTTACCCTGTTAAAAAATAAGAAACAGAACAAAAACAAAATCTAATCAATCATACATAAATTAATTTGTTTTTCTATTTATCACAGATGTTTATGGAGAGATAGAATTAAATTTATTATTTTTCTAAAAAAATTCAAAATTTAAAAAAAAAGGTTTTTTATTATACAAACTCCAGTTGTCTTTTGATAGCCAATCACGGGCGCTTGTCGGCATTGTTTATGTGTTAAAACAAGATCAAAACTTTTGACTTTTTCAAGTTTCGTTTTCTTTTTTTTTGTTTAAAAATACACCCACTTTTTTTTTGGCCTATAAGGCGATATTTTTTGGTTTTATTTGTATACTGCTAATATACTAAAACTTTTATTTTTAAAACCAATTTCTGTTAACCTTTTTTTAAAAATAAAAACAAACAAAAAATAACTTTGCAATTTTTTTTTTTTTTTTTGGCTTTATTTCTATTACGCAATATCTATTTTACCATTTTTTTTTTAAACTTTTCTTATTAATTACATTTTTTGATCCTTTCAACACACCAGCACACACAAAAAAAATTACAATAACATCAAAACTTCAGACTTTTACACATTTCGTTTTATTTTTTCAGATTTAAAATACGGCGATTTTTTTTTTGACTGTACGGTGATTAATTACGCGATTTCTATTTTGCCCTTACTACTATCAAAAGACAACCTCCATATATATATATATATAATCATCTTGTATATTTAACATTAAATACAGATAAGACATTTATCATAATCATTGCCATGTGATTACACTAGCTATGATATTTTCCAACATTCAGGTGAATAACATTTTATTCTTGAAGGTTTTAACAATGAAATAATAAACATAGAAATGCAAGCACATTAATGAGAACGATTGTTATTGTACTGTTTTCTGTGTTCAGCATGTGAAGGTAAGCAACACCATTACAATACACAATAACTAGTGTGCTGTTTTGGTCAGTTATAACAATTATGCTTATCTAAGGCTAAGCAGATTACATCTTTAAGAAAATTTATCTGTAAACTTCTGCCGGTCCACGAAATCTTATCCTTATTTTTGCCAGGCCGCAGTTGTGAAAAGGTTGAAGACCACTGATCTAGATGGCCAAATATTTAAGCCACTAATGCATTTTAGAAATAGAATTAATTAGGCCTATTGTTTCCATCCCAACCCTCATTTAATTTTATATACAAAATTGTGGTGTGATTTATAAAATCTAAAATATATGTGGGATTCGAACTCAGACTTTCACATGAGAAAAGACTGAAGTAGAATTGGCCTGGACATATTGCTAGAAGAGATTATAATAGATGGACAGTTTTAATTTTAAACCAAATTCCAAAGGATTATAAAGCTCTAAAAAGAGACTCTTATGTGAGATGGATGGATAAAATAAGAAATTGTGCTGGGATATGTGGAAAAGTTGGATTAAACTTGGGGAGACCTTTATCCTGCAGTGAATTGATAATAGTTGAAAATGATGATGATGATAAATAGTGGTATTCTCATAACTAAACCATGAATCATAAATTTATACAGGCATTGTTCCTACCCTTTGGACTTTCCTCTATGTAAACAGATAAATGAAGGTTTTATCCAGTATTATATATATATTGTGCCACTACTTTTTGTATCTAAAAGATTGTACGCTGGGAATTAAAAATTTTAATTAAAGCTGGAACCGTTATCATACAAGGGCACCACTAGGAAAAGAACCTAGAGCCACGAAATTAAGAGAATCTTATATTTGTGGCTGTTAATTTGTATACGTATGATAGACCCAGCCAAACTCCTCCTTTACAATTCTATTTTTAATACGTACGAATACGATATGATAATAAGTTTTATTATCACATATAAATGCTAAAGGAACAAACAAGTACACTTTTATAAGTTTCAATTAATAATACGCTTTATTACAATTTACTTTTATTTTATTCAAGACCATTTGTAAAACAAATCACTAATAATTCCCCCTCTACTTTCCTCCCTTCTATACTCTTAACATAACTAATATGATCGTTCTTTTCTCTCTCTCTCTCTCTTTTTTAATAATAAAAACAAACAAACAAAGGTGAAGAGTAATATAAGTATTTCGTTCTCGAAGCAACATGTGCTTTTATTTATATAAGCGTCCCAAAATAGTCCAAATCTAGACTAGTATAGAGACTAAGTGGCTTACTATTAGGAGTCAGTTATTACATTAAACCCCTAACCTCTCTTTCAATAATTACTCAACCCTTAAAACTTTTCATTTTTACTTTCTAAATCATTTCTACATTCTATTTTGATAACAATTTCTGAGATTCATTCATGGGATTATTATTATTTTTACCCTCTCCCAATAGTCTTGAAAATTTTGTCAAAATTTATAAAAAAAAAAACTCTCCATAAAGAAAAATAAAAAATACAAATATAAATAAATTACATATTCTAAATAAACAAATTAGGTAAAGTAAAAATAAACATTATAAATATATATAACAAAAAACCTTTCTATTTTCACAACTTGATAGTTCATAGCTGATTAAATATAATCCTAAATAGATATGTTTTAAGTTCACCAATCTATAGTTCAATCAATAACAAAGTTTCTTTTACCCCGATCGATCAGTATACGTCCGTACGAGTTTTTCCTTATTCCTTGGGAATTGATTCTCTGGAGCAAAGTTTGTTCCCTGGCTAGCTTGCTTTCTGCTATGCAGCTTGGCATTCCATGAGGTGGTTTTCCAGTCGATGAAAATCTAGGAATGGAGCAGTGTCCCAGATGGGGACAGATTCTATTTGTTTAGCCATCCATCATTTTTATTTCCATTTTTCTCATATAATAGTTCTCTTCTTTTTATTAAAAGAAAAACTAATAAGCTAATAATTAATACAATAGGTTTTTCTCTCTATTTATAGTATTTTTTATCCATTGTCCTTTTATTTGATCATGTTCCCGGCCAGTGATTGCATTTCTTTAATTCCTTTTTTGTTTTTAACACCTTCCAACTATAAGCCATGACAATAGAATTAATTCCAATTCTTTCTCTCTCCCCTCCCTTTAGATTAGACAATTTAATTAAAATTGTTTTCCAAAAACAAAAATATATAATGTGATGATCTCACATACTGCGATCACACATGTGTACATTTAATATATAGTATAATATTAAATGTGAGTTTTATGTAAACTAAGTTATAGAAATTGGATAATAAAGTTAGAAAAATAAAATAAATTTATTTTAAGTTAAGTTTTAATTAAAAATCAAAATGGTAGCTGAGGAATGCAAGTAATTAAAAAAATCAATTATGGTAATTAAAGAAAGTGAAGGAAGGTAAGCAACCAAGATCCTTATCTTCCACCTTCCAATGTTAGCTTTTTTAGAATTTAAAATTAATAAAGTTTAAGGAATAGTAAAATAAGATCACCGAAGGTGATGATTAAATCTTAAAGGGAAAGGTAAATAAAACGGGGTTAATGATTGTAGAATTAGCAATCATACATTTCAGTTGCAATTACGAATAAAAATAAATAGATTTATAAAAAAAAAAGATAAAGATCATCTCTTCAAAATACACATGTGAATGCATGAAATATATGTATAGGTGTGTAAAATAAAGAGTGTGTAAATAAGAAAATTATTTATTAAAAAGAAATGGAAGTAAATAAAAAATAAAAAAAATAAAATAAAAAACAAAAATAAAATTTTATGTATTTTATGAAAGTAAAATAAATGTGTGGAATGTAATTAATGGCATTCCAAAAACAATCAAGAAGATAAGAAAAGGATTCTGGGACAATTAAGTAAGAAAATTGTAAAAGAAGTAGCCATGTTTTAGTTGTTCTGAAGTCTGCTGAGCTGACAGACAGAGTAGTTCAAGAGCTGTGAACAAAAATGTACCAAGAAGTTGAAACATCGAGAATGCAGGGGTAAGGGGTCACAAACGGATTCCAGTTAATCCACACTCACCTTGGGTGTAAAGTCATCTTCCCCATGAAGTAATAGTAGAGATAGCGCCTGCCTGATGGTTTACCTTTCCTGTCATCGAAGCCGCAAGAATACGACTTACGTAAGCTGCAAGAAAGAATCCAGCCAGATCCCAAGAATTTCCATCTCTACAAAAGAAGTGGAGTAATCCACATGATGGGTAATAATTCCCTCGTCAATGTCCAGAAAACCTAGGTAATTAACTTTAATATAACATGCGTGCACATACTTTCATAAATGGCCACATTAATTTAAAAATGCAATTGCAAAAATGAATCTGAATGAACCAAATAATTAATAGTTTTCTGTATCAAAGAATATGTGAAGAAAAGACTATAAGCTATAAAATATCTACTTATAAATATTTAGTATCAAAGAATTATCATTTTAGGTGAAGGGTTAATTAAATTAAATATAATTTGTGTTATTTAAATGATTGCTTGTTTTATCTTGAAGTATTATATTTTAATGTTTATGAATGTATTATATTAAACAATATTTATTTATAAATAGCTCCTTACGTCTCATCTTTCCTTCTTCACCATACTAATTATAATGATATACCCGCAGGGTTTATAAAATACTAACTAGACATTTATTCTAGTAAAAGTACACATGTCGATATAGTACAGTAATATTAAATCTTGCAAAAATTATAAATATTTCAAATGCTGGATTATTTTAAATAAATTATTCTTATGAATGAATATCCAGCAGCCGAAGAAGCATGTGATCGGGAAAGATAATACTGAAATATTCCATTGGTAATCTCAGTATTCGATCAGGAATATAGACTTAAATAATGAGGCTATATTGGCTTCTTTGCTTGACGTGACAGTCGTGTCGATTGTAAAGTGTAAAATTAAACATCTTACAAACAGTCGAAAAGGTAATTCTGTTACATTTTGGGGGCCAGTCTGGGATCCATTTGCTGTACAATTATTAGTCACGTTTCGGGTAGAATTTTGTTAAAAAAAAATTATTCACATACAAATTAATTCCAAAAAATTAACTTGATGAGAAAGCAAGGACGAGAGGGAGTTTTTTTCTTTGCTTTATAGTTAGTTATATATGTTTCAAAGTCACATGTGTAGTAGAAAAGAGAAGGGAAGGGGGATAAATTAACTGTGTGAAAATCTATTGAAAATTTTTGTTATATTTACTGTTATAGAAGGAAAAGAAAAAACAGGATTTAGAAATTATATGCATGTCTTATATCATGACCGAATATATATGTTATCTTTACGTAATTGCGATCAAATAAAAAAAGAAATATGTTGAAATCTAATATAAATTGGGAATAGATTTTGAAAAAAGGTTTTTTTTATCGATAAGTCATAAATATAGTTTATAACAATCGAAATGAAAGTGAAGATCGAATCTAACCGCAAAAACAATATCTGCTCTACAAGGTGCCATCTAGGCATTTAAACCTAGAAAAATTTATAGAGTAGGCAGATACGCACTGTTAAGATTCCACTTTATTTAAATATTCCGATCGTTAGCCCAAGTCACTAGCTCAGCGGAGATGCAGAGATAAAAATCTATATCTTAATTTATATCTTAAATATCAATAAATAAAAGCCACTGCCAGAAATTAACACATAAAAATATTTATTTATGCACATATAAAATAACATTTAAATTTTGAGGAATAAGTTTAACATTTTAGATTTTTATATTAACTTTTAATTTTACCTTTAACTAAGTTTCAATGAGTTTAATATTTTATTCAGATAGTCAAGTATGAATAGACTATATAGATCTGCATTTGAAAAGAAAATATTCTTCCCTGATTTAACCTTAGGCAACAAATTTCGCAACCAAACTGGTGCCAATCCATCTGATACATTCATGTATTCAATGTAGCATGATACGACAACACAAAATACTATATTGTCAGGAAAGTACATCTGATCAGTAAGTAGATTAGAGAAGACATGGTCTCTCCACCAACAGGAATGTGACATCTGTTGGCGAGTAGAACAATAAACAAAAAACTCCATAGGAATGGACTGCGGTCTTCTGCCGACTTACAAACCCATTCATAGGCAAACAGAAGGTGTGTGGCATATATATGCAATCCTGCCTGAAGCAGATCTCATACTACATCTACTATTACACAAATATATCCAATCCATTGAACCAATTCAACTACGAAATGAATAACCTAAGATTACCCTCCCTTAATATAACTTTGCAAAACTATATAGCCATTCACGCCCGACTTAAATTTAACATTTAGATACATTCGCACAAATGAATTTTATAAAATTTGTTTTAAAATGTTGAGTATAGATCAGCTGCACAGATTCCATGGTCAAAAACATTCCAAATTAAACACAACCGATCAAAATACAAAGTCATCGATAAGCGTCACTTGCATAGGGGATATACAAATCCCATTAGCATTCATCGTAAGATGCCGCAGTGATATCATTGACCTATATATTCTAATCGAATGTGAAAACCACAACATAATCAACCGCTAAAGAATCTATGCAACGTCTATACCCAACCTAAATTTCATCATTTAAAATTTAAACAACAAATAATTTATACAATAAGAGGAAAAAAAAATGGAAATGATTTTTATCAATCGGAAAACATATAAAATTAAACATTATTAATTTGATTTAAAAACTTACAAAAGTCAGATAAGAGTCCGTTTTAACATTTAAGTTGGCTTGTTTATCAATTTATAAAACTTGACGAAAGTTCTTAATTGATTTTAATAATTGTTCATTTTATATAGCTTATGGTAGAAGAGTCCAGGTTCCTGTTTTTAATTCCCGTGATGCCTCCATTGGAAGATAATGTTCTGGAGGTGGCAATAGCTGGTTCAAGGTATCACAGTCTTTTCCTTTTTCTTTTTTTTAAATAGAGAGTGTGGTATGTGCGTCCTACCACAACTCTCAAACACACAATGCTGGAACTGTCAGAAAAAGCTGTATTTCCCTTTTTATATTAATCTACACAGATTCAATCAACAAAACGTCACTAATCCATCACTTTCGTTAGGGTCCGAGACAAGGCTTAGTGCTTCCATTGGTCAAGCTAAAATCTCTTTATTCTCTTATCTAATTTACTCTCTGACTTTTTAATTAGACAGCTTTTGGATAATTAATAAACAATCATTTCCATTTACAGATTACAGGAATTAATTAATACCTGTTTTTATTTTTACTTACGTTATTTCTTTTTTAAACTATTTTTATATTTAAATCTTTTTTTATAAAAAAAATACATTCAAATACCTTTTTTTATTTATTAAAAAAAATATTTTTAAAGTTTAGCATCTGTGCGAATATATACGTTTAACAAACATTTTAATTTTAGCGTTTAGTTTTTTTTTTCTTTTTAATACACTTATTTTTATATGCGAACTTAAAAGTTTTTATTTCAATTTAATGTAACGACATATTTATATATCATTACAAGTTAGATAAAGTATATCAGTAAAATCAAAATAAATTATATATGTGTCTTATATAATGAAAAAAGGTTTTTTTTTTTTTATTGATAAGTCATAAATATAGTTAGATAAAGTATATCAGTGAAATCAAAATAAATTATATACATGTCTTATTTCAAGCAGTCATGGTGGGATAGAAATTATCAATAAATCCTAAATATAGTGAAATAAAATATATTAGTCAAACCAAAGAAGCTATATATGTGCGTTATTGTAAGTCGTAGCGAAATAAAATAAAGTTATCGATAAATATATACATAGTAGAGTCGAGAGTAATAGTGGGGAAACTAGACAGATCAGGGGGAGGAAACGAATTTAAGGCAGGTAGGCGAAGAATCTGAGCAGGTGTGGTTGGGATTAACTGGCGTACCAAATGCCAAATCATAAAAGAAAAAATTAAATTAGCAAATAGCAATAAAAGAGTCAAGAACAAAAGAGAATCCGTATAGTAGAAATATAATTAAAGATTAATTCATAAACTTAAAAGTAGATTTATGCACATGAGAGCAAAAACAAAGATGGATGTCCAAAGTGACGAAGAGGGGAGTATTAGTAGTGAAAACAAACTGAACAAACTGAAGATTTTTGTAATGATAGGGAAATGGAAGGGAGTAACGAATACGAAAAAGGATATAATGTAGAATACCATGATGTGATGAGTATGTTAAAGGAGATATTAAAAAATCAGCAACAATTTTCCAAGAATTCAAAGAAAGAAGCAAAGGGAAGAATCAAATAAGGAAATGATGGAAGAGTTCCGTGAACAAATAACTGAGAGCTTCAATCAAAAAATTGAAGAATTAAATGATAATTTTAGACAACCCACTTGTCAATTGGCGGCCATAAATAAAAGATTGGATAGCCAAGCTGATTTACTCGAGAAATTTGAGCAACGAATTATGGGGGAGTGGGGATAATGGGGAACAGGAGGTTGGAATTGAAGTAAATGAAAAGTTAGCCAATGTAGAAGATAAACTAGAAGTAGTATGCCAGGAAATAGAGGATTTTAAATTAGAGCAAGGAAAGAAAATTCAAGTGATTAATGATGAAAATGAAAAAGCTATAGAGAATCTACGATTTGATGTCAATCAGTTAGCGGTAGCAATAGAGAAAATAGGGTCAAAAGTAGAGGAAATGGAGAGTGAATTAGAAAATCTAGGGATGAAAGAAATAATTAATAATGATAAGCAGAACAGCACCAATGAATGCATGCAAGCAAGTAGTGAAATTAATAAGATGAAGCAAATGATTATAGGCACTGAAAGAAAAACAGTCAAACAAGTCGCAGAATTACTTAATGCATTCAACAGCACGAGGCCATGTTATATGGCTGAAGATCGAGGATTCAAAACCCCTCCTAATGATCCGATTGTAAATGTGGGTTCATATAACCCTCATCGGAATTACTGGGAAGGAAATGAGAGAAGATTTTTTGATAGAAATAAAGTCTCCAGACTGATGGAGAGATATGTGGATGGAAATTATCCGAAAGAACTCAGAGACTTTGGTAGACATAGGAATAGAAGTCCATTGCCCAGCATCAATGGATATATGTTGAACAAAAGAAGTAACAAAGAACCTCCAGATAAAAACTAATTTAAAAGAAATCTAACACGACGGATATATCAACTTGACTGAATATTAATGGCCCTGGATTTCGAGAATGGAGAATGACTTATAAAATAAAAATAAAAAAAATCAATGTAAATAAAAGAAATGTAATGGGAAGAGGGGATGAAATAATAATGAGATTTTAAATGATAAAATTTTAAATGCAAAGTATGAAAAAACAAAAGAAAGTAACATAAAACAAACTAATTTGTAAGGTATAATGACAAACTCCTAGTGTAAGACTGTCAAACACAGCTGCGCATGAAAAAAAAAATAGAGAAAAGAGAAACGATGATTAAAAGGTAGCAACTATATCAACCATTAGTACAATAAAACCCTTCTCATAAGATGCTATTATGAAAGCCCAAAGAATTTAAATTTTAATGTATGATCTGTAAGTCTGCAAATGCAGCTAGAAATAATAAATAAATGAAAAAGAAATAGGATGGAACAATAAACATCCAAGCTTATTAAATAAAATAAAATCAAATCAAATAAATAATAGTTGTAAAGTTAAGTGTCAAGGATATATGGTTGAGATTCTGGATTGAGGCATTTATGTGTGTGTATAGGGATTATGTATGGATCGCATCTGAGCCTGGTTAAGCCATCTCTGCGTATGATGTAAATGTGCAGGTGAGTATCTGCATTAAGTTTTAAAATAATGAAGCATCAGTAAGAATCCTGGGCTCATTATCTGTGCGGGACAGAAGTTCCCAGTTTAATACAAACTCAAAATGAATGAGTACATCAAGAATTTAAAGAATTAAGAAGTTGTTTTTTATTAATAATGTAGCATCAGTAAGAATCCTGGGCGCATTATCTTTGAGGGATAAAAAATTTCCCACTTTATTAAAAATTACGTTGAGAAAAATATAAAGAATGAAGAATTTCGTGTTTTATTAAGTTGAACAGGCAGTAGAAATATCATGCCAGTCACAAAGTTCAAACCCTATATAAATGTCGGTGTATGTTAAAGTCTTCCGTAGGGATTAAAGTGGTTTGATTAGCGCAGACCGATGGGATTGAATATGTATAGCTGTTGCCTAGTTGTCTCTCCATGTCTTTCTCACCAAAGAAGTTAAATATTAAGAATTAAAATGGTTTCACATAAAGGTTCATTATATTTTAATTCTTAAAAATTAGGGAGTGGTGTAATGTGATGATCACACATACTGCGATCACACATGTGTACATTTAATATATAGTATAATATTAAATGTGAGTTTTATGTAAACTAAGTTATAGAAATTGGATAATAAAGTTAGAAAAATAAAATAAATTTATTTTAAGTTAAGTTTTAATTAAAAAATCAAAATGGTAGCTGAGGAATGCAAGTAATTAAAAAAAATCAATTATGGTAATTAAAGAAAGTGAAGGAAGGTAAGCAACCAAGATCCTTATCATCCACCTTCCAATGTTAACTTTTTCAGAATTTAAAATTAGTAAAGTTTAAGCAATAGTAAAATAAGATCACCAAAGGTGATGATTAAATCTTCAAGGGAAAATAAAATAAAAAGGGGTTAATGATTGTAGAATTAGCAATCATAAATTTCAGTTGCAATTACGAATAAAAATAAATAGATTTATATAAAAAAGATAAAGATCATCTCTTCAAAATACACATGTGAATACATGAAATATATGTATAGGTGTGTAAAATAAAGAGTGTGTAAATAAGAAAATTATTTATTAAAAAGAAATGGAAGTAAATAAAATAAAATAAAAAAATAAATAAAAAACAAGAAGAAAATTTTATGTATTTTATGAAAGTAAAATAAATGTGTGGAATGTAATTAATGACATTCCAAAAACAATCAAGAAGACAAGAAAAGGATTCTGGGACAATTAAGTAAGAAAATTGTAAAAGAAGTAGCCATGTTTTAGTTGTTCTGAAGTCTGCTGAGCTGACAGACAGAGTAGTTCGAGAGCTGTGAACAAAAATGTATCAAGAAGTTGAAACATCGAGAATGCAGGGCTAAGGGGCCACAAACAGATGCCAGTTGATCCATGCTTGCCTTCGGTGTAAAGTCATCTTCCCCATGAAGTAATAGTAGAGATAGTGCCTGCCTGATGGTTCACCTTCCCTGTCATCGAAGCCGCAAGAATACGAGTAAGCTGAAGAAAGAATCCAGCCGGATCCTAAGAATTTCCATCTCTACAAAAGAAGTGGAGTAATCCACATGATGGGTAATAATTCCCTCATCAATGTCCAGAAAACCTAGGGAATTAACTTTAATATAACACGCGTACACACACTTTCATAAATGGCCACATTAATTTAAAAATGCAATTGCAAAAGTGAATCTGAATGAACCAAATAATTAATAGTTTTCTGTATCAAAGAATATGTGAAGAAAAGACTAAGCTATAAAATATCTACTTATAAATATTTAGTATCAAAGAATTATCATTTTAGATGAAGGGTTAATTAAATTAAATATAATTTGTGTTATTTAAATGATTGCTTGTTTTATGTTAAAGTATTATATTTTAATGTTTATGAATGTATTATATTAAACAATATTTATTTATAAATAGCTCCTTATGACTCGTCTTTCCTTCTTCACCATACTAATTATAATGATATACCTGCAGGGTTTATAAAATACTAACTAGACATTTATTCTAGTAAAAGTACACATGTCGATATAGTACAGTAATATTAAATCTCGCAAAAATTATAAATATTTCAAGTGCTGGATTATTTTAAATAAATCATTCTTATGAATGAATATCCAGCAGCCAAAGAAGCGTCTGATCAGGAAAGATAATACTGAAATATTCCATTGGTAATCTCAGTATTCAATCAGGAATATAGAATTAAATAATGAGGCTATATTGGCTTCTTTGCTTGACGTGACAGTCGTGTCGATCGTAAAGTGTAAAATTAAACATCTTACAAATGGTCGAAAAGGTAATTCTGTTACAATATATATATATATATATTTAATATCACTTTCGATGCAATCTCTCAATCCAATTAAAAAAAAAACTAATCTAGCACTTTGCCTTTTCTTTTCTTTCTGTTTTTTTTTTTTTTTAATCCCAATAAAAAACTAACAAATAATACCAAAAACCTACTATAAACAAAAAACCAAATAATACCAAAAAAAAAAAAACTTTCTATACACACAGCATTTATTTCTTATTTTATCTAATATACATATGTGTATATACGTAATTTACATGCACAGAATATATAACATGAGCCGATCGAAATTATCGGCTCAATATATATATAACTTTACATAATTGTTTTAAATTTTATTCTGAAGTAATTGTTGAATAAAAATATAGAGATTTTTTTTATATATATTAAATGCTTTTATTGACACTGCATTAAAAAAAATTGTTTCTTCAATCACAATTGGGGATTTTAGATTTAACTTGAAATAAAAGCACAGTGGTCCAGAAATTAATTAAGTCAATCCTTTGTTACAAAAAAATAGGGATTGACTTAATTAAATTCTGAATTCCTCATACTTTTATTTCAAGTTAAATCTAAAATTCCCAATTGTGATTGAAGAAACAATTTTTTTTTCTCTTTAGTGTATGATAAATAAAAGCATCTAATATAAATAAATCTCTTTTATTTTTTAAGTTTTTAGTATTGGCACAATAAATGAAAATGTAAAACTATATCATATTTTAAATTGACTGGACACTTAAAGTTAATATTGTAATGGTATCCATGCACAGAGCAGCCAACTGGTACTGCAGATAAGCAAAAATAAAAAGCAAATGATAGTTTTAGAGTAATCTGTTAAATAAATAATCAACAATTATTGCTAAATTATATTGTTCAGTTGTTTTATAAGTTTCATGTGGAAAAAAAATAGAAAAATACTAGTTCAGCATGAATTGCATCTTGGGAAAAAGAAAAATACTAGTCAGCATAAATTGCCTCTTGGGAAAATGGAGAAATATTAATCCAACATGAATTGCATCTTAGAAAATTGGAAAAATACTAGTTATAATTAGTTGCATCTGGAGAATGAAAAAATACTAGTTCAGCATGAATTGCATCTTGTGAAAATAACAAAATACTAGTTCAGAATGAATTGCTTTAGGAAAATGGAAAAATACTGGTCAACATAAATTTGATCTTGGCAAAATGGGAAAATACTAGTTCAGCATGAATAGCATCTTGGGGGAAGTAGAAAATACCAGTTAGCATAAATTGCATCTTGGAAAAGTGGAAAAATACTAATTCAACATGAATTGTACTTTGGGAAAATGGAAAAATACTAGTTAGCATGAATAGCATCCTGGTAAAATAGAAAAATATTAAGCATGAATTGTATTTTGTCAGGTTTAGGTTTTTAATACTTTATAAAGTAAAACATTGGTGCTTGTTACATTGACTGTGAACAAGTGAACTACTTGCTGCAGAACTATAAACTAGAGTACTCTCACCAAATGAGCCCAATTTTTATGGGGCCATATATCAATGTAACTTCAACCTCTCCTTCATATGTTTTCATTCATACTATCATGTGTTTCCATGTATTTATTTCAATATCACATTTAAAAATTCTATATAAACTGAATTTGACATATGTATCTTGTTATGTAATAATTATTTTTCTTGCAATTATTGTAAATTATGTTTTCTTTTCTATCACAAACAAGATTGTAAACCTTTATTATATATGTAATATCATGAATCAATTTGTATCTTAAACATCATGTTTTCAAATGTAACTTATGTAACTCTGTTTGAGTCTCAATAGAGTATATTCTTTAAAATATAAATAATCAAAAGTTATATAACAATAAACTGAGGAGTAATATTTGGATTTGATTTATATATAAATCACCACAACACAGGTGTTAATAACCATTTGCTTCTACAACTGTACATTTCAAACTTCACATATCAAGGAGCATGTTCTCAGAGCTATGGGGTTTCTTTCAGTGAATTATATGTGAAGCACTAATGTTATATAATTATTAGCATGTATTATATAAAATAAAAGGTATTATAACAGTGTGCTTATTAAATATAATTAATTCAAGTATTTTTAGAAAAATGGAAAAATATTACAAGCTATACTTTCTTCAGTATATGCATAATGTATTATTTGTAGGTTCCTCTCAAATATCTCTCAAGTTAAATATCAGAATAAAAGTTCAAATCTTTTATAATTTTAACTGTTTGTTATAACTCCTTACATATGTATAAGAAAAAGAAGTTATTATTTATTTCAATGCAACTTTCAATGAAATAGTTTTATTCCTATTATTTTCAATGAATTATAACAATTCACTGTGAATAATTTAAATTTAAAGATTTTATTATTCTTATTTATTCATGACCAAAATATGTCTTATTTTACAATTTCGATTTTGATTTTTATATTTTTTTATAGTTCAATATGTCTTTTTTATTTATTCACCTTCAATATCCAAAAACAATATAAAACATTAAAGATTCTTACTGTTTTGTCTTAGAAGTCTTTCTTTCAATATCTTCATTCTCTTAATTATTACCACACAAACGTAGTATTAGTATTTTATTTTGCCTGAAACAAAAAAACTTTCTTGGCAATTTATCTGCAAGATTCTGATTCTTTCTTTAGCAGATAATGTACCAAGGATAAGAGCTGATATGCTATTTGTTTTGGTCTAGTGCTCGATATTAAAAGAATGTCTGAATATAATGAGTATTTTTATAACTTTTAATAAATCAAAGTAATTAAAATAAAAATTGATACTCCTTGTATAATTTTTAACTTGATAGTTAATTCTTTTCCTCTTCTTATTCTTCAAACAAGAGTGAGAGATAGACATCTCTTTTACATATTATTGACTTCATTTGCACATGAAACTTTGTTGCTTTATTTATAAATTTTTGGGATTGTCTCCTCAATGAATTTATAAAGTAATCTGTTTTCTAACCATGGGGAAATTAATTAAATAAATATATCAGTGCATGTTTACTAAATAAATAAAATCTTTATTCACATAATTACTTTCTCTGTGTGAATATTTCATTCCTCATTTATTTATTTCTATATTGTATGAATATACATATGTAAGTAAGAGCACACATTATTTTTTAAAATATAATCACAATGTAACTTTGGCATCGCTATGACAATAGTTACAATATATATATTATAATGGTCAGGGTATATTGGAGTCTCACCGTATCTGCCATACAAGGGTGCCACCAGGCATTCGAACCTGAAAAATTTATATAGTAGGCAGATACTTACTGTTAAGATCCAATTTTTATTTTATAAATATGACCAAAATGCCCCAATCACTAGCTCGTGCAGAAGAGATAATTTTTAAGATTAAAAAAAAATAATAATAATAAAATAAGCCACTGCTAGATTAACAATACACAGAAACATTTATTTGCACATATATAAAATTTAGAATTATTTACTTTAGTTATAATGTGTACTTTAGCATTTGATTTAATTTACATTTTTACTTTTTATTTTATAAGTTTGCACAGATGGATTAATTTTTTATTAGTGTCGAGTATGGATAGACTACATAGATTGCATTCGAAAAAAAAAAAATTCTATATCCCTTATTTAACCCTAGATCAAAAGTTCACAGTCAAACTAACACCAATTTGTCTGATATATCAATGTATTCAATGCAACATGAACATGACAGCACAATACCATACTGTCAGGAAGATACATCTGAACAGCATGGTTATCTAGAAGAAATATCTCTTGTCCAGTACAGAAATACTTTGTCTGTCTGGTGAGAAAAATAATAAAAAAACTCCACAGGAAGGGATTGTGGTTCTTTTTGCCAACTTATGATCCCATTCCATAGTCTAAAGGGGTGATCCAAGGAGCAGAGAATACTATCATCAGTAAGAAATGGGACTTCCCAAGTGCAGCATATAATGTGATCCTGCACATAGCAGATCTTCATGCTGCATTTACTAATTACACCAATACATCCAAACCATTAATCCAATTTAACTGCAAAACAAATAAGCTAAGATTAACCTTCCCTTTAATTAAACTAACATAACTTTACTATCTATGCATGATTTAAAAATACATATAATAAAAGTAATTATTAATAAATGATTTAGTTGGTCAGATAGGAATTCATATTTATATTTAAATACTGGAAAAGTTTTATAGTTAAAATTCATTAGTTATATAGAGTTCTTAAGGTTTTAAAAAGAAAAAGTCCATACTTTCTAGTTGCTTGTAATTTGGATCCTGTTTTATTTCTAATTCTCACGACATCCTGGAGAGACCAGTATGCTGTTAGCCATTCTATTGGTATTCATCCGGAGGTCCTTTGCTCTAGCTGGTATAGCTCTTTGCAGGATCTTATCGCAGGACCCTCGGTGTCTGCAATATAGGAAAATGATACCTCATTTTTTCTTTACTTTGGAAAAACTTAAGGGATTGAAAGTGTGTCTTTTCAATCCCTTCTTCAACTTTCCTGGAACTAACACATATAGCACACATAATATTTTATTTTCAATCTTTTCCTTTTTATATTAAAATTGCAAATTAACTGAATGTGATGTCATGATGATGATTCTTTCACTGTGGTTCATTTCCTGGAAGATTTTTTTTATTGGCTATTCTTCTTATTGTTTTCATCTCCTATCTGACCTTTAATTATAAATTTTGAGATATCCAAGGGCTAGTTTACTTAAGACTAATTAAAAATAATCATTTCCATTTTTAGCCTTTTACACAATAGTAATTAAATTTTATACATTCTTAAAGATATACTTTTATCTTTAAATCTTTAAGTTTTTGTTGAAAAATTAGTTTTAAAATCCTTTTTTTTTTTAATAAAGTTTTCTTTTAATAAATTTTCATCTGTGAGATTTTATACATATATGAGTTTAGATGACTTTTAATTTTTAAAAACAAATTTTTATTTGCGAACTTTTTATTTTTAATTTCTAATTTTATTTATTAGAATAATGTAACAGCATGTGTGCCCATTACAATATATATCACTAGATGTGTACATAATAATATGTATATAAGTGATTAAAAATATGAAATATTCTTTTAAGTGAAAAGTGTTAACTTTTTTACTTGATTGGAAATTTTTTTTTAAAAAAATTTACCAAAACTATATTTAAACAAGCCATTTATTTTTTTATAGTGCGATGTTATTATTTTATAATCTATAATATTAAAAAGCCAATAAGCTGATACCCATGCGCTTTGCAGATGTCATTATATAAATAAATACTCCCACTTTTTTAAACCCAAGATAAAGTCTTTAAGAAAATATAGAATGAATCCACCTATAGTTTTGACCCAACCGTATATGTATGGGCAAATCTGAAGTGTTTGAAATGAAGAGCATGAAGTTATTAATTGATCACTTTAAATTACTTTTCTACATCGTAAATGAATGACATCAATGAAATTCCTAGAATTTACGATACGTCATTCTTATAATTAAACATATGTAAACAAGCCATTTTTTTTATAGCGTGATGTTTTTATTTTATAATCTATAATATTAATAAGCCAATAAGCTGATACACATGTGCTTTGCAGATGTCACTATATAAATAAATACTCCCACTTTTTCAAACTCTTCATTTCAAACACTTCAGATTTTCCCATATATATATGGTTGGGTCGAAAATATAGGTGGATTCATTCTATATTTTCTTAAAGACTTTATCTTGGGTTTGAAAAAGTGGGAGTATTCATTTATATAGTGACATCTGCAAAGCGCATGTGTATCAGCTTATTGGCTTATTAATATTATAGATTACAAAACTATATTGTAAATGTACTTCACTTAATACATATAATTTTACTTTAAATCAATTTCACACATAGATATTTCTGCAGTAAGTTAACATGCATACTCTTTATGTATATATCATATGTGTATAATTTATACTTACATAAGAAATCAGTAAGTAACTTTTCTATTTAAAATTGTTGACATTTTATCTTTTTATTTGAAAAAAAAATTTTGGAAAAAAAAATCTTAACAAAACTATTATAATTAATATAAGTGCTTGCTTGAAAACTAACAATTAAACTAACAAACAAATACATTTTTCAACTTCAATAAAAACATTTAAAAACAGAAATTAAAAAACATTCTTTTTATTCATGTGTTTCCAGACAATGGTAACATACACATTTATTTTTATAATTTTAACAATTATTAAACTTTAACAATATTTAATAATGTTGACTCGTTTTCCTATATATTTCATTATATCATTAAACACATATCTAACATACTAATGTTTGTTTAAACTCCCACATGTCTAATATTGTATTAATTATTATTATATTTTTATATCTCATTATATATACATGAATACAACTTACCGAAAAGATCATTTGTATAAATACTGATTCCACACAGCTGTAAGTCATCCCTAATATTGAATTCAATTTTTAAATAACGGCCAGTGATAGGTGTTTCACAGATGAATTCCTGACTTGTTTGATAATCTTAAAAAAAGAAGTAATAATATATGTGTCTATATATTATTTTTGTGTTTAAAAGTACTGAAATTTTATGTTTTATATAGTTTTTATTTCCAAATTCCTATATTTTGATCCCTTATATACAGGTCATTTAGAGATATCTCTGAAGATGATCTGCATGTAAGAACTTGAAACAGAAATCTTGAAATAAGTTATACAAAATGTAAAATTTCACTGATTTTAATAACAAGCTCAAAAAAATGAAAATATAGAAAATAATAATGTATTAAAAATATCAATGAAATAGAAGCAAAACAATAGTTTGCAGTAATTATAAAATAAATTAATAAAAATTATTGATAATATATTGTAACACTAGTGTAAGATATATGTATAAAACTACATATATTTAGCATTATATATTTATCATTTAAAAATAAATGATTAAATTATTAATAGAAACAAAAAGAGGAAAAGAAGTAATATATTTAGAGTAGTTTTCTTTTGTTTAAAACATAGTTTTTTAAAAATAAAAATAAAGTCTGCCTACATTTTGCTTTTAAAATAGAATAAAACTATTTGTTAAAAAAGCAAATGGGGAAAAAAATTAGATAAAATATTAAAAATTCTTTTTCTCACTCTCTTTTTAAAGAAAACTTTTATAAAGTAAAAATAAGTAAATATATAAAGTTAAAATAAAATTAGTCTGTAAAAATAAATGTTAGTAAAACTTTCAAAAATGTAATTAGTTTATAAGATTTCTGATTGATAATGATATTGAAATTGTATTAATTAAAAAACTGTAAACTATCAATGAGATAGTAGATTTCTCAAAGCAAAAGATTAGATTAAAGCAAATGTAAAAATAATTAATACACAGATTTAAGTTAAGATCAAAAGTAAAAAAAACAATGATAAGGAATTAAAACAATGAGAAAAAAGTATATAAAGTTGCTATAGCCTAGTGTTCTTCATTCAAGGCTGCAATCTGAAATTCAGTCAGGTTTGCAATCTATAAATCAGTCTGGTCTGCATTTTGTAATTGAATCAGTTAGGTTTGTCATATACAATCAGGATTGCTATTAGTGTTATTGTTATATAGTTTGCATCACTATATATCCAAAGTTCAGGTTCTTTCTAAAGAATCCATGCAGATATTCAGAAATTTTAGTGCAGTAGTAAACCAGTCATTACTGTTGTGGTCATCATTAATGCAGAAGCCACATAAGCCATAGGAATGTCTGACAGGGCTTCATGCCCCAAGCCCACAGCCATCAATTATCCCACCTAAATCAATACCTCAAATCAATGCCAAGATTGTAAAGTAGAAGTTGCCACAAACTCTCTCCCCCATTGTTTGTCAAAACCTGAAAGAAAAACCATTGATGGAACCAAAAGGCTAACTGGTTGGAAAATACACACAAATGAAACCCTAGGTAAAGATACTTTTAAATAATGGTCTAGGGACACTTTATATTTATTTTAAATGAACTTTAATAAATGAAGGACTATCATAATTTAACCTGAGTAATTATTTGTTTTGTAAATTTCAATATTACATTGTTATATTATATTAGATATATGTGTGTTTAAATAAATATTAATGTTTGCTTATGTATTATTTGGTCTATTCTCTTTCTCTTGTCACTGCATCACTATTAGTTTAAGAGTAGTTATTTTTATATGTTAAGCTAAATGTGCTGCACCCTGGTTAAGAATATGCTCTAGCCATGGGATATTCAAGCACTGAATTATGTGCCTATCATTTGAAGCATGCTGACTATATAACCTATGTTTGGCTGGTGCCTGAGATTGATCCTCAAAAAATATATATGCTTTGGATATAGGGTGTTTGATCTAGCAGTTGAGAAGTGCTATAGCCTGGAAATGTTATTGTAGGTTATGCTTTGTATAGCCTTGATCTGGTTATAGGTACCATTGATGGTTCATTTATCAATGGTATTCTACTTCTCAGCTTGAAGGGTTGGTCTATCGCCACAGAGTTGCAAAACTTATTCCAAAAATTATTTTAAAATATTAAACCACCAACTTCAACAGATCAGTTCAAATGGTGCCCAATGTGGGGCCAAAGGGCCATAAATTGACCCAGCATAATTTATAAAAGTAAAATCCTAATTAAAATTTAAAAAAAAATTTGAAACAAAAATTCAAATTAGATGCTAAATTGCATAATAAAAAATTAAAATCGATGATCAGTGTGAGAAGAGGAATAGACCAGAGCAAACAAACTAAAATATTAAAAATAAAAATAATTAATAATAGTTAAAATATAATGTAATTTAAAAGGAAAGAGAAAAAAGTGGTCAGAGAGATAAATTCATTATTGGGGTTGTTTATAGCCAGGTGAGAATTAGAAAGGTCTGAGGATTTTTTTTTTGAGTTAGTCAAACACTTCATTCAATTTTAAATATTTAGTCAAACATTCCAATTTAAAAATAGAAAAAAATATTGAAAATTAAAAACTGTCTGACAAAGATTAGGGAGGTTAGAGTGTATATTAACTTGACAGATTTTTATGAAAAAAAAGATTTATTATATATGGATTATGATAATGAAAATAATATTAAAGAAATCAAATAAAATGTTTTTTTTAATGTTAACCTTTTAACCGCTAATTAAATCATTGGTTGTATGAGGTAAAAATCAAAGCTTGTAATTGGCCAACTCACAAACTGAAGACAAAGCCTATTGTTAAAACATATTCGCCTATAATATTAAATTCAACTCAGATACGTTTATAAAAAGTATATTATTAATTTTTCAAGTTATGAAGAGAATGAAAGTTCTTTCAAAAATAAATTGCTATTTTTTTATTCTAAAATATTCAATTTCGGCAACATAAAAGCTATAATATAAACAAAAAGATCGACTTTTATGTTATAGAAAAGTAAATATTTCTTTTTACTATAACTTCAATATTTGTACTAAAATCTTCAATATTTTTCGAAAATAATTTTGTTTTTTTATTATTCTCTCTGAAAATAATTTTTAATTTCCATAAATATAATTTAATAATAATTTAAATCGTATTCAAAATGAAAATCTCAGTGTTTTTCTTTATTTTCTTTGATCAGGCAGTTTCTTTGTTCTTTCCAGCCAATCAGAATGTCTTTTTCGGCTGAGAGCATGCTAAGAACCAATCACAAATAATGTTCCTTCTTTGTTTAGATTTAAATGCATTTTTTTTTATTTTTTACTTGTAAAATAAATCGGAAGATGGCACCATCTTACAGAACTTTTAAAAACGAATTCAATACGTGTTTAACGAATATTTTCGTATAAAAACTGGCTGAGTTAGAGTGATGTCAGATGTCAACGAGGAGCCTCGTAAAAAACAGTCTTTTGGTTAATAATGGAAAGAATGTGCAATAAAGTTTAAATAAGTTAAACATTTGGTTTTGAGAGATAATAATGTAAAGGAAATAAAGTTTGATAAATGCATTAAAATAAGAATTTTTATATTTAATTAGATAAATGCAAGTAGAATGAGAATTTTATTATTTAAAGAAGTGTTAGCATAAATATGCAATAATAAAATAAATAAAATGGTGTAAAATAATGTAAGTATAGATTGTGTTTTTTTTTAGTGTGAAAGTCAGGAGTTTTTTTTATTTTTCTAATTATTACTAAATAAATTAGCATTTTTGATTTATTTCATAGGCTTTAAAAAATAGCATTTATAAATTTTTTTTAAATGTAGTGCAATTCATGTGAATACTTTGCCTTAGACATTTTAATTTTTTTTCCTGCTATTTTTTGAAATTACGTGCTTCTAGTTTATGTCATTTATCGCTTGTAGGTGTCAGCAGTTTTTGGAGGTGTTTGAATAGATGTAAATTAGGTATTTAATTCTGTAAGCATTTCAAGATATAGACAAGAATATTGTTATATTCTGAAGAATATTTAGCAAAATGCAATAGCAATGTTTAGATCACATGATAATGGTAATACAAAGAATATTAACATTGAAAAGGGTATATGACAGGGTGATAATATCAACAAAACTTCTTATAACAGTTTTAAAAAACTATTTTGGTAACAAAATATAAAACTCTACTACAATAAAAGTAAATAAATATTATTTAAATCATTTAGATTTTTTAAATGATGTGGTTGCAAATAATGCTTCAGATCTTCAAGAAATGTAGCAAGAGTTATCAGAAAGAAATAAGAAAGGTTAAAAATAAATGCTAAAAATAATAAAATAATGTTCTTTTGATTTTCTCAGAAGATAAAATAGATTAATAATCATGAATTAGAAAAAGTTAACTATTACAAATATATTAGTAAGATTATTAATACAAATGGAAATATAATGAGTTAAATTAATCATAGAATTAAATTTGACTGGAGTGTTTTTGATAGAAATAACAATATTAAATGGAAATATCCTTATATGTTTGGAAAGGAAGATGTTCAATAAACATGTTTTACTAATTCTTACTTATAGATCTGAGACTTGGATATTTAATAAAAGAGTCATTAAAAGATTTTAAACCATTTAACAAAATATGGGAGATGTATGTTAGTGGTAACAGATATGATTGACATTATTTAAAGAAATAAGAGATAGAAGTAGAGCTAAAGAGATGGACACTTGAAATTTTAAATTGGGATCTTTAGTATTGCACAACTAGGGATAAGTTTATAAAATACTAAAAAGATAATATATCAGAAAATAAGATGATTTATAAAATTTTATAGAATCAGTAATAAAAAGGGTTAAGTAGGATCAAATTTTATTATTACAAAAAAAAAAAAGGAAACAAACTTTTATTAATCAATTATGATTGTATGGAAAAGGAAACAGAATAAATTTGAAAACAAAGTGGGCAGATTAAATTTATTTTTTAAACCAGAAAGTTGGTAAGTTTTAAAATTTCATATAATAATGCAGTTTGTTTCAAAATGAAAAAGATTTTTTTTTCTTGATTTAGTATTATTGTTTATCAATAAACATGTTGCAGGATTTCATTAAAATAAATATGGTGATTTTTTCAATTGGATGGCTGTCAGTGTAATAAACATATTTATTGATAAATATTTTTCAATAAACATGAATGAGTATATATAAAAGGGGCTGTAATAATTAATTTCATATAGAAACCATTTTTCTAGTAGAGAGATTGAAGTTAAAACTATCTACAGTTGTAGCCAGTGAAGCTATCATTATCAGACAATGTAGCATTTGCTACAACTTTCTTTTGTGAAGTCCATTTCACAATTATAATTGCAAAAATAGAAAAATACTGCTAATATTATCATTATTTAAAAAATACCTAATGGTTACATAAATTTGTAATTTAAGCTTAATCAATATTGTTGGTTAGATTTCCAGTGATCCATCTCTCCCCTAACATGCTGCTTTGTAAAGAATAAAGTTGACATGATCCAGCCTTATTTGAAGAGACAGCCCTAATATAAAAAAAAAAAATCATATTTTGAAGACTTGTGTTTATCTTATTAATAAAATAGTATCACAATTGCTGCATTCTTTCTAAAATTATATCTATCTACCAAATTTATAATAAGAGAATACTCGTACTGACGCCAGCCAAATAAACGACCAAAACAAAAATTAATAGGCTGATTTATGCATTTTTCAGTCCAGTAAAAAATATCCAGGATTACTTTCTGGAACAAAATAAATCATTGGTTATATACTTCATCATGTGATTCATAGCATCCTATCCAAAGACCCTAGTTCCAACCACAGTTAGATGTGTTCCCCCTCTTCTGGTGAAAAACCCAGACTGTCACAGCTTCTTTAGTCATATAGGTCTAAAGTCAGTTCAGTACTCATATATTGGTGTCTTTGGTTCTTTAATAACCATAACCACCACTATCCTATTAGGCAGGATTGGTATAATACCACTAAACCTCACATGATCACCATTTCTTATGCTTGCTCTTAACTGGTATTAAAACAGGCACAACTCTTCATACAGTAATGCCACTCATTTTAAGCCAGAATAATCAATGGATGCCAGAAAGCTTATGCATAAAATCCCTATCTAGTGCCTACTCATCTAATAATCTCCAGACTAGTTTCTAGCTTGTGGCTTTCATCAGTGAAGAGCCTTGATATTAGGATCTAATGCACACATCCAAGGCTCCTCATTGGTGAAAGCCACAAGCTAAAAACTAGTCTAGGGATATTGGATAAGTAAGCAATATATAGGGATAAGCCTTCTGGCCTCCATTGATTACTCTGGCTTGCACTGAGTGACACTACTATATGAAGAGTTTTGCCTATTTTAATAACAGTTATGAGAAAGCATAAGAAATGGTGATCATGGGTTGTTTAGTGGTCTAATACCAATCCTACCTAATAGAATAGTGGCTATGGTTATTAAAGAACCAAAGATACCAAAATGTATGGGTACTGAACTGACTTCAGAGATAAAAGGTAGCTGCTGGAGGGTTACATTAGATCCTAAAATCTAGGTGCAGTGCTCTTAGATCCAAGGCTCCTCACTGATGAAAACCACAAAGTAGAAACTAGCCTGGGGATATTGGATGAATAGGCACTAGATAGAGATTTTAGACATCCATTGATTACTCTGGCTTGCACTGAGTGGCACTACTGTATGGAGAGTTCTGCCTGCTTTAATAACAATTATGAGCGAGCATAAGAAATGGAGATCATATGATGTTTAGTAGTTTAAAGAATAAATCCTATATATATATATTTATATTTAGTAACCCAAATGTGGCAAGATCCAATTTTACTCATTTTATCAATCCTGCTACACTAGAAAAACATAATAGACCTGGAAAGAAACTACAAGTGAGATGGATGAAATAAACAATATAATTTGCTGTTATGTTGTAAACTTTAAAAGATCTATTTCCTGCAGTAGCTCATTAATGGTTGAAAAGGATGATGATGTTGAGAAAAAAAAGTACATTCATATCTTTGTAATCTAAAATATTATATACAATTTTTAAAATATATATTTCCAGACTTTATGTGGAGATTTATGTACATTACACTCTTTTTTAAAAAAAGAGTTCAAATTGTTCAATATATTTATAAATACACATGTACAAATAAAAAAGTAATAATAAAAATTATAATAAAACAAAATTCTATATCTTTGACATTTTTTGAACATTCATATACACACAAATATTTTTTCAAGACAGAAAAGGCTATATTTTTGTTTTCTATGTTTAGATTTACTACCAATATGTAATAAAACCAATAAAATGAAATATCATCTGACTAATTTTCTTCATCTTGGTGCTGTTTACTGTAAGCTTTAATAAATAATAGATGGCAGGTGATAGTTCTTATAAATCCATTTCCTGTGGTTTCCTATTCAAGCTTATGACTATAGAAACAAATTCACTTAGATTGAAATATTCATGTTTTTAGCTGGACAGATAGCTTGATAGTTCAACAAATAAATAAATGATAGATGCTGGAAGGATATGCATTACATTCTAAAGGTTCAGATGTACTGGTTCAAAATTCAAAGTTCCTCACTGATGAAAGCCAAAAGCTTGAAACAAGTCTGTGGATATTGGATAGGACATATTTAATAAGCACTATCATCTGACAATTATTATTACTTACTAAAGCTTACAGCAAGTTGCATGGAAATGGTGAAAAAAATATGCTGCAAAAACAGTAAGTTATTAATATGTATATAAGTATGTCATCCTTTTTGATATAGAAAATTTATTTTGAATCAATCACTAACACCAATAAAAAAATCAATGAAATTATTTTGTTGGACAAAAATTGGAAACAAAGTAGAATACAATTTTTAAAAAATATTTTAATAACTGTTCTATCTCATATTTGTCCTGTTTTCGTAAACTGTATGGAATATTTAAAAAGCTTGTAATTAATATAGCTACAGTTTTTTTTTTTATGTGTCAAAGCGTTGGCCGGGAAGCGAACCCCAGGACAACTGCTTATAAGGCAGCTGTACTAACCACTCGGCCAGCAACACTTGTATTTAAAAAAACCCATGTTACAAAATTAATACGTATTAAAATATGATTGTTAGAAAATACTGTTTACAAAAAAGAAATTGTCAATCTGAAAAATGTACATACACAAATTCATAGATAATGATCCCCTCCCTAAATATTATATCAAATTTTTATTCAAAAATGTAAATATCTGGGTTACTATCCTGGTTCGATTACTTTGCTTATATTTTTTTTTTAATTCTAGTGCTTAAATGAACATAAGTTTAAAAAACTTTTATAGTTTGAGATAAAAATAAAAAAAAAGAGTTAAAAGATTAGTTAACCTTCAGCAAGAATACCACTTCCTTCGTTGAATTAGAGAAGAATCATTTCCTGCTCAAGAAAAAAAAAGAAAATTTTCTAATAATATACAATATATGTGATTTAACAAAATGTTTCAATATTGTAAATAATCTTTTCAACTGTGTTGGATATTTGAAATATGTTTTTTAATTTTATACAATCCATGCTCTTATATTTAATTTTTATAAGTGCACGTATTACATGTGTATACGTGTATGTAAAAAGTAAAACTGCCATCAAATAAATGCTGTAGAGAAATAGATCTCTCCAGTAGCTAGTTTTACAAAGAGGAACGTGATAGAAAAAGATCATTGACGTGCGGAGAAATTGGGAAAAGAGGAAGCAGCTCGTTTATTTCTTTATTGAATTTTTATAAGTATAAATGAATAGTTAAGTTTATTTAAAATTAAGTCGATCTTTTTTCTTAATTTATAAAATTTCTAATTTCTTCTTGCCTTGTGATTATTGAATTAATTAATTCTTTTCTATTGACCTTAATATTAATTTTAATAAGTAGTCTTACCCATTGTCATTTCAAATATACTTCTAAATATTATTTACCAAAGAGAAATATTTTTCTACAGAAATTCTTGCAAAATCTAAATGAAATAACAATCCATCATAATTTCTTAACAAATACAGGCGTTCCTGTCGTACCTAATTGAATTTCGAAATATGCATGAAAGTTGAGCAATGTAAAAAAAAAAAAAACATCAAAAACTATTTTCAAAACAAAATACCTATATTGGAGATCATTTATCTTTTTCATATGTTTGTGGTCATGTATAAGATGGAGTGAATGATTAAAGGATCTTGAAAGTCTGGGTTTAAGTTCCCTCTAATTACATCTTGTTTAAAAATATATATAATATACTTGTATTTAAATATTATATATTTCTGCTAAATATTGTCTCTATTTTTAAAAAAATGTTCTTAATATATAATAAATTTTCATACTTTGAAAATATTTTTTATATAATTTTTTTTAATTGAGAAAAAAATGAGGCTAAATGTATAGACATGCACCACAAAATCACATATAAAATCTAGAAATAATATTTAAAAAATTTAAAAGCATAATGACGATTAACTTGACAGTGTATGAATTTAGAAATATTGTAATGTATTTCCACAATTTTGAACATATTTTTTAATATTGTTCTTGGTTTCATGATTGAACATATTGATGATCAGTTTAAATTATACAAACGATGACTGAGTGAAGCAAAAGATTTGTCATCTTTGTTTCAATTGTATGGAGATTTGAGACCTTGATGTCTTTTTATCTGTATCAACACTGTTTTTTTTTTTTGTTTTTCACTCATGTTTATGAATAAGGACAATTTTTTCACCAAAACAGAAATATACATAAAGTAATAGCACAATCCTAACATAAACTGACAAGATATAACTTATCAACACAAGATGTTTCTGCTCAAGACTAAACCTGTAATGCTGAAAATGGAGATGATTAATTTTGGAGAGATGGGGAGGGACTAGTGACTAATAGTAAAGAGAGAATCATTATATGAAAGTATACATGTTTTGTCATACATATCGATAAAAATCGAAAGTATGAAATAGCAAATTGTATGAAAGTAGAAGACCATCTGCAAACTGTATCAAGATATCACTTCTGTTGAAAGAATGATGCATGTCTTTTATGATCATTTATGTGTTGCCACTGAGCATGTTAACAATTAAATATTCTATTTATTTTTTTTACTTTTAATGACTTTTTTTTTTGAATTGTAATACTTAAAACTGTATGTATTTGGAACATAATCAATATAAAATGAACAAAATACTTTACATGAAATCATCACTTTCAGATGATTTAACAATCTTTTGCGTAGTGTTTCTTTTGAATTTTATATTAAATATATTAATTAAAACTAGCTGAAATCTATATGTTTTTGTTTTTTTAAATTTGAAAAATAAAGGCATGGCCAATAATTTGTTTGTTGTTTTTTTTATTAACTGGGGTTCTGATTGTGATCTTTTTAAATTCTTTTATATTAAATTGTCCTGTTTGTGTTTCTGTCAGGTTGTTCACATTTTTTAATTTTCAGCAATAAAAAAAATTTTATTCGCTTTTACAAACCAAACTTATATACTTAGGTTTCCAGGAAAAAATCCTAGCAAATGAGCCAATGGAAATACTACATCAAAATGGTAACAAAATTTTATTCTACAAATGTAATATTTCTGTTGGCTGACTTTCTCAGGATTTTTCCTGGGAAATCTAAATATGTAAGTTTGATTTCTAAAGGGGAACACATTTTTTTCATTGTCAAAAATTTTTAAAATGTGGACATTCTGACAAAAACAAAGACAGGCCAAGGTAATATAAAAATATTTAATTAATATTCTAATTTAACTCATACTTAATTAATTAAAAGCAAATATTGTCTACTAAAATCTGAATTATTCTTCTGAAATAATTAATATTGCATAAATATTTTGTGAAGAAAATAATAATAAATGTGTAAAAAAAGGTTATAGAATTAATTAAGAAGCCAATTACACAAATATTTTTATATAATAGATGATTACATGACATTTAAATTTAAAATTCATTTGTTAGAGAGCATATTTAATATCTTATTGTTAAATTATAATTTTTGTGACATGCTTTTGTAGTTTTAATAATTTTTTAAAAACAATATAAGCAAAAAGGCAAAAAAATAATATGTAAGAAAAACTTTGTTTAAATAATGCTTTTTGCAAATAGCTGACTAAAAAGTATAAAATAACAAAGTAATCAACAAACTAATCTGCCTCTTGGTTAATTTGCCATTTTTGGAACTTGTTATAAAACAATTGGAAATTGCAGGAATATTGTCATTTCATAAAAGCAATTGAGGCCTTTTTGATTTATTTGAGGTTTAAATGCTTTTATGAAATAACAATATTCCTGCAATTTCCAATTGTTTTATAGCAAGTCTAGATTCTTAAGATTTCTGATACTTTCCAAGAATGGCAAATTAACCAAGAGGTGGATTACTTTGTTGATTATTTCAATATTTTGTACTTTTTGATTGGCTATTTACATAAAAGCATTAATAAAAAGTTGTTCTTTTTTTCAATATTTCTTTTGTATAGGTATTATTATTTATCAATAAAACTAAAAAAAATCAAAATGTTGTCAATAAAGAATCAGTCATACAATGTTTAGTGTTAGATTTGTTGTTTTTGAAATTACAATGATTCTAAAAAAATTTATTAGAAAAATATAAACATGAGCAAAAGTTACAATTTGAAATATTCTTATTTTATTGATGTTTTAAATATTGTGCAGCTATTACAAATATTTTTTAATTACTATCACACTACACTGGCAAATAAATATATAAAGAATGCATGTTTATTTTATAGAGCATGTGTAAGGAATAGCTTCTACAATACTTAATGTGTATAAATCATTATATTATCAATTATTACATATATACCAGTTAATAAAGTTCAGTATTGCAGGTAATTAAAAAATGAGAAACTTACCCTTTCCTGTGACATATAATCTGAATTTATGCAAATAATATGCCAATTTAAAACTCAGGTTCACAATAAGATCAAATCAATGGTCAATAAAACTTGATTTATTTAAGGAATAAGCTTTAAGTATAAGTGGGTTAGCTATGTATGTAAAACATTTATTGGCAGGATAATATATATTTATTTTAAAGTACATGTCTAAAAAAGTTTTTTTTTTCACAATATTTCATATATATATATGAACATCTCCATATATATGCTTCATTTTTTAAAATAAAGGTTAAAATGCTTTTTAAATATAACTAATTGTTGTATGTGTATGCATGAATAGAATCACTCAAATGTAAATTCATTTTTAGCTTTAGTTTAACCGAATAAGAATCATCATTGCTAAGTATAATGTATATAAATAGGATAACACAGGTGTACAGAAAATTATATTTATCTCAAAAAAACATTTTTCTGGTAAAAGCATAATTAGCTTCAAAATACATAAACAAATTAGTTAATTTTACTAAATAGTTAAGACTGATGTTCAAAAGATCTATATCTGTTCCAATTTTTTGTCTTCTCACTAAAATCTTGAAACATTTTGTATCTTAAGGATGGAGGCTGATAATTAAGTAAAATTACTTATTTAACAGAAAAGCAATAAGTAAACAACAGGTTTTCAGTAACTAATAAATAGAGTTAATTAGTAAAAATGGAAATTCTAGTACATTTAGATGATTGGTTTAAGTCATATTGGTAAAAACCAAAAGTTTAAAAAAGTTAATCTGGAAACCCCTTTTGTTTAAAATCAAATTGTAAGGGCTTTGAAGCCCATTATCTCTAGAATCTACACTAGAATAGAAAAGTTAAGTGTTTGCCCCACTTGACCATCAAGGAGGGGTTGCAAGCCATAGTACAAGCATGAAGCCATTGCCATTAATAGTAATAAAAATGGTATTTGCTTGATGTGCCAAAATGCCTGCTATAGCAATGTGAGAGGAACAGAAATATCCTACTCTTGCCAAAACTTATTTAGAATTCACAAAGAACTTGATGTTAAACAGCACTTTACTATCATAGTCACCCTTTTGTCCAGTTGAATAATAAAAGGGACAGTATTTTGTAAATCCCAATAAATAAATTTCTAAATGAATAAAAGAGACAAATCGTCCATAAACCAAAATGTGCATAATAACACCAGAGTGAAAAGATTCCAAACAATATCTAAACTGAGGATACTTCATCCCCAAAGACACTTAGCAAAGATGTGCAAACACAGCTATGTTTGGACCTTCCACCTCAGCAAGCAAAGTAAATTGGCATTCGAACTTATATAATTAATTTTCTCCTACTAGATAAATGATGATAACTTTATGCATATATTTTATTCCTATTAATATAATTTTAATTTTCATATAATTTTTATTTAATCTCTGTAACTTTATATATATACTGTACTTACAATTTTATGTTTGATACTAGAAAGAATATGCTTGGATTTAATTCTAATATTTATAAATATATGTGATCTACGTATTATTGAGGCTTAAACTACAAAATATATTTATTCAATATTTACATTTAATTAATTATTTTAAGGCTACATATTTTAAATGACACTTGTACAATAAATGAGTGTGTCGATTTAAATGCTATCTAGATGAATTATACATATTAATTATTGTTGATTTCATATTAGAGTTGAAAAGGTGATTCAGCAGATTGTGTGCTAAATTCACATTTAGATGTGGCATGTGATCATTTGTGTGCCATAAGAAAATATCATTTTACATTTAAGATATAAAAATCTTTAGATTCCAGGCCACTCCCTTTAATTAATTAGTGATTTTGCTTTATATTTATCACTAGATTGTGCTTACTTTTATATAATAATTATTTGAGCAGTCAAATATTTCCTGCTGTATGGTTATATGTTACTGAAAGTGTTCCCTTGTATGACCATCCTAAGACTGACATACCTTCTTTTATATTTAGTGTTTATTTACAGAGTAACTCCGTCTTACAGCCTAGTATCTCAATGAGATTTATATTTTAATAATATATTTGAAGTACCCTCTTTCATCTGATGTACTAGATCCATAGGATTTTGACAATGAATATACCATGATCTGTAGATCATTTTGCAATTGCATACACATGTAAATGCATTTGAATTAATTATATATTATGCTGAAGCCAGGCCTAACTGTATTATGAACTTAACTTAGTTATTTAATAAATATTCATAGATAGAGTCATGGCATCCATTCAGGGATCATTGAAATGTGTGACAACATTAAGATGTCTGTTTTTCACACATAATACACCAAAGAATGTTAGAGTATGTGTATAGTTATAAAATTAGTGATATCTAATAAAATGAAATGATGTTATCATCTACATACTCACTTCCTAGTAAGGATAAATTTATAAACTAATAAAAGATTTTGTATCAATATCCAACAATAATTCATGCTGAAAGTTTATGTTAATATTTATCCCATCTTTTCATTTCGTATAAATGAGTTCAAACTTCACCAAATAAATAATTTAAATAAATATCTTGGGTTCATACTTCATGCAGTGTACTTTTAGTTTTTTTATATTGACAGTAAAATGTGTTTATCATTTACTTTTTTTTATTATAGTTATTATTACTTAAATAAATCTAATTGCTCATTATTTTGGCATTTGTGTTATTTACCATGATCAATGTATCTATATTTATGATATAAATTAAATTCTGTTGTATCTCCCTGACCCTAATGGGATTTAACATAGGTGTGCTAACATCAGATGCATAGTTGCATGAAGATTATCCTGGAGATATAAGTAATGATGTTGGACTTCATATTGTGGTTGCGTTTTATATATGTTACACACCAGACATGGTGATCATTGCCTGATCCTTAGGATTAATTTTACTGGCTGTGAATATTTGACCAATTATAGTATATATATATATTGTGCCGGTCAAAACATGCTTATCCATCTAACACGAGCTGGAACTCACAAAATGTACTTCAAACCCAGTCAGGCCTGAGACTTAGGTCAGGGATCAGGCTGAATTCGAACCCACTCTCTAAGCCCCAGATCAAACACCTAATGGATAACATAATAGTGATGGCACACAAGAATTAATTCTTAATCCGGCCCACTAGCAAATCGAAGAAAACAAAAAGACTCATGGACTTAAACATATATATAAACAACTTAAATACTAGAGACATTCCAAAGACGAAATCTAATATATTTAAATAATAGGGGCTTTACTAACGAATAGTTATGGTCAATTAGTGAATTGGATTGATCTAATAATGAGACAGAAACTGATATATGATGAATTATAAAAATATGCTTATTGACAATTTGATATATATTTTGATATAACATTATTGTTGGCAAATGCACGCAGGCATTTTATTTATACAGTAACATTTCACTAGGCCATTTGAACAATAATTGATACATTGGCAAATAGGTTTGTTGCTCTTATTTAATGGAGCCAAATATCATGCTATATAATCAATCACTACATTCACTTATTAGTTATGCCCTTTTATAATCAGTTCGAGTGGCTATTATATCATGAAATCAAACCAAGTCTGGAGTGAAATTTAATAATACATGTGATTATAATTACTTTTTATATTAAATATGGGCATATCAAGCATCCCAGATAGCTTAAGATCGAATGGGTTTTCAAGAATGCTTCGGATCAACGCCAAAGACTGCATATCAGGGAGATAGAGTTGGCTATAGAGATTTTACTAACACGCTAGGCACAAGTAAAATATAATACTAAAGTTGCTCTGCGGATGGAAGAATAGTTTTAGGGTTTTCGTGACAAACACCAGTTTACCCAATAACCAGTCGTCATGCTGCTAAAAGGGAACCTTTACTTGGTTCATAAGAAGTGGGGGACTTACATGCTAATCTGGCCCGTAGCTCAGACTTAGCTACTACACTACCCATAAGAGAAGAAGATGGGCTGGACTTACCATGGCTCCATCTTATGTATATATAAAAAAATAGCATAACAATAAAATATTAATAAGTTTCACATCCGCCAAGCCGAAGTATATTATAAATTAAATATCATATATTAAATGAACACAAGTTTATCAGCTTAATCAAAAGAGCCAACTCTTCTGTAGCATGAAAAATATGTATATGCTACGGATGGGAATATATACAATCTTCACTTTATCCCGGTCAATCCTTTCAGTTATCTATAATTAATAAACTAAAAGGGGGGAAGTATATTTAAAAGACTTACGAATACTTTAATAAGAAGAATATACTTATAATTACACTCCAGGTTAGTTTAACTTTTAGTAATATAAATTAAAGGTTGCGAATTTGGATTTATAAGCCACATTTTATATTCACATTAATTATTTACTAAATGACAAAATAATAACAAGCACAAAGGGTCGCTATTATTTAGAAATAGGGTTTGAAACAGCGTGCAAAATGACATTATAATAACTAATATTTTGAAGATTTTAAATTGTCTTAAAAAGAAACATATTTTGTAATTAAATGCATGCCTTTCGAAACGCAGGCATAATTAATAATTATTTAAAATAATCAAAAGAAAAGTAAATATACTGCTGTGATTCAATTATATAGCAAAAATATTGAATTAATAAAAAGAAATTAGCAAAATTATTACATTTTATATACTTCAAATATTATTTAGAAAACAATTTAGAAAGAGTTTACAATATTGAATTAATAAAGAAATTAGCAAAAGTATTTCATTTTATAGAATTTAGATATTATTTAGAAAACAATTTAGAAAGAAGTTATAATAATATGGTTATATGGTTAGCTAACATGTAATTTGAAGAAATAATGATTATGTTGGATTTCACACAGAGCTCTGTGATTTTAAATAGTATTAAAACAGTTCTATAGCTGGACTGAAGATACTCAAGCTGGAATGGTGAGTTCTTTGGTTGATTATGGCATCTTCTATTTAGTTGCGAGACGATTTAAAATGGTGTTTCTGTAGCTGGACTAAAATTGGAATGAAGGCAAGTTCTTTTTAGCAGCTTATGACATCTTCTACTTATTATAAGCTGTTAGGGCAACGTTGGTTGTTGCTTCGGACTTTGGGTGGATCGACTTCCGACGTTCCATCACGGGAAAGCAGCAAAATTCTTGCCTGACTTTAGCCAGACATGGTAAAATTAAACAATTTATAACTTCTGATATTAACAGCTCTTCAAAAGCAAGATGGAGTATATCTTCCCACTTAAAATAAGGCCTATTTATATATTTTTCACCAAGCCTTAACACCTTTTTGGAATTTCGTTTGCCTCGGGACCAATTGACTTTTAATTAAAACAAAATCATATAATCTAATTTCTACAACAGATAACGTCTCCGAGGTGTTATTTTTAATTTACTTAAAATTATTAAAATATATAAATCATATAATTCGATTCAGATTTCACTAATTAAATTCCTTTTTAGGTGTTATAGAATGTTAAAGCTTAGCAGAAGTAACGGCACTCTGATTTAATGATAAAGTCTTTTGTTGAAACAAAATCAATCAGTAAACTAGATTTTACTTTTACCCCGGGTGCGGTCACTAATTGATTTCTTGTTTACACAAAATTCTCATTTTTAATTATAAACAGATGATTTTTATTTTAACTTTTAACATATTTTCTTTATATTGTTTATTTAAAAAAAAGCAAATTTAAAGAAAATACTTTAGTTTCAATTATATATGTAAAACATTAAATCAGAAAACCGTTAATATATCTTAAAGAAAACATTTTACATTATTTTTATTTAAACTTAAATATATATACGAATCATTATGCCGTTATTCCAAGGTTTAAATTATCCATCCACATACGAATATAATTAAGAATTGACTGAAAATTAATAAAACATTTTATAATAAATTATGAGCATTTCTACGCTATAATTTTATCAAACCTGTCTAATTATAGTGTATTTTCATATGTAAATGGATGATGCCATTCAAGCAGCCATGATAGCAAAGTTTTATTGCTCGACTTATATATTACATTTTACATTTAAGATAGGTTCGAAACTAGTTCAGACGAGTAGGTCATTAGGTTGATGGTGAAACGGAAAGAGATTGGAAGGTTTCCGTTTCAATATATATATATTGCAATGTTGTGATATAGACATAAGATATAACCAGGTATCCATTAATTAAAATCAGTAATCCAAGCTGAATCATATGAGTTAGAAAATTAATTTTAATTGATAATGATTAGATTACATCATAGCTGAAAATATAGGGGATTTGAACACAGACTTTTAAGTACCTGTCAACTATTCACATTATTACATACCACCGATACACATGACCACACACATGTAGAAAAGATAAATAATCACCAATACATGCATTTCGTACTAAACCAGCACTCATTAGTTTAGCACAAAATACATATTTTTGGTGGTGTGTGGTCATGAGTATTGGTGGTATGAGATAATGTGGATAGTTGACTGGTACTTGGGAGTCTGTGTTCAAATCCCCTATATTTACAATTAGGCTCCAGGTATGTAAAGAGTGCCTGTATTTCAAATATTTATCATAAACTGAATATTTATTTTAAATTAACTGAGTTCATGAAAATATTTAGTTTAATATGTAGAACTCTCAAGAGAGATGTTTAATTAAAAAACGGGTATAAAATAAAGTGAATTTTCAAATTCTCAGTCATAATAAAATATCTGTCCTGATTTATATATGAAAAAAAAAAAAATTACAAAATCTAAAACCTATTTTATATTTATTATTATTGTCAGCTATCCAAGCACATACACATGTATTTTTTTGCTCATGCATAAATACACACGCACATATATGGGCGCATACTATTTCTTTTATATCTAAGAACAATCAGAACTTCTTAAACACTGAAAATTATAGATTAAATGGAATGAAGATGTAATATTAGAGTTTATTTTAATGCACAATAAATATTTTCAAATAATAACTTTTATATTTCATAATAAATAATCTTAAGTAATGGAATTAAAATTTGATTTACGTTTCCTAAATTATCTATAAGGCATTGAGATTGTATTTGTATAATTTTGGGTGAACGCCATTTAAATATTATCTAATGAATGATTTTTGTTTTAATGTAAATTTATTTATATAACTACTGTATTAATATACAACTTTTTACCTGCAATATTTAATTTTGAATCGTATTTTATTTTATTATTAATAAATTTATAGTTAATTTTCAAGTAAATACTTATTTAAAAATCTTTAAACTTTATTTTATTATTTATCAAAGATTTATTTTATTAGCACCTCTGTGAAACTGGATTTAGAAAAAGACAATTGACTGTGATACAATAACAAAAATCCCTCTGAATCTTAAATGGAAGTGTTGATGCGCTCTTTTAAAATATTTAATATATTTTTATTTTTTTCTTTTCCCCACTTTTCATCCCCCCTACCATTACACTATAAATAATATAACATACAGAGGATTGGGATTATCAAAATACATAATAAACAAATAATGCATATGATATATTATACTACCTTTACGTCCAAAGTAGATAAAGACTTAACTGGTGATAATTATATTCCATATTGCATTAACAAAATAGTGGATTATTCTCTGATTTAGCCCCTGAGAAAAAATATTTATTAATTTTGATTATTGTTGTGTTTTTTTAAAATAATTTGGAAATTATCAAGATGACACCACTTTTATCATCTAAAAAGATCTATGTTGGTTTATTTTCATTCTATAAATCTCTATTTTCTGTAATCATAACTTCAGATTCTGACTATATTTGAACAGTAGTTATTAAACATATAATCATAATTATATGATAAATGAATACTTTGAAATGGAATACAAACAAACTTATATTCATTTAAATTACAAAATAATTATTAAAGAAAGCTTAATGATAATTTAATAGGATGAGAAAACAATCATATAAAAAAATTTGATTAATACAATTTATGTAAAACATCATATAAATATCATGCTCATATATATAAATTTGCAATCTTTAGTGTCTATATAAATATATTTATATTGGACCATAAATAAATGTGGAATTCCACCTTTATTGTTAAAAGAAGATTGCCTTGACAACAGGTTGAGGTTGTTGATTGTTATTGATATTAGTATTGCCTAAGTATTAACTCATTTTAATAATAATAATATATATATATATATATCAATTGCTTATTTTCAAATGAAAATATTAAAACTCTAATAATTAAATTAATATCCTCAATTTTTGAAATACATCTAAGTGCTATTAACCATATTCCATCTCCTTTGATAAATGCTGTAATATTCACAAATATATTAATAGAATTAAAAAAACTTATTAAAGTATTCATTATCAAAGTACTTTTTTTAACAGAAAATATTTTTTCTTACAATTCAAAATATGATATGGGTCTTTATTTTCATTCTAAAATATTTCTTGGTGGTTGACTTTTCAATTATTTGTGGTGCATTTATAATAATTTACTAATACTGCATTATCTTTTGCTTAATTTACAGTTACTTAATGAATCTGTCCAGGTGGAGGTTCCTTATTACTTACATGTAATTCATTACAAATCCATTATATGATGATTGATAAATCAACTTTCCATAATAATATGTTTTCTTCAGTTTCTAGATTTACAAGTTAGGATTCACTTATAAGGTCATAATAGTTGATGGGTATTTTCTTATATGCACACAGTGCTTTTGATTAAGCAATTCTGGCTGTATATTCACCTCTCAATATAATCACATTTCAGATGGGGATTTATAACCCAAATAATGGTTTTCCTTAGAATCTCATTATGATAATAATTGTCTTGTAAATATTTTAGTTTATAGCTGGAGTAATACTTTGAAATATATTGATTTTGAAGGCTGAACTGGTATTTTCCACAATCAGATGAATTAATAGATGCTATATAACTTTTTTCACATTTGTTTTTAATATAACAATGTAAAGAATTGTAACTAGATAAATAATTAGGGAATTAGCTATAATTAAGTTAGTTCTTATTTCTTCTATACCTAACTCTTCAGAGTGCTCATGTTAATAATCTGCTCACCTATAACATAAATCAATATCTTGTATTCTAAACTGTTACAGATTTTTGTCTTTTAAGTTTTAATGATCAAATGTCATGAAGTATATTTTAATTCCTATTGTAATACAATTAAATTGTTTATTGATGTTTTTTTAATTCAAATTTTATAAGATTTAATTATTCTTGGTTTTAAATTTATAAAAGTTGATTTTTTATTATATTTTATATGTGGTAATAGCCTTAAAAAATTAATTTTCGCCATGATACATTATTTCCAAAATTTTCCTTACATATTTTAAATTATATTTTTATCAATTATAACACTAACAAAACAACTATTTATAGCATAATTGAAACGATAACTTTCCAAGCCCCTATCGTTTCACCATCAAACCTAATGACACTCTCATCTGTGCTAAGTTCGAACCTATTTAAATGTTAATAAATTTAAAATTAGTTCATGTCTGTCTAAACAGCATTATATATTTACGTGCGAACCAACACTATAATTAGATAGGATTAGTAAAATTATAGCGTACTAAAGTTATTTAATATTTCTAAAAATGGTTATTATATTATTTAAGTTAAGAGTAAATTATTAATTTTGTTGTTTAATATTGTAATTTCGTATGTGGATATATAATCTGTGCTATATAGAAGGACATGATTTAAAATATGTAAAAGCCATTATCTAAAAATAATATTGAATATGTTTAAAAATTGTTAAAAGATTTCTTGTTTTAAATATATTTCAGGGAAAAGTTTCTCGAAAATATATTTAAAAGCTATATCAAAATATATTTGTAAATTATTTTTAATAAATATGTTAAAAATGTTTTCGTTTTAAAAAAATGTTAAAAGGTTGTTTTTAAATAGAAAGAGTTTCTATTATATGTAAGATTAAAAATAAAAGCTGGTCAAGTAATTAAAAGATTTTTGGTTGTAAACAAGTGTCATTAACGACCACACCTGGAATTCGTAAAAAGTAAAACTAGTTCAAAATTTACTAATTAAAATCTCCTTAGATAAGATTTAAGTTATTTTAAAATCTAAATTGGACAATTGTTTGCAACAAAAAATCTTAATTATAATAATAGCTTATGGAATGTTTCTAACATAAGTTATCTAAGATCTGGATTATAAATTGAAAGTTATTTAATTAAATTCCTGAGTTTAGTGAGTCTTGAGGCGAAAGATTCCCATAAGGAAAAGATATAAATACTCTGTATTTTTAACAAGAAAAGAGCCATATTGTTAGAGAAAGAGAGCCATATTGTTAGTGAGAATTGCAGCCAGTCTTCACAATTGTTAATGTTTAACATGTCCGGCTAAAAGTGGGCATCTTGTTGCTGTTACTCCGCGGGAGAACGGGGTTTCTCTCGTCGAAATGCCTAAACCACCATCATGCCGATAGAAGAGACGAGCCTAACATAATGGGAAAGATGATGCCGCCCAGTCAAACTAAACCAAACCAACAGCCAAGAACTTGCAGATAAATCATACCAGTACCATTTTATTTTTCAAACCGCAGAGCTCTGTGTAATTCTGTGTAATTCTTTATGTAAATATATCTATATAAGTTAGCTAACTTTCTTTTAAAATAATGATAAAGCTAAAATGTAATCAAAACTTAAAATCCATTTAATATTTTAAATATGTCACTTGCTATCAAAATTTAATGTGTTAAAGTTTAAATAATCTGACTTATTTATATTTTCCTTTCATTTAAAGTACATTATAAGTGTCTAATTTAAAGTTATATCACTGCGGTTGTGTCTATATTTCTTTGCTTATTTTATTTTAAATGCTTATTATATTTTATATGCCAATATTTCAAAACAGTGGCACTTAATTTCATCTTTTTAAGAAGATATTATTTGAAAATCTTCGTGTAAATTGTTTATTGCGTCAACTCTCTGCGCTGTTTCGAAATCCTATATTTTTTATTATTTAAATGATTTATTATGTGAAATGTGGCTCTGTTAATCCACCTTTTAAAAAAACTTAACTTGATAAGTTTATTTAAGAATTAAATTTAGCCTTGATCATATTTATAAGTATATTTGACATTTAAATTCTTAAGTCCATAGAAATATACTTTCCCTCCTTAAATATTTATTATCTATAAGTAACTTAATAGATCGAACATGTCAAAGTACAGATGTAATAGTATTCCCTTTAGTAGCATAGACCTTTATTATCAGGCTACGCAAGAGTTGGTCCCAATTTGATAGAGCTAATATGCTATTAACTCGTATTTCATAGTATGAAATATACCATTCTTTGTTTGGCGGATGTGATCTTATTTTATAAAAATATTCTCGTTTTGCTGCTATACGTAATATACGTATCTTAAGATGGAGCCACGGCGTTGCCAGCACATCTTCTCTTATGGGTAGTGCAGTAGCGAAGTCTGAGCTACGGGCCAGATTAGCACGTAAGTCCCCCACCTCTGAACCAAATAAAGGTTCCCCATTAGCAGCATGACGACCGGTTCTTGGGTAAACCGTTGTTCGTCACAAAAACCCTAAAACTATTCTTCCATCCACAGAGCCAGTGTATTGGTAAAATCTTATGCAGCCAACTCTCCCACCTTTATATAATGCTTTCAGCATTCTGAAATTTTCTCTCGAAAGCCATGTTCGATCGATCATTACTTGAGCTGGTTTATGCGCTCGTTATTAAATTATATATGGGTATTTTAGTAAATAAATTCATGATCAAAGTTCAATATAATTATGTATCTAACAGCCACTGATGTAATAGGATTTGGCTTATCGAGATTTATAGGCATAACGTAGTGATTAATTATGTATCAATTGTAAACAATTCCTAAGATGGGCACATGTTAAACTCATCTATGAAATTTAATGATTACTTATGTAAAGTGATTTTGAATTACCAAATGTTTGTACATTCTACGCTGAATGCTATTGTAAATAAGTGATATATATAGATATGAGTTGTAAATAAATATAATTAATTTAATGTATTTCGTTCTCTGTTTCGTTATTGATCTAATTCAATCCAATTCTAATTACTATTTATAGTCTATATATGTGAAAACTATGCATTAGGTTAAATTAAATTTAGTGATATTTTAGTCAATTCAGAACCTTTCTTTTATTCATCAGAGTCTTATTGCTTCTCCGTGACCTATGTCGGCCGTGTGGAAAGAGGTATACTATGTGTAATTTCAAGGTGGTCATTCGTAGGGTCTTGAGTCTTGGAATCCTGGCTTACGAGTTGAAGTGCGGTCGGACTCGGGATGTTACAGTCCTAGTCTGGTCAGCTTCGGTCTCTTTTGCTTGGATTCTGAATTCTGTTACGCGAATGTACAAACTTGACTGTTACATAGTATTTTTTTTTCACCGGGTTTGGACGCCCAAATCGTGAGGCTTGTAACTCATTTCCACCCCTGAAGAGATTATGGAGTATATATATAATTCTTTTGGTCAAAATTAACGATTTTGAGTCAATTTTTTTTAAATAATGTATATATGTAAGATTTTTTTTTTCATCGGGTTTGGACGCACATCGTGTGACTATTCATTATTCCAATACTCTGTAGAGCGTTTAATATATGCATATGTTTTTTTTTGCCTTCCATTATAAATAATAATGAATAATATATATGTAGTATTTTTTCCCCGGGTTTGTAGTAACTTATTTCCACTCCTGAGGAGATTGAGTATAGAGATAAAATTCTTTTGTTTAAAATTAATGATTTTGAATTAATTTTTTTTCGTTTTCCAAAATAATGTATATGTATAGATTTTTTTCCTGAGTTTGAACGTCAATTAATTCCATACTCTGAATAGATTATTATTTTATTATATAAAAATTATTTATATAGATGCATAGTAGAATTTTTAAGGGGATTTCTAATATATGTTGTGTAAACTTTCTTGCTCACTGTGACTGGTGCCCAAGGATGATTTGAATAAATGTCAAATCGTTCTCACATAAATTTTGTCATCAGGAGTAAAGAGAGAAAAGGGGGGGGGTCTATTATTTGTTTTATGTTTTATGAATTGGATTGAACGAGAAAGAGAAGGAAATAAATGTAAGGTCAAATCAAATTTTAAAGGTTCGAAACTAGCACAGACGTGTAAATTAAATTATAACCATGAACCGTGGAAAATTTAAAAAAGAAAAACAGCTGCAAGAGACCAAGGGTGAGTTGCATTTTATAATTTTTGTTGTTATATATATTAAATTTATTTCACTGTTAGTTAAATGTTGGGTGGGCATTAAGCGAATGTATAGCGAGAAGTTAGGTGTATTAATAGAATTAGGCATAGGTGTTGAGATGAGTAGGAGACAGATCATTTTCTTTGTGGAGTACAGCAATTAGCCGAGTTAGTAAAGCAAACAAAAAACAAGAAACTTTAGTAAAAACGAATTGAGCCAGTAAAAAGAGAAAAAATTTTTTGTTGTTGTTAGTATATTAAAATGTATATTAAAATGGATAGTAGTACGAAGGAAGAAAGGGAAGTAGCAAGCCAGATTAGGGGAAAGCACCTATACAACAGAGTGTGGTCATGTCAGAAAAGTCCGACACCACGGTAACTGAACAGAGACCTATAGAAGAAATTAAGAAAGAATGCTGGAATATGAACTCAATGATGGAGTCACTATTAAAGCAAATTAGACAGGATGTAGAAGAGAGGGATTATAGAAATAATCTAAAAATGGAACAACGTTTTGAAGCTTTGGGCAGGCGATGTGAGAAAGGGACAGCACATATTAGAAAAAACTTAGAAGAAAAACTGTGTAAAATCCTGCAGGGATGCCAGCTAAAAAGTGAGGAGATTTCAGTAAAACTCACAGAGAAGATAGAAAAAGCACAGGACGAAAAGGGCAAGGAAATGCAGAATACTGTAGAGGATGAGATAGAAGAGTTAGTGTCAGATCAGGGAGAAGAAGTAAAGTCTGATAGCACAATGCTAGAAGAAGAAAATATTAAAATTGCTATAATAATATTAGTAAAAGAAGAGTTAAAACCAGTGGAAAAGGAAGAGTTGAGGAAAACTGAGCTGGACAAAAGGAGCAAGCCAGAGATTAATGAAGGGGATGATGAAAGTTGCCATTTCCTTTTGAAGAAGAGCGAATTGGAAATGTGGGATAGCAAGGACACGCTGGAGAATATAGTAGAGACTGAGAATAAAGAATCCAAATGTGTGGATATTGAGGCGATAGTAGAAGATAGAAAGCGGGAGCTCCAGCAGGACAGAACAGAGTTGGATAGAGAGTTCTGGGGAATAGGTGGACTGTATGGGAAGTACGAATCGAAGAGTACTGTAAAGGGCAAAAAGAAAAGGAAGAGAAAGGATCCATACACAAGTAGAAAGAAATCAAGGCTAGGATGGACAGAGAGAAGGCAGGAGACAGCCGCAGAGGTTCGCCAGGGGAAGAACAGAGGGAGAGAAAGAACGGGTTCAAACCCTACTATTCGGAAATAACAGATCTGGAAAACACCCATACAGTGGAAGTGAATTTCCACACAGTCTAGAAATGCATCCGGCACGACCGCCTGTGAGATGGGAAGATGAGTATGAGGGATATGAATGGACATCAGATGAAGAGGATGACATTATATTCGGGTGCTGTTTTATGTCAGATAAAGAAGAGTTACTTAATGTACCACCAGATCCTATTTAGATAAAAATATGTATATATTTGTTACGATCTGCCTTTCCTTATTTTTATATAGTTTATAAATTATTATTATTATTATATATATATAAAAATTAACATCCCCATTGTATATTAATTAACGTATATCCAGTAGGATATAAAAGTTTGTTTAATGTAAATATTTGACAATATTCTATTTTGTGTGGAATGCTTTTAAACTTTTAAGTTAGTCGTATTTTTTTTGTAATAATTGATTGTCTAATATGTATGAAGTTCCTCGGTATAGAATGTAACAGGCAATTGGGTTTATATGTTTTTCATCTCTATGTGGTAGCTTAATTGATTTAATATTATTAGTAAAAAAAAAAAAAAAAAGCTTATCAAATTATTTAATAGCCAACTGTAAGTAAATTCCTTTTTTTTTTTTTGTTATTTTTTTTGTCCCAAGTATTCGGATATGAAACGATAACTTTCCAAGCCCCTATCATTTCACCATCAAACCTAATGACACTCTCATCTGTGCTAAGTTCGAACCTATTTAAATGTTAATAAATTTAAAATTAGTTCATGTCTGTCTAAACAGCATTATATATTTACGTGCGAACCAACGCTATAATTAGATAGGATTAGTAAAATTATAGCGTACTAAAGTTATTTAATATTTCTAAAAATGGTTATTATATTATTTAAGTTAAGAGTAAATTATTAATTTTGTTGTTTAATATTGTAATTTCGTATGTGGATATATAATCTGTGCTATATAGAAGGACATGATTTAAAATATGTAAAAGCCATTATCTAAAAATAATATTGAATATGTTTAAAAATTGTTAAAAGATTTCTTGTTTTAAATATATTTCAGGGAAAAGTTTCTCGAAAATATATTTAAAAGCTATATCAAAATATATTTGTAAATTATTTTTAATAAATATGTTAAAAATGTTTTCGTTTTAAAAAAATGTTAAAAGGTTGTTTTTAAATAGAAAGAGTTTCTATTATATATAAGATTAAAAATAAAAGCTGGTCAAGTAATTAAAAGATTTTTGGTTGTAAACAAGTGTCATTAACGACCACACCTGGAATTCGTAAAAAGTAAAACTAGTTCAAAATTTACTAATTAAAATCTCCTTAGATAAGATTTAAGTTATTTTAAAATCTAAATTGGACAATTGTTTGCAACGAAAAATCTTAATTATAATAATAGCTTATGGAATGTTTCTAACATAAGTTATCTAAGATCTGGATTATAAATTGAAAGTTATTTAATTAAATTCCTGAGTTTAGTGAGTCTTGAAGCAAAAGATTCCGATAAGGAAAAGATATAAATACTCTGTATTTTTAACAAGAAAAGAGCCATATTGTTAGAGAAAGAGAGCCATATTGTTAGTGAGAATTGCAGCCAGTCTTCACAATTGTTAATGTTTAACATGTCCGGCTAAAAGCGGGCATCTTGTTGCTGTTACTCCGCGGGAGAACGGGGTTTCTCTCGTCGAAATGCCTAAACCACCATCATGCCGATAGAAGAGACGAGCCTAACATAATGGGAAAGATGATGCCGCCCAGTCAAACTAAACCAAACCAACAGCCAAGAACTTGCAGATAAATCATACCGGTACCGTTTTATTTTTCAAACCGCAGAGCTCTGTGTAATTCTGTGTAATTCTTTATGTAAATATATCTATATAAGTTAGCTAACTTTCTTTTAAAATAATGATAAAGCTAAAATGTAATCAAAACTTAAAATCCATTTAATATTTTAAATATGTCACTTGCTATCAAAATTTAATGTGTTAAAGTTTAAATAATCTGACTTATTTATATTTTCCTTTCATTTAAAGTACATTATAAGTGTCTAATTTAAAGTTATATCACTGCGGTTGTGTCTATATTTCTTTGCTTATTTTATTTTAAATGCTTATTATATTTTATATGCCAATATTTCAAAACAGTGGCACTTAATTTCATCTTTTTAAGAAGATATTATTTGAAAATCTTCGTGTAAATTGTTTATTGCGTCAACTCTCTGCGCTGTTTCGAAATCCTATATTTTTTATTATTTAAATGATTTATTATGTAAAATGTGGCTCTGTTAATCCACCTTTTAAAAAAACTTAACTTGATAAGTTTATTTAAGAATTAAATTTAGCCTTGATCATATTTATAAGTATATTTGACATTTAAATTCTTAAGTCCATAGAAATATACTTTCCTTCCTTAAATATTTATTATCTATAAGTAACTTAATAGATCGAACATGTCAAAGTACAGATGTAATAGTATTCCATTTAGTAGCATAGACCTTTATTATCAGGCTACGCAAGAGTTGGTCCCAATTTGATAAAGCTAATATGCTATTAACTCGTATTTCATAGTATGAAATATACCATTCTTTGCTTGGCGGATGTGATCTTATTTTATAAAAATATTCTCGTTTTGCTGCTATACGTAATATACGTACCTTAAGATGGAGCGACGGCGTTGCCAGCACATCTTCTCTTATGGGTAGTGCAGTAGCGAAGTCTGAGCTACGGGCCAGATTAGCACGTAAGTCCCCCGCCTCTGAACCAAATAAAGGTTCCCCATTAGCAGCATGATGACCGGTTCTTGGGTAAACCGTTGTTTGTCACAAAAACCCTAAAACTATTCTTCCATCCGCAGAGCCACTTTATTATTATACTTTACTTGTGCCTAGCGTATTAGTAAAATTGTTATAGCCAACTCTCCCTCCCTAATATGCAGTCTTCGGCGTTGATCCGAAGCATTCTTGAAAACCCATTCGATCTAAAGCTATCTGGGACGCTTTAAAAGCCCATAGTTAAAATAAATTTATTATAATTAAGATGTATTAAGTTTCACTCCAGACTTGGTTTGATTTCACGTACAATAGCCACACGAACTGATGATGAAAGGGCATAACTGGTAAAAGTTAATGTTGTGATTAGTTATATAGTAGGGTATTTGTTTCCATTAAATAATATTGGAGCAATTAAATAATAGCCAACGTATCAATTATTGGCCTAGAGTAATGTTACTTTATAAATAAAATGCCTGCGTGCATTTGCCAACAACAATTGTCAATAAATATATTTTAATTCATCATATATCAGTTTCTGTCTCATTATTAAATCAATCCAATTCACTAATTGCCCATAAGTATTCGTTAGTAAAGCCCCTATTATTTAAATATGTTAGATTTTATCTGTGGAATGTCTAGTATTTACGTTGTTTATATATATGTTTAAGTCCATGAGTCTTATTGTTTTCTCCGATTTGCTAGTGGGCCGGATGAAGAATTAAATCTCGTGTGCTACCATTGTTATGTTATCCATTGGGTGTTAGATCTGGTGCTTGGAGAGTGGGTTCGAATCCAGGCTGGTCCCTGACCTAAATCTCGGGCTTGACTGGGTTTAAAGTACATTTTGTGAGTTCCAGCTCGTGTTAGATGGATAAGCATGTTTTGACTGGCACATAGGTTTTTTTTTTCCGCGTTTGGCCCAAACGCGGAAAAAAAAACCTATGTGCCAGTCAAAACATGCTTATCCATCTAACACGAGCTGGAACTCACAAAATGTACTTTAAACCCAGTCAAGCCCGAGATTTAGGTCAGGGACCAGCCTGGATTCGAACCCACTCTCCAAGCACCAGATCTAACACCCAATGGATAACATAACAATGGTAGCACACGAGATTTAATTCTTCATCCGGCCCACTAGCAAATCGGAGAAAACAATAAGACTCATGGACTTAAACATATATATAAACAACGTAAATACTAGACATTCCACAGATAAAATCTAACATATTTAAATAATAGGGGCTTTACTAACGAATACTTATGGGCAATTAGTGAATTGGATTGATTTAATAATGAGACAGAAACTGATATATGATGAATTAAAATATATTTATTGACAATTGTTGTTGGCAAATGCACGCAGGCATTTTATTTATAAAGTAACATTACTCTAGGCCAATAATTGATACGTTGGCTATTATTTAATTGCTCCAATATTATTTAATGGAAACAAATACCCTACTATATAACTAATCACAACATTAACTTTTACCAGTTATGCCCTTTCATCATCAGTTCGTGTGGCTATTGTACGTGAAATCAAACCAAGTCTGGAGTGAAACTTAATACATCTTAATTATAATAAATTTATTTTAACTATGGGCTTTTAAAGCGTCCCAGATAGCTTTAGATCGAACGGGTTTTCAAGAATGCTTCGGATCAACGCTGAAGACTGCATATTAGGGAGGGAGAGTTGGCTATAACGATTTTACTAATACGCTAGGCACAAGTAAAGTATAATAATAAAGTGGCTCTGTGGATGGAAGAATAGTTTTAGGGTTTTTGTGACAAACAACGGTTTACCCAAGAACCGGTCGTCATGCTGCTAATGGGGAACCTTTATTTGGTTCAGAGGCGGGGGACTTATGTGCTAATCTGGCCTGTAGCTCAGACTTCGCTACTGCACTACCCATAAGAGAAGATGTGCTGGCAACGCCGTGGCTCCATCTTAAGATACGTATATTATATTTTTATCAATTATAACACTAACAAAACAACTATTTATTGCATAATAAAACTATGTCTGCACACAAAGAATAATACTTTCTTCTTCTATACTAAGTTTTGTAATTCAATTGTTACTAATTTCTTCTTTTCTGAGCCCCTGTAATATCTGGTAGTAAATATTAAAAGTATGCTAAGCATTAACAAAAATAAATATTAAAAAAACTACCTTTTCTGTGAGTATATTCATTTTACTAGATATATTAAATTTGTAAAATAGCTCATTTCGTTATCTGCAGCACACACTACAAAATAATGTATTAATAAATTTTTAACCATTAAAATATACTTTATACAGTCTTGAATTGTTCCAATAATCATTTATCCAACCCCATTTTGATTTAACTTAAAGAATCAAAGTTCTCTGAATTATAAATATTAATACAAATACATAAACCATGCAACTATTCATTACTAAACATGAGTCCTTAATACAAATTTATAAGGAACATACCCTACTTTATACATTAGTTTTATTTGACAGTATTTTAATTAGCTCACCTTTTTTAATTTGATGGCAACAATATTTTATTTTCAATCCATTTTGTTTCAGGATATATTACTCACAGATTTTATTTCATTTTATTAATTTCCTAAACACTATTATATGCTATATGCATATTAGTTATAGTATATATATATATATATATGAGTGCGTATAATATTGTGGAAGCAGTTATTCTTTACACGTGCACTTAAATTGATACACACTCCTTTAAATAAACTAACAATTATTGACCATGCCTAAATTAGAATCAGAACTTATTATGAAGCTGATTTTTATATTAACATATGAGAAAGTTTCTCATTTTCAACAACCTGTGGCACTGAATTTTATTAGTTCATACAGATATAAGAATTAGCAATAAAGTCATTTATATATCTAAAATATTGTGGAAGCATCTACTGTTCACATTACTAAAATTTTGCAGAGAAATTTTATAACATATGTTGAACAGGACTGAAAAGATGAAAATAAAAAATAGTCAAAGAAGAAGGTGATGGATTATCTTTAAAAAGTGGGTTAGCTAATATTTTAGAAAATAACAAACAATAAGAGAGCTTTGAAATTTTCCTGGAATTACGCGAAGGGTCTGTCTTTTAGAAAGTGATTAATGATAGTAATACATATGCACATTGTTATATGTATTTTTTTTTACAAATGTTAACTTGTATTTAATAGCTGCAACTAAGATGACTTAAATAAATTTAAAAATATACATATATATTTATAATGCAGCGCTTCATTCTCGTGATTTTTTAAAAAAAATAATTACAAAAAGTTTTAATTTATACTTACTAAGAAATTGCCGTGATCTGAAGCAGGTGTCTGATGATGATGATTTGGTATCATTGCTTATTATGGCTTGAAAGTCCAGCTGATTTGCTAAATTAAAAAAAAAAGTTGTATATAAACATATTAGATTTTCACTTATCATCATAAAGAAACAATCAATTTTTGCAGGAAGTGTTTTTGGATGCTATTAGCAAAAAAAAAAAAAACTGAAGAAATCAACTGTCATTACAGATTACAATATTTTTAAAACAAACGTTTCAAAAACTTTGATAGATCCAACAAAATTTTTTAATATGCATTAAAATATCTGAATTTAATATTTAACTGCTGAAATTTCTATGATTAGCATTTTATATATCGTCTTATATGTAAGTAATAAGGGTTGCATGACTTTGCTAACATTAAATTATTCAAGGATAACATTTGCATTTATTCTAGAAGTCAATGTGTTTGTGTGAAATCAATGGATTTAATGCTTACATTCATAGGAAGAGGTAAAGACAAATCAATCTTTTTCCTCCAGATATTCGTAACATACTTGAATTATATAGCAAACAAAATTGCACCTCATGATTTTTGAAAAAGTTCAATGCCTATAGAAAAATAACAATGGTATCCCTCTCCCCACCAATGGCAATTAACTTGGAAACTCTATCTTCTAGCTAAAAATATCTAAATTTCAATCAACCAATTAACACTCGTGGACTAACTCAGTGGATTAAAAGTCATCGAAAAAAAAATGAAAGCTTGGTAACTGGAAAAAATTTAAGGTTCATTTAGCCTAAATTCAAACCATAACAAACATTACATTTAAGCTGTATTAGATATCTATGACTACTTGAACACATTCTATAGTCATTTTTATTATATACATAAGATCATTTCTGGAACGTGTCCTATCTTTTTTTTTTCTTTGCAATTTCCTTAATTTCATCAGAAGTAATCTTCTCTTCATCTTTTTTTAATATCTGAACTTACCTAGTCAAGTTATTTTTGCGATTTTCTCGTTAAACTACTATTTAAAATTTCTCCAAAAATATATAATTCCTCATTTAATTCCCTTATTAAAATCTACTTGTGGAAAAAAAAAATTAAAAATAGTAAAAGCAAGCTGCCTTCAGAAATTTAACTTACTGAATATATTTAATCTGAATAAAAGTGCTTCTCTAAACCATGTAATGATAGCATTTTATTTATAATTATACATTGAACTATTAGTTAAATATCTTTAGAAAAAATCAAACTTAAATTTTTAAATACTTTCTCAACTGTTAATAATAATGCATATGTTAATATATAATGCAACATTCCAATAGTATTATTCTCCTCTCTTCTTCAGGTGCCTAACCAATGATCTATTAACATGGGAAACCTTTAAATTTATGAATCTTAAATTTAAAATGAATAGAAAAAAAAACATAGACAAAATTTTCAAAAGCTGTTCATGTGACAAGTCATTCCTAGGTCAATCTAATATAGTATTTCATAATATTTAGAAACCTCTTACTGACTTTATTATTAAAATGTGTAAATATATAAAATTCTATTGATTGTTGCATAGTCTAATTGGTTTGAATATCAAATTCACTAATACCACTTGAAACATTGTCTTATATACTAAGCATTGTTTAATGTTGTGATGGTCTGGATTTTCCATTAGAATGCCTTGTAATGCATCTAAATATGGTCAGACCTAGAGTCTTTGGGTAGAATACCATGAATGACATGCTGAAGTTCCTAACCAATGATCATGTCTACCTCCAATGAGCTAGCTCCAGGTTTACACATTAACTTCAGACACAATTTAGACTAGTTCATCCATACCTCACCCGTCTTTCAAATTCCACATGCCTTGGAAATCAAACCCAGAGAGAATGTTGACTCAGTTCTCTTCAGAGGAGAATTTACTTTAGATAGCAATTATGATACCTTTATATGGGTACATCAAGTAAAGAACTCATTTAACTATATTATAATGTAAAAGAAGATGTGTGTGTATGCACATTTGTATGGTTATAAATATATGAATGGATAAATAACTTTGATAAACTAGAGACCATTTAATGACAATCAAATTAACAATGTTTATTTACTAACAAAATAAAAATTGAAAAACTATTTTAATAAAAAAAATAAGTATATACATATGTGTATGTTAAGTATTGTAACAGTCAAAATACGTGTATCTCGTTAACATAGTGCAGAATTCGACCACCACACAGAACAGCAGCACCATCGAGTAGCGAAGCCACCCGTGGTACCGAGTTCGAACATAGTTTATCGGTTCCACAATACAATCTACGGAATAACGCCTCTGATGCGACATAAGTAAACACTTCTTTAGGCACGGTGGTCAGGGAGATGCACGAGATTCATGGTTTTGTTTCCGAGTTGGCCAACAATCAAACGAATATTAATTAACATATATAATCGAGGAAATATATATAATGGGCATCGAATAAATGAAAACTTAACTACAGACGTATAGTTAAAATTATTTATTTACGTATTTAATAAAAGAAACATTATTAATGTTATTAATCATATTTTATATTCAGAATTTCAATAGCTAATTGACAATTTTATTATATATAAAATACATTTATTTATAAAGAGCATTCATTTATATGAAAGCATAATCTAGCTACCTAAGGTTCTCGAGGGAGTATTTCTAATAGGTGCTGTAGGGAATTTATACTTTGCACTGCAAGAGTCATCAGTAGCGGCGGACATACATTTATTTAATAAAAATATTTATTTTACGACTAAGGGCAAACATTTATTTGAGAGTGGATGATGAAGATAATGCCGAGGCGGAGTGATATAGAGAATGATAAACTAAATAAAGGAACACGTGGTACACCTTAGAAGGACGATATAAAATGGCAGCACTGAAACTGCAATGCCGTGAATAAGTTTATAAGGGTTTCGGGTTGGTCTCTGCCTCGACCCGAAGAGGTAAGGTGTCACATGAGCATAACCAGGGACAAGCGGTCCGTGTCGCAATTTGCCATCTGGCTGCATGACGGTCGTCAAGCCCTACGGGAACATTATCATGTCCACTTGTGTAGGATGACTGGGGTTAATTCAACCCTATAGAATCCGGAGTATTCACGGCGTGGAATAAGTCATCGTGGCTTCAAAATGTAACACATGTATAAGATCTAAAAGATTATGGTAATATTTAACTAGATTTCAAACTCGGCCCCCCATTATCAACATTGACTAAAAGAAAATTGGTGACTCTCAAAGAAATGAAATTTCCGTAATTATTCATGAAAATTTAATAATAGAAAATATCTAAAAGGGGAATTATTACAGCGAGTATGCCAGCTATTACGAAGTAGTAGACCCTGCATTACAATAACTGATTCCTTGAATGCGTGTCGATTTATATGAAATTTAAGTTATTTATAAAGCAAATATTAATGGCAATTCGACACGCATTCACTGTTCAAGCGATTATAGATTTAGCTTTAAAACAGACAATTATGAGAAGGTAATATTTCAATGATAATTATAAATAAAGTGTAGATTTGAGAAATACACACCTAAGAAGGATAGAGGGAGGTAAGCTAGATTATGCGAGAAATTTACAGATTACATTAATTCTCAAATTTTAGTTTCACAAAATTACAATTTTAACATTTAGAAGTTAGACAAATAGTAGGAGATGAGCTATAGCTTATTTTACTAGAGTACTCTATAATTTGGAATACACACACAGGTACCTGTTTTATAAGATGTTTTCTTCCATTTGTTTAATAGTAGATTGTTCGTGATAAGCAGTTTTCTTTCTTGTCTTTGGCATTTTATTGATTTTAACAGCAGCGGCTTTCTTGTCTATTTCAGGTAGTAGATAATTATGGTGTTTTTACGATGGACAATGTGGAGTTCGGCATACGGTGGGCCGTCTCCCGATGGAGAATAATCTCGGTGCTTACTCGGTCATACCTTGGCAATATCAATTTATTTTAAGATATTTTAGACTCTCCACTCGAGAGCAAAGCTAAAGTTCAAGTCAAAGTCTCCAGCAAGTCTAAGATGGCCTCCTTTTTTTATCTTGATCTCTAAGTTTTTTGTTGAGATATTTTTAGGTTTTACTTATCTTGCCCTCAGGATAATCAATGCTCTGCTGGTTTTAATTAAAAAATTTGCTGTGCTATTATTTGTTTTTCTTTACATTCGCTAATTACATTCTTTTGGAATTTTGCTATAATTAATTTATTTTCTATCACTGACCGATGCTTTTAAATTTTCAAAGACAAAAGGGAATAAAATTATTTTAACTTTAATTAATTATTGCATCAGATTTTGTTAGACTTATTATTTAACGAAATTTAAACTAAACAACAAATACGAACTTTATAAAATTCAAAATAAATGATTATTATTACACAAAATTTATTTAACTAAAAGGAATCTAAATTATATTATTTTATCCGTATTTATTGCGCTTAATTTGAGATCGAAATGTGTGCGTGTTTATGTTGAATTCTACATATATTTATACATTTTTAATATTGTTACACACACAATTCGATACCAAAAAGTTTAAATTTGGGTGGGATAGACCGGTCAGTGAGAGACGACAGAAAAAGGTGAAACTTGAGATTCGAATACGAATCTCACTGTTTCATTTCCCCGTACTTCCCGTGAACAATTAAGGAAGAACAAAGGAGGCATGAAAGAGAAAAAAAATTTACATTACATAATTGAAAGACGAAAAAAAGAAAAAAATATTATTGTTTTTACAGATATTGAAATAGAGAAAGCAGAGATTTCATGAAGTAACGAACAATTTATAGACCCGGATCTAGAATTTAAACTTTAATTTTAAAATGACCTAATTTGGCCGTGTCTGGTTAGCAATCATTATAATAATTAGTTAAACTGAATATATACATATACAAAAAAAATTCATAGAATAGGATTAATTAAGATAATATATAAAAAAAAATTTTAAGAGTAATAGTAATTAAATATACATAATATATATAAAAAAATTTTTTTTTTTTTTTTTTTTTAAAACTCTATTCGACTAAAGTACAATCCATTCAACCAAATTCATTATACAAATTCATTTTAATATTTTCATATTCGTTTAATCTGTCCTATGAGTTTAATATTTTTACAACCCCGGGTCAGGTGGATAATACCGATGTCTCGTCATCGATGACCGCGGCCTTGGGTTTTTTAATCTTCGTCCTCGATCAGGTGGTTCTTTGGCCCACTGGTTCAAATCCAAGACAGTGAGAAATTTAATCATGTCTCCTATATCTTTTATGTGAATGCCTATCATTAATGGTTGGATGGTTAGCAGCATGCTACGCTGGGTCGTTCTAAATTTCCATGTCCCCATATTCCACCAGTTTTTGGCAGAACCTTGCAGATGGTAATTAGCTATAGCAATCTGTTCATCTGGCCCTGTTTTATGAAATTTTAAGAACCTCTGTAGGCTCTCTTCTTTAACGCTAACTTCCTTCTCCGGTTCTTGTGGGCTTTCATCGGCTGGAATGAGGTCTCTTTGCTCATCATACTCTATTTTCACTACATTACCTGCTTGCACTTCTACTATTATAGGTTGGTCTGATCTCTCTGACTTCCTTTCCTTTTCCATATCTTTAATTTCTTCTTTTTTACTAACTGGGGATACTCCATAATGTTCTTTGATCCTTTCAAGATATATCAACATATCCCTATCAATTTTCTGATGCTCCCTAATTCTTCTCTCCTCCTCTTCCTGTCTCCTTTTTGATTCTTCATCGCTTCTTTTTCTCATTTCCTCCTCATACATTTTCTTCATTTCTTGCATACTCCATCTGAGTATTTCCTCCATTTTCTTATCCATTTTCTTACTATTTATTTATTTTACACTAGTAGCATTTAACTATTCCCCACCGGTATCTTGGCCCTATAATACTCTTTCATTGCCCGCTCCTACTCTACATTGCCCTATCTCTATATTGCTGCATTTAATATACTTAACATATATTTTATAACGAACTATTAGTAACGCGTATAAGCCACTGCTGTCTATGATATATATATTTGTACTTTAACTAAATTTTATTGTTAAAACATAATAAGCTTCTGCTGTCTCATTTAGCTACTGATTATTATTATATATATGTAAAAAGATATTTCATTAGATCCGAGTATTTCGTTCCTTCTTACATTACACACACATCCCTGCTTTCCTTAAATTTGTTATTACGCCTGCTGTCCTTTCACTCACTCGACCCACATTATTTCACTCGATTTATTTTTATTATTTTTATTTTTATCCAAAACAAACTCTTATATATATAAAACAATTAGCCAACTCGGCAACGAACACTAAAGAAATTTATCTGCGTTATTTTTGCTCAGGGTATCTATGGGTTTTATACTCAAAGCCTCACGTTGGAAAGCGCCAAACGCTAAAAAAAAAATTAAACTATGTAACAGTCAAAACACGTGTATCTCGTTAACATAGTGCAGAATTCGACCACCACACAGAACAGCAGCACCATCGAGTAGCGAAGCCACCCGTGGTACCGAGTTCGAACATAGTTTATCGGTTCCACAATACAATCTACGAAATAACGCCTCTGATGCGACATAAGTAAACACTTCTTTAGGCACGGTGGTCAGGGAGATGCACGAGATTCATGGTTTTGTTTCCGAGTTGGCCAACAATCAAACGAATATTAATTAACATATATAATCGAGGAAATATATATAATGGGCATCGAATAAATGAAAACTTAACTACAGACGTATAGTTAAAATTATTTATTTATGTATTTAATAAAAAAAACATTATTAATGTTATTAATCATATTTTATATTCAGAGTTTCAATAGCTAATTGACAATTTTATTATATATAAAATACATTTATTTATAAAGAGCATTCATTTATATGAAAGCGTAATCTAGCTACCTAAGGTTCTCGAGGGAGTATTTCTAATACGTGCTGTAGGGAATTTATACTTTGCACTGCAAGAGTCATCAGTAGCGGCGGACATACATTTATTTAATAAAAATATTTATTTTACGACTAAGGGCAAACATTTATTTGAGAGTGGATGATGAAGATAATGCCGAGGCGGAGTGATATAGAGAATGATAAACTAAATAAAGGACACGTGGTACGCCTTAGAAGGACGATATAAAATGGCAGCACTGAAACTGCAATGCCGTGAATAAGTTTATAAGGGTTTCGGGTTGGTCTCTGCCTCGACCCGAAGAGGTAAGGTGTCACATGAGCATAACCAGGGACAAGCGGTCCGTGTCGCAATTTGCCATCTGGCTGCATGACGGTCGTCAAGCCCTACGGGAACATTATCATGTCCACTTGTGTAGGACGACTGGGGTTAATTCAACCCTATAGAATCCGGAGTATTCACGGCGTGGAATAAGTCATCGTGGCTTCAAAACGTAACACATGTATAAGATCTAAAAGATTATGGTAATATTTAACTAGATTTCAAACTCGGCCCCCCATTATCAACATTGACTAAAAGAAAATTGGTGACTCTCAAAGAAATGAAATTTCCGTAATTATTCATGAAAATTTAATAATAGAAAATATCTAAAAGGGGAATTATTACAGCGAGTATGCCAGCTATTACGAAGTAGTAGACCCTGCATTACAATAACTGATTCCTTGAATGCGTGTCGATTTATATGAAATTTAAGTTATTTATAAAGCAAATATTAATGGCAATTCGACACGCATTCACTGTTCAAGCGATTATAGATTTAGCTTTAAAACTAAGACAATTATGAGAAGGTAATATTTCAATGATAATTATAAATAAAGTGTAGATTTGAGAAATACACACCTAAGAAGGATAGAGGGAGGTAAGCTAGATTATGCGAGAAATTTACAGATTACATTAATTCTCAAATTTTAGTTTCACAAAATTACAATTTTAACATTTAGAAGTTAGACAAATAGTAGGAGATGAGCTATAGCTTATTTTACTAGAGTACTCTATAATTTGGAATACACACACAGGTACCTGTTTTATAAGATGTTTTCTTCCATTTGTTTAATAGTAGATTGTTCATGATTAGCAGTTTTCTTTCTTGTCTTTGGCATTTTATTGATTTTAACAGCAGTGGCTTTCTTGTCTATTTCAGGTAGTAGATCATTATGGTGTTTTTACGATGGGCAATGTGGAGTTCGGCATACGGTGGGCCGTCTCCCGATGGAGAATAATCTCGGTGCTTACTCGGTCATACCTTGGCAATATCAATTTATTTTAAGATATTTTAGACTCTCCACTCGAGAGCAAAGCTAAAGTTCAAGTCAAAGTCTCCAGCAAGTCTAAGATGGCCTTCTTTTTTTATCTTGATCTCTAAGTTTTTTGTTGAGATATTTTTAGGTTTTACTTATCTTGCCCTCAGGATAATCAATGCTCTGCTGGTTTTAATTAAAAAATTTGCTGTGCTATTATTTGTTTTTCTTTACATTCGCTAATTACATTCTTTTGGAATTTTGCTATAATTAATTTATTTTCTATCACTGACCGATGCTTTTAAATTTTCAAAGACAAAAGGGAATAAAATTATTTTAACTTTAATTAATTATTGCATCAGATTTTGTTAGACTTATTATTTAACGAAATTTAAACTAAACAACAAATACGAACTTTATAAAATTCAAAATAAATGATTATTATTACACAAAATTTATTTAACTAAAAGGAATCTAAATTATATTATTTTATCCGTATTTATTGCGCTTAATTTGAGATCGAAATGTGTGCGTGTTTATGTTGAATTCTACATATATTTATACATTTTTAATATTGTTACACACACAATTCGATACCAAAAAGTTTAAATTTGGGTGGGATAGACCGGTCAGTGAGAGACGACAGAAAAAGGTGAAACTTGAGATTCGAATACGAATCTCACTGTTTCAGTATGTATTCCTATCATATTAATGATTAAATATGTTTATTACTCTAACCCTACCCATGGTAGGTATACATGAAGATACTACATATTTACAATGTAGATAAGAATGATGAAAAGAAAAATTATTAATTCATTTACAATAATCATGAAGCTAACTAACTATTTAACAAAATTATAGAAGGTGTGTGCAATAGCTTCATAGTCTAATTCCAACTGTAGAGGTTCCATCTTCTTTGAGGACCCCCCTTAACTATGTACAAGTTTGATAGAAAAGAACATACACAGAATATTAGTCATTCATACTGAACAAATATAAGCAATCATTAGTTAACAAAAAATAAACAACATGAACTCTGTTCTGTAGCAAGTGCATGTTTTTAATATGGAATGATATCAAATAAAATCTTACCTTATTTCATATTCCTTATGGTAATGATGATGGTAATACATAATATCATGTCACTATGAAAGGAGAGTTACCTAAACTTTATTTAATAAAATTTTTAAAAATTGTCTAATTTAACAACCTTCCTCCCTGAACTTTCTTGGTTTAAAGTACAATAGACTCTTTCAAGTTGTAAAGATTTAGGTTTTCAAGTGTGGAAGTGAAATAAATGAAAAAGAAATACAGAAATTCTACAATGTATGTGTAAAATTTAAAAAAATACATAACAAATTAAGGCTTTCTTCAAGTTATCTTGCATAAGGTTCATGAATTAGGCAACTAGTGTCTCTTATAAATACAGTTCATCACTGTTCTGGTCATTCTTCTACAGAAAATCACACATTACTTGTGGGGACTCCTTGATAACATATTTGGGATGATGTTATTACCATTTTCTGCTGTTGTTTTTGTTCTGTATCCATCTGGACATTTAAGACAAGATATTTGATGTTTCAGCAGGCATTTATACAACTGAATATTAAACCATCGTGCTTCCTATGGTCAGGGCTGATAACACTTTAGTCTTACAACACTACTGAATTAGTCAGAGTACATTGTTTTGCAGTTCATAAACAATTAAAAATTTCTTAATTCACTATCTGATATTTAATATTTTTTATAAGAACATAATTATTCCATTGTTTATATATAACTGTGCTGATGACATTCTATTTTGTTATTTTATCCATATTTGAAGAATAGCATGGTCCTTTTATTTTAAATGTCTATTTAAATCAGTTCAATTATTTTATGCAACTGCAGGAATCTATTAGAATTCTTTTTAAATATCGGCTGGTAGTTTCTTATAATTAGTATTACAATGATTAAATGAATAATTTGGAGTATTCAAATAAGCCATCCATGTTCTTTTAGATTCGAACATTTGATTTTCTGATATTGTTGTTATACAGCTTTTGTATCCTTTGAAAATAGTAAAAGACAATGGAAATGAACTGAATTTCTTTTTATACTGAACTTAGCTTCTGTTGTTTAGTATACTTGTATTTTATTTCCTTTTTCATTGCTATGTAAACCTTAGTGTTGTGCACATTATATTGATTGTAAATAAAATAAAATTACATAGTAGAATTATGCTTTCATCTTCTGCATTTGGTTACCTAGTGCCTGGTTGACATTAGCTCGCTACCATGTTTACTTAGTCCAAGTCCTATATAATGACATACAATACATTGACATGGGACTCATTATTTGTATACATATATTATTAGTATGATTTCTTTTTAATTAGGGTTTTTATCTTTCTAATAGATAAGTGAAACTAATCTATCATATTTGTTTAATATAGTGAAAAATAAACATTTGTTGTGTGTGTGTGTTTATTTACTCCATAAAGTGAAAATACATGCTTAACCACCTATTAACTAAATTTACATTAAAAATGAGTTTGATTTGGTGGTGAGAGTGAACAAAGGTTGGGTTGTAAACTACCTTTACAATGTATTTGAAAGATTTAAATAAAGTTTGCATTTTCTAAAAATATTTAGTAATTTTTATTTCATTTTTTAAATAAAATTGGTAGATGTCTTCAAGACTAGTTCTCTTCATCTTATTCCAAAGTCATGCATCCCAAACCTGAGTAAACAATGGATGCTAAATAGTAATGTTATTATGTTCATACACCTCAGATCAATCTAGCTTTTGCCTTTGTCAATGAAAATGTAAGATTTAAAGCTGGAATTAATACCTTTACTTATGTAGAAGACTATCTTTAACTCTTTATACTATTAAGCTAATCGCTGAAGTCACAAAAAATCAATGTTTTGAATTTAAGTCACCTTCGTGGTGCAATTATATAGACTAGATTAGCAACAAAATATATTGCTGTTAACTATATTTAAATATATTGATACAATTAATGCACATCTATTAAATAAGCTACAATCTGTGACTTTAAAAGTCAAATAAAAATCAAACTCAAAAAATAACAGGAAGAAAGTTTATTCATTTTATTCAATTAATCAGATTTTATTTTTAAAAAAAATTTCCTCAGAATTTGATTTAGAAACTTTTAACTTTCTATCCATTGTGCATACTTTTCAGATTAATCATAATATTTAAGGATTAATTTTATCTGAAAGTTATTCTCTTAATCATTCAGTTTTATAATTTTTGCATCAAATAATGTTCAAGAACTATGCTCTCTAAAACAAAAACACAACAAAAAAATACTTTTCTGGCAAAATTTCTAATAAAGGCAGGGAAAAAAACTACTATTTTGAAATGCTCATGAATAAAGATCTAATTTATGGGTTCTTAATCCTTTCAACTGTTGTTCTCTGATAAGACAAAAATGCTTTGAATCCTTGGAACCCATCATAATAAAAAATTTAATTCCCTGCTTCCATATAAACAACTCAAAGAAAAATCTATAGAGGTTGACTAACCAAAAACACTTCTGCTATTAAAATAATATGCTATAAGAAACTTTTAATTATTTTTCAATATTTTTAGATAAAATCAATAAAATATCACATGATCATCATATGACTCCATCTGTGTCTAGCAGCATACTTTTTTTCTTTCACCACAGCTATGTCACCTACTGTAAGCTATTAATTTCTAAAACTTACATTATATGGCATAATTGAGGTAAAAGAAAAAATATTTTTAGATATTGGGTATTGGGGGAAAAAATCTTAAAATTTGTTTTTGGAATGCAGTAAAAAAAATTTTTTTTAAATCAGGATGTTAATTTTTTTATATAAACTTTTATTTTCAATTGTTTTATCATATTATTGCTGAGTAATTTTTCACAGTACAGATGTAATGGTATCGCATCATTACTCAGGTAGTAGTCAATTCAAGGATTAACTATTAATGTAAATATTGTTGGTATTTTTTTTATAAGAATGATTAAAATACAATTATACACATAGGGCTATCCAAAAATAATTGGAATTTATAATAAAAAATTATTTATTTATTTTCAAGTTCTTATAAATGTAGTCTCTTTCAAATTACCATCTATTTGATGCAATGCACCAGTTTAAATGTGTTTTCATTTTTCAAATTACCCCAGAAATACATGCAAAGGGATTCATTTTAATTCCTCTGTCATCCTCCGCCCAGTTCTAAGTCTGCAAATAAAAGAAAATTGAGACATTTTTTCATTTGCAAGATTAAAAAAAATGTACAAAATGAGATCGAGTGAATACTGTTGATAGATAAGCTGGATCATGCTGAATTTAATTATAAAGTGTTTCAAACTCAAGGTTTTGAGAGATGACACTTTGTGGAGATAGATCTTGCATTCTTTTTTTTTGTTGCAAAAGAATTATGTTTATATTTTATTATATCGTGTAAATGTTTCAGAACTTGCAGATAAAATAGCTGACCATTATGAATTAAATTTGGGAGAAAGATGTCATTAGCGTCAAAAAAAATCAGCGTTTGTTTGACTTTATACTTCACTTGCCATGCTTTTAAGGAATGTGGTAAATTTAACATTTCAATTAAACCACTCATAAACTTGTGTTTTGATGATATCAGCTTTTTAAAATCTATTTCAAGCATAATAACTTTTTCCCTTGTCATTTTCTGTAAACAAAAACAGAATTTCAAATTGTCAAACTTTTCAGCCATTATAAAAAAATTGCCAAAAATGTACTTTACAAAACAATGTGTACATGGCTTCATGATTTCACATGGCAATGTCATTTGGAAGATTGACACAGAAGGGTTTCTGCAAGATGTATGTAACAGCAGAAATATATACTACAACAGGTACACAAAGAAGAGAACAATTCTGGTTATTTTGAGACCTCCTTTGTATGTTTGTGGCAATTAGAATAATATTATGAGTTTTTACTACTTCATAAGAATTATTTAAATAATACTCTTTTTTGATGATTTATTTGTTGTGATCTGTTATGATAAAAAAAAATAGAAAAATTGACCATTCAGTTATATTCCTAAATACATTGAGATGGATACTAATGTGAAATTATTAAATTCTTAATTCTCATCAAAAAAAGCATGTAAGTTACATTAAGATATTCAGTTAGATTGCTGGCTTCCAAATCCAATAAGCAGATTTACTTATAAAATTTTAATTAATTAAAAATTTATTTAATGACATTTCATTTTAACATTTAAAATTCTCAACTGTTTGCTTAAAATCCATTGATTTTTTTTTGAGAATTATTGATCCCAAAATCTACACTGACCTAGTTGGAAACTCCTTGTCTGACATCCATTCAAAATGACTTTATTCTGAAACTTATAATATAATTTTTTTCTAATAATTCTTGAAAATGGCATACCTTTGAAATTTTCTTTTAGGTCATCACATACCCCAAAAAAAGAATAATGTACTGTTAAAGCTACTAGTGGTACTATTAATCAATCTACAAACACCCTCAAATTTTTTCACTGACATTACCAGAACTATTCACAATAATTTTTAAAAATCATAATTTTTTTAAAAACATCCTTCTAAAGTTAATAAAAATATTTATTTCTAAAATGAATATATATAGTCTTAAGTCAAAAGCACATAAATAAATGAAAATACTACTACTTGTCAGTTAACATTAGCTATAGCTTCCAATATGGCTTCCGCTTTAAATACATTGATAAAAAAGAAAAATATGACATTAATTCACTACACATAGAAACACAGATGCACATGTATTTATATATATGCGGGCATGTGTGTATATAAAAAAAAAAACAGGATAAAACTTATTGAAGAGCAGACATTTTTTATCTCCTACCTTAGAAAAATATTAGAAATGTAAAATTTCTTTTGTATATTTCTATAATTATTTAGCTTAGTATCTATAAAGAAAAGTTAAAGAAAATGCTGAAAAATAAAGACTTTTATAGTAATTTTTAATTTAGATTATTATTTTATAAAAATTCTTCTTACCAGAATTTGAAACATTTTGTCCAGTTTGAATACTAATGGATTTAATTAGGTATGGTTTAATCAAATCCACCATCCACCAAATTATCTTCTTTCCATAATTCTTTATAGTAATACAAGTATTTATATCATTATCATTTGCAAACCAAGTGTTGCTTGCTTCTGTACTCTGAGATGATCCATTCAAATGTTGAATGACACCAGAAGAAAGTGATGGTTTCAAAAAACCAATTTCTAACACTACAAAATAGAGAAAATTTAAAATATTTATTAAGATGATAATATATTTAAAAAAGTATAAATTATTACCAGTGTTGATCAGGTTGTCTGCACCAATCGAGCAGCAAACTAACATGTATATTTAAGATTAAGTATCTTAAAAGCCCACTACATGACAAAAACCTCTCCATCATACTAAATAAGAAAGCAATGAAGATAAAGACACTAATTATAATCCAACTGATGACAGTTTAAATCTTTTTTAGTATTTCATTAAGCAATATTCTTTTACGAATCAGTAATTGAATGGTTTAGATTATTTGATCGTAGGACAATTATTTATTGAAAATTGTAAGTATTACAGAAAATGGTCACATATTTGAAAAAAAATTTAAGTTAATACCAAATGTGAATCTCACTTTATGAGCATAGTTGCCAAATATGCAAACTATTATAGAATAAAGTCTTTCATGGCAACCTTTAAAAATTTGCAATACATGTACACAGTACATCAAATTAATCGTATTATTAATGTGATAGTAGGTGAGATACAGCTCAAATACTGAAACTATAAATAATAAGTATTATATTCCTGGCTCATGAGTCCATCATAATACATATATATATATTGTAATGGTATATATTTATGCCGTTACATCACTGTCAAATAATAAATGAAATATCAACAAATAGAACCAAATACAGATTTTAAAAAAGAAAATTTAAAAAACTTGTTGAACCAATATTTAAATTGCACAGATGAAAAACTATTAAATAATTACTTAATAGCAAGTTAAAGCAAAAAAGTAAAAATCTAAAGATAAAAGATTAGTATTTGTGCATGTGAAAGTCTGAGTTCAAACCCCCTATATATTATATATTGGAGTGCATGTGTAGAGAAAAAAATTGTATATTAAAAGTAATGGAAAATAAAATAATTTAAAATGTTAATTAGTTTCTATTCAAAAAAAAAATGTTTAAATCTTAAGTAAAATGGAAATGATTGTACTCTTAAAAGGTAATAAATGTAAAGCAAATGAACCCTTGGGGCACTTAAACAATGGAAAGTCAGATAAAAGATAAAAATTAAAAGATTATGGTATTTTCCACTTTGGAGCAGACTAGTCAATGCAGTTACCAAAAAACAATCCAGAAAGAAAAACCATCATGGCCAATAAGATCGGAGCAATGTCAGGAGCAATCAATCCAAAAATTTGGTGATAAGGGATGCCTAATACTATAAAAAGAAAAATAAGTGAATAGAAGATTGATTATTGAGTAACTAGTGATTGATTATTGATTGAATGTTGGTGATCAGTTAGAAATACTTCACAGCTATATTGCGGACTCCCACAATATAGGAGACTTGCAATAGATTTAATTTTCTTTATTTATGCCGGCTGAGGCAGCCTCAGAATGATGGTTCCTGAATAAATGGCAAGAAGTGGTTTCATCTCCAAAAAGAACAATTGACAAAATGTAATAACTAGGATGGACTTCATAAATCTTCCAAAATCCTGAGGATTCATAAAGATTTATCATAAAAAGTATAAACTTTGATATTCAACAAGAGCTTTTAGATATCTTAAACAAACTTTCAATTAGTAACCTAAGAGTAACTTCTAAATAAGCTCTTATCTAATAAACAAATGAACTCTAAATTAATCATTAATATTTCTCTTTTATGTATAAGATTTGCTACCAATCATTTCCATTTTTGTTAACTAAATTATTAAATTGAAAGTTAGGTGTAGATGGCTGTATAGATTCGTTAAGTTTAGATTAGATAATGAATGGTTGATTTTGGACTATTTATTTCATAATTGAATTGATACTAATGGGAGGAATGTATGGCATGTTATATCAATATAAACTGAAGCTTGTTAGCATACAGGGCTTAGTACCCAACTGAATGTATGGCCCAAAAAGTATAGCCATCACATTGTTATTGGTGATAGAGGTATTCTCTATGCCATTTGATACACTCTATGGATTGGGACTATAAGTTGGCAAGAATCGCTCTCTCTCCATTTGGAGCATTCATTTTTTCAATATTTTTATATATGATTCCTTTGCCAGGTAGATGTGCATTCCTGTATTGGACAAGGATCACTTCTTTAATAATATCATGCTACAGGCACACATTCCTGTCAGCATGGTTTTATTCTAACATCTTTGTGTTGCATTGGTTGTGTCTGTATATCAAGAAACTAGCATTGGTTTAACTGTAAACTTTTTAACCTGAGGTTAAATTATTTGAAAGTCTTTAAGTTCATATTCTATGCAGTCTATTTATGCTTAAAATATTAAATTATATAAAAACTTCCATCTGTGTATATTAAAATAAATGATTTAAATCTATCTAATAGTGTTAATGTAATCCTCAAATCTGTTTTATATATATGGCCATGATAAATATTCATCTTATTAGTGCTGGCAGTGACTTATTATTTTATCTTTTAAAATATATAGTTCAATATAAGTAAAAATAAGTTATATTATAAAACTCAGCTACTCCTTGAGCTAGTGACAAAGGCTAAAGGTCAATAAATGTTGGGTCTTACTAATACATATCTGCCTGTTGTATAAATTTTCTAGTTTCTAATATCCTAATGGTGTGTTGGTAAGGCAGATAGGGAATCTCCACCTGATCATTATAATATATATATAAAATCATAATATATACATATATAGAATAACAATAAAAATAATAAATATAACAGTAATTAACTATTATATACAGTTTTTCAATCCATAAAAGTAATTTTGGTTAATTCCTTAACCCTTCTCAACTGTTGTTAAATTAAAAAAAAAATACAGAAGCAAACATCATTTCAAATCTCATGAATTCTGAATTTTAACATTAACAGTTGTCTATTATTCATCTTCACTGCCGTTAAATTCAAAAAAACATTACAAAAGCAAATGTTGTCAACTCAAATCTCAAGAATCCCGAATTTTAACATTAGCAACTTATCTATTAATTATTAAAATGAATATAATTAATAGACAAGCTGCTAATGTTAAAATTCAGGATTCATGGGATTTGAGTTGATGATGCTTGCTTCTGTTATGTTTTTTTGAATTTAACGGCAGTTGAAGAGGATTAATGAATTAACAAAAAGTACTTCTGCTGATTGAAAAATTGTATATAATAGTTAATTACTGTTATATTTATTATTTTACTGTTATTATAATAGTTTTTAATTAACAGATATTTTATTTGTACATATATTAAATATGCTGTTTACATGTAATGCTAATTCTTTGTAAATAAACATCGTTTAAAATTCTAGTAGATTGATTCTGAAGCTGGGAATTATATTTGTTTGAAGCTATTTTTATTGTAACATATTTCACTTCACCTTTATGATTAAACTATATATTAGAAGTAATTATTGTATGCAAGCTTTAAACATCAGGGCTACCACCTTCTTGATTTACAAATATATAATTATTTTGTAGATTAAAATAAAAAATTTAGGAATTAAAAATGGAGATTATTTAAGTCATCCAAATTTTACAGATGATGTAATTATTTATATAAATAATGCTACAGAGCTTCAGGAAATGTTGCAAAAGTTATCAAATGAAAGTTAAAAAATGGAACTAAAAATAAATACTAAAAGATTAATATTTAATGGATTTTTTCAGCAGAATGAAAAAATAAAGATTAATAATCATGGATTAGAAGAAGTTAACAACTATAAATAATTTAAAATATAGCAAACTCTCCATATAGTAGGATCACTAGTGCAAGTCTTAATAATCAATGGATGCAAGGTTTGTGCATGAAATCTCTATCTAATGCCTACTCATTGAATATTACCAGATTAGTTTAATGTGTGGCTTTCATCAGTGAGAGGCTTGGATTTGACAGTACTGCCCCTAGATCTTAGGATCTAATGTTACCATCCAATAGCCACCTTTTACCTATTTAGTAAACTATAAAACTATGAGTCCAAGATAAAAACACAATAAGGTTTTCAATCCAAGCTTATTCACTTATTTAGTCATATAGATCTGAACTCAGCTCAGTATCTATACATTTTGGTGTCCTTGGTTTATTAAAAAGCACTGTCACTATAATCTTCTGGGCAAGATTGGTATAAAACCATTAAACATCACATGATAGCATTTCCTATGCTTACACAAGTTTTTAAAATAGTAGCAAACTTACCAGTACTACCCAATGCAACCATCCATTGATTATTAAGGCTTGTACTGAGTGGCACTACTGTACAAGAATTTGCTACTGTTCTAATAGTTTGTGTAAGCTTAGGAAATGGGGATTATGTGATACAAATACCTGAGTCAGCTTATTAATACAGATGAAAACAATAAATGAAGTTAATCATAGATTTGAACTTGGATAGAGTATTTTTTGTAGAAATAATTTAATATTAAAAGGAAATATGCCTGTGTTCAAAAGGGAAAGTTTTTAATAAATGTGCTTTATCAATCATTACCATAATTATCGTACTGATTTAAATATTTATTATACTTTCATAATGCATGAAACAAAAAATGTAGAACAAATTATTTTTAAAAAAGTAATGTTCAAATATTAAAGCCAAAAGATTTTTCAAGTCATCAAATCTGCTTTTATGCAATGAAAGTAATGTATGTATCTTATTGTTGTTACTTTTTTTTTGACATCACAAATTCAAAGATATTCTAAAAATACGCAATCATTAAAATCAAATTAATATTTAATTAATTTTAAAATTGATTTAAATTTAGAAAATTATAAATTTAAAAAAAGAAAATAAACTATTTACTAAGTAAATGGAATATCACAGTTTTACATGAACATATTTTTTTTAGGTATAACTATCTTAGTCTAGTGTACATTTATTAGCTTCTCTAGTTATAAATGGTTTAAATAATTAGGCAATAGACTACTATTATTATGTGACATCACTAGATCACCATTGTCCATTATCATTGCTTGCTGCCATCTCAATTACAAATTTATTCTAGTATCTCAATTTTAGAGCTACACAATAAAGTTTCATAAGCTTTTTATTTTATTAAGATCACATTTATATATAAATTATACTAAAATCTTAAAAACACTTACCACAGTCTGGGTTGTTGTTTGACCAACTGCCATTTTGAAGACACATTCTAAAATCTTCTCCTAAAAGTTTATATCCAGGCTCACAGGAGTAATGAATTTGTTGATAATTAGAGATATATGAATACAAAGAATGAGCAGAGACTTCTGGATGTCCGCAAATAGATTGAAGTTCTAAATATACAAAGTATGCATATATATAAACTGAAATTCAATATATAACATTTAAATAATAAACATCATAACCTTAATGTTTACATATTTTGTTTTGCACATTGAGGATAGTATATTTGTTATTTTAGTATATATATTATTATTAATAACAGACACATAAATATAAAAGAAAAGTCTAATTACACTGTAAATAATTTTGTAAATAAATAAATTCATAGCAGACACATTTATCAGATGCAATAAAAGTCATTGTTTAAGCTTAAATCTCTATCTATATATATATTTACATACCTATTTGCAGTTTATTATTTATATATATACATATTGTAATATAATATTTTAATGGATGTTTTAGTTGAAAATATTTAATGTGTGGAATTATCCATTTATAATTACTTAATTACTAAGCAGTTTATCATAATTAATAAAACAAGTTATAAATTTCATAACTTGCTTTTAAGCTTGCATTAAAATGATCACTAGATGGAGCTTACCAATAGCTCTAAACAAGCTTTGCTTTTCTCTTATGGCACTTATAAAAACAAAGCTTGTTTAAAGCTATTGGTAAGCTTCATCTAATAATCATATATATATATATAGAACAGTAGTTCTAGATGGCTATTTCAGTAAATGAAAAAAAAGAAAACAAATAAGATCATTAATAAATATTATTCGATTAATTTTATTTTAAATAAGACAATTCTTAGATCCAAGGCTCTTCACTGATGAAAGTCACAAGCTAAAAACTAGTCTGAGGATATTGGATGAGTAGGTGCTAGATAGGAATGTTATGCACAAGCCTTCTGGAATCCATTGACTACTCTAGCTTGCACTGAGTGGCACTACTGTATAGAGAGTTTTGCCTGTTTTAACAGCTTGAACAAACATAAATGGTGATCATGTGATGTTTAGTGGTTTAATACCAATCCGCCTAATAGGATATTGGTGACTATGGTTATTAAAGAATCTATGGGTACTGAACTGAGTTCAGATCTATATGACTATATAAGCTAATTAGCTTGGATTGAAAATATTATGTTTTCAATTTCAAAATCATAGTTTGGTAGTTAAGTAGAGATAAACGGTGGCTGCTGAAGAGTTGCATTAGATCTTAAGATCTAGATGCAGTGCTATCACATCCAAGACTCCTCACTGATAAAAGCCACGAGCTAGTCTGGGGATATTGAATGAGTAAGCACTAGATAGGGATTTTATGCAGAAGCCTTCTGGCATCCATTGATTACTCTGGCTTGCACTGAGTGGCACTACTGTATGGAGAGTTTTGCCTGTTTTAACAATTCATACTACTTATTATTGATATATATGTGACTAAATAAAACTTTTTTAACCTTCTAAGCTATAATACTTAGTCTAAATTTAAGGAAAATGCAGTTAAAACTGTTCATGTGAATGTGAAATAAAGGTAAACATATAAACATTATACATTTATTTCTTGTCTTCTAATAATAAAAAATGAAAATATAATAATATATAAATTCAGTAATTACAGAAAGTCCCATTAATTTTCAGTTCTAAGATTTAAAAAAATATGTATAAAATGTATTTGTTTTTGTTTTATAATAATAATAATTTGTTTTCAAGATATAGTAAATAGATTTGTTCTATCTTCTTGTAACATATAGAACCTTTCAGATAGAAGGAAGTAAGCTTAAAAAAAAACAAATAAAAAGAAAATGATGTGCTTTATAGGAAAAAAAGGTTAATGATAAATGATAAATTTTATTCTTTATATATTTTATCTTTGTAGCATCATCTTTTTCACATATGGGCTACTTTTTTCCAAATTTTGTTGATAATTTTTGTAAGTTGATAAATTAGTATTTTTAGATTCACTTTTTCTAGAGATCTAGTAAAAAAAAAAAATCAATTCTGATAATACTTTAAGTTAAATTTAATATATATGTTTGATTAACCAGCACATTTATAATGATATATATAAACTTTAACATAAATGATAATTTAAAATACAAAAATATTTGCCCTTTTTATTTATATTTCCAGGAAAGCCTAGACAATAATATAAATATAATGGATGCTATTAGAAAATATTAAAAGCTTTTTATTATATTTTAATAAATATCTAATATAATTCCAAACATAAAATGAATATTCATATAATGAAATTAGGCACATTTTAAATTAGTATGACTTTCTTTTTTTTTATAATCTGAAAGCAAATGTTTAACATTTACATTAACAATTGTATGTTTTTCTCAAACAGTAAGGATAAACACTGTGACTTCTAATGTAAGTTAAAACAGATATGATATTATTTTAAATATCATGTAAAACTCTGAAGAGCAAGGTATCATATTTTTATGACATAATTGAAGCATATATTTATCACAAGACAATCTTATTTTATAATTGATGAGATGAAGCATAGATGAAATATTTTTAAATCCGTTTATATTTATTTATTCATGATATTATAAAGATTTATTTTCTCATAAACTATTAAAATTCAATGTAATATAATAGGCGTAACTGCTATAAAGAATACTGCATATGTGTTTTCTTCATGTGTAAATTTAAGATAGAGTAATATTGTCATTGTTATTGAATATAAGAAAAATATTCAAGATTACTATCCAAGTTCATAAGTAAATCATGTTTCAAGAAAGAAATACATGTAGGAAAAGCTAAGAATCTATGAGAAATGATTATGATATAAGCCTCCAATAATGTGTGTTATCATTTTATATGCATTATAAAAATTATCTTATAGGTGTGTGAATGTGCTTGAATGTTGATTGATAGATCTCCAACCTCAATTCAATTAAAAAAGATTTCTATTTGCTTTTTGAAGCATCAAAATAAATACATATTTCATATTTAAAAATTTTAACTATATTCTAAATCCCAAGTGTAAGATAAAAAAAAAATTTTTTTATTCTAAGATTTGAAATACAGGTATTCTTATACCTGGAACTTAATTGTAAATATAAGGGATTTGAACTCAGACTTTCAAACAACCTTCAACTATCCACACTATCTCATACTAATGTTACACATGACCACACATATGTAGAAAAGATAAATAATCATCAATATACATATTTTGTGCCAAACCAGCACTCATCAGTTGGTCCAGATTATCATCTCCAACTGATGATTGCTGGTTTAGCACAAAATACATATATTGGTGATTATTTATCTTTTCTATATATGTGTGGTCATGTGCATCAGTAGTATGAGATTGTTGGATAGTTGAAGGTTGCTTGAAAGTCTGAGTTCAAATCCCCTATAGTTTTTATTCTATATCCTTGACAAAAGGAAGTATAGTGACCCAGTGAATAATCCAACATTTTAAATAAATGATTTGTAACTAAAACAGAAGCTACTATAAACTCCTGTGAACTACAAATAAACTAATATAAACCCATCAATAAACAAACAGAACATATTTAAGCATTCAATATATTGGCATGTTACAATGCAAATTTCTGCATATTAACATCATTTTAGAAAACAAATAAATCATTTAGAAATCACTATAAACAATCAGGAGATAAAGGCTAAACCTCATTTTTAACAATCTCTGTATATAAATGAAATAACAGTTAGATGTAAATATTAATAATAATAGTTCAAATGTAGATATAATTAAAATGGAGGCTACTGTAAATTCCCAGAAAACTATGCATAAACTAATGCAAACTTTGTCAATAAATGAAAAAGTGCAGAATGGATCTACTTGCATTTTAGCTCTGATCATGTTAACTGTTTAATTTATTGGTGTGTTACAATGAAAAATGTGATTTATATAGCTAAATCATTAGTAAATCCTGATATAAAGTATCTACCTAAACATATGTATACTTTCAAATGGAACTTCTAAAAATGTGATTGAATAAAAAAAAAAAAGACTAGTAATAATAATGATGATACTGAGGTACATTGGGCAATCATACATATACTAACAATATTAAAATAATATCAAATGGCATTGGGTATATGCATGAATATATAAATAGTAATGGTTAAAGAATTATTTTACCTATATACATATTTCAAGAGAGAAGAAAAATATTTATATGAGTCACTATTTTCAAATATTGTACACACTTCATACAGATTATATCTAATTATTGACTGAGTCAATTTAAGAAAAACTTTTTCAGCCTAAGAAATTTAATTTGTTAATCAATAAAATACCCTAATCATATATATATATATACAGTATTTACAGTATAAAGCATGTCGAAATGAGAAAAAAGAACTAAAACTGTCTTAGATAATGAAAAATATTTATACAAGTTTGATCCTATATACGATTGCACTAATTTTCATATATAGTCAAATGATTTAAATAATTATATGACTGGGAAAAAATCAGGTATTAAAAGTATGAGCATACTATGAATATTAAATTTATAAGATTTAATATTCACAATTATTAGATAGAAAGAAGTGAAACAAATAGTTTAAATAGATAATAAAATACATATCCAATTGTTTATTGTTTCTTAATCTGAAATAAACCATCGTTCAGTACTGTATATTCTAAATAAACGTCTAGTATAATAAATTTTGACTTTAACATGTATTAACATTTTATTTGCACTTTATTTGATAATTTCATTAGGCTTCCAAATAAAGACATTTTTCTGGTAGCTAAATTATCTTTCAATGTGTGTGTGTGCGCGCGCGTATATGGTGAGTAAAGAAGAGAAAATTCCAAATTTTCTATAAGCAATCTAGAAAAAATGAAATTAAATATTAACCAGTTTCTTCAATGCTTGAAGTATTACGTGAGATAGAACTTTTTTTGAAATCACTGATTTAGATTAGTTACCAAAACAAGCGGAAGTTGGCTCAAAGATGTCTGTCTGATCAGATATGGGTATAAGAGCAAGAGCTATAAGAACTATGTTATATGCTGAAAATTGCTGACAACTGCCAATACTACTTTAAACTGATCAATTAAAAGAGAAATTTTCTAAAAACTCAATATTTTAAACTTGAATCGGCCACATACATAACCTACTTTTAAAAACAAGTAATTGCATTGTTAACAAAAAAACTCACATTAATTTTTAATTATATGCAATCAGAAAATTTAAGTAAATACAATTTACATTTCTCAAAAAACTTTACTTCAATTAACAAATTTTATTAAAAAGACAGTTACTAGAAAATTTATTAAAATAAAGTTTTGCAATGTTTTTTTGTTTTTTACTGTCATTATAAAAATATTAAGGAGTATATTTTTAAAATCTAAAATTAAAAAAAACAAACACTTCTTTGTTTGTCTTTTTGCTTTCTTTTAAATAAATAAAAATATTAAATTTTGTTTGGTATGAATACAATATTTTAAAAGAATTTATACTTATCTAGTTTGTCTATCATATATATGTATGTGTCAATCTGCAATTTTTTATAAGACAAAAAATATAAATTTGTTAAGATTATTAATTGTTATTAGGAATTATGAAGCACACAAACACAAAATAAATTAACACTTAGAAATATATATAAGCAAATTTAGACATGTAAATATTAATAATAATAATGCTTTAAATATTCATTGTTTAATCATTATATTATTTAAATATATTTTAGAATTCTCCTTTATCAGCTACCTGAAATATCAGAAATCTTTTATACAGTATAACAACTTATTTTTTATATTAATAACATTAAAACAACTAATTAATTATTAAAATAATAATTATCACTGCAGTAATTTTAATACAAATCAGCCTATTTTACTATAGCCAAATTTTAAGCAAGTAGAAATCATAACTAATTTTATTAATTAAACCTTAATTTAAAAAATTGATTATCCTGACATTTTAATATAAGAATATTAGTTGTTATACTGTGTAGAAAATTATTAATACGCTAAATATCTGATGAGAAAAGATCCTAAAATACATTTACATTACTGAAATCAATTGATTAGATATTTACATGATACAAAATTTAAATAATAAATGTTTCAAGTGTTATGATTGAAGATTATTTATGCCTAACTTTGTTTATGCATATGACTGTATGTATGTGTCCATTTTCTGCACTTTATATATATTGCTTATAACACTCTATTCATATACATGTTAATGCAACAATTTTTCTTAAAAACTTCTTTATTTTCTTACGGTTTCGACTGTCCGGCAGTCTTCATCAGAGCTCTATCTTCTTCACTGCCTACTGTCCGGCAGTCTTCATCAGAGCTCTATCTTCTTCATTGCCTAATTAAGGCAGTGAAGAAGATAGAGCTCTGATGAAGATTGCCGGACAGTCGAAACCGTAAGAAAGGCAGTGAAGAAGATAGAGCTCTGATGAAGACTGCCGGACAGTTGAAACCGTAAGAAAGGCAGTGAAGAAGATAGAGCTCTGATGAAGACTGCCGGACAGTCGAAACCATAAGAAAATAAAGAAGTTTTTAAGAAAAATTGTTGCATTAACATGTATATGAATAGAGTGTTATAAGCAATATATATATATAATTATATGAAGATATGCAAAGAAAGTGAAGGAGAAGAATAAGAGAATACACTTTATATTTAACCTGAACAGCTGATTTACTTGTTTATATATTATGTTCTGATATAAATTTTCATTATATTACATTTTCATTTCATGTATAATTTTTGTATATAATAAATAAATTTCTTTTTATTAAATTATTATTAATAATAAACATAAAAATATTTAATGTTAAACATTGTTAAGTATAGATAAGTATTCAGTTTTAAGCCTATATTAAAAAAAAGATCTAATGTCTATTATAGATAAAAAGATTGATTGATACATAATGTAAAAATAAATTAAATTATCAAATAAATGATATAATATGTCAAAAAAATGTAACAAATATTTACACAAAAATTTATTATAATAATATCAAAATAAATGAAAACGTTTTTAACAGGAAATACTGTATTTAAAAAATTATTTGAAATGCTTATATCTGGAAGTTAGTTCAGATTTTAAGAACTTAAATACACTAATTTAATCATGGTTTTTTTTTATTATTTAAGTCAAAAATCTGTCAATATAATTTACTAATTCAAAATTAACAAACAAAATTTTAAAAAAAAAACATGCTCAGATATAAAAAATATGAATTTAGAAATTAATTTTCATAGCAATATAATAAACAAAAATGTGTGTTTGGTGGGTGAATGGGTATGGATAAGATTAGAGATGAATATTGGAGTGGAAGTAGAGTGAAGTGTGTGCATATATATTGAACCAGAGCCTTTTCTCCACTTCAAAAATCATCCCTTTTAAAATCAAAACTAAAATGCATACCTATAAAGATTTTAGAAGGGAAAAGAAAATTTTATTTTATTTTTGTTTGTAAGCGTATGTGCCATGCCATAACACACCACACGTAATCAACTATATTTTGAAATCGTAAAAATATTTTGATTTAAAAGAGTTTTGATTGAGATAAATCTTTTCATTTTTGAAGACTCCAGAATCAAAAATTACATTTAAAATATTTTTTTCTTTTTCTTTTTTTTTTTTAAAAAAAAAATAAATTTAGCTAAATTAGTATTATTTTATTTTGAAGATCTGTACTAAATAAATAATAATAATAAAAGTAAATAAATCCAAATATAAAGATTAATGGAAAAAAATATTAGAATAGAGAATAGTATATTATCAATACAGATGTGACAGATTATTAATCTAATACAAAAAAAATCATTTAATTTAAAAAAACAGAATAGAAATAAGACAATTCTCAATGGAATATATTAGTAAAGGGAAAGGTGTTAAATAAAATGCCATCCACCCAAACTTTAACAGAATAATTAAGAAAAAAGCTATATATTCATTTACAAATTTCGTATACACACATGAAGAAAGTGTACTATAAAATGTGTAATGACAAATAAATCAAAGGCTAGAAAATATCTAAAGTATTTCTAGAATTGTCTTAAATCTCATATGATTAATATGGACTAAAAGATCATCTACATAATAATTTATACAAACTTCTAGATTATTATTTAAATAAAAAGTAGAAATTTTTTTAAAAAAAAAAAGAAATACTTTTTATTCACATAAATGAACTAAAAAGTACAAAATAAATTTCCCATAGATTTCATGAATAAAAGCACATGTTATGACCACTTTTCTTACTAAGTGACTCTACTGCATGGAAAAGTTGCTATTGTTTTTTTTTTAGAAATAATCTCAGTTCTACCTTCTATCAATTTTTATGGACTTCTTGTCAAGCAAGAATCACAATGTAGCACTTAAAATCTTAATATTTTTGCTGTTTTGCTACTATGGATATAAAAAAAATGTCTCTAATTTCTGTTTATGTAAAATGCTCCCAAGCTTTTGTTTGGTAAAGCTGAAGAACACTTTTTTTTACTGTTTGGTGCATTTATGTGAATAAAAGTTTTCATATATTTTCTACCTTTTAGTTTTATATGTGTAACACTGAATTATTGAAATGAGATGAATTTATTTTAATTAGATTTTATCTACATAGAAAGATTGAAAAACAGTAAGTTAAATAAAAGCGTATAACAAAAAAATAAATAAAATTCAGTTTATTCAGTTCTGTTGTTTATCAGTGCTTAAACTACATAGGAATAAACTATTTTAATGTTTTTACATTTTTATTAATTAAATTAACTATTTTAAGCCAACAACTTTGTTTGCTGATAAAGAAAAAAAGGCAATATGTATAATTCTATCTCTCTGTGTGTGTGTGCCTTGTGTGAGCCTGCTGTGTAATGAATAATCTGGTAGAAACCAGTTTTATTGACTAATATTTCTGGATTAAACATTTGTATTGAAATCATCATTGAAGGTACATAAGTGAATACTGACTAAGCAATAAAATTCAGTAAAACTCCTTGTCACTGCCTCTCATGAAAGGTTTAGTAATTGCTAGTTGTAAGATTCAGTGTTGGCTGGCCCATAAGCACTGCAGCACCCCAGAAAAAAATTAATTATTAAATTTGTGCTTGAAAATACCAATAATATAATGATTATTCAATATTTGGTCTAATTATTATATAAATATAACTAAACTGTTTTTTAAAAATAATTATTTTAAGTGATGCTTGAGATTGTATTCAAAGATGCTGCTAATTATGACAGTGCCAGAAATGTCATATCTGGTGAATTTCAGCAAGTTCTGCTAAGATTCATTTGCTTTTATCAATGTACAACTAACACCATTGGAACTGCTTGTTGCTACAGCAACAGTAATTATTTGTGCTTGGTACGTTTATCTATTCTGGTTTCTCTTCAGAGCAAATAAATTTTAATTTAGGATAAGCAATAAACTATTCTATTTTTTGCTTGTAATCAATATTTATAAATATTGATTTATTATAGAAATATATATATTATTTTAAATATTTATCACGATGCGAGTTAGTGTTGAGTATATATATATATTCCCAATTGTCATTACATGAAAAAAATCGAAATAAAAAGTGAAGATCGATCTACTCAAGATATTATTATTTGTCAAACAGCATTTAGTAAAAATTAAAAAATACATCAGATCTTTTAACAATGACTGGTATGGAAAAATAAAATGGTTGTGTGGTTGAGAAATTAGAAATGCTCTGTTTTCTTTTCGTTGGTCTTTTTTTTTATTTTTTTGGTGGAAGCACACCTGCTTAAAAATTTTACACGCCAATTGTTTTTGTTTGTTTGTTTTTTCACACTCTAGCTAAGAATCACTAAATACCTATATATTCAATCAACATTGGATGATCAATGGAGTTAATCTACGGATATACTACGTAAAAAAATCCTTAAGTCTGATTAAAATCTGAGAAATTTTTATGTAGAGAAGCATCGAACTCATAGATATAGTTGTGCTTTCTATATTTATTCTCAAATGCACCGTGTATGTATATAAGTGTATGTTATATATAGGGTATATGAGCACAGACTTTCACACCACCCACCACTCTCCACTCTATTTCATAACACTGATACACTTGAACACATATATGTTGAAAAGATAAATAATCACCAATATATGTATTTCATGCTAAACCAGCAATCATCAGTTGGTCCAGATTATCATCTCTACACATATATACTATAAGAGCTCAGATATATATTAAGATAGCCAATCTTCATACTTTAATGGATAGGCTTCAATCTACCCCACACTCCAACTCTTCAACTGTCCATCCAATTGAAAATCTGATGATGGAATGCTCAAAGGCCATCCTGAGGCCGAGATTCTTGTCACACCCATGTTGACCCGAAGTCAATCTGACCCCTCATGTATAGGACATAATCCATTTAGAACATACACAAGGGATGGGCAGCCTGTGTTTCAGTTATTACATAGTAGAGATGTCTGCCCATCCTTTGTATATGTATTAAATGGACTATGTCCTATACATGAGGGGTCAGATTGACTTATGGTTAACATGGGTGTGACAAGAATCTTGGCCTCAGTGTGGCCTTTGAGCATTCCATCATCAGATTTTCAATTGGATGGACAGTTGAAGAGTTGGACTGTGGAGTAGATTGAAGCCTGTCCATTAAAGTATGAAGATTGGCTATCTTAATATATATCTGAGTACTTATAGTATATATGTGTAGAGATGATTCTGGACCAACTGATGATTGCTGGTTTAGCATGAAATACGAATATTGGTGATAATTTATCTTTTCAACATATATGTGTTCAAGTGTATCAGTGTTATGAGATAGAGGGAGAGTGGTAGGTGGTGTGAAAGTCTGAGCTCATATACCCTATATATTACATATATAGACACAGGTATATAATAGGCCTGTGTTTCAGTTATAAGTGTATGTTTATAAATATGACAGCATTTTAACTCATTAACAACAGCAATTGTTTTGGGACATAGAGATTCTCTAATCGATTCCCAACTGAAAAAATTTAAAAGAAAAACTATTATGGCCAGCTTATTTCTTGGTTGCTAGAGCCTTAACTGGCCAAATAATAAATAAATAAAGTAAGTAAATGTACACATTCTGTATATTACTGAGCCTATTATTCTTCACGTAAAATTGTTATAAATTTTTAATATGTTTAAAATTTTTATTTATTTATTTTTTTACTCATCACTTACATAAGATTTCACTTAACTCTAGAGCATACGCGACATGTGTTTTCTAAGGTAATTAGTGAATAATTAAATACCTGTTTAAAAAAATCAGTCATATTCTCTTGTCCTATATCTAAACAATAGTTACATTAAACCACAAATAACTTAAAAATTACATAATATTGAAGTACACGTTCATAAATACATTAACAAATTTTAAATATTTTATATATAAAAAGATTATTAGATGTTTAAGATAAATAATTTGTTAGAAAACAGTCTTCGAACGGCAATACGATCAAACAAAACAAAATCTTTGATTATTGTCAATGGAAATTATTCCTTTTCACTTAACTATTAATAACAAGAAAACAGTATAACATTCAGTTTTTAAGGTTTATTATAAAGCAATAATCCCATAATCAAACACATTTAAAGTAAAGAAATGTTTATAACATTCTATAACCTACCTTCAACGGCATAGATGCGAGAGAACATCCAACATTTCAATAGAAGTAGAGCAATTTTCAACATTTCCTTCTTGCGAGAAGCAAGGGGTGTGATTGCATTATAAAAAAAAACTATAACTTCCAACTTAAAAAAAAAAATAAAGTGATATACTATGGCATTGTAAATCAAAAACAAGGAAGATCCGAGAAAATAAATAGACTGCTTTACGTTTAGCAACAATAGATTATTACCGTTCCGCCTCAGTTGATGTTCTTTCACAGGTAACGAAACGCATACGGTAAAAATATTTATTTACATTAGTATAGTGTATTTCAATAAGTCTAACAACATACTTATTTACTCTCCCATATCGTACATTCATAAACTGGAATACATTTTTTATATTTTTTTCAAAAATGTAATTATCCACTCTTTCATTCATCTGTTTCTAATTCGGAAAAATAACTTAAAGAAACAGACTTTATTTGCACAATTTTTTTCTAATATTTTTGAAAGAAAAACTTCTACTAGGTATTTATTATATTAAGTGAATGACTTTCATTTAATATAATATAATGCAGAATGTATTTGCTTAGCTGTGACTATTGTTTCCCACCGTTGCTATATATACGGTTAAGTTAAATTTATCTTAGTTAGTAAACGGTGGTCAGCCATTGTAAAAACAATTTCAGCATGAAAAAAAAAATTATAATTCATGTTAGATTTTTTACAACCATTTCTTTGAAAAGCGACACGATATATATGTAGTATATATACACATTACTAACTAAGAAGATCTCATGCTATGTACAAATAGCACTATATGTTTCGTATATATCCAAGAAGCAATAACCCGCCACCTATAGAGTTAAATATGAAATAATATTATAAATTAACTACTTTCCGTGTCTTGTATAACAAATTTTTATTATTAAACTAGACCAAAAATTAAGAAAATTTAATTTACAATAATATACACCAGGATTGGACAATAGGAATATCTGCAATCATCAGCATCATTTTCAAAAATTATCAATCCATTGCAGGATGGATATGTCACCAAGTTTAATTCAGTTTCTCCTATCTGTAGTTTTAAAATTTGTTCACTTCACACTAACGAGCTTCTTAATTTTATCTAATCATCTCATACGCGGCTTCTTTATAGATCTAATTATCTATTAGGCTTCAGTTTAAGACTTCTCTTGTTATTTGCGTCATTTGCCATTGAAATTGTGACAGGTTAACTTCTTTTTCAATGTACTAGTTTTACTAATATTTTTAATAACACATATGTTTAGTGTTTGCTTACTCTTATTTTCCATGATTTTTCAAACTAAATTGCAATTAAAGGAATAAATGTATGGAACTATATATTTAGGCGAAGGCTTTTTGTTTAATTAAGTATTTTTCTTTTACGAATTCTCTTAAAATTTGTAATATTTAAAACTTTGTTCAATTTATTGCTCATACAATGTGGCGCTCAAAACATTACTCAAGTTGTTATAACTTTTGAAACTTATTTCTTGCAATATATCAAATCTATTTTTAAGTTCAATTTAAAATGCATATGTCTGTTTATTAAAATCTTCCAAATTTATAGGTGAGAAGTATTTTCCACTTCTTTCAATCTTTTCATTTTAATATGGAAACGGAAATGGCCTCTTATAAATCCATGATCACTAACTTTTAATACATTTGATAAAAGCTGTTGCATCTTAAACAATAAATATTCTTGTGAGATAGAATCAGGGTCATTCTGACTATTACTTGGAACTCTCCATCAGTCGTCTTTTTTGAGGGGGATATTTTTAAAAAAAAAAACACACACACCACTGGTTTCTTCTTGAAATTCTTTTTCCTAACTATATATTTCCACCAGGATACATTAGCAAGCCAATCTCCAGCTCCATCAAAATTTAAAAAGCACGATTATTATCAGGATATAATTTTTATTTCTCTATTTTCTTCATGTGTGTTACTGGAAAGATGTATATGCTTTTATAATTTGTAAATTATATTTAATTGTGCTATTAATTATAAAAACAGCTAACATCAAAAATAAAGTACAAATTAATCCTTTTCCTCATAATTTTGTAATTCTTTTCCTAACGATTGTTTTATTTATTTTTCCTCTTTTCAGTAAATGTTAGTCAAACAACTTTATTCCAATTATTTTTTTATACCAACAATATATTACTTGACTTTTCCTGTTTACATTCAACATGCAATTTTGATATCAGAAATTCATTTAATCAATTCTACAGCTAATCATTTTTCTAGCAGTATGTCCAGCCCAACTTCACTTCAGTCTCTTAATTCTTTCAACGATGTTAGTGACATCTGTTTGTTCTCTTACCCATGTATTTTGTTTTTGATCTCTTCTTGTTACTCCTAATATGCATCTCTCCATACTTCTTTAAGTGATCTGAAATCTCTGTATTGCTCTTCTGTTAAGTGTCCAAGTCTCAGATCCATAAGTAAGTACTGGTAAAATACATTTATTAAAAACTTTCCTTTTCAAACATATAGACATATTTCCTTTTGTGATGCGATGTGATGTATTTTTGGCTTCTCCTTAAACGAAGTCAAGAATATCTCAGCAATTATGCCCAGATAAACCTGTTAGCCATTTTATTCTCCATTCACCACTCTTAAGTCTTCCCATATTCTGCCCCATCCCATTTCCACAACATAATCTTTGTTAACTCTATGGCCTTTATATCTAAACCCCCTTCTCTTCGCAAACCCAACATAAAAACTAATCACTCACTTTCTGTACAATCACTTTGTTCATGTCTATTCTCCCATAACTTCATTATCTGTACCCTTTCTGCTTTCAAGCATTTACATTCAATCAACAGGTGCCTAATATTTTCTATACTTTCCTTACACAATTTGCACACTAAATTATCCATGGTTTTCCATTTACATGTATATTCTCTTGTTGTTAAAGATCCCATTCGAGCCTTAAATAATAAACTACTTTCCTTACTATTATCATAAATTAACTCGCATGCAATATTCCGTTTACTTCTATATATATTTAAACTTTCTTACCCTCCATACTAGTTCTCCATCTCTCCAACTCCCTATTTTTTATTAATGCTTCTATTCTTTTCTCCCATTCCTTACCACTATAACACTCAACAATCCTCCTAACACAATCATCCCATCTTTTATACAAGTATAGTGATATAAATTCTTTTTAAACCTCTTTATACAGTAGTGCCACCAAGTGTAAGCTTTTGTAATCAATGGATGTTTAGAGTTTGGTATCCTTATTAACAGCATAGGTGAGCATATGAAATGGTGATCAAGTGATGTTCGATCCTTTTAACATTAAGTTATTTCTACCAAAAGTACCTCAACCAAATTTAATTCTACAATTAATTTTATCCATTAGGTTTCTATCTGGAATAATAGTCTGACTAAGATATTTGTAGAAGTTAGCTTCATCTAACTCATTATTATCAATCCTTATTTTCATCTTTTTAGAAAATCCATCAAACATTACTTTAGTCTTTTTAAGTTTTTATCTTTAGTTCCATTTTCATACTTTCATCTGATAACTCTTGCAACATTTTCTGAAGCTCTAAAGTCTTATTTGCAAAAACAATTACATCATCTGCAAACTCTAAATGACTTAAATAATTTCCATTTACTTGTATTCTCTTCACTTTTCATTTTAATCCCTAATATATTTCTTGCAAAACTGCTGTAAAATGTTTTGGAGATATGGAGTCATCCTGTCATATACACTTCTCAATGTTAATCTTCTTAGTATCATTATGTAATTTAATTGTTGCTGTCACATTTTGATAAATATTCTTTAGAATATAACAGTATCCTGGGTCTATATCTTAATGATCCAATGCTTTAATCACTGAATAAATATTTATAGAATCAAATGCCTTTTCACAATCTACAAATCCAAAGCATAATGGAAACTCATATTCATTGTCCTTTCTATAAGTTTTCTCAATATTTGGATATGATCTATTATACTAAAATCACTTTTAAATCTAGATTGTTCTTTTGGTTGGTTAAAATCCAAAGTTCACTATAGATAAGTTATAATTATCTTGGTAAAAATTTTGTATAGAACTGATAAATGAGTGAGAGGTCTGTAATTTTTAAATCTTCTTTATCACCTTTTTAAAACATTAATATTAATACTGCATTCTTCCAATCAATTGATAAATTTTTATTATTTAGACATTTGTCAATGTACAACTTAGTTTATAAGTACAAATAAGGTAGGCTATATGATTTTAATTAAGAATAAAGATTATCAGAACAATATTATGGATATTGACATGGTCCAAGTACAAATAATAACATAACTAGATTAACCATTACATATATTTTGTCAGGTCTTTTTTTTGCAGATGATATATTTTTGTGTACAGAAAAAAGAGAAGATATGGAAGTTATGTTGAGGACAGTGCAAGGGTTGATAAAGAGATGGGGATTAAATTTAGTGAAGAAAAATCAAATATAATGATGGTTAATACTGGGGAAAGAGAAGATGTAGAATTTTTATTGGGAGGTATTAAGTTAAGTGTGGTGAATAGATATAGTTATTTGGGAATTATTTTAAGTAATCAGAAAAATTATTTGGATGAATGGGAGAAAAAATTGAAAAATGAAGCAAAGAAAAGAAAGGGATTGATAAAGAAATTAACAGTGTTTTCATATAATAAATATGATGTAGTTAGAATTATATGGAAAGGAGTTGTAGTAGCAGGGTTAACATATGGTAATGATGCATTATATGTTAGTAAAGGGGTATTAAATTACTTAGAAAAAGTTCAAAGGGAAGTAGGAAGACATGCATTGGATGCAGATGTATGGACAGCAAAAGAGGCAATTCAAGAAGAAATAGGATGGTCAAATTTTCATATGAGAGATGCAAAAAGTAAAATGAAAATGTTTGGTAGATTGCAGTTTATGGATAATAAAATAATAGCTAAAATAGTATTTAATTGGGTTATGAGTAAAGGGCAGGTAACAAGATGGGTGAGAAAGGTAATGTGATATGCAGAAGATTTGGATAAAGAATTTATATCACTATATTTGTACAAAAGATGGGATGATTGTGTTAGGAGGATTGTTGAGTGTTGTAGTAGTAAGGAATGGAATAAAAGAATAGATTTATTAATAAAGAATAGGGAGTTAGAGAGATGGAGAAATAGTATGGAGAGTAAAAAGAGTTTAAATATATATAGAAATAAACAGAATATTAGGTGTGAGTTAATATACGATAATAGTAAGGAAAGTAGTTTGTTATTTAAGGCTCGAACAGGATCTTTAGCTACAAGAGAATATACATGTAAATGGAAAAAAATGGGTGATTTATTTTGTAAATTATGTAATGAAGGAATAGAAAACATTAGGCATTTGTTAATTGAATGTAAATGCTTGAAAACAGAAAGGGTACATATAATGAAGTTATGGAAAAATAAATATGAAAAAAGTGATTATACAGAAAGTGAATTATTGGTTTTTATGCTGGGTTTGGGAAAAGATAAAGGGGATTTGGATATAAAGATTATAGAGTTGCCAAAGATTATGTTGTGGAAATGGGATGGAGCAGAATATGGGAAAATTTAGAGTGAGGAATGGAAAATAAAGTGGCTAACAGGTTTATCTGGGCATAATTGCTGAGATATTCTTGACTTCGTTTAAGGAGAAGCCATAATACATCACATATAAAGGCTATAGAGTTGACAAAGATTATGTTGGGGAAATGAAATGGAACAGAATATGGGAAAACTTAGATTGGGGAATGTAAAATTAAGTAGCTAACAAGTTTATCTTGGACTAATTGCTGAGAGATTCTTGACTTCATTTAAGAAGAAGCTACAGTACATCACATCACATTACTGTTTTAACAGCTTGTGTATGCATAGGAATGGTAACCAGGTAATGTTTTAGTAGTTTTAAAATTACTATTGTATATATTTAAACAGTAAATTTTATATCCTTATAAAGCATTATCAGATTTTATTTACATGGGAGAATATTTTTAATATAAAGCAGCAACTAAGCAACCTCATTAAGTGGCCCATGAATGCATGTGTAATGACTAACTAAGTACTTTCCAGAAGAGTAGAGTTTTTGTTGAATTGGTGAACATATAAAAATAAAATAGACTGATATTTCATTGGATTCATATTTTATAAATATTTATTTTATCAGTTCATATTTAATATAAATATATTTTAATATGCTAAATAAACTCATATTTAATTTTACCACTGATTAAGAGAATTTTAATAAAAATGAAAAAACAATGTAGCATAATGGTCGGGGTTGATCAAGATAGTTGGGAGTCTTACCGTATCTGCTATACAAGGCCACCACCAGGCCATTCGAATCTGAAAAATTTATATAATAGGCAGATACTTACTGTTAAGATCCAATTTTTACATAAATACGACCGAAATGCCCCAGTAACTAGCTCGCGGAGCAGCAGAGATAATTTTAATGATTAAATAAATAAAATTAGCCACTACCAGTAATTAACATACAAAACATTTATTGACGCACTTATATAAATTTGAAGAATAAATTTAGATATTATTAATTTTAAATTTAAATTATTATTTAGAAAGTTCACACAGATGGACATTTTAATAATATTTTTACTTGAGAAAATGTATGTAGATAGGCTACATAGATTACTCAGTTAAAAACTTTTCAAAACAATCATTCAATCTCAGATTAAAAGTTCGCAGCCAACCCAACACCTGCTTCCAGACATATAGATGCAACCAATGCAATATGAAGATGCTAGCATAAAACCACACTGACAGGAATGTGCATTTGACAGCATGATATTATTTAAAGAACATGACTCTCATCCAGTACAGGAATGGGTGTCTGTCTGGTAAAGGAATCATGTATATAAACTATCTAATGAGAAATGCTACATATGGGGGAGAGCAGTCTATCTGCTGACTTATAGTCCATATCCATAGAGCTAAAAAGGGGTCAATGTCACAGGAAATACCTCTGCATCCATTGCAATGCAATGACTACATCTTTGGGTCATGCATTCAATTGGGCTTTTTCTTGTATGCTAAACATGCTTCACATTACATTGATATAAACAAGCATATATCTTTCCATCAGCATCGACCAAACTATGAAACAAATAACCTGAAATTAAACACATTCAAAATAGACACAAATGATTAAAATATAAAGTTATTGATGGAATTGCAGAAGAAAATTTACAATAAATCCAATGGCACTCATCATAAGGTGCCGCATTGATAACTATAACTTAAAAGATATATGAATAAATATGTTTGGACACTCAGCATGAGGTGTCATATTTACCGATATCTATATATTTTAAGCATATGAAAATAAAATAAAAATAACTGTTAATGAATCTATGCAGCTATATACACCCAATTTAAATTTAATACATTTACATAATTTAGTCGATAAATATTAATAAAGAAATGGAAATGATTTAATTAAATTAGCAAACTCAAATATATAAAATTAAACATTAACAACTGATTTTGAAATCTTAATAAGTCAGATAAAGATTCATTTTAAAAGTTATGTTTAGTTGGTCATTAAAAGCTTGTTAAATATTGGCGAAAGTTCTTAATTACTTTTAAAAATTTTATAATTCATACTTTACAATAGAGGAGCTCATGGTCCTTTGGGCCAATTCCCACAAAGACTTTATTAGTCATACTTTCATGGAAGACCAGTCTGTTGTTCATACCATAGTTAATCCAAAGGCTGTCTTAGCTGTTTCAATCCTGGAACTATTTCATTGTAGGGCCTATATGATTCAGGTCTACAATAGTGCCATTCATAATTTAACAGTCATTTCATTTGAAATAAGAGAGGGTGAAAAGTGTGTCTTTTCACCCTTCTCAAAAAAATCAAGCTGGAACTCCTTGATTGGATTTTTTTTTCTTTTTATCCTAATCCTCCAGATTAACTGAACATGGTTTCCTGTTCCAATGATTTTCATTAGGGTCCAAGCATTGCCTGCTTCCTGCTTGCATTGGTCAATCTATTTTTTTTATTCTCTTAGCTGATTTTTTAATTAAATAAGAGCCCCAAGGGCTAGTTTGCTTTTCGTTTAATTAATAAAACAATCATTTCCATTTATTGAGATTACCTAGGAATCTTAAAATAGAAATTAACATTTATTTCTATTTTCATTTATGTTACTTTTTAACAAAAATATTTTATCTTTAGATCTTGTAATTTTTTTATAAAAAGAAGTACATTCAAATACTTTTTTTTATTTATTTAAAAAAATACTTTTAAAGTTTTCCATCTGTGCAACAATATATATGTTATCGAAACTCTTTTTAATTTTGGCTTTTAGTTTTTAATAAATGATTTTATTTAAGATTATTTTTCCCATTATTTTTAAATTTTAAAATAATGTAAACCATTACAGTAGCTATTTTTATTTTCTGAAAATGGAATTAGTTGATTTAAAAATTTATTTAAGTGGAGTAATAACTTCAAAAAAGTGTGGAAATGAATTGAAAATAGTTTCAAATAGCAAATAAAATGATATTGGAGTGTTAAGCTTCTCTTCCTAAACAGTTTTTAACAGTGAAAAAAAAAACAGTATATATGTTTTACCATACATATGTAAAGAATATTTTTCCAAGTGAATTATATTTTAAATCTATCAAGAAATCAATAGGCACATTACAATTTGGAATGGTGTGTTCATATAAAATTGCCACATTACAAACACAGGTTTAGAGACTAAATGGAAATAAAAACTACCAAGGAAATCATAGATCTAATTGTTATTATAGTTTATAGTTAAATTTTTAACTTATGGTAACATTATATTTTTAAAATCAATTTGATAAAAGAATAAAATGTTTGTTCTATAGAGCGTTACCATTGTTACTTTGTGATTGAATCTATATTATAAGAAGAAGAATATGACTGTATGCATATGAATGTGTTTTCATGGTCTTGCTTAGTTTGTTTGGTACAGTGATAGAATGGAAGTCTCTGGAGCTTAAGATCCATGGATTATGCTCAGTTCTATCACTTCGTGTACTTGAACTTTCCCAAGTAATACAGCCATTGGATTATTATAATATATTTTTATTACTATTATTTTTCATGTTATTTATAAATTTGGTAAGTAATTATCACTTTACAGAATGAATTTATTAATTTGATCTGCAAATGAGATAACTTAGAATTTAAAAAAAGGACTATGAAGCAATATAGAGTATTAAGTGATATGGACACAAATAATATTTAGGATTCTTTTTTTTAATTAATAGCAGTTCAGGAATTATTAATCAAAAATACATGCACATAAATGTGCATGTCAAATCATGATTACTGTGCTATAGATTGGCAGTACTGATCACCAACTAGAATTTAAAACTTTAAAATGAGATACATAAGTGTGTATTTTCAGAAGATAATATTTTCCAATTAATTTTTGTTGAGATCTCATTTAACATTATTTGTATACTGTATTTCCACATTCAATTACTTTATTAAAATATTTTACACTTTTAGTAACTAGAAAATTGTGTGAGATATAGTATAGCAGTGCATTACAGTCATTTCATGGATTGAAACTAAAATAAAATTATCAAAAAATCTTCTGATTAATTATTCAACCAGGTTTACTCATTTTAGCATAAGATAACAAATATATGAGAAATTTCTTAACATTTTCCCCCTCACAATATATAGTAGTGTCTGCTTCAAAGCATTAATTACATAGTGCTAATTCTGTGAACATGTTTTTGGTATTAATATAAATATCACTAAAAATAATGATCTCAATGTTTAATCAAAAATGAAAACATTACTGCAGGATTATTGAAGCTTTCCCCCTAAAAATTGTACTTATTTAATAACCACTATAAAATACATAAAATCTGTTCTACAGCTTGCTAGAAATGCATTCATATGTTAATTCCATTAGTTTTAAAGAAAGTTAAATTAAAATTTCTGGAAACAATCCAATGACTATAAAAAGTGAAGTCCATCACATGATCTGATATTTCTAAAACTTGAACATTATATAATCACCTTATCAACTAGCTATTCAATTATTATCTAACCTTAATATGTATTTTTATTATTTTTTTATAGAATTTTTTTTTGTAAACAAACTTTATCTGTTTCTCTTTAACACACATGCATATTTATTCAATTTATTCAATGTCTAATTATTCTTATTAATATAAAAATATATTACATATATTGTAACAGTATGAAAGATAAGGAGTTAATAAGGGAGAATCTGAAGTCCCACAACTGAGTAGCCATTTATAATAGTACATTATATATTAAGGGCGAATTATGAAAAGATGGGACAACATTATCCCCAAATAAACAAAATATATAATTAAATATAAAAGGACAGACAATGAATATAAATGAGCAAGATAGACCAGTGAAGAATTAATTATAAGTTTACCCAGCATTACAGAGAAGAAGAAGAATCATTCATCATCATAAATAATCAACAATAAAAAGAAATTAACAGTCAACCTTGTGACTGGATTTGAAATAGGTCTACTATAGATCAGGCTAATTATTTATCCACTGCCAAACTTAGGGCAACAATACAACACAATAATTTGAGATGAAGACTTAAGTACTAATCCAGAAGAATATATATATATATATTGTAACGATATATAAATATGTCGTTACATTAATTTAAAATAAAAACTTAAAAGTTCGCAAATAAAAGTAAAAAACTAAACGCTAAAATTAAAACATTGTTAAACGTGTATACATTCGCACAGATGTTAAACTTTAAAAATTTTTTTTTTTTCATAAACAAAAAAAAAAAGTATTTGAATGTATTTTTTTTTAAATAAAAAAATACAAGATTGAAATATAAAAATATTTTAATAAAAAAATAACGTAAGTTAAAATAAAAACAGGTATTAATTAATTCCTGTAATCTATAAAAGGAAATGGTTGTTTATTAATTATCTAAAAGCTGTTTAATTAAAAAGTCAGATGGAAAGTTAGATAAGAGAAGAAAGAAATTTTAGCTTGACCAATGGAAGCACTAAGCCTTGGCTCGGACCATGGCGAAAAAACAGAGCAGTGACGTTTTGTTCAGTGAATCCTTGTGGATGATATAAAAAGAAAAAAATATTGAGTTCAAGAGGGCTTTTTCAACTTGGTTGGGTGAGACGAGCGATAAAGACGCGCTTTATCGTTCTCTCTCACTTATCTCTGAAATGGAAGGACTGATACCATAAACCAGCAAATGCCACCTCCTGAACATTAGATCGATCTTTCAATTAAAGACTCCGTGGACATTGACACCAGGAACCGGGAGTTCTGCTACCGTAAGCTATAGGAAATGAACAATTCTTAAAATCAATCAAGAACTTTCGTCAAGTTGAACAAATTAATAAACAAGCCGACTTATTTAAAATGGACTCTTATCTGACTTTTTGTAAGTTTAAATCAAATTAATAATGGTTAATTTTATATGTTTCCCGATTGATAAACATCATTTCCATTTTTTTTTTTTCTTCTTATTGTAGAAATTATTAAATGCATGACATTTAAGTTGTCTATAGACGCTTGCATGGATTCGTTTGCGGTTAATTAGATTTTGGTTTTCATATTTGATCAAAATATATAGACATTCGATAAATAATGATACCTTACGGTGAGTATCTAAAATGTATTTATTCGGATGTCTTTTAAGTTATTGGTGACAACGCAAGTATCTTATGGTGAATACTATTGGGTTACTTATAAGTTTCCCTCTGCGATTGTCGGTATCAATAATTTTGTATTTTGATCGTTTATGTTTATTTTGAAATGTTTTTGACCGTGGAATCTGTGTAATCGATCTATACCCAACATTTTTAAATAAATCTGTGCGAACGTATATAAATGTTAAAATTAAGTCGGGCGTGAATGGCTATATAGTTTTGTAAAGTTGTATTAAGGGAGGGTAATCTTAGGTTATTCATTTCGTAGTTGAATTGGTTCAATGGATTGGATATATTTGTGTAATTAGTAGATGTAGTATGAGGTCCGCTACGGGCAGGATTATAGATATACGCCACACACCCTCTGTTTGCCTATGGATGGGTTTGTAAGTCGGCAGAAGACCGCAGTCCATTCCTATGGAGTTTTTAGTTTATTGATCTACTTGCCCACAGATGTCACATTCCTGTTGGTGGAGAGTCAATGTCTTCTTTATTTCTACTTATTGTTCAGATGTACATTCCTGACAATATAGTATTTTGTGTTGTCGTATCATGCTACATTGAATACATGAATGTATCAGATGGATTGGCGCCAGTTGATTGCGAAATTTGTTGCCTAAGGTTAAATCAGGGAAGAATATTTTCTTTTCAAATGCAGACCTATGTAGTCCATTCATACTCGACCCTCTAAATAAAATATTAAACATTATAGCAAGCTATTTTAAATGTAAAATTAAAAATTAAGATAAAAATCTAAATGTTAAACTTATTCCTCGAATTTAGAATGATTTTATATGTGCGTAAATAAATATTTTTCTGTGTTAATTTCTGGCAGTGGCTTTTATTATTTTATTCTTTTATATTTAAGATATAAAATTTATAGATTTTTATCTCTGCGTCTCCGCTGAGCTAGTGACAATGGGCTAACGATCTAAATATGTAAATAAAGTGGAATCCTAACAGCGCGTATCTGCCTACTTTATAAATTTTTCTAGGCTCAAATGCCTAGATGGCGCCCTTTGGTAGTGCAGTGCGGTGCGATGAGATCCCCCACTTCGTTTGGATCGTTATAATATATATATATACATAATCAAACAATGGTGAAGTACCAAAATATGCAGATAATCATCAATGCCCTGGCCATATAGTATCATTAATGTCCTGGCCAACTACAAACTTAATTTCTAATAAACAAAATATAGTTCATTAACTTTAAAAGATATACCTTTGCACTCTCCAGGGTTATCTGCAGTCTAAATATCAACCTAAACCCCTAATCCATATAACTAACTGTTATGCTATAATGTAACTCAGGAAGCAATAACTCTATAGACTATTATTGTGAGCAAAATATAAATAAATAAATAAATAAATAAAGCAGCATATTCCAAATCACTTTAAATAATTCACATGTTTATCTTACTATATGTAAATAGTTTCATTGGGATAATCTAAAAAAAATCTAGAACACTAAGCTGTCTTGAAATAAAGTCACACATACTGCCAATTTATGTAACAGGAGTTGGAAAGAATAAAGACTAAAAAATATTTTAAAACAATTATTAATAACTAGCTGATTAACAATATATAAGAGAAATTAACATGATACTATAAAATTTAAACATTCATTTCATGAAAAAGAAAAATAGTTTCATAAAAATTATATTAACCAGTAAATTTCTATTCATTAAATTAAGTTTTAATTTCAACATTTTCAAAATCAAAGATAACAATCTTTGACTTAGGTTAATTAACTTTTTGTTAAGTTTTAGGAGGGAAAAAAGAATGGAAAGGAAAAAACATGTTTAAAATTTAAATTAAAAAAAAAACTCTTTCATAATTTTAAGAGAAAATTGAATGGATTACAAAAATACATTTTCACAATTTGAAAACATTAATAAAAATATTTAAAATTATCAATTCTTACAAAAAAGTACTTTTATATAAGAAAAAAAATCTTTTTATGCTATTAATAAAAATACAGTATACACCTGGGTCTCTTTTTACGCGGACTTATTTAACACGATTTTGAAGTTACGCGATTCGTGTTTCACTGGAAGTCGACCTCTGATAATGCGCTATTACTTTAAATAATAAATTTCACGCACTTATGTTATATTGAAAGTAATAGCACATTATTGGAATTCTACTTTCATCTTAGTAATTTCAATATTTTCAGTGCTTTATAATAGTAAGATTTTATGCAATAATGAAATTAAAATCATGATTTCCACATTTTATGTATACACACATTAAATTTTACAAGATTATAATGTAAATTTGTTCAAATATTCTGCGTGTTAATTTTGCATTTTAAATCACATTCTGTTTTTGCTTTTTAAAAAAGAACGTAATCAATTATTAATCATTTAGTGACCACAAGTTTATTTTTAAAAGGTCAGTAATAGTAGTGGGCACAATTAAAATCTGATTTTTAATTGTAATTAACAATTTAAAAATTACTTACGGGCGACTTGAAATTAATGTGATGTAAAACGAAATTTGATTTTTAAATGGAATTGAAAATTAAAGATAAAAATAAGAATTCAATTTTTAGTTGTTAGTTTTAATTAAATTTTTCCTAGCAGTGGTGAATAAATGTCTTTTTATTATCATAAGTCTAAGTTCGTAAACAATTAATAAAATCATCGTCGTCGTCAACAGAAAACTATTAACACAAGATGAGAGTGAACTTGGCGCTGGTTGTATTTTCTCTTGTAAGAATAATTGCTGAGATATTATTGACTTCGTTTAAAGAGAAGCCAAATATATCACATCACATGAGAATCTGATTTTTTACTAGTTTGCAGATGAACGTGTTTTTGGGCAAATAGCGATAATAATTAAAATGTGTATAAAAAAATGTAAATTACTGTACTATAAATTATGCATAAAAATATATTATTTTGAATAAAATTAAATATTATAATTAAAAAAAGTTTGTCTTGTATCAATTTTTTTCAAATTTGAAATTTTTTATTAGTCATATTTTATTTCCTTATTTTTTTTGCGCGCGAATTTTAAAGTAATTTTACGTTGGTGCTTTGTTTTTACGTGAATTTTGAAAAATCACAGACCACATCCTCCCCTTTTCATAGTAAATTACATCTATTTTTGTGCGATTTCATTTGCGTGTGTTTTCTGAGGAACCTATCTATCGCGTAAAATGAGACCCAGGTGTATACACAAAAATGCCTTTAACCATGGTTTTAATTTGTGGGCTTCTACACATGAACATGATTAATTTGTCCTTTTTCAGGTGTGCAGTATTTCCAGGTTAAAAATAACAAGTTTCATTCATTTCTTTCCACTAAAATTTCCATGTGACATTAACACAGATTCATGCTCTTGGTTGAAAACAAAGTTGCAGATTATTTTAGGGGGTAACTTCTAAATTTAGTGAAGTCAACTTATGTGAGAGATGATAACTAGCTTTTAGCTAACTTACATTGTGGAAACATTTTATAATTAAACTCATAATATGCTAAAAGCTTGTTTAAAACTTCTGTTGTTCTATGTACCAGCTTGATAAAGATTTTTAAGACTTCTGATTCTTTCTTCATTAACATCTGGATTAAGACCTGACTGTTTTCTTTAACAGATAAGTTAGGAATCTTTTTTTTTACCAGACCTTAGATATTCTGATTTATTCATACCCTTATTATTTTTTGTAGAACAATCTTGCCTAGCAAGCCAATCACAATATGACTTCAACATGACAATTTTTATAACAACCAATTAGGTAAATTTTTACAAACAATTGTTTAGATATTTTCTTCCATAAATGTTGACATTGAAAAACAAGTCAAGAATTTAACATCATAAAATTCCTTTCTAATTAAAAAAATTTTCTTACAAAAGGAAAACAAAAAAATCAGTAAATTACACTGATTTGACTTTTGCATTGAGAGATAAAGAAAAAAACTCTAATTAAAAATAAATTTACCAAAAGTATTAAAATATCCTTTTTTCTTTTTAAAAATACTATTAAAAATAAAACTTTATCTCTCTTTTATGGTTAAAATTAATATCTATTAAATAATTTACACAAAAAAAGAAAATTATTTTCCATTAGTACATTTTTAATTTTATTTTAATTAAAAAAAATTAAAAGCAACTGTTAATTAAATAAATTTACTGAAGAGAGAGAACAAAAGAAATTGTTTATCTGACTTTATAATTGTCTCTCTCTTCCAACATTTACACTTTATAATACATATTCAGATATACATAATATGATTAAAAAATAAGTTTGATAATTATTTAGATTAGATGAGCACAGACTTTCACATGCCTCACCACTCTCCACTCCATCTCATAACACTGATACACTTGAGCACATATATGTTGAAAAGATAAATAATCACCAATATACTATTTCATGCTAAACCAGCAATCATCAGTTGGTCCAGATTACCATCTCAACACATATATGCTATAAGTGCTCAGATATATATTAAGATAGCCAGTCTTCATACTTTAAGGGACAGGCTTCAATCTACTCCACACTCCAACTCTTCAACCATCCATCCAATTGAAAATCTGATGATGAAATGCTTAAAGATCACCCTGAGGCCAAGATTCTTGTCACACCCAGGTTGACCTAAGGTCAATATGACCCCTCATGTACAGGACATAATCCATTTAATATATATACTAGGGATGGACAGACATCTCTACAATGTAATAACTGAAACATAGACTTATTATATACCTGTGTCTATATATAGGGTATATGAGCATAGACTTTCACATGACTTATCACTCTCCACTCCATCTCATAACACTGATACACTTGAACACATATATGGCGAAAAGAAATGTATCAGTTGGTCCAGATTACCATCTCAACCCATATATGCTATAAGTTCCCTGGACCAACTGATGATTTCTGGTTTAGCATGAAATACATATATTGGTGATTATTTATCTTTTCAACATATATGTGTTCAAGTGTATCAGGTGTTATGAGATAGAGTGGAGAATGGTGAGTCATGTGAAAGTCTGTGCTCATATATCCTATATATTGTAACGGAATAGCGTTACATGGTATTCAAACCCAGGCGTATGGGGGTATATTCAACTATAATCAATTGACGAAATAACTGACAGGGACAAAACTTTTATAAATGCGGTCTTGCTTTAATAATAAGCGAAGAACAGTCGTTTCTAAAAGCCGATCACAGCTATATAAGAGGACCTGTCAGATTTATTGAAAAAAAGAGTAAAAATTGTTGTTATTTTATTATTTTGTGTGTGTGCGCTAAGAATAAATCTATAATCCGTCATTGTAGTATTTTGTTATTTATTTTTTTTTGATCAATTAAAGAAGAATGATTGAATGCAAGTTTAACTTTTATAAAATAATTTAAATTAATTAGCAATATGTTCTGAAATTCCGAGCAATCTAAGATTAATTTGTACAAACGTAATTAGTAAATGTAAAAGTAGAAATTGAAACAATAGGCAGGATATGTGCTGGTACGCCGAGATAAAACAAGCCAAAATTAGAAACAGAGGTGTGAGAAAGTGTACACCGCTATTGTACGACTCAGATTTCTGTCTCCAGAGAAACAATACCTAAGAAAAACGGTTAAATTCCAAACTAATGTCAACAATCCCAGAAATCTCGGAGTTGAGCTGACACGCGATGGACTTATCAAATAAAGGGATTCACAGGTGCATGGGATTGATTGGAGGAGAAAAATTCAAGGTGTGAGGGCGTGAAGGCAAAGATCAAAAAGGCCGAACAGCGTTTTCAGAGTTGTGCTCTTCTTTAGAGAAATTATTAAGAGACTTGATTTTTATTAGACGTTATGAATCTAACTGCCATGCATTGCTGAATATAGAATTCGCGGCTTGACCGCCGGACCTCCGCATCCAGACCAGCTGATTGCCATCCAGATGCTCATACCACCGGAGAACCTCATTTTAGGACCACGCTCGATTGGAGACCGCGCAAATCGCCGGAATACCTCATTAAAGAATAAGCTTCGCTCAGGATCCCATTACAGTCGTTCTACATTTCACAGGTAGCTATCGTAAAATTTGTTATATTCAATTGTGCACTTAAAGAAATAACTTTAATATCCAGAACTATTAGAAAGACATTAATCTAAAACAGTATAATTATTATTAATCATTTATGAACAGTTCGAGAATTTTTTACCTAATAAATTTGCCGACTGACCAACAGTCTGAAATAATATGTGCAAAGTAATTTGAAGTTTACCGTTAATTGTCTCGGCTTGCCGATCACATACCTGCGTTAATCATTATTAAACAGATTAAATAAATATTTATGTAGCTAATTTTTTTTGTTATTTAATTGCTTGGAATTTCAACATAAATTTATATATGTCGGAATGAATGCTTTAGCGTAAATTTATTTGTATGAAAATGAATGTAGTTGATATTTTGGGGGTGGGATTTTATTGATTTTATGCTTATGTCGTGATGCTTTTTTTGACTAAAGTAAGTTGGATTAATTTGTTCTGTGGGATGTAGGGCGGGCCTTTCTATGATTATAATAACGGAGGTAGTGTGAAGGGTAATTGTGGCTGTGTTTGTTTCATGTTTCCGACTGGAGCGAGGCACGGGCATGTTTTGTGATATAATTGAGTGGGCTTATGCACATACATGGCGGACTCTTCTAAAAGTTCTCCTGGCGCCTATTACTGGGATTCGATTCGAATCTATGTATAAAATAAATAAAGCGTACGTGTATAGGTGTTAGAAATTATCGTCACAGAACATCATGTAATCCCCGGACGGAAGAACACAGCGGGTGCCAACTAAAAAAAAGAATCGTCAAGCAAGGAGTAGCGAAGGTAGTAGTGGATGTGGCCTCGGTCGCGTGGGAGTTGACATTTGGCGCGTCAACGTGCGGCGAAACTGTTGTTTCAAAGGGCAGAACCGACGTGAGTACAGCTGACGTTAATAACAACAAAAGCAAATCTAAAAAGAGGGCGCTCGAAATAACGGAACAAATTGTCTACTAAAGCAGGGGGAAAATTTTCGGAATTATCGTAATAAAAAAAAAAAAAAACTAGTAAATATTGCTTGAGAGAGTGGGAAGGGGATTTAGTTCTTGTAGTATTAACAAAATAATCAAGCGGCCGGATATAACTTATATTTGTAGAAAGCTGTGGAATAGCGGGATTCCGTGGAGGAAATATCGTGTATCAAAGGAAGCAACTCGTAAATTAATTTCTATACTAATAAGACAACTGCAAATAATTTTAATCGAAAAAAAAAAGGAAAGGAAAATCATTTTAATATTAGTGTATTCTTGAAAAAGGGAACGAACTGTATCTGGGATCTTGTTAGTTTTCGTGTTACTTAAAAATAAAAGGGACGTTGCGTATAAACAACACGGATATGTAGATGACCACAGAAAAAAAAAAGATATATATAAGAGTTAAGTAAAGTATAACCGTGAATATAACCGAGGGCTACCGTATATAAATGAAGGGAACAGTGGGACCTGGGATAATCTGAGCGTGAGGAACCAAATTGAAGGAAGGATAGGAGCTGTGGGAATTTTGAAGGGCAATGAGCATCGAAGGATAGGATAAAACAGTCAGGGGGACCCGCGGAGTAGTAGGTGACGAGTCGTGGATTATTATAGCCAAAGATAAACTAAATATTAAACAGAATGGAGGGAAAGTGGATTAAGCTGGAACATTTTACAGGAAAGGGAGACGAAAGCCCGTGTCGACATGTGGAAAGTCTAAAGAGGTTGTTCTCGTGCGGGCAGTTTAGTGAAGAGTCAAAGATAGCGATTGCATGCAGCCACATCCAAGGGGAGGTCGTGGACTGGTGGGAGTCGATGAAAAAGAAACCGGAGACATTTGAAGAATACCAAAGAGCCATCATGGGAAGATACTGGGGACTTACGAGAGTGTTTTCTCGGATAAACCGGGAGTAATCAAGGGGTACGAACACCGAATCCGGTTGAACACCAACAACCCATATCAAACCAGGGCGTACCCAATCCCATTCCAATTCAGAAAGGAAATTGAAACTCAGCTGGAGCAGATGATAGAGTGGGGGGTTATCTCAAAGTGTACCTCACCGTACTGTAACCCCATCTTAGCCGTAAGAAAGAGTGACGGATCGATACGATTGTGCCTCGATGCCAGACAACTGAGCAAGGTGACCATTCCAGATACGAATGCCCCGCCCATCATGAGCGAACTGATGACGAGATTTCAGCACAAGCGAATCTTCTCCACCATGGATTTGACAAATAGCTACTGGCAAATGAGCCTCCATCCGGATGATCGTAAATACACCACATTCAAATATAACGGACGGGCGTACCAGTTTAACCGCGTGCCTTTCGGATTAAAGAATAGCGGTGCTGGCTTAGTGCAGTGCCTGGACCAAACCCTATCAGAGGAAGTTAAGAAATTCGTCACGATGTACATCGACGACATTATTATAGCGTCTGAAAACATAGAGGAGCATTGTCGGCATTTAGAAATGTTGCTCCATGAATGCGAACAGAAGGGCATAAAAATAAATATAAGAAAAAGCCACTTCGCGACCCAGGAAGTCAAGTTCTTGGGACATATCATAAGCCAGGAGGGAATACGGCCTAACCCCGAAAAGATCCAGGCCATCCAAGAATTCCCTGTTCCAAAGAAGAGAAAGGATATCAAAGCATTCCTCGGAATGTGCACTTTCTATAACAAGTTCTATGAAAACTTCTCCCATGATATGGAACCCTTATTACAATTGTTAAGAAAGGAGGAAGCGTGGATATGGGATGAGAGACGGGAATGGAGTTTCCAGAAGGTGAAGGAAGGATTTTTAAAACAGACCATATTGGCGTACCCAGACTTCGACCAGATATTTTGGTTACAGACGGATAGTAGCGACATTGGGCTAGGAGCCACATTGTACCACAAGGGGCCGGATGGGGAACAAAGGGTGTTGGCATTCATTAGCCGACTGCTCAAAGATCCCGAACGAAGATAAGGCCCTCGCCATAGTGTGGGCTTTCAAAAAGTTCAGACAGTACCTGGTCGGATCCAAACTGAAAGTAATTACCGACCATCGGAGTCTTGAATTTCTGAACAAGAGTTTTTTGACGAATAATAGATTAGTGAGGTGGAGTTTAGCCCTGCAGGAGTTCCAATATGAAGTGGAATATTGTAAGGGGAAGGATAACGTGGTCGCGGACGCACTGAGTCGGTACCCTGTGGGACCACAGCCGAATGCCGAGGGTGAGGAGTTCGCATACATAGCCGCTACTACCAGGCGAAGCAGGGAGGGTGAGTTTGGAGCGAACAATATTCGGAAGAGCCAGAAAGAGGATGAAGAATGCCAACAGGTAATACAATACCTACGTGAGAAGAGGCCGAAGGCAGGGCCCGCCCAGAAAGGGGAAGAGATGGGGGGAAGTCCGCTATGGAAATATCGGGACCGGTGCATTATTCTGGAAGGAATAGTCCAAAGGAAAACCGGGAACGGGAGACAAACCCGCATTGTAATACCGAAGGGAATGCGGGATCGAATGGTTGATGAGACCCATCAGGAACGTGGCCATTACGGAACGAGCAAGACGGAGGGGTACCTCAGTAATTGGTTTTACTGGCCGGGGATGCACCGCGACAGCCCGAAGACTACGGAAGTGTGAGGTTTGTGCGAGGACGAAACCGTTAAATCAGTCGAATGAAGGACCTCAGATACCGATCATCGCCCGGGAACCAAACCACACCCTGGCTATCGATTACTACGGGCCATTGCCAATGTTTGGGGGGAAGAGGTATTTGCTGGTCACATATGATCTTTGCTCCAAAATCGTCGCCGCGTACCCCATGGCCCGGGCTAATGCGAACCAGACCATCAAACTGTTGGAAACCAAACAGTTTCCAATCATCGGGAAACCGAAGTGCCTCTTATCGGATCATGGCACCCCGTTTGTATCAAGGATATGGAGGCAATGGGTGAACCAACTGGGGATCAAACATCATATGACGTCTATCCGGAACCCGCAGAGCAACCCATGCGAGCAGGTGATGCGGGAGTTGGGGCGGCTATTCCGCGTATACACGGCCGGAGATCATCGGAAATGGGTTCGGGAGATTCCCCGGATTATTGCCATGATCAATACCTCGAAAAATGAGTCCACTGGACTTGAACCAAGTCGACTCCATTATGGACGACCTATACCTTACCCGTACGATGATAGACCGTTGATCCGGACGGGAAGAGTTGACCGAAAACAGGACAAACAGATGGCTTTACGGAGATTGGAACATATGGGGGAGAAACGAAGGCAAACCAAGAGGCCGTCCCAAAATACGTTCACCGTGGGAGACAAAGTGATGGTAAAATCCAATCCGGTCAGTCGACCGGAACAGAACGTATTCAAGAAATTTCTCGACATCTATGAGGGCCCATATGAGATCGTCAAGGCGTATGGAAATAACGCCTTTGTACTAGCACGAGGGAAGGGAACATTCAATGCCAGGGCACTGAAGAGGGCCGAATAACTTCGCTCATTCTCAGAGCTAAAACCCGCAACATCGGATTTTACTCTACACCGGGCGGGGAGATATGTAACGGAATAGCGTTACATGGTATTCAAACCCAGGCGTATGGGGGTATATTCAACTATAATCAATTGACGAAATAACTGACAGGGACAAAACTTTTATAAATGCGGTCTTGCTTTAATAATAAGCGAAGAACAGTCGTTTCTAAAAGCCGATCGCAGCTATATAAGAGGACCTGTCAGATTTATTGAAAAAAAGAGTAAAAATTGTTGTTATTTTATTATTTTGTGTGTGTGCGCTAAGAATAAATCTATAATCCGTCGTTGTAGTTTTTTGTTATTTATTTTTTTTTGATCAATTAAAGAAGAATGATTGAATGCAAGTTTAACTTTTATAAAATAATTTAAATTAATTAGCAATATGTTCTGAAATTCCGAGCAATCTAAGATTAATTTGTACAAACGTAATTAGTAAATGTAAAAGTAGAAATTGAAACAATAGGCAGGATATGTGCTGGTACGCCGAGATAAAACAAGCCAAAATTAGAAACAGAGGTGTGAGAAAGTGTACACCGCTATTGTACGACTCAGATTTCTGTCTCCAGAGAAACAATACCTAAGAAAAACGGTTAAATTCCAAACTAATGTCAACAATCCCAGAAATCTCGGAGTTGAGCTGACACGCGATGGACTTATCAAATAAAGGGACTCACAGGTGCATGGGATTGATTGGAGGAGAAAAATTCAAGGTGTGAGGGCGTGAAGGCAAAGATCAAAAAGGCCGAACAGCGTTTTCAGAGTTGTGCTCTTCTTTAGAGAAATTATTAAGAGACTTGATTTTTATTAGACGTTATGAATCTAACTGCCATGCGTTGCTGAATATAGAATTCGCGGCTTGACCGCCGGACCTCCGCGTCCAGACCAGCTGATTGCCATCCAGATGCTCATACCACCGGAGAACCTCATTTTAGGACCACGCTCGATTGGAGACCGCGCAAATCGCCGGAATACCTCATTAAAGAATAAGCTTCGCTCAGGATCCCATTACAGTCGTTCTACATTTCACAGGTAGCTATCGTAAAATTTGTTATATTCAATTGTGCACTTAAAGAAATAACTTTAATATCCAGAACTATTAGAAAGACATTAATCTAAAACAGTATAATTATTATTAATCATTTATGAACAGTTCGAGAATTTTTTACCTAATAAATTTGCCGACTGACCAACAGTCTGAAATAATATGTGCAAAGTAATTTGAAGTTTACCGTTAATTGTCTCAGCTTGCCGATCACATACCTGCGTTAATCATTATTAAACAGATTAAATAAATATTTATGTAGCTAATTTTTTTTGTTATTTAATTGCTTGGAATTTCAACATAAATTTATATATGTCGGAATGAATGCTTTAGCGTAAATTTATTTGTATGAAAATGAATGTAGTTGATATTTTGGGGGTGGGATTTTATTGATTTTATGCTTATGTCGTGATGCTTTTTTTGACTAAAGTAAGTTGGATTAATTTGTTCTGTGGGATGTAGGGCGGGCCTTTCTATGATTATAATAACGGAGGTAGTGTGAAGGGTAATTGTGGCTGTGTTCGTTTCATGTTTCCGACTGGAGCGAGGCACGGGCATGTTTTGTGATATAATTGAGTGGGCTTATGCACATACGTGGCGGACTCTTCTAAAAGTTCTCCTGGCGCCTATTACTGGGATTCGATTCGAATCTATGTATAAAATAAATAAAGCGTACGTGTATAGGTGTTAGAAATTATCGTCACAGAACATCATGTAATCCCCGGACGGAAGAACACAGCGGGTGCCAACTAAAAAAAAGAATCGTCAAGCAAGGAGTAGCGAAGGTAGTAGTGGATGTGGCCTCGGTCGCGTGGGAGTTGACAATATATATATAGACACAGGTAAATAATAAGCCTGTGTTTCAGTTATAATTATTTAGAGAAAATTGTCTAGAATGTTATCATATGGGAAGAAAAGTGAAATATTTCATTAATTGCAGACCCATTATTATTAAAAAAAACCATATGCATGGGAAAACTAAATGTTATTTCTACCTTTAATTAAGTAATTCCAAACTAAACTTGAGCAGCATGTTGCTAACTATCTACAACCATGTAGTCAAATGATTACAATTTAGTGCATATTACGATATCTCTAAAAATGAAAGTTGATGTTATTTACAATTTCATTTTTTCTGTATTATTATTACTATTTTACTAAATTTCCAGCAAAAATTGGATCTCCACTTGTTTGTTCTAATCATTATTATATGGTTACTTGCTTGAAAGGTGACAGATGTCAGACCATCAAGAAGCCTGAACATAGTTCCCTTAAATTGATATGGGTAAATGTTTTGTTTATCTGCCACTGTGCCAAAACTTTCAGAACTTTTTTTAAAATTTATATACATATGTATTATTACATAATAGTGATCATATTTAAATGCTGTATAATATATACAAATAAACACTGTTGCCGTTTTCCACTTTGTTTTCCATCACCAGTTTGTAAAAATAATTTTTTGAAAAAATTTAGTAAATAATCCTTCATTATTTCTATATGTGATTCTAATTATATTTCTACAGTATACTTATATGTAATTAATATTTATTTAACCATGAGCATAAATGAAAGAGTTGAAAGCATGCTAAATACTTTAAAAATTGATATGTTGATTATATAAAATGCAATATTCATCAATTTATTCTTTTAAAACATTATTTTATTTCAGTCCGGTGGTGATAAAAATTGCCTGCACAAACATATATGTGTTAAAAACTGAATTAAATACATTTACATTCTGTTAAAAAGGAAATAAATTAATTTTGTAAATGAATATTAGATAATATTCTGATGATAAAAAAATTATGGTTTTGCTGCTAATTTTATGAGCATGATATCACACATTATGTCCACAGTTCAGACATACAACAGCAGTGTTTCATTTATAATTGTCAAAAGAGAGTAGCCATTCATAGCGCAATGTGGTTCAAAGTAAGAAAGCTCAGTTCACTGCAGTGATGCTAAAAACAACATTTTGTAAATGCATGTTTGTTTCATTTCCACTGAATAAAGATATAGGTGGCTATTTTTCAAAATAAATATTGACAAACTAATACTTATGTGACATCTCACCAACGAACTAATATGTAAGTACCAAATTATTAACATAATTTGATATCCAATGTTTCAATCAGTTTATATAGTAATATAATCTTATATATGTATATATTGATCATTCATACTATACATATTTTTCTTTCATTTCATGGTAGATATATAACAAAAATTAATATAGACTTTGAACTTGAATAAATATTATATACATACATATATATGTATGTAAGTATGTATGGATATATATATTGAGCTGATATTTTAAGTCAGCTCATATATATATAAGCTCACATATTTATAATTTGTCATAAATATTTTTGAAGTTAAATAGTTTGTAAAATGAAAAAAAGAATTAATTAACAAATGGTTTTGATTTAATGGAAAGGGTAAAAATTTTGAACTTTTATTTTGAAATAAACAAATAAAATTGAATATAATTTATTAAAAAAAAAAAAAAATGTTAAAAGTGTTTAATTAAAAGGGAGAAAAATTCGAGAGATAAAAGGGTGGGGAAAAGAAAACAAAATTAGATTCTTGGTAGTAATTATACTCTATTGTTGAAACTTTCACAAAGTAAAAATATTTGGTTAGTAATTGCTATTACGCTAATTAAAAAAAAAAGATAAGAAAGAGTGGAGATAAGATCGCTTTTAGGAGAGAGATCAGTTGACTTGACTTTAGAGACCAGCAAGGACAATAAAGAAAGCAGCTGTGTTTCGAACAATAAAAATTATTATTATTGGAATTTAATTTTGCGGACTCTTGTCAAATGTATAGCGGCTAAAGTTATCACAACCTTCCCCTTTGGGGAATTGACTGCCACTCCATCTGAATGAAGCTATCGAGAGAGTTATGGAATGGAAGAAACGGATATTGCTAGCCGGACAACCAAAGGAACACTCATGGAATTCGCATATACAAGGACAAAGGCACGACCAATGGAATGTAAAACCTATGAAAATCAGGCCACTCCGCTCTGATCGATCAGGGTAATTATAAACGTTTCACTTAATGAGAACTCTAAGTAAAGCGTAATAGAACTTTATCTTTAATTTAATTTTCATTTATTATGTTTATTACGAATGTTTCAACAATAGAGGGGGGAAAATAAATTTGTTTAATATTGTAATCTATTAATGTTAATTTTCGTTCAATATTTTTTTTGAAATATTGGAATAACTGTATTTTAAATTATTTAATATCTATTCGATCTAGAGAGTAACAACAGAGTGGGGGTATAAAAGTGCATCGCCAAGTAACAGAGAACCTTGGGGCGTTACTCGTTTGTTAGTAGAAAATAAGGAAAGAATTGAAAGTATAAGAAAACGAAAGACACTTATACGTTCATTGTAAGATTTTTGCAATTTATTTATTTACCAAAGAAAGTGGAGTTTAAAAATAAACTTCAGGAAAGATTAAAAATACTATAAGTCGTCTTATATACACGTCTGCTAGAATTCGCAGTATTAGTGTAGGCGCGAGTAAATCTATGGTAAATATTTGGGAAGCATAATTAGAAAGTAAACAGAGGGAAAATCAGAAATTGTAAGTCAGTTCTTTCTGGATCGGATAGAATTATAAGGTTATTAATAATAAATAGTAGTAAAAGAAATTAAAAGTTTTTTTGTCCAACGTATTCTTGAATTATTTATAATAATTAGTTAGTGTTCTTAAAGGAAAACCCCTGTGAGATTATAATCAAAGTTTATAATCAGTGAATTGTAGTTCGAAAATAAATAAAGACCAGGTTTATGTAAAGTTACGTGACCAGGTTCCAAGAGAGAAATCCTTGGTGGCGCCCTCGACGACGATTCTAATAACTAAAATTCAGTTAGTAGGGGAAGAAAGTTGTCGTGTCACAATATATATATATATAAATGTATATAATGGTTCAATACCACATTTTAAATATATAGCACATTAATAGAAAACTTAAAAGATATATATTATCATTATAAATATATATGAATTTTATTAAATTTGATATCCATATCTAAGATGAAATAAAATGTAATTTTTAATTTAATATAAAATTATTAATAATTAATTGCAAATAAATAAATTTGTCTACCACACACATACAATATTAATGAAGTATTGCCATGCCCTAAAGATAAAATTCCTTAGGAGTGTCATAGTGTATATGAAATTCCATGTGGCATTTATTCACATTCATATATTGGATAGACCAATCATAGAATAAACATAAGAAAGGAAGAATCCATCTTGGCAGTTAAAGAAAAATCCAATTCATAAGCCATTTATTCACATATTAAATTAACTAACCATGACATCAATTTTAATAAAATACATATTCTGGCAAAAATTGAACAATATGGCCAGAGACTGCTAAGGGAAGCCATAGAGATTTTTAAAAAGCCTAAGAGCATAAATGAAAAGTGTAAATTAAAGAAAAATAACAATACTTGGAAAAAGCTATTGGAGAATAAAACTTCTCAACCAATAGAATTTGACACTGAGGAGAAAATATCAAAGACAAAAAATAACGATTTTAAATCTTACTATACACATTCTTATGATTTGAGAAAGAAGAAACTGTGAGGAAAGTACTTGTTATTGTACTGAATCATCAATTATTTAGCTATTATATTTTTATTACACGGAAACTCCTGGAAATAATACTATGAATTCATCTATATATAACAGATGTATTAATTTTTAACTGAAATGTAAAGTTTATAACTGGGCTAGATATATTCTCTAATTTTATAAATGATTAATTAAAATTATTAATGTCAACTTCAGTGAATACAGGTTTAACGCTTGTAAATCAAATGTAATAATTTGGTAATGATAAATACTAAATAAATATATGTAAGGGATTAAGACCTGTTGTAATTAATGAGGTTGATTAATCAGGAATCTATATCTTGGGAATCATTTATTATAACTTATCATCGCTTAATTTTTCCTTATCACTAAGATACATTTCTATGGATTTTGAAAGTGATTGTCTTTAAAAGAAGAGAAGATACACATAGGTCATTTACAGGCTTAACATCTTAATGTCATCCCTGAGAAAAAATCTGATTTGCCTCACTGCTTCTATATTGTCAAGTACTATCAGTCATAAATAAAGCTGAACTATAAACTATTTTAAAAAATTATTTTGGCAATCCATTTTAAAACATAATTCACTATTATTAGAGTTTCAACTCAAAATAGTGTTTTTGTGAAAAGGCTTAATTTGAAATTTAAATTTTATTAAATAAATTAGCTCCCCCCCCCCTCAAAACCTAATAAAGAAAGAATTCTACATATCACATTTATATTTATTATTTATATATAACATGTGGTATTTGTAATTATAATCTTTATAGCTATTATAAAATTATTTTCTGAACTTTTGTCATTCCTTTTTTGTCACCCCCCGCCTGAAGAATATATATATACTAAGTCCAATCAAAGGAGGGATAAGAGGAGCCCAGACCTCACATTATTAAGTGTCTCAACTTGGCAACTCAATATGTTAAACAAAAATATAGAAGGCAAAGCAATGTCACAATCGTACAATAGCCTTAATTTTACAGTTAGAATTCCTCAAAAAAATATTCAAGAAAAACTTTTCCAAGTAGACATATCATGAATCAAAAATGTAAGCCAGTTTAGTGATGAGGTTCTAATTTGATAATTCTTTGACGATAATGACTGCAGCACTCAATGATCAGCAGAACTAATAGTCTCATCCCCCTGAGTCAGGTTTTTGCTAACAGTATTTTACAATGCTAACAGTGCTAGAATATATCTACCTATCCAAATATTATGGATCTGATCTGTTTGCTCGTTTCTGTGACTCATAACTATCTGTTCCAGGAATCCTGTTTTTGGCCATGTAAATAAAAACTCTCATAAAATATTAATTGTCCTGGCCTTGCATTTTCTCTGAAAGAGCCTCTAAAATATTAATTGTCCTGGGCCTTGCATTTTCTCTGAAAGATCCTGTATATACTATTATAGACTTAGTTATTCTATTAATATTAAGAATTAAATTAATATTTCAAAATTAATAGCAAAATAACAATTTGCTCTTTGCAAAGATATTTTAAATATATTCTCCCAATTATAATTTTTGTCCAACACCTTTTGTAAAATTATTTTGTAAATAGTCATTCATATATACTATAGTCAATAATATATTTAAAAATACATATATACAAACAACAAAGATTACAAATTATAAAATTATCATAGAAAAGCCTTTTTCGGCAAATTATGTTTTTTGCCTATTTCAATATGTCTCCAGAATACCATGATTTAAAGTACATACAGCAACATCTATATCAATACATGAGAGAAGACAAACAAATGGATATCCGACACGTATTTATTACGTGATTTTTTCCCCCAATCCTACTACAAAATTACCCTGTTATATATATTGAATGGATATATATCCACATATATTAATTAATTAACTATCCATTCTTTATCCATTAACCACTTATTTATAAGTGGTTAATGGATAAAGAATGGATAAGTGGTTAATGGATAAAGAATGGATAGTTAATTAATTAATATATGTGGATATATGTCCATTCAATATATATAACAGGGTAATTTTGTAGTAGGATTGGGGGGAAAAAATCACGTAATAGATACATGTCGGATATCCATTTGTTTATTTATCTTCTCTCATATATTGATATATATGTCACTGTATGTACTTTAAATCATGGTATTCTGGAGACATATTGAAAAGGGCAAAAAACATAATTTGCAGAAAAAGGCTTTTCTATGATAATTTTATAATTTGTAATCTTTGTTGCTTGTATATATGTATTTTTAAACATATTGTTGACTATTGTATACTTGAAGTGCAACATAAAAAAAAAAATGGTTTTAATTATGATTCTTTTTCTGTATAGTCATTTATATATGCATTACAATTACTGGTTATTAGTGCTAATTAAATATTATTTTATTGCTAAATCTATTTCACTTTTCTTGATACAAACTATATTTTATGGATGATGCTATGATCTATTGTTCCCACTGATTGGATTTCAACAACTATGAAATATAGCATTACATATACTTATTTAATTAATGGCTAAATATATTAAACTGGTCAACTTCCTAAAGATGTGTTGATCAGATGAGACAATTATTGTTTCTTTAAAAATAAAAGCTGTTTCAGACTATTTAGATCTTTAATTAAGTATTGACCCTACAATGGTAAAATCAACAGGTCAATTGCTTATTAATCATGCTTTTTAATGCACAGCTTATTGCCAACATCTAGATTAATAATAATATTTTAGAATACACAACCCTCTTGTTACACTCTTTTCTATTGCATAAATTGGTCACCTAATTAGAGGTTCTAGTTAGCCACTGTTTTGATTATTGATTTAAATAACATTCATATCCCCTACAACTAGCTTATTTCTATTACACAAAATTATGGTTTAACATGATGATTTGATATACAAGTATATCAAAGAGATAAAAAAAAACCTGATTAGATCTATGTAAAAATTTCCTGTAATATTCACATTTTATCTAATGTGGCAAATTATTCATTGAATGATGAAATAATCAGCTCCAATTGAAGGCAAAGAATTAAATAACAAATTGTAAATAAAAATCACAAAAGTTATCATAGAGATAGATATTGGAGAGATCAGATGTGATGTGATTTGTCCTTACACGGAGTTAGGAAACTCTTAGCAACTATGCCCAGATAAATCTTAGACATTTTACCTTCCCTTTCCATTCCCTGCCCTATGTTTTCCCATATCCTGCTCCATCCCATTTCCACAACATAATCTTTGTCAACTCCAAGGTCTTTATATCTAAATCCCTCTTATCTTTTCCCAAACCCAGCATAAAAATCAATAACCCACTTTCTGTATAATCATTTTACTTATATTTATTCTTCCATAACTTTATTATTTGTAACCTTTCTGTTTTCAGGCATTTACATTCAATTAACAGATGCCTAATATTTTTTATGCTTTCCTTACACAACTTGCAGACACTTATGTCCAGTGGTGACCACGTTACAACACAGCTAGATTGCAAATTTAGAGAAGTGACAATTAATACCATCACAGGCAGTATGGCAATTCAAATTATTGATACTCCATAGTATTTAAATAGTTATTTGGAAACTTACTTTACTCTTCAACATATAAAGTTATACATATATATATATATATATTTACAATGGGTTGAAGGCAGTTAATTTTTATGTGTCTTGCAACCTGGTACTGTAGTCCAGTTATAGAGGCCAGATTGGCAAGGCTGACAGTAAATGCCAGAGGAAGAAATGCTTCTGTTCTTCAAGGGTTTCAACTAGCTAATGATTCTCTCTTCACTTTTCTGGTGAAAATCATGGCTCAAGTTTTCCTTTTAATAAATCTAATTGGTTGGAATCCTATAGTACCATGTGGTAGTAGCCCTGTTATTACATTTCAACCTGCATTTTTGTTATATAATACAAGTTCTTATATTTTTAATTAATTTACTTAATTAAAGTTTTCTTTATTCTGATAATTCTTATCAGGAATCAAATCCATATTTTACAATGACATTTAATTAAATTTTCTGAAGGGCTATTTAATATTTAATCACAGTTGCTGATCCTTAAATTAATTTTGCCTAATTAGTTCATAGCATTTTTATAAGTCCATTGCGTTTATACATGCACATACTTAATTTAACTTTACATTTTCATGTCTTTTTCTGTTTCAATAAAAATACATGTTTGATCAGATTTTTTTAATATATGCATATTTAACACAGACTAAATCACCCACATTTTTCCATTTACATATATAATCCCCTGTTGAGGCAGATCAAGCCAAGTGGGGGCCTCAAGTGGTAAAAATTTCAGGGCCCTCAAACTTAAGTTAGAAAAAAAAATTTCAAGAAAACTCATTAAGTTATTAACAAAATAAAAAAGTAATCAAAATTTTCATGTGTTTGGTTAGGCTTACAGGTTCATTTCCAAATCAACAGACACAAAAAGAATAACTATTCAACAATTAATATGTACTTTTCATTAGTCCACAATTGAATGTTGAGGTAGTCGAGCCGAGTACGAACTCACTTCTAGCTAAATGATTAGCCTGCCTCATGAGCTCTGGTAAGACTCTTCCAGCTATGTATTTAGCTTGCCTAAAGTCAGCTCTAATACGAATGTAGCAGTTTCCAGTCCATAGGTGGACTTGCCTCACTATATGGACACCATGGTAATGAATAGATACTACCCTTGCTGACAGAAGAGGGTTTATTGGAGAGCACATTCAGTCATTCAGGTTGACAGAAGTAATTGCTCACTGACTTGCCTCCAAAAGATTGACTATGTAATGGCAGAACCCCTACCCTACTGGAAACATATGGATTTGGTGCACAAACCCCAGTGAAGAATTTAATCCCTTTGGGTAGCAACTGGGTGCTAATCAATCAGGTAAGGAATCTGTAATAGTCCACTTCTGAAGGCAGGGTCAGATATGACATCCCTCCCCCTGGCTAAAATTAGCTCTGGAGGACAGTCATCTAGATGCTCTGGATGACATATTGTCCACTTTCTTGGTTTCTCTGGTTGATTGCTGTTCCTGTCTTCATCATCTTTGCTTCATGAACTTGTTTGTTTGCTGCTGTCTTGTTTTTGCTATTCATTTTCCCTGCTTGCAGTACTCATGTGGTTGAGTCTTAGCTGGTTGTGATGACGATGATGACTATTTTCTGTTTGCACAATGACAGTGTAGAGACCCTTTATTTGAGTCACCACTGCTGGTACCTATTTAATGGACCAATAGAACATGCAACATGGTACTTGTGTCTCTAGTTGAAGTTTTATTTGTTTATCTTTTTGTTCAAGTTTGGCATCAAGTTTCAGGGTCGATAGCATAGTTCTTAATGGCCTGTTGAATAACAGTTTTGCAGGAGTCTTCTCTGTTACTGTACTCAAAGTGGAGTTCTGCATTAGCAGAGTCCTGGCAATTCGGTATTCCTTTTCCTGTATCCATTTTTGTTATCAGCTTTTTAGCTTCTTGTACCAATCTCTCTGCATGCCCATTACTTTCAGGATGGAATAGAGAGCTGTTCATGAGTTTGATGTTGTTATTAGTGCAGAAGATTTTGAATGCACCAGATGAAAAAGCTGTGTCATTGTCAGTCACTAGTGTTTTTGGAAGACCATGTGTGGCAAATAGCCTTCTCAAAGTATCTATCATCACTGTGGTGTGAAGTATGGTACCTTCACAACCTCCAACCACTTGGAGAATGAAGCAACTACTATCAGCAGTAGTTTGCCTTTCCATGGACCAACATAGTCCAGATGAAGTCTAGACCAGGGCTCTTCAGATTTGGGCCACTTGTCTGTTTTGTTTTTTGTTGGCATATTCTGATTTGTTTTGCATTTCCAGCAATGGTGGACTGGCTTCGATATCAGCATTTAAGGTAAACCACCACACATATGATCTTGCTAGTATCTTCATCCAGACTATTCCTGGGTGCCCATAGTGCAGCAAACTAAGCACCTGGGAAAGTTCACTGGGGGAATTACAACTCTTATTCCCCAAATAAGACAGCCATGTTCTGTTGAGAGATCCAGCCTATGCATCCAATAGGCTGAGTGTAATTCAACTGGTTTTTTATTGGGCCAACCCTGTTGAAGCCATTTTTGTAGCTTTTGGAATCCTGGATCATTGTTAGTTCAGCCTGCCACTGATTTGCTGTTCAGTGGTAATGTTGGGTCTAGATCAATCATGTTGATTAATTGACATGATGATGTTGGACTGTCTTCCACTTCTGCAGGCAATCAGCTTAATGCACCTATGTGAGGGATATGCTTTCCCTCAAAGTATTGAGTAAAATCATAGCCTAATAGGAAATTGAACAACCTCAGCATTTGTGGTAATGCATGCTGTGGGATTCCTTTATCAGATGCAAAAATCCCCACAAAGGGTTTGCGATCTATTTGGAGTATAAATAAATGGTCTACCATATAGATACTTGTGGAACTTTTTAATACCATAGATCAAAGTCAATACCTCTATCTATTTGAGCATAGTTTTTCTCAATTCTAGAGAGGCACGTTGATGCAAAAGCAATAGGGCTATGTGTTCCATCATTATTCCTGTGGGACAACACTGCTCCTGTTCCTACAAGTGATACATCACAAGTCAGCACTAGCACTCTTTCTAGGTTGAAGTGTGCCAATACTTGTAGTATCTGATATTAGATTCTTTAGCATTTTAAATGCTTTGTCATTTTTACTATCCCACTTCCATGTTACTTTTTGTCTAGTAGCCAGTATAATGGTTCAGAAGCCTCTGTTTTATGGTATAAGAAGCCTTCACAATAGTTTAGTAGTCCTAAAAAGCACTGGTCCTAAAAAGGACTGAAGTTCCTTATTTTCTTGTGTTTTGGTTTTCTTTATTTCCATCACCCTCTTTTGAGTTGGGTAAATGCCATTAGCATGTATTTTATACCTTAGAAATTCAAGCTCTCTGGCTTCAAATATGCACTTCTCTGAATTTATTTTAATGCCAGAGGCTCTGAATTTATCTAGCTCTTTGGTGGCACTCCAGAGTTGTTCAGGAGTTTGGGCCACTAGTAAGACATCATCAAATTATGGTAGCATATCCAATATTCTTGCAGTCAGTTGATCCATGACTCTCTGGAATATTGCCAAGTGACTGAAATACCAAAAGGTAGTCAGTTCATTTTGAATAACCTCTTATGGGTTGTTATTGATAATGCTCTTGCAGCTTGGTAGCTGCAAGTATGCATATTTTAAATCAATTTTGGAAAAAATCCTACCACCTGACAATGTGGCTAGGATTAGCTTGACTGATGGTAGTGGATAATTATCTGGATCAAGTGCTTTGTTGATTGTACAATGATAATCTCCACATATTCATATATCACCATTCTCTTTGATAATTGATACTATAGAAGTGGCCCATTCAGAATATGAAATGGGTTCAATTATACCCGCTGCCTGCTACTTCTCAAGCTCTATCTCTACTTTGGTATGCAAAGCTAGTGGAAGTGATCTGCACTTACAATTGATAGGTTTTACCTTTCCATTTAATGGTAAATGGATTGGTTGCCCCAAGTACAAAAAAACTTCTGAAAAGTCAGATTTTATCTTTGATAATGTTGTGATCTGGTTCACTTTTGTCACTTTGAATTCTAAGTGACTGAACCAGTCACAGCCTATTAAATCACTACTATTACCTAATGCCATTACCAGTGGTAGGTATATAGTTTTGTTAGGCATAGTAATTTTTTATGTTGTTTGACCCAACAGTTTGATTTTATTCCCTTGATAGTTTTATATTAATCTACTGCAGGGTGCAGTTTTTATTTATTCTTTTTATTAATGATTGTCCAGGTTTTTCTTGAAACTATAGACACTGCTGACCCTGTGTCAAGTTCCATCTTGACTGGTGTATCATTAATTATGACAGTGTGTATAAACTCAGATTTGTGATCTCTGGTATGGTTCATACAGGCAACTTGCTTGTTTCTTATAAGTGCCTTTACTGTTTTTAGGAATAGGTGTTTCTATTTTTGACTCTGCTGTTTATCATTTCAATTTCAGATTTGCCACCTTTATATGTCCAACTCACATGCAAAATGTGCACATTGCCTTGCAGTATGGGCATTCTGTATGCACTTGCATGTGCTCATTGCATCTATAACAAAGACGTGGGCTATTTAATGTTGAGTTCTCTGAGCTGCCTGTGTATTTGGAATACCCAGTGTTATGCTCAATTGTTTGCACTTCATACTTAGTAAGTCTTTTTAATGGGATAGATTGCCTAGCTATTGTCTCTGCTAATCCTGCCTATGCTATGCTGTCTCAAAATCTAGGTCCGGAATCATCAACATTTTCAGCTTTAAATTGTGATCATTTATGACACAAATAAACCGATCATGAAGTGCATCATTCATGAAGTCTTTGAAATCGCACTTCAAGGCTAATGTGCGGATTTGTGTTGCAAATTCTCTAGCTATTTTACCCTGTTCTTGTATGCTGAGATTAAAATGGTATCTCTGCATTATTGTCAAAGGTTGAGAAAAAAATATTCTGTAAGAATTATCAACACTGTCAAAAACCAGCTCATCTGGGGTTACAGCCGTAGATTGAGACTTGAGTCTATCGTACATTTGCAGACCTATTATGGTCATTAGTGTTACTAACTTTACCTCATTTGCAGACCTATTATGGTCATTAGTGTTGCTAACTTTACCTTAGGTTTTTTAATCTGGTTAGCCTGTAGGTAAAAAATCAAATGCTCTTTATAATTTGGCCAGCTCTCAGGTTAAGTCGGATCAAGATTCCATAGGGCTGATTCCTTTAACCATCTTTATTTATGCGAGTCACCGCTCATAATTATTTTGTATTATTGTTGTAGTTGTTTAAAATTGATTTTTATCTTTATTTTATCCGAGTAACCACTCATAATTATTTTTGTTTTAAAGTTACATTATTAAAAGTAACTAAATGAAGCTTTTAAACCACTAGGGCAAGCTTTTGTCACTGTAAACAAAGGCAATCCATTGATTACTCTGTTTGGCACAGGGTGGCACTACTGTATGGGGAGTTTTGCCTTTGTTTACAACAAATTGTGTGCTGGTATAGAGATGGTGATCATATGATGTTTGATGCTTTTGTCACTGTCTAGCAGGTGAAGCTCTCATGATTGGCTGTAGTTTCAAATTGACATGCCTTTACATGTTTCTTTTTAAAAAAATTATCGTAATGAAATTACAGCAAATGTAAAAAAAATTTCAAAGAAAAAAATAAAATAAATATGCACTCACATATTTATTTTAAATGTTTAACTGTTGAAACTGACATATTTTATTATAATTTTTCCAGCTGTGGGAAAAAATTTTCAAATGTCTGACTGCACCAGATCTGTTGTGTTTGGTTAGGCTTACAAGTTCGTTTCCAAACAACAGACACAAAAAGATAACTATTCAGCAATTAATATGTACAATTTATTAGTCCACAAATGTACATACGTTAGTTAAACAAATGAATAAATACAGTTGATACAATTGAATGCTGAGATAGAGCCGAGAATGAATTCACTTCTAGCTAAATGATTAGCATTCCTTGTGAGCTCTGATAAGACTCTTCCAGCTATTATTTAGCTTGCCTTGAATCAGCTCTAATTCGAACTAGTAGTTTTCAGTCCATTGCCTCATATGTGGACATCATGGTAATGAATAGACTATCCTTGCTGATGGCAGAGGGTTTATTGGAGAGCACATTCAGTCATTCAAGTTGATAGAAGTAATTGGTCTCTGCTTTGCCTCCTAAAGGCTGACTATTTAATGGCAGATCCCCTACCCTACTGGAAACATGAAGATTTGGTGTGCAAACCTCAGTGAAGGATTTATTTGGGTAGCAACTGGGTGCTAGCCAATCAGGTAAGGAATCTGGAATAGTCCACTTCTGAAGGCAGGGTAAGATATGACACATACCATAACACATTAAATGAATTTATTAAAAAACATCTTTTTTACTTGAATTTTCATCTAGCTTTATTTCTTACATATTCGTAAATTATTTTTGCAGTGTCAATTCGGCTTAAAATTTCCTGCTGTATACACAGAATGGCGATATTATTTAATTTTCCTTCTCCCGTAATATTCCTTAAATAATTGTTTGCATGCTTTAAAACAGAAAACAATCTTTCTCCTGATGTATTAGATAAGGGAATTGTTAAAAAAAATTTCCCATAATATTTCAACATTCGGAAATGTGCAAAACATTTATTTCTTTGGCATTAAGATGTTAACAAAGAAAATTCATTCTTACCTGTCTCGAATCAAAATATAACTTAGAAAAAAAAAAAACCTCTGGAGATCAATCAGCTTTAGGAAAACAGAAAAATTTATTTACAATATTTTTTTCAAAAGCAGAGTATTTAAATTTAAATCAAATTATTATTTTGGAAAGTGTCGAATTTTTTGTGTAATTAAAAATATATATGTACTTAATTTGGGCTTATTTATGCTATACTAGTTCCACCCCTCCCCCTCGATGTCCAGTTAAAAGTTAGAATCCCGCCAAAACTCAAATAAATCCCCTTCAAAAGCTTACATAATACAGTGTTATAGAAGAATTGATTGTATACAAAAAAAAAAAAAAAACAATTTCCCTCCAATCCTAATGAAGACATTTTAAGACCTCGAGCCTCTTAGAATTTCGGGGCCTTACACAGCCACTTAGTCCGCTTACTGCTTAATCCACCTCTGGGAGAGATAGAAAAAAAAACAGTGTAGCATTAAACAGGAAAACAATTTAGACTTCTTATGTCTGAGATTATTTATAATAGTAATATGAAGGAGAGATTATATAGGAGATAGAAAGTAAATCCAATAATGGATAAATGTAAAATGATCCAATAAAAGGCTTAATAAGCAAACAAATAAATGGTTCTGTAATGATATACCGTTTAATAAAGCAATGGAGATAATGTTTAAGCTATCATAAAAGGGCTCACAATATTAGAAGTGGTTATATATATTCTAACCTGGTCTAGTGCATCCTCACTTCAGAATAGTATATGGTATAAAATAAAACGGGTTCTAGCTCAGTTAATAATTAATAAATAAAATATTCAGCATTAAAATTAAAATGTTTCACTAGCTCAAATTTAAAATACGAATAAGGTTCAGTTTATAAAAATAAATTAAATAAATATTTAATATTTTCATGAGACTTGAAGTGAAAATACAGGTGACAAGATAGATTACATTGAGCAAATATCCCACAGGATACTACCTCAATGGCATAAGAACACTATCCCCCTTATTACTATTTCAAATAACAAACTCATAGTATTCTTATGACTTTAATAGCTTCTACTCACTAAGATTAAGTTAATAATTAAATCTTAATCTTCTATTTGTAATAATCTAGCTCAAATAAAATAATCTCAGGTTCATAAAGTTTATTCTAAGTTAATTTAAAAATACGGTAGTAAAATATGAGAAGGGATTTTATGTCATAATCTACTACACTTAAACTAATAATAATAAATAATAATAATATTCTTCTTGTTTAACAACTACTGGATATCTTTTCTTTTATTATAATTTTATTACCATAATAAAATAATACAATAATTTTATATAATCTTTTATCTTCATGTAATGATATAATAAATACGTGGTAGCATATGATAATCTGATAGACAAAGGATGTGTGGCAACTGATAGCATATAATTCAGTATACTATTGTGATAACTTAGTTATGACCAATAAAACAATGTAAAAATTATAATTATTTAATTAAAAGAATACCAATAAATATTTAAATTCTTAAATAATTCTCTATTTATCTTTTTGTGCAAAATTATATATTTGTTTCAATTGTTATGAATATATCGTGATTTCATGCAGTGAAGTGGTGAAATAAACAATCCAGACACAAAATTTTGAAAAACAAATTTTAACAAAATTTATTAACAACAACAAATAAAATAAACAATTTATATACACTATTTACAATGGATATCCTTATTTTAATCTTACATTTTTATCTACTAAGTTATATAAAAAATAGTTTATAGTTTAGTTATATCTTTATTTATACTTAAGACAAAATAAAAAAAAATGTTACCATTTGGTTTCTCATTATGGTTAACTTATTATAAAAATATTTACTTATTAGCAGAATATTTCATCATTAATATTATTAAACTATCTTATTTTTAAAAGAAACATTCATAGGAAAACATTCTACAAAAAAAAAAAAAAAATTAACTTTATAATGAGTATGGATTTCTCAAAATATTAAAAAAATTTTCATCTTGCAAAGTCAAAGATGTTACATAAAATATTCATCCAAAATTCAGTACTAGATTTTAGTGTTTTATCACATGATGTTTACTAATCATAATATATTCTTATTTAGCCTTACTTTAGTATGATGTAAGTGTAATAATCAATATATTCCTGTTATTCAATAAACAAAAAAAATATACTATGCATATTGTTTATATAATATACTTTGTACTATTGTATTTTAAAAATATGCAATACTTATTTTTCTCCCAAAATAACAATCAAGCATTCAAAAATAATTAACATTTTAAAGAAAATGTCTTTGTTTAGATACTCTATTTTAAAAATTTATATTTCATTTCCGAAATAAATTCAAAATATATTCTATGATTCTTTCCTTTCCTTAGGATACTTTGGACCTTCAATTTTAAGTTATAACATTCTATTCCTTCTAAGCAAATAAACCAATCTTATACAAAAAATGATAGCATAACCTAAGTTCTAAATTATTTACCATTTCTTTTCAAAATAACTTACTGAACGATGCAGTTACATGAAATAAAGATAGCGAAATAGATGCATAGAATTTAAGGAAGAAAGCTAGAGTATCACTCATATCTCAAAAATCATGGCACAGTGCATTACAAGAAAGAGGTATGACTTTTACCTGTCTAATATCCTCTAGTACATAAAAGATGTTAAAGCTATTTCTTCAGCTTTATTAAAACATCAAATATTTAAAGAAATATAAAAAACACTGTCCAAATAAAATGTGTACCAGTCATAGGGCTTTGTTAACTATGCTTATATCAACATAAATACTAAGTATTATTTCTATTCCTTATCATATCCTATTTCTTAAAAACATCATCTTGGTTTCCTGTTCACTAAGTACTTCCAAGCCACTATCTCAACATTATTTCTCAAGATTAACAATAAATAAAATTCATTGATAATTAAACAATCTAGCTGTTCCATAAGAAAAGTCTGTCCACTTCATCATTCTGTATGCTTAATCATATTGAGCCGGTAAAAATATGTTTATCCATCTAACATGAGCTGGAACTCACAAAATGTACTTCAAACCCAGTCAAGCCCAAGATTTAGGTCAGGAACCAGCCTGGATTCGAACCCACTCTCTAAGTCCCAAATCGAACACCTAATGAATAACATAATAGTTATGGCTCATGAGAATTAATCTTAATTCGGCCGACTAGCAAAGCTGAGAAGACAATGGGACATCTATTAATTATGATTATATTAAAATATACATAAGTATGGCTGTAATATATGAGGAAGAAGTGGAGGAAAAGGAATTCGAACTACTCAAATAAGTTAAACAATAAAAGATAGTTTAATATAATGAAAATTTAGCTATATACATTTATAAATTAAGTACATTAGTATGTGCGTGAATGAGCAAGCAGTAGAGAATGATATAGTGTCATTCACACTATTATTCCTCATATGCTCTTTGTTAGCTAAATATATATTACAAATAAACACACATCTTTGGTGGGTCTAGTATTAAAATGCCAATCAGATTAGAAAGAAGTTACACAAAATTGCTATTAACGCTTTGGGTTATGGTTTTGAAACGTGGTGACTAACATATGATTGAGGGGAGCGTTCTGAAATTCATTATACATATGATATAAATTATTTTCGCGCCATTGAGGTCGTGAAAATAAACAAAATACATTTGAAAACATTTGATTATATTTGAATCCATGACAAAATATTTAATGAAAATTATTTTAACAATAATAATAAGACGAACGCTTTATTTTTCCCAAGGCATATAGATACTCTTAAATAGATATATATATATCACGACGGTGAGCTTGTATATGATTGAAATAAACTTAATTAATAAATAGAAGTAATTGGCATATATATATATCTTTTAAACAAAGCTTAATTTTAATATTAGAGCATTAAAACTGGGCCATGAAGCAAAAGAGATAATAATAATAATACGAAGTTTGCGGCGCTGACATAATAGCCTAAAAATAACTAAGAGGAAAAAGGTCGTGCTTCTGGATGAAAAACGAAATGGATGGGCATAGCGTGTGCCAGACTTATGGGATCACCGCCAGTGGCCTTTTTATGCGAAGAAATGGATGGGCATAGCGTATGCCAGACTTATGGGTCACCGCTAGTGGCCTTTTTATACGAAGAAAGAATATGCATAGCGTGTGCCAGACTTAGGGGATCACCGCCAGAGGCATTTTATACGAAATAGATGGTCCTGGGTAGCTTCAACTATCCTCAGGACAAGACTTGAGAAGAAATCTGTGAGTTCGAAGTTGTCGTAACCCCCAGATTAAGAAGCACATATATATATATAAAACACGAAGAGAGGCTAAATGACAGAAACGCAATAATGAATGAATGTTACTAAAAAACATTGAATAAATTTTACAGCTTCAAAATAAATGACCCTTGTTTTGGATACTATAATATGCAATGCAATTATAATATATATATAGAGAGAGAATATTTCATTTACTAAAATATACTTGAAGATTTTATTTAGCAAAGGAAACATTAAGATTTAGATTTCAAATTAATAAAATATACTTTAACAATTGAGTTAGTTAAAGAAACATTAAGATTTCCCCCATCCCTTTTTCTGCTAGTTAAAATAAATCAATCTCACATTCGTTGATTTTTACAATAACTGAAATATTTAAATACAAGATTTGAAATTTTAAGAGTATATAAAAAAAACTAGCAGTTATATATATAAAACAATTAAGTCACCTTATTTTAGAATTAAATAAATAATATTTTATAAGATTTCAAAGCGTTAATTTGTTTTAGCTTTGAATTTACAGTGGTAGAAAATTCAGAGTTAAACAAATATATATTATATTAAAACATAAATAGATTGTTTTAGATTGACATATTAATAAGCAAGCAGATATATAAATCAAATAATCAATAATATAAATAAATGACCCTACCAAAATTAAAGAGCATATAAGAGAGAATTAAATTTAAATAAATTATTTAAGAGCAAATTACATGTTATTTATATATAAAAATGCAAAGTTAAAGAATACATGAGAAAAGATCTTGAGAGATTATTTAGACTAAATTGACTATTAGGTAGCGGCTTGAAATTTACCTTTCAATTTTAAGAGTCCGATTAAAATATTGTCCGTGCACGGTAGTTGAAAATGAAAGTTCTGCCAGCTTCTATTAACATTAAAGTTCTTAATTTCTTCATTTCAGGACAGCAGACAATTACGGTCACGGCGGGTGATGACCCAAAGGGCCGAGCAGAGTGGTGGATCTACTGCTACATCATTTTTTTAGTTTTACAGCAATGTTAACAATCTCTCAATCAATAGTAACTAATTAATAACTAATAACTCAACTAATAACTGGATCAAAATTTAGTCATTTTATACTTTTTCTCTTATCAGTTGTTTTTCGAAGATGCAATTGTTAGATAACGCCAAAAATAAATTCAAATCTATTTCTAGATTAGAAATAGATCTAACAACATGTTTTTAACACAAGTAAATCTAATCTTAATTAATCCCATTTATCTTAAGTAAAACTTTAATTAAAAAATACCTTTCCCAGATTAAAACAACATTGCTTCCAACCCCTAATTATTTTTAGACAATTAAACAACACCTGCATCTTCCATATTGGATTTTATATAAAAAATGTATAATTTATAGAATAACAAGCAATTTGAAAAGAAAAAGCTAAAAACGACATATAATAAAATATTTACAAAAACATCAATATTTTGTTAGTAAGTTTTGCTCCTATGTATATATTTGAGCTGCAACTATAATTTTAATAAGAAGAACTAATAATTAATAAAAAGAATCAATAATAATAAATATTGAAAGTTAAACTACAAATTTAGGTGCTCATCTCAAATATATACATGAAATATATATACTGACAAAAGGAGCAGGAAGGAATATAGGGGTTTGAACACGGGTTAGTAAGTAGAAACATGAAGCACAATCTTAAGCTAAGATTACTGCTTCAATATATAATCTAATCAGACAATATTTGAATATCCTAACATGAAAATTTTAAAAGAATCACATAATTATTTGTTATTATGTTGGCTTATATCACTAATATAAAAAAAAAATCGTCGTATGCATATTTTCAAATCAATCCTATCTCATAATGTTTTTTAAAAATGTTGTATGAAAATGCATTACATATAATTAAAACTTTTACACTTCATTCTTACTATCCATAGATGATCTAAAGAAAACAAAAATATACATTATAAATTATTAATAGTCATTATTATTACCAAGATAACCTTTATCTGGTCATCATATTCAGTAGGCTTCTTCATCCACTAGATACCGATCATTGCAAACATAAAGAAATATACATTCATACACTTTATTTTAAAATATATTCTTATCTAAATTATTAGATTATTCCATTATAAAATTTTATATCATCAACAAATTAATGTTTTATGTTTTCCTAATCTTATAAAAAAAAATTAGATTTAAACTAGGTTAATAAAATAAAAGGAATCAAAACTATAATTACATATTTTCTTGACAATAGTTCCTGATAAGTCCAAAATGTTTATTATTTTCTCTAGAGTTTTAAAATGTTCTCCTCCAAGCACGTTAAAGTTTAAAAGTAAAAATAAATATTAATCCATTTAGTAAAATTTATAGAAAATAATCCTTGGTTTTAGTATTTGGGATGATAATTATTAAATCATAATATTAATTAATCCCGTGAAATTTCTTCAATATTCTCAGCTAATATTCTCTGCGGTGTATCCGATGCATCACTCCATCTAGCTTAACTTTAAAAATATTCGGTAAACTTTTTTACAATATTTCCATGGATCCATTTTTTATTCAACTATGTGTTCACTTTTTTTATATATAAGTTTCCTTCTTAATACATTTAAACTTTCATTTAGTATTTTTATATATATCACTTTTTTCAAAAAAAAACTTCAAGAACTTTTAAACAAATGTTTTCTAAATACATTTTAAACAATTCTAAGACTGGAGGTTTTAATATCAAAAAAACGCTTCAGTAACATATTCTCCTGGGTTCTTTCTTTAACTCTTGAAAATATTTTTTTTTAAAAATGTTACCTTCAGAAAGGATATAACATTTTACTCCTTTTGATATAATATTTTATAAAACGATTCATTACTATTTTAAAACTTCCTGGATAAAGCTTATAAATAATGCGTCACAAATCCTTTTTTAGACGGCATATAGTTTTCCATTTAAGCTTCCAGCACAATGTCTGTATTGTTCTTTTATGAGTTAGAACAGTCCTCTGGTTAAGCATAAATAAAGCTGTATTATAATTTAAACATATTTTATTTCGTAGTATATCCATTTTTCATTGCGAAGTTTAGATCAAATTTCAGATAAAATAATCCTGGCAAGTAACTTTTAAAAATTAGAAAATCATTTTCACGAAGTTCCCAAATATATTATTTTTTTAAAACTCTCTTTTGCAAAATACTTCTAAAAATATCAATTAGTTTTTTGCAAATAAAACTATAAGAAAGTACTAAAAAAAAATTGATTAAAATAAAAATTTTAAAGTACTATCTCTTTGATAGCTACTAATATACCTTTCTCTGGTTTCAATACATTATTAATCTCCCCTGATATCCTGTGCAATTCATATTTATAGTCTGTAAGAATATCTCATTTGATTGGTTGATTCTTACTTTTAGCTTGAGAACAAATTTACATATATTTTTAGTTTTACAGAATTATATTTGAAAATAAAAATTATGATGTAATGAACTTAAAATATTATTTAAAATACTACTTTTAAATCAATTATTACTTTATCAAAATTATTTAAACATTTAAAATAACTTAAAATAATTTTAATAACCTATTCCATCTTTAATATTCAATTTATCTATTTTTATTTAACAAAATATTTAATTTTTTTATTAACTGTATTCGTCTTCATTACATTATTTAAAACATGTTATATGATAGTTAACTTAATATTTATTATTATTTGCTTTTACGATAGGCAATAATTCCATCCAATTCTATAATGCAATCTTTTAAAATATTTTAAACTTTGTTATTAATTCAAACAAGCGTGTGTGTGAAAGTATGTAATATACAAGTCACATGATCAATAACTTTGACAGACGATTTTCAATCTATTTCTCTGCCTAGACTAATAAAATTGATACACTTATTATATTAAATAAAATAATTATAAAAATTTGGAAAAATAATTTAAAATATAGAATTAAATACAATTCTCACCATCATAAAGTTTATTTTTAAAATATATTAATTTTGACTATTAAATATGATTATAAATTTAAATACTGTATTTATTAACTTATCAGTTTTAAACTATTAAAATCGAATTTATTAAATATACTTTTAATATTTATAGCTGTGTTATTTAATATGGCCAGCTTTTACAACCATATGAAATAATATCTTTAACTTTACTTAACTATTTTTAAATGATTTGCTATAATTTTATATACTACGTATTTTCTTTAGCTTCAAATTGTACTTTTATATTATAATTGACAAACCATAATTAATAGATCAAAAGAACATATTCTAAAATTTAAAATTTTTAGTAATTGACTGTTATGAACTATTACTGACCTATAGAAAAGGGCACAATATATATATATAAAGTACTTTTTTAGCTAAATGGTGTGTTATTTTTGCTTACTTCTCAATTGAAATATTAAAAAGATCAACTGGTTTAAATAGAACTGATGAAACACAAAGTATTTCAGCCTTTTGGAGAACACTTATTTTATCTCTTTCTTCTAATATAAACTTGAAAACAATTAGTAAAACTAAGGAAATAAACATTTTCTAATTCACATATTCTGTATGCTCCATCTCATTTTTTACTTCACTCGATCTCATTACTATTTGAGAGCTAACAGTTTTTCTTTGAAAATTTAACCTTGATAATGGCAGATGCTATTTCATCAAAATGTTGGAAAGTAAGCAAAAATAACACACAGTTTAAACCAAAGACTGCTTAATTTACATCATATAGTTGTGAGAGAGTTAGCATATCATTGCTATTGAGTAGCTAATTATAATGTTAAAAAGAAATGATTAAAGATAGACATAAAATAATAGCAAGAAAGAGCAAAATAAAAATAAACACTATAAAAAAAAAAACAAGAAATGGAAACAATATCAAAACAAATGGAAGAAAAGATAAAAAATAAAAAAATCATAAAAAAAAAGACAAAAGAAAATAAGTAAGATTTAAAAAAATATTTTTAAAAAAAATTAAGCAAGATAAAAGAAAATATTAAAGAAAATAGAAAAAGTACAAGAAAAAACAAGACAAAGAAGAACTTTAAAGCTAATAAAAGAAAGATTGCAGGATTATTCCTCATTTCAAGAAAATGTAGAGGGAGAAATGAAAAATGTAAAAAGAGAATATTCAAAGCAATATGGAAGTAGAAACAATAATGATTACTGAAAAAATTAAAGTTAAAATTCAAAAGACATTTCCTCCTGGTTGACAATATTTAAATTTTGAAAACCAAACATTGAAAGATTATAAAAATATGTCGGATTACACAATTCATAAGGATGTACTTTTAATTTTTTATTTTTATCTCGGAGATAGAATGCAGTTTAATAGAAGCTAAATGATAAAAAATAAATTACATTAGTAAGATTTACAATGTTTATGAGACTGAAGTTGTTGATTCAATACATAACCATAAAGGTGAACAACATTGTGCAATTAGGACACTATATATAAGCTAGATCAGGTTCAAATTAAAAGATAAATAATATACAAATTACCAATTAAAAAAAAAATGCAATACAAGCATATAAAAGAGAATTGTTATAAACAACATCTAGATGATGAAAATTATTTAGAAATTTGTGTTAAAATAACTATATAATTATAAAATATGCACTTAAACAAAAACAATAAAGAATATAATGTAACAGGGCAGGTATAATCAAACCCTGTTGCAATAAATAGACAAATACGTATTCGTATACTTAACGATATTATTATAGAAAATATTGCTATTAACAAATCTAAAATTTCCAAGTCGATTTATAATCAACGATCATTTATATAGTTGTGTTGTATTACAGACTTTTTTTTTTAATGAGGAAAGCTCATAAAAGAGGGATATGGGGAGTATACACGTGCACAGATTTTTTTTTCTTGTTGCCAAACCTGGCTATACACATTGCTATGTATATGTGTGTTTAAACAGTGGAACATGAATATTCATAAGATTGAAAAGAAAAAAAAAATGTTTGATAAACTTTGAGAAAATATTAAAAGTTAAAGAAACCAATTGATTTATAGAACAATAAAAGTGCCTTTTGCAAAATCTAGGAATGTTGAATACTAATTAAAAAAAATAACGATTGTTAAAATAATAAAAAAAGGGTCTAAAAAGCTTTTACGGCGAATACCAACGAAGGCACATGGAATGCTAATGGTAATAAAAGAGAAAAAAATGAATGAAAAGAAAGATTTAAGAGAAGGGGCGGAGCTGGCAATTCTTGATATAAAAAAAAAAAAAGAAAAATTTTAAAAAGATTATTATAAATTTGGTCGTGAAAAAAGCATGCTTATTAGACGTATATATATAAAAGAAGAAAAATCTAGATCAGCGTTATATATTAGTGAAATATGGTTATACTGGGATAAAAACTTCAATGTGCGGGGTGTCCAACCCCCTCCCCTGAATGTATAGTAGCTGCTGGTGTCTAAGAAAAGATGTCATGCCTGAAAGATCGCCTCAATAAAACAATAGTACTGGACTGTCGTGCTATTCGTCGGAAAAAAAACCAAAAAAAAAAAAGAAACAAATAAATAGAATTCAACCCAAGTGGAATCTAAACTCCAAAATTTGATTCGTCGTCCAAAGACCGGAGATTCTCCTTTACCAGGTGGATTCAATCATTTCCCCGGAAAAACACAGGTACTTTTTCTGTTTACATATATATGTATGACTTACTAGTAAGCTAACTTAATTAACTCTCCACACTCAAAGTATATATATTGACTACATAATCCAGAAAAACTGTCAGTTGACCTAATTATGAACCCTTTTTTTTTTACTTGTACGGAAAGTTTTAAATTTATGTGTTATTATTATCAAGCATATTAATCCTTTCATGATTAAACTCTTGTAATATACATGTTATAGCGTGTTTGTGAGTATGGATTTTGGTAAATACAAGAAAAAAGGAAACTAACAAAGAAAGGAAAGAAAATCTAGAAGCACGGAAATAATAAGTTATAAAAAGAAAAGAGGGAAATCAATCTATTAGTACAATATGTCTATCATGTGATTTAAAATAAGATTAATGAATATCGTGAGTATGCGCTAACAAAAAAAAAAAAAAAAACTATTAAGAATATTGAATGAAAGAAGTAGAAGTGTTATTGATTTACATAAATATTTGTGCAAATAAACATGTATTAAATAGTGAATTGGTTTTTGATTAAATTAACATAGGTTAGATCTACTCCAGATAATTTTACCACCCGTCCTGAGAAAGCTAGCCGAAGACCGGGTCATTTTTTTTATATCGTATTATATATATACTTCATATTATCCAGTATAATTCTTACGTATGGGTAAGATTGGTGCTTGGAGTCTTTATTTAGATATCTATAAATATACTGTTGTGTAATATCGAAAGTAATTATATCTGCATAGGATATCCGAAAATCAAAGCGATAATATAAAGATCGCATTTTATAAAACGGATAATAATACGATTCGCAGTTGATTGTTTGTTTTTTTTTTGTTCTCAAGCGTATATATATACACTCATACTCGCGAAAAGACGAGTACTTCAAACATGATAAGGAAATGGAGTGGACCCGTTACAATAAAGAGTTCTTATGTTGTTTGAAACTTAAAATTCTTTATATATTGTAACGAGACAGCGTTACATCAATATTAAATCCAGAAAGCATCAAGAAATACACACACCAACAAGCAACCTAAAAACGCATAACCTCATTATCGTAATTTAGAATAGTTTCCTTCATCGTATAAAATATATGTATAAAATACCGCTGTAAAACACACCCATAAAAATGCAGATCGTAAACGTATAAAGTAAATGATTAAAGCTGGTAAATAATAAATGGAGTTTATTCCTTAAATAATAAAGATAATTCACTTGCATAAATAATAAGTATAATTCGTAATCTTAAATAATAAATATGAGTCAATTTGATAAATAATAAATATATAATTGTTATCTTGAAATGATAAATATAATTCACGTTTAAATATAATTTGTTTCTTTAACATGATAAATATAATTTGCCGTTAGAAATCAAAATTCGCTTTCTTAATTAAAATGTATAATTGTCCTTCAAAAACGCCATGGGAATTTAACAGGGGATTATTTTAGAAAATCATTTAAAATACGAGTAATAGAAAAGATTTAATGAAATGATAAATGCTCGACTTCTAATTTTAAAATAGCATGTATTGTTCTAATAAAAAAAAACACACACACACGCATGCATTAAAAATGTGAAAGAATAAGATTGATTGCGAAACGAGATTGCCTCAAAATAAAGATTGCCTGTAGCAAAAAAGAGAGTGAGTAATGCTAACGCGGACCTGAACGACAACTTGAGAAACAGGGAACTCTGGGGGTAGATTGGATCCCAAGATATGGACCAAACCTTTTAAATACACCTCAAAACCTATTAGAAAGAAAAGATAGAACAGGATTCTAGATGCTATTCTACATAGATATCCCTGTCCTATTGATATAGTGATATTATTACGCGATCATTACTGTTGTTATTATCACCTGCTCATCATCCGACGCTTATGCCATTGGCGTACCACGGCATGGGTCTGAAGTGCCTCAACGAATTCCTCGGCATTAAAGATGACTATTCCGAAATTAATACCAAGAGCGTCGATCGTCATGAGGGGCTAATAAACCTCTCAGTGACTGATCGGCGCTCCGCTACCAAAATCTCCAGGACTATGCAACTCCGATAACATCGTGTTTCGTGAATGCTCCAGCTGATAATATGTTCCGCAAAATTCCCACGTGTACCAGGATCAACCGATAATCGCCGCAACCAAGATAAAACCTAGGTAAATATGTTTATATTAAATCACTCACTCAATCTAGAACTCTTACAGGCAATCTCGTAAATAACCTACCTAATTTGTACAAATCAAACTTGAACTTTCCTCGTCTGATAATTTATCGTATAACAGAACTTTATTCACATGAACTTTAAACTTAAATGAAAGTCAGGATAGAGAATTATTTAATCCATGAAATGAACTTTATTTCGCAATGCATACTTGTATTTATTAATTATGTTTCTCTGAGAGCGTGTTTATGTGTGTGTGTGACTACAAAAGGTTAACTTAACAAAATTAATATCTTAATAAACTTGTTCATTATATAATCAATTCGAGCATTTATCAAATCATTTCACACGATTCAAATTCTTAATTTATACTTGTTATCATAGTTATTGTTTAAAATTAGATAGATTCGTCATTTAGATTTAGATTAATATTTGTTTTATATTGTTTTATGTATCAACATCGCGCCGTGAGTCACGATGTTTTCTTTAGTATGTAATCTAGTTAAGATAGTCTTAAGAGAGGGCGGGTCTATGAAAATAAATGTCAATAACTTATGTTGTAAGCAATAAAGCGGGGGATGATTTATAAGCCTTGTGTTCGGGCGTAAACGAACAGATTGATAGGTCAGCGGTGACCAATAAACGGCCTTCCTGCCGTGATAGACTTAGTAAAGAAACATGCTGATTTTAATTAGCGGTCAATGCGTCTTCTCCGGGAGGAGTCTTGTTAGGGACAATCGTGTAGCGACCCTGAGTCATCGGATTGGTCCATGCTGAGAGTATCGAGTTAGCGGGCGGGGTTTGACTTCGGAATCGTTTTGACATAATGTAAGGTGATGCGAGTAGTTAAAACACTTAAATAATCGTATCTGGCGCCCTCTTATGTGGATTATAAACAACTGTCGATGTAAGAAAAAAAATAAAGCCTTACGCTGTGTCATGTTAGTTTCGAAGCCGTAATCTCTTGGTAACCGTAGATCTCTCGCAAGAAGAAAGCGAGGGGGGTTACGTTACAATATATATAAAAATAAGTAGAAAAGATATTTATAAAAAGTTTGACATTTAATTAATGATGTTTGGCAAGAATTTCTTGTTGAGAGGAAGTTAAGCTATTTATTGGGTATATTTCTGGTTATAGACATGACAGTTAATCTAAATATCCAAGTTAGTCATTTATATATGCTGGAGAATTCATGTAATCATGTTAAGATTATTAGAAATTCTGTATTGGGTGCTACAAAGATAGTATATTATTGAAGAATTATTAGAAGTCTCATACTAGGTTCTATAAAAAAGTTATTTATCAAACATTTTATTCTTGGTAACTTATTAATATTTCCTGAAAAATTTATCAGAGGTCTCATTCTTGGTCATATACTAACATGAAGAGTAGACTCTTGCTGAACCCAATCTATAAGCAACAGATATTGCCAGGTTAATTGAAGATATATTGTAACGGTCAGATTGGTACATTGGCTCAACAGATTGAGACTCCAAACGAAAAAGAAACAGGCTGACCAAGTCGGGATGGTGACATCCTATGTCTGATCATACCTCAACTCTCACTCGTGCTTCCAAATCCAAATGACTTGCCTGAGGCTACACTCGATACTTCCTTGACTACGTTCCATTACTAACAAATTGGTAGAATATGAGACTTATCCCTCCTAACTAATACTAAATGACTTAACTAGTGATTCATAAAGACTATGAGCAAGGATTGAGACTGAGATATGATATATTTTAGAAAATTTAATATATAAATTCATAATTAATAAAACAAAATGTATATAATCTATCACACGCAGGTGAAGGTATATAGAATTAACAGGTTAATAATTGAGCTTTATATGAAGGGAAATAAATATACATTCATGATACAGAGTAGCAAATATTAAAATTCAGGTATATAAATGATTCACACACAGGTGAATGTTATTTTACATATGATTAATATTTTAGCTTTATACAATAAAACAAAATGTTATAGTGGCTAATTAACCTTTACGTTGCCATTTCCCCTTTAATTATGTAGGGATGAGTAAATATTATACAAAGTTATGCAGAGATTTATGCCTAGATATATTGCCAAGGACTTAGAAAAAATAGTGCAGTCAAACTAACTGGGGTATATTACTTACTAATAAAGTTTACATCTAATTTATGATACAAATTAATCAAGTTAATCCAGATTCTGGCTTGGATCAAGGCCAAAGTTATTTAATAAGGTGGGTAGAACTGATAGTGCAGGGTCACTTCAGATTCTATGGCGTATCAAATATATTAATAAAAGAAGGGTGTCTCGAAGGTGTGCTCGTAAAGATTTATTACCAAGTAATCGGTTCTTTTGTACTGCACTACTTGCTATACTAATAAAGGCTTCTTTAGTCCAGAGGATTGAACAGCTACTTCAAGGATGAGACTCTTTGGTCTCTTTCAAATATGAAAATACAAATGACTTGGCTATCCGAACTAACTGGCACAGTTTGACATTAAATCAACCCCAATGCAGACACATACATATGTAGAGAATAGAGCAAGAAGCTAAACATTATTTGCTAATGAGCATCACATTCACTCCGCGAATCTAATATAATCATTTTAATTCCTTAAATACACAAAATACGGAGCGTCTAGCAGCGTTACTGCCATTTATCAATTCTGCAATAGCATATAATAATTATACTATAGGGAAATACTTAAAATCTGGCTTAAGAGTTATCTGTATCACTTAAGACATATAATTACAGATTTATAGTATATTTTAGGAGTTATTACAGATCAAAATATTCATTGCACATATACTGTAGAAAATTGCTCTCACTTAAAGGCAAATAAACATTATTTATAATTATTTATTAGGCCATGTTATAGATAGCAATATTATTACTGGTGCAGAATATTAAGTACAGAAGGGAGTTTGTCTGTTTCCTTTAGAGCAAATGAGCACAATGAGAGCATATAGGTATCTCTCCGAGAATTAATAATTCACCAAACTTCATTCTGATTACTTTAGCATAAATCAAAGATAACTATGATAAAGAATGGCTTAAGATAACCTCTAAACAATAAATAAGAAATCAATATACTTATCACTCAAATTTTAGGGTTCAAACATTACATATTAAAATAAATATATTGTATGTGTGTGATTATTATAATGATAATGATGATCAAGCAAGATTTGATAAAGTGACTGCTTTAAAATAAAGATACATAGCAGATTTACATTTACGTAGCAGAGTTATACAGGAAACATAATGTGTGCTAGCTTGATAGTTGCTTTAAAGAATAAATGGTATTTTATCATGCTTTGCCGTAATTCTCGAGAGGGATTCTAGTAGAAGTTCATGTAAGAGTGGCTTCTCTGAGCATGATTCCTATTTTCCATGGACAGACATGAATCTGGCTTTTCTTGCTGTCTGACGCCATTTAGTAGATGTGGCTTCACCATTTTAATGCGGCTTATTAGATACCATTTGCTTTCAGATGGGATGGCTTCTGGATATGGTTCCCATTATTATCTATGCGGCTGGCTTATACTTATAGGGCAACTTGCTGGTTCTTGGGCATAAGACAACTGCTATTGTTAACATTTGTAAAAGCTCTAGTGGAAGATAAATGGCAGCTCTATCCTCCACTAGCTGATGATTTTCATCTTAGCAACAATAATATCTTTTTAATAAAAAAACTTTAATATTCTATCTGTGATATATATGGTACCTCGTATATATCCTTTGTATATATATATATCTTTTAATAATAAAAAGTGCAAGTTTTTATATCTATATTCAACACACACCCCTATTTCTTTCCTGCACTTACTACGTCACTTGTTTACTACTTTGAACCTTGTGCTCTCAATTATCTTTTATCGCCTCTAAAGAAACTCTCCCAGGGTCCCTCCAAATAGTCAGGTCAGGATTTACGGCCAATTGATTTTTAAATTGACCTTTTAACTATAAGGCTAATTAAGTTAAAATGTTATTTTGGTCAAATGCGAAAACTTTTAAACAACTTTAAGTCTGCAGTTTTAAACAAAATCATAAACCTAAAATAACTTTAAGAAAATGCTAATTTAGTCAATCTTTGACTAAAGCATAATTTTAAGCAAGTTTTAACTCGTAAACAACTTTACCGTCGGCACTTCTAACAGAAAATAAACTGGAAATAATTTTAAGTAATGCCAATCTGGTCAATCTTTAATGAAATATTACTGTGAACAAATATTAACTCGTAAACAACTTTACCATCTGTACATTTAATGAAGGATAAACTTGAAATAATTTTAAAAGAATATTTAAGACTAATATTTTAAATAAATGATTTTTTATTAAGTTTAAATATAATTCTATATGTAAATTCAAGCTGCATAGATAGTTAGTTAGCCACAGTTTTAATAAATGGAGGGCTATATGTGCATATATATTATTCTTACTGGTATCTATATTGCAATGAAATAGGCACTTATACAGGAACATATTCTATAATTCTTTAAGAGCACAAGTTCGGAGTTCTGAATTAAAGAAATACATGTAATTTGGAATGAAATAACGTACAAATAAATATACTACTATGACTATAGTAAGTGAAACAGGTGGATCTTTAGATCTGACTGTTTCAATATATAATATTTATAAAGCATCCAAAATTAACAAACTTTTGATGAGAGAATATTGTTAATAAAATTTTAATTCATTCACAGGTGACTGCTGCTGATGAAGACAAAGTAGAGGTTATATGTGTAAAATTTTATAATATAGTACCATTTGAAATGGCATTTTAATACCTCAAAAGATAAATATTATTATGTCATCTTTGACAAAAAGGTGAAAGTCATAATCCTGATTCATATTGTAGTGCTCACAGTTTTCAAAATATGAAAAAAAAAAATGCAACAATAAATATTGTGATCCTCATTAAAATTGTTTGACCTGGGGTTTAGATAAAACTACTAATACAAACCAGGGTATATTTACTAAATCTTAATAAATGCAGTCAATTATATCAGCACAGTAATATATTAAAATGTAATGAATACATATCAAAGATTTTAAATAATCTTTCTCCAATAAAAATAAAAACAATTTTGAAAGGCTAGTCTCCCATAAAATGAAACTGTTAAATTACTCAAATAAAACTTTGAATGATAATGATGCATTAAAAATTGAGATGCATTATTGTGACAAAGCTTAAAATAAATCAATTATGCTTACTTAGAATAGAAATAATACTTCTTAAAGAGAACTATAATTTTAAAAGATGGAATTAATAATAACCATTATTCACATGAAATGAAAAGCAGAATAATTGCCACAACTAATGCTACTTTACTGCAAAAGCATAAAGATTTGATGAAGCAAAATAAAAATAGAATAGAATAATAAGTCAACAAAAACCACCATGTAAAGTTGAAAACTTTTCAAAAAGATGAAAATGGATTGAGTGGTAATAATTTTTTCCCCCATGAGAAGAGGGAAATTGGGACATGATAGCCTGCATGTCATTTTTGCAGTAATGAAAATTAAGAATTTTAATGTGCAAAATAATAAATTCAGTGTATATAATAGTACAGGTGGAATGAAATGTATTGAAATATTCTAGCCAAATTTGCCTATTTATTTATTTTGTACTATCTTTATCATTTGTGACATATGTATTTTTAAAAAAAATCAATTTATTAAGCTTCATAATTCTTTAAACATAGGAGAAAAAAACAATGTAGACTACACACATCATCTAATAGAGAGTTCATTTTTTTGTCATGTTGATAAATATGAACTGCTTCAAGTCAAGTAATGTTTTTTTAAGATTTTTTTTTTTTGTAAAACACATTTTTAAAAAAAATGTACATAATTTATAGAGAAAAAAACCTGTAGATAATTTACATGAACTGAACAATTTAAAAGTAATTGATGGATACTTTAAAGATAAGTACAGATATTATATTTCATTCTCTTTATTCGAATAAATATTTAACATCATTGCAGAATACAGTTCAAGAAACACCTTTTGAACTGGCTGCTTTAAATTTGGACTTTTACATTTATTCACAGGGGGCATAGCTGAAATTACTTAATATTTGGAAAAGTGATTTGTTATATTTAATTTCAGCTAAGATTATGCACTGGGATTATATTTTAGATATTATTTTATATTTTTAATATTAAAACGTATACTACAACAAAATTTCTCAATAAATTATTTAAAATGTCTTCTTTAAAAAAAATTAAAAATTTGTTAACTGTTAATGGAAGCAAATGTATATAAACATGTTTATTCCATATACAAATAATTGTGTGTGTGTGTGTGTGTATAAATTGCTCAATGCTGTTACTATTGTATTTTTGCATTTTTAATTTATAATTTATCAGTTATTATTAAATAAATATTTGAAAATAAATTATTACGTAATCAATTATTAATTTTGTTAAAAAAATTCCCTTCCAAAAAACATCTATTTCAACAGATTAGACTAAATCTGAAAATGAAATTAGAGAAATTATCGCTTTTCACAATAGAAATGGCTATAAAAAAAAGTTATTAATGTTAAATTTATTCATAAATTGTTAATTTTGATACAAGTTTTTGGATAGATTTGTTAGCAGTTTATATATTAAATTTATTAAGTGCAAACAGTTGACATAATAATTACATTAAAGGCTAAAAACCTTCGGCAGATGCGTTTTAAAAACGCTTATGTGACAGCCAATCAGATGTAACAATGACTGCATGTGGAACCCTTAATTCTAAAACACAAGCCAAAACATCTGATTGGCTGTCACATAAGCATTTTAAAGCACATATGCCAAAGGTTTTTAGCTTTTAACATTATTATTAGTAGTTTATGTAAAATCTTGATAAAATTTTGATTAAAGGTTTTTAGCCTTTCACGTTATTATTAGTAGTTTATGTAAAATCTTGATAAAATTTTGATTAAAGTACTTTAATCAAAATTTTATCAAGATTTTACATAAACTACTAATAATAACGTGAAAGGTTAAAAACCTTTGGCAGATGTGCTTTAAAATGCTTATGTGACAGCCAATCACATGTTTTGGTTTGTGTTTTAGAATTAAGAGTTCCACGTGCAGTCATTGTTACATCTGATTGGCTGTCACATAAGCGTTTTTAAAGTGCATCTGCCGAAGGTTTTTAGCCTTTCACGTAATTATTATGTCAACTGTTTGCACTTAATAAATTTAATATATAAACTGCTAACAAATCTATCCAAAAACTTGTATCAAAATTAACAATTTATGAATAAATTTAAAATTAATAACTTTAAAAATGTTTAAATTATTTTTAATTTTCTTAGCTTTATTATTTTTGTTATATTAGCTTTATGGAAGATATATTTTAATTTAAACATTATAAACTGAAGTCATTAAGCCTGCATTTTTAATTGTCATTGTCACTGTTCCTGGGAAGATATTTGGCTAAGTTAACTTTTTTGGACTATTTGAATCTCTACTGCTCTGTGATCATAAACTAGATTATGAGCCATCATTTCATGCATGAATAAAGACACAAAGATTTCTTGCTAATTTAGAAAGATACAAATTACTGCTTAGTTTAAAATTTTACTACAACTATATGAAAATTTTCTTCAATATTTTAAAATTATTTACAATCTACAGTAAACTTGCCAAGATTATAAACTCTATTTGTATAACAAACTTTTTGAAGAGGTAAGCTATAAAATCCTAAAAATAAAAATGAAAAAACAAAATCCTATTAGCAGAGTTTCAATGCAGAACAATTTTTATAAGAAGACTTAATTTGAAATTCAAGTACTAATAAATACATGTAGAAACAGATTCTTATTCATTCAAAACCTAGTTTTTAAAAAAGCTCTGTTATATATATGTTATTTTAATTAATAATTTTCTTTATTTATATATCACTATTGTAAAATTATGTTCTAAACATTTATGAAATTTATTTATTTATTTACTAAATAATATATTTTGTTTTTTGAATAAAATATATTTGAATCATTCTGTCAATACTAATAATTAAGCTAATATTATCAAAACTGATAACAGAGTAATAATTTATTCTTGCAAAGATTTTTAATAAGTTTACCCAGTTATAATTTCTGTTCAACAGATTCTGTAAAGTTACTTTGTAATAATCCTTTATATGTGCTAAATACGTGTGTATTAGAAAAATCTGATCAAATGCGTATTTTTATTGAAACAGGAAAAGACTGAAAATGTTAAAGTAAATTAAATATGTGCATGTATAAATGCAATGGACATATAAAATTGCTATGAACTAATTAGGTGAAATTAATTTGAAGATCAGCAACTCTGATTAAATATCAAATAGCCCTATAGCAAATTTAAAAAAGAAAACGAATTAACTAAATATATAACAACTTATATTATATATTTATAAAACAAAAATGCAGGTTAGAATGTAATAACAGGGATACTATCATGTGGTACTGGTTGAGACCCTTGAAGAACAGATGTGTTTCTTCCACAGGCATTTACTGTCAGCCATGCCAATCTGGCCTCTCCGAGAACTATTCTCTGGATTTTAAAATTCCGGGTCTGCAGTATCTAGTTGCAGGGCCCACATAAATTAACTGCCTCAAACCCATGTAAATATATGTTATAACTTTGTATATTGAAGAGAGAAGAAAATTTCTAATAAACTATTTAAATATTATGGAGTATTTATAATTTGATTGCTGTGCAGCCTGAGCTTATATCAATGTCATTTTTATTAATTTGCAATCCAGCTGTGCTGTAACTTAGTCACCACTGGACATAGCAACTGGCGCAGTTATTGTGAACGAACTCTGATGGTTGAAATACCATCAGATTAAGCAATGGGCAGAAGTAAAAATCCTAGTTAATTAACTCATGTAAGCGAACTATTCATTTCTTGTAAACAAGAAACAATTAAAGTGATTAATTATATATACTGTAATGCAGCTGGCAATATCAGAATTTGATGTTGCAGAGGCAAGTGAATGGCCCCTCTTCATCCAACAAACTGAAAAATTCCTGGTCATTAATAAAATAAAAGATGACAAAATTAAAACTGCAACGTCATTGTGCAACACAAGAAAAAGCGTTATTCAGATTGCTAACAGACTGGTTGAACCTAAAACCCTGGAAGAACTAATGTTTCAGCAGCTCAAAGGGAAATTGGCAGAGTACATCAACCCTCATGACTCTAGACACATTGCCAGACTCCATTTTAGAAACCGCCATCAAGGAAAGAACATGCATATTCAAGAATATGACATGGCCCTGCAAGAATTGGCCAAGAACTACATCTATGAATCATACCTGGAGGAAGCACTCCTTGAACAATTTCTATGTGGTATGACCAGCGACACCTTGAGACAACAGTTATTGGCAGACAGTGTCATCAACTACAAAAAAGCTATCAAGCGAGAGATAGCCCATGAGCTCATGGCTAGGTAAGCAAAAAAATTCACAGCCATCAAATAATCAGACAGCGATCCCTATAAAATAGCCAAGGTTGATAATTTGGAAGCACAGCCTAGTAAATTCAAAGCAATATTGTTTTTGCTATGAGAAAATAGGACACAGGTCCATGGAATAAGTTTATAAAGATCAACAATGCAGAAAGTAAAAAAATTGGCCATTTAGAGAAAATGTGCCAAAAAAAAGAAATCTGTTGATTATTCAAAGTGAAAACCACCAGGAGCACCTTACTAAAGACAAACCTATTCAAGAAAAGTTTGTTCGAATAAATGTGTCATCTGACCAGGATCACAAAATTGAAATGACATTAAAAATCTTCAGAAAACCTGTTCTTATGGAAGTAGACAATGGTAGTGGAGTATTCTTGATCTCTCTTATGGACTGGAAAACCATCATGGCCAACATGACACATCCCTCGAAGATACTAAAGCCAAAACTAAAAGCTTGTTACATAAAAGGTAACACCATCAACATTAGAGGCCAAATCCAGGTTCCTGTCATGACTAGTAATGCCAAGAACTGTAAACTACCATTATACATAGGCCATGCCAATATAAACCCTCTCATTGGCTGTAAATGGTTCAGAGAATTGGGAATTAAATTACATATTGGAATAAAATTAGACAAAGTGGTACCAACTAAAAGGGTTAAGTGACCCATTGAAGTCAAAAATAAATTTTCACCGAATGACCAAGTTTGGGTCAAAAATAATCAAGATAAAAAGTGAATCGTGGAGTAGTATGTCACCTGAGCAATCAAGCTATTGCTGTCCGGATGGCAGCTGGGAAAGTACTTCATAAGCATATTAACTATGAAAGAATAGCAGCAAGTTTACTTTCGAAGTTAAATCGAAAGCAGAAATGGAAAAACTACAGACCAGGAATAACTCAATAAAACCTCCCTATGGGTATAATTTTGCAGCATTACAATCCAACACCCCACTACGCCCTAGGCATGAGAGGAAACCCACCGCCCACTTTGGCGACTATGCTCTTAATTCAGAGAGCAGAAAATAAAAATCTCTGAACTGGGGGGAGGTGTGCTAGATACGCATGTATTAAAAAAAATCTGATCAAATGCGTATTTTTATTAACACAGAAAAAGACTGAAAATGTTAAAGTAAATTAAGTATGTGCATGTATAAATGCAATGGACATATAAAAATGCTATGAACTAATTAGGCGAAATTAATTTAAAGATCAGCAACTCTGATTAAATATCAAATAGCCCTACAGCAAATTTAAGTAAATGCCATTGGAAAATACGGATTAGATTCCTGATAAGAATTATCTGAAAAAAGAAAAAGAATTAACTAAATATATAACAATTTGTATTATATATTTATAAAACAAAAATGCAGGTTGGAATGTAATAACAGGGGTACTACTACTTGGTACTATTTGGACTCGAACCAATTAGATTTATTAAAAAGAAAACTTGAGCGATGATTTTCATCAGAAAGTGGAAGAGAAAAGCATTAGCTAGTTGACCCCCTTGAAGAACAGATGTGTTTCTTCCACAGGCATTTATTGTCAGCCTTGCCAATCTGGCTTCTCTGAGAACTATTTTCCGAACTTTAATTAATATTCCGGGACCGCAATATCTGGTCGCAGGACCCACATAAATTAATTGCCTCAAACCCATGTAAATATATGTTATAACTTTGTATATTGAAGAGAGAAGAAAATTTCTAATAAACTATTTAAATATTATGGAATATTTATAATTTAAATTGCCGTGCCGCCTGAGATTATATCAGTCATTTTTATTAATTTGCAATCCAGCTGTGCTGTAACTTGGTCACCACTGAACATAGCAATATGTGTAATATAATTACGGATTGTTAATATATATATATTGCTTTATTACTAAACCTATCTTAGTTCTTTTAAAACTTCTATATTTTTATGTGATGTTGTGTGGCCATTGATTGGATTTTACAATTAGTAAATGTAACATTACATATACATTCTTAATTAATTGCTAAATATATTAAACCAGGCAACTTTTCAAAATTGTGCTGCCTTATTCAACTGCTTCAGATTACTGCAGTAGTTAATTAGTTATTGGCTCTACCATAATCATCTGCTTATCAATTATACTTTCTATTGCATAATTTTCTTGCCAACATCAAAGACTATTAATATTTTTTTGGAACACACACCTCTCTTGATAGATATAGCATTAGATTTATTTCCATAGTTGGGTGCTATACTAAGGCTATCAACAAACTCCACAGTGGCTGTTAGTGTTGGACTTTAGATATAAAGTTCAATTGTGAATAACAAATAAACATTGACCAACCAAGAGTTCCTGCTGTTTTGTGAGATAGGATGTTAATTCATCAGAAGCTGGACAGTCTTTCCAAGCCAAAGGTTTTTTTTTTCTCTTTTACTTCTACAATCACTTAAGTTATTGTAAGGCCTGGTCATTGCAAATCTCTCATGTCATTGAACATTTTCTTACAATGTTATGTTTGTGAAACACTTCCATCCTTTAATAACACGGCATTTCTGACTCCTACTCTCTTTTTCTTCCCTTTATTTTTTATTTAACTCAAGCCCTCAAGAATTAAGAAAGCAATGGTAGGGATAAGCTTAGTGAGCTAGCACTCCTCAGTTGTGATCTTTGTGCAAATCACTAATGAATTGGTTTGAAATTGGATTTAAGTGAAACAGAAATTTGAACAGGCAAAAAATTATACAATGAGGCACCTCAATTTAGGGATCTCCCTGCCATGAATGTCGAAGTTGTAGAAAATATGGGCTAAAAATTACCTGTCACACACAATCTCATCTCTGGCAGGCTCATGAATTTAATTGTTTTTCTAATTATAGATACATGGAAAGTGCAAACATTACTTTTCAAGACTATAATGTAGGACTATAACTTGTGGTTAAGAAACTGTAAATGTTTAAGAATTGATATAACTGCTCTTAATGAAACTTATCTTTCAGCGGTAGTTTATTAAAACAGAAGGATGGATACAAGTTTTTTTTGCAAAGGTAGATCAGTCAGTGAAAGAAAAATGCATGATACTGGATTTTCTGTAACACCTAATTTAATATCTTTTATCGTTGAACATGGCTAGTTTGCTGTTAACTGAAAAGAGACCTTTGGATTCTTCTTTGAGGCCTTAAAGGAGCAAAGCATAGTAAATTTCCTAATGGGCACTCCATAAGTTCTTGTCATTGCAGTTGTTATTGCTCATGTAGTATATCTACATTGCTGGGCTGTTCACCAACATGCATTAGCCAGTAAGGTGAGTTTAGTAATTGGCTTTTTGCCTCTGAGTTTAAGATCAAGAAACACCACAGTCTTTTTTCTCAGTGGCCTGACAACTCAACTGAAATATCAGTTGAATTTTCTTGAAGGCATTATGAATGTGAATGAAAAAGAAAATTGTAATAGGTATTTACAATCATGAGAAAAGAAAATTATTATCCATATAATCAAGAGGCTGTAAAATTGACTAGCTAAGGCAGCAGTTGGTGGACAAAGGCAGAGAGTGTAAAAAATATCTGATTGTGGACCCAGGCTGTCATTTGATGACTTTTCATTTAGGTATTTGCAACTGCAACTTTCCTTCAAGTGAAGGAAGTTTGCAAGAATTGGAAAAACTTTCATATTAAATGAGACATTAGAAGAAAAGGTGAAGAGATAATGAATTTAAAAAATGGACAAGTATGTTATTACAAAGGCACAAACATTGGAAGTATGAATAGGATTCATTATAAATAAAAAGTGGAAAACAAACTTGCGGAGGCTGATGGTGTATGGAGCAGAGTGGCAAAATTGGTTATTCAGCTTAATAGCAGATATCAAATGCATATAATTCAGAGTTATGTCCCAACAAGTTTTCATAGTGATGAATTAGTAGAGGATTTTTATATGAATGTACAAAAAGCTTTTGATCAGACCAAACAACATTTCAAAATTGTTATGAGAGACTTTAATGCTAGATTTGGGAAACAGTTAAAAAATAAAAGTATTGTAGGTAAATTTGGTAAGGTGATAAAAATGAGAAAGGACGTAGACTTGTGGAGATTGTAGTAAAATAAAAATTTTATGCTATGGATTCTTTTTTTTGAAAAAAGAAGGTAAATGGAAATGGAAGCATCCAAATGAAGATACAGCAGAAATGGGTTATATTTTGACTAACAGAAAATACATATTTCAAGATTGATGCTCTTAATAAACTTAATACAGGTGAAGAAAAAGAAAAAAATTGGAAAAGTTATATATTAAATGTCTAAATGATAAAGATGTATCAGATGATTAAAAGAATGCAGTATTAATAATAATATTTAAAAAAGTTGATGAAAAAGATATTAGAAATTACTGATCTATCAGCCTTTTATCAGTATACAAAATTTTTACTAAAATAATTACTACTCACCTATTGAGAACTTTGGATTTCAACCAACCAAAAGGACAAGCTAGATTTTAAAAAAATTGTTTTAGTGTAGTGGATTATTTCTAACTATTGGAAGAAGTTTTAGGAAGGACCAATGAATATGAGTAGCTATTATGCATTGGTTTTGTAGATTATGAAAAAGTATTTGATTCTATAAACATTTTTTCAGTAATTAAAGCATTGAATCATCAAGGTAAAGACCCAAGATATTGTTATATTATGAAGAATATTTATAAAAATGCAATAGCAACAATTAGATTACACAATCATATTAAAAATATTAACATTGTGATGGGTGTATGACGAGGTGATGTCATATCTCCAAAACATTTTACAACTGCTGCAAGAAGTATTTTGTGGATTAAAATGGGAAGCTAAAGAGATAAAAGTAAATGAAGATTATTTAAGTCACCTAGATTTTGCAGATGATATAGTTGTTTTTGCAAATAATAATCCTGAGATTTAGAAAATGTTGCAAGAGTTATCAGATGGAAGTAAAAAAATGGGATCAAAGGTAAACATTAAAAAGACTAAAGTAATGTTCAATGGATTTTCTCAAGAAATGAAAATAAAGATTAATAATGATGAGTTAGAAGAAGTTAACAACTACAAATACTTTGGTCAGATTATTACTACAGATGGAAATATAATGGATGAAATTAATCATAGAATTAAACTTGGTTGGAGTTCTTTTGGTAGAAATAACTTAATATTAAAAGGAAATATGCCTATGTGTTTGAAAAGGAAGGTTTCTAATGAATACAGAGACTTCAGACCATTCAAAGAAGTATAGAGAGATGCATATTAAAAGTAACAAGAAAAGATCAAAAATGAAATACATGGTTGAGAAAACAAACAGGTGTTATTGACATAAAGTGTAAGAATTAAGAAACTGAAGTGGAGTTGGGCTGGATATATTGCTAGAAGATATGATAATAGCTGGACAGTTGAAACTGGATTCCAAGAGATTGTAAAAGACTTAGAAAGAGACAACATGTGAGATGGATGGATGAAATAAGGAAGTGTCCAGGAGTGATATGGAGAAGAAAGGCTAGATATTGGAGAAAATGGATTGATCTTGCAGAAACCATCCTGCAGTGAATTGATAATAATTGAAAATGATGATGATTGTTGGAATTCCTTGTTGTATCAATGAATAGTATAAGTGCCATTTTATTAGTGCCTATACTCTAACCTTAAATTTAGAGAATTTAGAAAAGGAATATTTTCCTCTTGTTGGATAGCATTAAATATCATTACAAGATTAAAATTTTTCTTCTTGGAGATTTTAATGTGTTGATACAAATAATAGACTTCAGCCAAAAGTTATTTTAAATAATAGTATTGAGTCTGTAAATTGAAAGATGTTATTACTGAATTTATGCACAACACATGGGGTGACTATTGCATTTCCTTTCGACAGAAAAATCACTATAAATGAACAAAATAATGGCATTTAATAGATTACAAAACAGTTAGGAGTCAGAATAAAAGAGAGATTTACATGACACAAACACATATGAACTCAGATTGTTGGGTAAGTCATAGATTAGTACATTTCAAGATTAAAATGATAGTTGTATTAAAAACATATTTCAATCATATTCACAAGAAAATTGATGTCTTTTCTTTAGAAAAATTATAGACACAAGCAAATTATTCCTGGGTTCGCTAAAAATAATAATCATGATTGGTTGTCTGACAATTATTATTAGTGATTTAATTAAAAGAAAACATGTGACATTTTCTGTTTGGCAGAATCATAAAGTGTGGAATTTCATAATATAAAGATCTAAAGTTAGAAGTTCAATGACTAACAAAACTACTTAAACATTGAATGATTAAAGATTTACTTTATTAGCATGTAATCTATAACATATATGTGTGATTTGTGCACAGATAATGAAGCCTTCTAAAAGTGCTCAGCTTATTAAATTGCAGAGTATTATTTGATTTCACAAACTTCATTATCTGTGCCCAAAGCACACATATATGCTAAAATTAAATGGTGGATTAAAACTGCAAAGATCCAGTCATTCACTGATTGTGACTATTCAAGGTTGGTTTTTTTTTTTATGCATTGAAAACAATACATGAACTTGAGAAATGGTATCATAATATTATTAAATCTCTTATATGATGATAATGATATTTTGAACAAGTGGAAAGAGTATTTTTGATCATTACTTGAATAATATTATAAGAATTGAAATGATGACTTTTAATGATAAATTCATCTTATCTACTCATTTAGATTTGATCCAACTCAATGAAGTCAAAACAGCTCTCTGTAATCTTAAAAATAAAAAAACTGCAGGTCCTGATTAAAAATATTGGAATGAAACCATCCCACCTGATCTTAAGAAAGCTTTTATTTCAATTTTTGAAAGCAAAAAAAATAGTCAAGAATGCAGTATTTTTCATGGAACATCTTTATTATCAAGAATTAGTTGAATACAGTTTACAGTTATAGATGAATGGTTATACTAAAGGTTCAACGTGGTTTTAGAGAATCAAGAAGAACTATAGATATGGTTTTTCTTGTCAGGAAAAAAAATGTCAGGAACAAAGGAATGATTAAAATATTGTTTTTATTGATATAGTCAATATATTTGATTCAATTAATAGGATAGGTCTATGGTAATATTTGAAATTAGTTGGTTATCCAACAAAATGTACTCATATTATACAGCTTATATTTGATGAAATGGAAAAGAAGTAATATTACCTCAAGTAAAAAATCTGAGGCATTTGAAATGCAAACTGGTATTAAATAAAGGTGTGTACTTGCTCTGACATTGTTTTCAGTTTTTATGGAGTGGTCTTTGGAATTGTTTATAGGCAGCATAATCAAACAGGCATCAAGATATGATATAGATTTGAAGATGTACTTTAAAATTTGAATTGATTAAAAGCGAAGATGAGAACTTCATCTGCTTGGATCCTGGATTTACAGTATGCTGGTGATTCTGATATTTGAAAACATGAGTTACAGGATATGCTATGTTTTGAATGCAACTTATAAAGAGTTTAGTTTATTGTGTTCAAAAAATGTTTTTTTATAAGCCAGTGACTGAAAAAAAAATTGTCAGCAACTTTTAGTTTGAATGGTTATCAACTTGATTATTGTAAATTAGTTTAAATATCTTGGTAGTATTATAAGTAGAAAGGTGGGCTTAGATGTTGATGTTCAACATTAACAAATTAAAAAAAAAGAAAGAGTATTTTACCATAGGGAAATAACTAACTGCTACTAAGTTAGTTATATGTCGATCTGTTAATTTATCATATGGAAGTGAAACTTGGACACCCTATCAGTGCAATAGAAAAATTTAATTTAAGGTTGCTCTATAAAATTTTAAAAATACAATAACAAGATAGTAAAACCAATCAAAGATTTTCAATTTGTTGGATGTGATACTACTGAGGCCATTATCACAAAATTATACTTTCATTGAATTGGACATGTAAAACAAATGAAAAGTATAAGAATTCCTCAAAGGGTGCTTTATGGTGAACTTAAGCATGGGTTTTGAAGAAGGGTAGATTCTGTCTACATTATTGGGATTATTTCAAAGACATTCTAAAGAAGTGTAATGCCAATTGTTTCCATTTGGGAAGATATGGCAGCGAATAGAATACATTGAAGAGATACAATTAGACATGGGGTTGAAATGTTTCAAAAAGATGTTTTCTGCTGAGAAACTTACAAGTCAACATTGTAAAATATCAAGTAAACAGTAAAATGGACTATGTTCTAAATTCACAGATTGGTTTATTTAGTCATCGCAAAACTAATTTCTAGAGTAGTTTCACATACTCTACTTTTTTTTTTTTTAAGGAGTTGGAATGACCATACATATTTATGAATGGCTGTTTATTTTCATTTTCTTTCCATAGCTTCAAAATTAGCTGCCCAATTAGAAGCTTAAGTTTGTTATTGCTTTGATTAACTATTTGTACTCGCACACATCTAATTTATTTCCATTACCATATATTTATAGAATCCTAAGTTTGTTATTGCTTTGGCTATCTATTTGTACGCTATATAGATCGCACACATCTAATTTATTTCCATTACGATATATTTATGTGAATATAAAATTTAAAGCACGGAATATTAAAGTTTGGTTATCATATTTTAGATGCGTTGAGAACAAGTAAATAGGAATACCTAATTTGTTTTTGTTTTTTTTTTTAAAAAAAAAACAAAACTTATTTATTTCAACAATATTTAATAGGATAACTTTTTGGCACATATTAAATAGATTCATTCGATAATTTCATCTTTCAATAAGAATTCAAAATAAGTTTTTGCAAATGCAGTACAGTAAATTTAAAACAAATAATAAATTACAAAAATTTAACACGCATACCTTCCGGCAGGCTATTTAACATTCCTATAAATAAATTGGTCAGACAAAAAAAAAAGTTCGAGATTAAAAAACAACAATTCATTAACTTCAACTTGTCTGCAACGCTACTTTGTTTTGATGCTTTAGAAAGAGATGCGATTTTTTTTTTTTGCTACTTAAAAGTTGCAAATTTAATTTAGTTTGATCCAGTAATAACTATCAGGAAATCGATCATTAAAAGCTGCTAACACATTTTAATATTCTTCTGTCAGTACATCAGAGAGCAGTAAATAGGGCGGATAAAATAGTATTGAACTTTTTTTTTTTTAAAACTTTTCACAAGAAAAGATTTTGGTAAAAATATGGCTATCAATGCAGATAACTTTATGGTCCGCCCAGCCATCTTGGCAGATATTCCTAAATTGTTTGAACTGTATTCTCCTATACGTTGGAATATATGTTTGGATGATTTTGATATTATTTTAAAGCATGACGAAGAAGGAGTTTTGGTCGTTGAAAATGATAAAGGTAAAAAAGTTTATTTTTAAAAAATTATTTATGACTGAAAATTATAACATTCGGTTTCTTCTCTATTCAGATTGATGTTGATATTCTTTCTACTATTTTTCTTTTTTATGGTAAATAAAAATAAATCATAGGATCAGTTGTTCAGAAAGTCAAGCAACTTTTGAATCATAAAGAACTACTTCTTTATTGATTATATCCCCACCCCCCACTGTTTTAAACCTCATTCACTTTGATTATTTAATGTTTTTTTTAAAAAGGATGTATCAGTGAGCCAGAAGATCAAAGTTCATTTTGAAGCATCAAATTGCGAGAAATGAGAGTTGGTAAAATGATTTCCTTCTTTCTAAGAAAAAGAAAAAGTAGGGCGAAAATTGGAATCGCACGCTAATTTATTTATCTTATACTTAAAATAATGTGATATCGGAGATTAAAATTTGAGAGAAACTTAAGAAATTAAATAAGTGTCTGTGTACATAGATGCAACTACCCGTGTAAATTCTGTATTTAAATGTACGCAAATGTTTTTTCTTTAAAAATATTTAAATTCATATAGTTATAATTATTAATATTTTCCTGTAAAAAAAAATACTGTTAAATTTATGTGTAATTCTGCATGTAAATATTAAGTCCTATACTATATCTCCCTCCCTGAATATGAGTTTTTTATCCGTGATTTTAGAAAATAATATAATTAAACACATTTTAATTTTGATATTTGTTTGCTACATATGTTTTAATGTACTCGTTCAAAATTCTTTATTATGGATATTTGCTGTTCGTCATGATTTCTTACTTTCTATTTGAAGTGAGGATTACGAAAACAGGGCAGAAACGTTTACACTTTTATAGTCATAAAATGATAAAAATCACATCTAAAATTCATATATATAAAATTTTACTTATTATTTTTTGTAACTTTCCAACATTTCTGTTTTTGAAGCGAAGTAGCAATAATTATTATTACGCAAATAATACAATTATTAGTGTTATATACATTATTTCTATATGTATTATCAACCGCTTGTTATTAAAGTATACCTAAATAATAATTTAGACGAGAGTAACCCAATTCCTCTTTAATCCTTCAAAACTGAGTTCCTGGATTAGGGCTTCTATATTAATTCTGCGGTTTCTCATTTTTCTTATTTCAAGCTTTTATAATTTTCCAAGTCTTTATTTTCTTAAATATAACAATGTGATACTTCAGTCTGATGAGAAGTAATCAATAAAGTCAGGTTAAAGATTAAGAGGATTACATCAGTTTTTATTAATTACATTTTTTAATTAGTAGCAAAACTACTCTTTCTTGTAATTAATTTACTTCCTAAAAATTAAGAGACATCAGTTTTTATTAAGTACATTTTTTTAATTTGTACCAAAACTACTTTTTCTTATAATTAATTTGTTATGGAGTATTTCCAAGTGTTTTTTCACTAATCTCAAACAACATTGTTTTATTTAATTTTTTAAAATTAATTTCCCATACTTAGTTTTTATTTTTCTTCTTACATTGATTAGAGAATGAAGTTAAGTTTATTTACACATAGTTATCTAAATATTTTCAATTTTCCACCCATTTCTTAGGTCTTGAAGTCCCATTCATAGCAATTTTTCAGGTCAGTATAATATTTGGATAGTAACATCTGATTTGGCACAATCATTAATATCTTTAGCATAATAATTTGAAGACTCAACACCTGAAACTAGTATTGCCATATCTAAATGTGAATTATATTCAGCAAACATATTGCAATCAATAAGAGAATTATCAATATCAGAATCAATAGATCAACAAAATTAGAGTTAGGAAGCTTAATATCCAATTTCATAAATTGCAGAGAGTGAAAAGAAATTCTTAATCATTATCTATTACCAATTTACAAAATTTTGTGTGTCAATAATTAAAGATTTCTATCTGAAGGCTATTACTGCATTTATGATAAATCTAAATCAATTGTTTGAAAAATGGTAACTATCATTCTTAGATATTTTTTTCACAAGATAGATGAAAATATCTCTGACATTAATCAAAATATTAATTCCCAAAGAATGGATTGAAATAATGGGTAAGCACTATGACATGGAAAGTGTGTGGCATAATCTCAAATAGATTTTTTTTTTTTTTGTACTTTTACAAACTTTTCTACTATTGATGTTGCTTTGTCTCATGCATTTTTATCTGTCATTTCACTTTGATGATATTTTTTTGCTTTTCTGACAATTTTGCTTTAGGACAGTATATGTCTTTAGACCATTGTCTTTAGAATAAAATTTGATATTTTCCTGATTCACAACCACTATTTGCTTGGATAATCTTTTATTAATTATCTCTTCTCTAGACATTTTTATTTATAATGCAGACTTTTTTCCTATTACAAATTAGTTTGTTTTAGGAAGGCTAATTTGACTTTTTCCCCTTGGCAATAAATAATTCATTTCTAAGATTTCCTACCCATTAATAATTTTGCAGGAGATCTGTCTGTTTTTGCAGTAGATGTTGTATCCTGATGGAGCATTGTAGCATGGAGTATTTTTTCTTTAACGCTTAAGTTGTAGAAAAGCATTTTCCACCAGGTCATTTGATTCAGAGTAATATAGAGGGATGCATGAATTTTTGATCTCTCTTTCTTTAAAATAAGTCCTTTTTTTTTAAACAATGAAACTGCTTCTGTTATCCGAAAGATAGTTTCTGGTAATCCATGAAGTACAAAATTTTATTTAACTTCAGTTTCTGTCTGCCTCAGTATTTTTAGTGATGTGATAATTCACCCTCTTGGAATATGCAATATCAGGAACCTAGAAATATTTTACGGTTGTTCAGTGGTGTTTTTGTTGATGGTAAATGCTGTACACTTTTTGACATAGATTTGAATTTTGGGGGCTTAATTAAGCTATCAGCCATAGGAACATATTAGAATTTTTGTTAATATATTCTGGACATTTATGTTTAATTAGAACTTACTTCCCATTGTTAGATAGTATTATTATCTAGTCTGTCATCAGAAGTCTTTACTTACTGATAAGGACTCAGACTTCATAAGAGTAGTGGACATTTTGGCTTATCAGTGAACTGGTTATACTATTTCTTAATTTATTGCATCAGTAGCCAATATCTTTTATTTGTTTTTATCCAGTTTGTTACCATTTCACTATTTACTATATCTAAATACTGTACATCTATATAATTCAGTTCCACATCTGTGTTTAATTTCTTGTTCAGATTCATAGATGAATCAGCATGTTATATATACTTGCATTGTTTATATGTTAAATTGTATTAATAGGAAGCTAATGTATTTCCACATCATTCATGGACTGAAATGGTCTAATAGTTCTTTATTATTTGCTAAAATTTTAGTAATGGCTTATGTTTAGTAATTTTGTTTAAAAGTGTTACCATAAAACTATTGGAGAAATTTCTTTAAACCAAAAATATCTGTCATCATAAACTGAATGGCATATCACAACATCTACCCCAAATGTGAATGTTGCCAAAATGAACTAAAACATTTTGAATATCTCATGGGTGTTCATTCAGTTCTACAGATGTAGTTCTTTAGCACTTCTTAGTCTAAGTACATTTTTGATTGCTCATATTTTATCTCCTGATGGTTTTTGTTTGTATTTGAATTAACATATGCTAATAATTGTAATTCTCATATGATCTTTAAGCATTTTTGTATTAATTATTTTTAATATTCTTTCAGTTTGCTAAAATGAGAATAACTTTGAAATATATTGTAAGTTCAATATCAAAATAGAAAGTAACTTCTTCTGATCTTTGAAGCAGCGAATACATTTTAACTGAAAAATATTTTGTTCAACAAAAGGTAATCTATTGTGTTTAAAGAAACTTATATGTGTCATGAGAGTTAATACTTGTGCTGATTGATTAAAGGCAGTTTTAAAATTTAACTTTGCTAATTCAAATGTCTTTTGCAATGTTTCCGGTATTTGCTTCACATTTGACTCTGAATATTCCCTCCGCTCAGATTAAAATCTTTGCAAATGTAGAACTGGCCATTCTTTTTGGTGATTATAATGATGAATATAGCTACTGAATTTTCTATCATCAGTATGCTCTTAGTAATCAATTCTGTATTTTTTTGCTCAACTTTTGTTATGTATATGAAAAGAATTTTATATGGTTTACAAACAAAGAGTAAGCATTATTAGAAAACTATTTTGACTGAAGTAATCTGGATTTCCTTTTCTTCTTTTTCAAATAACGAACAAAATTTATATTGATTTTTAAAGTATCAAACCATTATTTGCTGATGATTTGACTTATATTTCATTTTACAATACATAGAAGCAAAAGTGTTATATTTTTTGAAATTGTAATAAAATCATTAACTTTTCCATCCAGTTTAAACAGGTTTCAAGTCACGTGATTTTTTAGATCATTTCTTTGGGTGAGTGGGATCTTGAGTAATTTGCCGACAGATTCAGTCTTTCCTAGATAATTGAGGTACCCCTGAAACATTATCAATTTCTATTTATTTTTTATATCTAATTATTTAATTTGACACAATAAATGGCAACTTTACTTTGTGATAGACTTGTAGCAGGTGACCTTTGACACCACATTTAGAATAATACTTAGTCTTTTCCTTACACTCGCCATTACATTAGCATATACATTTTTTTATTATTATTTTGGTGTATTTCCTATCTTGAATATTTTAAAATTTTCAATAGATTGGCCATTATTAACATTACAATCTTAGAACTCCCATTAGCATTCTAAAACTATTTTGGATTTTAGGTCTTTATAATTGCTTATGTATTTGTTAAATTTATTAGACTGAACAGTTGCTATCTGTGCCTATCATAAGATAGCTGCACAAAAATTGTTCCAGGAGAGCTTCATCAATGAAATTACCATATAATCTTTTGCCAAAACCTGGAGGACTGTATCTTACTTTCTAATTTTTCCTCTTTTTACATTTTCCAAGTTAAAGTAATAATTCAATTTCTCTATTTTTTTTATATGTGTGAATTTTAGAAATGCAGTTATCTTTCTCTTAGTGTTTTTTTTTATTGTATTTAATGTAAAAAATTTCTCATTATGAGTAGTGTATAGATCCAGTTGACAGTATTGTTTACGTTGAATTTATCAATTCTTATTTGTTTGATGTTTTCCAATTTATTGCTAGTCTTAAATTCTCATCAATATAAGTGCAACTGTACCACTTTGCTGTGACCAAAATCACAGTATGGTTGACAATCTGTTCTTCACTAATACTACTTCATTGATGATATAAACTAATTGTAGTTTTAATGTCTTTTCTCTATGATATCATATTAAACTTCTTTAGATTTGCTTAATTCTTTATGTGTTATTAACATTTTCTATATGTTCATAACTCTATAAGCATTCTCTAATGTTATATCTCTTTTCTAATGTATTTTCTTTTTAGTTTATTAAGAGTTTTTTCCAGCTATGGTTTTAGATAGGCAGTAAATCAGAGAAGTAAATATCTTCAGAAACTGATCGCAAACTAAGTTTTCATTTTGATTGGTACAAGAGCACATCTAGAACTTTTCGGGTCCTTGGCATACAATTGAAAGTCAGGGCCTTTATCAAGAATGAAATGATATTTGCTTTAAAAAATCACAATTTTCTGAAAGTTGTATTAATTTATATTATTAGTTTGAAATTATAAATATATATATAACGAAAATAAAAAATCAGTATTAAATTATTTTAAGAAATTGAAAAATTTATATTTCTAATTATAATATAAAAATCAATCTAAATAAAATTGAAGCAAACAACTAATTATACTTCCAATTATTTAATTATCAACCTGGCTTTCATCTCTTATTGAAAAGGTCTCAATAAGAAATAAAGCAGGTTGATAATTAAACAATTGTAAATCTAATTTTAATATCTGTAAACTTATTAATGATATTATTATAACAGTTTTTGGAATACATTTACTAATAATAAGGTGAAAGGCTGAAACCTTTAACAGATGTGCCTTAAAAATGCTTATGTGACAGCCAATCAGATGTAATAATGACTTCATGGGGAATATGTGTTTTTGAATTGAGAGTTCCACGTGCAGTCATTATTATATTGATTGACTGTCACATGAGCATTTTTAAGGCGCATCTGTTAAAGGTTTCAGCCTTTCATGTTATTATTATATCATCTGCTTGCACTTAATAAATTTAATACTATTTACTATGTACAGACTTGATAGTGTGTTAAACTTTTGTTTTGAAGTACTCATAAATAATTTTTTTTGTTTTTTACCAGCTTTAATATTGAAAATGGAAGCTGTTCTTTAAGATGGCAAATTTCTTCCACCAAAGTGTTAACAAAAAATACCACTCAAATATGACAATAGTGTTGCAATAAGTATTACAATTGATATATATATATATATATTTGAATTAAATTTAGAAATTAAAGTCAATGGATTTATTCATTTCATGCAGTAATGACAAATATCTCTGTCTAAGTTCATTGAACCTTAGACATGTCTGTTTACCTGCAGTAAATATGGCCTTGTTGAATGAATGATATAAACTTTTACGCAAATGAACCTGTGATATTTAAGTTGTTTTCAATAAGTTCTAGTAAGCAATCTGTCATCATATGTACTCCTTCCATCCTAATTGTATAATTCAAAATTACTACTCTTGCAGCACACTATTTTAACTATTATATTTTTTGATTTTCTGATATGCTTTAATAAGTTTTACAAGATATGTCGTTGCTCTATGCAGTTTAGCAGGATGGTAAAGTAACAGACAGCTGAAACTTCATGATCAATTCACAATTGAATAAGGTGAATATAAAAACAGTTCAGTTGAGTTAAAAGAATTATTAAATGTTCAGCGTGTCACTATAGGGCTTGAATATCATATAATATCCTTAAGCAATTTATCATATAATTACTATTTACTACAACTTCATTTGCACATTCATCATATCTCACCTTGCCTTCAAATAGTGGACTAGTCCAGATTCTTTTCTTATCATGATCAGATTAAGCATTATTTGCTGCTACCCAATTCGTATATACAACAAAGAGAATGCACAGCCAATGGCAAGAACAGACCAATAGGCAGCAATGCTCAAGGTTGGGGATCTGGCAATATTTAGTCAGCCTTTTTAAAGGTAAGGCTGAAAACTACTGCCACAAAGCTGAAAGACAGAATCCTCTTTCTCCAACAATGGTCACGTAGATGTGCTTACAGAGAACTACTCTTAAACATAAACCACAGTACATGTGTTCTCCAGAGAACTGCTATCAAACCTGAAAAACAGTAGGCATTCTCCAGAGAATAACTGTTTAACCTGCATAACAGTAGCTTAGTTCTCCATATACAGTTCATGCAATGAAGCAAGTCCATGTTTTAGGACCGGAAACTGCACAACCAAAGCTGATCCAAGTTAAGCTGTAAATACAGCCAAAGAGTTGCTGTCCCTACTCATGAGGCAGGCTGTCAAGTACAGCTGGAAGTGGATAGAGAAATCACAAGGGCACACCCAGTCCCTTTAACAGCTCACTTTAGAACTAGTAACTATACCCCACTTGACAGTATCCAGCAGAGTACATGTATATATATTCTATAATAAATATATTATTAAAATATATGTATACTTATTTGTGTTTATATGTGTAATCCAGACTAAACACAACAGTTTGTTCATTACCATTAAAATACAATTTTGAAGACTTTCTTAACAAAGCTTTCTAGATCTTGTTTTATCTGCAGAATATAGGATCATGATCTTAGTGTCAAGCTACTAATAGATCCTGACATAAACTTTGAATTGACTTTGTCTCAAGTAACACTATCAGAATCAACAACTAGTCAAGCAAAGCCATTGAAAAAATAAATTATAATATTCAATGTATTGAGCAGAACACTGGTTTGATCAAACACCCAGCTGACAGCTCAAATAAATCAACAATAATGAGAAAAAAGCATTGTTGAAGATGTAATGAACCAAGGCACATACACACAATGTCTACACTGTTATACTGTGTGTACATATTGCAAGCATGTTGGTCACACAAGAACTGCCTGTTTTAAAATGAAACAAGTAGCTAATGATAGAATGAATGAATCCATTCCAAAAAGAAAAAAAGGCAATTTAAAGTAAAAAAAAAACATTTCCTGCAAAAACACAAGAAGTAATGATTGTTTTCAAGCATAGTTATTATTAATGATATGCCAATCACAATGGAACTGGTCAGGGTCTGCAGTATCCATAGTGTGAAACAGGACCTGGTCTATCAGTAATAAAAATAATAAATTTCAGCTGCATCCTAGTAGCAAATGAGTAACTGATTACCAGGGCAATCAAATAACTCTTGTGACAGGCAAGAGTCAAAGTTAAGACTATATATCTATTGTTGGTTGTAGCATAAAGTGAATATAGCAATTTATTAGACTGTGACTGATTCAATAACTTAGCATTTACCATAAGAAAAGTGAACCAGCTCACAAGGGTAAGTAATTTTAAAAGGGTTTACCCGGAAGTAATTAATATTCTGGTATTGAACCTTAAAATAATGCACAAAACTTTTAAGTGCAAAAAAGTGGATAGATACCCTTGTCCTATGGTGCATGTTCAAGGGTACTACCAAATGTGTTCCAGTAGTGGTGATTCGACTCAAAGGGATTCAACAGTAGTGATTAAAACTGTTGGTTGACAATATGTCAGAAGAATCAATTTAGCTTAAATGAACCTGCAGTTCCACAATGAGCTATCAGCAAAGCCTACCAGATGAAAATAAGTGGCAAGCCAACAGCAATGTAAAAACAGCTATCACCTAACCTCTTCAGATGAAACAGTTGCTATCTACCAGTAATAAATCATCAGGTAATGGACCTTCAGCTCCAAAAACATCAAATGATGACAACAGTGGACCTACTGAGAACATCACTAAGCTAGAAGAAGCAATAAAGCAAAGAAACCTTCCAACAAGCCTGCATTATTACATTCTCCTGGGGTAACTTTAGCCAAGGGGAGGAAGTGTCATATCTCACCTTGCCTTCAAATAATGGAGATTCCTTTCTTATCATGATCGATGTAAGCATTCATTGCTGCTAACCAATGCACACATATATAAAGAAAATGCATAATCAATGGCATGAACCAGTCAATAGGCAATGATGCTAAGTGAATCCAAATGTTTCTTGTAAGGTTAGGGATCTGGCAATAAATAGTCAGCCTTTTTGAAGGTAAGGCAGAGAACTAATGACACAACTGAATCACAGAATCTGCATTCTCCAACAACAGTCACATAGCTGAACAGTCATACACGCACTCTCAAAGATTACTGTCACAAAGCTGCAAGACAGAATCCTTGTTCTATCCAACAAGTCACATAGCTGAATGGCCATACACACACTCAGAGACAACTAGTGTTATATGCATTCTCTAGATAATGACTGTCAAATCTGAAAGATAATGTGTTCTCCAGAGAACAACTACTAATCCTGAATAACAGTAGTTTAGTTTTCCATATATAGTCAAAGGAAACTCCTGCTAATCTAAACAGCAGTGATTGTTCTCCAAATTATAGCTATTTAAGCTAACAGTTAATGCAGTGAGCAAGTCCATGTTTCAGGCCCGGAAGCTGTCATAACCAAATCCAACTCAAGGCAAACTGTAAATACATCTAGAAGAATCACTGTACCTACTCATAATGCAGGCCATCAAGTACAGTTGGAAGTGGGTAGAAAAATCTATAATGGCCCACCCATCCTTTCAGTGAATCACATCAGAACTAGAAGCTCTACCCCACTAGACAGTAACTGGAGGAGTATAGCCACCATTATTTAAATATTTATTATCACTGCTGTTAAATCTTTTTTTAACAATAACACACCTTTTTTCTTTCAAATGTATATGATTCATAAAATAGAATGTTCCTTTCCACTAAATCCAATTAAAAAAAAACACTCCTGTTTTCATTCCAAAAACTTTATTTTTCCATCATCATATATATATTTACTTGTTTAAGCACTCAATGTTTCGACCATTTTATTTGTAGTCATTTTTAAGGATCTACAAAATACATATTTACATCTTTATAATTATCAATACAATTAAAAATAAATATAAAAATGCATCTATCTTTATTAAAAAAAACTAACATTTTCCTTTCATTCATCATTACATATTTTTTACATATACTACATTATATATACACTACACTTACTATTTTACTTCCTGAACATCTCCCTTTTTTTTACCTATACATCTCTTTTTTTAAAAAACACATTTTTTCCTTTCCTTTTTATATCTCCTAAGTAATTACTTTAAAAACAATACCTTTACTTTCAAATTTATTCTTAAAAATATATCATTCACATAACTTATTCTATTCAGAACAGGTTTATTTCTTTTTATATATAAACTCTCCTTTGCTATTCTCTATATAATATTACTTTTTCCAACATTTTTATCTTAAATTCTATATATCCAAAGTCCTTACCATATATGCTATTATCTGAATTTTTATCACTTAAATGTTGTTTCACCCTTGTCTCTAATTTATTTTTTATTGCATCTGTATATGACACATTACTATTATCATTTTTTTTACAATCTAAACACTCAATTCTACAAATACTATTCATATTTTCAACATTCATATTTCTTCTTTCCTTTATCACATTACCTAATCTAAACTTCCTCTTATATACTGGTTTTAACAATAGATTACATTCCTTTCCATATATCCTTCATAATCTTTCTAATCTTAAAACAAAATTTTTTTGATACCTTATAACTATTATAGATTGTAAGGTGTCGCTTACAACTCGTATCATTCCTGCCAAGATTAGCTCACTTATTGACCAACTGATGATTGCTGGTTTAGCATGAAATGTGCATATTGGTGATTATTTATCTTTTCAACATGGGTGGGTAAGCAATATGAGATGGCATGGACAGCTGAGGGTCATATGAAAGTTGATTTCAAATCCCTTATATATTTCATTATATACGTGCAGGTGTATATATGCCTGTATAGTGTATTAACTCACTTATTAAATTAAATCCATTTTAAAACTTGCACTAATAATGGGAATGTTATTTGATTATTATTAACATATATATATATGTACAACACATGTGTTTATTTATATTAGCATTTGATCAAAGAAGTCATGATAGATTAATAGTGAATCATTAAGTGTAGTAGAACGATGTAGAAACGAATTATATATATACTATTAAACAAGCTTTAATAGATTGTTACACATTCTAAACTGAATAATAGTGTGATACAATTTGAAGTTAGGTAACTTGGAGATGACCTGATGTCAAGTTAGGTAGCTAAGAAACTGAGTATGAAAATATCACTATGATTTTACTATTTTATTTTTTATTAATGAAATATACTTAATAATAGACAGCTACATCAATCTAACAGGAAATGAAGATCTTAATGTATCACATTACATGAAATAATACATATGCTATAATAAGCTAACATCAATTGAATTAAAATTTTGAATGCCAAAATGAAGTCTATTGTTCAAAATTACAATAGTTTTAAATCAAGTACTGTATTATAAACTTTATCAAATTTAGCAGAATATATTATAAAGTAAAAATTTAAGAACAATTTATAGATTTTCATAATAACTAAATTATTTTCTGATCGTGAGTGAAAGAATTTTGATATTTAAATCTAGTCAGAAAAAGAACACCTATTTCTGCTAATAGTTAAAGCAAAATATGGGATAATTTATTTAATATATATAAAAATTCTTCTACATATAAAATTTAATTTATGACTTCAAATAGTTATATAATAGTATTTTGAGGTGCAAATAGGGTAAAAGAAAATGTGCTATAGTGTGATTGCTTTCTTCCCTAACATGATTAAATAAAACTTCAATTTTTCTACTTTATCATTATACCCAAGAAGATCTCTATTATCCAAGAAGCATGCACAGGAGTATTAAGAGATGGATCAGCTAAGAATCAATGTTTTATTTTAAATGACACCAAGAGACTTCACTACGTGATTAATCCTTTGCCAAAGAAAATGATATGGAGAGCTAAACTGCTTATTGGAGATTTCCACACCTAAACATCATGAACTATTACTAGGATGATTTAATGAACTTCGTTCCAACTTAATTTTTATCAAGTGATTAATATTGTAAATTTTCTTTCATTTTTCTTTTATCTGTTGTTTTATTTTCATTTTCAGACAGTGAAAGTCACAGTTTATGCTGTGAAAGATTTCATTTTTAGAGTTAGTAAAGGGGGGATGGCTAACTTATTTCTTTCTTTTTTCTTGTTGTAAATAAAATCTAGATCAGCCCATCGAATTTCTAACAGCTTAACATCAGGTTATATATATATAATGAGGTAAGATTTTCATTTACTTCTCGCAAATTAAATTATAACACTTGATAAATTACAGAATTCATGTTATATGTTATATATTGTTGATCAACAATTGTTTCAGTGTGAATGACTAATTAACTAGTATAAATTCTTTTATCTATCATATGTATTTAAACTTAGATTGGGGGACTTAAAATCAAATAGATCATTTTCAGCAGGAATAAATCACAATATTATTATAGATGAGACAATGGATATTTAACTTAGTAAGTTAGAATCACGCGGTCATTTTAAATCACTAATATTTTATTTTTGTAGATTTCATGATTTTGTAAATAATGAGTGTCATAATGGATTTCTACCATAGGGTAAAAGGTATGGTATTATAAGATTATTAACTGATAGAATGATAGAGGCACATATTTGACATACACACATATATATATTTTTTTATTATTGTTAAAATATTTTATATTTTTTAATTCATTTTATCATTTTTAATAACTAAATAATTTACATTATTCCAGTCTCTGGTTTATTGAGTTATCATTGCATTCAGCAGTCAACTATTAATCATAATATGTACACACACCTATTTCATTTTTATAAAATAATTTTATAATAAATTATTTAAAATGCAAGATGTAACTTATATAAAAGTGCAAAAGTTGCTGTGTGTATCTGTTCATACCTGTTAAGAGAATCAAAGGCAAAGTCTCACTGGGATCGAATATCAGGCATAAAGGAAAGGGGCAAGAGGTGGATGAACTAACCTAAATTGTATCTGATATTATTAAATAGGTATAGAGCTAGCCAATTAAAGGTAGAGGCAATCATTGGTTATACATTTTATCGCATTATCACCAGCATCCTACCCAAGGACCCAAAATGGTTAGATGAGACTTTTCCCCGTTTCCAGCATGGGGGAATTACGTGGACCATTATATCTGGTGCAGCCAATCGTGTGGCATTGAATCGTAGTTTCCAGACCATTACAATATAAATTTCTTTTTACCTTCCTTTTAACCAATTTTATTTTTATTATTTCAATATTTTTCTTTCCACATAATTTTGTTGTATTTGTTTAAAAATAAATAGCGAAGTCAAGAAACAAAATTACCCCAGAAGTTTTTTATTAAAAATAAGAATAAGAGAAAGGAAATATTTTAAGTTAAATAATTATAATTAAAAACAAAAACTGCAGAGATTAAATTTTAAGAACAATGAATAAGAGAAAGAAAATATTTTAAGTTAAATAATTATAATTAAAACAAAAACTGCAGAGATTAAATTTTAAGAACAATTTTGAAAAACATGTGATAAAGACTTTGGAGATATGTAGCTGATAAGAAAAAGACGCAGGAGGACGATATAAACTGCAAGTGGAAAATACTGCACACTTGTGTTTTTTTCATGCACTAGCAGTGGTGGACACGCGAATCAAGAATTTTAGAACTGTTTTCATTACAATCATCTTAATATTTTGTCCATTGACTATTGTACAAGTGAATCAAGCAATGAGAACTGTTTCATCATGACCATTGAATAATTTGTTGTTGGCCTTTCTCATATATATATAAAGTTTCTTCATATTTGGAGGTTATATAATGGATTATATGTTTTTCTCATTTCCCCCCTGCAGATGTTAGGAGTGAAGACATTACAACTTTATTATTAATTTTAATTGGATAATCATTTTTCATTGCCTCTTATCTTACCCATTTCTGCTTTAAATAACCTTTCCTCTGAACATAAAATAATTCCCCCAATTATCCTATTATTAACAATATTTATCTTATGCATATATTCTATATCTGATTTCCAATTACTTAATAACTCATGAAAAGTATCTTTCCTAAATTTACTTCTCTTAATATTTGCCCTATAATTCTTTATTACCTTTTTAATTCTAACATTCATATATTTATGTGAGAAATGTTGATTATTTTTTAGTGTTTAATGGTAATGATAAGAAATCAGAATTTTTTTTAAAGTATATTATTAATTGATGAAAATATTAAATTTACAATGGAAAAAGAAATAAATAATTCAATTAATTATATGGATGTTAAAATTAAAAAGGTAATAAAGAATTATGGGATAAATATTGAGATAAGTATATTTAGAAAGGGTAATTTTTTTATGGGTTATTAAATAATTGGAAATCAGATACAGAATATATACATAAGATAAATATTTTTAATAATAGGATAATAAGGGGAATTAATTTATGTTCAGAGGAAAGGTTATTTAAGGAAGAAATTGGTAAGATAAAGAGAAGAGGCAATGAAAAATGATTATCCATTTAAAATTATTAATAAATTATGTGGAAAGAAAGATATTGAAGTAATAAAAATAAAATTGAATAAAAAGAAAGATGAAAAAGATTTTATGTATAGTAGTTATAAGTTATCAAAATATATGTATTTTAATTATGAAGGATATAAATAAAGAATATGGAAAGAAATGTAATTTATTGTTGAAACCAGTATATAAAAGGAAGTTTACTTTAAATAATGTGATAAAGAAAAGAAGAAATAGGAATGTTGAAAATATGAATAGTATTTATAGAATTGAGTGTTTAGATTGTTAAAAAGATAATAGTAATGTGTCATATATAGGTACAACAAAGAATAAATTAGGGCCAAAGTTGAAACAACATTTAAGTGATAAAAATTCAAATTTAACATACACAGTAAGGAATTTGGACATATAGATATTAAAATAAGGATATTGGAAAAAGTAAGATTATATATAGAGATAATGATAAAGGAGAGTGTTTATATAAAAAGAAATAAACCTGTTCTGAATAGAATAAATGATGCAAATGATATAAAGTAAAGAATAAATTTGAAAGTAGAGGTATTGTTTTTAAAGTAATTACTTAGAAGGTATAAAAAGGAAAGGAAAAAAAATTGTGGTTTTTTTAAAAAAGGATGGGTAGGTAAAAAAAAAAAAGGAAAGTTTGGGGTGTGTTATTGTTTTTTTTGATAAGGATAGATTAACATTTTTATATTTTTTATTTTCAATTGTATTGATAATTATAAAGATGTAAATACATATTTTGTAGGTCCTTGAAAATGACTATCAATAAAGTGACCAAAACATCAGATGTTTATAAACAAGTATATATATATATATGGTGATAGAAAAAATAAAATTTTGGAAAGAAAAAAGAAGAGTGTATGTGTGTTTTTTTTTGATTGGATTTAGTGGAAAAGAATATTATACTTAAATATTGTAAATACGTGTGTATAAATATATTCTGTAATAAATATATTATTGAAACCTATGTATACTCGTTTGTATTTATATGTATGATCCAGATTAAACAGAACAGTTTGTTCATTAGCATTAAAATGCAATTTTAAAGACTTCTTTAACGAAGCACTTCAAGATTGTTTTATCTGCAGAATAAACTATCACAATCTTAGACTCAAGCTACTAATGGATCTTGACAAATTTTGAATCGGCTTTGTCTCAAGCAACACTAGCAGAGTCAAGCAATATTCAAAGTATTGAGTAGAACCTCATTTGGTCAAGCACCCAGCTGACAGCTCAAATAAATCAACAATAACAAGTAAAAAGTATTGTTATAGATGTAGTGAACTGATGCATGCACAGACAGAATGTCTATATAGCTATACTGTGTATTACAAGCATGTCAGTCACACAAGAACATGTTTTAAAATGAAACAAGTAGTTAATGATAGAATGGATAAATTTACTCCAAAAGGCAAAGGCAATTTAAAGTCAAAAAAAAAAAAAAAAATTGCCTGCATAAACAATATGAGAAATAATGATTCTGTTTTCAAATACTGTTATTATTAATAGCACACCAGTCACAATGGAATTGGATACAGGGTTTGTGGGATCCATTGTCAAACAGGAACTGGTTTATCATTAATAAAGGTAATAAATTTCAGCTGCATTCTAACTGCAAATCAATCAGGGCAATCAAATAACACTCTTGGGAAAGACAAGAGTCAAATTTACAATGTCTAATAAGACTATATAATCTATTGCCGGTTGCAGCATCAGGTAAATATAGAAATTTATTAGGTCATGACTGATTCAGTCACATAGAGTTTGCAATAAAAAAGTGAACTAGCTCACAATTATAAGTAATTTAAAAAAGGTTTACCCAGAAGTGATTAATAATCTGGTTTGAACCCTAAAATACCCAAAACTATAAGTGCAAAAATGGATAAGTACTCATGACCTATGCCACACATTCAAGGGCTCCATCAAATGTGTTCCAGCAATGATGATTGAACTTAAAGGGCTTCAAACAATAGTGGTTAAAACTGCTGATGGACACTATTGTCAGGAGAACCAACTTAGGTTAAATGAACCTGCAGTTCCACAAACAGCAATCAGCAAAGCCTCACCAGATGAAAATAAGCGGCAAGTCAGCAGTGATGTGGTGTCAACCAGCTGCATGAATCTATAGCTCCAAAATCAGCATCAGCTAAACCTCATCAGATGAAACAGTTGCAATCTTCCAAAATGATATTGCATCAGGTTGCTGTAATAAATATTAAGTTCCAAGAACTTCAAATGATGACAACATTGGACCTACTGAGAATATCATCAAGACAGAAGAAGCAATGAAGTGAAGGTATCTTCCAACGCACCTGCATGATTGTTTTCCAGGGCTAATTTTAGCCAGGAGGAGGGGAGTCTCATATCTCACTTTGCTTTCAAATAATGGGCTAGTCCAGATTCCTTTCTTATCACAATCAGATTGAGCATTCTTTGCCACTAACCAATGCATATGTAAAAAAAGAGAACTTACAGTTCAATGGCAAGAACAGATCAATAGGCATTGATGCTCACTGAATGCGAATGTTTTTATTAAGGTTGGGGATCTGGCAATAAACAGTTCGCCTTTTTGAAGATAAGGCAGAGAATTAGTGTTACAAAGCTGAAAGACAGGATCCTCATTCTCTTCAACAATGGTCACATAGCTGAACAGCCATACACATGCTCTCAGAGAACTATTGTTAAACATGAACAGTAGTATATGCATTTTCCAGAGAATGACTGTCAAATCTGAAAGATAGATATTCTCCAGAGAACAACTGCTGTACCTGAATAACAATAGCTTTGTTTTACTTATATGGTCGAAGAAAATTCCTGCTAGCTTGAACAGCAGTTATTGTTCTCCAGACTATAGCTATTTAAGATAATGATTAAAGCAGCAAGACAAGTCTACACATTTCAGGACTGGAAGCTGCTACAACCAAAACCGACTCGAGATAAACTGTGAATACATCCAGAAGAGTTATCATATATATTCATGAGGCAGGCTGTCAAATACAGTTAGAAGTGGGCAGAGAAATCTATAAGGGCATATCCAGTAATTCACATCAGAACTAATAGCTATACCTCGCTGGACAATAACAGGCAAAGTATAGGCATCATTACTCAAATATTGTAAATATGTATATTTGTAATCTGTAATAAATATATTATTAAAATGTATGTCTACTCGTTTGTGTTTATATGTGTAACCCAGACTAAACAATGTTTATTTAATTTAATTATTTGTAAAATATGAAGTACATGCTTGGACTCTTGAATGGCTTGAAATTTCTCAAAATAATTCATTTCTGTTTCTCTGTCATCATCAAGTTCTACTTCAGGAATCTTACTATCTAGTCACCTCCCCCCCCCCCATATTATTAAATCGATCTCTTTTAGTCTTTGTTTAACTTCTAAAAAGTAGTAGATATTCACAAATACATTGGTTTTTTTTTACTTCATACCTTTTCTCTTTTTCTAGTTGATGATGGTACATCATTGTATATTTTACATTTATAACTCTTATTTCCAATAATATATGTAATGATTTTATTATTAGCATCTTCAAATTTAACATTTACTAAAATTGTTTACAATGTGTTCAGGCATTTATGTATAAATATATGGAACATGGTTTTAGATTATTTATAATGAGTAATTTTTTTTCTCTGGATTATGAAACTACAATAATATTTTCAAATTAATTTTGAATTTTATGTTTTTACAAATATTAAACAGTTGTTTTAGTAAACTCAGTAAAGAATTATTTAGTAGTACCTCAGTTAGATCACACTGCAACTCTATTTGTCTTGGACACTGGCTGTTGACTAATAAAATATTTAATTATTTGATATGAGTCTTTATTTTCCATATTATTAAACATTTCTAGATGATTATAAGGTATGTAATGCTTTAAATTGGTTGTTCTCATTAAAACTAATATTTGGCTTGAAAACGTTAAAATATCATACAACCTTATTGCATTTTAATAATGGGCTCCTTTCTTGAAAACAACAGTTACATTATTTAAAAAACAAAATTAAGATCAAAACAATAATAGAAATATGAAATTAGAAATTTAAATATATAGGTTTTAAAGTACATTCAATTGAATACCATTAGATTATCTGTTCATCACCAAATTTACATTATTAACAACCAGGCTTCTCTAATTTTGCATTTTCATTCAGCATAAACCATCTGTGCTTTTCTAGAATTAAAAAAATGACTAAATAATATTTCATGGGATATGAAAATGTACTGTTTAACATCTTCTATGACTAAAATATATAAATACATTAATAACTTTGTTCTAGATTCTATATTCATCATCAAATTTGAAATATTTTTAACTTACTAATTATAATTTTTATTACCAATTACATTAGTAAGTAAATTGTTAATAAATGATATATATATATGTAATTCATAATTTTGCTTGCTGCATCTAGGATTATATAGTAAATAGTGGCATTTCTGAAAAATAAAGTAGTTCTTAAAGCCTGTTCATTGGTTTAAATATTACAAACAAATAAATAAAAAAACAATGAAATTAAATCGACAATCAGGAAAACCCCCAAAGTATATATGTCATCTTTACAATTATAACTGACCACAATTGGAACTATGGAATCAAGTTTCTTTTTTACTGGCCTCAACTCAATTGAGACTTCAGACTAGAGTTTTATAGTTTGACTGATTAATGCCCATGAATATGGATAGTAGCAATTAACTGAAATAATCTACAAATACCAAATTTTTTTAACTCCCACATTTAACAATATTTCCCATAGATAAAAATGTGATTAGAATAATGCTGTGAGAAAATCACTGTTTAAAGTCTATCCTAATATCATCTAATCTATTGTACTGGTCGGTTTTGTCTGTTCATCTAAAAAGATCTAGAATCTAGGCCAAAGTACCTCAAGTCCAATCATGTGAGATACACAGGTCAAGAACACTCATGAGCTCTGCCCTATTTGCCCATTCTGCAGATCTACCAACTTATGAGAACAATCCCAATGATACCCAATCTATTTTCATCTTTCTCAGCTGGCATTGCACAAAGAGACTATTTAGACATGGACACTACGGTGAAACCCTTAGCATAACAATTATTACAAGTTTTAGCCTATCTAAAAGATCTTGACCTTTCACATTATTTACCTATAAGATTAGCAGGATTTCATTTAGTCATAGTAAGCATAATTTGTTTAATCAAGATATAATATTTATTAAATAAAGGAAACGATTCCAATGGCTTAGTTATATATATATATTTCTAATTTATTAGTGTAAACAAAACAATGCATTAGTAATTTAACTACAATAATTCTCTATTAATTATCATGAGCCTCTTTACATTTATTTATAACAGAAACTTTCTTTTGTACAATTTAATAAATCATGTCCATCTTCTTTAGTTTGTTATTTCAGTGCAGGCTGATTTATATGCCAATAATTGACTGATTACATTATATAAATAGGATTTGACTAGTGCTATAACAGAAGTATCTTTACGAATCTTTAATCCACCCTTAGCCAGAAAAGGAGCACTTGACTGAATTTGCTTTACAAGTATTATTTAGTTTATTACAAGTTTATATACTTATTATTAATATTAGTAAATGGAACAATTAATCTCAGCTTATACTGAGCAAGAAACGTGTGTGGGAGAGTTCATTCAATTCTATAATTGTGTTGCAGAATAGCGTATAAAGAAATCTGTTTAGTAAAATCAGAACATTACGGCTGATGGATATTCATAGGGTTTTATTTGGAATGAGAAATAAGAGAATGGTACATGATGCCACATTGATCTGTGATCCAGTCTCGGATCCTAAAAAGGTGCTTCATATTTTACATTGAAGAAATAAAGATCAATTTCTTTCTGCATCTTTAGCAGAATCAGCTCATTGAATGAAGAATAATCCAGTGGGAGTTGCTATGGGCCGGCTGTCCCAGAGTGATTCCATGCAGAGCTTCCTCATGCAGTGAAGAATCCCAAGGGGAGTTATAGGCTTGTTCTTGAACCTGGATATGACAATGGGGTTCGGTTTTCCGATATGCCTGGTGGGATGAAGTACAATATATTGTAATGTATTTTATCCTAGTACAAGTAGCATTGGCAATTTAGAAGTTAAATTTCTAATAATAATAAAAAAATATATTCATTTAAATATCTTATTGATTTAGTTTAAACAATGTGGGTGTTGATATTTTTGTGTATGAATTCGAAAAGAGATATAAAGAGTATAATAAAACAAAAGGGGAAACTACTTTGAATTTTTGTAAAAATAAAAGTCACAGCATGGCTAAATTCCTTTAAAATTGGTATACGTTAACAGGTGTCAACGGGAGTTGTGCAGAGAGACTAAAAAAAATCTGGACTATAAAAAAAACACATCATGCGTTAAAGATTCTGAGATCTTCATTCCTGCAGAGAAAAGTAAAGATAAATGTAGAGAAATTATGAAAAGTGTGACAAACTACTCTTACTAATATGTTGAATCATATTATGATGTGTGAATAGAAGTTCTTTTGCTGGTGTTGCTTTTGATCTGATGTTGCAAACTACCTGAGTGAAACCACGAAGACTGATGGATCGCCAGAATATTGAACAGTGGATCCCTTCCAAGATAAATCCATGCATGGTAAATTTTATAAATCCTACATGTGAACAAATAAACTTACCGGTAAGTAACTCTATTAATTCCAATACTAATGATCACTTTTCTTATACTCTTAAGTGTGAAAAACCATCGCCATGAGTCGTACCAATTAAAATAAATTAGTTTTAATTCTTATTTGTTTTTTTATATTTTCTTCTCTTGATAATATTAAATATTTTGTTTTGTATTAATAAATTTAAATACGACTTATGTTATTGGCTATTATTCTAATTTCATTGCAACTTAGCCATTATTATAACTCGAAGCATTTGGGTTGGAAAGAATAAGTGGATTCATTTTATTCTGTCTTTAATACTATATTTTGTGTTGGGAGTGAAAATATTCATTTATTATTAACACTCGTAAAAAGCGCATGCACAATAGCTTGGAAAGGCTGATTTTAATTGTATTATAACTCGATTAAATAAGTTGCCAATGCTGTATTGAAAACCCAATCCTCCGAATATTCTGAATAATTTCATAAAAAAATAAAAGGGGTTTAGCCAGTGGATTCTGATACAGAATTCTGGCGCCTTTTCAAATAAATTAAAATCTGGCCTACTTGTCCCCATTATTATGGTAGTTACATTAAGTGAAAGAGTGTTGTGTGACTAGGAAAGATAATTGCATCCATTAAATCTTGGAAATTTTCTGTCAAAAAATTTAATAGATCGAATGTAATTTGGTCACCGAATATTGGCAATTAACTCGTAAAGAAACCTTAATTATACAGTGAATGTTACAATATATAAAAGTGAACGAAGAAGCCTGGATGCATGCAACACTTGAAATATATCAAAATTATTTAATTAATACCTATGTATTGGGAATATCTGGCATAATGGCATGATTGAGTTATTAAACAGTGTTGGGTAACTTAAATAAAATAATAGAAATATGAATCTACCTTGTCCTGAAAGTCCCCTTCCCTTATTACATTAACTTATACCTAAACTTCCCCCAAAGCTAAACAAAAGTTGAATATCCGACTCTAGATGCTTTTTATGACATTTTACAAATAATCATATGTAAGAGTTAGGTGATGGTTATTAAACTTTACTTCAGAGAATAAAGTATTTGATTCCAAATAAATAACATTTTTTATTTATTTTAGAACTGGCACTATTATTTTTAATTTAGAAAAACATTTCTTGGAATTATTTAATTAGAAAGGCAGGTTTCTGGTCTGCTATTTGATTATGACATTAAACACAATTAATTTGTTTTCTCCCAAGCTGGCAAGCATCTGCAGCAATGAAAATAGCAAAATAGGTTTTTAACTAAGAATTAATTAACCTCCCTGTGAAAAGAGGGGGTTTAAGAGAGAGAGCGAACTTGCTTGTGAATTTAAGGGATTATTGGCATATTAGTGGCAAAATACAAAATATAATAATAAAGTTATAAAATATTGCTGCCACATGAAAGTGAAATAAGAAAATATTATATAATTGAGGCTTAATGAAAGATATTAATAAAGAGTATATAGAGAGAGTTTAATAGTAAGAAAATTACAAGTTATTTAAATTAATATTTGATTTCTGATCTCATGATCAGCTAGGATTACATTATCTTGTATTACAGAAATGATTATACGAGCCATTTAGATTAAAGTTTAAAAAGATTTTATGGATATTAGGCAGCGGCATGATTTCTTTACCTTAATCATTAGTAGCGGTCCTTGGTGATTGCAGCATCCATCAAGTTCAGTAGACTAGATCTAGTTTATCATTCTTGTTGGTCAAGTAGTTAACAATTTCACTATTTAATTTTTAAGTACATTATTATAGTTCATGGGTAGACAGGTCCCGAGCAACACCTTTGTGAAAGATGGCATTGGAACAACCAGGAAAGGTGGATTTTTCCTCTAGTTGTGGCACATTGATTTGAAAATATGACCAGCGTGGAATTTAGCCATTGATCTTTAAAAGTAGATGTTCTTTTTTTCTGCATTCAAATTTAGCCCTATTTATACTGTAAGAGTAACTTCCAGTACCTAACATAGGAATACACTAAAACACTTATTCACTCATTTATAACTATCTCTAACTAAACCATTTATTAAATATATTTAACTATTATAAAATGCATACATATATATATACTTAACAAAAATAAATGATTAACATTTGTTTTGATAAAAAATAAAATGAAACGATACTCACTTAAATGTCAAACTTTTAAATAATCACCAGATTTGAAATTGAAAAAAAAAAAACAATTTTTTATATGTAATTTTTATATCTTAATGATTATTTATAACAATAAGCAATTAAATCAAGCATTGAAAATTGGAAATAAAACATGCGATATTAACAATTCATTCTTTTTGACGTATAAAAAGAAGTGAAGAAAACAAAATGACTTGTTTAATAACTATTTCGAATTTCTACTAAATCAGAAAAAGTTTAAATTATTCAAATTGTAATAATGATTCATTTATATAGAAATGAAAACCTAAAGATTGGAATAGATTGTGAAAAAAATATGTTTTTCTTTTAAATTTGAAAAAGGATAGTATTATATAGAAAAGAACATCTATTTGAATTTCTAGTTACTTCATTTTATTACATTGCTTTCTATGCACAAAATATTCTTTAAAATAATTTTATATATTTAAAGACATCTTACAATGTGCAGGGGGGTAGAACAACGTATCGTAAAGGTTTTGAAACCAATTTTCATGCCATTTAAAATATTGATTGTATAGAACGTCTAACTGGAAAAATGGAGCTTAAGAACATCAATCTTCAAAGGATGTATTATATCTTATAACAAAACCATTGGATAATATTAATAATTTATCAATTTGGAATGAATATATAATTGCTAAACCAATGGATAAATATACTACGTTAGGAGATCCCTACTAAGATTATAAAATATAGACTTAAAGAACCATTCTTACTTTGCTTGGAAAATAGGTTTTTGTTTGTTTATATATATATATTATTATTTATATTATTTTTAATATGTTTATTTTTTTTTTTTATAGATTTTCATTTTCAAATTTGGTACTTTATCTTTATAGACATGGGAGCATCCAAATTTAATTTTATAAACCTAAATTATTAAACTAAATATATATATTTATAATATTAAATAAAATTAAATTTTATGAACGTATTTAAAAGTTTGATAGAACTCATCTAAATTAGATGAAGTAAAATTTTGATTATCATTTAACAGATATTAGTTAAACAAAGTTATTATTCCTACTAATTAATATAGTAAACATAATTATATATTCATTTTTATTACAAATGAAAAATGACTATAAATGTGTTAATAAGTCATTTAAATTAACAAATCTTTTGATTTTTTTTTACTGTTATATATTGTATATATGTTAGTTTGAATTATAATCTTTTCTTTTGAAAAGATTGTCAAGGTATGAAAATTTATTATGGGATATAGAATGGAGATATCAGTTATTAATTTTTCAAAATGATAAAAGTTCATCCTTATTTTTTTATTTATTTTGTTATAATATATTTTTATTGTTTATTAAATATTATAGAGTTATTAATTTGATCTCTCTACTTAATCATTATTATATTACATTCATATTAATAAATAAACACACTAATTATTAATAGCTACATAATATTTATTTATATATGTTAATATTATAAATATTTTAGAAATATATTTTATTAGTCATTTCTTATATAAAGGCATAATAATAAATGACTTGATTAAATCCAGCTCTGAAGAGAGCTAATTGCGAATTCTCCATGAGTTTGAATATCGTGGCATAATGGTGAATGAAAGAGGAGTGATAGATGGATGAACTAGTCTAAATTATATTTAAATCTATCTAATAATTGTTGAGCTAGCATAGTAAAGATATATGTAATCATGGACTTAGAATTTCATCGCTTCATCTCCAGCATTCTATCCGAAGACCCTAAGTCTGATTGTAGTGAAATGCGCACCCTCTTTCTGGTGAAAACCATTATCTCATTACATATGGCACACCAAAGTATGGTCCGGTTAGTTATTAATTGTTGGTAACAAGTATCTTAATATATATGATGTCATTAACTGTGAGACTTGAAATATAAGTATACCAACATGTATAGATTTGGTGCATTTTATTTAACATGTCACATTTATATCTAGGCATATTGACATATCTGATCTATTTGGCATATAAATTGTTGAGCATGTATTATAGATTTTAAATCATTACTTATAGTACAACCAATTTGATTTCATATTGTGAGCCTTGAATTATAGATTCTTACTGTTACATATAGCACACAACATCCTATTATATATGGCATGCAACATGTTAGTATGAATATTTATATGGTGTTGACAACTGTGGGATTGAAATGATAATATTGGCAATGTTAAATATGGCAAAACCAAATTAGATATTAGAAACATAAGTTTCAAAGGAATTTTAACCATTGGATTTAAAAAAAAAAAAAACTGAAAACATATATATAAATAATATTGAAAGTGATAATATATAATGTGATTAGTAGAGATCAAAATTTACATAAATAATTAATAAATCGTGTTTAAAATGAAAGAGTTAAGTAAGATAAAATTTAAATGTAAACATAGGCGATAAAGTACACATATACTATAAAGAACATCTTAAGTATATACAAATGACATTAAGTGGTAAGGAATCTTATGGTATAATATTTTATAGTTATAAATATATATAAGCTTTATTAATATTTGAATTAAGTTAAATTAATGATACTAAGAAGTGGGAAAATGTTTGCAAACAAAGTTACTGAATGTTCTAATGAAATGCAAGATGGTATGGAAAATGAACTAAATGATGATATTAATAATACTATGGAACAATCATCATTAATACAAACACCTGGGAGTTCTTCAACCATAGTTGAATACCCTTTACAAAAACAAAATTCAGGTCAAATGCTATTTCAGACACAAAATATATTTGAAGAAGATCTAGATCTATCATCTAGAATTGAGATTAATCAATCACTTTATGTTGATGCAACATAGGCTATAGACAATAATACAGCTATAATGCAAATGTTACAAATGTTTATGAATAAAATGGACAGTAACATTAGTGGTTTGAATCAAAAATTAGATGATAATAATACTAGTTTAAGAAATGAAATGTGTAGTTTAAGAAATGATTTGAATCAAAAATTAGATGATAATAATAGTAGCTCAAGAAGTGATATGAATAATTTGAATCAAAAATTAGATAATAGTATTTCTATTTTATGAGATGATATGAATACTATGAATCAGAAATTAGATGATTTGGAAGAAAGATTACAAGCTAAATTGGATAATGTCAAGGCAGATATAAAAACAGAGTATAGAAATATAATAGATACGAATATAAATAGTTTGAAAATAGAGTCGAAGATTGAAATATGTCACATTCAAATCAATACAGGTATCTGTGATAATAAACAGGAACAGAATGTTGAAAAAAATTATTTGGAAATTACTTTTAAAGATTTACAACAAATAATTGATCCTTATGATAAATCAACCTTTCAATATCATATAATGCCTGAAGCTGAAAATTATCCCATTAATGTTAACTTAGAAGGGTTAAATCCAAAAACTTGTTGGGTTAATCATGTAAACCAAGTATCAACCCTACAAATGAATACAAACAAATGTGCATATATAACACAAACTAACTATGAGATGAATAATGAATCTGAGATTCCAAACAACATCATATTCCAAAGACATTATGGAGGAATATATAAAGGAAAGTAATATTATGAGTGAATTAGATGAATATTTAACATCATATCACCATATTTGTACTTCTTATCAAAATAGAATCCATATGTTTTTAATGCACAATGTTGATAAACTAAATGACAACCATCAGACTGGAAGATTACAAATTGTAATGGCTACCATGAATGAAGATTGTCAATATAAAATGAATTGTTATGAAAACATGAGTGCAGTTGGAAAATTTGATTATATTAGACATTTTGAACAATGCTTAAAATTTCTTTATAACCAAAAAGATGATCCAAAAATGGAAATTCATTGGATTAATAAGCAAAAAGGTCACACATTTCATAAACTGTGTAATACTTATGAGAGTCCCTCCCTTTACATTCATAAACATATGAATGATAGTGCTTAATGAGAATAAGTACATGTTATGGTAGGACTTTCAAGGGTTGTGACCATTCAAAAATGAAAACGGACTATGAATACTGATTGAATCCACTATAGTAAAGGAAAGTAATATATATATATATGTATATAGAGAAATTTTGATGATAATATAAACATTGATGAAGGAATTAGATATATAAAAATTAACTTGAACATGAAAGAATGCACATACATGTTCAAAGAAATTTAATTTTTGGCTGCTCGATTAATAATTAGAGATAGACCAAATAGTCAGTATGATAGGGCAATGAAATGCCAATTCAATTTATAAAATTATAAAGTGTAAATACACAGTTATAGATGAATATATATACATGTATATATTGTTATAAATATAAAAGAAATATAGGAAGAATACCTAATAATTTTAAAGAAAATAATATTTTATAAGCTCATTAACAACTTATTAAAATGACAAGTTGAAATAAAAAAAATGTATTTATGAATTTAAAGTTGGAGATAGAGTGTTGATAAAGACTACATCTGAGTAAACCATTACAGAAAAAATACCATAAGTTTTATAATACATATGAAGGACCTTATACTACCATTAAAAAGGCAGGTCCTAATGCATTTAGGATTAACCAAGAAGGAGAAATTCAAGGTACATATAATTCACATATTTTGAAACCTTATTTTGGCTATTCATAATAAAATAAGAATAAAGGTAATCACCAAATTAAGTAAATGGGCAATGTAAACAACACTGAAGTGAAATAAAAAGAATTAGTGATCAACATAAAATAAAATATATAATTAAGAGTATTAACTTTGATTAGGGTATTCTCCAATTAATGTACAAATGTAATTATTGGAATGCCTTGAAATAAGTTAGAACAATGAGTCAATCCATATTAACAAATGGATACTCTGGTATTTATTTAGACTTTTATAAATCCATAAATCTTAAAGAAGCAGGAATAAGGCTAGTAAATATATTTATGTGTTATCCAAGATGGAAACACATTATTAATTTTTAATTTTAACCATCAAAGTCCTTAATTTTAGATCATTCTAAAAATAATATAGTTCAATTATAAGAAAGATGAAACAGTTAAAAATTGTGTAACCCTTCACTAAATCCAAATATAAATATAACTATATTGTAGGAACACACTAAAACACTTATTAGTGTTAAAATTTTTAACCGAAATTAAAATTTTAACCGTTTAAGGGAAGAGGAATTGTAAGGATAAACTTCCAGTTAACCTAACATAGGAACACACTTATTCACTCATTTATAACTATATGTAACTAAACCATTTATTAAATATATTTAACTATTATAAAATGCATACATATATATATACTTAACAAAAATAAATGATTAACATTTGTTTTGATAAAAAAATAAAATGAAACGATACTCACTTAAATGTCAAACTTTTAAATAATCAGATTTGAAATTGAAAAAAAAAATTTTATATATTTTTTTTATATCTTAATGATTATTTATAACAATAAGCAATAAAATCAAGCATTGAAAATTGAAAATAAAACATGCAGTATTAATAATTCATTCTCTTTGATATATCAAAAGATGTTGAGAAAACAAAATGACTTTTTCAATAACTTTCGAATTTCTACTAAATCAGAAAAATTTTAACTTATTTAAATTGTAATAATGATTCATTTACATAGAAAAGAACATCTATTTGAATTTCTAGTTACTTCATTTATTACATTGTTTTCTACACACAAAAATATTCTTTAAAATAATTTTATATATTTAAAGACATCTTACAGTGTGCAGGAGGTAAAACAGAGTATCATAAAGATTTTGAAACCCATTTTCATGTCACTTAAAATATTGATTGCGTAGAATGTCTAACTGGAAAAATGGAGCTTAAGAACATCAAACTTTGAAGAATGTATTATATCTTATTACAACAAAACCTTTGGATAATATTAATAATTTATCAATTTGGAATAAATATATAATTGCTAAACCAATGGATAAATATACTATGTTAGGAGATCTCCACCAGGATTATAAAATATGGACTTAAAAACCCATTCTTACTTTGTTCAGGGAAATAAGTTTTTATTTATCTATTTTATTTTATTTATATTATTTTAATATGTTTATTTTTATAAATTTTCATTTTCAAATTTGGTATTTTATTTTATAGACATGGGAGCATCCAAATTTAATTTTATAAATGTAAATTATTAAACTAAATATATATATTTATAGTATTAAATAAAATTAAAATTTATAAACATATTTAAAGTTTGACAGAACTCATCTAAATTAGATGAAGTAAAATTTTTGATTACTATTTAACAGATATTAGTTAAACAAAGTTATTATTCTTAAAACGTATTTAAAGTTTGACAGAACTCATCTAAATTAGATGAAGTAAAATTTTTGATTACTATTTAACAGATATTAGTTAAACAAAGTTATTATTCTTACTAATTAATACAGTAAAAATAATTATATGTTCATTTTTATTACAAATGAAAAATGACTAAATGTGTTAATAAGTCATTTAAATGAACAAATCTTGAATTTTCTTTACTGTTATATATTGTATATATTTTAGTTTGAATTATAATCTTCTTTTGAAAAGATTGTCAAGGTATGAAAATTTATCATGGGATATAGAATGGAGATATCAGTTATTAATTTTTCAAAATGATTAAAAGTTCATCCTTATTTATTTATTTTGTTATAATATATTTTTATTGTTTATTAAATATTATTGAGTTATTAATTTGATCTTTCTACTTAATCATTATTATATTACATTCATATTAATAAATAAACACACTAATTATTAATAGCTACATAATATTTATTTATATATATGTTAATATTATAAACCTTTTAGAAATATATTTTAGAAGTCATTGCTTATATAAAAGCATAATAGTAAATGACTTGTGAATTCTCCATGAGTTTGAATATCATGGCATAATGGTGACTGAAAAAGGAATGAGAGATGGATGAACTAGTCTAAATTATATCTAAATCTATCTAATAATTGTTGAGCTAGCATAGTAAAGATATATGTAATCATGGACTTAGAATTTCATCGCTTTATCTCCAGCATTCTACCCGAAGACCCTAAGTCTGATTGTAGTGAAATGTGCATCCTTTTTCTGAAGAAAACCGGCATCCCATTACAATATATTTGGCTGCAGAAAGGAGTTTGCTAATAACTGAAAGAAGACCCTTTGATTCCTCTTGGAGGCCTTAAAGGAGAGCAGGGCAAATTCTTAATGTCCATTTCATATGTTTTTGTCATTGCAGCTGTTATTACTATGTGATTATTCATAAGTATGTGAACATGGTTGGGCTGCTCACCAATATACATTAGCCAGCATGGTGAGTTTATTAGCTTTTTATCTCTGAGTTTAAGATCAAAAAACACCATGGTCTTTCTTCTCATTTGCCTGATAAAGCAGAATGAATGTTTGTGTAAATGACAAATATTTTTCCCAATAGATATATACAATTATGACAGACAAAAATAAATCATGGCTCTTATTCCCAGGAGGATGTAAAGTCACCAACCAAGGCAGCGGTTGGTGGCCGAAGGTGGAGGGTGCTAAGAATCCCCTGATTGCAGATCCAGGCTGCCATTTGATGATGGCTTTTTATTTAGGTACTTACAACTGCAGATTAATTTCAAGTGAAGGAAGATTACAAGAATTAGAAGAACTGTCTTAGAAATCAATGAGAAATTATTGGACTTTGTGAAGTTGGAAGAAAAGGTGAAGAGACAATTGATTTAAAAACTGGACATGTACTCTATTATAAAGGCACAAATATTGGAAATACAAGTGGAGTAGGATTCATTATAAATAAAAAGTGAAAGAACAACATTGTGGAGATTGATGGTGTATCAGACAGAGTGGCAAGATTAGTTATACAACTTAATAGCAGATACCAAAAGCAGATAATTCAGGTTTATGTCCCAACAAGCTCTCATAGTGATGAAGTAGTAGAAGATTTTTAAATGGATATACAAAAGGCTTTTGATCAGAGTAAACAACATTTTAAAATTGTTATGGGAGACTTTAAATATAGAATTGGTAAACAAATGAAAGATGAAAGTGCTGTAGATAATTTTGGTTATAATAATAGAAATGAGAGAGGACCTAGACTTGTTGAGTTTGCAGAAAAAGAAAAACTTTATATTATGAATTCTTTTTTTGAGAAAAATGGAAGCATCCAAATGAAGATACAACAGAATTGGGTTATATTTTGACTAACAGAAAATACATATTTCAAGATTGTAATGTTCTTAATAAATTCAACACAGGAAGTGATCATCATTTAGTTAGATGTAAGATACGTGTTAATGCAAAAAACAATATTTACAGTTGATATTCCTAATCTTCAAAAACATTCTAATGAATTTAAATTAGAACTTACAAATTGGTTTCAAGTATTGTAGATATTGAACATGATTCAAATTTGAATGAAATTAATATGAAAATAACTGATACACTTTTAAAAATTGCAAAAAAGCTGGTAGAAAAAAGCAGCAATTGACCAATAAAATTTCTACTGAGACTAGAGAATTTAGGAAGAAAAAAAGGAATATGAAGATATACAAAAATGATACATTCAAAAGGATTGAATATCTTGAAATTTTGTAAAATGGTGCGGAAAAGAGTTGAAAATGATATAAGAAAGTATAACTCTGAACTAGCAAGGAAAGCTATAAAAGAGAATAAAAGTTTCAAGTGTGTAAAACAATATTTTGGTATTGGTAGGAAATTTATATCTGCAATAAGAAAAAAAGATGGAGTTATTACTAAAAAGAGAGATGACATTATGAAATGGGTAGAAGACTTTTATCAAGAATTATATAGTAATAAAGAACAAGTATCTCCTACATCTATTACATCTTCTAAATTACCCAGAATTTTAAATGAAGAAGTGAGACATGCAATTAAATGTATGAAAAAAGGAAGGGCTCCAGGTAATGATAGAATTATAATTGATATAGTAAAAGAAGTAGGTGAAGAAATAGAATTTTTTTTTAGCAAAGTGTTATATTAAATGTTTAAATGATAAAGATGTACCAGATGATTGGAAGAATGAGGTATTAATATTTAAAAAAGGTGATAATGAAGATATTAGAAATTACAGACTATCAGCCTTTTATCAGTTTTATACAAGTTTTTTATCAAGATGTAAATTACAACTTGTCTTCCAGAGAACATTGGATTTCCACCAACCAAGAGAACAAGCTGGATTTAAAAGTGGTTTTAGTACAGTAGATCATATCCAGGTATTGAGAGACATTATAGAAAGGACAAATGAGTATAAGTTACCTTTATGCTTTGGATTTGTAGATTATGAAAAGACATTTGATTCTATAAACATTTCTTCAGTGATTAAAGCATTGGATCATCAAGGTATAGATCCAGGATATTGTCATATTTTAGAGAATATTTATAAAATTGCAACATTACATAATGATACGGAGAAAGTTAACATTGAGAAGGATGCGAGACAGGGTGACTCCATATCTCCAAAACTTTTTACAGCAGTGCTGCAAGAAGTATTTTGTGGATTAAAATAGGAAGCTAAAGGAGTGAAAATAAATTGAGATTATTTAAAAGTAATTTAAATTTTGCAGATGATGTAGTTGTTTTTGCAAATAATGCTTTAGAGCTCCAGGAAATGTTGCAGGAGTTATCAGATGAAAGTAGGACTAAAGATAAATGTTTAAAAGACTAAAATAATGTTTAATGTATTTTCTCAAAATATAAAAATAAAGATTGATTATGATGAGTTAGAAGAAGTTAACAGTTACAAATACCTTAGTCAGATTATTAATACAGGTGGAAACATAGTGGATGAAATTAATCATAGAATTAAATTTGTTTGGAGTGCTTTTGGTAGAAATAACTTGATACTAAAAGGAAATAGGTCTATGAGTTTGAAAAGGAAGGTTAATAAATGTGTTTTACGAGTTCCAACTTATGGATCTGAGACTTGGGCATTTAATAGAAGAGCAATACAGAGACTTCAGACCACTCAAAGAAGTATGGAAAGATGCTTGTTTGGAGTAACAAGAAGAGATTGAAAATGCAATATAATGAGAACAAACGTGTTACAGACCTCATTGAAAAAATTAAAAGAATGAACTGGAGTTGGGCTGGACATATTGTTAGAAGAGTTGATAATAGATGGACAAATGAAATCTTAAACGGGGTTCCAAGAGATTGTAAAAGATCCAGAAAGAGACCACATGTGAGATGGATCAATGAAAAAAGAAAGTGTGCAGGGTGATGTGGAGAAGAGAAGCTAAAGATCGGAGATAGTTTGAACGGTAATTACGGATTATTCAACCGATGACGTATTATACTTACTGATTTCCCTTCCAGTAGACATTGTCGATTTTTGCATGACAACACTGTCATGTCAACCAAGACACTGACATGATTAATCCAATTTTTGATTTTTTTGACCCACGAGATTTAAAAACGGAGAGAGCCTTGGGAAATTTTGTCATTTGTCTGTCTTTTGCTACTAGTCCACCACAATGGACGCTATTTGTAAGTAATTTTCACTTTTGTTTTTAATAAATAATGCCATTTTGATGTATATTATTTTGTAAATTATTCTGCAATTATAAAAATTACAATTAATTAATTTTATTTTTAATTTCTGAATTATATCATACAGAAAATTTTTTTTCGTAAATTCATCGGCAATTATAAAAATTACAGCTGTGAGAGTAATACAATGTCTGATATAGGTGTACGCCGAGCTGGCTCGTCAAAAACATTGGAGACCATCCCCCACCAATTCCAGCGCTAGCGCTGTATTTTATAATTGAGCATAATATAGGGTGGTTTTATAAATTATAATATAGTTTGTTTTTTTTAGACTAGAACCTGTTTAATTTCTGAATTATATCATACAGAAATTTTTTTTTCGTAACGGCAATTACCAAAATTACAGCTATGAGAGTAATACAATGTCTGATATAATTTTTTTTTTAATTTTTTTTTTGTTAGACCGTTTTAATTAAAATGCCAGATTCGCATTAAATTGGGAAAAGTGTTCATTTGTATATTTATTTTAAATTAAAAAAAAAAATGTACATATTTCTGCAATTATAGAATTACTATAATAATTATACAATTATTATTATATTAATTACTTTTAATTTCTAAATTATTTTGACGCATGCATGTACATTTTTGTTTTTTTTATTTTTTTTTAGTATTTGCCAACTGATGATGTAATGCCCTGAAGCCATATCAGTATGATGTTGCAATCTTTAACGTGCCGGGTCCACGTGATCTGCTGACAAATTTTAGCTATTGCATTTGTCTGTAAATCAATTGGAGACGTTATCTTAAAGATTGCAAGGTCAGACTGATATGGCTTCAGGGCAATACGTCATCGGTTGACAAATACGGAAGAATTGTTTGAATTTGCAGAGATCTTCATCCTGCAGTGTATTGATAATAGTTGATGATGATGATGATATATTTGTTAAAGTTGTCCTGGAATGCTTTTAGTTATAATACCTTAGACAATTTACATACCTTGACCATTTGCAATTTGCAGACCGGAGGCACGTTTTTGTTCCAGTGAATTAGAGAACAATGCAACCCTGTCGAACATACCTTGAAGCATTGTTTTAAAATATAATATTAGATTTTAAAATTAACTTAAAATGGACAAATTTTTCACTAATGGGTTTTACATTATATTACTAAAATTATAATATTTTTTTAAATTTGCTAATGGGTTTTATGCTAATTAATTTAATTGCGTTCGATTGCAACAGCTTTTCTGACCGTCATTAACTGAAAATAATAAATATTTTATACATAATTTTAAATATACGATATAATATATTATTTTATAAATAATCTTCCATAACCTGTTCTTTATGCACATATATGACTTTTAAATGATACAAAAAATATGGTGATTTATTTGTTTATTTATTTAAGATATTTGTGAATATCTTCGTCAAAGTTATTTTTAAAAGAAAAGAAAAAAAAAAAATTGTTAGATAAGTACATATTGAAGCAGACGACCTGATGCTCAGATCGTGTTTCACAGCCCACTTACAGTCTCCTACCACCAAACCATGTTTAAACCCATCCTTACGCTTGTATACATATTTACTAACATATATTTTCCTTTGCTTAAACATTTAAAACATAACTGACGTAGATATTTTTATATCTTAACGTAAAATAATTTAATAAACAAATATTTAATATTATATTAATGTGTATGCGTGCGTAATGGATAAATATATATATTTTAGTGTGGGGAGACTGATAATAAATTGTATTAATAATTATATTCTTCATGTATTTAAAAGTCATATATGAAATTTATTATTTTTTATATTTAATTTAGCAGTCAGAAAATGATGCGATTCTTTTAAAAAGTTTCTCGAAAACAATTACCTGGAAAAGCCCATTAGTTAAAAGTAAAAGATTACAACTTGTAATAGTAAAATAAATCCATTAGTGGAAATTTTATCCACGCCAACTTGTTTTAAAATCATAAGACTTATTTTAAAACAATCGTTAGAGAAACTTGTAACAGAATTGCATTGTTTCAGAAGTCTTACAAAACAAAAGAGATCCGGTCAGCAGATTTTAGCTTGGCTAAAGTGCACAAATTGCCTCAGGTCCAGCAGTTAGTTGCTATGCTAAATCACCAAAAAAGGAGTATAAATACTGCTGGATTTGAATCCAAAAGGAAGGAGACAACCAAAAATTAACAATGGTCAACAGAATCCACGCTAATTTTAATCTTCATCTTCCCCTCTGTTCTAACATGCTCGTTCCCGTAAGAAAAGCTCTGGATCCCGTGCCTATGAACTTTCAAATGTCTATTAATTAAATTATTTAAAATGCTATCTGTGATGCCTTATTCCAAAACTAGATCTAGTGTATTAACACCGATGAACACTTCAAACATTAACTACTATTTACAAAAGGTAAAAGAACTTTAGCCGCTCTATGATTCTATTAAATTCAGCCTTCTCTATAATAACAAATAATCCTGACGCTCTCGTATAATATTGTATGTAAAATATTTATCTTATGTAACTTTATGTCGTTATAACTCTATATAACTTAAATTTATTCTATCATTGAGCCTCTATTCAAAATGTGTTCTTTTTATTATTTCCATGCGGCAATCATATTTTATTTCGTTATTATATTACATATTTTGTGTTTTAAAATGCCAGTAATATTTCAAACTCGCTAGCATGTAATTCCTTTCTAGTTTTCCTACCCATCACTTACAGGGTAACTCATTTTAATTAAAACAAGTCTTATTCGACTTATGCAAATGCTGGCGAGTTTGGAAAAACAAAATAATTATCTTATAAATTGTAGTAGGAAAACAGATCAATTTCTGTTTTTCTAAAAATGTTTTTATCTTTTAAATGTGCTAATCCCAACCATAAATATATCTTATATATATATGTAAAATCTAATTATTATCCCAGTTATTTCCATCACCCCATTTGTTTCCATATAAACATCTTTATTTCTAATAATAGCATTATTTTAACCGAAATTTGTATTTATTAAACGGTGTGGGAAGTTATTAATAATTTGAAGTAAGAGAAGGGGGAATCTTTATGTCTTAAAATTTATGTAATCTAAATCATTCATGCCTGTTTAGCGATTAGATCATATCATTATGCAGGATATTCTATAATTTATGGGTATTAAGTAATTAAAATAGTCTTTAAAGCTATACATTTCGTTATCCCAAGCGTTGTGTGCATATAGGCAACTTCGTTCCTATGTTATATATATTCGTGCTTCTCTTTTCTATGGAGGTATCGCAAAGTCGAGCCCCATCATCGTTCTCAATGTCCAAGAACCAGGCTTAAACCCCCCTGGGGACTCATTTGGTCGCAAATGCATGCTTTATATGGGGGTCACTATGGAAAAACCAGCCCAATAATTGCATCGCCAACCGCCCTTCGTTATAAACCGATCCTGCCAACGTATGCAGGGTTACATCAGTATTTTCTATTCAAAATGAATTCCATGAAGCACATGTTCGGATCCGTGACTGGATCTCTTCAAATACACCACCATGCAGTACCGCCTTTCTGTTGTATTTCTAATAAACCCATGAACATCCATAAGCTGTAATGTTGTGATTTTTGCTATACAGATATCTATGTTCACTATTTAAATGCGCATCATTGCGACGATATTATTATTATTAATATATATTCATTAGCTATCCCACACACGTCTGCCACTTTATAGACCAGATTAATAACTATGTTTTGTACAAATATAATGTTTTGTTCTCAAAATTTGATTATCTTTCAAGTTGGTTAAATGCTATTTTGTTATTTCTGGGGGTGTAGTGGCACTTTTAATATTATCTTTCTTAATAGTGCTAAATATTATATTCATCATTATAGTACATATTATTGGCATAGCCGCAACTATCAATAAAGTCATCTATTAAATATAATTCTTAATGTATAAATCAAATGTAATATTTCTCTATGACCCACTGTTATGTCATCTTAATGAGGCCAATGATCAATCAATGATGACATGCATTTATGTATGTTTTGTTAAAAATAATAAACCTTAAATATATATATTATAACATTTCCGAATCGTATTTTCTTTTAAGTTAATCTTTTTAATAGTAAAAATCAGTCATATATCACATGACCTATATAGCTTGTATTACTAATATGTAATATATAAAGAGCCTGCTACTAGCTCTAAACAAGCTTAATTATTTCATTTTTTATGATAAATGCTACAAGAGAAAATACATGAAGCTTTTATTTATGATGGTCCCCATCCCCAGACCAGTTTCGAGCTATGGCTCTCATCAGTGAGGAGCTAGGACATAAGATTCAAAATATTAACTCAAGCCAAGCATTTATCTAATTCTTAAATATTAAGAAAAAGATCCAAATCTTCAGACACCTACATGTCTTCAAACTCAGCTCTTTAACCAAAGAAACTATATGAGCCTGAACTAAATTCAGAGATCCCATATATTAGTAGGCTTAGCAATTTAATATAGCTTAATCTTTTTATTAATAAGTTATGCTCCTACTGGCTAGATGATCTCCGCTAATATATAGTTAATATGAAAGATTACGATCTTTATTTGCTCCTAAATTGTGTCATACTAAATATCCCACCATTAAACTTAACTTAGAGTCTTTTTGTGTCTCCGATGTGCGATGCCGGTGGTGAGAGATGAAATTAGATCGATATCATCGGGATTGTTGCTCATAAGTTGGTAGATCTGGGAAATAGGCAAATAGGGCAGAATTCATGAGTGTTCCTGACTTATGTATCTTATGCATGATTGGATTCAAGGTACTACAATATATATAACCATTACTTATACATGCCACAAACACATAATGTATTTGTTCTTAAAAAATTCCATCAATTAAAAATTAAATTTAATATCTATATATTTATTTGAAAACATATCATAAACAATACAAACTAAGTCTTATCATTCTTGGCATTCATATTATTATAGTTGAAAGCTAATCAGTCCCAAGATTTCATTACTGGATAATTTGAAAAAAATGATAACAGAATCTCATCTCTATTTTTGTTCTGATAGATTTAACAAATTCAGAACTATAACTGGTAGGGAGTTCATTTTTCAAGAATAACAAATGCAATTCCAGGGTGGAACACAATCAACAGTTTCTTTTTATAATTAACATTTGTCTACTAAAAACCTGGAAATATTTAATACATATATAAAATCTATTAATAGTAATGAAATGGTATTATTTCTTAGGAATTCTTAAGAAGTATGAGTGTTGAAAATGGCAGGTGATGTGATCGATGGATTTTGAGATACAAAGTTTGTCACTAGCACTGTATCAAACTATGCAAGACATAAAACATATTGATAATAAGAGCAAAGTCAAAGTAAAACAGTCTTCAAGATTCAGTTAAAGGACTTGTATTTATGCTTGATGGATGAAGAAATGGTTACTGCTATCATTACAATTAAAAATTAGACTTTTAAGATTGATAGAACAAACTGCAAGATTCTTTTTACAATACTTCTCTAATTCAACATAATAATAGATGTTGTTGAATTTAAAATCTTCCTTGATTATCTCAAACTAGGAAAAGTCCCAGGGTCAGGTAGTTACATTTCCAAAGGTTTTATAATAATTTGAAATCTAAAGCCAAACCGTAGTTCTGCAGCATTATTTATACAGAAACAATTCCAAAAAATTGTCATAAAATATACCAATTTTAAAGTATAATAAACCTATCTATGATCCAAAAATTATTGTTTGTTACCATTACTATGTCTGCTTTACAAACCTTTTGAAAGAATAATCTTAAGAATTATGCTGTAAAAATATTTTAGCTACATTGAAAAAAGCTTTCAAAATAAACTAAATACTTATGGTAAGTTTATTTATCTAACTTCCTAAGATTCTGTTTGGAAAAATAGTCTTCTAAAAGTTTTATCATTAATTAATTGATAAATTGAGCTCCAATAGACAAATTCATAATCATAATAAACACAAAATTTTTTAGAATAATCTCCCAAAAGTTTCAATTTTCTTATTTACTTGATTTATTACTGTAGATTTGATTGTCAATATTTATATGACTGATATTTTTTGTTGAATTTCATTTTGTCTAATTTATGCACTGCTACATTTTACATAAAACTATCTCATGTATATATGCATATTTGTAATTAGTAGCATACCAGTAGTTTCTAGTGCTTGTTTGCAAAACTTTAGTTAGTGCTTTTATATTCCTCCTTCCAATACAAGATCACTTTATAAAAGTGTATCAGTGAATACAAATGAAATAAGAAATATATTAATTATAAGTTTATTGAACACTAAGCAGAAATTACAAAAAAAAAGTTTTTTTTATAAAAAAAAAAACAAACATACATGATGGGTACAAAAACAACAAAAATAATTTGAAAAAAATATAATAATTTATTTGACAAGAAAATCATTTACGAATTGCAATTTGCATAGTTTTACTTGAATTAACAGATAAACTTACAGTTATATATATAATAATTCAAATAAATCTATTTAACACAGTATCCAACTTTTAATAAATGTATTCTTTACTGGAAAAGTACTTTCGATTGTAATACTGACAATCTTTATCAACCATCAATTAGCACAAATTTACACAAAATAAAATTTTTTGATAAATATTGTCAGTGTTACAATTGAAAGTACTTCCAGTAAAGAATATATTTATTAAAATTTGGATACTGTGTTAAATAGATTTATTTGAATTATTAAATTATTTAAAAATACAGACATTTAATAATTATATATATATAATTAAACTATTTTATTTTGCAAGAAAGTGTTATTTATACTTTGTATAAGTATAAATAAACAGATAATCTTGCAAGTATATAAAATAGGAACAAATTAAATATTATTGAGTAAAGAAATAGATAAATAAATATTTAAACATAAAGAAAAGTCACTTAATGATTTCAACTTTCCTAGTTATCATTAGTGAAAATTCTCAAATAATATGTATGTCAAGTTGATCCAAAATATTTGACTCCATTGATATAATGGCATTATTTGAGTCTGTTTTGTATCATTGTGGAGCACAAGTAGTTTTTAATAATTTTTAAGTTTAAAAAAGGACTATTCCACAGATGCTACTGATACTGGTAATGACCAAAGAATCTGAAGAGCAATTATAAAGTTTGGAAAAACTGTGACTAAGTCATTTGAATAAATATATTGAATTAACTGATATATATAATTTTTAAAATTAGAAGTAAATATGACAGTGTAAAATTTATTCACATAAATTGGCAGCATCAATGTCTGAATGATTCTCATATGTTATTGTTAAAACTTTTTATAAGATAATAAATGTTTTTTTATTTTATGAAATACTTAACCAATACAAAAACTGAAATGAATTCATATGTTCTTTTTATAAAGTAAATATTTTCTGCAAAGATTCTAATGTTGATCTATTATACAGATAGCAGAATCTACTTTAATTGAAATTTCAGGATCTATTAGGTTTTCATGTTCATAATCAAATTGTGTTATTTTTACATCACATTGTGGACGACTACTACAAAATACGGATTCTGCATTCAAGCTTGTTACAATTTCTTTGAAAGTTTCATCAGACCTATAATCATCTAAAAATGTATTCAGATCATTCAGTGCATCTAAAACAAAGTAGGACATTCATGGATGAAGATTGCAGTATTATGTGAACAAAATCCACTTAAAATATCATACCAAACTCTAATACAACCAATAAATGTAAATATAGCATTTTTTTACCTAGACATTTTGGATTGTTCATCCAGTTTTGAAGAGTCATTACAAATTTCAAAGAAAGCATCATCTACTTCAGATATATATTTATAAAGAAATTTTAGAGAAAAAAAATATATAACACTTATACTAGATTAAAGAAACCAATAGTTTGATGACTGATATTTACAGCAACATTAACTATTAGGTTTAGATTATGATTTCAATATGGGACATAAAATGCATGGGGATTTAAATCTAAAAATTTTTTTTTGTAAACCTATATTTTTCCCACACATATTAGAGCCATTATGAAGACTTCTTAAGCTTCTTATGTCTACATTTAATTTTTTCAGTAAATTAGTAAGAAATATCAATCCAAGCCCTGGAGCATCTAAAATTGGATAGAATGCTAAGAAATGTTCATATATTACAATACTTCTATATCCTGAATTGAAATGAACAAATCTGAGTCACACTTATTTATTCAGTATGTGATATGTTTGGAATACAATCTAAAATAATTAAAAAATACTTCTTTTGTTGACACAGACTAATATTATTTTTAATATTTGATGCCAACAAAGTGAATATTTCATTTTTAATTTTATCTCCTAAATAGTATGGCATATTTTTAAAGTCAGAATCATTAGCTATATACCGCATGTGTTCTGATAAAAAAGCATTAAACTTTTCGGACATCTCAATGCATTTTAAAAAATTGCCATCATTGTGATCATAAAGTTAAATATTTTTGCTTCCCTAAAAACTGTACTACAAAAATTGTTATTTTTGTAACTTTATATTAACATTTCATTATCTAAAATTGTTGCAAATGATCAACCCAAGTTTTATTTTTTAAGGATATAATTAATTCTAGTCAATTTTTTTAATTATTCAAATGATTTAAATTTTTCTCATGACAATTCAGGTACATTGCAAGATGTTGCCAGTCATTAAATCCCTGAATACATTTATTATATTCGAAATTATAAAGTTCAAAAAGTTTGCAGTAAAAGCAATAAACTGCATTTTTTGAAACTGAATAAATTAACCACTTTCTATTATATTCTTTGATATTTTTAAAATGTCTTTTATAATAGGTATGTGAAAATTTTTATCCAGAAGAATCATGCGGAAAATTCAAATCTTTTAATTTGTTTAGGACCATTTTTTAAAATGGCTTACCTTGTTGTATAAGAAATGTTTCTAGTCAAAATTCAGGTTCATCAAAATTAAACACACTTATTGTATCTTCAGTAGATTCTTCCCAATTACTGAAAATGTCTTCAGTATCTTCACATATTGTGTTTTCGGTAGTGTCTTTGGGCCCCAGATAAATGACAGTTTCTTCAGTATGTTCAATGTCTTCACTAGAATTTTTTTTCTGATTGTGTAAAAAAATTCTTATTACAATCAAGAAGTTCTGAGTCATTCTTTGATACTTACTTAGTGAAGTAACATCACATGATCACCATTTCTTAGATCCAAGACTCCTCTCTGATGAAAGCCACAAGATGGAAACTAGTCTGGAGATATTGGATGAGTAGGCAATAGATAGGGATTTTATGCACAAGCTTCTGGATCCATTGATTACTCTGACTTGCACTGAATGGCAGTACTGTATGGAGAGTTTTGTCTTAGCGAAGTACTGAGTAATTCTGGAAGCATTTCTCTAATTTACTTCTTCTCATTTTTATTTAGATATCTGGAATGCTAGTTTTTTCTTTTCTTTTGGGATATCTAATTAAAGAAAACCACACAATTATAATAAATTTTATTATTAGAATTCAAAATTAGATATATTTTTAATAATATTAATAAAAAAAACTTTGCGCAAAACACAATTTTTGCATGAAATATTCCATGGTATAAATATACTAATTTAAATAAAACTTAATTTTAAAAGAAAATGTTGAATTATTAAATATATATTAATTTCTTTAGCAAAATATCTAAAGGTGTGAAAAATTAATTTTTTCATAACAGTTTAATAAAATTAAAAAAGACTATGAGAAATGAATGTCACCTTAGATCTTAGTTCAAATTCAAATTTACTTCTTGTTCTTATTATTATGTTATTGCTGATACACTATGCTTTATTGTCCTATGGCTTTACAAAATTTATTGCTAATAACTTTGATTTTTTATGCAATGCACTGTTTTTTTTTTTTTTATGCAATGCACTGTTTACACTGAATAATGTTAACAACAACAGCAGATTTTCTTTTATATATTTAGAGCATATACAAGTTTGAACAGGATTCAAATGTGATATCTTGTCAACAATAAACTTATATAATTTTAAGTTATTACTTGTTTATGCTAAACCACTTCTTAGAACTAGGATCAGAAAAAATAAGATCTTAAAGAATAATAAAAAATAAATGATTATAAAAAATTTGTTTAAGGCAGATGTATAAAATATAAGGAACATTTAAACAAAAGTATAATTTATTTTGATATAATTAATGAATAATATATTTTTTAAGTATTTGTTTCTCACCTGGAATATCCTGGCACCTGCGTGTATTGCACACATTCTACATTATGCTGACATGCTCCTGTGTGAAATTAACTATATTCGTAGCTGTATAGGTTGGTTATTTAGGCATTTCTTACTTTAAAAGTATTCCATTGTTCTGCAGTCAAAATTCAGGGAAGATGCATGAGCTTTGATCATAGCAACAAAATATAATAATTCAAAATAAAGGAAAAAGGACAAATTTTTAACATAATAGTGAATGTAATTAATGAGAAATTATATTACATAATTAATTTGTTTAGAGTATTGTAAAAACCTGCCTTTATTTTACATTTTCTAAGTTAACTATAAATTTTTGAAGAGTTTAATTACTACTTTGCAGTAACAGATTAATATTTGAAGCAATTATCCAAAGAAAGATATATATGTGTCAAATCAGTATCATATATAAATGAATAGATTAAAATAATTTAATAGCTAATTTTAAATAGATCATATTTTACCAAAATATGATCAGTCATATCTGCAAGATTTTAATTAATGGTATAAAAGTCTCTTCTGGTATACATGGGGTTTTTTTATATCAATTTTCTATATCTTGAAATATAAAATTAAGAATTCTGATCCTTTAATAGATAATTATTTATTTATCTGAATATATGTATTAATTTTTTAAAACTCAGTTTTAGCTGCTGGAAAGCACCTTGTTATATTTATAAATTAATAGCATATATTGACTGATGTCTAGAAGGCTTAATAATTTCAAAGGCAGACAAGAAGTTGATTTAAAAGTGATTTGATCTGCTGTTCAGTTCTGATATCTCTGTTACAACTGTTTAACTTCTTTATTTATATAACTCATATATTAAAAAGCAACTCAATTAACCAATATCCAAATAACAATATCTGTCAAAGTTAAAAATAGATCTGTTTTTCAACTTTTTTCTTTCACAAGAAATATTTTGTGAATTGTTTTTACAATATCTTTTATATTCTTACAATTATTTACTACATTTATTGTAGACACATGTCTCTACAAATAAAAAACATTAAATTTAATTAATTTAAATGAAAGTAAATCAACATTTTTTTGAATATATAAAATATATGAACAAGTTTTTTTAATTAATTTCATTAAAATTCAAAATCATAGTAATTATTTAATAAAAATATTCAGAAAACTTTGCTGATAACACAACTTATGTGTGTATGCCATTCACTATGCAATGAAAGTGAATTGTCTCACTATAGTCATCTGGGATCTTCTGGAAACAAGGCAACAAATTAATCTATTTTTGATGCTTTGACTTCATAAAGGAAATCCAGAAGTCTCTTAATAAGAGTATAAACAGTGTGAAAATATTTCTTATTGTGGTTTCATCCCTAAAGATAATATTCTCAGCTTTTTATTTAAACAACTGAAAAACTATTTTACAAAGTGAATATAATTATATATATAATAGAATGAGGCACAACCTTTCCAAGCTTTTAAAGAATGACTTTGAACTTTAGTATAACTCATTTTTATATATATCAAGATTAAATCTAAAATAATTTCTATTAAACACCTTAGAAAGCAGGTGATATTACATGGGCTGCAAGGAAAATTTTTATGTATAATTTCCTTATCATTAACATATTATACTATGTCTATATTGAGAGAAAAAGTGCTCTTAGCAATCTTTTGGATATGCAATTGAATATTGGAATGAGAAATCTTATTGAAACATTCAAAGCCTATTCATGGCAGTGGTTTTCCATTATATCGTATATTTCTTCACCAAATATCAGAAACATTGCCTTATTAGAAATGTATAAAAAGCTGGTGTCAGATTTATCACTAACTTAATGCATAGTTTTTGTCAATTAAGATTAATTTCAAATCAAGATTTTCTTTTTTAATGTTCAACCAAGAAATCCTTCAAACAAATGAATAATTATAACATAAAAAAGTAAACTTATTATAAGGTCATAAGCAAAAAAAAATTTCAGACTCGAATGGATTTGATATTTATAGACATTGAAGTATCATTAATAAATTCAGAACTAATTGCAGTCGCCATTCTTATCTATTCTAGAAGTAAAATTTAAAAGTTGATCCAAGTGATATTCCAGCACCATTCTTATCTATTCTGGAAGTAAAATTTAAAAGTTGATTTAAGTTATAGTAGAAAACACAACCTATAAATTACATAATGACAGTCAAGTCTGCATACAATAGCAGAATTGAAGACCTTAATATATCTCCTGGTTAAAATCTTGATGAATTCTTATATAATGCAAAAATGCATACATCAGATAAATAATAGCTAAGAACTTTTTAACTTGAAAAAATCTTTAAGGTTCACTTCTCTTGGACTTAAATGTTAACAGTTCTCTGATTAAACATCTGTCACATCAAAACGATATAAAGATGTACTTTATTAGATCTTTATGTAAATTTCTACTACTATCACTGCATATTTAATCAGTAAATGAATCACAATAGACCTCTCAGGTATTCCATTTAATGGCAACTAGAAACCAAATTAACAATTATAGTAGATAATCAAAAAAGGGTGATCTATCTGTTCATTTATATCTTAAAAGTATATTTAATCTTATAAAGATCATAGATGATATTATGAACTTTTTTCCTGAATAATATTAGTCACCCATTTAGACAAAATAAAGTGAACCCTTTTAAAAAATAACTAATATTAATCTTGTATGGATCAACTTTAAACATTGTGATGGTTTTTCTTTTTGATAAATTGTATAGACCATTAACTATATAAGAATCTTTTGATTTTTTTATTTATTTATTACCTTCATTTCCATTCCATTAGTAGTTTAACATTAGATGCCACTTTAGGATTAAAGAGTTAATAAGATATGACTAAATAATGGACTCCTATTTAAAGGAATTTGATATCTGTTTCAGTGATGAAAGTTTCATATTATTTTAATTACTTTCATGGTGTGTGCCTTGGCATGCATCTGACCAACCCAAACTACCCGGAGATCTTTAGCTTCCAGATACTTAAAAATTCATAGTTTTGATTAGAAAATTTTATCTGAAATTTCAAATTCTACTTAGAATTGAATTCCAAGAATGTAGACTCTTTGATCACACGTACTTTATGCTTATGTTAAAGGCATTACAATTTTTGGCTGTGGGGATTTTTTGACTTGTTCTTCATTATTTTGCCACTTTTTAGTACTACTAATAATTATACTACTTTCTTCAATTTTCATTATATTTACATCATTATTAAGATTAAAACCATTTTATTTATTTTTAGTATACAATTTTTTTAAAAAAAGAAAAAAAAATTCTACTTTTCTTTAATTTTTTGATTATAATAAATTTGTAATTTTTTTCTATGGTCAATGGAAAATTAGCCGCAAACAATTCAACATTCCTTTTTAAAAAATGTAAAAATCATTATTAATATGCAAGTCAAACTTTTGATCAACACTAAAAAGCAAGAATTAAAAATGGATAATTGTGCAGATTTAAGTCTGCTAAAATAAAAAAAGCATCCCAGATATATTGTTTTTACTTTTTGAACTGTTGTTAAAAAAACATGGTTTTGAATATAAAAATGGATCACAGATGGCCAAGAATTATAGATTGAAACTCAATTCTGTTATTTACATTGCATTAAATGTTATATGATCTGTAGATTAGCACACTATTCAACATTTTTATTTTAATAGAAGTAGAGTAATAGTATATATAACTAAAATGGAGATTAAATGATAGAGCAAAACATTCTCCAACTTCATACCAAGCATCCTAGGAAACAATTAAAGATGAGATGAAAAGATCAAAGTTAATATAATCATTATAGAAAATAAAGCTAATAATAGACATTTGTGAAGTAAAAGATTATTTATGATTAATTAGATAATATGTGGTAATACTGATGTGAGAGATTAGATAGGTAGCATAAATATTAAGGTCACTCAGAAAAATTATATACTTTTAATAAATAACAAGCTTGAAACATTATAATAAATTATTGATTTTTTACTTAGAATAGATTCAATTTTGAAAAATAAATCACTTCATCAATGGTGACATTATCTTAGCATTATGTTTCTATGATAATCTTCTAGAGTCTATAAGGAAAAATGATCGATATACTCTGTGGTAGGGGTGGCAAACCTCCAGACTGTAGATTAACTTCGGCCCTTGAAAACTCAATACAACCCTAAACACTTTCACAAACATATATAAAATGAATTTGTATTATTTAAACATGCACATATAGCAGTGTAAATATTGAATTAAGTAAATAAATATTTATTTTCTCAACTATATCTATTTTTCTCACCAATCTTTATAATAATTCTTCTTCATTCTACCAGAGGTGCAACATTCTAACATTATATTGTGTTGTCTATCTGACTATGGATATAATCTATGATTCTGATAGCATTTTGTTTGTTTTTATAGTGATTTTCTCAGACAAATGTATAACTAGCAAAAAAAAAACAACTCGAATGTTACTTCATTTTATTATTATTTTGCATTTAATTTTTTTATTATTAGGATAACTACAGGCATAAAAAAAATTGATTAAAAATTGCACTTTTTTTTTTAAAAAAAAGGACAAATACATATTTTTTTTTATAGAAAGAAATAGTAAATCGATGTCCCTGATATGTCAGAATTATTGGGGAAGAAATATTAAAATAGAAAACTTTAAAAGGAGTTTCAAGTAGCTGACATAATTTATAAAAAATATAAACAAATCAGAAAATTCTGTGAGAGAAAGGTATTTAAAAGAAAAATTGAAACTATTTTCTGAAGGGGAGTTTATACAGAATTGCATTCTAGCTGCTGTAGATTTATAAAACCTGTCTAGTACATAAAAACAAATTAAGAATATATGTCACTAAGATAGGTTCAAGGAGAATCAGAAAAATTGTAATTAAATGTGGAACAGTCATTAATAATAATGATGTTATTTTTAATACAAAAAAAAAAATGGCCCTCGTTTAAAAAGGGAAACTTGAAAAGATTATGCAGCATTAATGATTAGAGGTAAATTAATTAAATATTTGATCAAATATAGTAGGCTAATTTTTAAGTTGATAATTTTATATGGCCCCCAAATGATATAAATATCTAAATGACTCTTGGCAGACAAAAGATTCCCCACCCCTGCTCTATGGTGATAATCTACTTTAGAATATATCTGAAGTTCCAGATTTGGTAGTTTTTATTTGATAATAAGAAAGTCTGATTTTACGACTGATGGAGATTTTATGATATCTTTTACCATTATTTTCCATTGAAGATTTCTCATAATTACTATTATGTAGTGTGAAATTTTCTGTTAAAATATCTCTCATGGGGAATTTACTGACTCTATAGATTGGGGAGAAAGTAAATATTTTATCAGGTCCGGCACTAGCATTTTAGCTATAGCTTTTCTTCATCTTTTATGAATTTCGTATTAGATTTAAAGCTTTTCTAGATACTATATTTTATTTTGTAGCATTTCATTTTTTATTCTTATGGATAAGATGTATATTTCTATTTATTTTAACTTTAAAGAAAATAATGAAAATTGTGTATAGAAATTGGGCATGCACATAAATATATTAGTTTGCAGATGAAGAAAGAAAAAAATGGTTGTTGAATCTCTATACCAAATATCTAAATGTCAAAGATATACCAGGTGATTGGAAAAATTCAGCAGTAATATTAACATTTAGGAAATTATAGATCTTTTAGTTTTCTATCAGTTCTGTATAAAATCTTTATCAAAATAATTATAATTCATCTCTATTGAACCTTGCATTTTAATTAACCAAAAGAACAAATTGAATGTAAGTGACTTTAGCAGAGTGGATTATATCCAAGGGTTGAGAAAAGCTTTATATCATCAAGATATAGGTCCAGGTTATTATTATATTCTGAAGAATATTTATCAAAATGTAACAGCAATGATTAGATTACAGGGTGGTACCAAGATTAATATGGAGAAGGGTGATCATTCCATGTCCTTTAATATAGCAGTTTTACAAGAAATATTTTTTGGATTAAAATAAAAAGCTATGAACTAAAGCAAATGGGGATTATTTAAGTCATTTAGATTTTGCATGTTTTTTGTTTTTTTTTTTGCAAAAAATGCGTATAAAAGTAAGAAAATAAAGATTTATAATAAAGAAGTTAGCATCTGCAAATATATTGGTTAGATTATTAATATAGATGGAAACATAATAGATGAAATTAATCATAATAATATTGCTTTTAGAAGAAATAACTATGTGTTTGAAAAGGAAGGATTATTTATTAAATATGTTTTACTAGTGTACTTAGAGAAGTGCAGTATAGAAACATCAGATCACTCAAATTAGGAGCAACAAGGAGATTGAAAACTAAATACCTGGGTGAGAGAACAACAGATATCATTGAAAGAATGAAAAGACAAATTGAACTGGGCTGGACATATTGCTAGAAAAGATGATATTAGACTGATGAAGTTTTAAATTGGATCCCAAGAGATTGTAAAAAAACTTAAAAGAGAACTTATGAGATGAAGGGGTGAAATAACTAAGTTTTCTGGTGTGATGTGGAGAAGAGGCTATGGATTAAAGAAACTTGATTAAACTACGAAATAACATCTTGCAGTGGATCGATAATGTTTGAAAATGATTAGTTTGCGATATTAATGGATAAAATATTCATGTTGTGAAGAATTTTTACTTATGTGAGCATAGGGAGAGAATTTAAGGCTGCAAGCCTTTAAATTTATTATGACACATTTTTGGAATGTTTACATCCTACAGTTAATTGATTAAAAAAACTAAATGTTGTACCTACCGAAAAACAAAATTTGAATATTATTTTAAAAGATAATACGAATGTTATGTATGACAAATGTGATTTATAGGAAATTAGATTTATCGGCAAAGGATATTATAACGAAGAGACAAGAAAGATATTTGATACTGATCACTGCTTTTCATATTTTCTTTTAAGTAAATTAAACATTTTAATGATTCCTGTATTCGATTGGGATCCCATATCTTTCAGGAAATTGAAAAATAATGGCTTTTAAATAAATAAAACGTCATTTCTTTCTAGGCGTTTTAAAATTCATTGTTTGAGTTGTAAATATAAAAAATTCGATAAAAGATTGGCAGTGTTGAATATAATTTCATTTCTCATAATCTCACTAGCATAAATAAAACGTGATAAAAAATGTTTTTCAGCCTTCTTTTAATTGTACGCAAGCGCAGTGTCTTTTATCAGCTGAGGTAAGAAGAATGTTACGATATGGGTTTTATGAAAAATTATTAGTTCACTTATGGGAGCAACAAAATCCCCTAAAGTAATTAAATTCAATTTTATTTTCATTCTTCTTTTTTTTAAGCTTTTATATTGTGTTGGCTTGAATACTTTAATTGTTTGTTTTCCTTTTACAAAGTCTGATGATTGTGCGCTAGAAAGATACAATTCGAATTTAATAAATAAAAAATATTGTCTAGAATTATTTTCAATTATAAAATGAAATATTAAAACACTATAGTTTTTTAATTTTTATTATCAATTTTAAATCAAAGTGTAATTTTATTTAACTTTTAAAATTTAGATGAAATTATTGGGATGTGTTCTAATTAAAGAAATATTTACCAGAGTATGATTTTCCTCACTATCTCATTTGATACTATAGCTTAATTTCCAATTATTATTTTTTCAATAATTTACTTTTTTGCATCACAAATATCAAAAATACTTTTAAAATATCCTGTTACTGCTTCTATAAAACACTTTCATACGTCAAAACAGATATCCACATAAGTCTTGCTGTGTATTTATACATAAAAAAAACGATTCACAGATTCTATTATCTAATAATAGCTTTGATTATAAAGAGGCAGTTCAGAGATCCCTGTTTGGAAGAGGGAGATTAAACAGGAAGTCTGCTAGTCAGTTGAAACTGTCGCATAATTAAAGCATTGTGAAAAGTGCGTTATGAGAAACAATTAATGCTTTTTTTTTTCCATGTGTAAACATAAAATAGCCCGTTATAAGTAATGCACAATATTTATAAAATTGAATTACATTTTTTTTGTGTGTGTAAAATTGATTATAGAATACGAGACTTCTTATTTTCGCATACTGAATGACCCACACTACTAAATATAACATTATTGAAACCTTAAATACTCTGTTCGTTTTATTACACAACATTGCTGCATATATTATATATGTTTTAGAAATATATAGAGCTATTGCAAATGAAGTTTTATAGTTTATTTTTTTCTGATTGATCAATTTATGTTTAAAAATTTAGCTTTGCAGCAATTTTTCTAAATTTTTTTTTTTTTTGCAAAAATTGAAATTTCTTCAAAATGATACATTTCATTCTATCTTTCAAAGCATTTATAAATCATTATTTTGTACCAATGAGCAGGTGATTACTTTATTCATTTTATTCTTATTCTTGAAATAAACTCAAAATTTCTTAGAACAATTCTTTCTATACTCTACTGCATTACCAGATTTTAGCTCTAAATAAGGATGTCAGTTATTAGAAAGAAAAAATAAAATATTGGGAGAAAAGGATATTATTTTGTTAGTAATAACTATTAGGATATATATACTTTTGATTAAATTGTTTATTCATTTTCTCCTGACTTAAACTATACACTGTTTGTATTTAGATATAAAGTATATGTGACTGTTCTAATAGTTACTATTCGTTAATAAAATATTCTTTTTTCTAATATTTTTATTTTTTTCTAATGTTTTGACTGGCTAGCAATCCTATACAGAATTAAAATCTGGCAATATATATTTTATAATTGCTTTCACTATATAATTAAGTATTTCTTAAGGTAAATTATGACACTCAGTTTATAGCAGAGATACTACATACATGCATATCTGTGTTTGTATGTATATATGGATGAATAAAAGTATGCAATTATATGTGAAGAAATAATTGTGATATGTATGTGGTTAACATAATACATTGGCAATTTTAGCTCTGAAAAAGATTGCTAACCTATTAATTTCAGGAAAAGAAAATATTGAAGAAAAGTTCAAAAAGAGAATTTATTAATATATTTTCAACTAGTGTTAAAAAGGATGAAGTAGTCAATAGTTTTTGTTAAAAAGTTATGCAATAACAAAATTTAATTATTTGTGAAGCTAATACAGATTTCTTTATTGATCTTTAATTGCCTAAATAAATGAAGATAATCTCATTATTTAAATTCAATGCTGTGAAGAAAATGAAAATTAGTATACATTAATGCAATAATTGTAAGAATTATTGTTCATTATCATCAGAAACATTTCACAAATGAGCGTAACTAGTCAAACTCCAAGAAGAAAGCATAGAAAAACAATAATACTTAAAATGTGTGATGTCTATACAAACCATTTTACTCTGTTTATTTGATATTTTGCTATGCTGTCTTTTATCTTTGATAACAAACTTTTCTTTCCAAAAGACTTCAGCATTGTATCCATATCTTCCCACTAAAAACAACGTTATACTTTAGAGAGTCTTTAAGAAAATTTTTAGAACATAAATGAAATTGCCTTTCCCATGAAAATTATGTTCAATTCACTATATAATGAAGTCCAATCCAATGAAGATAAGTTTTATGGTAGTATCACATCCAGAAAGTCAAAGAAAATATTGATTGTCTGATCTTACCATCATATTAGAATTTTATGGAGCCTTCTTAAGCTTTTTTAATATAACCTTTACGTCAAATCTCATTTTCTTATAATAAGCTAGATAAAATAAGAATTGTGTATACAATTAATTTAATTACAGTATTTATTTTGCTGGGATGAAGTACTCCATCTTTTAATTTATTAAACATAATAGCACTTTGGAATCTGTACTGTATCTTCACATTTAAATTCACCTTTCTATTTAAAAACTTATGAAGATATTTAAATTGGTTATAGCTAAAGATTTTTTTCATTCATTGACAAAGGATTTGCATTTTTTTTTTTTTTTTTGAACATTATTACTAAATCAAAACATTATATATCACATTCAAAACATTAAAAATACTTCTGTAGATATTTTGAATTGGCATGGATATAGCACAATTATTAGCATATAGATGAAGTTCTTGTTTTTTTACTTTTAGTCAATTAAAAGTTAAAAATTCTACCATAAAACCTATATCAAGTTTAATCTCTGACTCATAAAACTGTCCATAAACTATTCTAAAAGCTATTATTATAACAATTCAAAATTGGATCAAGTACAGATGTTTGCATAATACCAGTTTTCATTTCAAATGTTTCAGTTTTTTTATTCCAATGTATAGTAGCTGATTAGCAAAATCTGCAACATTTGCTTTGGAACAAATAATGTAAGAGTAGTTTTTAATTATAGAATATTTCTTTCTTTATTTCCTCAAAAAATTTTAATGGATTAAAATTCATAATTATAGTGAAAAGATGAAAGTATATAATTTTGAAACTTCACGAATAATACACATCATGCTAATAATAGTGACATAATGCATAAATTTTTGCTAATAAGATTTTTTTTTTATATAATTCTTTTATTATATATTCTCTGATGAAGACAGATCATTTAAAATAGTAATTGTATTATGATCAAGTCCTTTATCATCAATGATAATTAACTACTGTTTAACTTTTTTGTTCTAGTATCTTGTATATGGTAAATGTGAATGAGTTTTTGCTCATTCAAGTTTATAATTCTATCATAAATAATGAGGTCCATTACATCACTATGAAATAGATAATTTTATTAGAGTAAAATTAAAAACAAAAATATTTCATATCCATATTTTACTAGTAAGTATCATCAAGATGATATCAAGTCTCGGAAATCTCTGGAATATCCCTCCAGAGCGATCTCTCATTTTTCAGGTGAAACATTCATTATAGTGATAAAGTAACTCATTCGTCTCTTTGTTGGTCAGCATTTTTCAGCTTTAGCATTACTGAGCTTATAATGAAATAGATTTTTTCATAATATTGATCAAAACAAAATTGTTTTCATACATTCAAATTTCTACCACGTATATATATGCATATAGTTGTTTTTAGCTATTATGGTGCAAAAAATTATATTTTTAGTTTTGTTTATATCTGATGGTAAAACATTCGAAATTGGATGCAAGTACCCATATAGGCATAAACTGGAGATATAATATAGAAATGATAATGTTACTAATTTATATATATATGAATGTTCTTGTCAGAAAGATTAGTAATGGTATCATTATAAAAAGAATGCATTTGAAAAAAAACATTTCTGAAAATAAAATAATTAATGAGAATTGTTTTCTTAAATTAAATGACATTGTCAATAAACTTGTCGCCTTACACCTTAACTTGTATTTTCTTTGCCGTAAGAGCTATATGTCATAGAAGATCATAAATTAGACAAATATTTAGGCACTACGTGACAGTCTGGAAATTCTTAAAAAAAAAACAGGTAGTTTAAACTTAATTAAACAAAGGTGAAATCTTAATATCCTATATTAAGGAGATCTCTCATTAGATCTTTCCTCATTCACTAGCAATAATTTTATTAAAATAATTAGTGAAGAAGCAGTTAAGGATAATTTACAAATTGCAACTTTGTTTATTTATGATTGCTTAGAATTTTGATTAAAAAAAACAGTGAATTTCTTATTGAACATTTCAACAGTTTGCCAAAGCTTGTTTTAATTTCTTTTATATGTGTGTGTGTGTGTGTGTGTGAATGTGTATGTATATGTAAATTCTAATAATTTTAATAAATTCATGAATTAAGCATGGCTATTAAATGTACAACACTAATAATATATAATTTTATTTAGGAAAAACTAAGTTCAAATAGCTATCATAATAACTGTTAACAATTCAAACTTGACTATTTTAATAAATTTGTAAATTATGCCCACTTTATCTTATTATATTAATGTTAATCTGCTTGTTAGACAAAATTAATTATTTTTAAAACCACTTAGCTATTTTTATCTAACTGCTGAATTCTTGCATGTGGTTTATGATCAATTGTCAATATTTGAAAGAAGTGAAACTTATGAATTGGCAATGATTTTTGTAACTTACTATTTTTTGTACTTAAAAAAGGTAGCTAGATAAAAATAGTTATCTTTTATCTAATCGATAGATTAGCCATTGATATGAGAAAGTAGGCATTATTTACAAATTTGTAAAATAACAGCTTGATTTACAAATTATTATGCTAAAATATTTGGACTTAATTGCTCCATAAATAAGATTATAGATGTTTATGTAGATTCAAATACAGTAGTTTTAATAAACATATAAATAAACTATGGTTTGCATTCAGACTTAATTGCTTTATGAATAAAATTTATGCATATATATACAAACACTACTTTTACTGTATAGAATTTATACTTCAAGCTTAACATGTAAATTCAAAACCATGTATAAATAGAAAAACATTAAATATTTTTGTGTGTGTGAATAATTAATTTACTTATTAAATGTTAATAATAAATATGAGAGGATTAAATTAAAAATGTGACAACCTTAGTCATCTTTCATTAATAATATTTTTATTAAGCATATAATTTCAAAATTAAAATTATTTTTTATTTCAATAAAATAATATTGATAAAAATATTAATTAGTCATTGCAAAATACTATATGTTTCCAAAGAAGTTCAATGCAAAAAATAAATAATGTAATGATTTTTTCATTACAGGATAATCTAACTTCATACTATTTTAAATGCTTTTATATGAACTTGCCCCTGTCTGTGTTTCTTTTAGTATGTCCACATTTTTGATTAACAATGAAAAAATATCCAATCTCATTTACAATTGAACTCACATTCTTACATTTCCCAAGAAAACTCTTCAAAAACTGAGCCAATGGAAATATGGTGTTTGTCCTGTCCGTTTCTGTTGGTGTGTCCACGTTTTTGATTTAACAATGAAAAAAAATTTGATCTCATTTAGAATCTAATTCACTTCCTTACTCCCAAGTCTTTAACAACTGACCAATAGAAATATTATGTTTGTAGGAAAAATCACCAAATTTTGTTAATATTGATTTGATTATTAAATTAATTAATATATATATATATATATTTGATGGAAACATTACATTTGTAGAATAAAATTTTATTAATTTTGATATACTTACATAATTAAATTAATTAAAAAACCAATTCATAAATATTTTTATATAGTAGATGATCACATGATATTTAAATTTAGAATTTGTATATTAGAGGGCATATTTTTTACTTTCACATCTTATTAAATTATAATTTTTATGTTTTAAAGGATTTTATTGTTTAAATATTTCAATGTTATATATTTTTTGTTTATAAAATCATACTTAGGATGATAAAATCTGTAATAGTGTTACAATTATTAGTGTATAGATTTACTTATAATCATATATATTACGTATTTATGAAAATAAGAAAAACAATGTTTTCCTTAGTAGTACTTCTGCTTATTAGAGTTAGAACTCTAGTATCTTAGATGTATACTGTATTAAGGGCTATGTATCATATTTATATATTTATTTTAATTAATTTAATAATGATTCTAGCAAAGAAAATATTTTCTGGATTAAATTAGAATCGCTCAGAGCAAGGGATGAAAAAATATCCTCACACAATATATACTTTAATTATAATTTTTGTCAGATTTTTTTTGTAATTTTAATCATATTTTAAAAATAACATGTAAATATAACTAAAAAGTAAAAAAATAAGATATATAAAAAAAAGATTTTTTTAAACAATGCTTTTATCTAAATAGCTGACTAAAAAGTACAAAATAAAGTAATCCCTTTGGTTGATTTGCCATCTTGTAAAATATCAGATCTTAAGAATCTAGACTTGTTATAAAACAATTGAAAATTGCAGGAATATTATTTCATAAAAGTGAGACTCATAAAAATGAAAAGGCTCCAAATGCTTTTATAAAACGACAATATTCCTGAAATTTCCAATTGTTTTATAACAAGTCTAGATTCTTAAGATCTCTGATATTTTCCAAGAATGGCAAATTAACTGAGAGGGAATTATTTTATTTTGTACATTTTAGTTGACTATTAACATAAAAGCATTAATTTTTTTTTAAATAATTTTTTATATCTTTTTACAACTTTATTTATTCACTTTACATTTCTATCTACGTTTTCATCTATTTGCTTTTATTTTTCTTGAACATTCTTGCAGTCATCTGATTTCATATGTATTTTAGCATTGTAAATTTTTTCACTATCGCATTTTAATTTCACATTTTCATTCATAAATATATTAAGGATTATCTCAACTATCTAACATTTTCCTTTTAATTTTCATAATACTTTTTTGGGGGTAAAAAAATAATAATAAATAATGGATTTTATTACTCACCACAACAGAATCAGTTACGGAAGACAAAATATCTTGCAACCTTTTCAACAAAATTCAAGTTATCACACACAATATTTTATAATCAAATACATAAGCAAATATTATAACAAAGCAAATATTTTTCTTTTTTATTTATTAAATTCAAATTTAACAATAATACCAGATTTATAAAAGCCTTTCAATTTGAAGACCAAATAGTAATACTTAGAAAGTCTAAATTAAAGTCACTTTCATAAGGATCTCTCTAAAATTAATAATATGAAGACAGATATTATATTAAATAGATAGAATCATGTATTGTTAATATATTATTATACTTAACATATTCATTCTCAGCTTTCTTCCAGTTGTGGTGTATAAGAATTTTAAAAGACAATTTTAGATATTTTGCTTACATGCATTTTTTCAATAAGAATGAATTGTATCAAATTATTAAATTTGATTCCTGATTTTACTCATTTGTTTGCTGAACTTTGAAATTTTTTGATTGGATATATTTTATTTTTATGTTACTTGATATTGAAAAACAAATTCCATTTAATTTTAGCTTTTTAGAACTTTCTGAGAAATCATAGACAAATATATATTTTATTTCATAATCTATTAAGCGCTTTCAACTCATTAGCTACTTTAGAACATTTAGTATTTTAAATATTTATGATAAAATAAATAAAAAATAATATTTTCATTTAAGGGCTCCCCAGTACTTTTTTTAAGGTGCCGTAGACAATATATTATTTTCTTATTTGTATTCCATTCTTATTCTTAATTTTGATAAAAGTATAAAAATACTGTATTAGTGGAATTTGTTTTGATTTAATGAAAAAATTCAAAATCGTTTAAAATTAAAAAACAATACAAGTTTTAGTAATAGTAAATATGTTTTTCTAATTGTTCAATATAATATATTGTAAGTGAAATTTTACTGCATATTTACTTGTTCATTATATATATGCCACACTTTGTTTTGATTAAAAATAGTTGATATTAGAGTTAATATTTAAATTTTATTCAGATATTTGAAATATGAGTTTCATTAATTACAAAAACAGACAAAATTTAAAATAAATGAATTTTCTGTTAAAAGTTAGAAAATTAAACTTACACAGATAGTGTGGGAAGAAACTGATCATAGTAATATTAGTGATTGTAGCAAAATTAAATTGGTTTCATTAAACACATCTTAATAATTGTCACAGTTTTTTTGAATTTTATTACTAGTACAGAAAGCTGACACAAATGTTTATTTGATTTGTTACTTATGTTTTTAGTCTTATGTGAGAATTGCTTATTAAACATGGCTAATAACATTGACGACATCATAATTCGTCCTGCTACCAAAGCTGACATTTCTAATCTTTACAAGTTTTATGCTCCAACTCGTTGGAATATTTGTTTGGATTATTTTGACATTATTCTCCATCTTGATGAAGAAAGTATTTTAATTGCTGAAAATAAAGCAGGTAAAATAATTTCATTTTTATTGAGTTAGAGAAATAAAAATTTCGTATATTGAATTTTGTTAATTGCAGTTTCTATATATAAGCAGTTGTGTATATTATAAATAAAAAATCATAAGTGATTTAAATTTTTTTTCCTAAATGAAAATTGAGAAATTGCTCATTAGTTTGAATTGTAAAATGATCTGTTATTCATTCTTCAAATTTCTTAATGTTAAACATTTTTCATGATTCAATATCAAATATCTATGCTAAAATATTTACTTTGAAGTATATCTGTCAAAATGATAATGTTGAAAATTTATTATTACTATTTTTTTAAAATTACTTATCAACCAATATGTATGTATATATTTTTATAAAATGCTTTATAATTGTGATACATATTAAAGGAATAACACTTTTTTTTTTAACAAAAAGAATTTTAGGTAAAAAAATTATCTCTAATAAAAAATTTACTGGGATATGTTATATTAAGTGGTGAATTGGAAGACTGTCTAAAATATACATATCAAATAAGTTTATGTTGTGGTAAAGAGGTAAAGCAAACCATTGAATCAACATGAATATGATACTTTTTATCACTGATGAAGATCATATGATAATGCAAGTAATATTTTTGTTGTTCTTATTGTCATTATATTGACATTTAACAACATAGATTATTCTGGAACTTTACTTCCTAGCTGATATTAGTCATATATCCATTTTCTAATCAATATTAGGGATTTGAACTCAGATTTTAAGCTCTCTACAGCTATCCACTCCATAAGATGGAGTAGATAGCTGTAGGGAGCATAAAAGTCTGAGTGCAGATCCCTTCTAATTATATTAAGTTCAGTATAGACAATGTATTTGTATTTAAATAACCAATACTGGATGACTAACTGGGAACTGGGTTAGCAGCAGGATGATTGTATAAAAGAGAAATTCTACTTCTGTTTTGTGATTTGAAAAAAGAATTGTCCAAGATTCTCCTGTTGGATTTGAATCTCAGACCATGAGATTAGCAAGTTACGCCATGATACCCTTCATAATGTCATTTTAAAAAAAGTCAACCTAAAATGTTTTAGGACTCTAAATTTGAGAATTAAAAGAATGCAAATAATGCTGTTTTAAGATAACCATAGATTAATCATTGTTAGTTCTTGAGATTGTAAAAAATTAGTAATAGATCCAGAAAACTGGAACTAGATTATGTAATTCCAGCAATTTAAAGGGAAGATTGCTAGTGTTAAAATGCAATATAAAATAGATTTCATTAATGACAATAAATACAAAGTAATGAAATGTTTTTATTGCTCAGGAATTCATAAAAGTTCTAGTGACATAATTGAATGCATTTCATAGATCACTGCATCAAACCACACAACATTATTGGCAATAAATTGCTATTAGAGGTATACATAGAATATTTGACCATGTCAATTGTTTTATGTAAAAAAGAAAAAGATTTTACATGAAAATAGTAAATGATGAGAATTTACATGCCATTCGCGAAAGACTAAAAGAATTTATTTAATTTTATATTTATTTCTGACAGCTAAAAAGCATATCAATTATTGATGCATTGGGTACATGAGTTAAAGATCTCTTGATTCTTGCCACAAAATGGTAAATACCATACCAATAAAGAGAATAAACAATAGAAAACTGCAACTGGTGATGATCAACTATTATTGCTGTGTTGTGATGCAATATGGCTTTTCCTTTTCCATATTCTCTATCCTGCTCCATTCTATTTTCACAACATCATGCATGCTCACTCTATGGCCTTTATATCTAGATCTCCCTTATCTTTTTCTAAACCCAGGATAAAAACCAAGAATATACTTTCTGTATAATCACTTTGTTTATATTTATTCTCCCACAATTTCAATATTTAAACTCTGCTTGTAAGCATTTACATTCATTTAACAGGTGCCTAATATTTTCTACACCTTCCTTACATAACTTGCAGATTAAATCATTCACATTCCTCCATTTAGGTGTACATTCCCTTGTTGCTAACGATCCTGTTCGAGCCTTAAACAGTAAACTACTAGATTCTTACTATCCAGTCACTCCACCTGTCTATAGACAGATAAATTAACATATATATACCTTCATGAGTGTTTTATACATAAATTTATTATACTTGTATGTATAGAATATGATATGATTCTTAGTTTTTTTTCTTATACATTATCTTTTCCATCGACTATTTTTTAAAGTAAGATAGAAAAGTCAGATACCATATAGCATTATAGAATGACTCCAGATTTTCATGCTCAGTTACAGACATTCATCAGGCTGGAAACAATGACTCAATTATTACATTTATTATTTGTGTGATTAGTGGACTATCCAGTGCAATGATCCTAATGCCCAGGGATTAAATATCTAATTTATCCAGATATTTGTAAAAAAAAAAAAAAAAACCTAAAGAGAAAATAAATTTTAATTGTTTTATAATGCTTGAATCACCTAAATGATTTATGATTATTTATAATTTGGTTAGTTTATGACTAAAAAAAAATAAATTATAAATCTATATCTTTGAATTATTTTAACCAACTAGAGTTTTGAGGTTTTTTTTTAGATTATTGGCATAAGATTATTGGAAATCACTTTACTATTAATCTGGCTTAGCACTAAGCGAAATCTAAGCATTTAAGAAAAATTGGGAGCTTTGATTATTTTGTGGTTAATGTTCTGGTTTACTAATACATTAAAATTAGGCTGTAGAGTGTTAGATGTTATTAATAAATAGCAGTTGTTTCAAAACTTTTGAAACAATTATTTTAGAAATCATTGCTCAAAGAGATTGAGAAACATGTTGCAAACGCTATTCTAAAACTCTAAAAAGGATGTTTTGACAAGCATCATGAATTTTTTTAATTCTAATAATATTATTTTATGGTCAAATTGATGTAAATGATCTTGGAGCAAAATATATAGAAGTAAGATTTTCTGAATATCCATAACCCAGACCAGTTTCTGCTACTGGCTTCCTCAGTGAGGTGCTAGGATTTTCAAGCATTAGATTTAAAATAATCAGGTCATGCCCAGCTCTAATGGTTAACTATTAAGTAGAAAATCGAAATTTTCAGACATCCATGTCTCAAATCTAGCTATCTAACTTAAATAGCCATATGGGACTGAACTAAGTTCAGATACACCATATATTAATAGCTTTAGCAGTATAAAATTGCCAAAGCTTTAATAGCAAAAAATATAATTGCAAAGAAATCAAGTCATATATCACATGACCTAATTTAACAAGTTTGTATTATAAATGTTATTTAATGAGCTTGCCAATAGCTCTTAACAAATTTTACAAAAATATCCCGAAGTCCAGACTAGTTTCTACTTCTGGCTTCCTCAGTGAGGTGCTAGGATATTCAAGCATTAGATTTAAAATACCGGGTCAAGTCCAGCACTTTATCTAATGATTAACTATTAAGTAGAAAATCTGAAAATTTCAGACATCCATGTCTTCAAATCCAGCTATCTAATTCAGATACACCAGAAGCAAAACCAGTCTGGGGTTAAGGATATTCTGAAAAACTTGTTAAGAGCTATTGGCAAGCTCATTAGATAAAATTTGTAATATAAGCTTGTTAAATTAAGTCATGTGATATATGACTTTATTTCATTGCAATTATATTTTTTTGCAATTAAGACTTTGGAAATTTTATACTGTTAAAGCTATTAATATATGGTGTATCTGAATTTAGTTCAGGCCCATATGAATCCAAACTCTACTATAGTAAACTATAGAGCATCTGCTGGCTTTGCCCTCCTTGCATTCGGTTATATTTTCATGTTAGCTTCTGTATAGCTCTGAAAAACAACTAACCTAAGAACTCTAGGATAACCAACTTCTTTATCATCATCTCTTTTTATAGGTAGGGTGGGGTGGAAAAAAATCATTAACTCAAGAATGTTTTTCCTGTCATTTTTTAAAATCTACTTTAATGCTTTTAAAATCAACTTTGAATTTTATCAAAAGTATGATCTACAATCTTTACTTTAATTAAACAGATTTCTAAAATAGATAGTAAAATTTTTACAAAATGTTGTACAAGTTTTAACTTAAAAAAAAAAACTTTCTAAAATAAATAATGGATTTTTACAAAATCAGAATTCATTAAAATTTTTATTTAGATCTTTGTAAATGCTCATTTCATAATAAAATTTTATTTTAAAATTCAGAATTATTTTATCCTTTAATATTCCAGTGTACTTGTAGCAAATATCTACAAAAAAATTTGACTGTTTATTATTACTTTTCCTTTCAACTTTATATTTGTGCTCACACACTACTATGTTGTTGTTTGCCATGAAACCCATATTGTTACAAAAGATATGTAATTTTTGAATTTTGGTTAACCATTTCTCACCTGAATTTATATTTATCTCTTAATTGTTTGTTATTTGTTAAATTTTAGAATCTCTTTTTTTGTTTCATATATATATTTATACATGCATTGGAGTATATGTTTTATTTCAATAATTGAGATTCACATTTTGATATAACGTATATACATATGTTCATGGGGAATGATGGGTCTTATTTCAATATCTGAGATTCATAATTAGATGCATTATGCATGGATATATACATATTTGCATATACATGCGGAATGATTACTCATTTCAGTATCTTGATTCACATGTAGATGTACTATGATAAATATATTTATAGAGGATGAATTTGTTTTATATTTGAGATTCACATATATGGAGGATGATGGGTTTTATTTCAATATCTGAGATTCACGCATGAATATATATTTATATGCACATGGGAGGTGGGTCTCAGTCTCATTTCAATATCAGATTCAAATCTAGATGTAAGATGCATGAATTAATACATATGTAAGGATGATAAATTTCATTTCAATATCTGAGATTTGTATCTAGATATAACATGCATGAATATATATTGGCATATTTGGAAAATGATAATCTCATTTCAAAATCAAAGATTTGTGTTAGATATAATATGGACTAATGGGAATAGTGAATTTCATTTCAATATCAGATTTGAAAACAAACAGGTTGTTGTTTTCTCCAGATAATCATCTCATAGTGAAAGCAAAAATAGTTATTTATAGATAGATGGTAAAACACAAAATTGCTAATTCTCTTATACCCTGATATTTGAATAATCTTGTGTGTTACTTTCTCTTTTACAATGATGTGTTTAAGAAGTTTTGTTCATATAGTGATTTATTTAAAGTTGGTTAACTTATATCTATTTATTATTATTATAGTGATTTATTTAAAGTTGGTTAACTTATATCTATTTTATTATTATTATTATCATCATCATCATCATTATCTATTCCTAGTGTGACATATCTGCCTGCTAAATCTGTGGCTTGGGGATTTGAATCTGTATATAGTTTAAAAATTTTCCTAAAAAAAATCATTTTCATCCATTGTTGGTCCACTAAAGGATGGAGTTCTTTTCACGTTTAATCCAGTTTCTCCAATATGTAATCCCCTATTCTTCTCATTACACCAGAAAATTACTTTATTTAATCCACCAATTCTCATATAAAATACCATTCTAAGATTTAAAACTTCAACTCTTTATCTGTTATTATCTTTTGTAATTATATACTTAGCCCAGTTCCATTTCAATATCATAATAAAATTCTTTAAGTAATATAAATGATACCTATTTGGTCTTTCATACTAGTATTTTGTGTTTGATTCCTTTTTGTTATTCCTAACATATCTTCATATTTCATTGAGGGTCTAAAATTTGTGTATTGCTCTTCTATTAAGTAACCAAAGTCTAAGATTTTTTAAATACACACACACTTTAATTTAATCACCAAATTATTTTTATCAAAAGTACTCTGAGTTTATTTCTATGATTAATCTCATACATTATGTGGTCAACAAATGGATGTCTAAGTATTCTTAGCTAAACAAGGCAAGATACCTATCACTTCCTTGGTATTTCTTTTCTATTTAAAGTCTTTGTTATGTAGAAGGCTAAGATTGTTACACTTTTTATCTATACATATACAGAAGAGGGAGGGATCCAAAAAAAGTGAAATATTTTTTTTTTTATATTATATCTGTTGTTTTTGATGATAATATTTTATTGTAAGTTGCAGTTTTTATTTGTATTTAAAACAAAGATTAAATATAATTTCTGTTTAATAGTAAATCTTTCATCCTGATAAGATTCTAATTTGCTTTATATATGTATATAAGTAATGTTCAATCTACTTGAATATTTTTTCCTTGTATACTTAAATTTCTGTAAGCATGAAAGAAGCTTGTAAAACCAATTTATATTTTAAACATTTGCTATAAATAGCATAATTTTCTACTTTTTAATTAAAATTAATATTTTTTTTCTTTTTGTTGTTATAGGTGAAATTGTGGGAAGTCGACTATTTCTGTTAGTTAATGATCAAGTAGCTTTGGAGGAACTTTATTTTGTCCGAGAAGATTATCGTGGAAAAGGGATTGGTACAACATTAACAAAATGTGGAGAAAAAAGAACAGCCACATATAATCGTTGTTTGAATTCAGTGGAAAATATGGTACAAAAATATCACGAAAAAGCAGATTATAAAATTATTTCCGACTGGAAAATTAGAAGATTTGTGGGCAGAGTTGAAAATTTTCAAATTGATTTTGTTATTGATTTTAAAATTGTTCCATATTCACCTAATTTTTTTGAAGAGATTTATCAGTATGACTGTCAAGTTTTAGGTTTACCACGAAGAAAGTTTCTACAAACATTTTTAGAAAGAACAACAGGTTTGATATTCATTGCTTTAAAAAATAATAATATTTGTGGATATGGAGCTGTTCGAGATGCAGAAGAGGTGCCTTTTATAGGTCCATTATTTGCTGATGATTCAAATATTGCAAAAGTTTTGTTGAAAAGCCTCGTAGAAAATTTTCCAAAAGCTCAAGATTTGGGTGTTTATATGGATACAGTTGATAAAAACCCTTATGTTTTGAAAATGGTGGAAGAATGTGGGCTTCGGGAGATAGATGCATATGTTAGAATGTACTCAAAAGAAGATATTCCTTTCAATTATGAAAAATTATATGTAATTCATTCTGCGTGTATATCATATTAATTTTTTAATTAAAATAAAATATAGAGTATGAATTAATAATAACTATAACTGATTGGCAAGAGGCCCAAATTAATATCCAAAATAAATTATTGATTTATAATATTATCAGTTTAATTAACAGATATGTAAATATATATTAAAAGTATATATTATATATTTATTTATTGCTACTGTCTTCTCCAAGTAGACCTATCTGCATGCCAGTTATTCTTAGAAGAAATAGTTATTGAAAGGTAATCTCTTAATTAGGATTTTTGATATCTGGATAGGTGATGAAAATTATTTTAAACCTATATATATACTATATGTGTGTATGTATATTTTTTCTGCAGATGAAGTACAAGTTTTAACAGAAATTTCTATGTAGATTGAAATATTTAGACTTATCCATAAACAGTATTCAGATTTTTCCTTGTACATGGTTGCTTATTACTATAATGCCCATGCTTTGAGTTAGATCTCATATGCTGGGCTGATGATTAATTGCCCAAGCAGGGGCAGCTAAGACAATCTACATAGGCAGAAAAATACAACAAAGAAGAAAATTTAAATACTGTCTAGATCAATGTTTTAATTTTTTTTTTTAATCATGGAATTCTTTGGTGAAATTATGAATCTCAAAATGTTTGAGCTAGATCTCATAGATGGGCTGATGATTAATTATTTACTCAAGCAATGGCAGCTAAGACAATCTACATAGTCAGAAAACTTAACATATATATACATAACTGTGAATTATCAGAGCTGACATGGTAGATCTATTACGACAAAGAAGAAAATTTAAATGCTGTGTAGAGATCAATATTATATTTATTTTTAATCATGGAATTATTTGATGAAATTATGAATCTCAAAATTACCTGAAAAGTGGATAGGAAGACATATTATTTTAGTAGTAATATATATGAAAATATTAATTACCATTACTGGAACAGTGATTTTATCAAATTGCATAAACTATAGTAATAATTCAAAAATACATGTCTCATTAGTATTTTAACTTTTATATTTTTTAAAGGACTAATTGGCTCCTGAAAACTTGATAAATATGTCGAGCGTTGTTAGCCGAGAGGTCATCGCAGCCGCCTTGCAAGCAAGTTGTTGGTTGCAGACGGTTGTGGGTCATCCCGGCAGATCCTATGACATATGAAAAAAAAAAAAAAAACTTGATAAATATTAAGTAAAAACTATTAATTTGATTATTTACAGTGTTGGATATATATTAACAAATACATTTTCTATCAGTACAGCCCCTCAATGTTTTTTAAATGTAAATATTAAGTAAAAGCAGTACCATAATTATTAATTTTATTATTCATTTTTATATGTGTAATCTCTCTTAATTGCCTATTAGTTTTTCATCACTTGCTTGCTTAAAATATCAGTCAATTTATTTGCTAACTTTTTTTTCCCTATTATTTATTTTTCTGTAATATTCTGAAGGATTTAGCCAATAAATTTAATCTTTTTAAGTAAATCTTAAAAAAATATGTACTGCTAAAATTGTTTTGTTGCTATTTTCTAAGGTGTAAAAACATCAAAGTCACAAATTGAGCAGAGCAGTTGTATGAAACAGAGCTCTCACATTATTTAAACAAATCATTTTCTTTATTACTGAATTGTTGTTTTTTTTTAAACTTTATTTTTCAGTAGGTATATAAGATTAAAAAATCATATTACGGTAAGCTAATTATAATTTATGCTGACTAATAAAATATGGTATTCTTGAAGATTTAAAGAAGTCTTTCATAAATTTATCCAAATTTAAAAGTTGTTGAAATTCAGAAAGTTGGGTAATGTTATATAATATATTCTAAAATATTTTTAGAAAACAATATTTATTTCTAGCTATAATCACTTTCAATACTTATAAACTTACCTAGTGCATAATTACTTTAGCGAAGACCTTCTATGTAAACATTTTTCAATAGCTGCATAAATCAATTTTCGGTGTTATTTTTTCTAAATATATATATTGTCAAATTAGTGTTTAAGTAGACTAAAAATTGTTTAGTGCTAAATCTGAATAATGGGAAACTGTACTATGTTATGAAATTATCTCTGCTTATTGTTGGGGTGGTAAAGTCATAGGTTACCAATATTGCTATGATTTGCTGCACACATTCATAATTAAAGCAATACTAAATTTTATTTAGTGAAAATAAGTATTATTTTTCTGTCAACATCATAATTCTCTAAATTTATTGACAAATATCTTTACAATTTATGGATATAAGTTAAGAATTTGTGCCACAATTGTATGCTCAACTACAAAATGTATATACATTTCAGCATGATAAACTTCCATGGAATTTTTTTAAGAGAACAAACTTTAACACAGGCATGATGTGTAAGTAGCTTGAACATTTTAGCCTTGTCTTAAGAGAAGCTGACTCAAGATAAAAAGTTTGGGATTATTTCTCAAATGATGAAACTACTTAGTAATGAATCTGTTGTGTCAAGTCTTTTAACTTTCCAAATGTGATTATATGATAAAAACAAAGTGATGTTAATGTATGTGATATAAATGCACACACATATTGCATAGCAACATGAATGACAACAATTTAAATCTTGAAATTTGGGCAGCGTTTTTAAGCGATATTAAAGAAACATAACCATGTTTTTCAAATAAAATAATTATCCTATGTTCTTTGATGTGGTATTATTTTTATAAAAGATTAAATATAAATACATTTTTTTGTAGCATTTATATTACATGATCTTCAAATAAGTCTTATAAAAAAAAACAACACACATTTTATTATTAATAAGAATATCACTTCATTTTGAATCAAGATCAGTAATATAAAACTAACAATTCTCTGGATGTTTAAATTAAATGAAATGTTATGCATTTCTTAAATATCAAAAATTTTCTCAAATGAAAAGTAATTGTGATTAGTCTGTTTCATAAATATGCACTGTGCTTTGTGTATTTAATTACAACTTAATTATATGTTGAATAATTAGTCTTTATTTCATGAACTTAAATCTAAAAGTCTATTACCTTTAGTTTATTTTTCAAAATAAAATTACTAAGAATGTTTATATATATATGAGATAAAAATATTTTTGAAAATCTACAATTAAGAAGAAATAGTATAAAGTTGAAATTTTTATATTTATGAAGTAATATTTTTAAGATGAAGGAAAATATTTAAAATTAAAATTATTAACACTTTTTTAAAATAATGTAAATATATTCACAGGAAATGGCATAATTAAATGAGATGTTACCATTTGACTAATTAAATATTAATTAACCTTTGAATATCACATTCCACTGTATAAGGTAACCTAACCAATGATCTGTTGCAGTTTTCTCAATTAACTAATTTCACAAATCATATCCGATTATGAAGTCAGTTTATTTTAAAATCTTAATTGCTTATTATGGTGTGGCAGCTTTCCATTATAAAGGAAATATTTCCATTATAAGTCATCATAAATACTTTACATTTTAACATGTATATATTATGTATCTGGTTCAGTTAAAAGTTATATTAATTAAGAGAAAGAAAATGCTATTTCTACATAAATTAGACTAAAACAAAATATAGATATAATTTTTGTTATGCTACATGAACTACTAATTTATCTATGATTGGGATTTTGCAAAAAAAAAAAACTTATGGTTTAAAACTCTTGTCGGGGTACAGCAGAAATGGCAAGTTTTATACTTTAAGGATATATTAAGTTTAAAGACTCATTTCTCTTAAGTTATTGCCAAAGAAAAACAATTAGTTAACAGAATAAGGATTATTTTCATATTTACAAGAAAAATATTTAAATTTTATATGTAATTTAGCATAAATAAATACTTCTTTTTGAAAATTTTTATTTTAAGGCAATTCATTTTTTTCAAATCATAATTATTGTCTATAATATAGTAAAAAATATGAATCAAAGTTTGTAAACAAAACATTAGATATTATTCGCTAGATACAATCATCTTGAAGGGGCTTGGAACAAACTGTAGCAGATATTGCAACTCTGCTGCATAATTATTCGCTTGGAAGGTCAAGTGATATTTAAGCCGTAAAATAGCCAACAATAGCCATTTCTCTTAGTTGCTCTGACAGTTTTTTTAATTCTCCATTGCTTGAAATTAATCCAGATTTCTTTAGCTTACATCTGCCATTGCGTTCATTGCTTAACTTCCTTAATAGAAATTAAATATTTTATACATTAAGATATAGATAGACATTTAATATATATATATAATTTTTGTTTATGATTTAATAATAACTTTAGTCAAAATATTAATATATATACCTAAACAATTGTAAATATTTATTTTCTTAAATAGATAGAATTCTTAATTTTTCTTACTAGTCTTTATTATGAACCATAAATTATTTATATGAAAAAAAAAAAAAAAATGGAAACCTGCTTTAAAAATGTGAAAAGTAAAAAATAAGTTTTTCACTTAAATTAGGATATTAGTATCAAAACATTTAATAATGATATAAATAAGAAATATGGTCTACATTTTGTTTTCCTACAAGATGTTATAATTAATTTTAATAAGGGTCTGTGGAAAGCAATAAACAAATTTAATAATTGATAAGTATTTTTATGTAAACTTGATTTCAGTTTTCTTTTTTAAAGAGGCTTGACAATATAAAAACAAGTGTTTAATTTGATCACTTAATATCCTTCAATATTAATTATTTGGGTAAATCTTAAATGGAATTCAAAGTCGAATTTGAGATAATATTTGATAAAGAAAGATCAAAGTAAGTTTTATAGTATAATATAACAAAAAGTTATAAGGCTTTAAAAAATCATTCATCAAAAACCATATAAGTGAAATCCTTACAAATAAATGTATTTTTTAATAATGTGCTATCATATAGCTTGAAAGAATATTTCAAAAATGTTTATGTTAGCACATGTATAAATGGAAAATTTTTGATTAATTAAAACATTTGCTAAATCTAAAAAGTATACATTGCCAAACATTTATGCACCATTTGCAACTAATAATATTTGATCAACAATAAGATTTCTAGCAGAAGTATATGGTCACTAATGGCATACATAAATGAAACTAAATCAAGTGGAAAATATAATTGGTAATCAGCATTTGCGACTGGATTTAAATAAACAGAAAATTTGAGACCAATCATCATCGAGCACAAGCTTCAGTACTTCTTCTTGCATATCTAAGTACTACTAATAAAGTTGAGTATATTTTATATGCTAGATAAACTGCTTGAACCAATGTGCATATATATTAATGCTGAAGTCAGGGCCATTTTGTATGTATGTACTGATTAAATAAACTAATTGTCACGTCTCATGTTAATAAATAAAGTGTGTTATCTTTAAAAGTAACTCTTCATTCCTTAGCAATGTTTAAATAATTCTAAAGAGAATTGTATAGTTCCACACATATATCTCAAATTTCATTGTTATTGCTAGCTTTTATTTTTACAAAAAACTCTTCTGAACATATGTTTATAAGAATAAAGACATAAGTACTTAATTTAATATTAAATAAATTCACCATAATAATTTAAAATAATTGTTAATAATTTTATTAACTCATTAGATATAATAATGGAAGAAAAAAAAGATTCTGACAAATATTTTCCAATGAACACAAGCCGAACAGTTCTGCTTTAAATATAATTATTAATTGTTATATTAGACTGAAGATAAACTAATAAATATTTAATTTATTACAATATATATATATATGCACAAGCAATGTTATCTAGTAATAAAAAAAATTTCGGTTAATAAATATCAGCTTTAAATTTTATGCACAAAACCATTCAATAATTTGTGAATAATAAACAGATTTATACATAACTTTCTCACACACACACAGTTTCAAAAATAATATAAAGATAAATACAATATTTCAATTCTTAAATAACTAATTTAAACGTCCCCCGTCCCCCCAACTAGAGAAAGGTATAGCATTCCTCCATACAAACACAGGCAGCAGGTCTAATACATGTATACCTTAATTTACTTTTACTATATATATAAAACTAAATTATTGTTTTACATATAAATGCTAGAGTAGATATGATTACATTCATACAAAACTATTTTAATTATGACCAACTTGTTTTGATAATATATAAATGACTCTTTAAAAAATTTGGATTTTATTTATTAACATTTAAAAAAAATAACCTGAGGAATTAAAAAACACATTTGATATTTATATTATTTTTTATATTTAAATCAAAAATCTTTTTAGGAAAACTTCTTTTATGATAATTTAAAATTCTTTACTTGCATATACAGGTTTTTTTTTTCATTTTTGTCAACTTTCACTTTTGTTCTCCCAATTGGAAATTTTTTCACTACCTGTTAAAAATTTATTCTAAGTTGTTTATATGTCTTTTTTTAAAAAAACAAGAGGAAGTACTATTTCTTTTATGCAGTGCATAGATTTTTTTAATGCTGGAATCAGTATTTGAAATAATATGCTACATTTTTTTTCTCTATTCTCAATAATTTGTTTTGTCTGAGCTTATATATATATGTAAAGTTAGGCTTCATATATAGAAATAAGTAGATTTTGCAACATTAGAATTCATATGTTAATAAAAAAAAAATTATTACAATTTCATTATATATGCTTCTTATATATATAAATATTAGATGTAGCATAATGAGTGCTACATAATCAGCTTTTTCTACACATATAAAGTAGATTGTCTTATAGATTTGTCTTTGTTAATTAGATAGATATATGAATACTAATAGTTTCCAACTCGGACTTTAGGTTACCATAGAGACCACAATTGGAATATGCCTCTGAATTAACTCAAACTTGTTTTTTTACTGCCCATTCTTTAATTGAGCTCATTTCTGTATTTAAATAGTTATACTAAGGAATGTACATAGATATTGATAAATAGAATTTGTTAAAGTTAGTATATTACTGTCTTAATAAAAAAAAACATTGTTAAAAATATGACAGTTGTTTAATTTACATTCATTAAAACAAAGTAATTTTTTAATTATCATTTTTATAATTGTGTTTCCTAAAATAAACAACTTTTTTCAAAGATAGTTTTCTTTTTTACATTAAAAATTATAGATTTTTGTCAGAATCAAAAAATGAATAGAGGGAGAAATTTCATTTAACTTAGAGAAATTTAAACATATCATCTAATTAATTAATATTTTAATCATTCTAAATTTTATTTAAACATTTGTCTGTATATAATTCGTCTGTTGTTTCCTGTTTTTAAACATTAAATATATATTATATACACTAATGTTTATTATATATATTTATAATACACACATTTTATATTGATGAAAACAAAAAACGTTCAGTTCATTTAAAATGTCCGTATTCAATCTAATATTTTTAAACTTTTAATTTTTTAATTAATTAAAATGTAACCACTTTTAGAAATAAAGATTTTTAAAATGTCTGAGATTTGATACAAAATATTTAAACTCAATAATATCAATATTAAAAGAAATACATGTATTATTAAGATAATCATCAAATAGTGATTTTAAATATACTGATAAATGAATAATTAAATAGTTTATTATCTGGAAGTTCATAAAGAATTCAGCAACAGAAATGATAGAGGGAAACCATGAATCTTAATTGAGTTTCAGAATTTATATTCTGCCATTGCAGAGCCTTGTCAGTTTCAAAACGTTTGCTTTTTGGATTACATTTATCTAGGTATTCACAATGTTGAATCAACTTTCAATATATTTTTTTTTATTATGTGTCAAAGCTTCGGCAGGGAGGCGAACCTCCTTGTAAGGCAGCTTTGCTAACCAATCGGCCACCAATGCTTGAATATTTATGACTATTTTTACAAAATCTACAAGGAAAAAAAAATTAGTTGACAACTGATTGAAGATTGATAATTTAAAACATAAATGACTTGGGGTAGCATTTTATCAAGATTTGAATTCATATTTTATTTACAAGTGCACACCTATTGTGTGTATATCTGTGGTAAACAATTTAAATAGTGTCCACTAGTAGGATAAAATCTCTTAGTTTAAATTGAATTCATATACGTTTCAGCTAGGAATAGTTAAATATTCATCAATTAGATTGATAGTCTATTGTCTAGCTGAAAAATCTAAACTTGTTTAGAACCTGAAAAAAATTAACTTTTATTAAATGTCAAATCGTAGGCATGGTACATAGATGTCTAATCACTATATTACAGAAATCTTTTCAGGTATTCATGTACTTAATATATTTTTTAAAAACATAAATCATTAAAATATTTGAAATGTATTTAACTAAATTGTGATTTAGTGCAGTGACTGGAATTGAAGATCCATGGTTCACAGCTCTACTCTGATTCTTCAGGTATTCCAATTTTTTGTGAACTCCCAAACAATAAATCATTTACTTTTTTTAAAATTTTTTATATAGATATACTTTAAATTATTACTACTACTTTTTTAAAAATAAATTATTAAAATTTTGAAATCTTAACTAATTGCAATTGTTTAGTTGTGTATTTAATTTTTGTAGAAATATTTATTTTTACCTATAATCATGGACTTTATAATAATGTAAGACTATATTGTTAAATGTATTCAAATGCAAATGCTATATTAATCAGCAGTATTTCCATAAAATGTTATGAAACAGGAAGTAACTGAAGCTTCCAATGAGTTATATCATGCTTTCAACCCAATCATAATTCCATCAGCTCAGAAGTCAGACCAACAATCTCAGACCATAGATACATTAGAAACATGCTTTGTCAAGAAATTCATATAGCACATGTGGTTGCAAGCATGATATAACTCATTGGAAGCTTCAATTACTTCCTGTTCAGTCACATAATTTGAGTTATTTACCTATTTACAAAAAATAAATTACTAAATTGAATAGTTGATTTTAAAAAATAATCCATTTTATATGTTGTGTAAGGATAGAATGTTATTGTTCACATTAAGTTCTAACAATTTGCAAGATTAAATAGATAGGTTTACTCGTTGGTTTTTAAAGATTAGTAGCTATTAATTTTTCATTTTAAAAGTTAACTTAAATGTAATGACTTTGATTGTTAATTTATTGTTTTGACTGTTTTATTTCTTATATTAATTATGATCAAATAATCTGAAAACAGAATTTCATGATGTAATGAAAAGCACATTTATTTGTCATACTTCTAACCTAGGTTTGAATTCAAGTTAAGTTTTTTTTAGGTAGCTAAGAATTCCAATCATCTTACAAATTTTTACAGAAAACTAGAATTATTTATTAATAAATGTTATCCAGTTATTCTTAGTTTGATAGTAAAATAAAGAAGGAAACTCATAATCAAAAGTTGATTAATCTGGGTAATATCTTCCTTCACTGTTTGTCTATGGAAAAGCTTATGTTAATTATAATGGTTAAGTAGAAGAGTTAGCTGCATTAATTTGAAGAAGAAATTAATGTCAAATTGAAAAATGAAGTGAAATTGGAAAAAGCTGGTTTTTTAGGCTAAGGATAGTTTCTATCATTAAACAAACATAATAGCAGTACTTATTTCTATTTTAGTAATTCATATAAGTTTTGAATAATATACTGGAAGACAGTGCCAATAACCCCTTCATTCATTTTGTAATTTGCCTTTACAATAAGAGGCCATACTGCATTATATCTCTAGTAACTATTTTTAATTATCTTAAGCTAGGAATTTGAATGGTTCAAATATCCTAGTGATTTGAACACAAACCAACTTATTTATTTAGGTTGGAATCTAATTTGGCAGCTATTTATTTTAATGACCTCAGTTATAATCTAACTGCAATCATCTCTATCTTTAAACAAAAAGGCTGATTTAAAACAAATTCAAATATTATGGCTCCTATCTAAATCTACATTAGTCTGAAGCAGTAAGTTTTAATTAGGATGTGAAACTTAGTTTGGTATGATTGTTGATTACATTCAAATATTTTTTATGTATTTTAATTTTCATCTACCCAAGTTAAAGAAAAATAAATTAATTTTTGTACAGAGTTTTATGAGATTATTAAGTTATCTATCACCATCAACTATTAATTTCTTAAGAGATGAGAGTTTCCATAGTTAACTTAAAATAATATTGACTGGGTTATGATGAAATAATATATTGCATTTTAGGCTTTTATTTTAAACAAGTCTTAATTGCATTTTTAAAAATATTTTAATCAACTACTTATTTCAACTCTATGTCATTAAAATGTTGTGATATAAGCATACTATTATATACTTTTTCCAAATAGTAGAAGTAAGAAAATATTTATTTAGTATTATGTCCATCATTGATATTTCTATGTTGTTAGAGTAATCCTTAAATTAGAGTGAAAATATAACCTTAGCTTCCCATCAAGATTCAAAGTTACATTTATGTGGATGCATATTGAATAGTATTTATTATGTATATGAATAAGAAAGTGCTAATTTATGTTGGTTCTTTTTTTTTTTTTTTTTGGATTTTGTTCAAAAAAATTAAGTCATATCATCATTAAGAGTTCATTATAGATCTAAAATATAATAATGAAAATATATATTTTTGTACATCAGATAGATCAATATATTGATACTTTCTGCATATAGAACTGCCCAAATAAAATGTCGCAATTTATTTGATTATTAATCTTTGCCAGTATATTAATAACAATCAAAAAAATTTAGTTATGATACGAAAGTGTTGTGCAAATATGCAAATTTATTTTTTTTATTGTAATTATTAGAAAACATTTTTCACTGAATATCACTTTACAACCATGGAACACATATTGGGAAATACTGGCCTAAACTCTTAATCTTAATGTTTTTTTAAACATAAATAACTTTGTATTTGAATCTGTGTATATTCTTGAAATTTTTTACAAGTAAGATATTTTGTTAATAATTTTGTAATTAAGTGCATGTTATTTAAAATAATTGTCAATTATTTTGTAAACGAAGTATCATATTTTTATAAATTGTAGTATATATTAAGTTAATGACATGTTATTTTTTCCTGTATATTGTTTATATTTTAAATAATTGTTAATTGATTTAAAGATTTATTCTGTACTTGAATATATATCCAGATATTTAACAAAAAATAAAAAAGTTATACTGTACTTGAAGTCTTGATTTTTTTTCTTTAGTACTTATTTAAATTAAGTCAATTAATATAAACTGAAGCAATTGTTATAGAAACAAAAACAAGAGTTAAAATGATTTTAAATGTTATTTGGTTAACTTATTAGAATTAAAGGCAATTATGTCAATTATCTTTAATTGGTAAACTTTTAATCAGTCTATTTTAACATGTGATTGAAGAGAACTCTTAGATTAAGAATATAAATAATGTAATTTGGGTAAATGGATAACAAAAAAAAAATTACAGAAAAAGAAAAAATAGCAATCTCTCTCTGTCTGCTGCTGTTTAGTTCCCATTGATTCCAGAAGTCATGGATAATAGCAAAACTCCCTGTAATATGCATGTTATGTTTAAACCGGATTCTAATAAACAGAAAATACAATTAAATATTTATTAATTAATACAAATACCCTATTTGTGATATACATAACTATTACACATTTGCCTGATACTGTTTGTTAGGCATAGTGTCTAGTTGCCATGTAACTTAATATAAGAGATTTTAGATATCCTAAGTTTTCCTCACACCTCCAGCTATATTATATCTTGCTTCTTGTATAAGTACAGCGACAGTTCCAGCTGTTCTGTTACAGCTTGCCTTATATTTGATTGAGATTCTAACTTTCAGTTCAAATGTTAAATTGCCTCACTGCTTTAACCATATAGTGGACAACATACATACTGCCATTCTGGTTTGTCAGTAATTTGCTCTTGTCTGATTTCACCCCCAGATGGACTGACTATTTATAGCCAGATCACCTTCCATAATGAAAACAAATTTATTGAACATCATCACCCATTAGGATGGTTCTGCCATTGAATGTGTTATCTATTCATATATCTATTGGTCTGTGGCTTGAATGCTCAATCTGATCAAGATAAGGTGAAATCTGGACTAGCCCATTAATTGAAAGTAATGTGAGATGCAACAATGTGTTTAACACATACACCATCTATGATAACAATTTAATTTTAAAAAGTACACATTTAAGCAGGAATAAAAATAATTAAAAAATTAAAATTGAATGTGATCAAGAGTGCAGAAACAAAGTAGATAGAAAGAAGGCAATCACATAATAATGTGCAAAAATGGAAAAATAGGAATTCACAATGATATTTGTGTGAATGGATATGAATGTAATGTATGAATTTATAAATACTTAATTTTTAAATCATGAATGATAGAGATGCAGGTAGACTATTATATTAAAACAAGATGGAAATCGATGAGACCAGGTTGGCTTTTATTATTGTAACTGTGAAGGATAAATTTTGCTGCTGATAGTCAAACTATCCTGGAAATTATAGTTGGCTGTTAATGGAATGATTTTCATGTATAAGGATTGTTTGAATCAACAGGCTTTTTTAGTGCAAAAAAAATGTCAGCTGCTTCATAATCTGTTATCAAAGACTAATCACTATTTCTGATATTAAAAGTTTTCTGTTACTCTTCTATGTGTTTATTGTTCTCACTTATTTAGATTAATTTGATATTTAGTCATAAAGTGTTTATTACATTATTGTTCATTTTTAAAATTAATCAGTAAATTTAATAATTCTATGCACAACAACAATAATTCCAATCTTTTTTATCCCTAAACTATGCAAGATATGCAAAACCCTTGGCATAGAGAAAACAGCAATAGATGGATTTGGCAGATTATAATATCTTAGTTATAATCTTGCTTGAAGCAAACAGTCAATGAGAAGTACAAAATTGGAATTGAGACTGAAAGTATACAGCAAATATCTTATTAACTAGCCCAATGTAAGGATTTTCTTGTTGTACCCAACTTGGAAGCATCTAAAAAAGTAATCTAATAATAATTTTTTATCACAAAGTCTTCAGTCTATTTCTTATAGATTATTGAAGCTATAGATCATTAATAGTAATGGTAGGAATGAATGAAAAATTTTCTTGAATATATAGTAATTGTTGTAGCCAAAAATTTGTTAACATTGAAGACAAGTATAGCTACTTTTGGAGCAACTTATTTTGTAGAGAAAGGAAATCTAATTGAACAGGTAAATGATTTTTAATTTTTTTTAGAATTGGAGATTGATTCAAATGAAACTGCTGTGTGTTGGAATCCTTATGGAATTTTAATTTGACATTTTGTGTTTTTGAAATTCCTAGAAACATCAATATAAAAAATAAATTTGTTCAATGGTATATGCCCTTTTTATTGGCTTTCCCAATGTTAGATTTAGAATGTTTAAAGAAAACAATTTTATTCCTTAGATAGCATTATTGCATCAATGACACTAAAATATTGATGTTTGGAGACCAATGTATAAGTGATGGAAGAAAATTATGGAACAGTTATTTTAAATAGTTATATTGGTTCTATGATCTAGAACAGTTTTATTGAATTTTTGGATAGCATATAGATTGGCTATCATATATTCTGTTAAAATAAAAATAGCTTTAAGGAAATAAATATAACCCATACTCAAGCACTAGTATTTAATGTATTTTGTTTTACTTGGGGAATCATTGTAAAAACAAGTCAATATTACATTGACATTTGCAGATATGTTAAATACTCAATGTACTTTAAATTAAAATTGTATATGAGCTTATAAAAGTATGCTATGCAAATTCTTTTCATATTTCTAAATCTACTTTTAATCAATATATCAGCAAATTTTTACATTTGTAGTTCTGAAATAGAAATTTTTCAATTAAGTATATTGGTCTTTAATCTCATTTCTAATACCCACCATATATTACGACAGTATTTCAATCTGTCATTATATCTATTTATACATTTTTGTTTCATACATGACTTTCATATTTCACAATTAAGAAAATTCTGTTTTGAGAAGTTTGTTACAATACAGTTCAAAAAATTCAAATCTCTTTCTACATGATTTATTATGATCCAATAAATTAGTCTTTAAAATCTTCACTTAGTTTTTTTATTAATGCAAAGAAAAAATATTCTTTTTCTAGAAATTGCTTTTAATTATATAAAAAAAAGTTTTTATAATTTGCCTTTAAGGCAGCTATAAGTGTTAAGATTTATCTTTTTTATTTCGGCCTCGTGAGCAATAACTATTCATTGTCATATACAATATGAACGAAGCAGGAGCAAAATATACAATAATGCCACCAAGTGTGAGCCTTCATAATGGATGCAAGAAGGTTTGTGCATAAAATTCCTATCTAGTGTCTACTCATCCAATATCCCTAGATTAATTTTTAGCTTGTGGCTTTCATCAGTGATGAGACTTGGATTTGAAAGCATTGCACTTCACTGATGAAAGCCACAAACTAGTCAGGATGTTGGATGAGTAGACACTAGATAGGGATTTTATGCACAAACTTTGCATCCACTGATTACAAAGGCTTGCACTTGGTGGCACTACTGTATGGAGAGTTTGCTACTATTATTAACAGCCTGTGTAAGCATATGAAATAGTGATTAAGTGACGTTTCGATGAATAAAGTAGTCAGAAAAATTGGAAATTTTTTATAAACAAATTGTTAAAAAAAATAAAAATGACTTTATGTTTATTTGAAAAAATGAAGTAAAACTTGTAAAAAAAAAAAAACTGAAAAAGATTAAACAACACAATATCTATGTTGCACTGAGAAATGTAATTAAACATTGCTGAAAGTATTTGCTGAATAATTTTTTTGGTTTTATTTATTTGCATGACAAAAGAAAAAGATAATGAATTGTATTTATTTCCATTAAAATAAAATTGTGCTGATAAGCTGTGAATCATAAGGCAAAAATGAAGTAGAAGATAGTATCTCAAATTCCCATAATGCAGTTACACTATCACTTTTGGGGCTCAAACTTCTAATGAACTGAATAATTAACCATTCAATTACTTCTTTTTTTTCATTTAGAAGTTTATAAAATGGATAAATGTATGTAAGTACATAAAAGTCCAAATGAGATTTTAACAGATTTTCATACATCACATACACTTTAAATACATTAATTTACTTATCAAAGCCTTTTTACTAGTTTTTAAAATCTGGTACTAATTGTTTATTTTTTTATATACATATTTTTTTTATTTTTACAGATTTTTCTTCTGTGTAAAAACACAGATGCATAACTATCTGATCTTTTTCCAATTATTCTTACAATTTCATTATCATACACTTTTATTTGTATATAAATTTGAATATTTAAAAGATATTTGAGCAATCCTTTATCATAAATTTTTTACTTAAAACTTCTTTTATTTTTGATCTCCAAACAGTATCATTATTATTAGTTCCATAAATACTATCTCTGGAACTTACAGTTTATGTTCCATACTCCTATGGTATATAACAGGGGTTGGCAACCTATGGCACATCAATGATTATCAATGGCATTCGGAATAAATTGAAATAGTAAAAAAAATATTTTAATTACAGCATCTTTTTTTTTTACATTCAACATTGAATTTACATTAAATCATTATTTATCAGAAAATAATACACTTGACTTCATTTAAAAGATATTTTTGTTTGCAAGCGAAATAAATTTACATATTCACATTTTACTTCTGATAATATTTAAAAATGAGATCGTAATCCAAATAAAAAGCTTATTATGCTATCAGTTCTAGAAAGCTATTTTCAGTTGTTGAGTGGTAAATAATCGACGCTCATTGGTGCTAGAGATTCCCAAAATGTCACAGACAAAAACATGATAATAGCTCTTCAAGACTCTTGGACAAATGAATATGGATTTGTACAGCAAAAAGATCGTGCTGTGTGTACATTATGCTGTGAAAGTATTGTGTGTTGTACCTCAAGTGTACTAAGACATTATCAAACTAAACGTGTTCATGTTTAAAAACAGATGAGAAAAGTGAAGCTATAAAAAGAGCTGTTCCTGCCTTTAAGAAAGAAATTTTATTTTAATCAAATAATTGGAACCCGAAATAAAACCACTGAATGTAGTTATACAATTACTTATTGTATGGCTTCGAAAGACATACCTTTCACAGATGGACAATTCATCAAAGAAACGTTTTTGAAAAGTGCCGAAATCTTATTCAGTGATCTACCAAATAAACGATACTGTCTCAAATTCAAGAAATACTAGCTTCTGCAAGATCAATTCAAAGAAGAATAACTGACATGGCCGAAGATGTAACAACAAAACAAAAACAGTCTACAACAAGCTGTTGCATTCAGTGTTGCTGTGAAAGCACTGATGTAAATGATGTGGCATGCCTAGCAATAGTTGCATGATATTGTGACAACAATCATATTTATGAAGAATTGTGTTCCTTGATTCCTCTTAGTGGTACAACAAAGGGACATGATATTTTCATTGCATTTTTCAATTATTTTGAAAATAAATATAATTTGTCCAAGACTTCAAACACTTTTTAGAGTTTTGCTAAAAAGTGTTTGAAGTCTTGGACAAATTATATTTATAGGATATTACGGCAAACATAAAGAAAAGTGTGATTTTGGTAATATTTTGAAAATCAAAAAATTAACATAAATAAAATATTTAGTGTTACTACTGATGCCAGTCATGCAATGGTTGGAAAGGAAAATGGATTTGTTAAATTTCTTGAAAATCATATTAAATATCGAATATTGAGTTTCCACTTTATTATACACAAGGAAAATTTAGTTGTAAAAATCTCATCACAATGCTTGAATTCTATAATGGACACTGTCATTAAAATAATTAATTTCTTATTTTCTCATTCTTCATTAACACATAGGCAATTTAAATCTCTTTTGCAAGAAATGAATAGTGCATATATAGACCTTCCTCTACAGCAATGTTCATTGGATTAGTCGAGGTAATGTCTCGAACAGGTTTGTATCATGTCTGAAATAAATCAAAATGTTTCTTGATGAAAAAAACATTATCAGGAAATAAATGATGAAGACTGGTTATGCAAATTGATGTTTCTGATTGATATAATTCATTACCTGAATGAGTTAAACTTGCATTTGCAAGGGAAGGGTCAAACAATACTAGACCTTTTTGAATATTGGAAAGCATTTGCATCAAAAATAGATATATTTTGGCATGATATTACCACTAACACAAAGACCCATGCAAATCAATTTAATGTTAACAAAGATGAACTTCAAAAATACATTGAACCTCTCAGAGAAGAATTTTCCAAATGATGTGAAGACTTCCAAATACACACACCCATATTTTCTTTCCTCATCAATCCTGACTTAATTGGTTTAAAGATGACTCCATTTGATTTATCTCTTTTTGAGTGGATGGATATTGATAGTTTTGAAATGGAATTAATCAAATTAATGTCATCAGAATTGTGGAAAACTAAATTTGTAGAACTGCAGGAAACTCTTGAAGGGAACAGTCTAGAAAAGTCGGCTATCATTCTCAATTGTTGGATATCATTGCCTGAAAGATTTAATTTTTTGACAAAAACTGCTTGTGCTCTGCTTTTGGCATTTGATTCAATTTACTTATTTGAACAAATTTTCTCACATGTGAAAAATATTTTGAGTTCACAAAGAAGTTGCCTAACACTTGAACATTCAGAAGCATGTGTGAAGCTAAAAGTGACCAATTGCATATGCGCCATTAAGCAAAGAGGTACAAGAGCAAGGTTCACATTAATTTATTTTAATAATAAAAAATGGCTAATCTTCTTAGAATTCATGATTTTTTTTTCTTATTTAAATTATATATTTTGTATAGGTAAAAAGTTGTAATTTGTAATGTAATTTTTAATAAGTTTTGATAAAAAATTACAAATTTAAAAAAGGTACTTTTCACATGATTCTAAGTATTTTAAAATATTAAAGGAACATTAATATAAGATCCAGTTATAATGAACTTCAAAAGTATATATTATATAGTAGTATATATTATATACTATAATATTATATATAACTTTGAAGCCCATTTTAACAACCAATTTTGATAGTATATAATATAATAAGATTGGTAAAATCATGTCGGCACGCGGAATAACATTGTAACATAGGTTCGGCACCACACTACTAAAAGGTTGCTGACCCCTGGTGTGTAATCAGTGCATGATTTAAAAAACAACAACACAATAAATGCACTTTGTTAAATATTTCCAAATACATTTAAAGTTAGAAATGTCATATACAAATTAATCGTTCAGTTAAACTGAGTTCAGTTTACTTTCATTTCTGTCTCATTAAAATTTTCAAATGTTTGTGGCTGCTTTATAATTGTGACATTTTATACATGTATTATTTCTAAAACTATCCAGAAGTTTACCGATGAGAAGTTTATCACATGATATGAATAAAAAAACTGACTATATCCGCAGACATGCATTGTAGATTAGTTATGTGTATTTACTGAAACAAAATCAAGTCGTTTCAGTTTTAAAAGTTGCTTATACTTATTTTTATATAAAGCAGGGCCAATCGGGGGGGGGGCAGGAGGAGCAGCTACCTTGGGCCACAATATTAGGGACCTCAACCTGACAACTAATATGTTAAACAAAAATATAGAAGTCAAAGCAATATCATTTCTTATAGAATGGCCATAATTTTACAGTTAAATTCCCCCCAAAAATATTCAAGAAAAACTTAACCAAGCAGGTGCATACCCTGAGTCAAAAATATAAACCAGTTTAGGAATGGGGGACCAATTTGATGACTGTGACAAAAGCAATTGCAGCACTCGGTGATTGACAGAACAGTCTCAGCTCCCTGTCAGTCAGTTCTATGCTAACAGTGTCTTACGATACTAACTGCTAGAGTGAATCTACCCTATCCAAGTGCTATCTGGATCTGATAGGCTTACTTCATTTCTGTGGCTTGTAGTTAACTGCTCCCAGAGTCCTGTTTTCAGCCCTGTAAATAAAAACTCATTTCTTCTCTCTTTTCCCATGTTCTTATTTTAAAATTTGAAGCGCTTCTAAAATATTAGTTGCCCTGGGCTTCACATTTTCTCTGAAAGTCCCTAATTAATAAAGTATAAACTTTTTATATAGCACTAATAAAAAGTAAAACAATTTACTTCTACTGATTAATCAGTTTTTTATTGCCTTATTTAAATTTTTTTATTTCCACTCAGCAATTCAATGTAATTTTTTTCTTTAATATTTTTGTTTGTTTTACACTTAACTATTGTTTTGATTACAATAATTATAGCATTGATTATAAATTAACTACTGTTCCACTAAGAAAAAAATGGGCAGTTTTACTGCTTTTAACTTTATTAATTTATAGATATTTATAATTTGTTTTTCTTTAATTTAATTTCTAAAATATGTGGTACTAATTTATTTACTAATAAAATGTTTCATAAATATGCACACACCCAATAGGCACATGTCGAAAACATTTATTCTATATATATATATCTGTTAAAATGCATATAGAGTTTGTTACTAACTATCCCAAGACTTAGAACCAAATGCTGTTGATAAAGAGGGATTACTGTTGCCATTCAACAATAACTTCATATCTTCTTTGTTTACATTTTTTTATAAGTAATATTGCCACAAAATTTGTAAATATTTATTGTGATATAGCTTTTAATATGCCAGAATTGCTAAAATGATGATATGCAATGGCAAAATACTAGAGACAAGTCAAGTGTTGTTAGCCGAGAGGTCAGCACAGCCGCCTTGCAAGCAAGCAGTTGGTTGCAGACGGTTGTTGTGGGTTTGCCTCCCATCCGATGCTATGACATATGGAAAAAAATACTAGAGACAATAATCAAGTTGATCATTTATTACTTTTGTCATGCTCAAAATAGTATGTAGAAACAATTTACAACTACTTTTCCCTATGAGTTTGAAATGTTTATTTGGACACCATTTTATATTGCTCTGTAGTGAAACATTTAAGCAACAAGTAAAATAGAAATATACAAGGCAAAATAGAAATAATATAATAAAGATAATGTCTTTCATCTTCTTTCTTATCACAATCTAAATATAGATTTCATAATAATATTATAATCATTAAATGAAAATATATATATATGTGGCTATGGTACTTCATGTTTACTACAACATACTAGATATGAGCCCATGAAAGAATAATATACTGTTATCTTATGATCTCAACTTGGCTTTAGGAAAATAACTTTTTTACATAAATGGATATATACAAAAAAAAAAAGTAAAGACTAATTTGAAAATAAAATCTTGAATAATAATTTTAAATGAAATAAATTTATTTTTATATATGACAAACAAAATAAAAAACACAGTTTACTTTTTATATTGTAAAGCAAATTTATAGATTTTAGAATTTTTTTTTAGATCTTAAAGATAATGTATATGTGAAAATAAGTATATAATGTTTTATTTATTTATTTAATCTTTTAACCACACTTCTGAAATTATATTTTTAATTTTCCTCTTTAATCTTTTATTCAAAAAATAATTATGATAAGCAAAGGAATGTAAATTACATTATATATAAAAAAAGATACTTGAAAGTTGATGTCTATTTTCATTCTAAAATAAGCATACGTTGAAATTTTAACAGACTGCAAAATTCATAGGTCAAGATGGAAAAGATTTAACTTTATATTATATATTTAACAAGAATGTACGTTAAATGAGAAAGCAAGTTTTCAACTTTAAAGAGTCTGTGGCAAAAGGTAGGGGCCTTCCTTGCCTAAATAATTGAAACAATGTAAAACAAAACTTTGATAAATTTAAAACAGGCAAAACTCACTATATATATTGCCACACACAGTTATACACAAGCATGGGAGGAGGTGGTCATGTGATATTTATTTGATAAATTTACAAACAAAATCTGTTTAAGCGAAGTCTTTATAAAATTAAGTAGGTGAAAAAAATAATAGAAATTTTATTGCGTGATTTTTGAAATAAGATTTTTATTTTGTAAAAATCGCAAATAATTTTATACAAAGTAATTTTAAATTTATAATCTACCATTATCATTCAGAGATATTTTTAGACGGAAAAAAGAATTGAAAAAAAAAATCAATGAACAAAAAAGGAAAAGATTGGAATCAAAATGGTTATGGATGTAATTATAGGATGAAAATATAGTTACACAAACATAAATATTTTGTCCACAGTTAGTGAAAGAAAATAATTAATGACATGAGGTTCATAATAATAGTTCTTACACTAAGTGACTATATATAGAAAATATTTTGTATTAGAATTTAACTATTGACTAATCATGACAACATGAGATACTCTTGTGAAGATGTTGTATGAATCATTAATATTATGTGATGCAATACATGTGTGAGATATGGATATTATTTATATTATCTCACACATTCCAATGATCCCTGGATGGATAACATAGCTCTACCTAGTATTATTTTAATCATAAGCAATCTAAATGCACAATACAGCCAAATTGGGATTTGATGCATATAAGTGAATATGATCACAAAATAAATGCATACCTTTTCTTTTAAAACAAATGATTTCTGAGTAGTAAATCTATTTCAAATCATTCATGTTGATTTTGTGATAGTGATTGGGAAATGTAACTCATTTTTAGGTTCAACTATCTCCATTCTTATCTACTTTATATATGAATCTACGAAAGTTAACTGATTAATTATATTTAAAGATAGTTCCAGCAGGTGACCGGTATATTATATATATCTTATACTTTTGTGAATGTATGTACATATGCTTGGTGAAGTGGTTTATTCTTCTTTATGCATTATTTATTTGGCTGGATGCATTTGGTACCAAGCAACATAATCATAGTTTTCTTATTTTGTTATGTTGTTGTTTTTTATATAATGTTTCTTTATCATTCTAATTATGCAATTGGGCTCATTTAATTGTTTCACCTGTGTGATAATAGAATAATGTTCTGTCTCATGTTTATTGTGGTTAGCTATGAACCAAACCTCCTTTATCTTCCCCTTTTGATCATTGCATTTTAGCCATACCAAGTTACCATTTTGCATATAGAAACTGTATGTACTATTTCATGATTCCAGAACACAGACCTATGTTCATAGTTTTCTTTGGATCTTTTGTATTAATCTAGAAAGACATTATTTTCTCATGACATCATGGGGCCTTGTGTTTTGGCAGTCCATGATTGCTGTCTACTTATCATGGCACAGGGAGCTTGCAGTTCACATATTCACTTTTCCTATCTCACCTTGCCTACTTCATCAGCATTAACTAATCAAGCAGAAAGACATTTGGAAATTTATATTTTCTTAATTCTATAAAACAATTTTATCTTTCGTTTATTAAAAAAAAAGAGAAAGACATTTTAAATCAAGCAACAATCATCTGTAAAAAATTTGATAGTACGTATTTTAAGGAAAAAAAAACTGTTCAGCAAAGAGAATTAAATTACGAGAATAATCTGTAATAATTTTATTGTGATAAATACTAATGTTACGTAGCTAAATTAATATATCGCACGTCTGTGCAAATTATATATATATGCATTTCAGTAAACCTACTATGTAAAATGTATATCATTTAACTGAAACTTTAATCATTATTGAGTTTTATGGCTTAATATTTTGATAATTATTTTGTAGCAAGTCAATTATGTTCAGAAATTTCACGCACACACATGTATGTGTGCATATATCTGTTAATTGTATTGCAAATACCAATGCTTGTCAATTATAACACATATGTAAAATTTAATCATTTTTAAAAATAATTATTTTATGTTTAATTGAAATGTTTTCGTCATATATTATAAAACACTCATCTGTGTACGGATATATGTATGCGTTTATAGATACCCATTAAGAAATAATGCAATTAATGTAATAACTTGAATTTTGTAGTAATCTTGTAAATTACAGTGTGATGACTTTTATTATTGTGTATTATTCAAAATCAGAAATGTTATCTGATAAGACCTTAAATATCATATATATTTTTTTTGTTATTAATAAACTTATTTAATTGTTAAAAATTGTTTGCATCATCTCTTGGTCACATACAGTAATAGAGCTTATGTTCTCAGAGCTAGATTCGTGCACAGGGTGAATATATGAATGGGGATGTGTATTTAGTGCTTTTGGGCATCCAGAGATGATCAATTATCATCCTGGTTGGCGCAAATGAGAATACTCTTTAAAGCAGTGGTCTTCAACCACCGGTCTGCAGACTGATGCCGGGCCACAGAAGTTTTCTGCTGGTCCACCCTAGACTGGCAAGAAAGTTTGTAATAACAAAATAATAAGATTTTAAACTTTTAATTAATATAAACAATTTTTATTTATTTTTTCATCGCATTTTTACCCAATTAAAAAAAAAGAAACAGAACAAAAACAAAATCTAATCAATCATACATAAATCAATTTGTTTTTCTATTTATCATAGATGTTTAGTGGGGAATAGAATTAATTTTTTTTATTATTTTTCTAAAAAAAATTTAAAAAAAAAGTTTTTTTATTATACAAACTTCTTTTGTTTTTTGATAGGCAATCATGGCCTCTGTCGGCATTGTTTATGTGTTAAAACAATAAAATGTAATGTTACCGGGCTGTGATTTTAAAAATACGGTGACTTTTTTGATCGCTTAAATTTTTTATACTCTCTCTTTTAATATTTTCATTTTTAGTGGTTTTTTTTTTTGGTTATACAGCGATTTTTTTTTTTGGCTTTTACTTTTATTTTTGAAATCAATTTTTATTATCTTTTTTTAAAAATAAAAATCAAAAAATAACTTCTGTCTCTAACTTTTACAAAGTATTTCTCAATATACCCCCCCACCCCAAAATAAAGTAAGATCAAAACTTTTGACTTTTTCAAGTTTCAGTTTTTTTTGTTTAAAAATACAGCCACTTTTTTTTGATCTCTAAGGCGATATCTTTTTTGCCTTTATTTGTATACTGCTAATATACTAAAACTTTTATTTTTAAAACCAATTTTTATTACCTTTTTTAAAAAATAAAACAAACCAAAAGTAACTTTTGTCTCTATCTTTTGTTTCAGTGAAGACAAAGTATTTCTTAACCCATCCCCCCCCCCCCAAAAAAAAAAAATTAAAATAAGATATTTTTTAGCTTTAACTTTTATTTTTGAAATTAATTTTTATCACCTTTTTTAAAAGGAAAAAGAACCAAAAAATGTATGTCTCTAACTTTTACAAAGTATTTCTCAATCCACCCCCTCCCCCAAATTAAAATAAGATCAAAACTTTTGACTTTTTCAAGTTTCATTTTCTTTTTTTTGTTTGTTTAAAAATATGCCTGCTTTTTTTTGGCCTATAAGGCAATATTTTTTTTGGCTTTATTTGTAAACCGCTAATATACTAAAACTTTTATTTTTAAAATCAATTTGTTACCTTTTTTAAAAAATAAAAACAAGCAAAAAATAACTTTGGTCTCTATCTTTTATCTCAGGGAAGACAAAGTATTTCTCACCCCCCCCCCCCAAAAAAAAAAATTAAAATAAGATCAAAACTTTTGACTTTTTTAGCTTTAGTTGTCTTTTTTTTTTTAAAAGACAGTGATTTTTTTTTGGGGGGGGGGGGGCTTTATTTCTATTATGCGATGTCTATCTTGCCATTTTTTAAAAAAAACTTTCCCTATTAATTACATTTTTTGATTCTTTCAACACATTACCACAAAAAAAAAATTACAATAACATCAAAACTTCAGACTTTTACATGTTTCATTTTATTTTTTCAGCTTTAAAATATGGCAAATTTTTTTTGGCTGTACAGTGATTTTAATTATGCCATTTCTATTTACTATCAAAAGACAACCTCCATATATATATAATTTCATTTTGTATATTTAACATTAAATACAGATATTACATTTATTATAAACATTGTCATGTAATTACACTAGTTATGATATTTCCCAATATTCAGGTGAATAACATTTTATTCTTGCATGTTTTAACAATGAAATAATAAACGTAGAAATGCAAGCACATTAATGAGAACGATTGTTATTATACTGTTTTGTGTATGTGAAGGTAAGCAACACCATTACAATACACAATAACTAGTGTGCTTTTTTGGTCAGTTACAACAATTATGCTTATCTAAGGCTAAGCAGGTTACATCTTTAAGAAAATTTATCTGTAAACTTCTGCCAGTCTGTGAAATCTTATCCTTATTTTTGCCGGTCCACAAGCATGAAAAGGTTGAAGACCACTACTTTAAAGCCCATGCACTATATTTTATTTTAGTCTTATTAGAAGTTAAGTTTGTAGTTGTCCAGTACATTAATGGTACTTAAATGGCCAGAGCATTGATGATGATCAGAATGTTTTAATATCCCAGCATTACTGTTTAGATTTTTCTAGTTATATATTCTGATGGATTCACACTTAATTTGTGCCTCCAAATTAAGAGTTAAACAATTGTCCCAATCTGGCAACGGCTCAATAGTTAACCTGGTCTACAGAAGGCCTATTTCTGATCCAGTCACAAGGTTAACAGTTGATTTATATTTTTTATTGTTCAAATCCAGCCATAAGATGGACTGATGATTTTATTCTTATATAGTTTAGTTGTTGACCATTCAGAATGAATGGTTATTATTTTGAGTATATTTATACTTACTTTTATTTATAATGCTGGTTGATATATATGGTTAATTATGCATTTGGTTATTCACCTGATCTCTCAATGATCTCACAGATTTTTGTATCTCATGCTCACTTTAAATATAGCTTACTTATATATGATATTTCAAATTATTGATTTTGTATTTATTTGGGTTTGATGATGATTTTTCCATCACCCCACATTTACCTTTTTTCTACCACCCCACCCGTTACAATATATATATATGTTACACTATATATTGAAACAGTAAGGTCTGCTCTGCAGATCTTCGTTTCACCTTTTGTCACCTACTTCCTACCCTCATACCTTAGTTTGAACCCCAATCTATCGTAGTGTGTCTGCAATACACTTATATACCGAAAATCCCGCCTAATTTTAAACCACGAGCACAATGCTCGTATTATATATATAACTTATTCCCAAATAAAATAAAATATTATGAATTATGTATTTGTTCACATAATTTACATTTATTAAAAAGTAAGTTATATAAGTCATAATTGCGCACACACTATGATATCCATTTTAAAACATATCAAAATTATAAATTGTTAGTTATTTTGTTTGGATCTATTTACAAATATATTACCGTCGTAATATATTTTGATTTAAAGTAAAATTCATTTAGTAAATATTAGTTTAGTAGATAGATTCAAATATTACAATTTAAAATAAAATAATTTTCGTTTTATTTAATAAAAATCATCCCAAATATTTCTGTTAAAATAAATGAGGGACAATAGTTTAATTATATAAGTTTATCTAAAAACAGCAGCTGTCCACTTAAGTTTTCTTTAATTAGTAGCAGTAATTTTAATTAAATCTAGTTTTGTAATTCGAATGTCGACGGGGAAGTTAACAAAAGAAATTGATTAATGTTGAATTCCTTTAGACATTCGGATAGATTTAATTACAGCAGATAAGTCCAATAATTTTGTATGCTCCAGGACAAGTCTATTGTTAAATTTTACTATAAAAAGGATGTTTTTCTTTTGTTCTCCATTCTAAGCTTTTAAAGAATTCTGAGTTGTCTAAAGGTTTCTGAGTTCTAAAATTCTAATAATTTGCTAATCTTGACATGTCCGAGTAGAGGCGCTTAAGATGGCTATGTCCCCTCGGAATAGCCAGCCACTGCTCCATACCATCAGAAATTATCACACGGATCCTGGAACTGCTGCCGCCGCTGCCAAAATATGAACATTCCAGATTTTGCTGCTGAATTATGAAACCTGCCGAACATCTACCTGCAAATGCGTTTCCAGAGGTAACCCAAACTAACCCAAGAGCTCTTGTGATTCCTAACTAACATGCTATAGCTATTTAATATTGTTTTCTTATATTTCACAACTTCATTGTGTATTTATTTTGCGTGTTTAAATATGCTCAACATTTTGCTCTCTATCCTTGGGTTAATATTTTCTATTTATAAAGCTTTCTTTTATTTTATTATGATAATGTGTCAGAATCATCTTTGACCGAGTGAACTATTCCCTCTATTGAAAATAAGACGCCGCTATTAAGGCATATTTTAAATTTATAATTTTCCAATTGTATTGTCTTGCAAATCACTCGTTCGAGGGCGATTCTTTTCTTTAATGTAACATAATCACATAGTTTAAAATCTACATGTTATTGATTTTAATCTAATATAAGAGTATGTGCGAAGTCAATGATTAAATGTGTCCCCAAATGCATGATTGCGTATATAAATCTATACTTACTTTTCAAACCCGCAAGCATACATTTTCCTATTTTAATTACCGTGTTCTACTTTCATTATAAAGTTCATCATTGACGTCGAGAATGTGCGGACCCTCTTAAATGAATTTCGGGGAATTTGATTGGGCATTTCTCTTAATCCAAGTAAAACCCATTTAGTATGTTTTTATATACACTAGTCTCGTATTGCTGGTACATGAATTGGTTGTTGAGACCGCTTTGTTTTATTTTTCCAAGGATTCTTTACACGGCAAAGTCCGTTCTTTCGCTCATTGCAAGTTTCCAGGCAGAGGGTGTTCACAAATGACACCCCTGGGAATTAAACGCAATCGTCACACAGTCGCTAAGTTTTGGCTGTTTCGTCAAAATACTTTCCTACGGGTTAGCGGCGAGATGCCCTCCGTAATTATTCCGGATCTTCATATTGTTTCATTTTATATTTATTTTACAAAGCATCCGTGACTTAAACAAGTCACACCCTCCAACTTTATAAATTCACTATCAGCAATACTGACCTCCCAATACAAATCTATTATTATTCTCAAATAAATGCTTTGATCACATTCCCACGTTTGCTTAGTAAGCTTTAGTCCGTTACTATTCTCGAAATCAATAAATATTTTAGAACATTTAATTTCAAATATTGTCTTAAACTTGTCTATTTACTCAAAGCACCTCGCACATATTCCTATCTCGTCAAGCACATTATCGTAATGCTATTAGCCCGAGGAATAGAATATATCACTCTGTTTTAAAATCTTTTGTCATTGCTGAAATATAAATGCCAACAATTATTTAATACACGTCCCTGTCTCATATAAGCAGACAGTGGCGTTATATATATATTTATCTAAATAAATTGTGTGAAATTATTTTAAACTAAATTTTATCTCTTATTTTATTTGATTCCTATCACTGTCTCGGTCTATATATATATATTTTCTGCATTTCTTTTGTAAATCCATAGACATTAATTAGCCACCCAAACTTATCTTAGTATAGAGTCTTTTGTTTCTCCCTGACCACCAGGCACCGGTAAAGGGTTATACTAGTTGTAGCATCAGATGCGTTATCACGCAGGTGGCGCTGTGAAATTTGAACTTTAGATTCGAACTTAGTATATCTAGAAGGCAACCCCTCCTAGAATGTTCAGTTTAGTGTCTGGGGTTTGAATTATGCAGTGTGTTAGCGAGATAGACGATTCTGACCGTTACAATATATATGAGAGTATTATGATATATATTTTGTTATATGTTAGTGTATATACTAAAAGAACAAATGCATTATCTAATGAAACTTTAAATAAAAATGCAACATTATTAATTGCAAAAAATATAAATAATGTTATGTCAGGCTGGTTTTGAATATAACGATTATTTTTTAGAAACTATTGGTTAATCACAGTTCTCCAATTAGCAAAATTCAAATTCTTTATAACTATATGGTATGATTTCAATATCTTTTAATCACAGTATAATTTTGAAATCATTAAATCAATAATATATCTAATATCTATTTAAAAATTGATAAATTGTTGAATAAACTTTTTTTCAGTTTCATTTAAACATCATATGAATAAATATATCTAAAAGTTACTTCATGTAATATTATTTAAAAATGATGTTAATAAATTGCAAATTTCACAGGAAAAAAAATCTTAGCAGTTTATAAATTTCTTGATATGTTTGGATTTAGAAGCATGGTTTTCAAAATCATTCTAATTTAAAAATAATAAGTATACTCTTTCTATATAAAAAACTAATTGGAAGGTTGCATTCAATTAGGTGATTTTTATAATTTTTCTCATTAATGATATTTTAAAATTCTTTTAAATGTCACATTTATCAATTTACTACAAAATATTTTAAATATGGCTATTCTTGTATTATATATATATATATATATATATATATATATATATATATTTTGAAACAACAAAATTATTAGCTAGGAACATGATGACTAAAAAAGAAATATCAAAGGGACAGAACATATTACACATTAAAAAATCATTATCAATCAAGTGTTTAAATGAGACTATAATAAAATTTTAACACAAACCAGGATTTTATTGGAAGAAATGATCATAACTTGGTAGCTTATTGTCTCTAATCAGTATGCTGTAATTATGTTGCTTAACATTGAAAATATATTTAAAAAATTTATGAGTTTTGCTTGGTATTTTTCTATGTTATGTAAGATTATGAATTCTTCTGGATATTTTTCTATGTTACTTAATAATATTTTATTAAATATAATAAGATTTTCAGATTAAAAGATGAAATGAAAGAAATTTTTTGGAGATAACATATGTCTTTTGCACTAAAAAGTTCCTATAATCAAAGAATATTGTCTAAGTCTTTAAAATGTTCATATTCATCGACACAGAAATCTTTTTTGTAAAAAAAAAAAAAGAATGCAAATTTCTCTAATGAAACTTATTCGCCCTTGTTAAGACAATAGTGTCTTGAAGAATGCTATGTGTCTCAAATAATATTGAGACCATGTGAATTAAAGACTTTTTCATTAAATGTTTTTATAGATAGTTAAAGGTTAACAAAAGTTTCTGTATTTTCTTTAGTTGTATGATAAACCAACTTTTTAAGAATATTGCAAAGAATGGGGAGAAGATTTAAAATAATGGGTCTCCATAAGAGTGGAATGCTCAGAGTCATGCTTCCCTCCTTTCATTTGCTTGGAATTTTAACAGATTTTCATAGTTAATATCAAATCAGGGATGTAGCTAATATATAAAAATGCTTGTAAAAAGTGACAATTGTATTTTTATACTTCCCAATTCTTTCACTAATATATCCATTCAATTGACTCATTAACTTCTTTACCATTAAAAACTTTGTTGCTCTAAAAGTGTTTGGTCCTTAGGCTGATAAAGGATCAGTGATAAGATTAGTAGGGATCATTGATAAGAGCAGTAATTGATTAGTTAGTTTCAACATTAAGATTTCTTTTTCCTCTAGCAAAAAACTTGGCTATTTTTTTCATAAACTTAAGTATCAAATATTTTTAGATATCAATATGTCTATGAAATATTGTATTTCTAATGTCAAGGACATATGTGGTTCAATGTAATTGATATATTATTATGAGTTAGGGAACATAAAAAAAATGTTTCGAGTCAGATCAATAATGTCTTTACAAAGCACTTTTTAAATGTTGATTACTTCCTGATTTTGATAACACTAAAATATTAACTAGATTGGATAAAATATGATTTACAAATCACGAGAAAGCCTGTTGAAATTCTAAAACGATCTAGATGCTTTAAACAAGTGAGGAAACTTAGCATATTCTAATCATATGGAGAGCCATCATATTTCTCTTCTCCACCTTCTAGCAATATAGCAAAAACTCAATTAACTATGAAACAAAAATACAGACATTTTTGTTAAACTTTATTCTACTAAAACAACTCTCTAATAAAATAGAGAATGAAAAAACTTTATTTTGTACATACCTCAATTTTACCAGAGATAAAATATTTTTTCAATAAACCATTGTCTTGACAAAGCAAGATTGCAATTTCACTCAAACCTCTACAGAAATATTTTGTGGATAAGGAATTTTTAAGACATTAAACTAAATTCTTTCACTGCTAATCACAGGAATTTTTCAGCACAGAAAATTGATACAAGGTATTTCATAAAAAGTTTTTTTAATTGTAATTATATATACACAATAAAAAAAAGGTTGATATGAAATAAAACAAGGCAATATTTGTTTTGTTTCTATGATTAAGTTTCCTTGTGGCTCAAAATTGTTTGAAGCTATCTTTGAAATCCTTCATCAGAACCTTCTGCACAACTTTATTACCAGCTTCTGAATATCTTGAATTGAACCATAATATGCTCCTTTCATGGTACAACTTTAATTTTGAAAATAGCCAAAAGTCAGTGGAAGCTAAATCAGAAGACAGTCAAACCAAGATTGTTTTTCATAATATTCAGGTCAACTGTACAAAATTTTGGTTCATAAGCAATTCAAACATCTAAATAGTAGTTTTGAGAATTAAAATAAAACAGTGAACATTCTGTATTTTGGTATTTGGTTGATGGCTTGTATTAGAAACATCACATATTATACATTGTATTTGATAAGAATTCCAGATCCATAATTGCAGTTCTTTGCATGTTTCTAAAATCTCCCAGTCTGGCATCTTATTTAAGACACAAAACACTGCTTTTTCAAATCTTCCATTAAAATGCAATGAACAGCAACTTTGGGAATATCAACGAGTCTAATAGACACAGAAAGGCCAGTTTGAAAAATTTCAATAACTTTTTATATATCTTCATTTTCAATTGTTTTTGATGCATCTGGCTGTGGATCATTTTCAATGCTCTCTGCCATCATGAAATCTGGCAAATGATTCAAAAAATTCATGTGACTCATACCTTTGAATCATTTCAAACATGTAGCAGTTTTTCCCAATTTAAAGCATTTAATGTTAGTTCGGTGTTCCAACATAAGATTTTCTACAAAGATACAAAACACATTTTTGTTTTGTGTTATAACTTATGAATTCAGATGACCCAGTACCTTAAAATTATGACACAACCACAATGCATGCATTGATTCAGAGATGGTGCTGCAGGAAGTTTTGAGATGAAACTAATTATCTTTTCATTGGAACATACTATACATTTAGATTTCCTCCAACTTATAGATGTGAATATTAAAAGTTTTTAATGAGATATTTTTGTATATACTTTTTGAGTTTAGCTATAATATAACCAATCAAACAATCAATTCAAAATTGAAGTCGTAACTTGAAAACATATATTCAGTAAAAATAATTTAAGTGGAATCCTTTTTAGTTTATAGTGGATCAATCTAATAAAATATTGCTGAATGGCATATTTTCAGATTTCTGATTCATTTTAATTGGTTGTTTGCTTGATTATATCATAGCTTAACTCAAATTATAAATCGCATGAAATATCTTATTTAAAACTCTCACTGTTTATATTATATATAAGCAAACAATACTAATACATTCTTTAACAATTAAATTGAGAAAAAAAAAATTATTTGGATAAAAAATAGAATTTCTAAGTGAAGGTATAAAATTCAGTAAAGTTTTTTCAACAACTTATAATTTCTTACAGACTAAGAATTGTAAGGTAGAACAAAAAATCTGTACAGATACTAAATGCCTAACTGTCATTTGCTATTTTAGATATACCTTTATTGATCTCAAAATTTATCAAGAAAAAGATTGCTTTCTATTGACCAATCAAAAACAATGTTATAAATATGATAGTTCTCATTAGTCATTATTAAGAAAGTATAGTAAACTATAATTATCATGCTTTATGAAACAAAATTGAAGTTTGTGGCTTTAGACTGATATTACACAATATTGAGTGTATTATTGAATCTAGTATAATAGAAAGAAAAAAAGGCAAAAACAAAGACTTTTATTTACAGAATTTGCTCAATATGTTAACCATTATGATCAACACAATTTTTTTTTATTAATTTATCCAATCAGCAGACACATGTTTAATGAGTCAGAAAGAACAGCATTACACACCTCAATAGAGTTGATCCTCTAGTGTCAGTAGATATATGATGAAAACATTTTAATTTCCAATACAATGAATAAAAAAAAAAGTGATGATTGTATCACCATCAACTAATTTCTCTAATGATCCATTTTTTGGTACATAAAAAACAAACTGTTTCTTTTTTGGCACCATTTTCTTATGTATTATCTGGATTATTTCTTCCTTGCTCAGATATATCATGATCTGTTAAAATGCAAATATTGTACTGGACACTCCATACTTTTGAACACCAAGGATGCCACTAGGCCACTGTCAACCTAGATATAAGTTGAAGAAACCATGGAAGAGTTGGTTGGGATCAGTATAAGAACTGGTGTGATGAAATAGAAAAAGTGACAAATAGGGTTTTAGGTGAGAATATTCAGAAGAATAAAAGTAATAAAAAATGAGAGTTAGTAAAAGAGAGGAAAAAAAGCATGCAGAGAATATAAGTGTGCTATTAAAAATAAAGAAAGTGGAAAAGATATTAATGCTAAATGGGAAAAGTACTTAGAAAAGGAGTTGGTTAAATAGATAATTATAGAGAGAATGAAAGTGAATAGTAAATTGTTGGAGGATATTAATAAAAGTGGAAGAGGTAGGAGTAAAAAATTTTGGAATTACATTAAAAAAGAAATATAGGGGAAAGAGAGATAGTATTACTAGATGATGAGGAAATAGTGTAGCTCTAGAGAAGAATTAGAGATAATCTTAAATAGATATGTAATGGATATAGAAAAGATGTTAGATGTGAAGGACAGAGTGATAGAAAACATGAAAGCATATAGTAATGGGAATATTAGGTTTACAAAAAATGAACTGAATGAGAAAGGGAAGAAATTGAAAAGTGGAAAGGCAAATGGTTTAGATGGATATGCAGCAGAGATGGTAATGAATTTAGGGTGTAGGGAAAAAGTAAAATTATTATCGTGTTTTAATAAGATGGCACACAAGAGATTTTCTGGATCATTGGAGTAATACAAGAGTAAGGCTACTATTTAAAGGAAAGGATCATAAGCAAGTTAAACAATTATAGACTGATAGTGGTAACATCAGTTTTATATAAAGTTTTCTCATATATGGTGGCTGGAAGGGTTGCAAAGTGGATGAAAGAAAATAATATAGTAGGAGAAATACAAGGCTTTCGATCGGATAGCTGTATAGGAGATAGTTTACTTGTAATTATACAACTTATGGATATGAGTAGGTATGCAGATAGACAGTTATATATGGTTTTTATAGATAGAGATGGCATATTATAGAGTAAATAGAAATAGATTATGGGTAAGTGTAGTAAATTTGAGAATGGATGGAGCTTCAGAGGAAATTAAGAAATTATATGAAAATAATTACTATACGTATCAATTAGGGATTATAGAATCAGTTAAAGTCAAAAATGGGGTGGGACTAAGGCAAGGATGCCCTACATCACCTATTTTGATTTGGTTGTATTTGAGAGAAATAGAAAGATTAGAAAGAGGGATAGAAATACTATTAATAGGTGGCAAGGGAATATATACATTATCGGGTCTTTTATTTGCAGATGATGTCTTTTTGTGTGCAGAAAGAAGGAAAGATGCTGGGTAAAGAGATGGGGTTCAGTTTTGTGAAGAAAAATCAAAAGTAATGATGATTAATACTGGGGTAAGATTAGACAAATAATTTTTATTGGAGGATATAAAGTTAAGTGTTGTGAATAGATATAACTATTTGGGAATCATATTAAGTAATCAGAGAAACTACTTGGATGAATGGGAGAAAAAATTTATAAATAAAGCAAAGAAAAGAAAGGAATTGATAATATAATAAATATTATGTAGCTAGAATCGTATGGGAGGGGCAGTAGCAGGGTTAACACATGGTAACAATATTTTAGTAAAGGAGTAGTAGATTACTTGGAAAAAATATCAAGAGAACTAGAAAGACATGCATTAGATGCAGATGTGTGAATGGCAAAGGAGGCAATTCAAGAAGAAATGGGATGGTCAAGTTTTTATATGAGGGATGCAAAAAGAAAGATGAAAATGTTCGGTAGATTGCAGTTTATGGATAATAAAATAGCCAAAATAGTATTTAATTGGTTTATGAATAAAGGACAGGAAACAGGTTGAATGAGAAAGATAATGCAGTATGCAGAAGATTTGGATAAAGAATTTATATAAGTATACTTGTACAAAAGATGTGGAATGATTATATTAGAATTGTTGAGTGTTATAGTGTTAAGGAATGGGATAGAAGAATAGATGCATTAATAAAGAATAGGGAGTTGGATAACTAGTATCAAGAGTGAAAAGAGTTTAAATAGATATAGAAGTAAATGGAATATTAGGTATGAGTTAATTTATGATAATAGCAAGGAAAGTAGTTTACTGTTTAAGGCTCAAACAGGATCTTTAGCAACAGGGGATTATATATGTAAATGGAAAAATGTGGATGATTTAGTCTGCAAGTTATGTAAGGAAGGCATAGAAAATATTAGGCATCTGTTAATTGAATGTAAATGCCTGAAAGTAGAAAGGATACAAATAATAAAGTTATGGAAGAATAAATATAAGGAAAGTGATTATACAGAAAGTGGGTTATAGATTTTTATGCTGAGTTTGGGGAAAGATAAGGGGGATTTACATATAAAAACCATGGAGTTGACAGATTGTTATGGAAATGGGATGGAGCAGAATATGAAAAACAGAGTAGGGAATGGAAAGGGAAGGTAAAGTGGCTAACAGATTTCTCTGAACATAGTTGCTGAGATTCCTGACTCGTATAAGTAAGAAGTCACCGTGCATCATATCATAGAAAATGCTTGAAAGCAGAAAGGGAAAAAATAATGAAGTTGTGGAAGAATAAATATAAACAAAGTGATTACAGAGAATGTGGGTTATTGATTTTTATGCTGGGTTTGGGAAAAGATAAGGGAGATTTAGATATAATGGCCATGGAGTTGACAAAGATTATGTTGTGGAAATGTGATGGAGCAGATAGAGAATATGGAAAAACTTAGGGTGGGAAATGGAAAAGGAAATTAATGTGGCTAACAGGTTTCTCTGGGCATAGTTGCTGAGATTCCTGATTCCATATAAGGAGAAGTCACATAGCAAATTTAATTTACACTGATAAAAAAGGAAAATTATTATCTGCCAAAGCTTTTAACAATATCTACTAATGATAATAAAAAAAAAACAATGATTATAAAATATTAACTCACAATACACTCTCCGCCCAAGAAATTTAAAACATAAAATCTTAAGCTAATTCTCTAATATATATAATAAATAAATAAAAATATTTATAAAGTAATTAATATTTAAATGATTATAAAGAATTTATTATAGGTCCATATTTCTTTTTGTATTAAACTGAGACTTAAGCAAAGACATTTAAACTAAGAGATTTTAGCCCTGGTTATGATATAAAAATGTTAGTTTACCTTTGAGGCATAATGTTCTGTCCAGCTAATTTCTTCCAGCAGTGCGTGCATAGTTCAGGTCTATCTAGAATTCATTACGAAGGTTTTTGATTTCTAGTTATCTGGTCAGGAGTATGAAGGTAATATTCAGGATCAGTTCTAGACTGGGTGTTTAGGGCATGTTCATGCTGGTACAATTTCGAGCTCCAGGTTTGTCTTATAAAGGTTTTAGCATGGCATACTTCTAATCTGATTCTTCAAGGTATGTAGTTTCTGCATTTTGAATGAATGGTTTCCTTAAGCAGTTGTCAAGCAGCAAAACATAAAAATCTATATCAGCAGTCCGCACTTTGCAAATATAAAAATTATAATAACAGCAGTCCACCTTTAGCGAATATAAGTTATATATACAGCAGTTTGCCTTTATCGAATATAAAATATGTGCCGACAAAGATAGAATATCTCTCTCTCAGCAGTCTGCAATTAGAAAATAGAAGGTATATGTAATAACAAACAAAAACACAGAGATTTTATATGCAATGATTATCTCCCGCCAAATCTTAATTAAAAGTTTTAACCAGAGTTAGTATCTTATCTTTCATTAGATCTTAATTAAAAAGTTTTTAACCAGCGCTCTTTTTATTTTCAAACATTAATTGAATTTAAGTAAATGAGAAAATGTGTCTCAGCTTTTAAAATAGATTAAAACCAAAATGCAAAAGAAAAATAATTATCTTAATTAAAACTCTTTTCAATTTAAAATTATATAATTTGAAAAATATGACTGAGTATGTGAGTTATAGTTCATTCTCTTAATAAAATAAAATACAAAATTTTCAAATACAATTTTCTTTTAAAATCTGTATTCATTTTGGTTTTGATTTTCCGATGGTTGCCTTTGAAACGTAATGTATCCAGAAAAATAAATACATTACACCTGTAATAAAAACATTAAACACCTCATTCATTTATTAAAAGTCAATCCAGTTGCTACATAATTTCTATCAAATAAAAATTATATGCAAAGGTTAAAATTAATAAATTTAATCAGGCTAAATTAATGCAAATTTTCTAAATAAATTGTTAAACCATCAAACATCACATGATCACATGAAACATTTTAGATAAAATAATTTTCATTACATGAGTATCTTGATAAAAAAAAATCTTTAATTGCTAATTTAGCATTCAAATTGAGACAAATGATTGTAAAAATAACTTTTATTTTAAAAAAAGAATATATTGAAAATGATTACAATATATATTTACAGAATATATAAAGTTAAGTATAAGTGATGAACATATTTACAATAAAAATCTTGCTAGCAGTGTGATAAAAATATATTACATTCAGAAATAAACTTTCTTTATGTGTGTCAGTGATATTGGATAACCCTTATATACATTTGGAATATAGACTATAATAAATATTTGAAGTTTGTGTTTGCTAACTTGTTACATTGTTACAGATATACAAATATGATTTAATGGCAGTGAATAATGTGATAAGTATTTTTCTTTTATTATTCTTTTCAAAAAATTACAAAATATTATTCAGCATTATAATAATAATTGGCTGGTTTTATTGCTCAGAAGTTCATAAAAAGTTCTAATACAAGAAATACCAGAACTGGAATCAATACGAGGACTTTATGCTCCAGAATCTGATACCTTATAACTACATTGAAATATGCAGGGTAACATTCAGCAATATACTGCTGCCCCAGTACACACCGCATCATTGTAAAATTGTCAATGGTGAAGATTTCAGCATGATTTATAAATAACACTATACAAAAACAGCAATCATTTATTTAGTTTTTGCCATATATGGTTTTCAAATGTGAATTTCATTTGTTCTTTTTTAGATTATATTAAGTTCAGAAAAAATGATATACAATTACAATCTAAAAATAAATCAGCCACATGACAATATTTTAAAGTTTATCTGAAACATTATTTAAAAATACTTATTAATCAAAAGTTGGATAAGTATATAAAATTTATTTTTAATTTAAGTACCATATTTGTTACTGGTATACAAAAAAATTAACACATACTATTTCTGTAAATTCTAAATATAAAAATTATTTTTGATTAAAAAAAAAATCATTTGACAGAATTAAATGAAATTTATTTATTTAATTTTATTTAAAATTTCACACTTTTCTTGATTTTATACAATGATAAAGTCATAGGAAGATGGCAAGCAAATTATTTTCAGTTCTATATTTTAAGCTTGATCAACATCTATAAAAGAATAGTTTAAAAATATTATTTTTAATCAGCTAGATAAAATTACCCAAGAAAAGATTATTAGAGTTAATGACTATAATCTTGCAATAAATGGGCACAGCACATTTAAACAATTCTTTGATTTTTGGGCAAAAAGTTGCATATAAATCACATATAGAAAAATTATACAATCTGAAAATTCATATTAAAAAACCCCACATTAATTAAATCCGAACAGTTGTTATTTAAAATAAAGACTTCACATGTAGTTTAAGTCTTTAGTGCTTATAAATAGAACATATAAAAATCACTTAAATTAATTTGTGGTACAAGGCTTTTTTCTTATATGTATTATTCATTCAGTTACTTTATATTCTGTTTTATCACATTAACTTTAAAATAGAACAGTTGGGATAATATATTGCACTATAATTTGTTTTGCAAGTAATTTGAAAATGAAAAATGAATACACATATATCTGACATACTTTATTTTGCTTGGAATTCAATGCTCTTGTTAATTAAAAATGATTCCAATAAGAATTAACAAAATTAATCAAGATCAGATTTTCAGAAAAAGCTGGTTTTAGATTACTAAATTTCCATGTTCATAGGAATCATTAAAATGTTATAATTTTATATGCTGAACATCCATTTTTTAAAAATAAGTCTTATAAGATTAAATGTAACTTTTCTGTTATATTAATCTGGATTGATTGATGAAATAGTTCATCACGTCGCTTGACTCTCAAAGCTTTCTATATTAACAGAAGCATTTAGCGTGCTTGTACTCTAGTATTACCTCAGTGGTCACCCATATGGAAATACAAATTAATTCTTGCTCTCAGACTGATTTCTTACTTTTGCTATTGTCAGTGATGATTTAGGATTTAAATTTGAAAACAATAAAATTCTTCTGGTAATCATCTTTAATTCCTTTTACTATGAAGCTTTTATCTTCAAATTAAAAACAAAAACTTTAAGGTTTTGAACATGTTAATTTGTTTATAGTTGCATCATAGATATGATCCCAGATTAACAATTAGTAATTATACATTTTAATGGCTTCATTTCGGCTCTGACAATATATATATTTTCATTCTGTTTAATCATTAAAAATGGCCACCAAATGTATAATTCCATTGATTACAGCTTTGAATTCCATATCCTTACTGATAATAACAAGAAATTTGATTGGAGGTTGGAATTAAATTGTATTATCATTATTGATGACACAAGCTTACACTAGATAGTGCTAGAATATATAGAGAAGAAATGCTGTTGTTAATATAGTAAGCTTTAAGGGTTCAATGATATTATGTCAATAAATTATCATAAAAGATTCTACAGTTAAGAATAGAACTAAGGCTTATTGACCTGATCTATATAATTATACACACATGTTGATTTCACTTTGAAATTTTAGGATTTTTAAAATTTCAAATTAAAAGCTTGGTAGTAAAAAAGGAGTTGAAGATAGTAAAATTACACTGGTTCCAGATTTGAATCCTAAGCTCACAGTGATAAAGACATAAATCAAAAATCTTATTTTTATTCTAATTGGGTAATAGAAATTAAATTATACTTCCACCTGACAATCTATTGCTGTTGATATCATGCTAATATAAATATGACTAAATATGGGCAATTATTCAGGAGAATGCAAAAGCTTCAAGCACCAAAATAATGAATAGTTGTTCATAACAGACTGATTAAACTGATATTCTACTATTATGATAAACTAATAAAGAGCACCAAATTAATAAAATATGATTTATGTCTTGAATTTCAAAATGATAAAAAAGAAGCTAACACAATCAATAATAAAGAATATATGTATTTACTATGTCAAATTATCAATTTATGAAAAGTTAATTAACAAAAACTATATACTTAAAAAACACAATGAAAAACAATTTTCAATCTTTTTTAAATGAAGTTATAGATAGCCAATCCACAAACATATCTAAATAAGACAAATTGTCAATCTACGAAAAGATACATAGCACAAACTACATAGTTAACAACAAAATGAACAATTTTCTTTTTTTTAAAAATGGAGTTATAGATGGCCCAGGCTACAAATATTATAAATTCAGTATTTAGAAAGTTTAAATCTATTATTAACAACAATTCTAGATATTCAAAGTCATAATTTACCTGCAGTTTTCAAATAATTATCATAACTTTACTTGATCATAGTCTACATCAGAATATTTAGAGGGCAGCCTCTATTTATAATATTAATAACAATAATAATAATTACAATGAAATCAGGATTTTGTTCTGAAATATGAACAGAAATTTTTACCAATCACATTATCTTCTGTAAGCCTTTCCATATACAAATGTCTCACACTAATGGATAAGAAACAAGATGGTAATTGACAAAATAACTGATTAAAATCATGGAAAAAATTACAGTAATAGTGAAGATGTTAGTCTTTATGTTTTTAAAGACATCCATCACTAGAGTATTATGCATAACTTACAGATTTAATAACATGCCAGCTTCTCATATTACTATAAATTTCATAAAGCAAAAAAATTCATAAAATAAAGATGAAATATTATTTAGCAACCTTTTTACATAAGTTAGCCTTATATTTAATTGTGGTCTCCTAACTGCTTCAAATAAAATAGAAAAATAAATGGCAAAGACATACTCCATGAACAAATATGATAAATACATTTCATTTCAACCGGATAGCAGAAAGAATATAAATCAATGCATTACATGACTAATACCTTACAAAATGAAAAACAGGTACCAGGAATTTAAAGGCTAATAAAAAATTATTTCTAAACTAATCGATTCAGAACAAACATAAAATTTGGGATGGTGAATCAATTTGAACAATTATTAGCATAAAGAAAATATAATTAGATTTAAATGTCAAACAAACCAAATAAATATTTCTGTTACAATAAAAGATGGTCATTTTATTAATTAGCATCAATAGACAGATTTCTTCTATATCAATAGAAGCCTGCAATGTGTTTTTCTTTAGAAATTAAAGATTTAATTCATCTTAAGGATGTAAAGCCATAGATTCTCTTTTAAGCTGATTGGTTCACTTCTAAGAAAGAAAAACATAAACAGAAAAGTAAATAATTCAGTCAGTGATGCGGGATGTGATTTTTCTTTAAATATTAACTAAATAATAAATTTGTTTAATTAATATTACTGGAACTTCAATGCCACAAAATTTGATACTCAGCAATTTAAAGTAAAGACAGAAGTATTGATACATTCAACAATACTTCCCTTTTTAATGGCAAGATTCGATATAAATTTCAAAAAAGTATTGCATCACAAATGCCATTTTACAAAACTAAGGATCTCATATATATTGCAAAGATATTAAAATACAAGTTTTTCAAATGAATTTATCAGCACTTAATTATAGATTAGATATATTCCAAGTATATAACTATCTAATTTCTATAACTACAATCCACTTTTTCAAATTTCTTATGCACACATTTAATAATTATATTTATAAACTTATACAACAAATATCAAACATTTAATATTTTTCCAGAATAGATATAAAATTATTGTCACGTGTTTAGACTTTTAATAAAGTGTTAGTATTTATTGTTGCTTCAAACATATCTTTCAACAACTTCTTTTGCTTTGTATTAACTATATTATGTACTCTATCACGATTCCAGCTTACATATTGCTATTTTAGTAGCATATTTTTTTTTTCAATATCTCTATGTCAACTATTAAAAGCTTTAATAATTAATAGATGCCCATTCCTATCCTATGCTGTCTCATCCAGTATCTCCTGATTAGTTTCAAGCTTTTGACCATCCGTGAGGAGCTTCAGATCTTAGAATAGTACATCTGGATTTTTAGGGTGCAATGTATGTTCCCTCTAGAAATCATTATTTACCTCTCTGATACACAAGTGTTCAAGCGAAAAAAAAAAAAAAAAACTAATGGCACCATAATATTTAGAAATTGAATTAGTTTCAGATCTATATGACTTTATATGCTAGTTGGATAAGATTGAAAACATTCATGTGTTTTTCAGTTTGAGCTGATAGCATATGTAGTTGCTAGAGGGAAAGGTCTAGGCACATTGTTCCAAAATCCACAGCTCCTCACTGATGAAAGACACAAGCTTGAAACTATTCGGGGATATTTGTACAGCATAAGATTATCTGACATCTATTAATTACTAAAGCTTACAGCAGATGGCATAGAAAGGTTGAAAGAAAAAATAGATTAAGAATCCAATAAAACTAATTCTATAGCTTCTCTCTTTTTATTCTCTAGAGAATAAATAATATCAAGTGAATAGATATATTAATCAGTCTTTTACATAATTTAATTAACTATTCTTCACTGAGAGAGATTGCATTAGCTACCTGTTGTTCACACATTGATTGAGATGAAACTCAATCTAATTTGCTGGTAACTATGCATTTAACCAGTTTAGTAGGGCCATATCTTATTTTTCCATAATTAGATTTTTATTCGTATGCTTAATGATCTCTAAGGTTCTTTTATAGATATTTTTATTTATTTATATATAAAAACATTTTAAAGCAAATGATTATAATTTATAAAATATATTTTAATTATTAAATATAAATAGTAGATGCACCAATTTCAATCAATCCAAAAATTATGATGATATTGACATTGAAATAACAGAACAAAAAACACTAAATGGAATTTTTTATTTTAAAATAAATCAAGTTTGGATTTATTATTCTACTACAGATTGACATTATTAATTTGAAGTTTGTATTTTTATATAAAGTCTGAAAATAGGATGGCACTACCATGCACCACTATCACTACTGCATTTATATTGTACTAAAAATTTAAAGATTTTGTGCTTGCCATTTAACTTTTGTATCTACAGATCGTAATTTGATACAAATATAACAAATGTATCAAACACAAACCTCAATTTGTATTAACAAAGTTTAATCGTTCGATAATTTAATCAAAAGATTAGAAAAATATTTTTTGGTGCTGTACAAAAATTGACATAATCTTTATTTTTTTGCCAAGAATTATTACACAGGAGAGCAGTTTAACCTCGATGAAATATTTATGAAGACGGTGAAGAGGCAAAATTCTTCATAAAAATTATGAAATAAAAAAATAATAATTTTTTTTATTTATTTAGTAAATTTTTTAAACATTTTATAATCAATTAACATTTAAATTTTACTTAATTAATATTTTCCAATTATCTATAGTTTATTTTTGAGAATCAAAGCTTCTGGATTAATGGAAGGCAATCTATATTTGCAGACCATTTCAAAAATCATTCATTTGTTAGTCCTAAAAAATTTGGTGCAGTAATAGATTCTGGGTTATAAGTTCCATAGACTGCATCCAGGTATTATTTTCCTCTAACTTCTGAATTTCTGAGCAATAAAGCCATTTGATTATTCATGTCTCTATTATTTTGATAAAACTTATATCAAAGATATGTATACATATTTCACTATGTTAAGCAAAATATTTATGAAATAAATATGTGTGTGGTATATTTTTCAATATGCTGGAAAGCAGCAGATATTAAAAAAACGAAAATACAATTTTATCATAGAATTTGACATACTAATATTTTTTCAAAATTATAAAAATTCAAAATAAAATACATAACATCAATTAAGTTTCATCTTTGCTATATTTTATGATATAATTTTTTAAAAATAATGGCAAATGAAAAAAAAAAATCAAACACAACAAAATCTGATATTGGTTTATTTTATCCTTAACATTAAATTACTAGGATTTTTATCATTAAATACCTGGAAAATTTTAAAATATATAAAATACATTTGATATTATATTTAAAAAAAAAAAGTAAATGATGTTTACAAACTGAAGCAAAAGTTTCATCATAACTTTTGCAGATTTATACACACACACATACAAATTTATATATAACTACCAGAATTAAAAATAATACAAAACATTTAATAATCACAATTAAAAAAAAATCTAATATTTCTGAAACTCATCTGCCATTTTCTATTCTTTTCTCACTGTATAATTTCTGTTAACTTCAAAACAGTTCCGAATTTACCACACTATCAGCAGACAACAATAATTATAAAAATTCAATTACTGTTTAGCACCATTATAATTCATAAAATATAGTTTTTGAAATGTGGAGGATTAATCAACGTACTTCGTATGAAATTAAATGTATATATAGTGTATACATGTGTGTTTACTGCATGGACGTATATTTATTTTCTAACACACTCATTTAAATAAAAACATAAATATGGCTCGGTTTCATTTAAAAAAATACAATTGTTTTCCAAGACCTATAAATTAAATAAATAAATAAAAACTTTTGATATCCCCTGAGTGATTCCATGATTAAGACAGAACTTATTCTTTATCTTTTGATTTAAATAATTTTCTTGCTAATTTTTTCCCACCTAATGATAGTTTTTTGCCTATACTGCTTGGTCTTGATGGAGCATTCACTAATAGTTTTTCACTCGATGAAGCGAAATCATAAGTTTTCCTATCAAATAAATTAAAAATATATATTAAATAATAATAATAATAAAAAACTGAAGTTAACTATATAAAATTTATTTTTATTAATATATATATATATACTAGTGCATGGATCAGTTCTATTAAGCTTGGCAGCCATTTCTTTTAGAAATATACACTTTCAGGACTTACAATTTGTTTTTATTATTTTTTTGTAATAAGTTTAACACTTATTAGCAACTCAGTATGGCATTTTGGGAATCAAGAAATAATATAAATAAAGTTTTTAGTTGGAAAATAAAAGAAAGTGTCATGAGCAAAAGTGAAATAAATATTTGTTCAAATAATTAGACTCTGTATAATTAAATAGGCTTAAGGATAAATTTGAAATTAGTCAGTTGTCCACCAAAATTTATTCATAGTTTTTATGTGATGAGATGAAATGAAATATTATTAATGATGGAAGGAAAATGTAAGACAATTTAAATGAAAACTAAAAGAATTGGAAGTACATTAATTTTAAGCCAATAAATATCACATGATCATCATTCCTATGCTTGCTTATAACTGTTATTAAAACAGGCAAAACTCTCTACATACATATTGCCACTCAGTTGATTATTCTGGCTTGCACTGACTGGCAATACGTATATAGAAAGTTTTCCTGTTTTAATAAAAATATATTAATTCTGAACTTAGTTTTACATTTTTTATGATGATGCTCTTTCAAACAATTTATAAGCAGCTTCATAAACAGGCACCAAGATGGTATGTGGGTCATTGATAAAGTTTTAATATAAACCAATTAAAAGAAAGAAATTTAAAAATTTCATACTTTGTAAATTTTAGGATATTGATAATTGTGCTATTCCTGCCATTTCAAATAGTGGTCTCCAGAATATTCTTAATATTTTGAATGCAATGTATAAAGACTTTGATTTAGTAAATAATGTTTCAAAGGTTTAGGAATTTTATCAGTTAGTAGTGGAAGAAAAAACCTTTGGAAATTTTTACTTTACATAGTTACCAACTTGAGAATATGAATCAATTTTTATATTTTGCTGGCTTTTTAGGTAGAAAGATGGGTTTATATATTGAAATACAGCACAGATTCCAGAATTCTGCTTTTTAAAAAATTAATAAAATAAAGTATTTCATTATAATGATGTAACAAAATCAATTTGTTGAAAAGAAATAAGACATGGATACCTATTGTTGTAACATCAGCATCCTAGAAACATTTTATTTAAGGTCACTCTACAAGCTTTTGAAAATGCAATGGTAAAGATAGCTTGCTAGAAATGATGATAAAAACCTACTATTGTAAAAGCACATCTTTGTTGGATTGGACATGTGGAGTGAATGAATAAGGATAGAGATAACCTCTCTGAAAAGGTGCAACATTAATTATTCATTGGGAAGAAAAAGCTGTGGAGAGCTACATTTAACTATTGAAATTTTTCAGAAAGAAAAAAAAGGCAAATAAACAAACTTTAAGAACCATATGAATATATTTGTGGTTCTGAATTGGTTAGTATGGTAAAATTCACTTTTTATCTTCTTTTGGAGTTAATACACACATACACAAATTTAGATGATTTATTCAATCAATGAATCATGTGAGACAAAATGGCATTACACATTTTAATATGTATATGCACAAATTTTACCATTCACAATTTCTCTGAATATACATGTACTCTTTGCTGGCAGATTCTGATTTACAAAAATATCAAACATTTATAAATCCTATGATGTATGGATATTTAGTACAATATTTTCTTTTTATTTATGAATTCCATATTTGCATTAAAAAAAAAATATAATAAAAAATAAATAAATTAGAAATCAATAAAAAAAAAAAAAGTTTAACTTTTTACATTTTAATTTCTTTCATACCAATTGTATATATATGTATATGTATTAACAATCATTTATAATGTGTGTTATACAATATTTTTAATGTATATGTATATATAAACATACACGTATATGTATAAAAATATATATTATAATATGGTTCACTATTATCTATTCCAATATTCTCAACTTGGTTTAAAAAACCAAACATCATGAATATATAAATCACTAAATTTAGACTAATATAAATTGTAATAAGTGTTTAAATTAGATTTCATGAAAATAAAAAGAGAAAAAAGATGAAAAAAAAAATCATAACGAGATTAAAAAAAAATCTCAACAAGATATTGGATAAATTATTTATGAAATTAAGTCATTAACATAATCCATAAACAAGTGATTACACTATTTTATAATACTGAATTAAATGTTGATTGAAGTAATAACTATATATTAAATAATATTTCCAGGAATATATATATATATAAAGATAGAGATAATAATGAGCCACTAAAACCATTAACTTCATGTATAAATATATTTCAAATCAAAATATTTGCTTGCAGACCATTTGAGGCTTCAAATATTACAAAACATCTTGGAAGTTAAGAGATCAGCATCCATTGAAATATGAAATCTCTTTTACTGGTACTGAAGGTATGAGATCCTATTCATGGAAGTAACTATATTCAACCCAAAGACTTAAAATCAATTAATGCTAACTAGTCTACTAAGAAGAATCATTAATATAATCAAGGGAAAATGTTTAATTTCATGTTTTGTATCTATTATTTCATTGTTATTATAAAAGGTATCGAGTAGATGAGCAAGGCACAAAGATGAGTTTATTTTATTCCAGCTTTAAACTTTTATTCAGTGATGTTTACCATAAAATATTTAAAATTAAGTTGTTATTATGCAATTACATAGTCAAAATGTTCATCTAATGGTTAGGTATTCAGACATCCATTTACATAAAAAAATAATATGTAAATATAAGAAATAATGAATAAGAGAAACAAATATCCAATTGTTCCTTATTACAATTCTTTCTTTTATATGTTAAGAGATTTGAAAAACCACTTATTGTACACAGATGAATAGGTACAATATATATATATATAATTAAAAGGGATTTAAACCAAGACTTTCAAGCTCCCTTCAGTCATTCACTCTATCTAAAATAAATGATACACACGACAACATATATGTGAAAAAGATAAATGATCTCCAATATATGTATTTCATGCTGAACTAGTACTCATCAGATGGTCCAGATCATCTCCCCCACACACCACATATATATATAATCAGTACTCAGTTTCATATTAAGATAGAAAATCTTTAAACTTCAATGGACAGACTTCAATCCTCCCCACTCTCCAGCCATCCATATCATTAAAAATCTGATGATGGAATACTCAAAACCCTTGTTGATGCCATTGTCATTGTCATACCTATGTTGACCTTAAATCATTCTGACCCCTCATGTTTAGAACATTAATATGTCCATTTAAATATATAGAAGAGGGATAGGCAGAATACAGACTGAATATGTAATATTTAAATACGAGTATAGTATATAAACTTAATCTAGATGTAATTAAAGAGGATTTAAATGCATATTAACGTCCTACATATGAGGGGTTAGAATGACTTAAGGTCAACATGGTATGACAATAATAATGGCATTAATAAGGGCTTTGAAGATTCCATCATCAGACTTTCAATGATATGGATGACTGAAAAGTTGGGAATGAAAAGGATTGAAGTCTGTTCATTAAAATTTATAGATTTTCTATTTTAAAATAAAACTGAGCATTGATCATTTATATGCGTGGAAAATAATGATCCAGACCAACTGATAAGTGCTGGTTCACCATGAAATATGTATTTTGGAGATAATCTTTTTCACATGTATGTGGCCATGTGTATCTTTTATGTTAGATAGAGTGAAATGATTGAAGGAAGCTTGAAAGTCTGGGTTCAAATCCACTTTAATTACATCTAGAGTAAAGATATATAATATACTGGTATTTAAATATTACAAATTTATCCTGTATGTTGCCCATCCCTCTTCTCTGTATTTAATTGGACATATTAAAGAGCTACATATGAGAGGTCAGTGCTTGCCCCTTGAGTAGCAACTTAAGTTACAATTTTAACCAATAATTGACTTTAAATCCCAATTAGCATAAAATGGTAAGAAGTACAAACATGTGGCATATGCCATCTTTTTTGTTATTGTATTGTCTTTTTAACAATGTTTCATTTTTTCTGTATTTTAAAATTGCATTTTTTATGAATATTTTAGTGAAAGATTTTTATTTTTTTTGGTAAACATTAACTTTAGCAGATCGAAACATAGCGCTCTGGCAGAATAATTTCGAACTACAATGCATACTTCTCAGCAATACATATAGTAAATTCCACAAAAATGGTGTCTCTATTCCAGAGTTCCTAATGAAAATTTCTGCAAATAGGACAAAAATAAGGCATTGCTGATACCAAATTGTCATTTTACCTTATATTTCACACACATCCATGTAATCTGCATTGCCATCTAACACCATCCATGCTTCAGCATATCTCACCAGTGAACACTGTTCATCACAATGCTGACATAAAACATTTTTCTTTAGCAGCCGCTTCCTTGCTAACCACCTCATTGCCAATTCTGGAGTTTGAAAATTCCTTCAACTGTGATGAATGCCAAGATTCTGTGTGAATAGCTGGAAAATCTAATATTTCATTTACTGATACAAGTTTTACACAATTTATGCCTGCCATAACCTTATTGTAGTTAGTCGTGAAGTAATGCGGGGGGGGGGGGTAGTTTACCGATTTCCACGCATGTGTACTTTTTGTATTTTATTTATTTTTGAGCCATTTCAATTAATCTCGGGGGGGGGGGTATTTTATGTATTTTACTGATTTCCACGTGTGTGTACTTTTTTAATTTGTATTTTACTTATTTTTGAGCCATTTCAATTAATCACTTGGGGGTGTTTTTTTTAAATGTATTTTACCAATTTCCGCGTGCGTGTACTTTTTTAAAATTTACGTATTTTGAGAGATTTCTTCAAAAGAAATTTATCGATTGCGTGCTTCTTGATGGGCGCTGAAGCGCCTTCTACTGGCAACCAACAGTACCATAATTTATAATGTTGCTGAATAAAAGTTGTTTTGTGTTGTAGAATGTCTGTTTGTGATCCAATACATATATAACTCCATATGTCTAGAACTTCACCAATTGTAACTGTAATTTTATATGAAAGTAATATTTTCTATCAGTTGTATAAATATTATATATTTTGTAAATAATATTATAATGAAAAAATCAAATTTATTTCATCATTCATATCTTTCTGTAAGCAGTATCTCACATGTCTGTTTTTCATGGTTCTGTATTATATATCCTTGTCAGGTACATCAATTATATTTTGCTTTTTGCAGTCAATGGATATATTACACTAAATTGAAAAAAAAAAAAACATTTTTTTGTTTAGTTATTATTATGGGTAGAAATATTATATACATACACTCTGAAATATTTTATATACATCCTGTCATTTTTTTTCTTTGCTCTTTTATATTATATATTATTTTTTACAATTTTTTTATAATTAATTTCATTTTTATAATAAATTACAATTAATTAAAGTTCTGTTTGCATAATATATGATATATAATACTTATTGTGAAATATTTCTTTTTTATCATAGAAAGCAGCAAATGGCTGCATAGAAAGACAAGAACTGGTTCTTTAGCAAAAATGAAGCTCTTCACCATGTCTTATTTCTAATGCTTTGCAATTAAGAATTATCTCAGGTAAGTCATGTTATATACCTTTTGTAAAAAAAAATTTCATAAAGAATCTGATTACATCATCTAGAAAAATGTCAGATTAAAATTTAACTCTCAAAATTTAGAATTTGTGAACCTATAACAAAATAAGTATTTGTAAAAGTATTAAAAAATTATTTCTAAAAGAGTAATATTTTCTCAGCATTATGACATTCCATACTATTTGCTTCTTTTAACAACATACAACACTCACATTTAATGCATTAATTCTGAAAATATTGTATAAATTACATCTTAATCCAATTACTTAAAATTCAAAATGGTGTTCATTCCATCTCAAAAGATTAAAGTCAATATGGTATGACACTAATAATGATATCAACAAAGGCTTTAAGCAATCCATTATCAGATTTTCAATGTAAAACCGAGCACTGATTATGCATATGTGTGGGAGATGATGATCCAGATCAGCTGATAAGTGCTAGTTCAGCACGAAATACATATATTGGATATTATTTATCTTTTTCACATGTATGTGGTCATGTCTAGTGTTTTTATTAGTTAGAGTAAATGACTGAAGGGAGCTTAAAAATCTGAGTTCAAATTCCCTTTAATTACATCTAGATTAAATAAATATACTATACTGGTATTTAAATATATGTAGACATATTTACCTACATGTATATATAATTTCTCCATTATTTTTCTGTAAAGAAATAAAGAAATGCAGAGAAATCTTTATTTGTTAGAAGGTTATTTAAAGATAAATATACTTTAAATATCTCACTTCAGGAGAAAAACATCTTCAACAGGCTCCTCAAAAAAAAAAAAAAATAAAATATGGACCAAACAGTAAAGAAAAAAGTACTACTTATTATATTTGCCTATTTCAGAGTGTTTTTTCACCCTTGCTTTATTTACTAGCTGAGAACATGAGATACTTATTTACTGACTAATTAGATCTTTAAGTGAATGGACTATGAACTAGTTATCTGGAAAAAAAATCCTAAGATTATTCAGAATTAAATAAGTCTCATTTGATATGAAATTAAATTCCAGATCATCAGCTTTAGGCAAGTGAATATGCAGCAAGGTTTTTTGCTATATGCATACAAAAGATTTATTTTTAAAATGAAGCATGCATTTCATTACATATAAATTCTCTTCACTTTTCAAGTAATATTCATTAATGAAAATACTGTAATCTTTACCTTTTAATATTTAGAGCTTCAGTTAATTCATGATCTTCATCTTCTGGCTCAGAAATAAATTTCAGGTCACCTTTCGCAGTCATTATTGCTGTTGTCTAATAATAGTAAAACATAAAAAAAAAAAAGAAAGTTCATTCATTTATAAAAATAAAATTTATTACTAATACTCAGCTGGTTACAAGGTATTTTTATCACTAATTATTAAAATTATTAGAACAAACATAAATCTTTTATTCATTCTACATTAAACCAATATGCACAAACATTGCTTCAATATACTTTACTACTATTAACATGATAATATATAAAGAGAATTTGATCTATGCTTGGCTAAAATGGCTGAATAGTAAAATATATGTAGATAAATATCAAGCAATACAGCAATTCAATCATTTAAATACTTTGACTGATCACCAGTAAGAATACTAAATACATAAATGCATACAAATATTTTACTTTCCACTTTATGAAAAGATTTATATTAAAATGACAAGATATTCTGTGTACAAGTCTATAAAATGTTCACAGTAAAAATCAGCTGAAATTTTAATGAATTACATTTTGAAAATCAAGTCACATAGTTTTAGATTTAGAGTATATGTTAAAGAAAATGAAGCAGCAAATTGTATTTATTCAAATATGGAGACCAAAGTATTATGTCAAAGTAGCCAAGAAAAAATTGGAAATTAGTTAGAGGAGTTGCTAGAAGTCAGTACCTCCTAATAAAAATACCAGGTCAGGCTTACAGATGTCATAAAGATCAACTATGTTTTGGCTACAATTGACCAAATATATTTATCAGTGAATTGTTCCATTCAGACAAAGTGAACCAATAGCAGTAATTTCAGCAAGTACCAATCAAAAATCTCCCATGTTTAAGATTAATCAGCAGAAGGTGCAGAAGCACTAACAGATCTAGGTATCAGAGCTACTACTACTAGAAGCAGTCGAAGAAACCAAAGTCTATCAAAGAGCTTCTATTAGATTATAATTTATCTGTAAGATATCATCATCATCATCAATCCATTGCAGGATGAATATCTCTCCAAGTTCAAGTTCAATCCATCTTCTCAGATCTTTAGCTTCTCTTCTCCACATCACCCCTGCACACTTTCTTATTTCATCCATCCAGCTCACATGTGTTCTCTTTCTGGGTCTTTTGCAATCTCTTGGAATCCAGTTTAAGATTTCAATTGTTCATCTATTATCATCTTTTCTAGCAATATGTCCAGCCCAACTCCAATTCAATCTTTTAATTTTTTCAATGAGGTCAGTAACATCTGTTTGTTCTCTTAGCCATATATTGCATTTTCGATTTCTTCTTGTTACTCCCAATATGCATATCTCCATACTTCTTTGAGTGGTCTGAAGTCTCTGTATTGCTCTTCTTTTAAGTGTACAAGTCTCAGATCCATAAGTAAGAACGAGTAAAACACATTTATTAAAAACCTTCCTTTTCAAACACATAGGCATATTTCCTTTTAGTATCAAGTTATTTCTATCAAAAGCACTCCAACCATGTTTAATTCTATGATTAATTTCATCCATTATGTTTCCATCTGTATTAATAATCTTAACAAGGTATTTGTAACTGTTAACTTCTTCTAACTCATCATAATCAATCTTTATTTTCATATTTTGAGAAAATCCATTAAACATTACTTTAGTCGTTTTAACATTCATCTTTAGTCCTACTTTCATCTGATAACGCCTGCAACATTTCCTGCAGCTCTAAAGCATTATTTGAAAAAACAACTATATCATCTGCAAAATCTAAATGACTTAAATAATCTCCATTTACTTTCAGTCCTTTAGCCTCCCATTTTAATCCACAAAATACTTCTTGCAGTACCATTGTAAAAAGTTTTGGAGATATGAAATCACCCTGTCTTACACCCTTCTCAATATTGACTTTCCCAGTATCATTATGTAATCTAATTATTGCTGTTGCATTTTTATAAATATTCTTTAAAATATGACAATATCCTGGATCTATACCTTGATGATCCAATGCTTTAATCATTGAAGACATATTTATAGAATCAAATGCCTTTTCATAATCTACAAATCCAAAACATAATGGTAACTCATATTCATTTGTCCTTTTTATAATTTCTCTCAATATCTGGATATGATCTACTGTACTAAAACCACTTTTAAATCCAGCTTGTTGTCTTGGTTAGTGGAAATCCAATGTTTTCTATAGACAAGTTGTAATTATCTTGGTAAAAATTTTGTATAAAACTGATAAAAGGCTGATAGGTCTATAATTTCTAGTATCTTCTTTATCACCTTTTAAAAATATTAATGCTGAATTCTTCCAATCAACTGGTACATCATTTAGACATTTGGTATATAACTTTGCATTTTTTATTATGCCAGGGAGAAAGTAATGTTGAACTTATCTAATCAGCCTAACAACCTAAATAAACTTGTTAAGTTTGTAAAATACTCTTACTTTAAAGATTTGGATTCAACAAACAAAGAAATAAACAGCTATTGGTTTACCAATACATAATTATCATAAAACAATTATATGGTCTGTGTCTACAATATATATTTGTTCTGCTCTATTCACAGCAAATAGTGACAGTGATAAATCATAGTAATGATAACATTCAAATATAATTAGCCAACAGACTATATCACACATTTGCTAATTCCTATTTTAAAAATAAATGTCAAGTTATAAATATTTAAAAATTTATTGAAACAGCAAAGAGGACCCTTTACCATATTGTTAATATTTCCAAGTTAAAAATATAATTAACTAATTTGTTTCAATTAATATAACAACAATATAGCTTTTATGCAGACACAAAACACTTAAATTAATAAATACTATTTATAATAAAATATAGTCTCCCATATATCCATAAACTCATTATCTATAATTTGGAATAAGATAGTCAATAATAAAATATCATATATGAACCTATCTGAATAAATATCATCATAATCATCTTTCAATCAGTCACTTTTTCCATCTTGCACACTCAGTCAATCATATGATTTGTTTTTTCTCTCTCTAGATTTATTACTGTACTGTCTTTTTCATTAAGTGCATTAATATAATTTTTTTATTAATGTTTTAATGCGGATATTTTAAAAATTAAATTATATTACAGGTGTGGGTATGTCAAACTGGTATATTATACAGAATTTACTATTATTCCTATTAAATTGGTATATTTATAGAGTTCACTATTATCCATAGTTTTAATATCTAGTTAATGAATGACAACAGATATGAGAGGATTATTGAGAGTTTAAAACACTTTACTTATTCATGTTGGATGCTTTTAAATGAAACAGGGTTATCTCTTATATTGCAATCATTATTATTTTAGAATAATCAAGCAACACATAAATTATTTCTTTTACTAATTTAATTTTAATATTTTCTGAGACTAGAAGAAAAATTTATTATTATTATTATCTATTAAGTAAATATAAATATTTTTTTAATCATTTGGGATTCTTAGTATATCTACATAACTTTTTTTTTAAAGTTTGAAGCATTCCAGTGTTTAAAAAGATAATATTCCAGAAATTTTTTATTCAACCTCTACTATTGGTAAATTCTTGCAAGCTTTCTTATGGCAACATTCACATTAATTCAAGAAAGGTAAAAGACTTGTGCTTTTTGTCGTTTTTAGATTTAAAAATTGTCATAAAATTTAAAATTAATATGTTGTTGACTTTTGAAGAGAAATTCATTTTGAAATACTAGAATAGCTGTTTATTTTCAAAAGATGCCCACCTCTCTCCCACTATTAAATATGTTATAGGAATTTCGTCACTTAAATTTTATTTTATCTTTAAAAATGTATGCTCATTTACCTTTTTCACAGGTGAGTCATTATGATCTAATTCAGGAGAATATACAATTTTTCTACTTTCTGAAGGGCTATATTGATCTAAAAAAAAAAAAAATTATATCATAAAATGTAAATTACATAAAATAAAATGTTTTTAAAATTTTTTTTCACAAATTAATACAATATATTATACATTTCTAATTTACATTTCTATAAAAAATTTTGTTTCCCAGAAATGAAACATATCAATTCAGTTCATAAATTAATTCAAAGGCATTTAGATTTAAAAAAATTATGAATGAACTAAAGATATTTTAGCACTCTGTAAAACTAAGTAGATGGTTTATGAAGTGAAAATGAGAAATTTGGAGAATTCATTATTTGATAATAAAAAAGGAAATAATGAAGTGAAAACTGGCTTACAACTAAGAGAAAAAAAAAATAATTATATAACTAATAAACCTTTAAATAATAAATTATTGGAGAATTAGAAGGCTGCAATAACTTAGAAATATTGTAGGAGATTACAGATTAGGCTCGATAAATACCAGACATGAACAAATTTCAAAGGAAAACTAACATGATAATAAAGAATGCATGTTTAAATATCACAAATGAAGGATTTACACAGAAAACATCAGACAGTAGAAACAGATTTCAATACTATTTAATATTAATTTATAATAAGATCCGAAATAATGTTAAGAATCCATGTCCACATCGAGTGCTGATGTCAATTTTAATGAAACTTAGTACTAACTAAATTAAAGTCAAATTTTAAACAAAATGGGTCTTTAATAAATTAAAAGTGAGCCTTGGACAAAAGTTTTAAACTTATTGGTCAAAACGGACAAATTCTTAGCTGAGAAAGTCAATTCTATGGAATTACTATGCTCAACTTATTATTTGCAAGCTTGCACATTATATGACCAATAAAATTATTGGTCAAAATGGACAAATTCTTAGCTGAAAAAGTCAATTCTATGGAATTACTATGCTCAACTTATTATTTGCAAGCTTGCACATTATATGACCAATCAAGCAGCAGATCTTATAATTACTTTTTGAAGATTTCCTTGCACATTTGGATCACTTAAAGTGATCTCCTATCAATGAATTATAAATAAGTCAAAACAACAGTTGCTTGCACACATTCTCTTTTTGGTAGATCCTACACAATTCAGAAGATGATTATATAGTCTTTTCTTAATATCATGTGGAGATTTATAAAAAAATTTTTTTTCTTAATTCTGATTTATAATAATAGAACACTTTTCAACTATCAATATGGAAAATATCAAGAAACAGATTAAACAGAGAATAGAGTATATAAAACTCATGACTAACATGCATTAGAAAATGGTGTTATCAACTCTTAGTGATGAAGATACCAGAAGATCATGCTTATTACCATCACTGAGACTAACTGTCTTGACTACAATCAATTAGAAACTTTTAATAAAAAATTATACAATCAAAGACAGTGAAAAAGCAATTAAAATTTCCAAACAGTAACAGCCAAGATCTGATCTAGATTAACATTTAATCAGCATAAGAGATAGAGATACTGATGAACCAAGACATCAGGAAAAAATAGTGTAACTACTACCTAAAGAAGTGGCAGAAAAAAAAAAAAAAACTGAAAACAATACAACAACTACTAAAGTATGACTTATCTGTTAAATCATTTTTTTTTTCCAGGGGCAGGAGTGGTGAGGATAATGAATAACCTGACTAAATGAACTTGACTAATTTTTCCAATAAAAAAACTTGTTCCTGCTTTAGGAATAAACAAGTGAATTAAGGGAATAAGCAGTTATTAGTTTGTTTAGCAAATAAACAACCAATTAGAGCATTTGAATAATTAGTTCAAATTCCTTCTGTATTACATCATGGCAATATTTAATATTTGGGTTTTCTAATGGATTGTATATACATACATAAGGTAAAAGTACATCCACAAAGAGATCAGTATAGGAATATAACACAACAATGGCTACTGTATCCTGAAAATTTGAATAGCATTGTTATTTGCACAGGAAAGAACCATGTGTTTAAACAGTAGATACAATTAGTTTTCTCTCTGATATAAATCACTTTATCTCACTTTATGATATTGTAACTTCCAAAGTGAATTTACATAATGGCTGAGATTTATTATCCTTATTGTAATATTTATAAATAAAATTAAATGCTTAAATAGAAAAATGATTTTTTTCTCTGTCAACAAATAACTATTATTTTCATTATGCTTAAATTGAATGTGAACTAGAACTATTTATTTGAGAATTGAATATTGCCTTATAGAAAAGTATAATTTGTATGCATGTAAATAAGTCAATTATTTTATATAGTGCGATGTTTATAAACTGTAATATTTAAACAGCATTAAACTGTTGCACATGCACTTTGGATTTTAACTATAAAATGAATGAATACTAACACTTCAAACACATGATAAGACTTTATCATGTGTTTGAAGTGTTAGTATTCATTCATTTTATAGTTAAAATCCAAAGCGCATGTGCAACAGTTTAATGCTGCTTAAATATTACAATTGTATACATATAATATTTAATAATAATAAAAGTTTAATACAAACATGCGTTACTAGATGTATTAGAAATACCTTCAAAACTCCTATAACATATTCGTAGGTTATTCAAATAATCTCATATTATACATTTCTATTCTCAAACAAATCAAAGACAGAATGTGTTTTAGAAAAGTATTTCTAAAACACATTCTGTCTTTGATTTGCAAAATAAAGTTTAATGTAGAATAAAGTTTAAATAATCAAACAAATAATCATGAAAATCTTGATTACATTGCCAATCTGGTACTCCTAATATCAACTAACAAACTGTTTTAAAAGGATAGAGGAATGTAGATGTCATTAGTATTTCACTTTAATTACAATTGACCAGTCAAAGTTATGTAATATTTTAAAATAAAAAAAATCTAAATTTCTAGATTGAAACTATTTAAACTATTATTTACTCTTCCAAATCCTTTCTTCCCTTTTCATATATTTATTTTAAAACAAATTAAAAATAAATATTCCTAACACTTCTGATATTACATAATTTAAAAAAATATTCAATATTCAGAATCAATAGTTAATAATATTTATATATATATTTTATAAAAAAGGGGAAAAATTACTTTAAAAAAAATCGCAGGCTAATATCCTGCAATACGCTAATAAAAAGTGAAACAATAACAATTAATTGTTTATTTTTCTTACATGTTTCTGAAACATAATTCTTTGGAAAGTATCCTTGTTGTCCTGATTGTAATTGGCCAAACCACCAATTATCATCGAGTTGAGAGAGTACAGTAATAACATCTCCTTTTGAAAAGGCCAGTTCTCCCTGACGGTCAGGCTTATAATTGCACAGAGCATTTACCTAAAAGTAGCAAATTTCTATTATTGAAAAATCAGGATTTCATTACAAAAACATTTAAAAATAAAATTTAATTATAATTCTACATATCTAACTATTTTGTGAATGTATACATCATTTTAACACAAAAAAAATCTATATTACACACAGTTAATGTAATAAAAGATTGGTAAATGTCCATTCAACATAGACAGTATAAATCAAGTCTATAATTTACATCATACAAATGATAATTCACTCAAATATTTACTGACCATAAACACTAACATGATGTATAATTCTTCTATAAACAAAGATTTCTAAATGCTTAAAAACTTAACAATAGAAACTCAAACAATACACAGATATGGTGATGTATAGTATATACAAATTAACATATTTTTGTCTCTCTATTTATTAAAATTCTGATATTAAAATCTTGGACATCCTTGGGGAAACATTGTCTATAGAGTAAAATAAATATTATGTCAGAGTAGTTAGTCAATATATTTTTGAATGTCTATTAATTTGTGTAACATAAATTACAGGACAAGATTTGCTATTCATAACTATTCAAATCTTTCAGTTTTGCACATTTCTCTCAAGCTTGTTATAATTCTAGAATTTATCATCCATTGCAATATTTTCCTGACTAATCTTTCTCAATATATATGTATTTCTCCATGCACAATGATTCATCAAGACAGCTGGAGAATTAAAACAAATTACTATCCACACAGAAATGATAGTTAGATATGATGTTTATTTCTATTTACCTGATTTAATTACAAGCAATTTAATTTTGATGCACTAATAATTTAGCAATCAATTGTTTACATAAATAATATTGAAGCCATCAATGCTTCAATATTCATATCTCATAATAGGTGCAGATTTGATTAGTTATAGATATTTATCAGGCACATTAGTTCATTTATTACAAATATATATTCATTACATATTTGTTACATCATGTATGAAATGTATGTGAAACAATGCCTGCACTCACTAAAAATGAATAGGAACCAGATATTACCTGATCTTAGATCGGATTGAGTATTCATCACCAAGAACCAATATACATATTATTAGGTAGTACCTTAGCCAATGACTTAAATGGACCGATAGGCGATGATGCTCGCTCAATCCGAAAGTTTAGTCTTGATGGGGACCTGGTAATTGTACTAAAATAGAGTTCAGTTATATATTATAATGCAGAGTGCACATTAAATTATGAACTAATAATAACTTTAAGCTTTCCGTGCTCTGAGAGTCTGTTGGTTATTTCAAGATATCTATATATGTTATGCTACTGATATTCCTATAGGTCTGATCGCAAATTGTTGTATCGAGTCAGAAAATAGCAATTGGTGCATTGACAGGATAGAAATAACTTTCAAACAGTAGTTATTGTCAGAGCACAAATAATCAATAAAAAACCGGATTAGCTAAGTCGTAGTAAGGAATATGGCTACAGCACAATTAAGAATAGGTGAATTTGATATAAATAACCCCACTGAGTGGCCCATATATACCAAACTATAGAGAAATATTTTCTAGCTAATAACACAAGAAAGATGTAACAAAAATTGCCACATTATTTCTTTTTGAAGGATCATGAATAATTGAAGTTGCAAATCGATTATGTGAACTCAAAGATCCTGAGAGTCTGCCTTATAGTGAATTACTTTAACCTCTTAATAATCATTTTGGCCCAGAGCCATCTAAAACGTATCTCACCTACATTTGCCGAATAGATGCCAAGTGAGAGGGGGAAAATTGCAGGGATTTTGACATTGCCTTGAGAGACTTGTCAAGAGATTGTGCATATGGAGAATACTTAGAAGAATCATTGTTGGAACAGTTCTTATGGGGGATAAGCGAAGACAAGCTCTGTCAGCAGTTATTAGCCATCTCAGTCCTAACATATTCTGAGATCATAAAAAGAGGCATGACCTATGAGTTGGTTGTAAGTAATGTTAAAGAATTCCAACAGGCAAATATGGACAGTAACAAACAAACGACAATCAACAAGTCAAGCAAGGCAGAAGACTCACCAAATGAGAAAAGTGACTGTTACTGCTGTGGAAAAGTTGGACATTTTTCACACAAATGTAGATGGAAAAGTGCTAAATGTAACAACTGTGGAAAAATTGGCCACCTAGCAAAGAGCCATACTAAGTGTGTATCAGGTTTTGCTAAAAAAGCTGATGGAAAAGTGCTAAATGTAACAACCATGGAAAAATTGGCCACCTAGCAAAGAGCCCTACTAAATGTGTATCAAGTTTTGCTAAAAAAACTGCTGGGAAAAATATTTCAAAAACCAGAAAAATTGACGGAAATAAATAAAGCAGAGACAAAAAATGAACAGCAAATAATGTTGGTGGTTAAAATATGTGATAATCCCATAGAAATGGAAATAGATAGTGGTGCTGGTATATCTATCATATCACAGAAGGACTGGTCTGAGTTAAAAAGAAAAATTAATCACCAACCAAGAATGGACAAAACAGATCAAAAAGCAAAAGATGCAAATGGAAATCCCATCGGGATTGTTGGGGCAGTAAAAGTACTGGTAGCTATAAATAACTTTCGAGAAAAACTAAGCCTATATATAATTAAAGGAAATATAGGGCTCATAATAGTCAGGGAATGGTTTACACCTTTAGGTATAAAAATATGCATGGTAAATAAAATTAATATAGAAAACGAAATAAAAACTAATTTTCCTAAACTGTTCACAGAGGAGCAAAGTAAAATCAATACTAAGCCTGTTGAAATTAGATCTCCGTGAAGGTGCAAAACCCATCCATTTCAAGCCAAGAAAAACAACAAGCTGTCCATTCTTACACCTGACCAAGAAAAAATAACAAAATTGGGAAAAAATATCTATAGTGTTGGAGAAAACGTATGGATACATGATAGTCTACATAAGACATAGGTAGAAGGTCAAATAACTAAAGTTATTTTGGACCAAATAGTCAAAGTGCAAGCAACAGCAGAAACATGCTACCGTTGACATATAAACCATGTTCGGAAAAATTGAGTGAAAGTAAACGTAGATTATGATGAAAAATTATCCGGAACAAATAAGACATCTGGTGAACACTGCACAGAAGATCATATAGGAAAACATAATGAAGCAGCAGAAATTCCACATGAACCTGTTGCACTACAGTCCCAAATAGAGGCTACTGATTTTCAAGAAAAAAGCAGACGCCACCAACATTATTGCCCACCGGCATATTTAAGGGATTACATATGTGACTCCAGAGAAGCATGAGCTTCTCAGAAGTAGGAGGGAATAGTGAAATGTACATGAAAGAATGCCCGCACTCGTTAAAAATAAACAGGAACCAGATATTATCCGATCTTAGATCGGATTGAGTATTCATCGCCAAGAAGCAATACACATATTAGTTAGTACATTAGCCAATGATTTAAATGGACCTATAGGCGATGATACTCACTCAATCCGAATATTTACAGTCTGGATGGGGACCTGGCAATAAATAGCAAGTGTATTAAAATGCATTAAATTATGAATTAATAATAACTTTAAGCTTTCCGCACTCTGGGAGTCTGTTGGTTATTTCAAGATATCTATATATGTTACGCTACTCATACTTCTATAGGTCTGATCACAAATTCTTGTATGGAGTCAGAACATAGCAATGTATTTTAATGTGGATATAAATTCTCCTCCTCTAATATAATTATGAATTTCTAAAGCATTAATGAATTAAATATTATATATGTGAATGACTGACTGCTATAACATTCAATTAGTCATAATGAATATAAATAGAAAAGTGTACAAGGATATTAAAAAGTTTCAAATCTCTAGTTCAAGCACCAAAATAGGATTCCTGGTGACATAAATACATAGTGAGAGAACTTAGTCTAGAATATTTTATGCAAATAGTTCAATAATTATAGCATGATTTAGAGAAGTGAGTCACAAATCTTAAAAGATTTGATTAATTAGATATATATACACTCATAAAAACAATGGTAAATTTATATATATGTTTCAAATTCTGCAAAAGTAGATTTTAAAATACATACAATTTTTTACATTAAACCTCAATGAGTTAGCTATGATATCATTTCTATTTTATTTTTATAAAAAACGTTATTTTAAGCAGTAACTGTCAAAGATAAAGAATTTTATAATCTAGTTTATTTTCAAATAAAAAATTGAAAAGGAAATTCTTTTCGCAAACTAAGAAGTTTTCTTTAACATTGAAACTCTATTTCAATTGTAATTCAATTGATGCTATTTTTGTTATGGAGGGTGGAAGCAATTTGTAAGCAAAAATAGTTACAAATATTACAACAATAAAAAAAAACACACACACACACACTAACTTTAAAAGTTAAAAATGAAGCAAAAAAATTTATTATCTGATCTTAGATCGGATTGAGTATTCGTCGCCAAGAACCAATATGCATATTATTAAGTAGTACATTAGTCAATGACTTAAATAGACCAATAGGCGATGATGCTCACTCAATCCGAATGTTTACAGTCTCGATGGGACTTGGTAATAATAGCGAGGGTACTAAAATAGAGTTGTTATATATTATAATGCAGAGTGCATTAAATTATGAACTAATAATAACTTTAAGCTTTCCATGCTCTGAGAGTCTGTTGGTTATTTCAAGATATCTATATATGTTATGCTATTGATACTCTTATAGGTCTGATTGCAAATTTTTGTATGGAGTCAGAAAATAGCAATTGGTGCATTGACAGAATAGAAATAACTTTCAAACAGTAGTTATTGTCAGAGCACAAATAATCAATAAAAAACCGGACTAGCTAAGTCATAGTAAGGAATATGGCTACAGCACAATTAGGAATAGGTGAATTTGATATAAATAACCCCACTGAGTGGCCCATATATAACAAACTATAGAGAAATATTTTCTAGTTAATATTACTAAGAATGATGTAACAAAAATTGCCACATTACTTCTTTTTGGAGGATTGCGAATAATTGAGGTTGAAAATCGATTGTGTGAACTCAAAGATCCTGACAGTCTGCCTTATAGTGAATTACTTAAATGACTTAATAATCATTTTAGCCCAGAGCCACCTAAACACCAATCTCACCTACATTTGCAGCATAGATGCCAAATGGGCGCGGGGAGGGGGATTGCAGAGATTTTGACATTGCCTTGCGAGACTTAGCAAGAGATTATGTGTATGGAGAGTACTTAGAAGATGCATTGTTGGAATAGTTCTTATGGGGGATAAGCAATGACAGCTCTGTCAGCAGTTATTAGCCATCTCAGGCCTAACATATTCTGAGGCCATAAAAAGAGGCATGACCTATGAGTTGGTTGTAAGTAATGTTAAAGAATTCCAACAGGCAAATATGGACAGTACCAAACAAACGACAATCAATAAGACAAGCAAGGCAGAAGACTCACTAAATGAGAAAAGTGAATGTTACTGCTGTGGAAAAGTTGGACATTTTTCATACAAATGCAGATGGAAAAGTGCTATATGTAACAACCGTGGAAAAATTGGCCACCTAGTGAAGAGCTACACTAAGTGTGTATCAAGTTTTGCTAAAAAAGCTGCTGGGAAAACATTTCAAAAACCAGAAAAATTGATGGAAATAAAGCAGAGACAAAAAATGAACAGCAAATAATGTTGGTGGTTAAAATATATGATAATCCCACAGAAATGGAAATGGTTAGTGGTGTTGGTATATCTATCATATCACAGAAGGACTGGTTTGAGTTAAAAAGAAAATGAATCACTAACCAAGAATGGACAAAACAGATCTAAAAGCAAAAGATGCAAATGGAAATACCATCGGGATTGTTGGGGCAGTAAAAGTACTGGTAGCTATAAATAGCTTTAAAGAAAAACTAAACTTATATATAATTAAAGGAAATATAGGGCCCATAATATTTTTATACCTAAAGGTGTAAACCATTCCCTGACTATTGTCAGGGAATGGTTTACACCTTTAGGTATAAAAATATGCATGGTAAATAAAATTAATATAGAAATGAGATAAAGACTAATTTTTCTAAACTGTTCACAGAGGAGCAAGGTAAAATCAATAGTAAACATGTTGGAATGATTTCCGTGAAGGTGCAAAACCCATCCATTTCAATCCAAGAAAAACAACAAGCTGGCTATTCTTATATCTGATCAAGAAAAAATAACAAAATTGGGAAAAAATATCTACGCTGTTGGAGAAAACATATGGATACATGATAGTCTACATAAGACATGGGTAGAAGATCAAATATTACTAAAGTTAGTTTGGACCAAATAGTCAAAGTGCAAGCAACAGCAGAAACATGCTACCATTGGCATATAAACCATGTTCGGAACAATTGGGTGAAAGTAAACATAAATTATGATGAAAAATTATCTGGAACAAATAAGACACCTGGCGAACACTGCACAGAAGATCACATGGGAAAACATAATGAAGCAGTGGAAGTTCCACATGAACCTGTTGCACTATAGCCCCAAGTAGAGGCTACTGATTTTCAAGAAGAAAGCAGAAGCAACCGACATCGTCGCCCACTGGCATATTTAAGGGATTACGTATGTGACTTCAGAGAAGCATGAGCTTCTCAGGAATAGGAGGGGATAGTGAAAGGTACATGAAAGAATGCCCGCACTCATTAAAAATGAACAGGAAACATATTATCTGATCTTAGATTAGGCTGAGTATTCATCGCCAAGAAGCAATACACGTATTAGTTAGTACATTCGCCAATGATTTAAATGGACCTATAGGTGATGATACTCGCTCAATCCAAATGTTTACAGTCTGGATGGGAACCTGGCAATAAATAGCAAGTGTGTTAAAATGCATTAAATTATGAATTAATAATAACTTTAAGCTTTCCGTGCTCTGAGAGTCTGTTGGTTATATCAAGATATCTATATATGTTATGCTACTCATACTCCTATAGGTCTGATCACAAATTGTTGTATGGAGTCAGAACATAGTAATGTATTTTAATGTGGATTATAAATTCTCCTTCTCTAATATAAGTTATAAAAATATAAATTCTCCTCCTCTAATATAAGTTATGAATTTCTAATGAATTAAATATTATATATGTAAATGACTGACTGCTATAACATTCATTTAGTCATAATAAATATAAATAGAAAAGTGTACATGGATATTAAAGAGTTTCAAATCTCTAGTTCAAGCAACAAAATAGGATTTCTGGTGACATAAATACATAGTGAGAGAATTTAGTCTAGAAGACTTTATGCGAATAGTTCAAGATTTACAGCATGATTTAGAGAAGTGAGTCACAAATTGTAAAAGATTTGATTAGTTATATATATATACACTCATAAAAACAATGGTAAATTAATATATATGTTTCAAATTCTGCAAAAGTAGATTTTAAAATACATACAATTTTTTACATTAAATCTCATTGAGTTAGCTATGTTATTTTTATTTTATAAAAAATGTTATTTTAAGCAGTAACTGTCAAAGATAAATAGTTTTATAATCTAGTTTATCAACAAATAAAAAATTGAAAAGGAAATTTTTTTCCCAATCTAAGAAGTTTCCTTTAACATTGACAGACTCTATTTTAATTGTAATTCGATTGATGCTATTTTTGTTGTGGGTGGGGGGTAGGAAAAGAGGGCTGGTGGAAGCAATTTGTAAGCAAAAATAATTACAAATATTACAACAATAAAAAACACACACACACACACACACACACTAACTTTAAAAGTTAAAAATGAAACAAAACAATTTTTCTTATCCTGTATATGGATATCAAATTCACTAAATAGAGAGATTCTTTTTTCAGGATTATATAACAAAATGAATATATATATATATGAATGAATGAATGACAGTTAAAAGGAATTTGATATTAAATAAAAGGAGACAAACCGATTCTTCAAGGAGATCTTAAAGAATCTGAATAGTGCAAATATTTATTCTACATTTTTTTATTTTTGAAGCTATTATTATCATAAATATATTTACATAATAATGGTTTGTCTGCCAATTTCTGAGATCAAATAAAGAAAGTGCTATAGTTTTTTTTTTTATCGAAATATCAATTTAGTTTATTTTAAAGGAAAAATAAATGATTATATCTATCAGTTTTAGATATATATAAAACTTCCATTATAAAGTGAATGTCATCAAAAATGTGAGTTCCATTTATGAATCAAAATGTAGTAATGTGAATGTACTTGTTTGTGTGACTGCTTGGATTTGATACTGGTGGTCTGTTTAGTAGCTGTGAGATCTTAGATAAAGGGAATAGGAGTATGACTGATTAAATAATTCTTAATTCAATATTAACAAAAGACATTAAAAATTATGGGTCTTATTCCCTAGAAGCCATAAAATTTTCAGCAAAGTAGAAGTATTTAGAATCCCCAGATTTTAAGTTTAGATTATTATTGCAAGTAAATAAAGATTTCATGAATTGAAAAAATAATATTCTTATATTAAATAGAATATTGTTGAACTCTGTGAATTAAAAAAAAAAAGTTAAAACAATTTAAGATATAGAGATATAGTTTATTATAGATGCACGAATATTGTTAATACAAATGAAATAGAAATTATGGATAGAAAATGAAAAAAAACAATGTGGAGAATAATGTCATAGCAAACAGATTAAGAAGATTCAATTTACTGGATGAAGCAGTACAAATAATTGAGTTTATTTCAATAATTTTTCATACTAATGAAGTAATAGAAACCTTTTATATATGTATAAAATACATGATCTGCATTTTAAACAAAAGAGTGTGTGTGTGAAAATGTTTATTAAAGCATTAAAACTGCACATTCATAATTTTTTTAATTACGAATGTATAAAGATTTTGTGCTGATATAAAATAAACATCAATTTTAAAAGCGGAATAGTAAATTTAATCTATCATAGGAAGTGGTTAATAATGATGACTAAAAGTAACATATGATGTCTTGAGATTAAGATGTTGATTCATTAAAGACTAGATAATTTCTGACCTAATCAGCTTTTTCCATCTCTTCTCTGTACTCTTTCTTTCAATCTCTTCATTTTTTTTATCTTACTATCTTTAATTATTTAGATTACTATAAATCACAAATGTCGTGAGCTTCTCATATCATCAATGATCAAGCTACCCTACTTGTGCAATCATCTTTTCATATTTTATCATTTGTCTGTATGCAAATACAAATGACAATTAAATATTAAAAATTTTTGATGTAGAGAAAGAAATCATGAAATCAAATTTAGAAGAATGAAATATCTTAAATTATGATCTTACACAAGTCACTTTGGAACTGGATTTCAATGGGGGGGAGGGCACTCAGAAAATGATTGTATTTTTGGGAAATCCTATTTACGGATAACTCTACCCAAAGTGAAAGGACTTGAAAAAATGATCTCAAAAGAAATTCTAGTATAAAATCTATCCAGGCTACCATGTCTAACAGATTGCTCATTAAAGAGGTAGAAATAATTGTAATATCAATAAGTGGTAATGCAGGCATTAGTAGTAAAGATAAGTATTAAAATTATTTCCTAATAGACCTGTAAACTTTTTTGATGGCAATTCTTCAAAACCTGAACATACATACTATAGAAAAGGCCTTATCGCTAAAATATCAAAATTTAAGATCGATATTGCTGTTCTCAGTGAAACTTGTCTTTCTTGAAGAAGTTTAACTAAACAAGCAGTTGCCTGTTAAGTTTTTTGTAAGAGCAGATCATTAAATATAAGAAGAATGTATAGTGTTAGATTCATTGTAAGATATCTTATTTTTGGAATTTCTATGTTATGAATGACAAACTAATGATATCAAAAAATTGGTTTGTGCCATGATACTTTGTTCCTGTTATCAATGTTTATAATCCAACATTAATTCAGAAAGTTTAGAGAAAAAGAGCATTTATTTTTTTCACTGAATAGTGTTCTTTCATAAATTCTATTAAAAGATCAATTTTTTTCTTTCTAGAGACTAATGCATATATTTGAAGAAATAGTAGACTGTGATTCAAAGTTAGTGGAAATAGCAGCTTTGCCTCAATAAATGTTAATGGCTTGTTGTTATAAAATTTGAAAAATTTTTTGTTTAGATAAAAAAAACTTGTTCAAAAAAAACTTTGAATGCACCCTCATTCAAAATAATGGCCTTTTATTGATTAAATTAGGAGTTATAGTCAGAATCTACATACAAAACAAACACTATTACACAAGCATTCAAGGTACAGATTGAAGTCAGATCATAAGTTAGTATGATTTAAGATTAAAAAGCGCATTAAGAAATATATTCTTTCCAAACATATTGCCAAAAAAAATAATTAAAGTTTGCTTCTTTAGTAACAACTTAATTTATATTAGATTTCAACAATTACTAAGCACTAAAATTGCTAATTTGATTTCCAAACCATGTCACAAAATAGGATTTGATTTTTTTACTAAACATATTGAATCTATGAAAGAATAATACATTCCGCCAGGCATACTAATATACATATACAAAGTTAGTGTAGATAAACAACAAAGTTGAAATGAAGTTATATATATTAATGACTTTAATAAAAAAAAAAAAAAACCCCATGAGATTCTCTGCTTGATTAAATGATAAAATGAATGTGAAGTTTCTTAAATAATATAGTGATTTAAAGGTAACAGTTTTAATAGCTGACAATTACTGCAAAAAATAGTTAGTCATTTACTTATGATCATTTTAAATTTTTTTAATGCATAAAATAGAAAATAAAACTACCATTATTAAATTTGTGGATAGCCATTGTTATAAGATAATAATGATATTTCAATGATGAAGAGAGCATTTTGATTATCATTTACAAAAATTCAAAGAATTGCTTTTAATTCTATATTCATCTAACCAACTTATTTATATATGCAAAAATAAGTCCAATTTGATAATCTTTAACTAGCTCTTTATAATCTTAATTCATGTCCTGATAACATACATGTAAAAGTTTTACAATATAGCAAAAATGTATCAGCTTTAAAACTAAAATTTTTTAAGAATCCATGGAGTTGCTCATCCATTGTTTCAATTTAAATATATAAAAAAATAGAGATAGAAAAGACTAATAATTAATTATAGCAGAAACACTTTCAAGAATTTTATTGAATACTTCTCCCAATTATAGATGAGTAGTTTTCAAAAGTCAAAAAAACAAAAGACAGTATAAACAGCCAAATGCAAGAAAAGTATCATCAACATGATTTATATATTGCTTTCAATATTTTGGTCTAGGTATTTGACTCAATTAATAAAAAAAAAAATGACTGTCTTTGAAATTGAGATTGTCTACCAAAATTTATCAATATTAAACTACTTCTAAATGATGGTATGAGGGAAGCATTATTATAAATGATGCAAAATCTGATACTCTTGAAATGAAAACTTTTTATTTTATTTTTATAATATACAGCTAGCTTCATAAATGCTTTCTGGATCAGTATGGAAAAATCATTTGTGGAGAACTGTAAGAAATGTTGGTGAGACTTAAACCCAATCATATTAGATATTAAAGATAGACGCAGATTATATATAAACTTACTTTATTAAACTGAGGCCGTAAAGGCTCAGTAGAATAGTCTTCAAACTCCAATTCTGCAAAATAAATATAAAAATATGTGAAACAAATTGTGATAAAAGTTTTAAATTGTAAAATATAAATTACTAAAATATATTAAAACGAGAAATAATCTTTATACAGAGCACAATGTGCAACATTCATGACAATCTTTTTATTCATTATTTTCCATTAGGTTAGAAATTAGACTGAAAATTAGACTGAATTTTATTTAACTTCAGATATAAACTTTAAATTTGATGAAGTTCAAATAAAATTATAATACTACATGTATATATGTTACCATATTTTCAATATAATTATTTTCATGCTATTGCTATTTGTTGCTTTGATCATATTTTTCCATCCAAAGAGTTTTATTTTACTATATATGATTCAAATTCATATTTTCTTTATAATTTTTCTTTCTTATTATATTCTTTTTTTATTCCCACTTGTCAAACTTTATCTGACATAATTTTAATTTTCTGATAAATTTTCAATACATATTTCTACTTTTATCAGTATTTTTCTGCAACTTCCTTTAAATTTGTTGACTATTTTCCTCCATTTATATAAATTTGCAGCATCATGTAATTCAGTATCGTTTTCATTTCTTTGCTTCTTAGAAATAAAAAATTAATAATTTTCCTCCTAATATTGCATTTACGTTATTAATGATTCATTTCTTTTATGGCTAAAAACTTCTTATAACTTAAATTATAATTTCAACTATGATATTATTAAACTGTTATTTGAATCTTTATTAGTTCTATGATATTCTTATAACTATTTCTAAATTCATTTTGAATAATGTATAACCTAGATTAAATCTATTAAATCTATTAAATCTATTAAATCTATTGTTTTTAAACCACAATCCATAATCTCTTATAATATTATATTAACTTTCGTGACCTACTACATTACACAATTCACTGCTATTATATAATTATTTTTGTATTTATTTTCAATAACTTTTTTGTTTGTTCATACATTATCTCTATTCCTTCATTATATTTTCAACCCACTTGTTATCTATATAATTTCTGTTTTATTGCTAGTGATGACTATTACAGGTTTGCTACTTATAACATGATCTCCTACTCCCAAAACAATGCAATATTTTTTTTCATCTACTTTCACTATCAAAACAGAAAATTATTACAATCTATTCACTTTTTCATCTCATGTCATAATATTCTTTACTAATAATATGACTCTTCAACTTGTAAAACTTATTCATAGTTACAATATTCCATGTATCAATTCTAATAATACATTTTAATCATAAAAGCTTTATAATTAATTAAAACCAAAGTGATGATTATAATTCTGAAAATCATAACTCTTGCCAAAATAGTAATCTGTTTGCTTTCTTTGAAGTGCATTAAAAATTCACTATATAATTTTGCATTATTAAATAAAAATAAATAAGCAAGTAAATGTGCCTATCACTATCAATTTAATTATCATTCTAACAGTTTCCACAATTGTTATGTATATGTAGATATAAATATAATAAGGAAATGATTAATTACTATGCATAATTCAAAATCAAATCTACATTTATTTTATGCAAATGAATAAGCTTCCAAAAAGTATACTGATTATCAGTTCTGATAGGATTCAAATTTCATTCTATTAATCAGAGTCTTCAAGTACTCTGAGTTTAGTATCATAAATTCAATACATATAAAATAATAATATTGATACATATAAATTAGCCATGCAAAATTTTAATCAAGAATATGAATATTATTCACAAACATATCTTGAAATATACTATATAAATTGAATACTGAAGCAGAAGTCTATGTCCTATTTGTTAAAATAAGTATAATAAGTAATAACTTATAGAATTCTGAGATATAAAAAAATATATTAAAAGTATATAGTGTAAAATTGTATCTATAATTTATACTGCACAAATCTCTATATATTTGGAAAGTTTAGTGTCCAATCACTTCTGTACAAGGTTATATTTCACTCTAAAGACCACAGACTTCTTATATATCCTGATGCTAAACTTCAATTACTTTATAAATACAAAAATATAGTGATATACAGATATGCAAATAAGCTACAAACATATGAACCAAAACTATGAATATATTTAGGCATTGATATCATAAAATTTATTATATCATGTAAAAGAATACAGTACATACTAATTAATAACATGTGGAGATATAATAATCTAAGAATGATTAATCACTTCAGAATGCATAATATAAAATTAAATCTAAAAAATTATTCATTGACAAGTTAACCACTTTGAGTATATTTATATAATTCACAAGTCAGATTCTAAAAGAATCATTTTAACAAACTTATAAACAATGCTGACTTTCTTATATTAATGTCAATTCATTGCTCAGACAAAATAATAGCGTTGATCTATTTATGAACATATTAAAATGAAATTGTACTTCATATCACACAAATCATCATGTTGAAAATTGGGATTTGATTTTTTCTACTACACACATTGAATAGTGATTAATGATTCATGATTTATTAAAAATTATAGATCATAATCATTTAAAATATAAAGATTTTGACTAAGGCCTAGTCTTCTGCTTACTATTTAATATATATAATGCATTTCAACATATTACAAGGCTAATTTGTATAACATCTATCATTTGTTTTATCTTGAATTACTTTTTTATGGATCCGTCATTTCTTTGCCTCTACAGTTAATAAATTATGATTACAATATTAATATAAATCCAAAATAATATAAAAAGTATGCACGATTTTAAGTTAGAAAAGTAATTTAAACAAAGTTTAAATATTTAGCATCACAGTATACATAAGGTTGAATATAATGTAGATAAAATTAATTTACTATATGGAAAAATATATATCCTCAAATGTATATATGTAAGAGACAAATCTACAGCTATGAATAATTTCCATTACTCGTTTATTTATTTATTTGGTGTATTTTGGCTCTGTAAGAAAAAGTGGAACAAGAGTTCAGGATTGGAAATTAAAATAATTGTCATATTTAATTTTTATAAGCATTTACTATAAACATATAGTTTTTGTAGCATGTACTCATAAAAATTATTTAGTTAAAATTCCATATTTCATTATAGTGACAAAAGAAATTGGTGATGGTGAATGAACACAATTTTATTTTATAAAAGTAAGTTTAGTTAGTTAAAAAATGTAATTTCAAAGATATATATCTGAAGACATTTAACTAATGAAGAAAAATCATAATTTATAGTGTAAATTTGTTGTAGAAAATTCAGTCAGTCAAGCTGTGATATAAAACTAATATTTTGAAATTATAAATTTTTAATATATAAAAATTAAAAAAATATATTAAAAACTATAATTTGTTAAACAGATGCTGTTTGTGGAAGCTACAAATAATTCAAAATTTGGAAAATAAAATGAAAAGTTTAAAGATATTTTTGAAATTTATCCTATACAAATCAAGTTTTAAGTTGTGGAAGACATGTTTTTTTGGTAAATGGTTATTCAGGAAAATTATAAAAAACACTTCAAAAGAGATTTTTGGCAGTTTTTTAAAAACAGACTTCAAAGAGAATTTCAGTCAAGTCAGAGTTTAAGCAAATAGACATTAGTATTTATTATAGATAGAGAAGTTGTTGGGTAAAAAGAATAGCAGCAATATTTGTCTGGCTCTAATAGTAAATACTTATTACATTAATTGGAAAAACCTTACATTTAAAACTACAGAAGTAAAGAAAGAAGCTACTAGTGTGAAAAAGTGTTTTTCAATATATTTCCATTACAATGATGATAAGCCATTTTGTTTAAAGCTTTGTCAAGATAATTGGTTATCAAATGCACATCAATCCAATCACTTTCCTTAAATTGTAACCTGTTGCACTAAAGGATATGTCAACTGTTCTCAGAGTTAGGTTGTTTTATTGTCGCAATGTCTACCTATCAGTCAAGAGCAAAAAATACCAACCAGTTAGTGAAACTGACCAGCTAATTCACATGCAGATTGAGAGAGAATCATGCTAGGAAAGTTAACTCTACTATATAGTAGCAGAGAATTATTCACCTAAAAAAAATAAGTGATTTCTGAAAGTGTTTGGAAAACTTCAAAATAAGACATATAATACATCTAATAATGATCATAACTGCATAGACTATCTCAGTTAAAAAAGAAACATTGATAAATTTTTTTAATTATTTCAATTTGACAAAACCTAGGCTATTGGTACAGATAGTTTGTAAATTTATAGGGGAGTTATTATTTGTAGATATAATAGTTTTTTTTTTTTACCTTTCTTTCGCATATTCACATTTAAGTTGTGAAGTGGATGAATTTGAAGTAACAGTCAAATATTGTTAAATCTGTAATTTAATGCATAGTATCATAGATGCTGGTGGATAATAATGAAATAAAAACTAGAAAACAAATATATATTTAACAAATGTTTGCATTAAAAACATTTAATGTACGTACATATAATCACCATGGTATAGTCACCAATTTCTTTATTTTATTTTCATTAATAAATAAATTATTAATTTGTTAACAGTCTGTTCTCATTTTATATGTATTCATATATATGTATATGCTAATTAGTGCTTGCAATCATCATTGGGAAAGCCTATTCATTATGTTAATTACAGTCTGAAATTTATAATAGGGAAGCATTAAACAAAAACAACAATAACAAAAAAAAAGAAAGGTTAGCATCAAGGCTGCACAATAGCCCTTCTGAAAATGATATCCAGAACCATGACTCTTATCATTATTAGATAAGAATAAAAAGTTACTTTTAGCAGTTTATATCTTTTTATAATCATCTGGAATTAGATGATGTATATGGGAATATAATCAATATTCTGAAATAAAAAAAGCTCTTGAGGTTGAATAATTCTAAAATATTGCAAAATGCTTGATTAGATATTATCAGTATCTTAATAATTAATTATCATCATTTAATACAACTTTGCAGGTTACTATTTGGCAAAGTGAGATTACTATTTAATTACTATTGATCATTTTTGCCTTAATATCGACTAGTGCAGAGGTGGGCAAATAACAGCAAACTAAGAGTTTTTATGCGGCCTGCCAAGACAATCAGAAAAATCCGTCTTGAAATGAGATTTCCTTCCCATGTGTGACCAAAGATTTGTCTCTTATTTCCCACTAGGATGGCCATATCAAAATACATGTGCAGTGTAGATATGATGTGCAGTGGTTTTCCAGATGATCTGGTTAATTTCAATTTTGTCTTTGCATTAGCAAATATATACATTTCTAACTTTAGTGAAACCATGAATCCTCCGAAAAAATGTAAAATCGATGATGAATGTCATGTTTTTAATTGAAGAATGGACAAACAAATATTTCTTTGGTAATATAGGGAATAAAACAGTGTGTTTATTGTGTCATGAAAAAAGGTGCGGCCCTCCGCTACCCTTTGCTTCCACAAAGTGGCCCCCAATGCAGCCCTTTGCCCACCTCTGCGGCCACCGAACCAAAACAATTGCCCACCCCTGTACTAATGGATTCATATTACATTTGATTCAGCAACATGTGGCCAATACATAGCTGGATTATTTTTCATTAGTTTAACTATCTGCCAATTAAAATAGAATATATATATGCATTCTAAGATTTTTAGAAATCCTTATAGTGTATTTATGTAAATTGTAATTAATTATTAGTAAATTGTAATTAATTACTAATAATAATGAAGAAAATTTATGTCATTAGTTTTAATTATTTTCAATATTATTTTGTCAAACATTGTTTAAAAATATCTTTTAGAAAATATATTTGTAATTAACAGAAAATTCAAATAAAAACTTTTAATTGTTATATAAAATATTGATTAAAAAATATATGCTGATTAATAATAGACTTAAAAAGCAAAATAAGAGAAAACGGAAAATATAATTTCCTTAAGATGATGGTATTATTTATTGGACATATTTTGCACAGTTTTTTTAAAATCTATCACGTCCAATTAAAATATGTAGATGGAAGGAGTGTAAGGAGAAATTTGCAAATGAAAATGTTCCAAAATGTACTCTTGTAGTTTTCTTCCCTAATATAGTAGAATATCAATACATAAAGATGTTGACATAATGTTTAACTCAGTTGTTTTAATAAATTAACATTTATGTTTTGTTATTTTTTTCACTTACATTAAATTTTTAAATGCTCATTATTTTTTAACTGCTTAATAATGATCCACTGAAAGAAAAAAAACTGACAAAATGATAGTGATTGAATTTTAACAGTACAGTGAGTATTTTGTTCCTTATTTAGCTACATTGACATCTTACTTGCTTGGCAAATCACAATGCAAAAAAAAAAAATAGATACTACTTGGAAAAGATCTTGTTAAAAAGTGTGATATTGATATAAATATTATGTGTGAATATAAATTTATTAAAAAAATTTATCCTATAAAATTTCATCTTATAAAATTACATTATTCAACCTTCTATTGATGGTTTGATCAATATTATTTAACAATTGCTAAAAGATATATATGCTATATTTAGCAATCTAGATTGATGAATCTACGATGTAAATTTATAATTTTTATACCATATCCAAATATTAAAAATATGGAATAAATTTTAATATGCAAATCATTTTAAATCACAATTACTGGTAAAGATTTGAGTCAAAGTGATTCAATATTTTAAAAAATGATTAAATGTGAATCATCACTTTAGTATGTGGATTGATGATACATCAGTAATACTCGAATCTCAATAAGATTTAAACCAGATTAAAAAAATATTAATATGAAAGCTGAAATAATTTGCTCTTTTATCTGTGTAGAAAATCTTGCTTCATAAAGTTCATCACCAGAATGAAGATACATTTGAATGATATAATTCAAATAGTTAATCTTATAACTTGTAGGGAAGTTGGAGTTTTGAGAGAAATGTTCTGTGATTTTCATCATCTGGAATATGAACATTTATTAATTCTGAAATAAAGTAGTAGATTTTAGCAAAAATTCTAAATTAAATTACATATGTGGAAATGAGAAATGACTAATAAAAAATCATTCTTGTTCTTCAAAATCTTGGAACTTAAAGTGGATGCTATGATGTTTATCTTACAAACATTGTTTTTAAATTTAATAAAGTAAATACTTTTATGCAAAAATATAATCTGATAATTATTGAATTAAGTGAAAAATATAATTAGTTTTAAATAAAACTGAAGTAGGAAAAAAAAATGGAGGAAAGCAAATATCTTACTTTCCAACTCTAATAAATTTATTAACTGAGAATTATGAATATTAATTTAGCAATGTTCAAAAACTGATACAGAAATTCAATCATTAAATTCTACAAGAGATATTTTTAATTATATTTAAAATCTGCATTTAATTCTTTAAAAAATTTACTTGAAAATTTGACAAATATTAATTACTTTAAAAAGTCCTAAATTGCAAAGTGATGATACATTTTATTTTTAGTAAATTTTTGAGCTTTTAGTCTACTCTGGTAAAGTCTTGAAGGATAAACCAGTTCAAGAATATAAAGTACTCAAGGTACTGTGACTTTTTATCTAGATTTATCTGTGTGAGTCAAGAATTTCAGTCTCATAATTATAAAAAAAACCCCATATAATAAGCCTTTAATACTTGATTGCCTAGAAACTTTACCTGCTTTAGAGAAGAAAACTTATGAATATAATTACTTACCTATATATATTTTTTCATTTAATATTATTTCTGTTAAATGCTGATTTTAAACTTTACCTGCTTTAGTGAAGAAAACTCATGAATATAATCACTTACCTATGTATATTTTTTCATTTAATATTATTTCTGTTAAATGCTAATTTTAGTTTTTTATGTCACGATTAAAATATTCAATTTGGACCACCATTCAACATGAATTAAAAACATTATAATATAAGTTGTGTAGTAAAGTTCTATATTTAAAACAATATTAAATAAACCTCACTTTTTTCAGAAACAAAGTTCTTTGGGAAGAATCCTTGCTGACCAGTATCTAATTGCCCCAACCACAAATTATGATCCAGTCGAGAAATAACTGTAATAACACTTCCTTTAGTGAATGACAACTCTTTTGAATTGGTTGCTTTATAATCACATATAGCATAAACCTAAAAACAAAATCATTATTATAATTTAACGCTTAATGATGGATAAATTTATTTGAATGTTTTCTTATATTGATTACATTGAATTAAACATTACAATAGCACAAATGCTCTTTACACCTTTCAATTTATTTGATGCTTTATTTGCTTTAAAAATTATCAACAATAACAAAATATTGTTTATTTAAATTAAAAATTTGGATTATACAGTCAAGTAACACAATCAATATATTAAATATATATAACTGTATTTGTAAATGGCAAAAATTTAAAATAACAGTAAAGGTAAATAATAAAAAATAATGATAATAATAATAATAATAACAAGAAAATAACAATTATCATAATATCACTTGATCACTATTTTTTATGCTTACACAAGCTATTAACACAGAGACAAAAACTTTCTTGCATTCACTGATTATTCTGGCTTGCAATGAGTGGCACTACTGTATGGAGAGTTTTGTCTCTGTGTGAATTATCATAATACTTTCAATAATGTAAGCACATATTTCAAGTAGTTTTTAATATTTTATGCACACACACACACCCAGATACACATGTACATAATTACTACAAACTTAAAGTTGTAAGAGGCTTTATTATTTAATTATGCGGCTCCAAATTTCAGCTGTCAAAATAAATTAATGTTAAAAGAATGGAAATTAATGATAAACTACCATTAACAGTTATCAAATATCTTGACATGATGCTAGTTATCCAATCTGTTTTCAAACAGACAACTTAACAGATTTACACACGTATTAAATATAAATATATATCATACCCATGAAAGCTCAATAGCTAAGTAAAACTACTCAGAAACATGAAGTATTCCCTATATAAAACCACATATAGAAATAAAAATGTCAAAGGATAAATTTATCACCTGAGGCTCAAAACAACATATGTAAAAATTTATTTAATTGTATATTTATAATATTAAGTTATTTGGAAAATAATTATTAATTTAATTAGCAATATTTTCAAACAATTTTTTTTACAAATACTATTATATAAATTATTTGAGCCAGTGCACTAATGTCGATAAAAAATTATTGATCCTGGAATCCAAAAACTATTTTAAAACATGTTCTACATTCATTTTGCTATTGAATCTTTTTTTACTTTAAAAATTATCTAAATTCTTATCTCTCATTCAATTATTTTTTCGACATTTGAAAAAAATAGTGGTGGGTGATAGATTTTGGAAGGATAACAGAAAAGGCAGAGTTTCTAAAGTGTGGTATTGATTTTTTCTGACAATATGTATGCAATACGTGGTCAAACATAATCACAAAGCAAGCTTAATTTCTTTGATAAACTAATTTTGGCCACAATTTGCTTTACATTCACTGATAAAAACTTTTGGTATAATATTCCTATCATGTTAAAAGAACAACAACAAAAAAAAAATGTAAAAAATCATACCAATTTCAGATAATCATAGCAAACATTATCTTTTGTAGGAGTAACTTGGAATTTGGTAATTACTTTTTTCATAGATAATAATTGTCAAATACTGATCCTTACAGTAAACAAAAACAGCCAATTTTAAAATGTTTTCTCAGATTTTCTAAATTCTTGTCAAATTTATTCAATTTTCCATTTACTGAAATGCAAAAAAGTCAATTCTTAGCTAATGATGAGAGTTTTCTCCCACTAGCATTCTCATCTGATTGTTTATAAAAGCAGAAAAGTTTACTTTGACTTCTTAATAATTGAAATTCCCATTATATATTTTTAAACTAAGATGTAATGTATATTTTGAAATGATTCATTCAATCCATGCTTAATTACTGTTTTTCTTTTCCTTGTCTATATTAAACTTTAAAATCTTTAAATTGCAAAGTTCTTTATACAAAAAGAAACAAGGAAAGCAACACTAACAACTAAGTGAATATACAATTTGATAAAATATTAAATATTTATTTTATTAAGAGATAATAACATTTAGAGAGACAAAAACAAGCCTTTATTTTTCAAATACAAGCTACCTATGTCTATAAGCTTAACATCAAAATCAGATTAAAAGATGCTATTTACAGAACTTGTTAAATTTCAATCAATACTCTCAATATACAAATATTTTATCCACTTAAAAAACATGCAGGGGTAATGGCATTACATATTTCAATATAGCACAGCTACCTTGGTTTCATAGGCAATCAGAAAGAAAACTTTGTAGCTTCTTCTTACAATAAACAACAATAGAAAGCACTTTATTAACATTATTTGATCTTCTTGAAGCCACTGCATGATTATTATGAATGGATCATGTTTCTTTATATTATGCATTAAATCTGCTGACACAACTCTGGGTGTCAATTCATGTTCTGAAAGCAATATTTACAATCTTTCCTATGAATAGAATTATTTAGATTTGTTCTTCTTACTAAGATTCATCATGAGCTGTAAGAATATAATAAAATATACATTAACACACATGATAGAGGATTTAAGAAAGATCTTGTACAATTAACTACAAAATATACATCTTGTTCTTTGTCCAAAGTTATATACAACAATCAAGCAATAGAATATTAAAACTAAGCAATAACATATTCTTGACTCACATTTTAGAATTTTAATTTAGAATTTATAAGAGCTGTGCTGATTGGTAATGCTTTTTTATCCCATGTCACAAATGTTAGTTTTTTGTGTGTCAGTAATGAATAAATTGATAAATAATAGTAATAATAACTACACATACATTAAACAGTCAAAAATGTAAAAAGTATCAATAACATGAAGCAAATGAAACATCATATAAACAAGATGTGAATTTCACTAACCTTGTTGTAATTAGGATTTATTGGTTGAAAAGATGTACTTGCTACCGAAGATTGCGCTTGTAAATCTGTAAAATATAAATGGTTTATTATTATATAATATATAAGAATTAAAATAGTTAAATAAATTATAAAAGTAAAATAGTTAAATAAATTGTAACATAAAGCTTTTCTTAATTTTGTGTTCCCAACTATGACCAGCAAATCAGAATACATAATTAACAGATAACAATTAAACAGTTACTAATCAAAACTTCAATATACATAAAGTCCGCACTTGTACGAACATAACTCATAAAGTTAAATAACGAATAATGAATAAAATATTCCTATAGTTAAGGTAAACAACGATATGATTTACCTACTATATAGTCTATAGCAGTATTCTTCAACCCTTAGTCCACGGCCCGGCACCGGGCCGCGGAACTTTACTGCAGGTCCGCGTGCTAGACGTGCAGTAAAAAGTTTGTAATAACCAATAATAAGAGTTTAAACTTTTAATTAATATAGCCAATTTTTATTTATTTTTTCATCTCATTTTTACCCAATTAAAAAAAAAAAAAACAGAACGAAAACAAAATCTAATCAATTATTCATAAATTAATTTGTTTTTCTAGTTGTCACAGATGTTTATGGGGGGGGGGGGTAGAATTAAATTTTTTATTACTTTTCTAAAAAAATTAAAAAAAAAGTTTTTTATTATATAAACTCCATATATATATAAAACTTTGTCTTATATATTTAACATTGTTGTTTTGATCAGTTATAACAATTATGCTTATCTTTAAGAAAATTTATTTATAGACTTCTGCCGGTCTGCGAAATCTTATCCTTATTTTTGCTGGTCCACGGAACCTTTTCCTTATTTTTACCGGTCTGCAGGTGTGAAAAGGTTGAAGACCACTGGTCTATAGTCTTTTAAAACAAAATCTTCGCTGAGCCTTTTGAGGTGTTTTAAAATAACAATAAGGATGGGGATGATCTACTAAAAGTCCTAATCAGCTTGGTTATCTACAGGAGCCAAGTTCCTGGGAATGAAGTCCATCGATGATGATCTTTATTGCAACTTCAATTCATGAAATCAGCACAGCAGGCAGCAAACCCAAAAGAGCATGTGGTTCTTTTTTCTTTAGCTTTTTATAACCCCCCTCTTTTTTTGTTTTCTTATCTTTTCTGGAGTAATTTGACTTTTACTTTAATTAATTCTGTTATCTGCCTGTAAATCAAACCCAATTCTCTTAACCTTTTAATTATGCATACTAATTTACCGTTTATCTTAGGAATTTATTTCCATATATCTAAGTTTTAAGATCTACGCAATTAATTAATATATACATGTCTCTATTCAAAGCTTTTATTTTTAAAACTTAGTTTAATTAAACATTTCTTTAAGAGATTTATTTTGCAGCATTGTAATTCAATTTCTTGAATATAAATTAAACATTCTACACTTCTCCCTTTGCTCCAGAAAATTGCTTAGGTTTATATAGTCCTTGTATTTAACTGGCTTCCGCATATATCATCTGGGTCTGGATGATCTAGTTGTTACTACATTTGGCTTTGGAATTGATTGAAGTTCATGTTCCCTAATTTCAGGTTCATACTTTCTGGTTTTTGATCCTCTTCGATCACTATTTCATGTGGTGTTAGTTCTGCTATCTCTTGTATTTCCTGTTTTGGTATGGCCGCTGATATTTGTAAGTCTTCCTCGAATCAATGGTGTACATAATTTATATGTCTTCTGTATGTAGTTCCATCCTTTATTTGGAGATTACAACTTTTTTTGATAATTTTGTGATTATTCCTTGAAACCATTTCTTCCTGATCACATTTCGAATCCAAACTTTGTCACCTATCACATATGTATTTTAATCTTTTCGGCCAGTTATGTGGGTATTACTAATAAATTCTTTCTCTTGTACAGATTTTACTTTTAATTTATAAGTTTCTAATTCTATTTTTAAAACTATTCTCTTGTTGAAGTGATTTTATTCTTTTCTGAAGCTGTTCTTTTGCTGCTGGTGAAGGTGGCTTGATATATGGCCCACCATCCACAGAGTTATCACTTTTGCTCGCACTATCCACCACTTTCTTTTTTTGAATGAACAGGATTTTATGAGGTTTACACATGACCAATCACACATTTTCCAGTAACTCTATATCAACTGGGCTCATATTAATTAATCCCAATTCATTATTAAAAAAATCAGGGTTTTTATATGCCATTTCCTGATCTGGAGCGATTTTTTAAATACTACTAATTTGGATTCCTAGTTCATGAAACCATTCCCTCCCAAAGATGGGGCTAATCTTTCTTTTTACTATGTAGAGGTAAATTCATTTTTTTACCAGAGTTGATGGGTGCTGTCACATGACCTAATACTCTTAGCACATTTCCATTTACATCACCCACTCTAATGGTCATTTTCTCTAATTTACTTTCCGTGTTATCTGATGACAGCAACATCCAGTCTATAAGTGACATCTGGAAAATACCTGACCCACTATCAATCTCCATCAATACTTCTTTACCCCAAAGTACTAACTTAATCATAAATTGCTTTAATTTTTGGAAGTTCATGTTTTTAACCATGTGAGTACCACCCCTATTTGCTTGCATTGGTAATTTCCTTTTGCTTTTACTGTTACCTTCCTGGTTACAAATATGTGCTAAATGCCCATTTTTACTACATTTAAAAAACGTTTCATTGAACTACCTGCATTCTTTTGCTATGTGAACCTTTTTTCCACAGCAAAAACATGTTACTTTAGAATTCTTAATGCACTCAGCTTTCCACAGTACGGTACTCTGTTTTCTATCTTGAAAACTCCCATTTTAGTGCTTTCCTCAGTTTTAGTCCTAAAAACTTGAGCCAGTTCAAGAATTAATTCATATGCTATGCATTTCTCAATGGCCATTTCATATGTGATACTAAAAGGAAATATGCCTATGTGTTTGAAAAGGAAGATTTTTAATAAATGTGTTTTACCAGTTCTTACTTATGGATTTGAGACTGACACTTAATAGAAGAGCAATACAGAGACTTCAGACCACTCAAAGAAGTATGGAAAGATGCATGTTGGGAGTAACAAGAGATCAAAAACGCAATATTATAGGTAAGAGAACAAACAGGTGTTACTGACCTCATTGAAAAAATTAAAAGACTGACGTGGAGTTGGGCTAGACATATTGCTAGAAGAGATGATAATAGATGGACAATTGAAATCTTAAACTGGATTCCAAGATATTGTAAAAGACCCAGAAAGAGACCACATGTGAGATGGATGGATGAAATAAGAAATGGGGCAGGGTGATGTAGAGAAGAGAAGCTAAAGATCGAAGATGGATTGAACTTGGAGAGATCTTCACCTTGCAGTGGATTGATAATAGTTGATGATGATCTAGTTTTGTTAGTAATTGTTATCTGAACCTATCATCAGACATCAATCATAATAACCAATCCATGAGCACTTCCTCAACAAAATCCTCATAGCCACAATCTTTAGCTAATTCCCTCAGAGCTGAGTTGTATTTCTTTGATTTTTTCCTCCATTAAACTGCTTCCTGTTTCACAAGGTTAAGCGATCTATGTACCAGGGCAGACGAGGACTAAAATGATTGCTTAATCTATATTAATTCCTTATACTTTACATTCTCTGTAATAGGTATCTTAAATGATTTATTTATAACCTCTATTACTTTTGTACTAGTGAAACACATCAGTGGTGTTATTTTCCGTTTATTGTCTTCGATACCATTCAATGTAAAGAAATTCTTTATCTGCATAATATATAATGGCCACTCTGACACGTTACTAACCCCGAATTCCACTATGCTATTTTGACTGAAGGAACTCATTTTTGACTACTACTAATTGTCTTTACTACTAACTTCCATTTATCTGCTAAATTCTAACTCTGACTATTACTAACTTACTAATGATTTTAACTCTCTATTTTTTCCCTTAAGTTTGAAACTACTGTGTCACTACTCTACTTTTCCCCTAAGCTCAAAACGACTGCACAACTAATTTGCTGTGTCCCTAATTATGACCAGGCAGCCAGAAAAACAGAATACATAATTAGCATTAACAGAGAACAACATATTTAAATAATATTAAGTTATTAACAATTAAACAGCTATTAATAAAAACTTCAATATATATATAGTCTGCACTTGTGTGAGCATAACTCATAAAGTTAAATAACAAATAATGAATAAAATATTCCTATAGTTAAGGTAAACAACGATAAACTTTACCTATTATACATCTATAGACTTTTAAAACAAAACCCTTGATGAGCCCCTTAAGGCATTTCAAAATAATAAGAAGACCAGGATGGTCTGATAAAAGCTGATAAAAGTCCTAATTGGCTTGGTTACCTACCGGAGCCAAGATCCTGGGAATGAAGTCCACCGATGATGATCTTCACTGCAACTTCAACTCATGAATCAGTATAGCAGACAGAGGTCCTTTTATCTCTAGCTTTTTATATCTCCCCCTCTTCTTTTGTTTTCTTATCTTTTCTGGAGTAATTTGACTTTTATTTTAATTAATACTGCTTAAACAATTTAATTATTATTAGATATAAGAGTTTGTTACCTGCCCATAAATCAAATGCAATTTCTCTTAACCTTTTAATTACACACACTAATTTCCCATTTATCTTGGGAATTTATTTCTGTATAATCTAAGTTTTAAGATCTATACAATTAATTAATCTCTTAGAAATTTATTTCCATATAATCTAAGTTTTAAGATCTACAAAATTAATTAATATATACAGGTCTCTATTCAAAGCTTTTATTTTTAAAACTTAGTTTAATTAAACATTTCTTTAATCGATTTATTTTGCAGCACTATGACTCAATTTCTTGAATATAAATTGAATATTTTACACTAAATAATTGCATATGCTCTCACACACAAACATTATATATACATACATATATATATAAGTAACAAATAAAATTGACTAAGTTCTTATTAAAAATATAAATCCATAAGTAAATATTTTTTTCATAATCCAAATATTTTCCTCTAAATAAAAAAGTCATTTATGCACAACTTTAGAATATCAATTACTCAAAAAGAAATGTATATTCAAATAAGATTTCCTTTTAAAAACTATTCAAATTTAAATAACTATGAAACATATATAATTATAAAATGTTATGTAAGTTTCTGGCAGAGTATCATTTTTAAGGGTTGGAGTTAAAACTATGAAGTTCTGAGATTTTTATGTAAAAAGGAATGAGGACAATTTAAAAATAAATTAATTGCAGAAATACTGCTTTTGTATTGAGTTAATAAAAAAATGAAAGCACTACTGGATTATAAAATACATTTCAAAAATCATTTTCTAGATTTCACTAATGAAACTTCCAAGTGAGTAGATCTTTAATACTGATGAAACACTGCAAAGATTAAATATTTCCTGGTATAATACATCTATAACATGGGATTTAAAGCTGGATTGATATTGAAAATGTTTTTAGGTCATTAAGATTTCAAAAGACTTTATTAAGATAATCATTCCATAGCCAATCCAATCATTCAATTATTGAGTTGCAAATAGATAAATCTAGAAATTCTCAGGAAGTAAAGATACCAGACTTAATTATATTCATCAGGAAGAATACTCATATATTTGCTATAAAATAGAAATACAATAATAATATAGAGCAATTATTGGCATATTTCTATGCTCTGAATTTTATGATTTACCTTTATCCATACTTCAAGAAACTTCAAACCAAAATTCACAATTTGCTGTAAGTTAACAGAAACATTTTTTTTTTCAACTGATATTTTTGTCATACAAAATGTGTCACTGGATTCACTAATTTATTAATAACCAGGGTCAAATACACTTTATATTGGAATACCTGCTAAACAAATGACAACTTCTTTATATAAAAATGTTATTAGACGAAATCTATAAATTATATACTCTCGACACAATTTTAAATATATGTGTTCACATTTGTTAAAATATTAGATAATTTTACATGTCAATATTAGCAGCCATTAAGTTAATATGGCGATTCTATTTGCAGAAGAAAAACAATATATATATATATGCAAAAAAAAAAAAAGAATAAACAATAAAAATGAATTTTGCAATGCCAATATATATTAATCCATATAACATAAATATATCCACATATAGCATATAATGATTTATTAGTCTGCTTTTCTGACATTTTGACAATAGGGTTTTTAACTACTTCTGCTGTAAATTTTACTTTCTGAAAGATCTTGTTTATTTTATTCTTAACCATATCTTCCCAATGAAAATAATTAATATTACCTTTTTTTAAAGAGTTTCTTTGAGATCTTTATAATGTAAATGAGCTCTGCCTCTCTCACAAAAACTATGCTCAAATTCTTATAAAATACTTGTTTAGGAAATCTGTTACCATTCATTAACTTCTTCACATCTCCAATTCAACCACAATGAGCCTTTACAATAATAAATTCTATGGCATTATGGTGCTTATGATCTTCCTAGTTTATTTTTAAAACTTTATGAAACGTAAAATTTTTCTAATATATATTATAATCTTGGATGGCCCAGATCTCACTTCCATAATATAAATTTCCAATACAATAACTTTACATGCAACTAATTTAACTGCAGTTAATTATATCACTATGATGAAATATTCTATCTTTTAACTATTTAATGCAACAGCAGGACATTGGAGACTAAGTTGCATTTCAACACTCAAATCTACCTTTCTATCTAAAGTGCTACCAAAGAATATTTAAATCAATCCACATGCTTAAATTAATATCAATCCAAATAAAAACTGGCTAATTTTTTCTTTCCATTACTGACTGATAAAACATTTGAGTTTAACTGAGCAATAATAAGATTCTGTAGATTATTCTTTGAATTGTTAATAGTAGTACAATCTCCAGCATATTATATATATAAACAAAAAAAAAAGAAGTTATTTTTACTTTTAATTAGTTCAACATTAAAAAACTTCACCAACAAATCGATACTGAATTTCTATGCCTGGTGCATAATTCAATCTGTAAATTATCTGTATTATCATAAAGATGGAAAACAAAGTTAGTTTAACAAAATTTTTCATTTCATAAGCCTCTGATTTTGTTCAAACATAATAAATAATTCTTCCAGTAGAAGTTGTGTAACAAAAATAACTGCTCATACCCCATATTTTTCTTGCATTTAACTAAAAACAAAAACTATGTTTATAATACTTTATGATTCTCTAAGAACACACTACATCTCTGCTAATCATTTAGTATGTTTAGAAGCAGCCTATACAATGATACATTGTAAATATCACTGTATTTTCCATCTTTATTTTATACAAACTTTCATAAATGAGGCATCTATAAGATCAGGTGGAACAACTTAATGGCCCATATATTCCTAAAAAATGTACATGCCTTTGACAAAATATTTCTCATTCCATCGTGTAAAAATTTTATAATAATAAACTGCAATCAGTAACCAGCTAATTTAAACACTGCCAGAAAACCATTTAATTGATAATACCACTATGTTTAACCCTTTATAGGTATCTTATTAGGATTTAGACTTTCCATATTTAAGATTACTAACAACTCATAACTTTCTTAAATTAAATGCCTAAATGAGTAGATAAGATAAATATATTATTAGAAATTGTCAGTTCAATTGTTGTATCATTATTCAAGAGATGATCAAAATTCTTCCTCTGTTGGAAAATTATCACTAATATATAAAAATACTATCCATGGATTTAATAGGATTGTAAAGTCGTTTTTCAAGTTCATATGTTAATTTCAATTTGTCAAAAAATGATTATCCTTTTTACAATTTTATATCATAGTTCAATTTTAAGCTCCTCATAAGTTGTTGAATTTTTAATAGCAACAAATAAAGTATCACCTTAAAAGGTGCCTACTTTAATGAAGAACTGAAGACATTAAAATATAGATATAGTTGCTGAATTCATTTCAGATCTATACAATTGTTCAAGTAGGTTAATTTGAATTTAAAATATAGGCTTATTTACATATCAAATTTTTAGCATGACATGATAGATAAAATGAAGTTAAAGGTGATTGCAGGGTGAATATCATCTGCATTTCTTTCAACTGGGAATCCTAGACCTCATTCATAAAGATGAAGTCCAGAAACCAGTCTGAGATCAGAAATTTAAATGCTAAGGGTAGGAATTTTATGTATATCCGGCAATCACTGATTATTTAAGCTCAGGCTAGATGGCATTAAAATGAACTATTCTTGTATTGTTGAATTTTTCTTATATTGCTTATAAAGCTTCATGTTAAATTTATTATTCTATCAAACAGAAAATGCCACTTACTTTCTTTTAATCAAATCACTAATAAAATCATTGTCAGAGAATCAGTTAAAATTCTTCTTTTTAATGAACCAAAAAGACTTATATTTACTGCCATAAGAACATGACAATGTTGAAAATTGGCAATTTTAGTGATTACCATAAAAGAATGTAATACTATACTTCAAATAAAATCTTTTTTGTAAATGTAACTATCAAATTTAAACTTGGAGAGTACTAGTTAATATGCTATTTAACAATCTGCATTTTTAAATTCTCAAGATTACATGAGCATTTACAAATGAATTTTGATTAATAAATAAAGTAATCCATTAAAAACATGGAATCATCTAAATTTGTTTATAATGAATATGTTCACATAGTGCTTATAAAAGTCAATCCGTGTACTATGTAAAAATTAAAAACTAGCAGGTCACTTGAGCTCACAAAACAAACAACATTTATCAATAATTTCCAGCCAAAAATTATTATTCCTTCAAACATGAGCAATAATCCTCAGAACGAAAAAAAAGTTTTTAATACACTTAATGCAAAACCATTATCTAACAAGGATACAAGTATTCTTTTTCTGAAGGATTTTGAATTTAACATTAGAGCATAAATGATAGTATCATGGTCATTATCGCGCAAACCAATTTTTGATATAATTAATTTTTCATTAGCTACATCTAGGAATTATAAGAATAAAATATATTAAGTAATATCTCACAATAAATCCAACACTAAACCCTCTCTTCTCACTCAATGATCTGCATTTCCAAAAAAAGTTGTAGTCACCTGTCCATTCAGTTATATTTCCTTGCTTTGGAAGCTGTTTCACTAAGAGCAAAGTATATGAATCTTGACAAATCTTTAGCTATAAACAATACTATCTTCTATTTAGATCACGAAGGATTCACATTCATGTAAAGTTGCACACTCCATTAATCTATTAATTTTATAATTATTTCAACTTCTTTGATGCATGATCTTCTAGGGAAGAAAAGCAAGCAAGATTGCATGAGACATGGTAATTAAATCATTTTTTCCTAGATCCCTTTCACTTTTATGGTAGGCAGGAAAACCTTACATAGGTTGGCTAAAAATGAAATCATTGCAGCTTGAAATTCCTGTCCAATTCAGATTAAAATCATTTCATCACACTGCCTGTAAAATGCGATCTCATATCTTCTAATAAGTGATTCTCGGCTTCAACTTATGATAATATGAAAACCATACACATTACACATGCACACTTTGCATCAATCGATTCAGCGGCCATTTTTCTTTCTGAAAATGTAATTTTTATTTCTCTACAATAAAAAATAAAAATTTTACAATGATTTTTCTAAATAGTACTTTAATGGTTACTAAAAAATTTATACCAGAGAATAATGTTTAGTCAACGGATTCACACATTGTTTGGAATTTTTCTTCACAAGGCTTACAAAGTAAGTTAATCTTATAATTTTTTTAATGATTTCTTAAAAGTAATAGTAATTATAATGTTTAAAAGAAAAAAGAATTAACAAGCAATCTTTGCTCATAAATATAGAGATTATCTAAATCAAACAATCTTTTTTACTGATGAATTAGACTTATTGTTAGGTGTTTGAACGTTATTACAGATTTTCAGTCCTCATAAGTATTTTTTTTTTTTTAGTTATTATTTTATAGAAAAATTCATCTATGATATTTCTTGGTCTACATTTTAACAATAAAAAAAAAAATATTAAAAGTAAAAATTGCAATAAAATTTAACCCAATATATATGCTTGACAACATGTATATATGTAAACATGACCACTGTGATGTAAACTTTAGAGCCGTGTTATCAGATACATAGAGAGTTATAGTTGATAAAACTATTAAGAAATTTACCCATTACAGTAATATTTAATAATATTCAAAATCTGTAAAGAGATTTGAAATGATGGTTCTACAGCAGATAGCTATTAGGAACTGGGTTTAAATTATGGATCTGTTCAGATAGCCAAAATAAATGTCCATGTGTACCATAAAGTTTTTCATAGATAAAAATACAACTTTATCTGGTTACTCAAGTTATGCTCTTAGTAGTTTCATAATATTCAAAAAAAAAGTACTGGGTTGCCTACTTAGAAAAAAGGCATGAAAGTTTTATTGACTATAGAATGCTGATTAGACACAAACCAAGCATTCAGAGAGACTGATTTATTGTTTATCAAATAAAATAGGTAAGGTACTCCACAAATTTCACCTCTCTTCATTTTTTAGGAGTGTTATCTGATATGCCAGTTATAGCAACATCTTCCTACATTGTTGCTTTGACATTGTGATCAGAGGGGGAGTCATGAATAGTTCTAATAGATAAGTTCCATCAACATTTTTAATTTTAAGTTTATTCTTTTGCTGTATAGTTGCAATAATATTTAATTACTTGTAAACAATCATTACTTTAGATAAACTCTACCTAACAGTAAAATCTCTTTCATTAGATGAAAAGCCAAGATAAGATGCTATTTTATAGCATTATTATTATTAATATTCTCTATTGCATTAAATCTAAACTTTTTTTTGCTGTTTACTTTCATTTGTATTGTATCTGAGCCATTGAACACCACATGATCACCATTTCTTATGCTTGCACATAACTGTTTTTAAAACAGGCAAAACCTCTTCATATAGTAGTGCCACTCAATGGATGCCAGAAGGCTTGTGCATAAAATCCCTATCTAGTGCCTACTCATCCAATATCCCCAGACTAGTTTCTGGCTTGTGGCCTTCATCAGTGAGGAGCCTTGGATCTGAGAGCACTGCACCTAGATTTTAGGGATTTAATGCAACCCTCCAGCAGCCTAGTCTGGGGATATTGGATGAGTAGGCACAAGATGGGGATTTTATGCACAAGCCTTCTGACATCCATTGAATACTCCGGCTGGCACTGAGTGGCATTACTGTCTGGTGGAGAGTTTTAGTTGTTCTAATCTGAGCCATTTACAACCTAAAGACTATTTTAGACTTATTCTTTTCTATTACTTTCTCTTCATTGATCATACAGATATCTAACAAGGAAGAAATAGGTATGACATTTCTAGAAAAATATTAATATCTGTATTTTTAGATATTTTGGAATGATGGACTGTCTTAGGTAAATCATGTGATATACTATTTTATTGGAAATCTTGTAAGGAATTTAATGAGCCTATTATTAAAAGTATAATTTTAAAATTTATCTGTTAAATTTTGGTATTTATGAAGCAATATAAAAATAATAATTTTTAAAAGTATAAAAATCTTATGTTTTTACTATTTTGAATATATAATGTCCATATTTTTCAGTTTTATTACATTCCTTGGTATATCACTTTTCTGATAACATATATCACTTGACTTTTGCATAATGCAAAATGAAGTTATGTGTATTAAGTTAAAGTTTCCAAAAATACAATATGGTTAATGACAATGGAAAAGTAACTGATTATTGATTATACTGTCTCATGCAAAGATAATAATTAAGGACTTCTACTATAAGTAAATATGTCCCATCATTGCTTTCTTAGTACTGTAGGTTTATACAACACACACACAAAGAGAACAAAAGATTGGAGGCAAAGTTGCTGTGCATGGGTTGTGAATTCTCTCGACTTACCATTACCTTTCATCATTAAACCATTTATGTATTCAGTATCAATAAAAAAAAATAACTTTGGACTGATATCATGGCATTTATAAATGAAAAACAAAAAAAGAAGACAGAAGACAAATTAGAGACAATAATAAAAGTATGAGTATATAGTTGAATATAAAAGAGACAAAGATGATACCAAAAATAATATCTAATTTTAAAAATTTATAGTAAAATTAAAGAAATTGAGATAATTTATACTAGCATGGATCTACAGCAAGATCTTTCAATCAAAAAATTAGTTATAAGATAGTATATTTGATGAACCATAATCAAAGGCTTAATAAAGTTATAAAATATATCTTAAAAAACATATATTATTAGGCAATAAATAATCATAAGGCTAAAAATGTGATTCAAATCACACTGGGATCTAGAAACAGCATTAACATATGGTAATGATGCATTATAGTTAGTAATGGGGTATTAAATTACTTAGAAAAAATTCAAAGGGAAGTAGGAAGACATGCATTGGGTGCAGATGTATGGACAGCAAGGGAGGGAATTCAAGGAGAAATGAGATGGTCAAGTTTTCATATGAGAGATGCAAAAAGTAAAATGAAAATTTTTGGTAGATTGCAGTTTATGGATAATAAAAGAATAGCTAAAATAATATTTAATTGGGTTATGAGAGGTGAGAAAGATAATATGGTATGCAAAAGATTTGGATAAAGAATTTATATCTGTATATTTGTATAAAAGATGGGATGATTGGGTTAGGAGGATTGTTGAGTGTTATAGTGGTAAGGAATGGGATAAAAGAATAGATTTACTAATAAAGAATAGGGAATTAGAGAGATGGAGAACTAGTATGGAGAATAAAAAGAGTTTAAATATATATAGAAATAAACAGAATATTACGTGTGAGTTAATTTATGATAATAATAAGGAAAGTAGTTTATTGTTTAAGGCTCGAACAGGATCTTTAGCAACAAGAGAATATACATGTAAATGGAAAAATATGGGTGATTTAGTCTGTAAATTATGTAAGGAAGAAATAGAAAACATTAGGCATTTGTTAATTGAATGTAAATGCTTGAAAACAGAAAGGGCACATATAATGAAGTTATGGGAAAATAAATATGAAAAAAGTGATTATACAGAAAGTAGATTATTGGTTTTTATGCTGGGTTTGGAAAAAGATAAGGGGGATTTAGATATAAAGGCTGTAGAGTTGACACAGATTATGTTGTGGAAATGGGATGGAGCAGAACATGGGAAAAATTAGACTGGGGAATGTAAAATTAAGTAGCTAACAAGTTTTTTTTTGGTATAATTGCTGAGAGATTCTTGACTTCGTGTAAGGAGAAGCTACAGTACACATCACATCAAATGAAGTTATGGAAAAATAAATATGAAAAAAGTGATTATACAGAAAGTAGATTATTGGTTTTTATGCTGGGTTTGGAAAAAGATAAGGGGGATTTAAATATAAAGGCTGTAGATTTGACAAAGATTATGTTGTGGAAATGGGATGGAGCAGAATATGGAAAAAATTAGACTGGGGAATGTAAAATTAAATAGCTAACAAGTTTTTCTTGGTATAATTGCTGAGAGATTCTTGACTTCGTTTAAGAAGAAGCTACAGTACATCACATCACATCATCAATGAAGCAAATAAAAGAAAGGGATTGATAAAGAAATTAACAGTGTTTTCATATAATAAATATGATGTAGCTAGAATTATATGGAAAGGAGTTGCAGTAGCAGGGTTAACATATGGTAATGATGTATTATATGTTAGTTATGGGGTATTAAATTACTTAAAAAAACTTCAAAGGGAAGTAGGAAGATATGCATTGGAAGCAGATGTATGGACAGCAAGGGAGGCAATTCAAGGAGAAATGGGATGGTCAAGTTTTCATATGAGAGATGCAAAAAGTAAAATAAAAATGTTTGGTAGATTGCAGTTTATGGATAATAAAAGATTAGCTAAAATAGTATTTAATTGGGTTATGAGTAAAGGGCAGGTAACAAGATGGGTGAAAAAGGTAATACGGTATGCAAAAGATTTGGATAAAGAATTTATATCTGTATATTTGTACAAAAGATGGGATGATTGTGTTAGGAGGATTGTTGAGTGTTATAGTGGTAAGGAATGGGATAAAAGAATAGATTTATTAATAAAGAATAGGGAGTTAGAGAGATGGAGAACTAGTATGGAGAGTAAAAAGAGTTTAAATATATATAGAAATAACAGAATATTAGTGGTGAGTTAATTTATGATAATAGTAAGGAAAGTAGTTTATTGCTTAAGGCTCGAACAAGATCTTTAGCAACAAGAGAATATACATGTAAAAGGAAAAATATGGGTGACTTAGTCTGTAAATTATGTAAGGAAGGAATAGAAAATATTAGGCATTTGTTAATTGAATGTAAATGCTTGAAAACAGAAAGGGCACATATAATGAAGTTATGGAAAAATAAATATGAAAAAAAGTGATTATACAGAAAGTAAATTATTGGTTTTTATGCTGGGTTTGGAAAAATATAAGGGGGATTTAGATATAAAGGCTGTAGAGTTGACAAAGATTATGTTGTGGAAATGGGATGGAGCAGAATATGGGAAAAATTAGACTGGGGAATGTAAAATTAGTAGCTAACAAGTTTTTCTTGATATAATTACTGAGAGATTCTTGACTTCATTTAAGAAGAAGCTACAGTACATCACATTGAAAATAAATGGTAATGCCAAGACCCAGACTTAGACAATCAAGACGATGGATGGAAAGCCTTTAATGGACATATTACTGTGAAAAAAAATCTATAGCAATCCAATAATTTATTTATCTATGACAAGAAAATTCAAGGAGAGAAAAAAAGAATTCAAAGAGCCTTTATATACGAGTCACCATTGATTTAATAGAACCTAACAATAACCAAATGCCTTTGAACTGTGGAAAGCAAGAAATAAGAACAATTGAATTCTTGATCAGATTATCCTAAAAATTTTACTTGATGCATACAATGTGATCAGAAGTGAAACAGTCTTTGGATATGTTATGAAATGATTCTATTCTTTGGAAAAGACTAGTGCTCAAAAAAGCTTAGAAGAAACAAGATAGATGAACTTAATCATCTCGATAATGTAAGTGCTATCAAAAAGCTTGGGGATCCAGAAAAGAACTGATTAGTCTAAAGAAATATATCTACACATTTTTATATAGATCATCCTATACAAATATCATTTATACATGACAGTAGCAGTACCAGGAGTAAAATATCCAGATTTTCCTGAAAGTAAGACTTGTGCACCAACCTACAAAATAACAAAAAAATCATATATATATATTAGACTTTAAATTATTCTTAATATAAAATAATAACACATATTCTCTCACAAAAAACAATATATAACTAAGTTTTTTATTTTATTTTCTAATAGCTTGAAATTAAAATTTTATAGAATCCAAGTTATGTATTTATCTAACGGAATCCGAATTTCTGATTTGCATTAGAACTTTTTTATTATTATTATTATTATTATTATTTTATTTTTATTATTATTATTATTATTATTATTAATAATAATAATAATAATAATAATAATAATAATAAAATCTAATATTTTTGTATCTTTAAGATAACTAAAAATAATATCTCTATTTAATATAGAGTAGATATTATTATTTAAAATGCCTTGTAAACAGCATTCAAAATCCTATAATTTCATCATACTAATTTAATAAACAACTATTTCATCTAGTGATCATGATATATATCAAATTTAATATAGTAAGATTATTTATGAATAAATTTCAATAATGGACACTGAAACAAAGATAAATCATGTAATACATAATTAGACAAAAAAAAAACATTGTGAAATTTCTGCGATAAGATATGGACCTAATGGACAAGCAAATTGGCTAATGAGCAGAGAAATATACTAAATATACTATACAGTTTATAAATAAGAATTTAGGAAATTTGACCTGATAGAATTGTTTCCATCAATTGAAAGAAGTAATAATAAAAATTTTAATTTACTTTTTATAAAACATATAAAAGTAGATTGAAGAATACCTTCATTATTTTAGTATTTTAGTAAGCAAAAAAATTACAATGAATTTTATGATAAAGTAGAACTACTCTGGTTGTTTTGAGAAACAGATCTGGATTATGTACAGAGAATATATATAATGAATATCAGACGATCAGATGTTGAATCAATCACTGCTGTGAGAAGAATGTTAAATTTTAAGAGTAAACAGTCAAAATTACTCCTGATCATTGGCATAAAAAGTGCAATGGATCTTCAAGATATATATCTCAATTATATGTACATCAAAAACTAATTAAATGATATAAAAATTTGAATCCAGACTTTGATCAAAGAAAAGAGAATATCAAAACTAAAAGGATCTTGAAAAGGAAAAAAAAGTAACCCATGTAAACAAGATTAAATTTAAAAAAAAAAAAAAATCTGTTATATGATAATTCATAGTTTAATAAAAAAATTTAGATAGAAAATCTGAATATATTAGATATAATTAAATTTTCATAAAAGAAGATAGCAAAAGATCAGATAAAAGATCACTTTTTATTCGACAAAATAGATTGGCATTGTCATAATAGCTATGACTATGATGAACTTCACTGAAAGTGCACTCAGCTTTAGATTATAAAGACAGAAATCACTTCATTATTCAGATGAACGAATGTATGCAAATTTAGTGTGTGAATAAAATAAAATAGCAGCTAGATAAACATAGTAGGTATTAATGTTAAGATCACTATATACATCAAGATATATATGTACTTTTACATTGAAAATAGTAATAGTTATCATAAACACCCAAAAGAATGTTTATTATAACACTTGATTAAAACCAAACATTTGGAAAATCAACAAAAAGTCTAGTACAATTAAAAACTCTGATTAATGAAAGGGAAAAAAATAACAAAAAAAAGAGAGAGAGAGAGAAGAATGAGAATGATTAAAATTAAATAGCACCCCAATAAAGATAATACGCTTTATTTTTGGGTTGTCATAATGGAAGAAAAGACTGAAGAATAATCTGAAGATTAAGTTTTCATCCATGCTGTACAATGTTGCAAAAAGTAAATAAAAAAGTTTTAAAATCTAGTGGGTTCCAGTAAATAGATATTAAACAAAGTTTATAGATTACAGTCATATATGATTAAATGAAACTGATGCTAGTTTAGATAGTTTTTGATAAATAATCATTGTTTGAGAATAAGAAAAAAGCTGTATTATTTTTTCTTTCAAGAATGAAAAGATTTTTTTAAAAAAAAAAAAAATTACGATGGTATGAAGAAAAAATTAGGCTATAAAAAATTAAAACTGTCCATGATAAAACTCACTGAAGGTGTAAGCTGTTTTTATTATATAATTATGTATTATTACCATATAAATTTTTTAACAGATATGTTAGGGCTGAGAAATAAATTTATAACCAAGCAAAAAAAAAAACAAAGAACTGTAATATCTGTATTTTTTAAAATAACATTTAATTTCCTTTTGAAGAATTTGAATTATTATTATTGATAAATATTTGTAATTTTTTTTGTTGCATTACATTTTAACAAACATCTGTAATTTATGCTTTTAAAAATAATTTATCTATTATTAATACTAGTATATGTTATTGAATTTCTTAATACTATATAATGTGCTGATTTTTATCTCATTTACCCAATATATATATATAGGTAAAATATTTATATATATTATAATATTCAACAACAATCAAATATTTAATTGAATGGGTGATTATATTTTGTAATGATATTAATATTCAAATAAACATACAAAAAATATACATTTGATAGCCTGCCAGGTGGCGAATTTGGTTGTGCAATAAAAGATCTCATAAGAATTTCTGTTTTAACTACAGTAATTATTCCTAAATTTTAAAATATAAAAATTACTTATTAATCTGCAAGAATGAATGAGAGCTAATTTTGTCATTCTTGATTTATATGATTAATATTTAATAATATTGGAAATGGATTTGAAAATTATTGAAAACTCATATCTAATGTTAGAAGATATCAAGCACACATGAATTAAATTTAACTCTACATAAAAAATAGACTCCACTAATCCCTTGTTTAAAGATTTGGAAAACAAATCAACAATCTTTTCAAGTTTCAGCAGTAAAAAACATAGTACCAGGTAGTTATTCTTCAGTTAACTGAAGAAGATCCTAGTAGATATAAATGAAGTTTTTAAAAAATGAATTTATCTAAAGAAATATCTAATGATATTTATTTGAATTAAGTTCAACAACATAATTTCTAATCAAAGAATTAAAATCTCTGCTAAATTTCACAGTAATAAAATTCTAATTTTATCAACAAAAGATATTAGTATTTCTATTACAAAGCTACCAATGACAAATTTTATCAGTCATTAATGGGGGGGGGGGGAGGATGGAATAGCATTTATAAAATAATGGTGCATTCTAATAACATAGAGTTGATCCAGTAATTTCTGAAATAAGTTCAACTAGTCATATTATTTACTGGAAATAAAGTATTAATATGTGTGGATATATACCAGACAATCAGCCTCACTGAATAAAAAAAAAAAAATCATCACTTTAATTTTGCAGCATTTTTTTTTTTCAACAAGTGCCAAAAAATTAAGAAAAATCACATCTTTTCTTATATTAAAAAAAGCAGCAATATCATTGTTACACAAATTGCTTTACTTAACATTACCCTATTTAAGAATATTCCAGCTATGGAATACATCAACCCTGCATGTTGATGAGATACCTCCATTGATAAATTATCATCATGCTTTCACTGTAATGATAAAAGAATGCCATAAAAGATATCAATGACTGTAGTTTGAAAAAATCACAACTTCTATTAATACTCAAAAAATGTATGGTTTTTTAAGAAGTCAGATATCTATCAATAAAGATAATAGTTTGAATTTACCATCATAAATGACATGCCCACAGTAAACTGAATGATACAAATACAATTCAATCTATTGAGATCCCAATAATCATAATCAAGGATTTAGTAGTGAATTCTGATTCACAAAATGAATAGGACAACCTTTATATAAACAATAAAATCAATGAGCATATAAAAAAAGTCTTTGACTACTGAGGGAAATATTAAAACTATTATTACATTAAAAAAAAAAATATTATTAAGAAGCAATTCTTAACAATTTTTACTGAAATATATGAATCAGTCAATACTTCACTAATAGAAAAAAATTCTCTAAACAATAGTATACTATTCCAAATCAACAACTGAATTAAGACCCAACCATTCTAAAGCTTTTTTCTGATCCTGATGAAACTATGGACCAAACCTTGTAGTTGAGCAATTTTAAATATTGGGATAAATTGAGTAAGGATATTGCTTCAACTCAATTTTTCTTCTGGAAGACTTTCTTGCATGGAATTGATAACCACAGATAGATATCAAGAAAAAAATCAATCTCTTCTAAGACAGATTTTGATTTCAGTCAAAAAAATGGGTCACATTGTAGTTTACAATTTTTTTTCTTCTAATGTTTTTATCCTGTTTGTATAAATTTAACTTACTAGCATATGATAACAACTGTTATCATTAATGAGTTAGACCTAATTAATAATATTCTTTCTAAACATTCAATACTCCATATCTAGTTCAACATATCAGCATTGAAATCTATTATTTCAATTTTACTATTATCAGCCCATATTTATACAATAAATTAGTCTTAATATATCAATTAATAAATCAAATTAAATTAATTTTAACAATCAATTCCTACTTATTTTATTAAAAGACTTTAATGTATCTAATGCACATTTTGAATCAAAGTATCTATATAAATAATTAACAAAAACCCAATAAGTGCAGAAGATGTTTTCTGTAATAATACTATTTTCTTTGTACACAGAGTAACATTCTTTCTTAATTGATGTACTTTATTTTTATTCTCCAGTTCTGCATTTTATCTAAAATTCTTCTCATGTTCAGTAAGTTTTTCTGACTACCTTGCACTCAAATGCACTGGATCTGCAAGACAAGTAATAAGGTCAGACTGCTCCAGAAATCCTCTACTTCAGAAACGGTACTATCTATTTTTCAAAAAAATAATACTCTCTTCCTTAACCCCATAGAAGTTTAGTCATCATCAATATAATACTATCTGCAATTGACTATAGTTATATTAAAAATAAAGTTCCAATAAAAGAATGTCTTCTGGATCAACTAAGTATTTATATCTGTAAATAAGATAATTATACAATCAAATCACATGATTAGATTTATTGTTTTTTTCCAATTATGTAATAATTTAATATCTGTGTCATATTTCTAACTAAATCAGAATCAGATATAATAATTTATTTTTGATAAAATAAAATATTTGTTTAAAGATGTTAATATAACATTTTATTATTCATTAATTTCCTCCCATGTTGTTTTGGTAATCTCCAATCTGAAATGAAACTAAGAAGACTTCTCCATATAGCTCTACAATTATTGATAATGATAAAAAAATCAAGTCAGATGTCACATGACCAAATTTAATAAAGCTCGTGTTTACAAATGTTATTTATAGAGCTTGCAAAATAAGCTCTTAACAAGCTTTGAGAAATCCTCAATCCCAGACCGGTTTCTGCTCCTGGCGTCATCAGTGAGGTGCCAGGATATTCAGCATTAGATTAAAAATACTAGATAGCTGGATTGGAAGACATATAGATGTCTGACAATTTCAGATTTTCTTCTCAATAGTTACACATTAGATAAAGTGCTGGGCTTGTCCTAGTATTTTTAATCTAATGCTAAATATCTTGGTACCTCACTGACGACGCCAGAAGCAGAAACCAGTCTGGGGTTGAGGATATTCTCAAAGCTTGTTAAGAGCTTATTTTGCAAGCTCTATATATAACAATTATTGATAATGTATGGGCAAAATTATGGAATGAAGGCATAATGAACAGAAACATGAAATGGTCTTCTAACGATGTCTTTATTGATATTGAGAGACATTTAAATGAATTTTGTAAGCAGCTATATGACTTCTTTTTTTGACAAAGAGAAGGTGAGTATATATATATATTTGAAGCTTGCAAATGATTTGTTTATTTCCACTTCTATGGGCTATGAAAATATAAATGTATATATAATAAAAGACTACTTTGTCAATTTTTCTGATAATGATTCATGGATATATACATTTGTATTTCTATAGTCTGTAGAAGTTGGATTACTTTCTTTTTCTTACACATGCATACAAATAAAATAAACTTAAAAAATAATATAAACTTGTAAAAATAACTAATAAAAAATTAATTTACTTCAGGATAAGAAGAAACTGAAGCAGATGGAGGAGTTAAAAGAGACTCATCCATTAAGATTACTGGTGACTGTCTTCCAGAAACTCTGACAGGTGAAGAACTTTTACCATATTTATCTAAATCAGATCTTGCAACTTTGGATGATTAAATAAACAAAGAAGCAAAAAAAGAAACAATTAAACCTGCTGAAAAAAGGAATTTCTTTTTTTAAAAAGTAATATGATGAAAAATCTTACTATTCCAATCATGAATATAAATCATAACAGGATGATCTTCTCCAAATGAACATATGGCCAACATGTTATCAAAAGGGTGAAAATCTACATCACAGACAGCATTTTTGTAATGAAGGTCACTGTATATTGCAACTTGACAACCTATAATTATTATATGTAAATATATAGTTTTTTTAAAAAAGTTTAAACCTGTAATTTAAATATTAGAAATTAAGGACAAAAGATAAAGGGCAATAATCAAATATTAATAACAGACTTTCCATTGCCAAGAAATTTTATAAAGTCAAGAAATCTGATTTCTAGTATCTCATTAAAACAAAACAAAAAATAAATAAATTAAAAACTAAATTTGATTCTGAAGTGTTCAACTTTAATTATATATATGGATTCATACCATATAAAAGAGTAAAAAATATGAGTTAATAATAGATTTTTTTTATATTAAATGCTTTTATTTACCATGCACTAAAAGGCAAAAAATAACTGTTACTTTAATCGCAATTGTGGTTTTTAGATTTAACTTGAAATAAAAGGGTGGGGAGTAAAGAAATTATTTTAAATCAATCGTTATTATGAAAAAAAAAGGGATTGACTATATTAATTTCTGTCTCCCACTTCCCCATGCTTTTATTTCAAGTTAAATCTAAAAACCACAATTGTGGTTGAAGAAACAATTATTTTTTTTTTGCTTTTTAGTCTTCAGACATTTTGCATTGTCGCTAAGAAATCCAATTCTACATTTATTCAATTTTGCAAAATGATCTATAAAATTTTCTAAAATCTTTTTAAAAAAGTCATTTATAATTATTAAATAAGTTCTTCATATTCATATTTAAAAATTGTAAAAAATTAGAATACCAAAAATGTGAATATTGTTTTGACTTGATATTTGGCTTTTTTATTCATTATATACTGATTAATTTTGTATTCTATGTATGCTCTTTATTGTAAGGTTTTTTTCCAGTCAATTTTGAGAATCACAATTGTTTTACTCTGATCTTATGATTAGGTATTTCCAATGCTCTCATTCGAGTCAATATTGTCAAGCATATGCTAGTAGATCCTGGTGCTGCTTATTTGTTATCAGTACTTCCATATTTGTCATATTTTATAATTTAAAATAAATAAACAAATTATTAAGAAAAGAGAAATAAAAAATAGTTTGAAAAAAATAGATTTTGTAAAAATGAAATCAATAAAATAAAAGTTTGCATCATTTTCTTTTAGAATAAAACTGTTTATTAAGAATAGGGTGGGGAAAAAGAATCATGACAGATAAGGATTTAAAAACCTGCTTTCTTCTTTTTATAAATTAAATAAAAAAAAAAAAGTAAATGTTAAAAGAATAAATAAATGTAAAATGTATTAAAATAAAAGTGACAATAGTATTAATTAGTAAAAAGAAAATTCTTGTAAACTATCTTATTGGTATGAATGCGAAAAAAAAAAAAGATTAGATAAAAATGTAAAATTAATTAAACCAAATTAAAATTATGATAAAAAAATAAACAATAGGAGAATTAGGTATAAAAAAGGTAGCTTGTCCATTGTTTCAAGTCTCAGTTCAACTTTTATTTCAAGTTTCCAGTTTCAATCAGTAGTTGCCGAGTTTTTCCAGCTCATCAATTCATCAGAAAATATAAATATAGAAGCCACAGAAGTAGCAACATAAGTTGCTAGAAAACTTTTGGAGTGTTCAGCAAGCTCCGGGTCCTTGGCATCATCAACTGCTCTTGCTTGGAATCAATGCCTCATCTATAATGTAACCGATGCCACATAATCTTTCTCTCCCATTGTACATCAGAAGTACAGAAGAAAACCATAAAACCATCCCTGGAGACTGAAAGGCCAGCCATTGGGAAATTAGAATCTGAGAAAAAGTGTCAACTGAAAAAAGATGATGTCGTCTTAACTGAATGGAAAAAATCTAGGTAAATATACTTTTTAATCGTAAATTCTCTAGACATACATTTTTAAAATTGAAATGAACTATAAATAAAGGACAATCAGTAATATTGATTTTTTTAGCAATTAATATGTACTTATTTATTTTCTGTGTTACATTTTACTGTTATATTTATTAAAATAAGTGTGCGTGTGTATAAAATGTTTACTTAAATATTGCTTGATCTATATTTTCTCTCTCTTTTAACTGTGTCAACAGTAATTTAAAGATAAGAAATATTTTCATGTGTTAATTAGTACTGCGCTAGGTCCCCTGATAAAGATTATGAGTTAGCCTGAATATATTTCAAGCATTATGAATTTGTTATCCAGGCATGGTGGCTATATATAACATATATGGCTGGATGGTACCTGAGACTCCCAGCAGTATAAGGATGCTATGGTCAGGTTTTTTGTATAACCTTGATCTGGCCGTAGGTATAGTTGATGGTTAATCTATCAATGATATTCTACCCCTCTGCTTGAATGTGTGATCCGATACCAGAGGCGTTAAATAAGAAAGTCGATCATGTAAAGTAAATAATAAAACATTAATAAATAACCGTATGAGTAAAATAATAAAATAGTAATCATGAGTAAAATAATAAAATATTAGTAAATAATAATGCATAATAAAAATGATAAATAAAAAATATTTTTAGACAAGTATGATGATTTTGAATAAACCATAAAGTCCATATTGAGTATCAGATGGTTACAATATATTCGAAGTGTGTGAGAATAAATTATTTCCTCACAGAAACTTGTTAGTAATGACTACCCACAATTATGAGCTAACTATTATTATTTTATTTATTATTTAAATTATTATTATTAATATTCATCACAGATAAAAATCTTGTTGAGTTATAAATATTGTTGTGCTGTATTGCTGACATGTCTGGTGATATTGATTATCCTGTATACTTAGCAGCGTGGCTGCAGTGAACAACTGAACATGTTTTTTCTAGAATAGTGATAATAGTGTAACACAGTTAATCCATGTGTGAACAAAGGTGAAACAGGGCAAATATAATAATGGCAGTACAACTCATAGTCTTTGGAAGTTTGATGTAAACAATCCAACAGCATAGTACATATAGGTCGAACACCTTGAGTGTTATATGTGTGTAAATAAAAGTGAAGAGGATATAGTTAAAATTTTCACCTTTTTGTCTTTTGCTGGTAGTGATGTTTTGCTGATAGTGAAACAATGGAGTGAAACAAAGACCAAGAAGATATGACATATAAAGAGTTAGTGAAAATTCCCAGCATATATTTTCAACTAGTGATGACAAAATGAGTAGCTCATTTAAGCTTTAGAATGAAGAAACAATTACCTTGTGAACCCTACCAAGATTATGACTTAGGATTGAGAACACTGGCCAAACAATGAGAATTCACAACTGACCTAGATGATATGCAGTTATATCAATTGCTCTACAGAATGCCAGATCACAATCTTAGAAAAAAAAATTGTTAAGTGAAGTGGATTTGACTTATAAGATGGCAATTGTGAAATGCATAGTACATGAAATAATAACTGAATGGAATTCCAAGCAGTAACAAATGAAATGAAAAACTCAACAAATGTAATTAAATGCAAATGATTAAGGCTCTTACAATATTTCCAGAGAATGAACTGATATGTTATTGTTGTGGAGCAAAAGCCACACAAAAAAATTGTGCAAGTTTAAATAAAAGAATACCACATATGTGATGTTAAAGGACATTTAGCGTGCATTTATAGAAAGAAAGATAATAATGTAAAAGCCAAATCATGGCAGAACTTTACATCAGAAGGTGGAGCTTGGAAAAACATAGATATAATTATATAAACAATGGTCAGATTATGCTTGAAATGAGTGATAATATGTTAAGTTGACAGTGGCAAAGGACTGTCTATATTATCCATTAGGGAATAGACTAAAATTAATGCTAAAAGAAACAGTAAAAAACACTTGAAAAGACAGATGTACAAATCACAGAAGTTAATGGCAATAGAATTCACATATATGCAAAAGTATTAGCTGCAAAAGAAACCAACAATAGACTTAAAGTATCACTGCTATTCATTATGAAAAGAAATATGTCTGTTATTAAACAGAAACTGGTTCAGACCTCTCAAAATATATAGGAAGAAAAAGAGGAAAAATGATTTACAAAATTTTTGAAAATTAAGGGGAGGAATATATATATGGAGAAAAAAGAAAAAATGATTTACATGAGTGTTGCAAATAAGGAGTCTGGTCCAGTAAGAATGGAAATAATGCTAGGTTATGGAAATTTAGAGAACAGATGGTAAAAACATATAATGAATATCAATCTATGGCTGATTTACCAAAGAAAGCTTATAAATCATGGGCAGAGATTCATACCCCATGGCAATGTATTCATATAGATTTTTCCAATCCTATGAATGGTTACCTATTTTTGGTAGTAGTGGATTTATATTCTTGTTGGGCTGAGTAAAAGCTTGTAAAAACTACTAATACAGATTATATCATCAAAGCTCTAAAAGTTTTCGTCACACGTGCCTATCCTGAAATTCTTATATCTGACAATGGAACAGAATTTACTTATGTAATTTTTAAAAAATATTTAGCAGAGAAAGGTATATATCATATCTTAACTCCACCTTATCATCCAAAGTCCAATGGAATCACCGAAAAGACATACAATGCCTAAAATATGCCTGAAAGAAAATGACAGTTACAGATATGAAGAATGCATTGGCAGAAGACATATTTCATCAACATTTTATTCCAAGCGCATCTAACAATAAAACATCTGCAAAGTTATTCTTATGTTGAAAGGGTCATATACATTTAATATAACTGTTGCCAATTTGGAAAGGAACAGAAAAAAATATTGTGAATGGAGAAAACTCCAATACAATGGAGAATTTCAAGCTGATGAAGTCATATGGGCTAAAGATATTTTAAAAAAAAAGAACTGGGTTCCTAGAGTTATTGTTAAGATTGTATATAATTAGAATAATTAATCTGGAAAATGGTTTACTTATGTGGATGGATTTAAATCACCTACATGGGCAATTTTGTGATATATCAAATGAAAGAGATAATAAATTTACACTAGCCAATCTTAAATCGGAGGCTAGTATAAGAGAAGAATTGTGCAAAATAAAAAACCACCATTGATAAAGATTTTGAAGTTAATAATAGAACAATCAAAGATTTTACAGATTTAAGCACTGATAATCTATTATCAAGATCAGAAAGTTAAGCAGAGCTAAATACAGAGTGTAATGAGAAAAGACTAGTACCTCTGTATATTTGAAAAGTTTACAGACTATTTTTTAGAGTGAAGGGGAGATGTGAACTGTCAGTACATGTATATATGTATTTGAAAAATAAAGTTTATTATTGAATTTGTAAAATACATGCAGACAGTGCACTGTTAGAGTACTCTGGAACATTTGCACATCAAAAAAAAAAAAAAAATAATTATGCAAATTAGCACAAGTAAAAAAAAAAACTACTGAGTTAGTTGCATGTAAGCTTGAAAATTGCAAAGAATTGTTATTAAAGAGAGTAGGAATGTTGTCTTAAAAGGAGAAAAAGGCAGTAAGTTAAAACCATATTTTCATTAGTAAATATTTGAAAGTGAAGAGCAGAATGGAGACTGAAGTGAATTAAAATGATCTCTGCCAAGTGTCTTTAATGGAAAGTAACTACACAAAGAATTGTAATATGCATCTGCAGTATGTGAGAATGAACTATTCCCACACCTAACTTGTTAGTAATGCTTGTCTGAAGTTATGGGATAACTATTATCATTTATATTATTATTTTATTTATTATTTAAATTATTATTATTAATATTTGGCACAGATAAATAAACTTGCTGAGATATAAACGTTGATATGCTGTTGTTTATTTTGTCACTGATATGGCTGGTAATATTGATTAATCCCATGTACACAGCACAAACAAACAGAGAATATAACTCAAATAAAGTATTTATAAAAATAAAAATATTATTACAATATGCAAAGATCTGTAGCCCTCAATTCTAATTATTATAATTGATTTATTCTTAATATTTGCCCCCCTGTTAACAACTTATTCTAGCATTTTGCATTTGAAAATATGCCATAAAATTTTAATGATCTCTCTCAAAAAGTGAAATAATTTTGTAGATTTAAGATAAACAGCAAACATTTATTATAAAATGATATATTAATAAGGTGAATTAATTATTTACATATAAACAAATGCAATCATATCTTTGCATGTTTGTTCATTAGTAGCTATTCATAAAGGAATATTGCTATTCTAATTTCAGAAAAGAATAAAATGAAGTAAAATCTATATTTGTTGTTAACTACACTACCTGTTTCTTCTTGCCAAACATATACTTCAGAATCTTCACTACCAGAAAAAATATAAGTGCCACAAGGTGAAATTGTGCTCCGTATATGTTCTTTAAAATTTACTGATCCTATGTATCGCTGTATAAAAGAGAATCTAAATATAAACAAATTAAAAAAATAAATATAGCATTTCCTTTTATTGATAAATATATCTTATTTCATGCATGCTCTTAGATGATTATTTCAATAATAATCTATATATTTCCCCTTTTTCTCTCAGTTATATTACTCCCCCTCCCAATCAAATATTATGACAACTAATTGTATGTACATACATATATAAAATAAAAAAAAACATTATTTAACAAAAAAAAAAAAAAAGCAAAATTCTATAATGTATTAATTTCATTATGCTTCAGTTTATTTAAAAAATGGATTTTTTTATAAGATACCTAACTATTTGCAATCATTATAAAAGAATCTGTAAATATTCTAAACAATAGACAATTCAATTATGGCTTCCTTAAACCTTTCAATTCTGCCATTATAGAGAATAAACTGGATAAATACAAAGTATATGATTCATGGTTGATGTTTTATCATAGCTACACATGTCAGCTTGTTAAAGTCCATGAATTGTTAGCAGTTCTCCAAGACAGCTGTCAAAGGAAGTTATTTCTAAAATCCATGTACACCGCTGAGTGATATGTCAATTTTTTCATGGCAGCCATAATAAAAAATGTTATATGCACAATAGTAAGAATTGATATTTCTTAAAACTTATTAACATCTAATTGAAAGTGTATTAATCTATTTATTAAACAATATATTCCATAACATTACATCCAACAATCTTAAGGTTGTACCAAGCACAAATACCATTTCTATACAATAAATTGGAGAAAATAAAAGTCATATCAAATTAATTTAAGTATAGCAATGGTATTATTGTGATAATATGCTATCCAATAGGAACAGCTATTAGATCTATGTTGCACTTCTAATCCAAATCTTACTTCTATCCAAAAAGTTATCAAGATACTTAAACAAATTCACATTCTCAAGAGATTAACTATTTAATTTAAAAGTTACTGAAAATTTTGCTTGAGTTTTTTGAATTTAATTATTAAACCAAATCTTTATAGATTATGTTCAAGACATTCAATGTTCTATAGATCTTTTGAATTGATAAGAAGTAACACATTCATCAGTGTACTGTAAATCAAGAAGACAAAAAGTTATTGTTTTTATTTTTATTAGAAATCACTCTCATCAACTTATATCACAAATTAATGTTTGCATTCATTAAACCACTTTTATGCTCTTCTAAAGATCCCAGACATAAAAATGAAAACTAAATTGGAGTTGATACATATTCTTATAGCCGTCTCCATTTCAGAAAATATAAGATTTTTTAAATATTATGTATATAAATAGTGAATTTCAAAACATTTAATAAAGGATGAAATGTTAAAATCACAAAACTTGAGATTTTAACACAATTAATAAAATCTTCTTTTAAATTTCACCATAGCACTTGATTAATATTTCTTTTTTTTAACAGACATTATTAGAAATGTTGATTTATTAAATATACAGTATAAAATGGTAAATAATTTGTTACATAAAATAAGTATAGATAGTTGCACAATTAAGATTACTAAAAAATTTATTTTCTAAAATTGACATGACTTTCTAAAACATTTATGCAACTCTAAAGAGGATTGTGATCATTTCTAGTTTAAAAAGCAATAAGCTATTATGATTAAGAACTGTAAAATACTGGGAAATGTTTAAATCGAATATTATTATTTCATAGAGTGATAATAGGTTTGAAAAAAAGTGTTGTGTATTTACCCACAACTTGTGACGGGGCAAACCACAATTAATTAATAAATAAAACTAAATTTAGTAACAAGGATTTATTATAAGTTATACAAACACAAAACTAGAATATATATACAAGCTTAAATATAATCAATATATACAGAGAAATAAATGATCATGGAGTCTACTTAAAGTCTTTAAATATTCTTTCAATAATATCCAACAATAATTGTCCTATTTAATGGATTGACTTTTCCACAAGTACGCTAAATACTATAAGTTCCCCAAGTTAAAACTTAAAGAGCCACTTAGGCTTACATAAAACAAAATAAGATCAGGATGATCTGCTTTAAATACTAGTCAGATTTTTATAACTTCAGATTCCAAAACATTTGAATTTATTCCCTAACAGACGTTGACTGGTTATTGACAATACTCGTTGTGAGCACAATAGCACTTCACCAACACAAAGCGGAAAAGAGCCCTTGAATCTATAATCCCAAGTTTTTATAGTCTTCAGTTTAATTGTTCCCTTATCAGAAATTTTCATTCCTTAAAATTCCTTTGTGAAAGTATTTAATTAATTTCATTTTCTGGTTCTACTATTTTCAGAAGATTTTATCTTTACTCATTCCGTTCTTTTAATTCAGTTTGTAGAAAAACTTTTTAATTACGTAACTCTATTCATTTTCTTATATCTATAACTCATTCTTAAAACAGTTTCCATGATCATTAATTAGTACATTTAAATTTAACTTCTGAAGTATTCTTATTGCTACTTTTTATACTAAAATATATATTGCAATTAAAACACTACAATTCCTTCTGTCACTCCAGAAGTTGTAATTGTTTCTTACACATAATCCTTCTAACTTTCTGGTTTTCTTTTTATTCACACAGGTCTGGGCAATTTATTTATTTCAGGTTTCACTTGAATATCTTCTATAATTTCATCAATGTTTTCCTCAATTAACTGGTTTTTCTCTGACTTTTTTCTCATGTTGGTTGTTTCATCACTCTCCGCCTCTTGTATATTTGCATCTTGTAATATTTCCAGCTGCAATTCCTCTGACTCTCTTTTCTTTATATGGTTCATGTAATGTCTGTACTTTAAATCATTAAATCCACTAACCATATAAATTTGACAGTATTTTGTCTATTAACTCCTTGATCCATTTTTTCGTATCACATCCCTCACCCATATCTCATCAACTCAAAACGATTTACTTGGCTTCACATTTAGAAAACTAATCTTTTCATTAGGCTGCAAAACTGCCAATTTAGTCATTAGTTTCTGTTCACATATTAATTCTGCTGGAGATTTTCCTGTCATTGTAGATGACATTGAATGTTGGTATAGCACCAATGTCTGTAATGCGTCTTGTATTTCTATGTTGCTCATTTTTTAAAACTTCTCTTGACTTGCTGTACAGCATTCTCTGCTAATCCATTAAACTGAGGATGATATGGAGGTGTGCACACATGATAAATTCCATAGGTACTAAAAAACTGATGCAATTCTTCTCCAGTAAAACCTGCTCTGTTATCTGACACCACTATTTGAAGAAAACCATGTATTGTGCAAACCATCTTTAAACCCTTAATTGTTTCTCAGGCACTAGTATCTTTCACAATATAGCATTCTATCCATCTTGAGAATGCATCTGTAATTATCAGCAGAATTTTTCCATTCACTGATCCTGCATGATCAATATGAACTCCCATGTTTTTGCCTTCAGCCAGGATGCAAAACATTTTGTCAGTAAATGCACCTTCTGACATGCAGAATAACCTTTAATGTAGTTTTCTATTTCTGCATTAATTTGTTATCATCATACATAGCTATGTGCCATAACTTTTGCACACACTATGCCAGGATGCCCTTCATGGAGAAGTTTTAAAACTTTATCCCTCCCTGTAGGTAGTATAACTACTCTATCCCCCATTACTATTGAAGCAGTCAATCTGATACTCAGATTGAGTTTCACAGCCCACTCAGAATCTCCCACCACCAAACCATATTCAAACTCCATCCTTACACATATATACGTATTTAATAATACATTTTTTTTTCGCTTCACTATTAAAATAATAAACTGATGTAGATATATAGAAATATCTTAATGTAACTACTTTTAATAAATAAATATTTGATTTTATTTTAATTCGTATACGTGCGTAATGGATGTGCACATATAATAGGTGAGAGGTTACTTTTAAAAAAAAATATAAACGCAAATATATTATACTAATGTGTATTTTAAAATTGTACTTATAATTTATTATTTGTTTTACCAGAAACCCATTAGTCCATCTAAAACATGTGATAATTTTATAGAATAATATGAGACCCATTAATGGATGTTTTATCCATTGCAAATTTGTTTTAAAATCTTAGATCATATTTTAAAACAATCGTTCAAAAAATTCTTAGCAGGACTGCACTGTCTTTAAAACTTACATGAACAAAAGGTGCATCCGGTCAGCAAATTTGAGGTCTGCTAAGTACATAAAGTGCCTCAAGTCTAGACATTAAAGTGCATTCCAAAATAAACTGAAAATATAAGTACTGCTAGATTTAAATCCAAGAGAGAGACTTTGTAATTATAAAATAACAATGGTAAATATAATCCACATGCTCGTCATTATAGCAATTCAATGTGTCATGAGTAGTGGAAATTTTCACATTTCTCTCCATTCAACATGCTCTTTCCCGCATTCATCGCTCAGGATCCCGTTACGCATGAACTTTAATGTATTTAAAGACTGAATAATGAAAATGCTACCTGCCTGACTGCCCGATTCTAACTAGATCTAGTTCACCAAATCCACTTGACTCTGCAATCACCTAGAATAAGCTATTAATTACCAAGGTAGCCGCTGCCCAATGTTTAAATTCTTAAGTTCAACTTTCCGTAAATATTTCTCATAACCCTGTCTGTAATTTAAAGTGATATCATACTATCAGCTGGTCTTTTGACCAGAAATTAAATATTTCATTTAAATAATTTGTAATTTACTTACCTGAAATTAGCATGTACTTAACTCTATATAATCTTCTTTATTTTTTTATCTTATCATTGAGCCTCTACTAAATAAGTTCTTTCACTTTCATGTGGCAGCAATATTTTATAACTCTTATTACTGTGTTTTATATTTTATATATTTAAATGATATGCTAATAATTCCTCACATTCGCAGTATGTTCGTTTTTCTTTTCCCCCTCTCTACTTTATGGGGTGACTAGATTAACTTTAATTAAAACAAGTCTTGTTATTTTTATCTTAGCGAACGCTTGCGAATTGGAGGAAAACAAATTAATTATCTCATAATGTTATTGTAGAAAAACAGAGTAGAAATCTGTTTTTCTAAGAAATGTTTTTTTTATATTTTATTTAAATAATAAGCGCTAATCTTAAAAACTCAAATTTGTTATAAGAAATAAAATCTGTTTTATTCTGAAATAAATAATCACCACCTCACTTGTACTGTTTGGTATTTAAATCATACCATTATGCGGGATATTCTATTATGTGCAGGTAGTAATTAATTAATTATTCTTTTGAAGTTTTATATGTGTTGTTCCAAGTGTTGCGTGCATACAGGCTCCCTCGTTTATATATATTTGTGCTTCATTCTACCCGGGCATATCGAAAAGCCAAACCCATCTCGTATCTCTCAAGCCCAAGAACCAGGCTCTTAAACCCCTGGGGACTTACTTTTGTCACTTGAGTTAGAAGCACTCTGGGAAAAGCCCAGCCTACTGCAACTCACAGCAGACTGTTCTTCGTTAATTAGCCGATTCTGCCAAAGTCTGCAGACATAAATCGGTCTTTTCTTCAATGAATTTTTGGAAGCACTTTTCTACGATCCGTGACTGGATCACATAAGTATCCACCATGCATGTACTGCCCATTTTGTTCTAGTTCCAAATAAAACCTATGAATGTCCATAAGCCATAATGTTACGATTCTACTAAGCAGATTTATTTATTATATTTATTAATATTTTCATATGTGCATCTTTTTTGCGACGCAATCATCTATTGTTAGTGAACTATCCCACACATTTCTCACTCAGTATAAACTGAGAATAGTTTATTTATTACTGCAAAGTGTATTTTTGTAATAAAAATTAATCATTCTAAATATTCAGTCAAGTGCTATATTTTATTCTTTATGTGGAGGTGGATGGGTATCTCACAAAGATAATTTACTCTCATAGCGCTAAATCAACTATGTTTATCAGTGTATTTATTAATTATTGGCATATGAACTTGCCGCAATAAAATAAAGTAATAAATAAAATTTGTCATTTCCCCAGTTGTAAACAAATTTCATATGATATACCTGTGTTACTGTATAAATCAAATTATACGCATTTAAAGAGACCAATGAGAATTAATGAAATAATATAAACCAAGTATTTATGCATATTTTATTTAAAGTTAGAAATCTTATATATATATCACAACTTGCAGAATCATTGTTTCTTTTATTTAAAATATTAATATTTTAGTGATTAAATTATGCTTGCTCTGACTAGATGTTCTCCCGCTAATCCTATATATATATATATAGTTAATGTGAAAGGTCACAACATTTTATATGATCTCAAATTAGACTCTCTTTGTGTGTCTGCTTTGCGATGCCGGCGGAGAGAGATAAATTAGATCGGTATCATCGGGATTGTTGCTCATAAGTTGGTAGATATGGAAAATAGGCAAATAGGGCAGAGTTCATGAGTGTTCCTGACTTATGTATCTTGCGCATGATTGGTCTCGAGGTACTTTTGTCTAGATGCTAGATCTTGTTATATGAACAGACAAAACCGACCGGTACACTATACACCCCCTATAAACATAACTGCTCTCTATTGAAGCAATGGATCTGAAGTCCGATTCATGCTTCACAGCCTTCTATAAACTTAGTTAGTATTATAGACCTGAATTAAGTTTATAGTCCAATATCAGCAGGGTTTTGCATTAAAGCTAAAATTAATTACGTTTATATAATTTGTATTTGCATTTAACTATTTCATTTTAAACAATTTCCATTTCTAAGATTAGATTTCTGTTAATAAAAATTGCTTGTAAAACCTATTATACAAACATATATATACGTCAAGCATATATATATGAGTTAATGCAAAATTCTGCTGAAATAAAATGCTTATTTTACTATAAAAAAATAAGAATATATTTTTTGTTAAAATCTTATTAAAATATGGCGTATGATTTCATTTTGAGATAAGCCCACCAATATTTTCTATAGGAATGTATGTTTTAATTAGAGCCCATTCAAGTCAAATTAAAGATGGCCTTCTCTTTCTTTCTTTTTTAATTAATAAAATTCAAACTTTAAAGAAAGAAATTTAGAATAAAAAAGTAAAAGTTATTTTTAGAAAATGTTACCTTGAAACAAAGGAGCGTGTGGGTGGGCTTATCAAGATCTAAGATCATACAAACAATAGAAGGTAGCTGACAAAGAGGGTATAAATAAAAGTGAGAACAAAAGACTTGATTATTCAGAGTTTTCTTGCTGGCATTCAGATTTCTCTTTGGAGAACTCTTTCAGATTTTGCTTGTGGAGATTTTATTCCAAAAAGTTAGACAACTGTCGTCTTCAAAATCATGGAGAAGTTTGAACATGCTCAAGCTAAAAGTCATATGAATTTGATGGATTCTATTATGCTTGGCTAGGCAAATAAATAGCTTTGCCTATCGCCGAGGTTCCTAAATACCATCAAAATGCCTTAGTATCCACTCAATAGTCATCTGAACTCTGTGCCGTGTCTTTAGGACTTTTCATAAAAGCATGCTACTTATTTCCACTTTCCTTGTCCAGGCAAATACCTATCGACAATCGGATCAAGCCACGAACGCCGTAGGAAACATGACCAAGGTACCAGGATGGTAGCCGTATCTCTCCATTGAACTATTTACTTTCTACACTTTTTGATAATACCTTTTAAATTGAATTATTGTATTATATTTTTGAATTGTTTGATTTAATAATATTTATAACGTAATTATTTCTTTCGACTAGCCTTAGATATATATATGTGTGATCATCTATTTATATTTAACCCTTTTTCCTTCGCTATTCTTCATTACTAACATGTATAAATATTTTGTATTCCATTGCGGTTAAGTTTAAAAGTTAATTTTTTTCATTTAAAATCCCTTTCCAATTTTATTTATGTTTCTAAATTCCATACGAGTAAGTTTCCTTTGTTTGCCAACTTGATCTCCTCGATAACGCCTCTTTTGTCCGCCACTAGCTTATTATGTATATCAGATTTAGCTATATATGTTTTAAATAATTTTTAAACTGTCTGTTTTTAGCACAAAGCAATTAGAAAATGCTTTGCGAAATATTTTTTTTATGATGCTTTATCGAGGAGATTCGAGTTGACAATTTTAATAAAATTGGGAAGAAAAGATTTAGACCGCAAACATATTAATCTGTTTTTATTATCTAATTAGTTTTTCATTAATTTAGGGGAATAGTGGAGGCCATTAAGTCATTATTACTATTTTAAAGCCATTAATTAAACATATTATTTAACTAAAAAAGCTTCAGTTTTCTAATTTTATTTTAAATGCTTTATTTTGCTTTTCCAGTGATCCAGGCACGCAAAACATATTTTTTGTAGCACTTTTATGCACATTTAACTATTTAGCTCCGTAGGTGTTCCCATCCATGTCTCTACCTCTGCTGCTAAGCTTTGTGGCTGGATGAGAAAATAATTTATGCGTGTCTCAGATAATGTTGTTGGTTAGTAATTAGCCTCAAGAATAGGTGAATAGGGCAGAGGTCATAGTATTCTTGATTTAATAACTCGCGTATGAGTGGCCTCGAGGTACTTTTGCCTAGTATTCAACTGGGTTAAACCAACATACATCATCTGACTGTCACACTATTAACTCAAAAGCTCATTGCCACATAACTAGGTCTAGTTTTAGGGCAGCCCTTCTTAATCCAATTCGTCAAAATATCATACCATTTTTCTTCCCTAGTCCACTTTTGGACTATATTACTATTTAACATTTGCAAATTCATGCTGTCAATATAATTAACTTCAAACTCACTATTACATGTCTCTTGACTATCTGGAAATCTTGACAACATGTCTGCATGTGTGATTTCTTCCCCCTATTTATATTTCAATGAATAATCATATGCAACTAATACATTTTGCCATCTAACATACGCAGACTTAAATGTTCAAGCACTGCACGATCATTTCCTAAAATCCCTAACAAAGACTTATGATCAGTAATAATTTCAAAACTACACCTGAAAACAAACTGATATTTTTTTACTGTGAAAATGATCGTTAAAAGCTTCTTTGTCAATTTGACTGTAATTACACACTGCTTTTGACAATGTTCTGGACGCAGAAGCTACAGGCCACTCGATTTTATTTATAGAGTAAGCTAAAATAGCTCCTACCTCCCAATCAGATGGATCAGTAGTAATTCTAACTTCATGCTCACCGTCAAAATGTAGCAACAACATATCAGATGAGAAAAGATCTTTTGTTTTTTCAAAAGCCTGCCTTGAGTTTCTGACAAAACTAATTTTTCCCAAAAAAACACACACAAAAGTTTGTCTGACAAAACTAATTTTTCCCAGCTTGAAAAAATTAATTAGTCCTAAAAATGCCTGAAGATGCTTTATGTTCTTAGACCTTTCTGCATTTCTAACAACTCTGACTTTGTCCATCAAAGGACATTTTCCTTTATCAGAAATGCTGTGTCCCAGAAACATTAACTCTTGTGTCTTCTATACACACTTTTCACAGTTTAACTTAACCATCACCTTACTTAATTTATCGCTAATTTTTAAAATTGTCTCTCTTAATAATTCACTAGATGTTTCTGTAATCAAAATGTCGTTGTAATAAGACGTTATCTCTTTTAACCCTTGTAACATTGAGTTTAACTTGGGCTGAAAAATGTTCATGCTGTGGTAATTCCAAATGGTAAACAATTACATTTGAACAGCCCCAACAATGTGGTTAGTGTCAATATTCTTGCTGATTTGTCAGTAACTTTAATCTGATGGTAAGCAGAGTTGAGGTCCCATTTAACAAAAAATTTAGCATTCTACACTCACTAAAACTTCTCTAAAATTAGGTACTGGGTATGCACTTTTATTTAGATATTTATTAACAGTAACACGGTAATCTCCACATATTCTGATTTGCCCATTAGGTTTAGTTATCATCACTATGGGTGTGGTTCATTCTGCCTCTTCTACAGAGGTTAACATGCCTCTAGCCACCTATATTTTTAACTTTTCTTAGACCCTTTCTCTCTGTGCAAACAGAACCATCTGCAGTTTACAGAACACAGGCTATGTGTTTTCACTTAACTAAATCTATTGGGTTTGCTTTTATTAATGCTAACTTCTCAGAAAATAATTCAGAGTACTTATTTAACATTTATTGTTGTATGGAAATGTTTTCAATCATAAATACCTTAATACCTAACTCCTTAAACCACTCTCTACAGATTATTGGACTTATTTGTCCTTTAACAACATAAATTGGAAAATAGCATACTTTATTTCTATATGTAATTAGAGCCTCGGCCATTCCAATTAATGCTAGTGAGTTTCCGCTTACATCTTTAACTTTTATATTGGCCTTTTTAATTTTAACTCCCTTATAGCCTTTTGCTACATCATTCCATTGGCTTTTGGATACCAATGAAATACCTGAGACACTATCAATCTCCATTTCCAGTTCTGTGCTAGATATTTTAAGTATTAGCATATATTGATTTTGCCAGAGCAAAATCCTACTCTCTTTAATATTAACTTCATCTTGTTCACATCTCTTTTGTTTGGTTATTTCTCTTTTATCATTTGGCTTGGGTTTTTTGCAAACTGTTGCTAAATGTCCTCTGTTGCTGCAATTAAAACAGCTTTCTCAATGCCATTTACAATTCTTAGTGAAATTACCTGTTTTCCCACAGCAAAAACATTTCCCTAAAAATATTGGTTTGCTACTTGATTTATAATTTCTCTGTGGCCTATTTTTATTCATTTTATAAACTGCTGTTTGCTTTATTTCTAAAAGTGAAAGCTTGTGCAATAATTAATTTATACACGATCCCTTTTTTGATCACTAATTCATAAGACAACTCAGTTTCAGTCAATAATGTTTCTCTTAATATTTAATCTGTCCTTTCCCAAAGCAATTGGTCCAACAAGACTTGTTCACCAAATTCCCTATATTGACAGTTTTTTACTAACTGGAGTAATGCTAAGTCAAAATCCTTTATTTTTTCTCCTTTCACCTGTCTTCTATTTCGGAGTGCCAGCCTACAGATCTGTCTAGATAGCTGTGGCTAACATGCTCTGTTAACTTATTAACTATCACCTCATAACTTACTGATTCTGTTATAGGTCCGTCAAATAACTTATTAATGATTTCAATTACTTTCCTCCCTGCCAAGCACAACAAAGCTGATATTCCCTTCTGCTATTAGTGCTTATGCCATTAAGCATGAAAAAATTTTTCAGTTGCGTCACATATAACAGCCATTCTATTGCATTTCCTACATCAAATTCAGAGATACTACCTTCACCTATCGACATTTTACAATCAAACTATCGATCTAAACTATTGATTGACACTTCTAGTCTTGCTTGTACTATTACTTTCTCTCAACTAGGTTTGAATTTCTGAATACTATTTCGTTGTGTATTTACCCATGATTCGCAAAGAGGCAAACCACAATTAATTAATAAATAAAACTAAATTTAGCAATAAGGATTTATTATAAGTTATACAAACAACAAAACTAGAATATATATACAAGATTAATTATAATTAATATGTACAGAAATAAATGATCACAGAGTTTTTAAAATCTTTAAACACTCTATCAATAATGTCCGACAATTACTGTCTTATTTAAAGGACTGACTTTTCCATAACTATGCTAAATACCATAAGTTCCCCAAGTTAAAACCTAAAAGCCATTTAGGCTTACATAAAACAAAATAAGATCAGGACAATCTGCTTTAAATATTAGTCAGACTTTTATACCTTCAGATTCCAAAACATCTGGATGTATTTCCTAGCAAATGTTGACTGGTTACCAACAATACTCGTTATGAAAATAATAGCACTTCACCAACACAAAGAGGAAAAAGAGCACTTAAATCTACAATACGGAGTTTTTATAATCTTCAGTTTAATTGTTCCCATATCTGAAATTTTCCATTCCTTAAAATTCTTTTGCGAAATCATTTAATTAATTTCACTTCCCGCATCTACTATTTTTGTAAGATTTTATCTTTACTCTACTCAGTTCAAAATTTGTTCTTCCATTCTTTTCATTCAGTTTGTAGAAAAACCTTTTAATTATGTAATTTTATTCATTTTCTTATATTTATAAATCATTCCTAAAACAGTTTCCATTATTATTAATTAGTATATTTAAATTTAATTTCTGGAGTATTCTTATCACTATTTTTTATATTAAAATATTTATTGCAATTAAAATACTACAGAAAGAATAATGTATTAGAATATATGGTAGCTGAAAGGTAAGATTTCAGAGAATTGGTTCTAAATGCTTTAAAATTCCATGAATTTTATATGTTAAGAACATAAACAAAAGGAATGAAAGTAGTCATAAATTTATGTAATACTTTTGAACACAAAATTAAGAGTTCAATCGAACTTTATTGATTTATATAAAATAAGAACATAGTAACATAAATTACAAATTAGATAAAATATTCTGTTTATCTATGCAATAGAAAATAAAAACAAAAGACTTTAAAGATGATAGAATATTCTTAAACTGAAGGTTTGATTAAGGCAGGAATGTATAATCCATAACATTAAAACAATACTGAATTATAAATAATAATAAAAAAAAAGCAATCTTGAAAAAAGAAAGAAAAAATCAACTTTCCATTCAAAAATAGATTGAGTTTAGAGATATCTAATCTAGCACTATTTTGGTTTCAAGTAAATAAAATATAAAGTAACAATTTTCTGAATAGCAAGACATACTTTAATTAATACAATATTTCATGATATAGTGATTAATAACTTAATGTCATATATATTATTTGGGTTAAAATGAACAGAAGAACTGCAATTTTTTTTTTAGTTAAATAAAAAATTTTCAAATAAATGTAATCAGTTCATGGCCAATTTGGAAAATCATTCAACTCTTATCTGGGTATAGGGTATCTAAATATTGTCAACTAACAGGTAAAATATGTCTAGGACAATTTGATGCAGAAAGTAATTGCTGTTAAATAAAAAAGGAATCTTTAATTCCTCTTTGAGATCTTAAAACAAACTGTATAGTGCAAATTTCTCAAGTCGACTCCGTATGTTCTCATCATTGCATCTGTCATTATTATATGATTAATTATATACTAAACAAATAAGGATGGGCTGGTAATCAATATGCATTAGCCAGTTTAGTGAATTTATTGTTTTTTAAAGACCAAAAACCACCATAGTGATTCTTCTCAATTGTCTAATAGTTCTTAATTGAATTATAAATTGAGTTTTTTTTGAAGATATGATGAATGTGTGTGAGACATTATTTTTTAAAAAAAAAAAATATAATACTACATGACAGCCAAGATAATGGTTAACAGCTAAAGACAGAGAATACTAAGAATCTCCTGACTTTGATCCTGGATGCCATTCGATAATGACCTTTTACTTAGCTACCCACAAACAATAGATCACTTTTAAGTGAAGGAAAATTAAATAAATTCGAAGAACAATCACATATTAAATGGAATATTATTGGACTTTACTAATAAAAAATACTAGCAACCATAAGCCACTTTAAAATAAATTATCTTTATTATTTTCTTTATGACTTTATTCTTGCAGTATTTCTGAATAATTCAATATTAAATTTTAAAATAGCAAATTCTAAATTCAATTTTTTACTTTAAATTTCACTTTTTAAAAAAATATTTGAAACAACTTTTCGAGAATAAAATAATGACAATAAAAAAAAAAATTAAACACTTTATGAAAATATTAGAAGTTCTTACGTTCTAAGATCAATTTCTCTAATGTTGTTATCTTTACAATGAATTAATAATCGACGACCTCGAGGATGAAGAAAAATATGATTAATAGAAACATCCTATAAACAATAACAAAAATATGATTAATAGAAATATCCTATAAACAATAACAAAGATTATTAAAATGCATATTAAGTAATTGGAATTCAAAATAATAAAAGTTATGAAGAAATTTAAGCAATAATATATTTCATAAACTAAAAGCTTAATAAATTAAATTCTCTCTATAATCTGGAAATAAAAAATACATGTTATTGAATGTGTTAAACAATGCAATTATATTATAAAATATTAATAGCCAAGTATGTTTTTGGTTCAGTACATAAGATTCATGGCAATCAGCTACCAAGATTAAAAAATTAATTTAATATCGAAAATTCCAGAGTATACTTTGTTTCATATTACTAAATTTTTTATTTAAAAAAGGTTATTAGAATTAGCAATATAAAAGTCTTTCTAATTTTTCATTTCCTATCATTTGATTAATTATATACAATGCTAAGACAACAACCATGCCTAGAATTTCTTTTAAATAAGATGAAAAATATAGTTAAATTTTTTATAGTGATAAATGTACTGTCTAAGATACATAACAAACTAAAATTCCATCATAATAAATAACTGAATAATTAGGTCCTGCACAAAAACAGAATATATAATTTGAGGTTTATCAGCCTAATTTATTCAATCCTTAATATAATTTATCAATCTATTTAAAAATAGAAAAATCTGATATTAAAATCTCTGGATATAATTTTTAAATTTTGCATATAATTTTTGAATATAAAGGAAAAAAATCCATCCATGGTTAATTTTAATCATATTATGCTTTAATTTGACTTTTTTTAAAAAATAAAATGCATTGTGTAAAGAGTACTATATGAACAATGAGTAATAAGATTAGGAACAGATTGGAAGCTTTTGAATGTGAACGTGGAGAACAGAAAAAAATTGGTTTGATGAATAAAACAACAAATGAAGAAGTTTTGAAAAGAATAAATGAAAAAAGAAGACAGACTGAAGAAATTAGAAATAGAGAAACTGGATTGGACAGTTGAATGGAAGAAAAAAAGAAAGGATGGAAAAGAATGACATTGTTGGATGATATAAAAAATGGGAAGAGTTATGTGGAATTGAAGACCTGGTCAATGTGACTATTCTCTGGACCTGTCCATTAAACAAAATATTATTGATCATGATGAAATGTTTATATAACAAACACTCATTATAACTACTATCAATATTCTACTTTTTATTTCCCTCAAATTTACATAAATAAAAACTACAGAAGAAAACCATTTAAATCATAAAAAATTATACTTTAAAGAAATGCATAATAATGGGTATATAAATCTTTTACATTCAAGGTTTTACCATCACCCTGTAATCAAACTGATTAGTTTCTAAAAATGCATACTTAATTTTCCACTGTAAGCTTGAATTTTCACTCAAATATTTAAATATATTTTCTATAAATTCAGTGTATTAATTTTGCTTGTTTTTTTGTCATGAGAAAAATTCTGGGCATGATTAAATGTAATGAATCAAATAATAGATCTGACTCATTGCTAATTCTAATAACATTTTGAATTAGAAATTTGGCAGTATGTAATTGAGCGTGCTCTGGAATTTGCTCATTAAATAATTTTTTTTCCATTTTGACAGCTGACTTCCATGAATCTTGTGTACTGCACCAAAAACATGTTCAATTATTAGTATTTGATAGTGGAATTACCATGTTTAACACATCTGATATTTGTATGTTTAGTTATTTATATGTATAATACAAGCAAAACTATTTTTAGGAACATTTGCATTTTCTCCACCTGGCCAACCCATTTTTCCACTCATGACTGGCTATTTATGACCAGCAAAGGATGCCAAATGAATCACAACATGGTTTATAGTGTTTTGAATCAAATAGCAGAGGAATGACAAATAAGTAAATATAAAAATTAACTCTATGTATTGGACATACATTATTTAGTACAACAACAGATAAAGAAATGTGTATTATTCTTCTAGGTCATCTCAAATTTAATATTTATATCCAAATAAAATTAATACAACTTTATTACAAGTAAAATTAAAAACATTAAAGACATTAATCACAAAATACAATTTAAATTATTTTAAAAATTTACTTAAAATCAAATGTAAAATAAAAAGATCTAATCCAAAAATTAACAAATATTTTAATAAATCATATGCTTTATTAACTTATGAATTATTTTACATTTTTTATATGTAAATGCTTAATTCCAGGTGTTTGTAAACTGACAATACAGTGAGAGAGAATGTATCTCCCGGGTTTTAAAAAACTCACCTAATAACTGAACATAAAATAATATTCAATTTAACTCTAACGTCATGTAATAGTTATAATAAACTTAACTGATTGATTAATAATGCAGAGGTGATCATTTTGGCTACTAATGATCAAAAATTATCTGAATAATAAATAGTAAGGTCTCAATGGTATAATTGACTCACTCTCATTATTTAAGATTAGCAAATTGATCTTCAAAACATTTTAATACATTTTTACTTCATATTTATTCTTGTTGGAAAAGTTGTATTTTTTTGTTTAAATCTTAATCAGTTCCAAATACTATTTATATATTTAAACATCAACATTAAAAAAATAAAATAACTCCACCATCTGACAAATCAATTTTGAGGCAATCATTAAAAAGACTATATCCTTCAAGAAAAAATGTGCTTACTTCCTACAACTCTCACATCATCTCTTTTTTCATGTATAAAAGATGAAGTTGAGCTAATCCATGTGTTTATATATTATTAAAAAACATATGTTAACTTGTAATTGAGATTTAAAGTTTATATCTGAAATAGAGATAATGTCTAATTTTATAAATGACTAATAATAATCATTAATGCATTTATCTGAAGTGGTTAGTATCAAAGTTATAGTGCAGAAAGTTTGACACATAAATTGGTGCTGTTAACTCCTACACAAATGATAGATATGTATAAGCCTGGGTCAAGTGATGATCACTGTGTGAAAAAAATGAGTATGCTGCTGAAATGACAATCTGTAAGCTGGAGCCATATAATGGAGTCATGTGATATTTTATTAGCGTTTTCGAATTGATAAATACTGATACAATATGAAATGTGCATCTTGAGGTTCATTTATCTTTTTCTGATGCTTTTATTCATAAATTTCAAAAATAAGTGATGAAATGAAAATTTAAATATATATAAAATATAGAAAATCATATAACATTCAATACTAGCTACAAAACAAATTTATACTAAAATTCTCTCACAACTGTGATTTCATCTATTAACAAATAGACCTTCTTAAGTAAAAATTTGTATCTAGTTAATTTTCAATTAAGAAGAACTAGTTGTTAATAGACAAAATCACAGTTGTGAGAGAATTTTAGTATAAATTTGTTTATAGTCAGTATTTAATATTATATGATTTCCAGTTTTAATTATTATCAGTAGTACAGCATTAGTTCTGCATTTAATTTTATACATGAATATGTATTAAGTGAATGGAGAATCATATATAGCCAATAAATTCTCCAACAATAACAATCTATTCCTCATATTACAAGGTATGTATAAACAATATGGTCTTATACATATTTACCAGTGGATCATTTCAATATGATAGATATTAATATTCTACACATCTGAAATATGATTCATTATTATATATTCAAAGATTTTCATGGGTTACAGGATATAAATGACATATTTTCCTTGGTTCATCTGCATATGGTTTTTATTAAAAATATACCAATGTTTCAGTTTGATCACACAAGTCATCAATTGGGTGATGAATAGAATACTATAAAAATAATTGTAAAAGTTCTGTAAACAGTGATTTATAACAATGTTAAAGTTCCACTAATAGAAAAAAAGCTAGATGTATAAAATTGAAAAATAAAATAAAAGTTAGAAACTTCAAATTAATATGTTTTTTGAAAACTTCTTGCAAATAAGAAAATGTTTGTTGTTACAATTGGGTCCTTTGAGTATCTCAATAGCTTTTCTGATCTTATATCGCTGGAGATTATCACATATAGAGGATCCTGGTATTAAAAAAATTGATATTGTGATTTGAATCTATAACATGGAGTGAGAATATTGATGATGATGATGAATGTTGCTTAATTACATTAGCATGTTTAGCTCTTTTAATACTGATGTAATAATTGCACATACCTACATAAGACGCTTTACGAATGTCATATAAAATTCCATAAATTCCATGAGCCTTAAGAAGCATTGAATCCTTAGGCTTGGTTAGAATGTTATTAATTTTTTGACAAGTAGTGTAATGATACATATTCCCTTAAGGAATGAAGGTGAACACATCTAACTATAATCGGACCTAAGGTCTTCATGTAGGATGCCATGAATGATGCGATAAAAGTCTAACCCATGACTGCATCTATTTCAAATATGATAATTTAAGGTTTAAATACTCAGTTCAGATACAATTTAGACCAGTTCATCCGATCTTCACCTCTCTTTATTATTCTGTTATGCTCAGTATTCGAATTCAGGATTAATTTTACACTTAACTCTCTTCAGGGGTCAATTGATATCCTGTAGCAATAATAATACTTTTATATAAATTTGATAGATTCTCAAAATTCCTTCCAAACAAGTTATTATGATGTTAAGTCATGATGATACGTTTTTATGGATATATCTATTCAATTTTATTTTATTATGAAAATAAAATAAATAATTTAAATAAATCAGAGACCTCCTTATATTTAAAATAAATTTATCAATATTTATTAATGAAAACAATTTAAATTTATCTTTACATAACAAAATTTTTAATTACGAGCATTTAAATACATTTCTACGATATTAGTATATACATTTTAAAATTATACCTTCCCATATCCCATAGTAGATATGTATCATAGCACAAACAATATTTAATAGATTGCAAAAATAAATAACATTTTATAATTCCAAAGATTATGATAACACTAACTAACTAAATTTAAATTAAACAATATAAATATAAATGAAGACTTTAGGTACTAGTTGTTTAGCCCATACAAGTCGCTTGATGGCATTGTTTATGTGCAAAAACACATAAAAATGCTGTTTACGCAGCCCAACTTAGTCTAATCGAACAGTTGTGTTCAGATTAGCCATTGCAGGCTGCCTAATATGATGCTCCACCCCACTATCTGCTTCGCGACAATGTATGCAAATATGCACAGATCGCTACCGCATCATGTGAGGGTGTCTGGAATTCAACTGGCCCTAACTCTTAAAATCTTCATTCCAAGTAATGATATTACACCCTACCTGACATAGTATTACATACTAATAATTATAAGCTCAGCACCATGGCTCCCTACAAAGATTGGAAGGTGAAAACAAATTTGAAATGGTATGCTCAAACACGATTTCATATGACTCACGAAAAAAGTCACGCTTGTATGAGAATAGTTGCGAGACAAATCAAATGTCTGAGGTTGCAGCTTGTGTTGGAATTTTTAAGGTTAGTTTGCTTAGACTAGTGCATCTTTTGGCCGATCTGAACCCCCTGCACATTACAGTGCTATGCACTGACATATTTCCCCTCCCTGAGAACCTATCATGCTTTTCGATGCCATCCTTGACAAGTTGTTGCCAAAAATACTAGTTTGTTTCCAATCAAAAATAATTCATTAATACAAGTTTTTTGATATAAAAATAGTACCAGAAATTGGACAATAAAGTTTCTTAAAAGCCAAAAAAAAAAAAAAGTATTTTTTTTAAAATGAAAAATAATTAGACCATCCTCTCCCCTCCCCACACATTGCTGTGCTTTGTGGTGTTGTATTTGGACAAGTTGTTGTTTGAAATAAATGCGTGTTGTTAAAACAAAATCAAAAAAAATAAGTAGTTTGTTTACAATCCAAAATAATTAATTAATACATCGTTATATATATATATAAATAAAAACAGAAATTGGTTAAATAAAAAAAAAACAGAAATCGGATAAATTAAAAAAAGGTCGGCTCGGTAACATTATAATTGTTTTTCCACATAAACAACACCATCAAACAACTTGTATGGGCTAAACAACTAGTACCAGCTTTTATTATATTGAATCCTTTTGAGGGAATTCCATTTTTATAAGACCTCCCATCTATGTATGGTCCCTATTGTTGAAAGAAAAGACATTTCATCCAAGGATATTAGTCATTTATACTGAATAATAAATAAACAAATATTAATACATTAATTAACTTAATAATAAACAAGAATTCTGTCAGGTCATAAATGAATGAATTTAATATGAGGAACAATAAAATCTTATCTTCATATTAAGTTTAATTATTAACTTGGTCAAGTCGATGCATAAGGAAGACCTAAATTTTATTAAATTAAAAAAAAAATTAATCCAATGATCTTTTCCCATTTTTCGTCTAATGATTTTCCAAAATGGATTGTTTCAAAGTAAGCAGGCTTTAAAGGCAAATAAAATAAAATTAAATATTTATAGATGTTGATATGCAAAAATAATATGATGTATTTAAAGTTTATGGTATTGTCCTATTCATTTTTCAAAATTTAAATAACAATGTTCATCAGGATTACAGTTCTTTTATTTCTGGTAATCAATCATTGATGAGGCAATCAGTATACTTCACTGTTTCATAAATATTCTTCTCATATGACGTTGACATCCCTTTCCTTAAATTATCTCACTGTAAATCGAAGTTGGATATTGAATTATATAGATGATATATATATTTTAGGCATTTCAGTAGGAATGAACAATTACACTGCTTTAGGTTAGAATAAAATAGCATTGGATCCCATGGCAAAATGTGTTTATTCACGATGCCTTTTCTATAACTTAATATCTTATTAAAATAAATTTATTTAGATATATAAATATGTTTGATGATATTTGTCTTCCTTGGAATTCAAGTTTAGAAGATCTTAATATTAACGCACTGTAAACCACAAGATTTTGCGTATGTTAATTTGTAAAGGAAATAATGAACTTAAACAGTGGAGAAAACAACAACTTTACGCTTCTAAATCAAGATGCTTCAGATTTGCCTATATAAATGGATATTTAGATTAAAGATAAGATGGCCGCTCTTATCTTTATAAAAGTTACTATTTTGTGTCATGGTTTGGAAGGTCTCTCTGTCGACAAAATGTGCTTGATTATTACGAATTTTAAAGCGCATTGAACACAGGTTAAAGCCTGTTTAAAGTATTACATATGCTTTCTATGTGCTCAATAAATTAATTACGACTCTTCAATGATACTGTTAAGAATTTCTCTAACTATTATATTAAAGATAATTTCGCTTTTAAAATTATTATTGATGATATTAGTGCTCTGCTAATGAAGATTTTATAAACAAGGAAAATTTATCCAACTATTGATCCATCTTTCTGATGTGTTCGGCATTCGAATACAGCAAAATAAATATGCACAGTGATTAGTTCATTTGTAAAAGATGGAAATGATTTGGGAATTAGTTGATTTAGTTTTTAGTGGAATCAACTTCCGGTAATTACTATGTGTTAAATTACTATTCCATTTCATAAATTTTGTAATCGATTATTGTTGAATGCATCATTATTTTAATATTTGATTTCATTAAACTATTTATTTGACTTGATTTTTATTATTAAAAATTTTATAATCTAATGTTTAAGTTATATTCATGTGCATATGGGTATTTTAATGTAAAAGGATAATATATTTATTGTTTATTAATTAAAATTATATTTTTAAGTTTATGATTTGATATTGCACATAAACAAGTGAGCTTAATAAGATTGTAAGTTATCCTTACAGTAGTATATGCTGTTTTTATATTGTAGCATTTTAGAATATGTCCAAAATTATTTGTAGTTCCTTTTATATGGAAACTTCCCTTTCTCGATGTACTCATCACCAAGAAACAACATAATTCGCTATCATTTCAGACAAACTATGCACACAGATAGAGCTACTATTTTCATCACATCATCAACTCAGATTTTTTTTGTAGGCAAAACCCTTTCATTAGAGCAATTAATCTTTCAAATAAATCATATTTGAAAGAAGTAAATTATTTAAAATATGTTTTAATAGCTAATGGTTATAAGAATAAAATTATATATCAAGCCTTAATTCAAGCCCAAAATAATCAAAATAAAAAACAAAAAAGAATTTGTATTCCTTATATAAAAGGAATTACACATAATATTGGACATATTCTAAAATACTAAAATATAAAAACAGTACAAACTATTTATCAAAAAAATAATAACAACATAACAAAGCCTAAAGATTCAATCCGTCTTGAGGCTTATGGAGTTTATGAAATTTCATGTGGTATTTGTAAAGCTTCTTATGTAGGCATGATCAATAGTCACATTAGTACTAAAAAGATGATCATGCTAATGCGGTTAAGCAACACTCATCATTGTAGCTCTCTCACCCCATGTTATAGATTCAGATCACAATATTTACTTTTCTAATACCAGGATCCTATTTAGATGTGACACTCTTCACCAATTTAAAATCAGAGAAGCCATTGAAATATTTGAAAGACCAAATTGTTTCAGCAAATATAATAACACAGGCAAATTTCCTATTTGAAATAATTTTTTAAAAAACACATAATTCTGAATAGTTTCTGAATTTTTTCTTTTTTAATTTTACATACTTATTTTTTTTTTTTCTATTGGTATATCTTTAACATTGTTATAAATCATTGTTTACAGTGCCTCTACAATCAGTTTTATAATATTCTATTCATCACCCAGTTGATGGCATGTGTAACCAAGTCGAAATGTTAATATATTTATAAATAAAAAACATACATGGATAAATCTTGAAATTATATCATTTACATATATATCGAGATGTATGGCTGATCTCAAAATATAATTTGTATGTCTGTTGGCTAAGCAAACTTAATTTTAATTTGTTTTTTTTTTAAAGTTATACTTTTGGTGAGTGTATTATGGATATATGTACACACACTGATGGTAAAAAGATTTTAAAATTAGTTTTATATCTTAATTTAATGATTTTTTTTTTTTTTTAAAAAAAAAACATTGTAAAAATTTTATTATCTTTCTGTTAAAATTTTTTATAAAGTTCAGAGACAGTGCTTTTCTCTTTATCGATTGTAATCTCTTTTATTAATTAAGAGTTTAACAAAAAAAAAATAGTTTCAGCTCCATTAAGCATTCTCATCTTATAAAATCCTTTAATTAAAGTAATTGACATGGAATTTTGTAATTAATGTAAAAATGCTGGCTTATCTAAAAAAAATATTTTAATCACTAATTTGCTGCTTGAGGACAATCTGGAGCTAATAAAACCAATTAAAAATGTATTATTCTATTCTTTGCTATTCTAATCTATTCAGCTCTGCTGACTGCATTAGAATCTACTTTATTCTGCTTACACTGTGTTAAAAGTGCCTGTTTGTAAAATCAGTTCTGGAATCACTCCAGTTGCCATATCTGAAACCATGTGTGGTTAACTCACTCCAAAAGATGAACTTCTCTCCAGCATAAACCCCTCTTTCACCAGCATATACTAAATTCACCTGATGACTGCCCTCATGAACCAGCCAATTATCACATCCTAGAAATTACCCTAGCAAAGCTATTCTAATAACCAAGGAACAAAGAAGTTTCTATGAAAGTATATCAATATGCCAAGAGAACATACTCATTTGATTAATCTGTATAGAAAATAAGAATTTTCTACCCTGTCACTATGGACTAATGGTAAAAACTTTATATGAATTATATTTTTGATATATATCGGTAAGCCAGATTTAAGAGTATATGTAAATTTTGTTTCATTAATTCCTATTTTATTTCTCATATATTTCTTAAACTTGTTTTATGTTTCAATTTTATTAATTGTTTTTGTTTAATGATCTTAGCCTTTCATATATGTATCATAGATTATAAATATTCCTATTTTAACCATTAATTTCTTGATAGTTGATAAGCCATTTAATTTCCTTGACAGTTTTAAAATGCTATCATTTTCTAAAATTAGTTTTTTTTCATTCTTAAAAATTAACAGTTATTAAAAAGAATAAATTTTCCCCTTCAATTTCATCATTAATTATTAAAAGCAAAAGTAAAAAGAGCTTTGTAAATTAGATTTAATAACCTCTGGATTAATTTTTTTTAAATACACCTGGATCTCTTTTTACGTGGAATTATTTAACATGATTTTGAAGTTACGCGATTCGTGTTTCACTGGAAGTTGAACTCCGATAATGCGCTATTACTTTAAATAATAAATTTCGTGCACTTACGTTATATTGAAAGTAATAGCACATTATTGGAATTCGACTTTCATCTTAGTAATTTCAATATTTTCAGTGCTTTATAATAGTAAGATTTTATGCAATAATGAAATTAAAATCATGATTTCCACATTTTATGTATACACACATTAAATTTTACAAGATTATAATGTAAATTTGTTCAAACATTGTGCGTGTTAATTTTGCATTTTAAATCACATTCTGTTTTTGCTTTTTAAAAAAGAACGTAATCAATTATTAATCATTTAGTGTCCACAAGTTTATTTTTAAAAGGTCAGTAATAGCAGTGGGCACAATTAAATTTGACAATTAAAAATTAAAATCTGATTTTTAATTGTAATTAACAATTTAAAAATTACTTATGACGACTTGAAATTAATGTGATGTGAAATTTGATTTTTAAACGGAATTGAAAATTAAAGACAAAAATAAGAATTTAATTTTTAGTTGTTAGTTTCATAAACAATAAAATCATCATCTCAAAGATTAATTACTAATTACGTTGTCACCAGAAAACCATTGACACAACATGAGTGTGAAGTTGGCGCTAGTTGTTTGCAAACGAACATGTTTTTCGGCAAATAGCTATAATAATTAAAACGTGTATAAAAAATGTAAATTACTGTACTGTAAATTATGCATAAAAATATATTATTTTGAATAAAATTAAATATTATAGTTAAAAAAAGTTTGTCTTGTATCAATTTTTTTCAAATTTGAAATTTTTTATTAGTCATATTTTATTTCTTTATTTTTTTTTTGCGCGAATTTTAAAGTAATTTTATGTTGGTGCTTTGCTTTTACGCGAATTTTGAAAAATCACAGACCGCACCCCCCCTTTTTCAATGTAAGTTACGTCTATTTTTGCGCGATTTTGTTTGTGCGTGTTTTCTGAGGAACCTATGTATCGTGTAAAACAAGACTCAGGTGTACATGTTTATTTAATAATGTCTCAGAACTCGACATATTCATTTTTTAAAATTTGATGTATGTGGATTTATGTATAACCATTTTATATATATATTAAACAGTTAAAATAATAGGTTTTCTTGAGTGTTTGTATCATACCTGTCAGAAAAAAAAGTATGTTCTACTTGTGTTTGCATGCATATAAATAAAAATAATCACTTTTAAATACCACAGGGAGGTTTATTTATGTATTTGATCATTTATTTAGAACTGGATTTAGCTAAGTTTCTGCTCATGCTCATTTATATATTTTTCCATAACCCGTATTTATTTACCACATGAAATTAGTGGCCATTATTGCTTTTGCATTGGTCAAGTGTGGTAAATATTCTTATGCCTTTTTATAGATTTTTCACTGTTATTTAATGCGAGTTACCTGTAGGCCTTTCTCATTATTTTTTACCTGTTTCCTCTCATAGCTAGGGTCTTGCACCACATATGAGATGTGTTAAAAAATTCAGTACATGTGAGATTATCTGATAATGAAGTCTGCCAATGCTTAATTAAGAAGTAGTTTTTCATAGATATATGCACACATTCACCCTCAATTATTAAATCAATAAAATCAATTCAAAGGGCAGAATCAAAACAATCAACTAATAAAGACAATAACTACTTATTTAAAACAATTTTTACTAACTTTTAATATGATTGAACTATAGTTCAAACCCATCCTTTAATGTGAGCTATTTATTACTTTTGTGTTTTACTTTTGTTATTTCAATAATAAACAATGTTGTTAATTGTTAGCTTCATCTAACATTTATTTACTGTTGTCTGCCTACCAAGTATTTAATTTAATAAGAATCTCTACTCTCCCTGATATAGCAGCAATAATTAATTTATATATAAGTGAACAGCTGTGTAGGCATGTGTAATAAATATCCATGTCTGCCAAAAAATAAATATTCTAGGCTAGAGGCCTAGTGGCACTTGCTGGTGATGGATATTAAGTGAAGGCTCTCTGGTATAATATATATGCATCTTAATAATATGGGTTCATTAAATTTTAAGAACTAATTCTAAAATAGAGATGGCAGAACAAATATTTTATTAAAAAAATGGCAAACAATGTAAAACAGTTGCTGATAATAATCAAATATTATATAGTAGTGCATTGTTTAGTTAATTAAATCTTCTTTCCACTAGAGAATTTAATATACATATATAAATACACACACACACACACACATATATATATTGAAAAAAATAAAATTTTAATTAAAAAAAATTAATTAAAACATACCATAATCTCTTCCTCCTTTAATTCTTTATGAAATTTCCATATTTCTGCAGTGCCGTCTAAACAAAACAAAAATTCATATTTCAATTATTGTAAATATTTCTATGCATGCATGTGAATGAAATACATATATACATATTTATAAGCTTTGAGTTATAATCGTGCTACATATACTTGTCTTCCCTATAACCTGGATTCAAACCTTGTCTGATCTTAGAATTTTTCTTTTAGTCAATCAAATCATAGCCAACTTAGAAAATCATCCAATATTTGTCAGAAAATGTATATCTAACTATTCTCAGCTAGGAAGCTAAATGAGGATGAAAACCACTAAAAGTCTCACCACATGGCAATTGGAAAACCTGATGGGAAATAAGGTCTCTTTCATTTTTTTCTAAGATGAGTTGTTGAAAAGATCTTTTCTCTGCATAGACTTATTTATATGCTATTTTCTCAAATAAAAATAATCCAACTTAATGCCAGTGAATCATATTACTGTTATATACTCAGAATATTACTGACAATTGCACCTGAGTAAGCATTAATAAAAATTAATATAGTAAAACTCAACACAAAAATTTTAACTTAACAACATGAGTTATTTAACTCAAGGCAAAACAAATGCATTAGTAGAAGGAATTTAATACATTAACTAATCTTCTTAGCCATTAATAAACTAATCTTTATGTACAGATTTATTCTTTTTAAGGTATGACTTAAACTTCTTCACATGCACGCTTAATATACATTGTATGTAGTTATGCTACTTCCTTTTCTGTATCTCTACTGACACACAAAATGAACAGAAATTTTGTAGTTTATACCACAGCAATAACTTCCTCCATGAAATATTCCCAAATAATGCAAACCTTCTAGCATCGATTGATTACTATGGCTTGCTCTAAGTGACAAATTATGTAAGCATAAGAAATGGTGATCACGTGATGTTATAGCAGTTTTATACCACTTGTATAAACAACATAAATTAGCATATATTAGGTTAATGAGAATTTAAATGCATGCTTAGTATGTGTAAATTTTCTAGATAATTTACATTTTGAGGAAATTCTTTAATTTCTTGTCTGACTACAATATAAATTTTATTTACAAAACCAGTTAAATATACATATATGTATGCACATATTGTGCTATAGTCAACAGATAGTACTACTCTTCTTCTTATTCTAGAAAATAATTTGTTTAATCACAAATATACTTTTTTAATTTCTGTTGTCTTCTGCAATCTCTTACACACTTTACTTGGTAGTATAGGCCTTTCCTCCCTCTGTTTTATTACACCCTCTTCTTGTTTAGACTGTTCTGCATGTAGCATATCCATCACTGGTATTGTTGATTAATCATAAGACTAGTTACTCAAAATATATTGATCAGTTTCATCTATTTACATATTTCTTGGATTTTTTCATCTCAGGCCTTGATGTGTGTTGACAATTTGTTCTTTATTTCAGCTGTTATTAAAATGTCATCAAGGTAAGGAATAGTTTAATCCATTACCTGGAACAGACTATCAATTTTTGCTTGAAACACATTTGGTGCTATTGTTAGTCCATATGATAATTTGTTACATTTAAACAATCTAAGTGAGTGTCTATAATCAAGTTCGATCATTCTATTGTTACAGGAATTTGATATGCGGACTGTAAATTGATGTTATCAAAGTATGTTGCTTTCTGTAATGATGCTAAAATCTTACAAATACTGGATACAGGACAAGCTACTACTATATTAATCAATTTGTTCAGTATGAATTATTACATTTGGTCTTTTGAATTATAATAACTGGTGTTGCCCATAACCACTCTTCAACAAGTAGAAAATCATTTCTTTTAATCAAATCTGAAATTGTTTATTCCATTTTGGACTTTAAGGCAAAGGGATGTGGTTTATATGTACCTGGTGGAGCATCTTTCACTAGTTCAATGTTGTACCAGCTGTGTGTTTAACTCTGATGGGCTTGACATAAGTAACTATGGAAATTTTTCTCGGAAATCTGATTCCTGTACAATTTTTATTAGATTGATCAAAATTCCTAAAGATTTAAACCAATTTTTATCTAATATTGGGATTAAACTACTTTTTATTATGTTGATCCAAATTCTTACAGGTTTAAAGCAATTTCTATCTGATACTGGACTTAAATTTCTTTTCAATATGTAAAGAGATAGATGTCTAAACTCTTGAATTAAGTTTAACTGATATAGAAAATTATCCTGTTTCTATTTATGTTGATAACTATCATATTAGTTTTCTTTAGTGTTATATTCTTTTACTATTGCTTATAATATTTGTCCAATTATTTAGTGACATTAGAGATGATCCTGCTCCATTGTCTATTTCCATCTTCTTGTTCAAAGATAAGGATTTCCAATATAATATGACTATTATCCACATCATTTGCTTTTTAATGCAAGCATTCCCGATGTAGCTCATTTTTAGACTTTTTCTTTTTGTTTTAACAAGTTGGTGATAAAGATCCCATTTCCCCATAAAAATGGCCTTGTTCTTTTATAAATTTGTAGTTTTTCTTCAAATGCCCTTTCTTGCCATAGAAATGACATATCCAGGCATGAGCTGTATTTTTTGTAGATTGAACCTTCAGCTTCCATTTTATTTATAGTCACGTTTTCTCACATCTGTACTATTTTGGAATTCTGCAGAATTTTCTAGTATCACTTCATAAACTAAACATTTTTCTATCATGGGTTTTGTAATGGTATGGAAAAATAGGGGTAGACCTGGGGTGATGGTAAAATCATTATCAACCCTAGTCAATGAATTAAATCCAAATTTACAATAAACAATATATAATGACTATGAACATGAGAGATCAACAAAAATAATAAAACTAATTATAAATTCACCTGCATTACAAATAATAATAATAATCATTCATCATCATGAATGATCAACAAAAAAAAAATCAACAGTCTACCTTGTGACTAGATTTGAAATGAGTCTTTTATAGACCAGGCTAATTATTTAGCCACTGCCAAACTTAGGGCAGCAATACAACACCATAACTTAGATGCACAGACCCATGTGGTAATCCATCAGAATATATAAAAAAATAATGATGACATACAGAAATATATTGATCTGGCCATATAGTACCATTAATGTATTGGCCAATTATAAACTTAATTTTTAATAATAAAAAACTAAATAAAATTTAGTGCATAGACTTTAAAGAATATTCTTTTGCACCACCACAGAGAAGTAATGAAATCATCATCAACTGGATGTCCATAACATTAAACATAAATCCCGATCTATATAACTGACAGTTATGCGTGAATCCAGTTCAGTGAGCAAGAGCTCTATGACTGTTACTGTGAACAAGAGATAATACAAAAATATAATGTTTTAAATCTATTTTGGGATTAAATAAATTAATTAGAATATCTTAATGAGATATAAATTTATTAATAATAATAAAATTAAATTAAAGTTCGTACGCTATAAATTCAGCATTCTGATTTTGACTAGAATACAAAAAGAAAAAAAAATGCTATTACTTTGTCCAGTTTTTGAGATAACTTACTGGTCAGCAAGGCCTTTGTATATGTCACTGTCAAATCAGAAATTATTTTTTAAAAATATATATATTTGGTTATCTGAATTTAAAGTGTTGTGTATCCGAGGGATATATGCATAACAGTGAAGTTACAATTAAATAAACAAACAACATAAAGTAAATGTGAGTTTATTTTATTCATATATATATATATGCTGGTAAATAAAACTAAACATTAATCTTTGAAAAGACATTTTCTAATGTAAACATCTTTTGTAGTGTAGATATTACTTCTGCATACACATTACTTTGTAAGCTTTTGCATAAGCACTCCATCGGCTGCTGCTTTTTAGTATGTGAGTTCTAGGTTGTATAGTTAATTTGTATAAATAATTTAAGTTCAGTCCATGATAATTTCTTATAAAAATCACTAAAGTGAATAATAAAATAATTAAGTAAATGTTGTGTGGTAATTATTTTCCATAGTAAAACTTTCTTACATTAACAATATCACATATATATATACATCTGCCCACTATTATTTATAACACTATATACATTTTAATTCCTCCCCTTACTCTAGAAAATTAACTTTTATTTCACCAAAAATAATTCTAGTCTTTGAGGTTTCTACCACACTCAGGCAGACCTTGTTAGAAGTAGATATCTATTCTCCTGCTGCTCAGTAGTTTTCTCTTTTTTCCAGAAAAGGCTATTTTGAAGGGCATAAATCTACTTTTGGCAAAGTCTCTAATTTATTCAATGAATCATTTTTTTCAAATAAGTTATTCTCATTATTTAAAGTTAAATCATGCAACTCTTGTATTATATCTATATTTCATTCTTCATTTATTGAAGTAGTATCACTTAACTTTGAATAAGCATTAACACTCATATCTTCTAACAATTCTGTATAGCATATTCTCAAATGATTTGTGTCACTTCACTCTTCTACCATTTGTAGTTTGTATTTCTCGTGATTGTCTTGAAACAACCTGCTTATTACTCCCGTAAATCATTTCCACTTTAACATATTGCATATCCAGACACATCACCGACCATGTCATTTTGCCTCAATACTTTATTATTATGCATTAGCACAAACAGGTGGATTTAGCATTTTCAATATAATAACACCTCAACTGATGTCTTTTTAGTCAACAGACTCAGAGTGAAATGTTGATGGAACATAACATTGGTTAAAAACTTCATTAATATTGCAATATGAAGTTTTCTTTAGCACCTGTTTCAAATGTTGTACTGTTTTCAATGCAAGACCATTAGACTCTGGATAATACAGGGGTATTAATACATGACCAATTCCCTTAGTTTTTAAAAAGTTTTAAACAAATCAGACATGAATCTAATTCCATTATTTGAAACAATAATTTTGGGGTATCCATGATACATAAAAAATTTCATTTAAAGCTTTCACTGTATTTTCTGCACTTGCACTATAAACTCTTGTATTTTATGCACTTTGAGTAAGAATCTATCAGTATCCGGAATATATCACCAGTAATGAACCAGCATAAACTAAATGGAGTCTCTCTCAAGGATTTTGGGCTTTAATCCAAGGCTCTAGGTTCTTAGGAAGGCATCATAGGAGTAGAGTGACATGATCTTTCAACTATTTCTGTTGTTGTCTCAGACTCCTCCACGTGATTTGCAATACTATTGTAAATCAACTCTATTCTTTCTAATTATTCAAATTCCTAGTGATTAGAATCAACTTCTTCCTAAGATTAAAGTAAGGTATATTTTTTACAATATACAAAAGCAATAATTTTATTTTAGCCTTCAACTTGATCAGTACCATTACTTTACCTTATATATCAATCCAATTTTCAATTCCATCCATAGCTATAATCTATCCTTTTTCATAGTGATGCTCTTTCTCACCTTCTTTATTTTGTCCAATCTTTGAGTGAAATTAAGAACAACCCAGCACTGCTGTCAATTTCAATATCGGTTTTTTTATCTAAAAATTTGTATGTTTAAACAAATGTGTTTATTATCTACACTGTTTATTGTTTTTACTTCAGTTTTATTTTTGATTCCTCTCTGCGATTTGAAATCCATTTGTAAATCCCCCTTTCAAACCTTATCTTTTATATGACAAACACATCGTAAATGATCAGTTTCCTCATGGCATTTAGTGTTTTTAAATTTACAGGCCTTCTTTAGAAATCCCTTCACAGAGCTATGGCAGCCTGTGGTTTGAATATCAGCTTTATTTATCAGCATTTTATATGTTGCTACATTTGTTTTATTTTACAATTCTGCAGCTTCTTTCATTAATAACTCATGTTATACATTTATCCATTGCTTGCCTGATTATATGTCAAGACTATTTCACTAATGAGAAGTTGACATAACACATCTTGTTCAACACTCCACAGTTTTTTATTCATTACTGCAGTGCTATATTGTAATGCTGATACTTCTCATTGAATGCTTGCCTCTTTTTTCAAAAATGTGTACATGACATCCATTTATATGTTGGTGGTTCAAAACATGACCTTAATTTTTCTTTAAGCTCAAAGCACACTACTTCTTCTGGAGGCTTTGGTTCACAGAATCTTTTTACTATTTGCAGAACATGTTTGCTTGGCAACCACAACAATATTACTACTATAGGTTGTCATTCTCTATCTTATTAGTTAGCATATTTCTCTAGATGCTCAACATATAAATATCAATTTGTTGCATCATTAATATCAAATTCCTTAATATTATTGTGAAATGCTATTTTCGGAGTTTGTTTAATTTGTGTACAAAAGTCACAATTCTATCAACTACAATATTGACATACTAATTGTCTGTGGTAAACTTTTATTAATTTACAGGTTCTCTTAATTGCATTAATAACTGTTGCGTGTAGCCAATCTACTGTAAGCTTCAGATCACCTATCAACTACACTATTTGCTTTGTATCCTGAAAATATGTATATCAGCCAGATCTCAATTAAATTAATAAAAATAAAGTGAATGTGAGTTTATTTTACTCATAATATATATATACTAGTAAACGAAACTAAACAGTCACCATTGAAGAGACAGTCTCTAACTTATACCTTACTTGATAATAAAATCTACATCTAAATTTCTAAGCTTTTATACATATTGCTGCTTTTTAGTGTGTGATTTCTATGCATATATAGTTATTTTGCATAGTCCATGTTAATTTCTTGTACATTTTGCTAGAGTCAATAATAAATTAATTATGTAAGTATTTTGTGCTAATTATTTCCATAAATAAAACTTTATTTACATTAACAATATCATATATACTGTAACCATATGTTTTGGCTCAAAGATAGTAGGTTTTATCCAGTGGATAAATGTGTAAAATTTTAAATTTTAATTAGTAATAATTGTTAAGATATTGAACATCAATGTGTAGAGACTAGTTATAGAATGAAATACTTGTGGATTATAATTTTCCCACTAAGCATTAGCTCATTAAGAAATATTTTAAGAAGTGATGATGATCTTGACTGTTTGTGAGACACTGGAAAGTCTGATAGAGTGGTTATAAATCCCATAGACATTTTATCACATGTTCCAGTGGCAGCTATTTCAAATGTTGTTTTAACAGTATTAAAATATTATTGGGAAGCATAAAAATATTTAACACTTTATTTTATTGGTAGTGTTAAACAATAATTAAAAAAAAATAAACAGCAAAATCAATTTATAAGTCTTCTAATTTTTTTTTTTATAAACAATCTTTAAATCTATTATATTTTAATGTAAATTGAAATGCATCAGTCTAGATGATTCTCATTAGAGGGATAAAACTTAATTTATTCACATTTTACAGTGATTGGTCCATAATAGGACCAATCCTGCCAGATAATACAAAATATATAACATAAAAATTTGTAGGGGGAGGGGGACTATTTTAAGAAATGTAAATGGAACAAGACTACAACTCCACTTCTGAAGTAAAATAAAAGAAATAAGCTAGAAAATAATAATTTTTTTAAAAAATTAATTGGAACAAAATTTCATAGATAGATGGATTTGAATACTATGGAGTAAACTCAATAACCCTGTGAAAATCTCTATACTACTTTCCATCGATCTTAGATTCTTAACTTTGCCTACTGAAGGAAATACTGGAAGGACCGCTATTTGAATAAGTATTTGCCAAAATGTACTATTTGGAACGGAAAATAATCCCAGAAAATGTAAGCATTTATTTTTGTCTTGCTTTATTTTAACCAATTATCAGAACTAGTCATAACACAAAAGTTATTTAGACTGAAAAAAAAAAAAAAGGATTAAAGTATTTTAATTTTCGCGCTGTTATTAATTCAGCAGTAAGCAGAAAAATCCGTTTGCGTATAAATTAATATTTCAAGAAAATATTCTAAAGCATTTAAGAAAATCAAGAAATAATGAAGAAATTAAAATTTTACTTTAAATCATATAAAGTAATTAGTTAAAAAAGAAAAGTAAAAAATTTTTTTTTTATTGGGGAAAGAGATTGTTTTACTGTGATTTCCCCGGGAAGCAGTCACGTATATATATTATTAATAATTGCTTACTATTAAATGAATTCTGCTTAACATTCTTAAATATGAAATAAATTGCCAATAATAGTGAATAAAGAAATATTGATTTTTTTTCTTGATTATACAACATATAAAGTAATAATATTTTAAGTGTTTAAAATTACCCAGATTATTTCAGATTGTAACAATTACTGTGGACGGAAAAACCAAGTAAACAAAATTCATAAATGATTTAAAAGTTTATTTCCAAAGATTGTAATAAACTGATTATAATTGTGCTACATTTGAAAAATATATATATATGTTACATATTAATTAAACTCGCTTAGAAGATCTGATATTTATATAAAAAAATTTTTTTTTAATAATTTTGTTAAGGGAGTGAAAATAATTTTTATCGTTAGTGAATAACTTGCAACGTGATAATATTTTAAACGGTTTTAAAATCACCCAGATTATTTAAGAGTATAACAGATCTTCGCGCAGATGAAAGAAAAAAAAAGAAGAAAAACAAAAATAGACAAATCAATATATATAAATTAAACCTATTTAAATGACTTATTCTCGAAAATGTTTTAATATTGCTTCAGTATGCTTACATTAGTACACAAACCGATAAAGGATTTCTATTGCCATTGGAGAAATGTTTGAATTTTATCTGATGTTAATATTAAACCGGACAAACAAAATATATATATTACTCAGGTAAAGGTTTACTATAACGGTCTATGGGTGTTTGCCCTCTATTGTTTAAAATTTAAACTAAGTTGCTTGACAATCTTACGTGTATGTTATTATATTACAAATAAATTAAAATTTATTCAAATGTAAAAGATAATAAAAAAAAATAAATTTACCTTTTTAAACATAATTATGTCCTATACACACTAGGAAGTTGGAGAAAAAAGCGGTATTGCTGTATCTACTCCGGAGGGCAAATTCATGCAGGTACGATGAAAACAAAGCTCTGCTAGTGCCAGATTGGAATTTCAGCTTACGCTTTGCTCTCATCCACATGTTTTCAATATTCTGGGTGTGTATGTCTTGGTCTTCGGGATGCACGAAGTTGTTCTGATGGACGACAACCGAATGCATATACACACCATTGTTGAGACTGCTGATGTTATTGTATGCAGCCCAGCCATCAGAAATAATGTGCGTAACTGGTAAAATGAACCGCTGTATCAGCCCCCTTTCAGCCGTCCTGTCTGCCACTTCTGTCAAGGCACTTTCTTGATGCTCTCTCTATACCGCCAACACCCCCACCCCCCCGATATTTTTGGGAAAAAGTGGTTTCTTTTTTTCGAGACAAAACTCCCCATTGTCATCAAACCCACCCATATTCCATTCTTCTCCAGAATAGCAGCAACGCTCAAAATTTCACCATCAGGTACTAAGCATGTAGCAGACATTTTTTCCAACTATAAAACTGTACACTTGTGCGTGTAATTCGCGCCGTTGAACACATAGGGTGTCTTTTTTTTTGCAAATATGCTATAAATGTAGTTATTTTAAATTCTTAAGTTGTAGACAGTTTAAATTCTTAACTTTCAAACAAATTAAAAGTAATTCTTTTAATTAATGTGGTGTAATTAATCCAACATTCAAAAGGTTTTTTTATTTATTATTATCTTTTACATTTGATTAAATTTTAATTTATTTGTAATATAATAACATACACATAAGATTCTCAAACAATTTAGTTTAAATTTTAAACATTAGAGGGCAAACACCCATAGACCGTTATAGTAAACCTTTACCTATTACTGCATTTTTTTTTTTTATGTGTTATTCAGGTATTAAGTTTTTTTTTTTTTATATCTATATCAGGGTATAGAATATATTAAGTAATGGTGTAGATATGTATAAAATTATATACATTTATTATCCATATTTATATTATTTTCCCAATGAAGGGAAAGCATAATGGTAATTATTATTTATCTGGTCCGAAAGAGAAATTTTATCTCTTTCACTGCTAAAACAGATGTTAACATTATATCGAGGAGGGGAACAAATAGATCCAAACTGGTCAAAAATATACACATAATGATACCATTGTTCTATTATATAAAATAATTTAATAAGTATTTTTTTTATTATTATTGCTTAATTTTGCTTATAAACGAAATGTCCACTTTAAATGCAAAATGTAGTTTAATCCTCCTTGTTTACGTGTACATGGCTTGCTATAATAAAAGGTATAATTATTGTTTTGAAATAATTAATGGTTATTTTACTGATATTGGTGGTCTGTTTATAAAACATTAACAGTTTCTGCAATGTGCAATGGAATATTTATGTTTCCACTTAGATTATTAGTGTTGTTTTACCTTGCTATTGTATTGATCAGAATTTGTGATAGATTTTAGGATGAGTTAGGGCTACATATAAGAGCCTTAGATATAATAATAATTAATATTGTACATGGGATGATAGAGAATTCCCCATTGTGATTAATATGAGAGGATGATATTGTTGGGGCTGATTAAAAGTTAGTGCTTAGAGCATAGTTACGCCTAAAATAGGTAGATCCCATGGTCTGAATTCTGTTTTCCAGTGGAGAGGCACTGCCCATACTTTTATACCTATGAAAAGGTATCAGAATTGGCCATATTCTTATACAACTATTATGTTGTTTCTTGATATACAACTATCATGTTGTTTTGTAGAGCCCCCTTTATTTAGATCCCTCAAGAAGTTATATAGTTAATATTCCACCGTGTATGATAAAGTGTAGCATTTTTTAAATCAAATAGCAAGGATAAGATAAAGTCTGATATAGCTATAAGGTTGTCTAATTGAAAGTGTCTTTCTGATGTTGTGTAATCTTCATCAGTTTATAAACAGACCAACCAAAACTTACTAGTGTTTGTAGAACTTCTACATAAAAGAGCAAGGTGTGTACATGGACAATGGGGATTGGTTTTCAACAAGTAGGTATTTACTGATGAATTAGCAAGATCAGTTAATTAATAAATGGTTAAGTTGTGGACATAGTGAATGTTTTTGGTGTCATATGTGCCTTTAACTAATGATGTTTGCCCACATCAATGCAATAAAATTTTTATATAGTAAATTATAATAAATTATTACTTGTATTGGAATGTGATAATTGCCCTTATCATATTCTAATAACTCAAACAGTTACAATTTGATATAATAAATTGTAATTTAAAGTTGTTGTTTTTTTTATTTAAAAGTTGCATATATCCAAAGGATATTAATACATTTTGTTTGCAATTTCAATGCTAAAATAGCTCAAATAAGTTTAATTATCTTAATCTACCTGATAGAATAATAAAGAAACATATCCAAAATGTTTGTCAAATTAGTTGGTTATTACTTACCACATCATTAATTACCATCCCTAATTTTGGAATGGATTTATCTTGTTTCGCGTAATGTGTCTGAAAGAGACTTGTACTTAATGTAAATAAATATTGTTGTGCTAAAAATTTATTTAGTTGTCAATATTCTTATTGCTAATCAACACATCCACACATTATATTATTGTTATTGCTATCGACATATCCTGTGATTATAGTAAAATTGTCATCAATCAATATTGTAAAAGTCACTATATGTAGGTATATCAGAATAATTGTGTTGGGCCCTATAATTTATGAATATATCTAGGGCATCATAACTTAATAATTAAACATACTAACCTAGAGAATATTAGTTTAAGTGATACACCAAAAGATTAAAAACCTAATATTGGTTTGATCAGTTCATTTGAATTCACAGATCTATCATTCACTGGTCTTGGTCACCTTGTTTCTAATTAATGGAGAAAGAAAGTTGGAAAGCTATTATGTTTAGCTATTGAAAAATTACTCTTACTTATTGGAACTTAAAGTTTAGCATAGTTAGGGAATTTATAGAATTTATTTAAAATTATTGAATATGGTTTAGTAATTCAATTCAGTATTAAGAGCTATTTTGTGTGTGTTATGCTTGGGTAGTGGTAAAATCCCTATCACTGACCCAAGTGTATCTTGTATATCACCCTTTAAGCTATGTGAACCCTGAGAAGGATAAATTATATCAATGTGTGATAGGATTGGAGTTTATAGTAAATTTGTATCCAGTTAATTATTGTAATTAGAATGGAATTGTGTTACATTCACCGTGAGATATAAGGTCAACTAAACTTTAAAGTATCTATTACTTCTTTTGTCTGAAATGTATAGTTGGTTTTGACTTTATGGTGAATATTCTGGTCTTAGTAAGCTTAGAATCTGTATTTTATTTAATTGTCTTATTATCATTTAATTCAATATCAAATTTAGAGTTCTGTACATCATCTTTCATCATCATCATTCCTCTCATCTGTCATTTCAATCTTTCTTTATTCTCTTTTTTCATCCTAATTCATTATCCTAATTCACTCATCATTCATTAGCTCTTATTCCATTCTCATCTTAATCATCCATTAACTCTTACACATCTTCATTCTCAGACTCATTTTATTTTATTATTTAATTATTACTTATTTGCATCATTCATTTAATCATTTACATCCTCATTTACTTATTGCCTAATTTATACTTCTAATTTCATATTCATTCCATCGAGCTAATTATTATTTATTTATTAGTTTGACAATAGGAAGTTTATTTTATAATTTTTTTGTTTGTTTGCTTGTTGTGGATTTTGAGGCTAGCTTGACCAGAAATTATTAATCCACCTTGCGATCTTCTCTAAGATTATAATTTCATGCGATCTTAGCTAATAAAGAAATCATCTTTAGTTTATCATTTATTTTAGATATATATTCTAGATTGTTGTAGCTAGGAAAGTTACAGAGAAAGATATGATTTCAAAATGTGTAAATTGGACTAGTTAGATTAGGGGGAAAGGCTACAGGTAAGATTATAGCGCCTAAAATGTGCGGTATGATTTATTTATGATTATAGAAATGTGTAGGCCTGGTTGTCCAATGATTAGAGGAGAAGGTTACAATATATATATATATACTTATTAATTATAACAATATACATATTTCAAAACATAGTTATAAGACTGTTGTTTAAGAATAGAATATTTTAATACTTGTAAACTATTGATTAGTATAGATGATAAAATAATATAATCAGGATTACTAAATATGATTAGCTCAGTCAAAGCATATCATAAACATTGCTTGTATTGTTTCAGATAATTTCAACTATTTATTTATAAATATAAAAAAAAGTGCTTTAGATTGCAATTAAAAATATTTAATTAAAATACTTTAACTTTGTATCTTAATTTTAGAGCCCAAAATTTAAGATTTTATTATTTATTTTTAATTTATAAGATTTCAATCAAAAAATAAATAAAAAACTAATTAATAACTGAAATACAGGTTTATTATATACCTGTATCAATATATGTAATATATAATATGAGCACAGACTTTCACTTGACCCACCACTCTATCTCATAACACTGATACACTTGAACACATATATGTCGAAAAGATAAATAATCACCAATATACATATTTCAAGCTAAACCAGCAATCATCAAAAAACTAATTAATAAAAAATACCCCCTCTCCTTCTGCAACAAGCTAACTTAAATTTATGATTTAAAAGCAGACCAATTATAACAAAAAAAAAAGATTTTATTTTGAAAAATTATAATTTTACAAATTTAAAGTTAAAAAAAAACAAACAAAATTTAAATTAAATAAAATGCACTAAATTTTATTTTATTTTTTTCTGTACTATACAAATTAATTATTCTAGATAGGTTTAGTAATAACAAACAATTGTACTATCTAAAAGTTAAAAAAAAAAGCTTTTATATAGATAAAATATTTCTGCAATTATGATTAATTAGAAACAACATATGCATACAATTAATATAAACAATGATAATGATCCACTTTTTGGAGAGGGGGAAGCAGGATTCTTTTTTGTTAATCTCATTGGTGTTATTAACAATATGGCAAGCTTCCTTTACATTTTGCATTCCTCTCCAAACATATTACCATGGCTAGCCTGGGTTCAAATGTGTGGCCAAGTTTGTTTTCATGGTCCAGGAATATGGATAAAAAATTTCAAAGAATATTCAGGAACAATGAGCCATTTTATAACATAATGTAATAATCTTATTACTAAAAATGCCCATGTTTTATTATTTTAGTATTTAACCAGTTTTATTTTTTCTTATCAAAAAAAGTTATCAATTAATACACAATTTACAAATAAAGAGAAAAAGATATGAAAAAAAACAAACAAAATTGATTCTAAATCAGATTCAAAAGCATGGGAGAATGAAGGATTAATAAATATATTATTAAATTAATTTTAATTTGACAAAATCATTAATAGAGGTAGGTTCAAGAACAAAAGGTGCTGGTTTTCAAGTATTGCACTTGTATATGAAAAATATAGAAGGACAAGACATCAAAGTAAAATATGATTACCTTTCTGAAAGGATTCTTCTGTAATTTGACAATTCCATATTATAATCACACCAATACTATCTGCTGAAAACATATTCACACCACTATTATTGAAGCATAAACTATTAACATATCCTTGATGACCTGGTAATTCTTGTAATAACTAAAATAAAATTACATAAAACAAAGTAAAAAAAAAATCTTATATTTAATTTTATAGCAAATACTTTTATTATTAACACATTAATACAATATTTATCATTTAAATATATACATAGGGTTCATGATAGAGTGCTTAGTTGATTATCCATAAAAACCAAATAAAAGAATTAAATCAGTGGTCATTATTTGTCTGAAATCATTTGAATAAGTATGGCTAATTGTAAATAGATTTCTTAACTATAAATAATAATGATTATATCAATTTATATTGAATCATAAGAAGAAATGTATATGTAACCTTGCATTCAATTTCTTAAAATCAGTCTGCAAATATTCATCACTTACTTCCAAATATAATTATTAATCAATTACAAAAAATAAATATATTTGAATAAATTTTCACCTTTGTATTCTATATTATTTTTACATAGGAAGTAATACATGTATTTTAGTAACATATTTTCCACTATTTTTATGTTATTAAAACAGCAATATGTAAGCTAAAATCATATGATAGATCATGTGATATTTTAGTGGCATAATACACATATTATGGCTAATTCTGCAGTTACAGTTTAATTATTTTATATCCTCTCCTGACATAGATTTTAAGATACTTAACTATCATTTTCATATTGCATGTTGCTAATCTTTTTTCTTTAAATAGATATTTTAATTGAGGTCAATATTAAATAACATTCATTTAATTTTTTTTTTTTACTTCTATTTTTATTTTTTTAACTTGTAAATATTGTAAATTTTATCTGATTTTTTTTCTTGGTAAATCTACCAAGATTATTTTCTAAACACTTTTATTTAAGTTACAATCTCCATTTGTTTGTTTGTTTAGTAGAATAAAATTTTAAAATCGAGATTTAATATATTTATATTCAATAGAATTTATTCAAATTTTGTTCATGGGTTGAAAATCACTATCATGGCAATGTGACAATAAAATATTTTAGATAGATTCCCTAGTTTTTTAAATGTAGAGAGGTTGGCAGATCAAGTTCCAAATATGTTGCTATCAATATAATAAGTTTTCAGTAATGTGCATGAGAGGGCAGTATATATATATATATCAAATAAAGCTTACACTTAATAGATTTTTAGTAATCTTTTAAAAGTGAAATACAAATAAATATTGTATAAAAGTTTTCTTTTTTAAAAAGTAAATGACATTTTATCTTTTGATTGTAAAAAAATAATTTTTTAAAAATGATTTCCAAATAACCAAAAATTATATTATAAAGGATGTTTAAGATGCGTGATTTTATTTCCAATATTAAGCAGCTGTTTGGAATAATTACAAAAAATATCTGAATGCTAGAAACTTAAAAATAATATGCATAATTTTATTATACTGGGAATTAAAAACTCTAAAAATAATTGTTTCTTTAATGACAATTGGGTTTCTATATTTATCTTGAATTAAAGGCATGGGGAAGAGAGTCCAGAAATTAATTAATTTAATCTCTACTTTTTATAACAAGAGATTAAAATTAATCAATTTGTCAATGAAAACCTCTTCTATGCTTTTATTTCAAATTAAGTATAAAATCCCGATTGTAGTTGAAGAAACAATTATTTTTAGTTTTTAGTCACCGGAAAATAAAAGTTGGTTATAAATTCTTTTTATATACATTATCTATAATTCAATGTCTATATTGATTTTATTATTAATTTTATAAATTATTTATTTGAATTAGCTTATTAGTAATGATCTCTTCTTTTTCTTTACATATATTAGATATATTAACTTTTTTGTTTATAATATTATTTTCAGACATTTTACCCCCACCTCCCAACAAAAAAAAAAGTGTAGAGTTTAGGCATTATTATTAGAAGCTTCAGCAACACAATTCTGAAAACTCAATTTAAAATTATTATTGACTTCAGTTTTACTTGCAACTATATTTCATTTCTTAAGCAATATAATATAAACTAGAAGATTCAACCATTTTACTCTCACTTAATTAAAATTCATAACAGACCTTTTTACTTCTACATTATCCTCAGAAGTATTTACCATATTTAAAATATGGGTGTTTGATATTTCAAAAATTCAATCAAACAGACACTAAAAATGATAATATACATTCATTAAACAACAATTTTAAAATTATTTTATAAGATTATTTTGTATAAGTTTAAGCTACATAATAAAAGAATCGATTCATTCCAATTATGATGTCTCCAACAGAAAAAAAATAACACTCTTGGAATCAATTGGTTCTTTTATTACAATTTCAAACATATACAAAATACTTTTGTAAAATAATTGAAATACTGAAGCAAAGAATAATCTTTATTTTTGAAAATGGCAGATAACCCCGAGGATGTAGAATAAAAAGATCTTGTTTATAATTTTAATATCAAGAGAGAATAAAATTGTTTAATCTGGATTACCTAAAAAATCAAATAAAATTGCTAGTAAGATTGATAACAACATCTAAAACAATCTATGACTATCACATTATGAAATATATGATTTTAAATTGGGTTCTCAGAAACATGATGCTGAGATTTCTAATAATAACATCAAAACTATTAATTTTTTTTTTTAGGTAAAAATACATTATATAATGCTTTAAATAAAAAAAAGTTAATGTTCTACTAGACAATTAATGAAAAACTAATCTTAATACATCAGTCAGTTTACAAAATTAATAAAGCAAGTAAAAGATTGAGTATGTATTTTGGATTCATATAAGTCTAAGTTTATATATTGTTAATATTAGAATGAGATCAACATTTCAATTAGATCATAGGAGTCCTTGTCTAATTTGATGGATTAATAAACTATTCAAGAGTTAATTATATCATTGCACTGTCTTCTACTGCCAGATTCATTTTACATTTGCTAAGCAAAAATGGCAATAGAGGATAATTGATATAACTTAGATTTGGAAATATGTATCATAATGTATTATTTTTGACTTAATCTTAATCATGTTATGTATGAACTAAACCAGTCATTGATTATTCTATAAAGAAATATTATCAGTAAAACATAATAGTAATTATATTAAACCATAATTTTGCTATCAGTTTTTATTATATATATATATTATATTTAATGTTTTCATGGTTGTATGATGTAGAAAAATTATAACTTTTTGGGCTGTACCGTGTATTATTTTCCATTAAACACCGATATTTCGACAGACTAGCAACTGTCATTATCAAGGTTAACTTTTGAAAGAACAATCTCGTTAGATATCAAAGAATAACGTGACTCAGTGTGCGATGAGAAGTGAGATTCAACTTGAAGTAGTTCAACATTCACAATATGAGGCTTATCAAAATGCAATATATTATAGTTAAAGTTTTCTTCAGTTTGGAAATAAAGAATTATTTTGTGCTATTATTCATAACATTTATGTGCTTGCTTATAGACTGAAATAAATTTTAAAATGCTGAAATGTTTTAAATATACAAACTTGGATACCTGAATTTTAAACTTGTACCATCCTAATATTTAAAATTGTCAAATCTCTCATTAAAAAAAAACATACAATTAATAATCTGTAATTGAACTTCAATAAACTTCTTACTGACACACTATCAATTAAATTTGATCTACATGAGAGCGTTGGGGCAAAAAAGCTTCAAATATATGGCATCTTGTGTCAGTAAACTTCTTAATGAATTGAATATCACTTATCAGAATCCAATAAACTTAACGTGATAAGAAAAAAGTTTGAGAATCCTTTAGCTTGGTTTTTATTAAGAATTAGAGAATCTCTATATAGTTTAAAATCTGGAATAAAATATTATAGAATAAAAACAGATAACAATATATTATATAAGTTACAAAATGATATTTGACAACTGATTAAAGAATCTGTTATACAACTTTCTTGAATGAGTAAAAAGAACTATCAAGTCAAATCTGGTGATATATGAGTGGCATTTTTCCAGATAAAGAATAATTTATCATATTTAGTTTTTCACTCATCCACTAAATTAAAGAACATATTGGTAGGTTTTATAATCTTGCTATTGTATTTTACAATTTTTACAGAACAATAATCAATTAAATTTTTTTAATGCCTTTATATTGCATCAAGAAGCAATCCAAGTTGCATTTACATCAAATGAGTTTTATATATAGCTAATTTAGTTACAGTAGTTATTCCACTATGATAAAATACTCTATCATTTAACATGTTAAAGGCAGCAGTGGCACATTGGAGTTTGTGTTGCACCTCAACATCTAAGTGCCCCTTTCTATTTATAAAATTATCAAGTTATTGACATTCTCAAGTTGATAACTATTTGAGCTAAAAGTTGCTGAAGAGTTTTTAAATGTCATTGGCTGATGAAGAACTTAAGAAGTCTTTTTAAACTTAATTTTTAAACCAACATCTTTAAAAATTACATTCAAAACACTTTTTTAAACTGGAAAAAATAGTACAGTGGTCACCATACTGTAAATACGGAATTGAAAAAGATAATGTTCTTATTTTGATTTTTAATCAACTCAAATTTAAAATTTCACTATGAAATCTGTATCTGATCTTGATCCCTATTTCGTTAAGCTGTCTAGAAAACAGTTTCAAATATAACGACCATAAAAATTAAAAATAATGTTGGAACAAGTATATATTAGTTTTCATCTCAGATGCCACAGATTTTTCTCTTATAATAATATTGTTTCCTCTAATTCCACCATATAAATTAAATAAATCTTGGTGAACAATCAACTAATTTCGAACAATGCCATAAACATATTCAATTAATAGAATCAAATATCTTGTCCAAATCAAGAAAAACAATCTATATAAATCACTTTTTTTATTCCTGACACTTTTCTTGAATTTGTTTGGCAACAAAAGCAATGTTTATAATGCTCCATGATTCTCTAAAACCATACTGGGTCTCTGGTAACCAATCATCTATGATTGAAAGCAGATTTTTGATAGTATCTTTGCTATAGTGGGTAATAATGATACTCCACAATAATTACTGCAATCTTGTCTATTTCCTTTATTTAAGTATATGTGTACAGTGCAATACCAATTGTGCTGTATATAACTATACAATTTCATTTATATGTTATCCAAAAAAATATATATATAAACAAAAAAAAAAGCAATAAAAGTCTGCAAATTTTATGATATTCAGCAATCATTTTTCCTTCTCTGAGTGCTGTATGCTAATATATATATATATTAAAAATAATTCAATAAAAAATTATTTAATAAAACAACTTGTTAAAAATATTATGTTTAATAAACCTTATCAACCCGGATTTCGCTTCTATATTGGAGCCTTATCAAGATGTAAATACACAAAGTTATATTATAATTCCTTCTATTTTACAGCACCTCCATCTATAGGCTTCATTTTACATTATACTTACAAATTATAATCATGTATTTACATTATATAATCACATATTTATATTTTAATATTATTTATAAATTTCCTCATTTTCTCTTTTTTACATATTATAACTATATTTAATAATTTAAACTTATCATAATTAGAATAATTATCTATATAAATATATACATATAATTTACCTATAATTATACTTAAGTTAAATTTTCCAGCTATCTAATATATATATATTAATAAAATTTCTTCACTTTATGTTGAAAATAGTTTGTTCTTCCTTTACTATCACTTTTGAATTTAATGTGCAGTATTTAAGAACATACTTAAAATTAATATTGATTTAAAAACTTAAAAATAATTAAAGATCCTAATTTCTTAATAAAGAGACAAGTCTATTATGTTTCCACAATAAAAAAAAGTTATTGAAAAAAATATCACCCAGAAAATATTTAAGAGGATGAAAGTCAGATATTTCACTATTTACTTTAGTTGTAATTAGAGAGAATTTGAACACAGATTTTCAAGCTACCTTCAGTTATCCATTCTTTCTTATATAACTGATACACATGATCACATATATGTGAAAAGATAAATGATCTCCAATATATGCATTACATGCTGAACCAACACTCATCAGTTGGTCCAGATCATTATCTCCCGCACACACACATATAATCAGTGCTTGGTCTATATATATATGGGAGATGATGAGATCTGGACCAACTGATGAGTGCTGATTCAGCACAACAAAACATATAGTGGAGGTCATTTACTTTTTCCACATTATGTTGTCATGTGTATTGGTTATATAAGATGGAGTGGACAGCTGAAAGGAACTTGAAAGTCTAATTACATCTAAAATTCAGTATATACATTATACTTGTATTCACTTTACTTTAAAAATCAAAATACAATATTTTTTTTTCTTATTCTTATTGATTTAGTGAATGCATGGGAGAACACACACATAGTAAAAAATATGTAAATGTAGCCTCTCAATTTATTATTAACTATATTATTATTATTTTTAAAATTTTGTTTATATTGTAATCTTGATTTGTAAGCATACTATACATATAAAAAAGCATACCTGTTATATATATGTGCATGTTACAATTTAATAAACAGCCAATATTCTATTCTAATCAATATTTATCAACAAAACATGAGCTATTACATACTATAAATATTTAATTTGAGGGAGGTTTTAAATAACATAATTCATTATTCTATTGTGTATTATATCAATTCATATCACATGAAGCATGTTTCTAGCACATATTAATGATCAAATAACAGTTTTTTTAAATATATAAATGATTACAAATAACTCATTACCAAATCAGAAATTGTGGCATCGTTTTAATCCCAGATGGACTTCACTTTGTTATTAAAGTTTAATATATATTTTTATTATTTTATTTATGCATAACCATATCTTTGTTGCTCAACATTCTAATTTTCTTCACTCATGTACAAAATTTAAACTATTAATTATCTTTCTTACATTTCAAATATATGATCACAGATGCTGGACAGGCTACCAAATGCATTTTATCTGAATTAGTCTGCTCTATTGAAATGCATCTTGGATGACATTTATATCTTTCTCAGTGTAAGTAACCATATATATAAAGATGATAAATTACAATTTAAAAATACATATATTGACCTGGTCAAAATAGTATGCTCACTTAACAAGATTCAAATCCTAAATAAAAGTACCTCGAATCCGATCATGCTCGAGATACACAGGTCTGGAGAAATCCTGAATTCTAACCTATTTACCTATTCTTCGATTCTCTGACCCAATGAGCAACAATCCTGATGATACAGCACAATTATTTTAATTCTGGGCCCAGAAGCACAGCGGTAGAGCATAAGATCAGACTGATGATGATGATCGAAATAAGAGTAGCCCAGGAATTACATTTATTAAAGTTATCTTTATTAATGCTAAGTTATTAGCTAAAGTAAATAATTCTAAATACTAATTAGAAAATAATAATTCAAAACACATGAAATATATATTTAATAAATATTGAGAAAACGCATATATATGTTACAAAAGGTTTCACGCTTGGAATGATATTGTCTATTTACAAAACTTGGGATTTGTTTTTATAAAACCCCCTTTACACTAATTATTTAACGAATATAATTTTATGGAGTGTATTATAACTTGTGCGGAGTTAATATGCCAATTTAATAACATTTTACTAACAGAACGTTGTGAATACCTAAAATAAATATAAAAGATCGTGACAGATTTAGTAGTAACTGATTGATAAACAGGCAAAATATACGATCTCAATCATTTATCTATCTTATGAAAATCATTATATATATATATTTTTATTGGCATTGTTTGGAAAAGACGTCTTTGGAACTTATACATAAGAAACAAACAATGCGCTACATTTTCGAGAATACGTGATACAATCGTTAATATAAATTGATTTACGTCTATGGGAATCGATAAGTATTTTAAAAGAAAGCAGCTTTAAAATCAACATACTGACTAATTAGCATGTTGGCGCATTTCAAGAATGAGTCATTATTTCCAACACCTAACGAAAGATCAAATAGGCATAAATTATTTAAATAAAGAAATACGGATCTTATGGTAGTTTGAATGCTTCATTATTTTAAGACATTTGATAATGAATGAGGATTGATACGTTCGCCATTTTGACGGTATGGTATCGAATGGAGAGGCTTGGTTTGAATGTCCAGAGTCAGCTGTATGGAACTTCCGCAGCAAAATCAAAACACTATAAACCTCATGTTCCACAGGAAGTAGCGTATACCCCTGATTATGAATGATTTTTGAGAACTAGTAGGAGGAGAGATTCGGATTTCCGAAGTCCCCAATGACAAAGCAATAAAGAAAATATATGTGGAAGTACCATAAGAGAGAGGAAAGAGGCCAGCAGAATTATACCTGTGTGATAAACAATATATTATATTCGAAAGCCTGTAAATGGTTCGACTCCTGCGCAATGATATATTTGAATAAAGAATCATTCAGAAAATTATAACAGAGAATAACTCTTTTAACTATGACAATAAACTAACGAAATTTATATTTAACTTCGATTCCCATATATGTATTAACTGACAGAATTAGCCCTTCAGGCAACAGCAAGAAATGTGCAATAATTATATTAAGGTTCACGATCTTTTAAAATGAAAATTTAAAGACAAATTCAAATAATGAAGTAAAATAAGCAACCACAATAAAATATTTTAGATTAAAAAAAATGTGAATAACAATTTAAATATAAAACCAACCTAGCGAGCAATTTCTGTTACTAATGAATAAAACTTTACTAATAAATTTAACTAAAGCCACTGCTTCTTTCCCCATTAAACAAAGAAAATAAACCCTTATTAGACTCGCGAGGTTGACTGATATTGACATATTAACCCTTTCAGCTTCAAGCCGCCATATTCAACTTTTTAAAGAAAATAAATTATATATATACATTAAACAAAATAAGTTAAATATTTAATTGAGCTGCACAAAGATATATAACCTAAAGAGCCTAGTTAGAATTACATAAGTACTATTAGAGATTACAGAGAGAAAGTTTAAAAGCAAAATTAGTCAGAACTTATAAATTAATACTCGAATTAACATACAAAAGATTTAACTATATCTTATTAGAAATTACAAAAGGAATTTACGTATTAAGGCAGCTCTACATTAGGTGAAGTTACCCAAGGATAGCTACATACTGGCAGGCAGTCAGGGGATCATCTTGTATGGTCGGTCAAATGGATGGAACTTGACGGCATCATGTAAACAGTCTTCCGAGAGGCCCGGAGAAAAGTGCTTCTTTTCTACTCACAGCTCATAGCACCGAACTTCTGTTGACTTCTTAAAATTTTAAGGTCTGGAAACACTTCTGAAAATTTGTTTTACTGAAAGACATTCTCACAGTTCAAAGTAATAACTGAAAGTAACTGAGTGAGAAGTAACTAAGTTTAATGACTAACTCAAAGTAACTAAACTGATTGAAAAGTAACTAAACTCCCCTCTTCTTTTGTTCTATCAGCCCTTTTTATACACATTTTAATCCCCCAAAGAATGCAATTTCAGTTGCCCACAGCTATATCTGTAATCTCTTGATTAAATAAAAAACATTTAATTAGTAAAATATTCTTAAAACAGATAAGGCTCGAAATACCATTTTAGATATTTTTAAAGATTTGCAAACAACTAACAAAAGAATTGCTTATGATTTTAATTAAGATTTATAATTTTAATAATGACAACAATCTGATTATAGATAAAGAAAATTTCAGTACTTCGAGCCTTCCCCATTTTACCTTGTTTTTACATTCCAATACTTTAATTAAATACACACATATAAAAAGATATTTACAATTATATAAGAACATCTAATTTTCAGCAATAAACATTAATAGAATTATTGCTTCGTTCATATATATAAGCATCACACACACTACTGTTTTACTTTACTAAATATTTTTAATTTTATAATTCCTTGGATAATTATGCCTACAGTGTGTGGGTGAATGGCATATATATATGGCGAGGTCTGAATTGCAGGCCCCGCAGAAGGTAAGTGTAGATGGTGAAGCATAAAGCTCGATGATGATTAGACATCGACTGCTTCAATATATATATATGTCTTTGTGTGAAAGTAAATTTTTTATTTTCTAATTTGAATTGTCTTAATATAAATATTTATACTTTGATTTAGACAATACATACCTGACCATGAACAGATTCAGATTCTAAATTCCAAATACGAACTATATGGTCATAACCTCCAGTTGCTACAACATACTGAACAAGAGGATGATATTTAGCAGAGTAAACATAGCTTGGATGAGGTAAAATTTTCTCTGCCTTGTGTTTAACTGATGAAACATTCCATGATCTATATAACAAAATATTACTAATTTTTCTAAAATTTATATTATGTATTTTATGTTTGTATATTTAAAATATTAAATGTCAGAGACTAAACTAGAAATAATATTAAAATACACCAACTACATCACTTTAAACTCTTATTCAAATTTCTTATTAATATACACTACAAATAATTTGATTGTCTTCTGCAATCTTTTCAAGTCAAAGAAACTCTAAAACAAAATAAAATGAAAACCCATTTATAATTTAAACAATCATCTATAATAATTTTATACTTTTCAAATAATTAGAATGTTGTTTTAAATTGTGGTTAATGTATTGTAATTGCTTAACTTGTAAATGAGTTTTCAATTTATTTTCTATTTTAATTGACTCAAAAAGATTTTAGAAGATAATAAAACCAATTGGTAGTTTATATTAATAAAAAAATTATCTAAAAGTTTAAAATTAAGTAGTTGGTACAGTTGATATGTGTACAATGTATATATTAAACAAAATATGACAGATAATTTAAATATTAGTTGGTAAGTAATTTGTATATATATATTTGTTTTTGAAATGTTCCATAGATATATTATTCCAGAAACACTCCCCCTTTAAATAAAGAAAGGTCGAATTTTAACACTAACCTAAATGATTATGTAAACAGGTGCTACAACATTGAAAGAACTAAAAGACTGAAGTGGAGTTGGGTTAGACATATTGCTAGAAGAGATGATAAAAAATGGACAATTGAAATCTTAAACTGGATTCTAAGAGATTGTAAAAGATCTATTCAGAGTCCACATGTGAGATGGATGGATGAAATAAGGGATGATGTGGAGAAGAGAGGCTGGAAATCAGTGAAAATAGATTGAACATGGAATGACCCTCATCCTAAAATGGACTGATAATGGTTGAAAATGATGATGATATTAATGGATTATAAAAAAGTATTTGAATCTATAAATATTTCTTCAGTGATTAAAGCTTTGAAATATCAAGATGTAGACTCACGATATTGTTAAATTCTTAAGAATATTTATCAAAATGCAACAACTGCATATGGTGATTCTAAAAATATTAATAATAAGGATGTTCTACTGGATGATAATAACTCTCCAAAGAATTTTTGCAGCAGTGTTACAGAAAGTAATTTATGAGTTACTATGGACAGTTAAGAAAAAAAAACCCAATATGATGTGATTATTTTTGTAAATAATGCTTCAAAGCTTCAAGAGCAACTGGATAAAATGTAAAAAATGAAACTAAAGATGCATTTGAAAAAGCCAAAAATAATATTCAATAACTTTTCAAAAAAGGAGAAAATGAAGATTGGTAGTAATAAATTGTAAATGAAATTAAATGATAGAATTAAATTTAGATAGCGTAGTCATAAAATAAATGTGACTATGGTCCTTGAAAAGATTTTTATTAGAGCTTATTTATGGATTCTTCACAGAAGAGCAAGATGGACATTTCACATTAACAAAAAAATGGACAAATTATGTTAGGATTAACAAGACGAGGTCAAAAGCAAGATTCATAGGTAAGAGATTAAACTATCACAATCATTGAAAGATTTAAGAGACTAAAAATGGAATTGGGCAGGAAATACCATTAGCAAAAATGACTATATATGGATAATCAAAATCTTAAAGATCTACAAAAATCAGATCTGAGAAGGATGGATAAGAAAGTTTATTATATTTTGTTGAAGGCTAAGAAATGGAGAGGTTGAATGTTAATGAAGATAATATTTAAGTAAAAAGCTTGTGGGCCATGACACATGGTTCAAAATCTGGGCTAGAAATAGGATTAGTGACATCCAACTGTTTATCAGTAAATGCTAAAATACCATAATGAAAAATGTTTTTCTTTTACTATTCTTTTTGGGAGATGTTGAAGAGACTATTGGACTGAAGGAAACTACTTTCCATTTATTTTCACATATTAAGATCGCATATTAAATCAAAAATGCCAACAACTACCTGGTTATCATATATTAACAGATCACAACTCTCACAAATAAATTAATTGAATATTAGCAGTCTGTTGTCAAAGCAACACTGCAATTAGATAATATTATTATCCTGACAACAGATGAATGATATTCTATAGTTTATTTAAGTGTTAGGATGATAATGTGATATATATATAATAAATATAACAGTAATTAACTATTATATACAGTTTTTAAATCTGCAGAAGTACTTTCAGTTATTTGTATTATATATATATATATATATATATATATAACAAAATCATAAATACATAACTTTTAAAAGGTGCCACATAAAAAGAGAATTAAAATGCATTTAATAAATCATTTAAAATTTTGACATGTGAATATTTTTAAAATGACAATGTTTCAATTATTATAAAAATAATTAGATTTTATTATATATTTTTCTCTTTTAAGCCTATAATTTATATGAAATTTACAGTGTAATACAAACTGTAAACTAAACTAAAACAGAATACAAAAGTTATAAAAGCTAATATTTTTCATTCTGACTTAAATTTTAAAATTACGAAAACATATCAAAAATATGAATAATAAATACATTTATTTTTTTTCAAGTCTCATCAAAGTCCATTATGCTGTTTTTCATATAAATTAGAATAAATAACAAGAATATCATATATAAGTTATACAAAATATATATACGTATATATTGATAATTATTTTAGTATTGCAATATAGCACAGTTCACAGTTCCACTGTATCTTTATTACTTATCACATTATGTATAATCGGTGGCACAAAATATATTAACATTGGAAAGTATGTGTGACAAGATATTTCCATAATGGCAAAACTTTTTACAGCAATTTTGCATGAAATAAAAACTAAGAGAGTAAAACTAAATAAATAATTTTTTAATCATCTAAATTTTACAGATGACATTGTTATTTTGCAAACAATGTTACAAGAGTTGTTAGATAAAAGTAAAAATGTAGGGATTAAAGATAAATACTAAAAAGACTAAAGCAATGTTCAATGAATTTTTTCAGAAGAAACAAAAAAATCATAAATTAAAAAAAGTTAACTGCAAATATATTAGTCAAATTATTAATGCATATAGACAAAATTAATCATTGAATTAAGCTTAGACGGTATGTTTTTGACAAAAATAACTTAATATTAAATGGAAATATGCCTTTGTGTTTAAAAAAAGAAGGATTTTAATATATGTATTTTACCAGTTCTTACTCATGAATCTGATATTTGTATACTTAAGAGATGAGCAATACAGAGCTTTCAGATTACTCAATAAAATATGGAAAGATGAATATTAAGAATAATAAGAAGAGATCAAAAATAAAATGAGACTGAAATGGATTTAGGCTTGACATATTACTAGAAGAGATGATAAAACATAAACAGTTGAAGTTATAGTGTATTTCAAGATATTATAAAAGACCTAAGCAGAGATCACGTGAGATGGATGGATGAAATAAGAAAGTATGCTGGAGTAATGTGAAGAAGAGTGATTATGAATTGGAGAAACTGAATTAAATTTGGAAATATCTTCATCCTGCAGTGGATCAATAATAGTTGAAAATAATAACAAAATAACTAATACTAAATTTATAACAAATCATCATTAATTAATAGCATTTCATATCTTTAAATTCACTTCATTTAATAAAAAAATATTATTTTAAAACTGATATCTGGAAACCAATGAGAAACATAAAAAAAAAAAATAGTCACAAGAGGCATAGATTTTATAATATTTCTGTAGTATAATTGTAAATTTATGATCAAAGACAAGTGAAAAAGATGTATGAGCCTCAAAATTAAATTAAATTAAATTGTAGTCATTGGCTAACTATATATATATATTAAACAATGATAAAAACATGTGTAAGAGATTATGATCTGAGCCAACTGATGAGTGTTGGTTCAGAATGAAATGTGCATCTTGGAAATCATATATTTTTCCACATCTTTGATCATCTCCACAAGGTCTTAAAAGCAGATAGAAATCAATCCCTACCTTGTGTAAGAGTGCTATAATGAAAATTACTCTACAGAAGTATTATTATTAATAGTAAACTGTCCATACCTTAGTAGTGTCATTCAATGCAAATCTTAGTAATCAATGGATATTAATAAGAGCTTGTGTAAGCATAGAAAATAGTGATCATGTGATGTTTTGTTATAAATAATATTCATTAAGTGAATAATCTCTAGTCTAATGAATGATTAATAAAAAAATATTAATACGGATTTTATAATTCCTGACAAGTCAATTGAGTATCAAAATACAATTCAATCTTTAATAATTAAAACTTGTATTAAAATCCTGAAATAATATAGTTTTAATAAAATCTACAGTATTAAAATACTATTATTTTCTATCCTCAAAAGTTACATGAGCAATGGAAAGATGACAGTATAGAGCATATTATTACTTAATGATTTACTTATTGTCTGATTATTTAAGGTGCTTATTTTAGCTCAAAGTTTCTGGTAATGGATGCCACATGCATAGAATGCCTGACAAATCAGTATCAAAATTAGCCATTATTAAGTACTATGAAATTATCTTCATTGAGAATTTTAAATGGCTATTAACAGATTTTTAAAAAAAAAAAACAAAAAAAAAACATATTTTAAACTATTCAATCTAAACAATAAAAACCAACAATCTGTATTGCTAAAATGTAATTCAACCATATATTTCATCACAACTATTTTTGAAAATTATGCAACTAATTTTTGAATGTTTAGAAAATTGTGTTAAATCATTTAATATTACAATGTTTTTTAAAAATAATAATAATAAAAATTTTTTCAAGTTATAAATTAAAACATTTCTATTGAGAATAAATAACAAAAAAGAATAGAAAAAGAAATAAACGAATTTGAGTCCAGATTGCTATTACCGACATAAACATAAAAATTAAAGAACTTGAATTAAAATGTGTTGGCACATAGTAATGAAAAAATAAAAAATTATTGGACTAAAGTTATATTGACTAAATATTTAGAGATAAAAAGTACTCTTATAAGAGGCCTATTCTGAAATGGAGGAATGAAATGTGAATGTTTGTTAGATTACTACATAAAAAGATAATTTGTCACAATTCTTTGTGGGAAACTAGTAGGCCATTAGCAGCTGAAAATGATAATTGTAAAAATACATTCACAATTTTTTGTCTAACCTGATTTAGGCATAAGTTTTAAAAAAATATAGATCTTTATTGAGGTGATGTATTAATCCAGATCTAGTTTGAAAAATCATATTTTCAAAGTGTTACCATATTAAAATAGTTTTAAGAAGTTTTTGTATTATTTTTTAAATTTAATAAAATGAAAAATCATATTTTTATTAGCATTTAAAATAACTTATGCTCTGCAATGATCGATTTTATAATTAATAATGTTAATTTTGCTGCTAATGAATATAAAAAAGAAGTGTTTTCTTTGTTTTTAAACAGTTAAGTAAAATTATTATTTAATTTATGGTGAAACAAAAAAAACTAAGAAACTTTTTTGCTGATGAATGAAAAAAAGATATTACCTATCTCTTCTTTAATTTAAATATTAGGACTAAGAGGTAAAATAATATGCCATTAAAATTAAATGAAATTTAAGTGAATAAAGATTAAACTCTAAATCATAGAAAATAATTGTTTTACTGTTTCTATAAATATATTACATATACTGTATATTAATACATTTAGTTGTAATACATCATCAAAATAGGCTTATGATTATTTATTGTACACATTTTTTTTTTTTACTTTCATAATCATTAAACTTTACTTTTGATACGCCACTAAAGAATGTTTTGATTGTCTTGCAAGAAGACTGGATGAAAATTAAATAAAGTACTGCAGATTAATTGCATTTTAATTTTACAATTAAAATATTGTATACAATAATATTGATTATTGTACTGTGTATAATACATATTTTTAGTATGAATTCACCATTTTTCTTTCAGATGATATAAAGTCACTATCCTATGACATCACCAATCTTACGATCATTATAGCAAATAATCAGTTGAAAATCAAATTGATGATAATCACTATGGTAAATTACTCGCATAAAAGTCAGATGCTAAGTGGGATATAGGTGTATATTTACATTGTAATGAAATAAATATGTAAGTAGTATGCTGAAATGCAAGCATCTGTTGTGGCATTGAAAGCATATCCTAATCTGCAAATCGTGTAAGTTTATAAAAATGAAGGTCAAACAAGTTAGATGTTTTATTTACAACAATATGGATGCCACTGCCACTTATTTAATCAGTTATAATGCCTTTATGTCCTGTAGTTACTGGTCATGTAGCATGACATGAATGTTTAGAGTTTTATATTATATTAAAATAATATGTAAAAATTTTTTTTTCTTAAACAATGCTTTTATGTAAATAATTGACTAAAAAGTAAAAAATAACAAAGTAATCAGTTTCTCAGTTAATTTGCCATTATTAGAAAATATAGAGATCTTAAAAATCTACACTTGTTATAAAACAATTGGAAATTGCAGAAATATTGTCATTTCATAAAAGTATTTGAGACCCAAATAAGTCATAAAAATCAAAAAGGCCTCAAATGCTTTTGTGAAATGATACTATTCCTGAAATTTCCAATTATTTTATAACAAGTGTAGATTCTTAAAATCTCTGATATTTTCCAAGAATGGCAAATTAACCGAAAGGCAGATTCCTTTGTTATTTTTCTATTTTTTAGTCAGCTATTTATATAAAAGCATTATTAATAATATGCTAATGCGTTATAAGGTGAAACTATTCTACATAACAATTTATTTAGGCTGAGAGCTTTCAGAGTTTCGTTACTCCATAATTATAACTTAGTAGATTGTCAATGTAATTGTATGCAAATATATGCAAACATTTTTATTTTTAATATTATCTATTTTCTGAAAATGGCAAAGCAAGTGTCTTTTCTATTTATAGAGTTGGTTGTCATTTAAATTTTTTTTTATATATAATAATTTGTACTTTTTAGTTATATTTACATATTATTTTAAAAAATGTTTAAAACTACAAAAATATCTGACAAAAAGTATAATTTAATAATAAGACACAAAAATAAAAAATATGCCTTCTAACAAACAAATTCAAAATTTAAATATAATGTGATTGTCTAGTATATAAAAATATTTATATATTGGCTTTTTAATTAATTAAACATAAGTTAAATCAATATTAACAAAATTTTATTCTACAAATGTAATGTTTCCATCAGATACATATTTTTTTATTTTAATTAATTTAAATAATTACGTATGAGTTAAATCAATATTAACAAAATTTTATTCTACAAATGTAATATTTCTATTGGCTCAGTTGTTAAGAAATTTTCTTGGGAAGCATAAAGATATGAGTTTGAGTTCTAAATGGGAATGGATTCTTTTTTCATTGTTAAAAATTCAAAAATGTAGACATATAGATGCAATAAACCAATACAACATTCATCATTAATAGATTTCATTAATTTCAAAGTAAAATAGAGACATAAATAAAATTTTCAGATCAAGGAAACCATGGCAATTGATTACAATATGAATTTTATTATATATAATATACAATATGATTATCATAATTAAAACACCAAATAAATAATGATAAAAACAAAAAATTAACAATTATACACTCCTTCTCTACTTTCAATAATAAATTTTACAACCTTAAAAAGTATATTTCCCTTCTGTTAAAATATAAACTTATGTATTATTATAAAATAATATTATTTCAAACTCCTTTATTATTATTTTGTTATTATACAATGATAATTGCAATAATCAAACATATTTAATTACTATTTATGATTTAAATTATTTCTGATTTGGATATTAGAATCAGGAAACAGAACATAAACATATCTTATGAAATAGTAACAATATTTAACTCTTCCACATGTGATAAAGATAAAAAAAAATCTCTGCTCTACTTAGAGTTAAAAATATTTAATGTATAGCAAAAGTTAATATCTATAATCATAATCATTTATTAAATATTTATATGTTCATCATATGAATAACAATAAAAAATTTAATTAACATAATATATGTGTACTTCAACTTCATAACAGGTTCACATATGCATATATCAATCATTAACTAACAGACATTTTTAAAATTAATATTTGTTAAATAAAAGTGTTATTCCCATTACATTTCTATATATAATGTTTTGGAAAATTTAATTTTTTTAACCTGAATGATGCAATATTGAATAAGAACAATCAATTGTCCTTGCTTGTTTCTTTGAGCCCCCTATGTAATCCATGTCAAAGTTGGTAATGTGATAACTGAGGGGAATTATTATTATTAATTATTAGTTTTGAATATCCGACTTTGTTTTTGAATAATACTTTTTTTATATCCTTTTTGCTTCCTAGTTAATTCATAAATATTATGAGTTATAAGATATCTATTAATTTTGAAGAAGATTTGTATTATACAATATATTTATTCCATGCTATTTTTCCATCTGACTTCTTGAAAAATATAACAGCAAATGAGGAGTAAATTCCTCCTTCAATCTTATCTTAGAAATCCAATTTTCTGAATTATGATTAAAATATATGATTACCCCACAGTTAAGTTTTTGACATTTGAAGATATAAGTCAATGAGTTCAATTTCTGTTTTCACTCTCAATTTTATTAAAAAACTGTGTTCTTTTACTTAATCAGGCAATCATTTCAAAAAACTTTTTATTGACTTTACCATGTTCTGTCTAGCATTCTTTTAAATATACTCATTTATATAAATAAAAATATAAATATTTCACAAATTGTAACATAAATGACTAATAGATTTACTAGTGCAGTTTCAAATTGTAATTATAAGCAGAAAGTAATCAACTCTTTACACATGTACTGTATGTACTGTTATATTAAATCAACATTGTTTTTGTTGAAGAAAAGTCTTGATTGAAGGCACAAGATAGATTTTGAAAAGATACGTGGCCATCTTATCTTTGTACCTAAATTCAATTATATAGGTCAATCTTCAAGTATCTTGGAAGGAAAGTGTGAAGATTTTATATTCTTCACTTTACTTCCATTTTCTTTGTTGCACATATTAACACTTGCAAAAATTTTAATATTTATTGCATGTTAATATTCAGAGATGTTACAATTAATATAATTGATTAATAAATTTACTAGTGCAGTTTCAAATTGTAATTCTAAGCAGAAGGAAATCGATTCGTTACACGTGCTGTACTATTATATTAAATCAACATTCAACAAAAATGTTGATTTAATATAATAGTACAGTGCATGTATAAAGAGTTAATTACCTTTTGTTTAAAATTACAGTTTGAAACTGCGCTGATTTAATATAATAATACAGTGCATATGTAAAGGGTTGATTACTTTCTGTTAAAATTACACTTTGAAATTGCACTAGTAAATCTATTCGTTAATTGTATTAATTCTAACATTTCTGAATATTAAAATAAAATAAATATTAAATATTTTATGAGTGTTAATATATATATATATATATATTGTAACCTTCTCCTCTGATCATTGGACAATCAGGCCTACACATTTCTATAATCATAAATAAATCATACCGCACATTTTAGGCGCTATAATCTTACCTGTAGTCTTTCCCCCTAATCTAACTAGTCCAATTTAGACGTTTTGAAATCATATCTTTCTCTGTAACTTTCCTAGCTACAACTAATCTAGAATATATATCTAAAATAAATGATAAACTAAAGATGATTTCTTTATTAGCTAAGCTCGCATGAAACTACAATCTTAGAGAAGATCGCAAGGTGGATTAATAATTTCTGGTCAAGCTAGCCTCAAACAAACAAGCAAACAAACAAAAAAATTATAAAATAAACTTCATATTGTCAAACTAATAAATAAATAATAATTAGGTCGATGGAATGAATAAATGAATGATGAAAATAAGTAATAATTAAATAATAAAATAAAATGAGTCTGAGAATGAAGATGTGTAAGAGTTAATAGATGATTAAGATGAGAATGGAATAAGAGCTATTGAATGATGAGTGAATTAGGATAATGAAGTAGGATGAAAAAGAGAATAAAGAAAGATTGGAATGACAGATGAGAGGAATGATGATGATGAAAGATGATGTACAGAACTCTAAATTTGACATTGAATTAAATGATAATAAGACAATTAAATAAAATACAGATTCTAAGCTTACTAAGACCAGAATATTCACCATAAAGTCAAAACCAACTATACATTTCAGACAAAAGTAGTAATAGATACTTTAAAGTTTGGTTGACCTTATATCTCACAGTGAATGTAACACAATTACATTCTACTTACAATAATTAACCGGATACAAATTTACTATAAATTCCAATCCTATCACAAATTGATATAATTTATCCTTCTCAGGGTTCACATAGCTTAAAGGGTGATATACAAGATACACTTGGGTCAGTGAAAGGGATTTTACTACTACCCAAGCATAACACACACAAAATAGCTCTTAATACTGAATTGAATCACTAAACCAATAATTTTAAATAAATTCTATACATTCCCTAACTATGCTAAACTTTAAGTTCCAATAAGTCAGAGTAATTTTTCAATAGCTAAACTTAATAGCTTTCCAACTTTCTTTCTCCATTAATTAGAAACAAGGTGACCACGACCAGTGAATGATAGATCTGTGAATTCAAATGAACTGATCAAACCAATATTAGGTTTTTAATCTTTTGGTGTATCACTTAAACTAATATTCTCTAGGTTAGTATGTTTAATTATTAAGTTATGAAGCCCTAGATATATTCGTAAATTATAGGGCCCAACACAATTATTCTGATATACCTACATATAGTGACTTTTACAATATTGATTGATGACAATTTCACTATAATCACAGGATATGTCGATAGCAATAACAATAATAGTGTGTGGGTGTGTTGATTAGCAATAAGAATACTGAAGACTAAATAAAATTTTAACACAACAATATTTATTTACATTATGTACAAGTCTCTTTCAGACACATTACACGAAACAAGATAACTCCATTCCCAAAATTAGGGATGGAAGCTAATGATGTGGTAAGTAATGACCAACTAATATGACAAACATTTTGGATATGTTTCTTTATTATTCTATCAGGTAGACTAAGATAGTTAAACTTATTTGAGCTATTTTAGCATTAAAATTGCACACAAAATGGATTAATATCCTTTGGATATACGCAACTTTTAAATAAAAAAAATTAAAAACTCTACATTACAATTTATTATATCAAATTGTAGCTGTTTGAGTTATTAGAATATGATAAGGGCAATTATCACATTCCAATACAAGTAATAATTTATTATAATTTACTATATAAAAATTTTTATTGCATTAACGTGGGGCAAACATCATCAGTTAAATGCACACATGACACCAAAAACATTCACTATGTCCACAACTTAATCATTTATTAATTAACTGCTATTATTAATTCATCTGTAAATACCTACTTGTTGAAAACCAATCCACATTGTCCATGTACACACCTTGCTCTTTTATGTAGAAGTTCTACAAACACTAGTAAGTTCTGGTTGGTCTGTTTATAAACTGATGAAGATTACACAACATCAGAAAGACACTATTTCCATTAGAGAATACTATAGCTATATCAGACTTTATCTTATCCTTGCTATTCGATCTAAAATACACTACACTTTATCATACACGGTGGAATATCAACTATATAACTTTTCGAGGGATCTAAATAAAGGAGGCTCTACAAAACAACATGATAGTTGTATATCAAGAAACAACATAATAGTTCTGTAAGAATATGGCCAATTCTGATACCTTTTCATAGGTATAAAAGTGTGGGCAGTGCCTCTCCATTGGAAAACAGAATTCAGACCATGCGATCTACCTATTTTAGGCGTAACTATGCTCTAAGCACTAACTCTTAATCAGCCCCAACAATATCATCCTCTCATATTAATCAACAATGGGGAATTTTTCATCATCCCATGTACAATATTAATTATTATTATATCTAAGGCTCTTATATGTAGCCCTAACTCATCCTAAAATCTATCACAAATTCTGATCAATACAATAGCAAGGTAAAACACTAATAATCTAAGTGGAAACATAAATATTCCATTGCACATTGCAGAAACTGTTAATGTTTTATAAACAGACCACCAATATCAGTAAAATAACCATTAATTATTTCAAAACAATAATTATACCTTTTATTATAGCAAGCCATGTACACGTAAACAAGGAGGATTAAACTACATTTTGTATTTAAAGTGGACATTTCGTTTATAAGCAAAATTAAGCAATAATAAAAAAAAATTCTTATTAAATTATTTTATATAATAGAACAATGGTATCATGGTGTATCTTTTTGACCCGTTTGGGTCTATTTGTTCCCCTCCTCAATACAATATTAACATCTGTTTTAGCCATGAAAGAGGTAAACATTTCTCTTTCTTACCCGATATATAATACTTATTTTATGCTTTCCCTTCATTGGAAAAATAATATAAATATGGATAATCAGGTACTCTTCACAAACCTGGGAGCTTAATTGTAAGTATAGAGGATTTGAACTCAGATTTTCAAGCACCCTTCAACTATCCACACTATCTCATACAACTGATACACATGTAGAAAAGATTAATAATCACCAATATGCGTATTTCGTGCTAAATCAGCACTCATCAGTTGGTCCAGACTATAATCTCTCACACATATATATAATCAATGCTCAGTTTATATTAAGATAGCAAATCTTCATACTTTAATGGACAGGCTTCAATCCACTCCAACCTCCAACTTTTCAGCCATCCATATCATTGAAAATCTGATGATGAAAACTCAAATCCCATGCTGATGCTAATATTATTGCCATGCCCATGTTGACCTGAAGTCACTCTGACCCCTCATGTATAGGACAGCATCCATTAAATACATATAAGAGGGATGGACAGGATACAAGCTTAATATGTAAATATTTGAAACCAGGCACTCTTCACAAACCTGGGAGCTTAATTGTAAGTATAGAGGATTTGAACTCAGATTTTCAAGCACCCTTCAACTATCCACACTATCTCATACAACTGATACACATGACCACACACATGTAGAAAAGATTAATAATCACCAATATACGTATTTCGTGCTAAACCAGCACTCATCAGTTGGTCCAGACTATCATCTCTCACACATATATATATAATCAATGCTCAGTTTATATTAAGATAGCAAATCTTCATACTTTAATGGACAGGCTTCAATCCACTGCAACCTCCAACTTTTCAGCCATCCATATCATTGAAAATCTGATGATGAAAACTCAAATCCCATGCTGATGCTAATATTATTGCCATGCCCATGTTGACCTGAAGTCACTCTGACCCCTCATGTATAGGACAGTATCCATTAAATACATATAAGAGGGATGGACAGGATACAAGCTTAATATGTAAATATTTGAAACCAGGCACTCTTCACAAACCTGGGAGCTTAATTGTAAGTATAGAGGATTTGAACTCAGATTTTCAAGCACCCTTCAACTATCCACACTATCTCATACAACTGATACACATGACCACACACATGTAGAAAAGATTAATAATCACCAATATACGTATTTCGTGCTAAACCAGCACTCATCAGTTGGTCCAGACTATCATCTCTCACACATATATATATAATCAATGCTCAGTTTATATTAAGATAGCAAATCTTCATACTTTAATGGACAGGCTTCAATCCACTGCAACCTCCAACTTTTCAGCCATCCATATCATTGAAAATCTGATGATGAAAACTCAAATCCCATGCTGATGCTAATATTATTGCCATGCCCATGTTGACCTGAAGTCACTCTGACCCCTCATGTATAGGACAGCATCCATTAAATACATATAAGAGCGATGGACAGGATACAAGCTTAATATGTAAATATTTGAAACCAGGCACTCTTATATGTATTTAATGGATGCTATCCTATACATGAGGGGTCAGAGTGACTTCAGGTCAACATGGGCATGGCAATAATATTAGCATCAGCATGGGATTTGAGTTTTCATCATCAGATTTTCAATGATATGGATGGCTGAAAAGTTGGAGGTTGGAGTGGATTGAAGCCTGTCCATTAAAGTATGAAGATTTGCTATCTTAATATAAACTGAGCATTGATTATATATATGTGTGAGAGATGATAGTCTGGACCAACTGATGAGTGCTGGTTTAGCACGAAATACGTATATTGGTGATTATTAATCTTTTCTACATGTGTGTGGTCATGTGTATCAGTTGTATGAGATAGTGTGGATAGTTGAAGGATGCTTGAAAATCTGAGTTCAAATCCTCTATACTTACAATTAAGCTCCCAGGTTTGTGAAGAGTGCCTGGTTTCAAATATTTACATATTAAGCTTGTATCCTGTCCATCCCTCTTATATGTATTTAATGGATACTATCCTATACATGAGGGGTCAGAGTGACTTCAGGTCAACATGGGCATGGCAATAATATTAGCATCAGCATGGGATTTGAGTTTTCATCATCAGATTTTCAATGATATGGATGGCTGAAAAGTTGGAGGTTGGAGTGGATTGAAGCCTGTCCATTAAAGTATGAAGATTTGCTATCTTAATATAAACTGAGCATTGATTATATATATGTGTGAGAGATGATAGTCTGGACCAACTGATGAGTGCTGGTTTAGCACGAAATACGTATATTGGTGATTATTAATCTTTTCTACATGTGTGTGGTTATGTGTATCAGTTGTATGATAGTGTGGACAGTTGAAGGGTGCTTGAAAATCTGAGTTCAAATCCTCTATACTTATAATAAATGTATATAACTTTATACACAGCTACATCATTACTTAGTATATTTTATACCCTGATATATATAAGAAAACCTAATATCTGAATAACACATATAAAAAAAAAAACGCATTACAATATTATATATAGCAATTAACAAACTAAACAAACATTACAGTTTCTACCATTGGACTTTATCGAAGATTGATTCGTTCTTATAAGTAAAACACATGAAAACGGATATGATAAGCAAACATTCCTAAGTAATATATATTTTGGTTATGCGATTCAATATTAACATCTTCAGACAAAATTCAAACACTTCTCCAATGGCAATAGAAATCCTTTATTGGTTTGTGTACTAATGTAAGCATACTGAAGCAATATTAAAACATTTTCGAGAATAAGTCATTTAAATAGGTTTAATTAATATATATTGATTTGTCTATTTTTGTTTTTCTTCTTTTTTTTCATCTGCGGGAAGATCTATTATATTCTTAAATAATCTGGGTGATTTTAAAACCATTTAAAATATTATCACGTTGCAAGTTATTTACTAACGATAAACAAATAAATACTTCTTTCACTTCCCTTTATCAGCATATTAGGAGGTTTAAAGTTATACTGAGAAGCATCTATTTAATTATAAATACGATCTTCTAAGCGATTTTAATTAATATGTAACATATATATTTTTCCAAATGTAGCACAATTATAATTAGTTTATTACGATCTTTGAAAATAAACTTTTAAATCATTTATGGATTTTATTTACTTAGTTTTTCTCGTCCACAGTAATTGTCACAATCTTAAATAATCTGGGTAATTTTAAACACTTAAAATGTTATTACCTTATATGTTGTATAATCAAGGGAAAAAAAAATCAATATTTCTTTATTCACTATTATTGGCAATTTATTTCATATTTAAGAATGTTAAATAGAATTGATTTAATATTAAGCAATTATTAAGAATATATATACGTGACTGACTTCTTCCCGGGGAATATCCTAGCAGACGATCTCTCTTCCCAATGACATAAGACATATTTTATACACTTTTTTTTTTTCTTCTTCAAACTAATTACTTTATATGATTTAAAGTGTAATTTTAATTTCTTCATTATTTATTAAAATGATTTAGAATATTTTCTTGAAATATTAATTTATACACAAACGGATTTTTTTGCTTAATGCTGAATTAATGGTAGTGCGAAAATTAAAATACTTTAATCTTTTTTTTTCTTCAGTCTAAATAACTTTTTGTGTTATGATTAGTTCTGATAATTGGTTAAAATAAAGAAAACAAAAATAAATGCTTACATTTTCTGGTATTATTTTCTGTTCCAAATAGTACATTTTGGCAAATACTTATTCAAATAGCGGTCCTTCCAGTGTTTCCTTCAGTAGGCAAAGTTGAGAATCTAAGATCGATGAAAAGTTGTGTAGAGATTCACAGGGCTATTAAGTTTACTCCATAGTATTCAAATCCATCTATCTATGAAATTTTGTCCCAATTAATTTTAAAAAAAATTATTATTTTCTAGCTTATTTCTTCTATTTTACTTCAGAAGTGGAGTTGTAGTCTTGTTCCATTTACATTTCTTAGAGTAGTCTCTTTCCCCCTACAAACTTTTATATTATATACTTTATATTACATGGAAGGATTGGTTCTGAATGAGCCAATCACTGTAAAATGTGAATAAATTAAGTTTGATCCCTCTAGTGAGAATCATCTAGACTGATGCATTTCAATTTACATTAAAATATAATATATTTAAAGATTGTTTATAAAAAATTTAGAAGACTTATAAATTGATTTTGCTGTTTATTTTTAATTATTGTTTAACAATACCAATATAATAAAGTGTTAAATATTTTTATGCTTGCCAATCATATTTTAATACTAATAAAATAACATTTGAAATAGCTGCTACTGGAACAATGTGATAAAATGTTTATGGGATTTATATCCACTCTATCAGACTTTCCAGTGTCTCACAAACAGTCAAGACCATCATCACTTTTTAAGATCTTTCTTAGTGAGCTATTGCTTAGTGGGAAAATTATAATCCACAAGCATTTCACTCTATAACTAGTCTCTACACATTGATGTTCAATATCTTAACCAATTATTACCAATTAAAATTTAAAATTTTATACATTTATCCACTGGATAAAACCTACTATCTTTGAGCCAAAACATATGGTTACAATATATAATAAAAAAAATGGAAGCAAAATGAAGAATATAAAATCTTCATGCTCTCATACCAAGATATTTAAGATTGGCCTATATAATTTAATTTAAACAGGCAAAACTCTCTATACATATTGCCACTCAGTGCAAACCAGAGTAATCAATGAATGCCAGAAGGCTTGTGCATAAAATCCCCATCTAGTGCCTATTCATTCAATATCCCCAGACTAGTTTCTGGCTTGTGGCCTTCATCAGTTAGAAGCCTTGGATCTGAGAGCACTGCACCTAGATCTTAGGATCTAATGCAACCCTCCAGCAGTCACCTTTTATCTCTACTTAACGATATTCATTGATTACTCTGGCTTGCATTGAGTGGCAATATGTATAACGAGTTTTGCCTCTTTTAATAACAGTTAAGAGCAATCATAAGAAATGGTGATCATGGAATGTTTATTGGGATAATTTAATTTAGATATAAAGATAACATGACTGTTTTTAACTTTTCAAAGTCTCTATCTAAGAGTTTCTTCACATTAAACAAAAAAAATTAATATAATAAGTATTAATAATCCAGAATAAACATATTATTTTTTTATATTATTTATTATAAATACTAACTAACAAAAATATTAATTTTATATAAAATATTTTAATATTAGTGTGTGTAATTTTATTCATTTATTTACTAAAGTATGCACACACACAGACATCATATATTGACTAGGTTGTTTATACATTTTAACCTTCATATGGCCTCCCAGTTACAATATATATCATATATTTTTTAGTATGGTTTACATATGACAGACTTATGAAAGTAGGAAGCTGTCTGTAAAAAATAATGTTTTTAATTGTTTTTTTTTTCATTCTTTTGTAAATTTTTTTATCAAGGATCTTATACATTGCATAAAATTGTTATACAGAAAGGTTTAATAGTATTTTCATATAAGTTTATGTATTAGTAGCATTGAAATTTATTTAATTCCATAAAAAAATTAAAATGCTTTCTGCATTCATTATTTTGTTGTAAAAAAAAAAAAAAAAAAATTAAAAATAAAAACTTGTAGATTTAAAAATGCTCATATTTGCTAAATAATTTATTTAAAAAAAAAATTGTTACAATTGTATTATGAACTGAATTTAAACTTTTAAGTTAATTCTGTTTTTCTAATAATTATATCTGAAAAAAAAAATCTGAATTTCTATTATATTGTCAATATTTTCTTTTCTATAATGCTTAATATTCTCTTACTAGCAATTTATGAATTACCTAACAGTCCCATCTGATGAGGCAGATATTAATTCTTCATCATTTTTCGACCAACACAAATCATAGATAATGCCAAAATGGCCCATAAAATTTCCACGCAAATGTCCAGATGGAATCTAAAAGAAAAAAAAAGATTAATTTTCTATAAAAACTTTAAGCAATGTGAAAAAAATAGGATTTCAATGAAAAAAAAAAAAATCAAACTTATCTACAAACTTTTACAAAATCCAGAATATTAATAATTTTTTTATTTTTAAAAAAATCAATAATAATAACAAATTAACAATATAAAACAAAACAAAAAGATGCTAATATGACTCAGAAATAAATTATAAACATTTATTTTTTGCACAATACATGATTAAAATAATATAGTAGTAAAATCTTCAATAAGAATTAAAAATGAAACTAAAAAAAAAAGGCTAAAAAAAATTATATCTGTCTACTATTACTATTACCTAGGTTCAAGTCTGGGTTAGATAAATTTGAAAATTTTTTCTATTTTAATAAAGCCTAGGTTTATTCTTTCAGTTAGCAAGTCTATAGCCTTTCCAGAAAAACATTCAATATCCCTAATCAGGACATACTGTTCTGCAGTGAGCTATCTAGTAGCTCAAGAAATCATGCAACATTTGACTCTCAAGACCATAGAGATATATCAAGCGTTGTTAGCTGAGAAGTCATTGCAACTGCCTTGCAAGCAAGTAGTGGTTGCAGACGGTTGTGGGCTCACGTCCCGGCCGGGGCTATGACATATGAGAAAAAAAAAAAAGACCATAGAGATATTTGTTGATAAATGTAGGTGATTTTTAAATAAAATGATGATTTTGTGCAATGGTCTTAGAAAGGTATCATGAACTCACAATGGCTCCATTCAAATGTCCAAAAATATTTTATTTTTTTTTACTTTATTCAGCTGAGATTTGATTCAGAAATCTTTATTTCTTAAGTCTGCCATTATTCTAATTGTGAAAAATTCATTAGCTAACTCAGAAATTATAAAGAGCATTTATTAACAGATAATTTGGAAATATTACAAGCTTACATAAATCATCAGATAACTCAAAATTGCAAAGATTTTCAAAACTATTCCGTGGCAACAAAAAATAATATTAATAAAAGATTATGGAAAAAAATTTGCGAAAATCTATCCATATGAATATTAGATTTTAAAAATAAAAGTAGGTGGCTCAATATTACAAAGTACAGAAAATATTGTGTCTAGAAGTTCTGGATTTATTATCATATGGAAACTGATATTCTAAAAAAAACATGCAATAATTTGTGAAAAAAAACTAAAACATAACAAAAATTTGAAAAGTTGAAAGATGTTATTAATCAAATAGTACAAAAACTGAATGTATAGACAAAACTTTGTTGAGAATAATAATAATGTTTTAGTTTAAAAAAGAAAAACAATTTGTGCTCTAATCAGCTCGATTTTTTTAAATTACAACCCTTTGCTGTTTTAAAAGTAAAAAAGTAAACAAAGCTGTTTTTTATTGTATAACTTTAATTTTTCTCTTTTTTTTTGTCTGTCTGGCTGAGAAATGTTATAATTCAATTTTTGCTCACTTCAAATTTCTGATCTAGTTGAAACTTCATATACGTACAGTACCAGTTCAGACTCCTTTTAGAAATAAGTAAGTTCTGATCATACAAATTTTCTGGTTGTATACTAAAATAGATATATAAAAGAGAAAAAAAGAAAATATGAGCAAAAGTATTAATTAATTATTATTTTTTTTTTTATAAAAGTCTCAAACCATTTCTTTCTTTCATTCCTTGGTCAGACTAGCCAAGAGATGTATTTTTTTTTAAAAACCAATTTGTAATAATAGATAAAGATACCTAGATTTATTACATGTAATCTTAAATAGTGTTGGTATTAAAAACACTCTGATAGATGCCAGTTTTTAAAGACAGTTTTCTTGTTTTAAGAAGCTCAACCAGCAAAAACTCTGTTTAACAGCATTTCAGAAAATTAAGCTAATTAGAACTATGAATTATTAATGCAACTAATATGGAAAACTGTGCTATGGTTGAAAATCTCACTATGTTGGGTAAAACATTTTATTAGTACACTGGTTGACTAAATCTTGAATTATGTAACCTCCTGCCAATGCCAATTTTAAAAGTATGTCATTTCTGCATTGATGAACTAGAACAAGAAATACCTGTGCATTTTGCATGATTTTTGTCAGCCTACAAGATAAATGCATAATCCAGTCATAATATCATTCTATCTGGAGAAGGAATCAAGAAAATTACAACAAATGAAGTCTTGAACTTTCCCGATAGTGACTGTTCTATAAATTAATGCTGTTTTTCAAAAGAGTTTGAATCTATATTTTTAATCAATTAAAGAAGAAAACAAGAATTCTGATGATATGGTAAGATCAATTTTTATTTAGAATAATAGGTCTTTAGAAAAAAAATAATTATAGCAAAATTAAAATTAATTTTCCCTAAATATTCTTCTTCCCTTTAAATATGTATTAAAAAAATTTTTTTTAGCATAATTTTTTTTTTTGAACACTAAATCAAATAAAATTTATAATTAACTTCTTATTCAATTATTAGGATTTAATATTTATTATAACTTATATATATCTATTTATTTATTATAACTTGTATATATCTGTTTATTAATTATAACTTGTATATATCTATTTATTGATTGATTTATGTTTTTGCCAATCTTTATTTGAATAATTAAAGTTATAATTGAATAATAATAATTATATGATTGTTTTATATTTGGATATAAGCATAACAAAATTCATAAATCAAATTCAATCTAATTAAATGAATTTTCTCTGATGTGAATATATATCTATCTCAGTGTAATGTGTATATACATTTTTTTATATGCGGGTTTCATCCTTAAATATCATATAATGAGTGTAAATACTGTAAATGTGTAAATTATTTATTTATTTTTATTATATTCATACACACACATTGTGATGCACTGCTATGTTTACTTTTTCTGAATTAGCAGTATAAATGTTTCTTGTTTATGAATATGCCTTAATCTGCAGTATGACAGATATTATAAATAAATAAACAACATTTACAGTGTTAAGAAATAGAATCTCTCTATATTTATTTCATGGGAATGATGGCCAGGAAACATATTTGGATACTTAGTCTAATCATTATTAATTAGGATATTCAGTCTAAACATAGACAATGTGGTTATTCCTAATACCCATTAACTCCAGGGTTTGAATTATTGTACATTCTAATGTAAAATTGTATAAATCTAAAAAAAAAGAATAAAAACATAAGCCTGTTTCATTTATTGCCCTTAAACATGAGACTTCGATAAATTTGCCTTGATAAAATTTTAAGCCACTAAACATCACATGATCACCATTCTTTATGTTTACACAAGTTGATAACAGAGTCAAAACTCTCCATACAGTAGCACCACTCAGTGTAAGCCAGAGTAATCAATGCATGCAGAAAGATTTGTGCATAAAATCCTTATTTAGTGCTACTCATACAATATCCCCAGACTAGTTTTTAGCTTGTGGTTTTCACCAGTGAGAAAACTTGGATCTGAGAGTAATGCACTTAGATCTTAGGATCTAATGCAACCTCCAGCAGCTATCCCTTACTTTTTTAGTTAACTACATAGCTTTGAGTTCAAAAACAAAACACAATATTTTTTTCAATTCAAGCTCATTTACTTGTTCAGTCATATAGATCTAAAGTCAGTTTAGCATCTATACATTTTGGTCTTTGGTTCTTTAATAACTCCAGTCACCATAATCCTATTAAGAAGAATTGGTACTAAACCGCTAAACATCACATGATAACCATTCTTTATGCTTACACAAGCTGATAATACAAAAATGCCACTCAATGCCAGAAGGCTTGTGCATAAAATCCCCATCTAGTGCTTACTCATCCAATATCCCCAGACTAGGCTGCTGGGGGGTTGCATTAAATCCCTAAGATCTAGGTGCAGTGCTCTCAGATCCAAGGCTCCTCACTGATGAAAGCTACAAGCTAGAAACTAGTCTGGGGATATTGGATGAGTAAGTAGTAGATGGGGATTTTATGCACAAATCTTTTTGCATCCATTGATTACTCTGGCTTGCACTGAGTGGCACTACTGTATGGAAAGTTTTGAGTTTATATTATCAACGTGTGTGAGCACAAAGAATAATAATCATGTAATGTTTAGTGGTTTAATACCAACCCTGCCCAATAGAATTTATAATGACAGTGATTATTAAAAAAACAAAGACATCAAAATTTATAGATGCTAAACTGAGTTCAGATCTATATGCCTAAACAAGCAAATGAATTTAAATTGAAAACATTATTGTGTTTTCATTTTGGATTCAAAGCTGAGTAGTTAACTAAAAAAGTAAAAGGCAACTGCTGGAAGGTTTGCATTAGATCCTAAGATCTCGATCAGTGATCTCAGATCAAGGCTTCCCAGTGATGGACGTCACAAACTAGAAACTAGTCTGGAGATATTGGATGAATAGGAACTAGATATGGATTTTATGCACAAACCTTTCTGCATCCATTGATTACTCTGGTTTGCACTAAGTAGCATTACTGTATGGAGAGTTTTGCATTTGTGTTGATAAAAGTTTGAGGGATACATTAATTTTTTCAATATATATTACCAATGATATACATTTTTTTAGTTTGAAAACAACTACAGCAAAAAAAAAAAAAAAAATGAAAAATTTAAATTTTTAACTTTTATATGGGATTTTCTTATACATTAAAAAAAAAAAAAAATTAACAAATACTTTCACTCACATATGTGTACTAAAAACAAAAAGCACTAAGAAGTGAAAATAAATTTTCTTTAGCATTCTGAGTATTTTTGATATTATGCAATCAAAATAAACCATCATATTCTTAGATTATTTCTGAACATGATTGTTACACACTTTTATATTGTCACGTAAAAACAAAAATGCTGTAAAAGTTAAAGAAAATTTATTTATTGTTTTTTAGTGCACTTACTGAATAAAGAAAGATATTTTGTTAATTTTTTTAATATTTTCATTCTAACTGAAATATGATAACTAAAAAAAATTATTATATTCTACTGATTAATACTGATCAATATTTGTGATTTTCATTTCACATATTTAGGTTTAAAGTATTAATTACATAGTTTAATTAAGTTCTTACTTCATATACAATAATAGAAAAGCCATCTTTGTCTCGGCATCCACAGGCAAGATTTCTAGAAAAAAAAATAAAAGAAATTTTTTATACACCCAATAATATATTGACAAAAAAATAATTTGAATAAATTTAATAGATTAATCAAATATACATTTTTAGAAAAAAGAATCTATAAATGGAATTTAATTACTTAATAATCACATTAAAACTTATGCAATCATTTACCTTTAATAGACTGTTGTCAAGCTAAAATACTATATTATAGATTTGATTATATAAGTTAGATTTCTTAAGTGCATCAAGTATTTCACTAGAATTAATAATTAAAATTAAGCTCATTTTTAAAAAAATAAAATGATTAATTTAATTGGAAAAACCAGAGAAAGTATTTTGATTTGAAAATAGTAACAGGAGAAAGGCCTGTAAAAATGAAAATAAATTTTCATGATCTTGATAGAGTCAAGCAAGATAAGAAAATGATCAAGGACAAATGCTAAGACTAGGCTAAAATATATACTTATAATACAGTTAAAGTTACACATAGTTAGATTACAATTAAAGTTTCTAGTCAAAACAAATTCGTTCCAAGAAAATAATGATTAAAAATACTGATTATAGGAATATTTAGTGTTTGTATTAAGATAAAGCTGTTGATAATTGTAAAGTTAATGAAAATAAAGATAAAAAAACAAAACACAAATATATGTTATATTTGCTACTAGCTATTATTCCAAACTAAATTTTGAAGACAATAAAAATAGGCAACAGTAGGAATGAAAAGAAAATTACGGTATATTTATGATGCAATTAAAAGAACACACTATAAATGAAAAAAAAATCTAGGTCATTACAAATACATATAAATTTGAACTCATAAATCTCAGTCGGCTCTTATAGTTCTCAAATAAAGCATAGCAGTGAGTGAAATAGTGTAACAATAGAAAAACAATAGGCCATGTTTGTAAGTGAATGTAAAATCTTAATCTTAATGTATGTAATAAAAAAGATGACAAATAATATACGTAATAAATACTAAATGGTTGTACTAATATATTATAACAGGGCTGAGTTCAAACCCTGTTCTAAGTCAGAGGGTAATACTACCGAGCATACATATCTAATTAGATCAAGTGTAATATTAAGTAAATTGTTATTTTTCTTTTTCGTTGTGGTCTTGTACGCGAGCGCATATATATATATTTAAGTAAGTAAATAAAAAACAGATTGAAATATAAGTGGGACGGGGGATTATATGGTTTGTGCTCTGATATTTATTTATACGCGTGTTTATATTGCTGCATGAGTAAGTAAATGTAATAATTTCGTAAAAAAGGAATAAAGTTATTTTAATTTAAAAAGAAATATTCCACGATGGTCGACTAAAGGAAGAATGTTACAAATTATAAAAAAAATAATTAATTGCAAAGAAAGGACCCGAAAAGTTGCAGATCTCTATCTTGAGACAAAGACATTTTAATTAATAAAATAAAATGTTACCATGCGGATGGTAACAAAATCAAACATAACAGAGGCCATAGTGTCCGAATCTTATATATATTTTCACAAAATCAACATCCTTTCAAGACCAGCTGAAGAAGCCTGGTTTTCATTTATAGGCATCCTACAGACAATATTAAAACACCACACCATGAAAGTCAAAGGCCCTAATGGCCTCTTCAGAGATCTTCTACAAATAGAGAATCAGCTTCAGATGCTCCAAAGTCAACCTATCAAAACACAAGATATATATAGTCTTAAAAACCTATACCAATCAAGACAAAAATCCCTGGCGGAATACCTATCCATTAGGAGAGCCAAATGTTATTTATCACAACATCACTGGACAAAAGGCTACTTGAGATGGGCACTTGGAGGGAAAAATAACAAAACCACTACCACATCCATCATTGCAGATGGGAAAACCTTACTGGGAACACCTATGATGAACACAATAAAAGAACACTTCCGGAAAAGAATGCAAACCGCAATCTTCAATGGCACACAATCCTGGTCTGAAGTTGATCCACAGGCAATACATGGGATCACAGAAAACCTACTCCAACAGAAAATATCTTCCCTTCCAGATGGTGTACATCCTGGATTACATGGGATTCCCAGATTCCTAATCCTACACTTCAATCAATTTGCAATTCCCATAATGAAGAAGATGGTGGATTACCTAGCAACTGGTAATAGAGTGATACCTAACCTTTACCCAGTGGCGCTAGTTCCATTTATTAAAAAAAAAAAATCAGGTTATGGATCTCTCAAACATCAGACCTATTTCTATGACACCTCTGCTAATTAAAATTGTAGAGTCTGTGATCAAAGACCTCATCCAACCAAATGTCTTAAAGCACATATCTAACAACCAATATGCCAAGAAGGGATCCTCTACTGCACATGCAATGGGCAACATAATCTCCATCATTGACTATGTCAAAATCCACCGGAAGTCAGGGCCAATAGCTATTCAACTGGACATTGCTACAGCCTTTGACTCGGTACATATAGATATACTCTTAAATATTTTGGCCGAGTATGATGTTCCTGCAACTGCTGTCCAGATCATAAGCAACTTACTATACAACAGGGAAATTTTTATCACTATGGATGGTAATATCACCTCCGGATTTAAACCGACGCAAGCTATCCCTCAGGGTTCCCCCCTCAGTGCCCTATGCTTCATCGCATATATAAATCCTCTCCTGATGGATTTGGAAAAAAATCTGCCAGGTCTTTTTATACCCAATTTAAGCAGAGAATTCAACACGTTTGCCTACATGGATGATGTAATGATCATCCTACCATCAAGAAAACATATTCCTTTGCTACAAACAATATTAAGCCGCTATACTGAGAAATACAGGCTGCAATTCAACCCCAGCAAGTCTGCCTCCTGGCAAATTGTTTCAGGAAGGAAAATTAACATCCTTTTCTCTGCCAAGCCACAGAGATATCTTGGATTTTCCATATTCAAATCTACCACAGCAATGACCAAAGAGATTCAGGATAACATCCTAGAAACAACAAACAAATTCATCATCCTTGTCACAAGTCTACCTTTCCCTCCCTGGCAAGGTAGCACTAATTAACATGAATGTGATGCCAAAAATAGCATACTTTCTTCCATTTATCAAATGCAACAAAAGCTTCATAAATAAAATAAATGGCTTGTGCTCAAGGCTTTTCTGGAAAGGAAAAACAGTCACGATCAGCCTCAAAGGCACTCAGCGACCAAGAAAGCTAAATGGTCTTGCTCTCCACTCCATTCAAGCATTGATTTACCAAAAAACCCACAATGTCATACACAATTTGATAGCATCATATGGTTTTAACACAATTCTCCAAAAAACTTTCCTTCAAAAGGTAACACCCACTGACCGACCCCCACCAGACAGACAAACATGGATCACTAGAAACACAAGCTTTATCAAACAGCACTGCCCAATAAATGACTCCACATTCAATTCTAAAATATCATTATGGCAAGCATACACAATCCTCCATCCAATCTTACATCCTATAATCAACACATTTTATTACAATAATCAGAAACTGGTATCCAACTTTAAAAGATGGAGTCTAGAGGCTAAATACCTAGACTTCCTCATTAAATACAACATTAATGGACTACCTACTAATCACTTCCTCTTTTACAAACGTGGTCATAACATAGACCCTACTTGCAGCATTTGCATGAACGGCGATGAGACATTGGAACACCTTTTCTCACAATGTATGGGATTCAGAGTGATCCGAGAAATCATACTCTCCAACACCAAGATAGATTTCCAACTGATCTCATCTCTGAAAGATAGTATCAATACTAAAACCTATCCAATAATACGTCTCTCGGTGTTTTTGAACTATGCCATATGGGTTACACGTTGTAAACTAATCATGGAACACCCACAACCTAATATAAAACAGGTTTTTTCCAAAACAATGATTAAAATCCAGAAGAGAGACCAACTCCTGGCATCGTCGAAAACATTTGAAGACACTTGGACATTATACAATATGCCAAACTAACAACAAGGCAAAAGGGGGGGGGGCTAACAATCAGATAACAAATATGTGAAAGATCTAATGTTCACACCATATTGGGCAACATAGACTCATCAGAACCCAAATGGAAATAACAAGATAGTTAGAACAACAATGTAAACCCCAATTGTATGATTACACATCACTGTATACATTAGAAATAATAAATTATTATTGAAACTAAAATAAAATGTTAAAAATAAGAGACAATGAACGGTCGAGTGTAGATTGCAAGGTAAATTGGAAAAATTCCTAAGCATAGATAAAAGAAACAAAGAAAAGTTATTAAAAAGATTTTTGTTTCGCAAACCACGTGGTTTAATGAAAGAAGAAAGAACAATAGTATAATTAATTAGAGTCGAGAAAGCTGAACTTAGAGGACTTCTAGAGCTGTGACTGCCACGAGCAGGATCGTAGAAAAAAGTTAGTAAAAAAAAAAGTTTAAAATCGAAAAATCATGAACAGGCTGGGGTAGAAGAACAGAACGGGCCAGACTATGCCATCCATCCTGCGGAGATACTACCGTCACTGTCAATGTAGGAGCGAAGCCCTTCTTAAAGCCATGAAAAGAACAGCATTCACCGGACACCATTGATTGCCTTATGGAAATTGACCAAAGAAAGAAATCCTTTAATCGTATAGCAGCACGAAGCCAGTGGAAAATTGCTAATAATCTACACCCGGGTGAGATAAACGAGATAAACCAAACATTTTCGTAAGTGATAATAACTATTTTGAAATGAAAGCACGTCCTATTAAATAATGCGTAAAAGGGTTAAAGTAAATGAAGAAAATGTTGAAATAATGCCCTGTATAAATATACGCCTTAATAGACAATGCCTGATTGAAATTGTTTTCAAGCTATGATCTGTATTTTTGTGTATTGCATTTATAAACTTGTGCGAGTGTATTTACATGCGGGTTATTTAATTATAGGGCACAAACCAATATCCAATTATGGGATTCTATGGGTTTTGTTTCATTATTTGTTTTATATTAATAAATATTAATTAGTATTATAAATTTAATTGTGTGGGTTAGTATTAATTTCTTAGAATAATATTAAAAAGCAAAAAGTAGGAAAGCAAACGAATCGTTCATGCGCTACATGCGCATTTTTATATGTTCCCTCCACCTTTTCCCCACGGTCATCGACTACTACCCCTGAGTGAGCTAGCCAGAGGTACAAGCTCTAACCACCAGAAATAGATACTCATCCTCTCCCAGCATAATTCTTATTTATTCGTAGGTAAGATTGGCGCTTGAGGTCATTATTGATGCTCATAAATATGCTGGGCGAGTAATTAGAGGGCATCGCAAAACCAACCACACATATATGTGTTCATATTATAAATTTTTGTTAAATAAAAGAGCAAAACTTAAGGTTTAAAATACGTAATAAACGTATACCACATATATACGTGTTTACGCCGGAATAAACCGTTACAATATATATACATCCAATACCATTAATAATAGCATAAGTTAAATATAAAAAGAGATAAACAAATGATATTGTTACTTATTGAAAAGAGTAAAAAGTGCCTACAGTTATAAAATAGAAGACTTTGAATTATATAATTACACAGTGTAATAAATATAAAACAATAAGGTTGTCTTGGATTCAAAACATTAAGTATCACACACACACATATAATCATTAAAATCAGTAAACATTTAGACAATATCAATAACAATCAACAATGTCCAATATATTTATGTAGATACTTAAGATTGCAACTTAACTGCAGAGACTGAAATTATTGATACAAAGAAGATTAAATAAACCTCCTTAAACAGGTAAATATCTGTTCTGAATGCAAACTAATAAAGAGTCAATTATAATATTAACTACAATTATAATTTTCTAATTGCATCCAATATATATAACTATACACAATACCTTGGATTCAAACATTAAGATGTTTTTGAATTTCAGGTTTTTAATTTAAGACTAAAATAAAAAGCATTTCCTGAATATTATTTATTGATTAAATCCAAACACTTTACTGAGAAGTCATAAACTATTAACTAAACTAAGAATGTGGATATGTTAACTATAAGCAAAGGCACTTAGGTGATGTTTGTAAGATTTTTTTCTCTTTTCATCATGCTCAGACTCTTAAACTTATTCTTTTAAGTTATCTCCCTTTAAGACATGATAAATAATTCAGAGAAAAATACTTTACAGGTGAGAAAAAGGATTTATGATATTTTATCAAATGATAAACTATCACATATTTTATCTGTTCAATATATTACACCACATTTCCACACATGGACATATCATCATATGCACTTTTAATCACAGTCCAAATTATAACATGGACTTCACCACTGTTCAAAATTATTAATTTAAAAATGCTTTATATATGTAATTGATATTTTTTTCACATTTTATAAATAAAGATTACAAAACATTTCAATTTGAAATTAGCTTGTTCTTGTTTGATTTTCTTAATTTCAAACTAAAAATTACTGGTTGTAAGTGCTTTTTTTCATTTCCTTTTTTTAAATTATGATTAAAAAGTACATAAAATAATCTAGAAACATGCAAAAAAAAAGTATAGGGAACTCAAATCTTATAATAGAAAGATAGTTTCTCTTCACCTACTGCTCATGGTTTAATATTTCAAAAGCTTCATTTTTATTTCAGTTGCTTTTACAGAGTTTCAATTTATATTATTTATTTGGCCAAAAAAAACATCACTTATTAATTATAAAAAAAATTAAATAAATGTTCCTTATTATTCCATAACAATTTTGAAATGTGATGAAATACTGTGCAATATAGTGAATATGTTAAAACAGTATATAATGATGTGTCATGTGATGAAATGTCAGAACAGAAAAAAAGATTATAATTTCAATATTTGACAGAGAAAAAAAATTTCATTCATTAAAGAGAGAAATTTATTTTGCAATGTCTATGAAAAAACTCAATCTATTAATAGAATACTTGAAGAATTAGAATTCTTAGAATAATGGTAGATCACCTAAAAGTTGCAAATGTCAGCATCACTTCTATTAATGGATTGAATCCTTCAATTATTTGTACTGATGAGGCTTAAGAGAAATCTAGGAGACATCTACTGAATATGTTCCCCCTCCCCCCAAAAAATATCCCACTAACCATCCCACATAATTTAACTGAATATTGAATTACTAAAGAAAACAACACAATTCTTTCTTTTTTTAATTTCTCTAATAAATATTCATTTCTTATCTCACTATTCTTAAAAATTTTATATTTTATGAATCTTATCTATCCAACTTCTCTTATTCCTACTTCTTCCCATTCAATCAAGTTTTGGTACCATATAAAGATACACTCCAAAACGAACAAAAACATTTAAGTGTTTAACTTCTTAAGTCAAATTTTAATGGTCTAAAACAAAAATCTTTCAATTATTTATAGAATGTTCATGATTATTGTTTCATCTATTGAGACAACAAAAACTATTATATATTTTATATGCCTGATCTCTTCATGCTTATCACTTACTGCTTTTTAAAGTATTTATGTTGCTATCATTGATGCTGTTAAGTCAGCATAAAAACTTTTTTTTGTTCTATTGAACATTTTTGATGTTATTGGTTTTTTAGTGAATCTGATCATATTACACAAGCAATTTTGTAGTTTTGATTTCAATAGATGTTTTGGATTTAATATGGTTCAAGACATGTCTTAAATTTTACTTTCTATGACAATCTAAGAGCTTATAAATATCACAGTTCTAAACATCTATTTCTTTTCAGTTTTTTCCATGTCCAGTTTAGTTATATGAAAATAATACTAGTGACTATTTTGCCTTTTCATTATTCTTTAAAGACCAACCATTTTATACCCTTCTCATTATATTCTTAGAAATCAGTGGCAGAAAGTAATAAAAACATAAGTTGTTATTTTTGCTATTGATTATAACTTGAATTGTTAAATCACCAAATTCAGATTCCTTCTAATTATTGATTCTATTTATAAGTAAAAAGAGATAATTTTTTCTGATTCAAATTCAATTTGTATCTCCTCATATAGTTCTATCCTTCACATTTTGGTTAATGTATAATAATTTTATTATTTTAATTACATACAATGAAATTCAAATGTTTCAGAAATTTGGCTATCAACAACACAATCAAAAATCATAATGTAATAGAAGAGTCTCACAAAATAACTTTTCAAAACTTTAGGATTTTCATCATGATCTAAAAAATATTTGCTATGTCAGCTGGCTAACTCTATCTTTCTAAAAATTAGCCAATGTGAGAAGTAATTTGTTATCTATAAATTTTTTCATTCATTTTGTATAATATTATGGCTATTACACAATAGATGAAACAAATTGGAGGAATCTCTTCTACTTCTTAATTATTATCACCCCCTCTTTTGATTAACTATTTGTTTATTTTTCTATGTCTTTAGAATTAAAATTAGAGGCTGACAAGAATGCTTTTCAGATTCTTTCCTGAAATTCTTTATCAACATAATGCCAATACTTCTTTTTTTGATGTTAGATTTCATTTAAAGATGACTCTCACAGAAAAGTGGTTAAAACATCCAATTACCAAGCTTTTGACCTAAAATTTGAATCTATACAAGTGATATATTAGATGTTAGAATATTTCCACCATCATCATTAAATGTTGAATGTATAGAAAATTTTCAATTTTATTTAAACTTTTCAAATACAAATAGACAACACAGGTTAGTAATTACACAACATTTTGAGTACTATTCTCCACTTTTCTTCAGGTATTGCTGGCCTGACCAGTGACAATATTAGCAAAGGAGTCAAACTTACACTTTTAGATTCTTGAATTGACTTTAATTATTTCAAGCAAATAAATGAGTATTTATATATTCTTAGCTAAGTAAAGATTCCCCATTAATTTATGCTGATCAGAATAAAAAATATGCCTGTAATCTGACATGACCTTCATTACTGATAGGAACATATCATAGTCCTGCAAGCATTGAATTCATAATTAGCAGTACAATTTTTATTTAGTAAAAATATTACCTAACTTTAGATAATAAATTGTAATGGGTCACTATATCCAAGCCCCTTTTGGATGTGTAAATAATAGCAAACACTATATAGTGAATGAATAATATATTGCTTACTCCAGTTGTAAAAAAAAAAGTTTAAATTTTTCATTTTTTATTAAATATTCAAAATAAACAATTTTTTTGGGAAGGAAAGCAATTGAATGTTCCACAAAAATAAAATTAAAATAGAAATAATTTGATATTTACTATCTATATTTATTGATGGTGCCAATTCTAAAAATTTGGTTTATTTATTTATTTATTTTTACTAAAAATAGCTCTGAATATTAAGAAATAGAAGCTTGCCCCATTACATATCATTTAGTAAATTAATTGTCAAATAAGCAATTTCAGAAAATAATTATGCATAATTTTATTTATTCAGATAATACACAATTATGAAAAATATAGATTGATTCATTTTGTATTAAACTGCTGATTTTAATTTTTAGTTTTACAATATTAAAATTAAAAAATAAATTATTTAGAAATAAAGTAAAATTAAGTTTCAACTGTAATTAAAAGTAAAATAATAATAATAAAAGCTTTGTATATAATTAAAACATTGGAAAATAAGTTTTATGAAAATAAGTAGATAATATTATGTAAATCAAAAATATTTAAAAAAAAATAAAAGGAATTAATTAATATAAAGACCAATAAATTTAAGCTAATTAAATCTTTTAATCATTTTAAACTGTTTATATTCATCCTCATTGGTAAGATACTCTTCACAAAAAAAAAAAGAAGAGTTGGGCAAATATAAACACATTATGAAAAAAAAATTATTCTTTGAGATTTTAACAATGATCTGCTAAAGAGACAATAGTTAAAGCACTGGAAGAATCATCAATGATATCTTTCAGAGAATAAATCAATGTAGGTGGATGATCCAATTAAGAATTCAAACAGGTCACTTCAATCTTTATTATAAATTTTGTTAAGCCTTAAAGGTAATATACAATGTAAAGGTAATATTGAGATATAATATTAAACTTATATATATATTAACTTTTGTTATTACTTTATTGTATACTGAATTCAATTGTTTCTTACTTGCGAGTTTTATAATTTCTCAAAACATTGTGAAATTACTAACCTGTGTTGTTTATTTGTGTGTTGTTACTAACAAATCTCTTTATTAGGTTTATATTTATTTTCAGAAGTTTGTTCACTCTCATTTATTTTAGATATTTCCTCTATGGTATATCTATCAGCAGCAATTAGGGTTTTTTTAATATGCTTAGGCAAATTGGGTCTGATAATTCTTACTATTTGGTGCTCAGATAGAAGAAATGTGGCTAAAGTAACTTCCATTACTAAAGTTGTCTTTCTCTTGAAATGTTTGGTATCTTATATTCTCTTGGTGTTCTTCACTACAGAAGCTTGACATGATAAGGTATTTAAAATCTCCATAAGTCTTAGCTTTATCAAAAAAAAAATGCCATCAATCTTTTGCTGATGAATATAAGTGGTTTTTGGCAACAACTAGTTTTTCTTTTTCATTTAAACGATTTAACCCAAATAATTCTAGTTCTTGTAAATACTCAATAGGGTGTTCATGATACTCTCAATGAAATAATTTAATCTGGATAAATCTCAAAACAATAGAGTTTCTTTGGATATAATCCTCTAGTTCAAATATAGGCTCAAGATAATTTTTCTCATAAAGAGGCTTGTATTCATATTTATGATTGCTAGGATATATTTTGTTAAGATCCACTTTTAAAGTATCAGATACATGTTTATCCCTATCATCGTTCCAGTTACTTTTAAGATGAGTATCTACTTTATCTATAGTTTGAGTATGAACAATTTGTAGCCTATTCATCTTTTGTTTTATTTTCTGAATTTGATTGTTTATATTTATTTGTTCCACTACTTCATCCATATATTTTTTCTGTTCATCTAAGTAGCTGTTTGATTTCCATTTCTTTTTTAAAATGCCAAATTCTTCTGATAAGTTTTGATTACTTTGAGATACCTGTTCAGTGTATCTTTCTGCAATCTTATAGTTCTCCTCCTAATTTTGTAAGAGATTTATAAATCCCCTTTAATTCTGCCTTAGAATCTATATCCTTATTTCTCCTATTGCTCATTTTATGTTATCAAATTCTGTGTTTTTTAAAATTATGTTGTTATTATTGTATTTTTTAATCTAATTATTTAATTATCTTCTTTTAATTAATCAAATGTATACTCAATATTAATTTTAAATTCATCAAAATTCTTATTAGATTTACATTCTACTTCACCTAAGTTATTATTTACACTTTTTAACTGAACTTTCCATTTGTGAATGGATTCATTAAATTTTTCCTTTAGCTTATTACATATAATATCCAAAATTATTTTAGGTGGTCCATAGTTTATTTTAAATTCTTATAAATAACTACTAATTTTTTAAAAATAAGCTTTGGATTTTTTATATTTAGCATCTGAATCAGCTTTTAACTCATCGAAATTGGTTTTGCATGCAGCTATAAACTCATTGAAGTTAGCTTTGGATTCAACTTTAAATTCACCAAAATTAGCTTTAGATTTATCTAACTTATTATTTAAGTCTTTCAACATTTGTATCATGAATTGGGTAAAACTTTGGTCTACAACACTTTCAGACCTTCCTAAAAATTATTATTATTATCTGCACTTAAAAATAAATATTAGTAAAACTTATATTCTAAGTAAGAAAAATAAATAAGGATGTAATAATAAACAATTATAAAGTATATGAGTAAGTAAGCAATAAAATTTTTAATACTAATGTGAATATTACATAAGCATCTACCTACTGGCATCAGTATCTCCTCCTTAACTGTCCTAGAGAAAAATATTTAATATAATGCACTAATAAATTTAATTAGTATTATTACCATTATGGAATGCTCTATCTTTTTAAATATATTTACATTAAATACCTTATATTAAAATTATTAAAATTGCAAGATGATAATAAAATTCATCATTTATTAACTACTATAAAGATTATAAAATAATCATTATCATCATCTTCTCAGGTCACATTAAAATTTTAACCAAATTAAAGAAAGAGAAAAAAATACACATAATAATTTTTTAACACAGCACTACGCTGTTGTACATGCGCTTTGAAGATTTTAACTATAAATGAATGAATACTAACACTCAACCACATGATAAAGTCTAAAGTCTTTTAAGACTTTATCATGTGGTTGAGTGTTAGTATTCATTCATTTATAGTTAAAATCTTCAAAGCGCATGTGCAACAGCGTAATGCTGTGTTAAATATTACAGTTTACAAAAATCGCGCTATAAAAAATGATTTATTTACATAATAATTTTTTATAACATATATTATAAATTAAATTATAACTAATATACTTTTATATTACACTGTCACATCATTTATTCGGGTCAAATACCTTGGATCCATGTGTTAATTGTAATATAATAAAAATGAATGGATGATTGATTAAAATGAGAATCGGCAACCCAATCACCGACCGCTTAACTCTTTCATGCTTAAACCTTTTTAAAAAAACCCATTTGAATTGTTACTTTACGAGACTCTTTATAATAAATAAAAAATTATTTTATGAAAGCATTCTATGGATGAGTATTTATCTCTAATAAAACTAATATCTTAGACTCTACTTTGTTTAAAAAAATAAATAAATCTTATAATTTCATATGTTTGGTTAGCAAATTTATTCTAAGCTATAGTATTACATAAATTCGATTAAAAATTGTCTTGATATTCTAATATTCAAGTATAATAAATAATATTCTTATAATTTTTTAACTCTTTAACATTACAAATTATTATCACTGATATGATTAAATATCAAAAGGCATTTTGTTATATTTAATTCATATCTTGGAAAATAAATATCAAGATAAGAATGGTGTAAGTATATAAAAATGTTGAACAACTTTCTTATGAAACAATATGTTTTTAAATAATGATAATAATTATAAAATCATGTGAACATATAAATTTAATAGATGATGAAATTAACTAATTAATGACAAAAATCAGATGATTAACAAAAATAAGTAATTTATTAACAATAAATTAATAATAAATATTTAAATGAATGCAATAACAATAACAAGTTCTCTGCAATTACCATCAACATTTTTAGGATGTTTTAATTAAGAAAATACTTTATTGCTTTATTACTAATTGTGTGGTGTATCTTGACAAGATGTAAAACAGAACACTTCATTTGAGAAAAGTTGTTAAACACTATTTAAAAGATTTAATTATAAATAATCAATAAGACAATGAATGTTTTACAGCATCTTTAATTAAATAATAAAAACTGTTTCGTCTTGGTATTCGACTTATAAATTTAGATACTTCATAAATAAGCAAAATATTAACCCAACTTATTATTCTTGAAATATAATTTTAATTAACTTAATCCCAAGATAAACTGGTGGAATTCCATAAGACTTATCAAGCACACTTTATAAATAATAGAAAAAAATATAGTGCAGGAGTTTCACTCAACTGAACAATAATTTATACTAATACATGCTAAAGTATAATTAAATATACAATATAATCTTTATAAATTCTTGAGAGTACCTATATGGGTAAATAAGAAGGTAATATCTATAAAATATCTCAACTATATGTTTATATTTTAATTAGAAAACATCAGATTAAATCAACAGACCAATATAACATATAAAATGTCAACTATTATGACTTAACCATAAATAATTATTAATTATCTTTAAACATTAATAACTGATCTCCAAAGTACAAAGAATCAATAACACACATTTATACTAAGTAGTAATCATAAAATAAATATCATCTGTTTTTCTTATATTATAATTTCTTTCATGTGAGAACTTTCACTGATCAAGATAAATATAAATAATATAACTTAAGATATTTGAGAAATATAATACATTTCTCATAATTTACAATTAACTCAAAGTCTTTTAAAAATGTTTAGAATATTTATTCTGGCATATTCTTTTAAAATATTTAAAAGTGATAAAATTCTTTTGATGTTTTAGATTATAAAAACCTAATAAATAGAAGACACAATTTAATCCCTATAATGAGTAATTGGAAACAAAGTTATATGGGTGAATTTAAATTATTCCAAAATCACAATAAGTAATTTTATCTTCTAGGTGTGGAATGTAACTATTAATATCTGAAAGATGACATTCATAAATTTTAGTTTTTCTTAAAATATTTATGAAGACGCAATCCATTAGTTAAAATTTCATTTTTAACAACAATTATCCAAAGTAAATGTGTTTATCCATGTGAAGATGAAAGTCAGTAATTAAATTTTACATTTAATGATGATTATAACATATATGTGTTTCTCCAGGTGAAGAGAGAATTATTAGTTAAAATTCATATTTAAAATGATGAATATTCTATAGTTAAGTAGTTGTCCAGATGAAGACAAAATTTAGTAGTTAAAATTTGTATTTAACAAATAATTGTTCAATATATTAATGTTGATTCAGTAAATTTTATCAAACAAACTTTTTGGAGATAAGTGAATAACAGTAGCATTCCCATATGATTTAAAATTTTCAGATTTTTATAGTTTCATTCCTTTTTTAAAATGCATTACAAGATGATAAAACATAGATAGATGTTTAATTCTCCAAGTCAATTTTAAGGCACAATTGCTATTAAGGCAAATGTTTATTAGGTTTTCTTACACATGGTTGATGAAGTGCAAGATGCCAGTATGGCTAATTTTAAATTTAAATAAAATACATTGTACTTGTAATCAGTTAATAAGAAAACCTAAACAATTCTTAACATATGATTCTACTTATAGGTTTGCATCACATAATCAATGAGATCATTATCTTTTTCAAAATTCTCCTTTCTTTTAACTTTTTATGAAAAAGTTTTACCATAGTTGCTAGGAGATAAGTCAGCAGATATATATTGAATTTTAAAATTTTATAGCACCAATTTTGTAATGAAAATATTTTAAACTTCTAAAATAAAATATTTAAAATATTAATTAATAAAATTAAATTATATATTACCATTTTACAAATGAATATTCATATTGCAAATATACTTTATTCAGAATTAGGTTCTCACTATATTTAATATTCTATTACCAATAATAATAATACCTTTACTTAAATAATTTAAAGCTAACATTGTATCTAAGAATTAGAATCATTCATGCATACACACCCATTTAAATATAATGTTAAAACTTTTTACCATTATTCAGTGTAATTTTAAATCATGTATGTACAATAGTAAAGTTATTCCTATACAAATACTATTCTTAAATAATTATTATTAGTGTTACATCTTTTTATTTTATAAGTAATTCTTTTAAAATTAAGGTGATATGCAAGAATGTTTTATACTTAAGCATAAATCACGATAAAAAAAATTTTTAATATACATATTCGAAAATGATGTATTTGTAAAATTCATCTGGGCAGACATCTTGTCTAAGTTTAATAATTTGCTTTATAAGGCAAAATTATCAACAATTTAATATCACTTGTATATTATTGTGCATAATCATAACAATAATAATAGTAATATTCAACATTATTTGTGATATTGATAAGCCAATAAATTTTTTTTAGAAAGTCTGCTTCTAACCATTAATTTGAACACATTAAATAATATAGCAATATAGATAGGCATAAGTAAAATAACCTTCAAATAAGCCACTGGAAGTCCAAGAATTTTCCCATTGCTTTACATATAAGAACAATGAAGAACAGAATGATGAAAGTTTTTCATTTTAAGAATAATTAGATATCCATTTACTGCCCAACAGTAGGTGGTTACTGGATTGGTCATGGAATAGCTATATGGAAAAAAAAGTACTACACCTGATTCAATTTTTTTTAAATGAACTCCACATAATGGGCATGGATGACACAACTTTATATCACAAGTTTTTCTCATATATTTTAAAGAAAATCATGTGTGTATATATATATATAAGTGCCTGTATTGCTATGCCAATATAAAATGTCTACTTGCATTAGCAGTTCCAAATATATATAAACAATAATAGATCTAGTATGTTTCTAACAAGAATTAAATCCACTATACTCCACATATAAGCACAGTTTCATTTATATACAGGTTATTTCCGATCCATGTAAGTGAAGAATTACAAATTAAATATTTGTGACAGTGTTTTTTCAACATTATATATAATTCTGATTTTGACTAATTAATCAAAAGCTGTTAATCAACTTTTCATCACTCCTATATTTACTAGGTTTAATAGCATTTGGTTAAATAATAAAGATTGAAAATTAAATGTATATTTGGAAAAATATTGTATTTAATTATATAACAAATATGTGACTTATAATTCTACACTTGCATAGAAATTAAAATGAATAAGACATGAACTTTCCCATAAAAGTTGTAAGTAAGCTATATATAAAAAATTGTGTTTTTATATGGCAAAGATCTGCTACTCTTATATGCACCTGAAGCTGTTAATGCAAATATGGTATTTTGTATCGGTGCTAAAAAGTTTATTAACATCATTTGGTTCTTTATAAGGTTGGACAAATGCTTAATTTAATTAAGTTAAATGTATATGTCAAATGTTTTTCTGAATTAAGACAAGATAAATGTTATTCAGCTAAAACAAAATAAGAAGATAGATGTTTGAATAAGTGTGATGTTTATTGAAATACAGGCAAATAATCTTGGCCATCTAGTATAGTCAAATAATAATTTAAATAGTTTTCAGATCATCCATCTTCTGATTTTGATTCATATGATTGACTTCCTGCTCTTTCTTACACTTGGGAAAACATGAAAAAACATTTGAGAACTTTTATGTAAATGTTTGTATCAAACAATATATAAAATAATATATTGATTCCTTTAATAAAAACGTTTAAAATTACCTGCCATTATATGAAAATTTAATAGCAAAACAGCCTTTACTGCCTGCTGAAAGAGATAAATAAAGAGTGTTTGGAATTTGGCAGATTTCTCCTGGGTGACGGGTCCAAGTAATGGAGGACTGATAACTTTCCTCATCTCTAAGGATTCCTGATTTATATTTTGAATCAGCTACTTTTATTAATTCGTCATAAGTCATTCGACCATATTCCTTAAAAAAAAAAACATTCCTGGAATATAATCTAATTATATCAAGTAGATCCAAATTAAAAATTATTTCTAAAAAAAAAAATGTAAATGATATTTTTAAATAATGGTGTTAATTAAGGCAAATGATACAAACAATAGTACAATTCCTGAATTTTCAATTGACTAGCTAATATTAAATTGTAATCAATTATACCAGTTGAAAATTCTGAAGAAATTATTTTATTACATATATATATATCAATACTGAAGTGGTTGAAACTGCTAATAATGAGCAGTTCTCCACTGTAGTGACATCTATTGTAAACTCAAGAAATCAATGATGATCAGATGTATTTAAATTCTCATTCTCAGAATAGTTCCTGGCTTTTGTTTTATTAATGAGGCCTGACTTTAAAGTTGAAAGAAATGCAATTATGTATCTAGTAATCACATTTAACTCTATTTTCCTAGTCAAATTAAAACTTAAAATTCAAATCAGTCTAAGGAGTTAATTGCTTGAACAGTTATATAGAGATAAATCTATTTTAACTGTAGGCATTTAATAATAACACCAAATCATTTTCTACTTCATGCAATATGATCAGACAAGGATAGCTTTCCATTTAGGTGCCATCTACTGTATGCTTGAGTATTTAGTGACTATCAGATGCATTTAAATTGCCACCCACAGACTGATTTCTGTTTTCGCCTACATCAATAAGACTTGAAATTTAAAGTTGGGACAATGCAGTTATGCATCCAAAAATAACACTTATTTTCTTATTATCTGTAAAACTAAAAACTTAAAATTCAAATTAACATTCTTGACCAAATAAATTAACTATAGTTAATGAAGAACTGAAGTTACTAAAATATATAGTTACTATATTGATTTCACATCTATATAACTGTTCAAAGAGATTGACTTGGGTTCAAAACCTTAGGAATAATTTGAATTTCAATTATTTATCTCGTAGGTAAAATGGAGTTAAAGATGAATTCTAGAGGCATATCTTACATCTAAGAATCCCAAACTTCATTGATAAAAACAAAAACTGATTTAAATGCATTTAGTAATCACTGATTATTCAAGTTTATGGTAAATAATACTAGAATAGAGAGCTGCTCTTATTGAAAAGTGTGTGACATGAAAAAATGATTATTGTTATTTATTGTTAATAGTCCTGTTCATAATTTTTAAAGATTTTTAATCAAATATTTTACACACTGTAATTAATGTATAATTTGAATACTATTTTTTTAAATTGAGAACATTATAAAAAAAAAAAAAAAAATCTATCAAATATGTGAAAAAAATATGCTGTCATTATATCTGAATATCAATCATATTGTAACGTTCAGAATCGTATGATTAGCCAACAAGATTCAGAGACCTAGCAAAAGTACTTCAAATCCAGTATGTTCGGGATATGGTAGTCGCGGAACAGTACTAAGCTTTAACCTATTTGCCAGTGCTCCAAAATCTCCACTATCCAACCAACGCTCCTGATGCTACTAATGGTTATCGTTTTTCTTAGGTCCCGGTGGTCAGGGTAGAAACAAGGACTCTCAATTCAAACCTAGCCTATCGTGCACTAGACTTTATTAATTTAATCTCAGATATTCACTAAATACTATGATATAGCTTAAACTATTATTATTAATATTTCATAGGTTTTAGATACATACATATGATTTAATCAAGTGTGGATATAGATGAGTGGATATGATGAACCAGGGAATGACATGACAACGGTATAGATATATACAATTTATTAATACAATTAAAAAATATAATTAATTACAATCATGTTTGGATCTAATCATGATCCATGTATGGGATTACATTTTTTTTTTAAATCAAAAAAATAAAAATTACAATGTTGATGATCAATAGTGATAATAGTACATAATTTCAATATCACCAGAATAAATATATGATTTTACAAAGAGGTCACTTGTCAATAATGACAATTAAGGTTGTGAAATATATAAAATAATAATTACAATAATGAACCTCAGTATTAGATGTGTGTGTGTACTTTACAATGAAATCATACTGGATTCCATGACAATAACAATTGTGATTCAATACAAAAAAAAAATTAATTAACTAGAAATGATAGTTACACGCACAGTAAATAATCAGTATTATACTGTGTGTCAGCATAACGAAATTTTATATTGAGAGTGATAATATTTTATCCAGAAATATGCCACTATAAAATTAATATGCCAATTTTGGAGAGCAAACACAATACCTGGTTATATTAAGTTAGAGGCCAAATGAATATATATAATAAATTTATGCGTGTGTTTACATACATAGGGGAAGTAGAGTATATATGTATTTGTCATTACAATATTTTATTGTTAGTCTTCTCAGCAGGAGTTATGGACAAAAGCATAATTTTATTACCCTTTATTATTAATAATTATATGAAAAATATGGCTTATCTATTTCCCACAGAATTAACAACAAGTATGATTAAGAAATCCAATTACAGCGTTCAGTAGCGTCGGGGTTTGAATCCTGTACTGGCTATATTATTAGCATTGGCAAACATGGGCCAATCTTCTTTGTCGAGCAGTAATGTATATTCCTATAGTAACACATCCGCATTCAGCTTGGCTTGTGTAGGAAATAATAGAGCATGGGTTTTGAATCACTATCTTTATAGAGTATACCCATTCATCGGCTCAAAGAAAGGCATGTCTATCTCGTATCGCCAAGATCGGTAAAATATCCGCGTGGCAGACCGCATAGCAATACTCGACATATTTTTATTATTAAAAGCCATATAGGCACAGATCAATGTATTAAGCTCCTGATATATTTGCCCATTAAAAGCATTAATTTATATCTGCATAGATGTTTTTCCTAAACCTGTCTTTAATAAGTAATAATGGAGAAATCCGACAACCATATCTTATAGGCTATAAAATGCCCAAGTATTTCAAATATGAATCTAAACTATAAAATGCTAAGGAGGCAAGAAAAATACTACTGCTGAGATATTTCTTTCCCCAAATGCATGCCTCACTAAATATACATATAGAATGAGATGAACTCATATCTTTGCAATAAGTAATATTGCCTATTTTAAATTTTAAAAGAAGAACTAGCATTATTATCATTATTATTTTTACATTTAGATAAACGCATACACACTTATATATATATATACCATTCTACCTTCTTTAATTGTCACAAAGAATCTTAATTTAAATCAAATAAAATAATTTGAACACATTTATATTTTTAATTTCTTTACCAAGATACTGTGATTATGCATATACGGGAAGAGGGCGGATTTTTTTCTATATATTTGATTTCTTTTCTATCTCTTTTTTTATTATTAAATAAATGACATTTTTCACTAAGTCAAAATTAGACGGATTTAAGAAATTTAACTTTGACTGATTCTTATTTTATCATTCAAAATGAATCGTTACCCCTTTCCCACTTTAGATTCGGGATAAAACAAACAAATTTTTATATAAATTAGTTTCATAGTGTAATATCATTTATATTCATATTTAACTAAATTGGCACAAAGAAATTAATCAATCAAATATATATTATACTTAAAAGAACCTACCGGCATATCTCAAAATAAAACATAGAAAAGCTGCAATTTTAAACTCTCTAATAATCTTTTTGTTCTACTTAGAATTATACATTACACTTTTTTCTGTTGTTTGAACCATTAATAAGTAATGGTTAAAATTTAAATTGACTTGTTAAAACAATAATAAAAATAAACTAAACACTCATATATGTATAACCGTCCTATTGAAACACATTTTCTTAAGATAGTTTTTTTCAAATTTTATGAATCTAATGAAATTAAATGTTCGCATTTTTTTTTTTTTTTTATAGAAGGTATTTTTAAGATATAAATAATTTTTTCTTTTTTAAAGATAGAAAGTTTATACTTGTGATCGATTAGGGTGTCACTTTGCTTGATGCAGATTTTTTTACCGATTCATTCATTGACAGGGTCGGCCTTGGGCTTCACTGGACTCAGAATAGACTGGCTTCAGGTTGCTTCTCTATTTTTCTTCAATGGATCATTGTGTCACTTTGATTGAGGCAGATATTTTTTTCAGGTTCATTCATTATTAGGATCGATCTTTGGCTCTGTCGAACTCAGGATAGGCTGGCTTCAGGTTGCTTCTCTTTTTCTTTCATAGCAGCAGCATGGGATTTGTCTCTCCTTCTCTTCTGTAGATGCATTTTTCTGGAGACTTTCCAGAGAAAGGAAAAGTAGTTTGTACTACTCAAAAGTCATATCGTGGATCTTTTCTCTAACTGCTTGACTTTTAATTAATTAACTGCTTGACTTTGAATTAATTAACTGCTTCTAACTGCTTGACTTTGCATTAATTCTCCAACTGCTTAACTTTGAAGTTAATAATTTGAATCAATTACTCTCCCTGCTTGACTTTGAAGAATTTGAATTGAATTGAATTCCCTGGTTCTTTTTCTTTGCTCTATATATAATATTTTTTTCTAAGCAAGGCTTTGTTTTCTATATTGAAACAGTGAGATTCGTATTCGAATCTCAAGTTTCACCTTTTTCTGTCGTCTCTCACTGACCGGTCTATCCCACCCAAATTTAAACTTTTTGGTATCGAATTGTGTGTGTAACAATATTAAAAATGTATAAATATATGTAGAATTCAACATAAACACGCACACATTTCGATCTCAAATTAAGCGCAATAAATACGGATAAAATAATAATTTAGATTCCTTTTTGTTAAATAAATTTTGTGTAATATTAAAAAGTTCGTATTTGTTGCTTAGTTTAAATTTCGTTAAATAATAATTCTAACAAAATCTGATGCAATAATTAATTAAAGTTAAAATAATTTTATTCCCTTTTGTCTTTGAAAATTTAAAAGCATCGGTCAGTGATAGATAATAAATTAATTATAGCAAAATTCCAAAAAAAATGTAATTAACGAATGTAAAGAAAAACAAACAATAGCACAGCAAATTTCTTTCTAATTAAAACCCGCAGAGCATTGATTATCCTGAGGGCAAGATAAGTAAAAACCTAAAAATATCTCAACAAAAACTTAGAGATCAAGATAAAAAAGGGAGGCCATCTTAGACTTGCTGGAGACTTTCACTTGAATTTTAGCTTTGCTCTCGAGTGGAGCGTCTAAAATATCTTAAATAAATTAATACTGCAAGGTATGACCGAGTAAGCACCGAAATTATTCTCCATCGGGAGACGGCCCACCATATGCTGAGCTTCACCTTGCCCATCGTAAAAACACCAAAATGATCTGCTGCCTGAAATAAACAAGAAAGCCGCTGCTGTTAAAAATCAATAAAACAACATGCCCAGGACAAGAAAGAAAACTTCTAATTACGAACAATCTGCTATTAAACCAATGGACGAAAACATCTTATAAAACAGGTACCTGTGGGTGTATTCCAAATTATAGAGTACTCTAGTAATAATAAGCTATAGCTCATCTATTATTTGTATAACTTCTAAATGTTAAAATTGTAAATTTGTGAAACTAAAATTTGAGAATTAATGTAATATGTAAATTTCTCGCATAATCTAGCTTACCTCCCTCCTCTACTCTTCTTAGGTGTGTATTTCTCAAATCTACATTTTCTTTATAATTATCATTGAAATATTACCTTCTCCTAATCGTCTTAGTTTTCAAGCTAAATCCATAATCGCTTGAACAGTGAATGCGTGTCGAATTGTCATTAATATTGCTTTTATAAATATCTTAAATTTCATATAAATCGACATGCATTCAAAGAATCAGTTATTGTAATGCAGGGTCTACTACTCCGTAATAGCTGGCATACTCGCTGTAATAATTCCCTTTTTAGATATTTTTTTATTATTAAATGTTAATGAATAATTATGTAAATTTCATTTCTTTGAGAGTCACCAATTTTCTTTCAGTCAACGGTGATAATGTTGGGCCGAGTTTGAAATCTAGTTAAATATTACCACAATCTTTTAGATATTATACATGTGTTACGTTTTGAAGCCCCGATGGCTCATTCCACGCCGTGAATACTCCGGATTCTCTAGGGTTGAATTAACCCCAGTCGTCCTACACAAGCGGACATGATAATGTTCCCGTAGGTCTTGATGACCGTCACGCAGCCAGCTGGCAAATTGCGACACAGACCGCTTGTCCCTGGTTATGCTCATGTGACACCTTACCTCTTCGGGTCGCGGCAGAGACCAACCCGAAACCCTTATAACTTATTCACGGCATTGCAGTTTCAGTGCTGCCATTTTACATCGCCCTTCTAAAGCGTACCACGTGTTCTTTTATTTAGTTTATTATTCTCAACATCACTCCGCCTCGGCATTATCTTCATCATATACTCTCAAATAAATGTTTGCCTTAGTCGTAAAATAAATATTTTATTAAATAAATGTATGTTCGCCGTTACTGATGACTCTTGCAGTGCAAAGTATAAATTCCTTACAGCACGCATTAGAAATACTCACTCGAGAACCCTAGGTAGCTAGATTACGCCTTCATATAAATAAATCCTCTTTATAAATAAATGTATTTTGATATATAATAATATTGCCGATTAGATATTGAAACTCTGAATTTAAAATATGATTAATAACCTTAATAATGTTTTCTTTTATTAAATACGTAAATAAATAATTTTAACTATACGTCTGTAGTTAAGTTTTCATTTATTCGATGCCCATTATCTATATTTCCTCGATTATATATGTTAATTAATATTCGTTTGATTGTTGGCCAACTCGGAAACAAAACCATGAAACACGTGCATCTCCCTGACCACCGTGCCTAAAGAAGTGTTTACTTATGTCGCATCAGAGGCGTTATTCCGTAGATTGTATTGTGGAACCGATAAACTATGTTCGAACTCGGTACCACGGGTGGCTTCGCTACTCGATGGTGCTGCTGTTCTGTGTGGTGGTCGAATTCTGCACTATGTTAACGAGATACACGTGTTTTGACTGTTACATAGTTAAATTTTTTTTTTAGCATTTGGTGCTTTCCAACGTGAGGTTTCGAGCATAAAACCCATAGATACCCTGAGCAAAAATAACGCAGATAAATTTCTTTAGCGTTCGTTGCCGAGTTGGCTAATTATTTTATATATATACGATTTTGTTTTGGATAAAAATAAAAATAATAAAAATAAATCGAGTGAAATAATGTGGGTCGAGTGAGTGAAAGGAAAGCAGGGATGTGTGTGTAATGTAAGAAGGAACGAAATACTCGGATCTAATGAAATATCTTTTTATATATATAATAATAATCAGTAGCTAAATGAGACAGCAGAAGCTTATTATGTTTTTAACAATAAAATTTAGTAAAGCAAAAATATATATGTCATAGACAGCAGTGGCTTATACGCGTTACTAATAGTTAGTTATAATATATATGTTAAGTATATTAAGGGCAGCAATGTAGAATAGAGATAGGGCAATGAAAGAGTATTATAGGGCCAAGATACCGGTGGGGGATAGTTAAATGCTACTAGTGAAAAATAAATAAATAAATGGATAAGAAAATCGAGGAAATAATCAGACAGAGTATGCAAGAAATGATAGCAAAAGAAGATAGAATAACCCAAGTCAATAAAGAGGGGGAAAATATAAGGACAAAGGAGGTTAGACGTCAAAGCTATTTAGGAAAGATTATTCAGATAAAAATCTTTAGAGGAGGGACAGGAGAAAATCCTCAAGCCCACTTAGAGAGCTTACAAAGTTTCTTTCAAGTGCATAAGGCAGAAGCAGGTGAACAGATAGCTATTGCCAGTTACCATTTACAGGGCTATGCCAAAGACTGGTGGGATCTGGTGAAATGGAAACCTAAAATTATAGAGAAGTACACAGATGCATTAATGAAACAATATTGGAGTGACAAGCATCAAATTGATATATACAACATGCTCTGTCATGAAAAATACGGAGCAGTACCCCGAGAAACGCATGCTCAGTTTTTCCTCCGCCAAGCAAACCGATTTAAATCTCTCACGACGTTCGCATTGGCAGATAGACAGATCATTGGAACAATTCAACAAAATATGCCAGTAACTACTCAAAAGCTGATGATCATAAGTGGTATCAAAGACATGGAAGAGATGGGAGAATTTCTTGCGGTTTTAGATGACAGCCATTGGTCTGAAAGTCTAGTAGGTCACGAATGGAAGCAGGAGACCAGACAACAGCAATCAGCGACTACTAGCAATCATAATGAGAAAGACAGAAATCAAATGACAACTCGATCAAGCGGGACATCAGTAAAAGATTACCAGTACCAGCATTCATCTTGCCAGCAGCTGAAAGTAGTGGAGATGACTAACCTAACGTCGGTCATCCAGGAAGAGGATCCCACTTGGGGACTTCAGATTGGCCCTTGTCCAATTATTAATACAAGAATCGGGGCCTCAGTTGCACAAATTCTTCTTGACACAGGTAGCCAGATTTCCTGTGTTTCTAGAGAGTGGTTAACAAATTACGAAAAACATGGACTCATACCCAGGCTTCCCGCTCGCCCAATCCAAATGAAGCTGGCTGATGGGAGGACGACCAGAACTGAAAACTATCAAGTCTGGTTGGAAATATCAATAGAAGCCACTGCAGGACACGCCTTCTTAGTGATCAGAGGACTAATTCAGGACGTGATAATTGGGTCCGACTTCTTAACCCAACATGAATGTATCCTGGACTATAAAAAAAATATACTAACTTTCCAGCAAGAGCAGGTTAGTTTTGATACAAATAAACAAACTGAAGAAATCCAATTAAGATGTCTGGAGACCATTCCTGATGAGGATATCCAAGAAAAAATTATGGGATCATCATTAGACAAGGTAGAGGACCAATTCCAGTTACAAAAATTACTTACGGAAAATCGTACCATATTTTCTCAGGTCCCAGGTGAAATTAGTGATTACGTCCATCGGATACGAGTAAAAGAAGAGACGCATTTCCAGACCCGCACATACCCTATCCCATTTCAGTATCAAGAAGAAGTGAATGCTCAAATTAAGCAGATGATTGACTGGGGTGTAATTGAAAAGGGGTCATCACCCTATAATAATCCGTTAGTCGTAGTCAAAAAGAAAGATGGAACCATACGATTGTGTCTCGATGCTAGGACATTAAACAACATTACTATACCTGAGCGGGACATCCCACCACCCATCCAAGAAACATTCATCAAGTTGACTGCTAAGAATATTTTCTCCACCCTTGACCTAACTGCCAGTTACTGGCAAATGGCTCTCCACCCCCAGGATCGAAAATATACCGCATTCAGATACAATGGGCAAACCCACATGTTTAAGAGAGTACCGTTTGGGTTGATAAATAGCGGGGCTGGCCTCATGAGGTGTTTGGACCAAGTATTGTCAGAAAGTTTAAAAAAAAAATTGGTATGTTATGTAGACGATGTAGTCGTTGCGTCTAGAGACATTGCAGAACATCTGGAGGATTTAAAACAATTTTTCGATGAATGCACCCAGAAAAATATAACTGTTAATTTAAAAAAAAGTTTTTTTGCATTGAGGGAAATTTCCTTTTTAGGCCATATTGTAAATGGTCAAGGAATTAGGGCTCACCCTGACAAGGTCACAGCTATTGAAAATTTCCCTAGGCCCACGAACCGAAAACAAGTTCGATCATTTCTGGGCCTTTGCAATTACTATCACAAGTTTTACCCCCATTTTGCCAAAGATACATCATCACTAGTGGAATTGATAAGACCTCACCACCGATGGGAATGGACGAAGACCCATGAAGAAGACTTCAGTCGAATAAAGAGAAGATTTTTAGAGACTGTGATGTTACACTACCCAGATTTTACCCGTCCCTTTTATTTGCAGACTGATAGTAGTCAAAAGGGATTGGGCGTGGTTTTATTTCAAGTCAACCCAGAAGGCCAACACCAAATACTATATTTTAGCAGCCGTACTCTGAAAGCAGCCGAAAAGAACTACACCATGACGGAACAAGAGACACTAGCAATCGTGTGGTCATGCAATAAGTTCAAGCAGATGTTGCTGGGTTCAGAAGTGATTATCATTACTGACCACCGGTGTCTCGAATTCCTAAATAAAAGTTACCTGAACAATGACCGCCTTATCAGATGGAGTCTTTCACTTCAAAGATTTCATTATAAAGTCGTCTACTGCCCTGGGCCTGAAAATACAGTGGCCGATATATTAAGTCGACATCCTATAGAACTGGAGCCACACAACCCCATAATAAGTGATCAGCCATTGGTAATTGCAGCAACGGTACTGGACCAGGAGATGGAACACAAGTTAAGGAACCTTCAACATTGGCAGGCTCGGAAG